>CM067339.1:122797657-124077657 GCA_034376525.1 Nicotiana benthamiana
TGGAATCAAATAAAACAAGATTTTCCTTGTCACACAATTGACTTATGCTCAAGAGATTATGCTTAAGACCTTTAACAAGTAATATATGCTTAATAGAGGAGGATTCATCCTTACCGACCGATCCAATGCCGATAATCTTTCCTTTGTTATTATCTCCAAAAACAACATTTCCTCCTTCCTTGTGTTCTAGTTGAAGGAACTTAGATGCATCCCCGGTCATATGTTTGGAGCATCCACTGTCAAGGTACCATAGTACACTTGACCCCTTCAAAAATACCTACAAAACAAATCACTGAGATTTTGGTACCCAAGCCATTTTGGGTCCTTGTACGTTAGGTGCGGCGTGGTAGTGTGATTGACTCGTGTTGATGTGCCGATGTCGAGTGAAACATACAGGGGCTATATGCCCTATTCTACTGCAATAATGGCATATGACATTTGGATTATGCATACGTCTAGGATGATAATAGTTCGAGGGTCTAAATCTGTTCACTCTATTTGTATGAAAATTATTTTCATGCATTTTTCGAAAATCATGTCTAGGTGGTTTAAACCTGCCAATATTTATTCTATTATTATTTTTAGGAAGATTATTTACTCTATGATTAGTATTTCTAGGTGGATTTATTTTATCTTGCCTAGGTTGAGTCTTAGGTGATTTATGAATGGACTCAACTTTTTCTTCATTTTTAAAACCTATTCCGTGCCTAGTGGATTTCAGATTATCAAGCACAACATTGAGATTTTTGTGTGAAGAATTAAACTTGTGCAAAGTGCTCTTAAGTCTGTCTACTTCTTCTTTCAAAGATTTGCAAGAAGAACAACCTTTGCTTGAGCTTTCCTGTTTATCGGCACTTCTTTTGCCTTAAAAACGATTTTCCTCTTTCAATTTCTCATTTTCCAGATTTAATTTTTCAAAATCTTTTTCTTTTACAGAAAGTTGATTTCTCAAATCTTTTATAATTTTTGAAGCATTAATAAATTCAACGTAAAGCTCATCAAAGGCATCTCGCATTTCTTCTAAAGAAAAAATATTTTTAGAATTGCTACTTACCTCGTTTTGCGGTTCTTCATGTCCCATAAGACACAAGTTTGCAGTTTCTTCTTCTCCGTCGCTTGACTCGTCTCCTGAGTCGCCTCCCCACGAGATGTAAGCCCGTTGCTTCTTCTCGGGCTTCTTCTCCTTCTTTACATTTGGACAGTTTGGTTTGGTGTGTCCAAGTTCCCCGCATCCGTAGCATTTTAGTGGTCCGCCTAGCCGCTTCCCTTTTCGTTCATACTCCTTGCGCATGAACTTTTTGAACCTCCTAATAACGAGTCCAAACTCGTTTTCTTCGTCACTTGACTCTTCCTCGATTTTGGGTTGAGCCGTGCTTGCCTTTAGAGCAATTCTCCTTTTCCCTTGATCAATTAAAGAAGGTTTAAGGATAGTAGATTCGTACGTTTTAAGATTACCTCTTAACCCGTCGATTGTGACATTTGTGACGCCTATTGATTCCTGAATAGCATCAGCCTTCGAGCGCCATTCCGAAGTTAGGCTTCTCAGAATTTTACGGACAAGTTCTCGATCCGTAAATGTCTTTTTCAGGGCGTGTAGATCGTTGACTGAAAATCGCTCAAACATTTCATCAATTTTCTCACCTTCCTGCATACGAAATAACTCATACTCATGGGTTAGAAAATCAATTTTTGCTTCTCTAACCTGGTCGGTTCCTTCATATGTAATCTCCAGTTTGTCCCACATTTGTTTAGCAGTGGAACAGCATGATATCTTCCGATAGTCATCGAAACTGACAGCACAGAACAGTATGTTGATTTCCTTGGCATTATTTTCCACCTTTCTAAAATCATCCACAGTATATTCTTCTTCCAGCTTTGGAACGACTTTATCACCTTCTGCTTTGGTGGGAATTTGTTCACCGTTTTTAATAATTTTCCAAATTTGAAAATTATTTGCCTGGACGAATATCCTCACCCTTTCCTTCCAGTAGGTGTAATTTGTTCCATCAAACAAGGGTGGCCTTGTGGTGCAAGATCCCTCACCCATTCCTGCATATGCACTACTAGAAGCCATAGAAAATTTTTCTCTCAAACTGTTAAGTCATGAAGAGAGTTAGGCTCTGATACCAATTGTTAGAACAGGTGCTTAACGCTAGAGGGGGGGGTGAATAGAGTTTAAAAAAAATTGCGGAATTAAAATTAAGTTGCGGAATTAAAAGCTTGCAGGAATTAAATAAATGCAGAAAGTAAGAAGGTAAGGAAAAAAGGCACCGATGTATACTGGTTCGCCACAAATTGTGGTTAGTCCAGTCCCCGAGAGACTCTCTCGAGATTTCCACTAATTCCGTCGAGCTTACGGGTGCCCAACAAAACCGTTACAACCAGAAAGCTTGAATCACACAAGCTTCAACAAACGTTGCTCGAAGATGCCACACTTCAAGACTTCACACGAAGGAATGGAGTGTTCCTTCTTACAACAAGGGATTTTAAACTTCCCTTCAAGTGAAAGATCACTCAATACTCACTTTTACAATAGCTCTCTCAAAAGAGTGGATATGAGTACAGAAATAATCAGCTCAAGATTACAACAACTTAATCAAAAATTGGCTCTCAAAAATAATGAATTTAGAATGAAAATGATTGCAATTGTAATATGTAAACTTTGACAGATTTTAGCTCAGTTGTTGTTAGGAAAAACGTATTTCAGATGGGTATTTATAGCATTCAAAGAGTATCAAACCGTTGCCAAATTATCAGACAAAATCCCTGAATTTGTGTTGTGACAATCGATTGTTAAGACCCAACAATCGATTGTTAGACTAATTTTTCAAAGACAAATCTTGGAAAATCGATTGTAAGAAATCAGTTTAGGATTCTGTAATGCAACAATCGATTGTCAGATGTGTACAATCGATTGTGGTTCAAAAATTCAAAATATTTCTGACAGAGTTTTGAATATAACAAATTGTGTAATAAATTCTCAACCAACAAATCTTGTCTTTAAGAAGAGAATTAATTGTGAAAAATCTGTTTAGGATTTTGCAGATTCAACAATCGATTGTCAACCTACAACAATCGATTGTTGTTTAATGTTTCAAATCTTCCGACAACGGTATGTAAACAATCGATTGTTGTGTTTTATGAAAAATTTCAATCACACTGCCTCACGAACAATCGATTGTTGAACCATGACAATCGATTGTTGGCTTAATGAAAAACTTTCGGTAACACACTGCCTCACTGACAATCGATTGTTGAACCTTGACAATCGATTGTTGAACCACAAAAACTTTTTGTTAACATACTGCCTTACTAACAATCGATTGTTGGTTACTGACAATCGATTGTTTGTAGTCCAAAATCAAAAAACGTGTTTAAAAATCATTTTGGCTAAAACACAACTTATTTGTTTTAACTTAAAGATGCATGATTTGATGAAAAATAATTTTATGCGAGAGCCACTATTAGAAATAAGTCGTTGAGTCAAGATTACAAAATGAAATGACTCAAACAAAAGATCTTCATTTATTTTCATTGTCATATAATCTCTTGATCTTGTATTTGTTTCTCTTGTACTTGACTGTTATCGTTCCATCCTCGTTGGTTAGTCATTGTTGGTTTGTCACTTATCAAAACCTACATAAATCAACACACGTTTAGTTTGAGAACGTGTTTCAACAAGAATATCTCTGGTGACAGTGTTAATTCCTGGTTAAACTAGATTTGAACCTGTACTAGGGTTAACTTGATAATCTACACTTGTCCCCCCCCCCCCCCCCCTTGTTGCGCTTGCATTTTGAAAAATCTACCCTTATCTCTAGGGTGTATTTTTATGTGCCTAACCAAACTACCTGTGCCGCTACGGTCTCCAGTAAATTTATGAACAAGTAATTTCCCACAAGTTTTACACTTAGCCTTATTTTGTTCTCTTACTTGAGTAAAAAGTTATCAAACTAATGATGTTTCTGCACGTTTAGCAGGTTGTCTACTAAAAGTTGGAGTTTCTACAGGTGGGTGTGCCGGTGCATTACTTGAGTTATGGACATGACTAGTAGGTGTATCATCTAAATCTGGTGCTTGGTGTAGGACCGGAACCGCCAGGACCGGCCCAGCAGGCCCGCCAGGACCGCGGTCCCGGTCCGGTCCAGGGCCTGAACCGGGCCACTTTACACCCTTAATTTTACTTTGTTAATCTTCCACTAAAATCCATAATTACCCAATTCACATAATTAAAAATTATTTCAAATTACTTAAAATATTGTTCATTTGTTTTAGCACACCTTATACACCTCGCTATCATAGTCATGTGGTATCTTATATGGCACTAGTCCACAAAAACGAGGTAAGATTGGACCCTATTTTATCTCCAACTTCGACGAAATTCATTTTCCTCGATTTGCTAACCCTCTCATCTTCACGAATTTATTCATCACTTGTTTGAAATAGTATAATACTTATAATCTCAAAATAATATCATTCCCGTACTTACTTTGATTAACTTACGACGAAATTTTAACATACGAAATGCAGTAACATCTGCTAAACCAGGGAAAAACACTGATGAATAGGCTAACATTTTTATCAGAAAAATGACGAGTACTGATATTGCTGCAACAAGAATTTTATATTTCAACTAGTACAAATTGTGTTCCAAATGCATTTTATCCCACATACCTAGCTTAACTTCAAATTGTGAAAGGAACATGGAGAGATCTTTGGGCTGGATTAACAACGATGGTGTTAGTTTTACCATTACCCTGTTGCTTTTCGTTTCATCTTCAAAACACTTGATTTAAAGAGCATCTGATCTACCCCCTTGGTAACTCAAACCAGGGTGAAGGAAAACCGAAGAGCTACTAGAAACAGAAAAAAGTTAGCCAGCTAGGTAAACAACAAAGTTCGGTATCCAGAAGGTGCCTAATGTTTACAGAAGTTGCCGCTTGACTCGAACTTAAGTAGCCTTCTGAAAATGCTGGGTTAGTAGCCTCGCAATCTCTAGAAAACCAACTTTGTCCTTGCCATCAAATATCATCTTCAACTTTTCGTCACAATGTATCTCTCTCTTGTTTGCAGGATTCTGCAAATAGCAAAGTTACAAGCACCTTGTCAGGAATTAAACAAAAGGGAGGTGATTAACATTTTTTTTATAAGGGCAAAGGGAGGCGATTAACATTTACTTCAGCTGAAACAAGAAAGCCATTGCACCAAAAAAGAAAAAAACTGGAAACAAAAATAATTAGCGGTGATCAAATTGACAAACTCAATTTCTTCTTGCACACATCAGAAATCTCTTGGATTGAGTTGAGTCACAGACAAGAAAGATCAACTCCCAAACGCCAAATTTTTTTTATAATGGTGGTGATTGGGGCAGCTTGCACAAATTCCACTTGATACCTGCAACCTCCGACGTGCACAGGTACCGGATTACTCTGTTAACCAAGGCTCAGACGAATGGAAAGAAATCACCTAGTATTTTTTGTCTCTGCTAGGATTTGAACCTTGGTCTCTCATGGCTTTTATCTACCTCATTGACCACTACGTCATACCCTTGGACGCAAATGGCAAACATAAATTCTTCATTTATTTTTTTACGGGGGAAAGGAGCAATTAAATAGTGAATACTTTGATGAACCATGGCAATCATCTGGTCAGAAATGGAAGCGGGTGCCACAATTACAAAAATCCCTCTACAAGGTCATAGTGCACTGTTTTGCATTAACAGCCTACTGCAGGCCCCTGTAGGTAGGGATTCCAAATTCAAAAAGTGGTGAAAAACTCTGTCCAGGCAATCCTGGCATTCCCGACAAGTAATTTCATCTCAAACAAGAAACTAAGTAACAGACTTTAGAAGCATAAGTGGACCTGTAGATAATCATGGTTGCCTTCATTGTGATTCCACTCAATGCATCTAAGGAAGATCTTAGAATTACAACACTCGGAATTCTAATTTGTAACACTTTACCAATCTGATGCAGAGCACACATCTTTGTAGCACTTATTTGGAAAGCAGGCACTATACATCAGCTATGCTTCCACAGAATCAATAAACGCCAGCCATCATATAACAGAATAGTAGCCAAAACCAATTGTATGCCTACTGGACAACTTATCCACTATTCCACTGTCCACAAATACTGCAAGTTTTCATTTTATCTAGCTAGACTATAAAATGCATAGCTAACAATGATTTCCTCGGCAAAGACAAGTAAGACAAAAATATTAGCAAAACAAGTACATAAGCACTAAATTTCACATTTGACCTTGTCATAGGCAAAATTTGGGAGAGAGGCATTGTTGAAAGACTGATTGAACTTCAGTGGTTGAAAAAGAAATGTTTATTTACACACAATAGAAGTATAATGTCTTCATGGACCACCATAAATTTCTCTCAAGTTCATCCAAGTAATTAACATGTCAAAAGAATCTCCAAAAGGATACAACATAAATGATACGATTTGGAAACAATCAAAAATAAGAAGTTAAGGCAACCCAAGGGTGTGGCCTAGTGGTTAGGAGAACCATGATATCTCAGTTTCAAATCTCAATGGGGGCAAAAAATAATACTAGTACGTGATTTCTTTCGTCAGCCTAATCCTTGGTAGCGAAGTTGCCCGGTATCTGCGTTGGTAAGAGGGAGAAGGTAAGCTGGCCCTAACACCACCATCATTAAGAGAGGGAAAAAAAGTACTATTAAAAAAGAAAACGAATACTAAATGAGATCATTAACATAAAGGCTCATAAAGTTTAATAATGAAGTGCAAAAGAATGAAGTGATATTGAGCAAAAGGAAACGGACCTGAAGATTATGGGTTTTAATGTATTCCCAAACTTTTTTGACAGCGTCAGAGCGGGAGGCTTCAGAAGTACCTAAGAACTTCCCGAGAGCAGGGGAAACTGGTTGCGTCTTCAGTATTCCATTGGGCCGACCTCTGCTCTTCGTCACTGTAGCTGTAGTTGTGGTTGTGGTTGCGGAAGTCTCAGCAGGGGAAACTGGTTGCTGCTTCAGTATTCCATTGGGCCGACCTCTGCTCTTCGTCACCGTAGCTGTAGTTGTGGTTGTGACGGCGGAAGTCTTAGCAGCAGCACTAAGAGCTCGACAGCAGTTACCTAAGATCCGAGTTGATGATGCCATTGATTTATTTTGGATTTTCGTAAAACCCTAGGACTGAGATGAATGGAGGTTTTTTTTTTGGGAGAGAATGGCAAAGTCGTAGTTTTCGGGGGGGGGGGGGGGGGAATTTTAGGTTCTTCCTCCTCTCAAATACCACAGCAAATGGTAACTGAGTTTACAATTATTTGAGACATCGCTATTCTCAAGAGACTTTGTATAGATTAGTTACTAAGTAGTATTAGCACCCGCGCTGCACGGACTAAAATACATTAAATTATAATTTGGATTATTTAAATTATATTGAAATAACCTTAAATTAAACCTTCTATAGATAAATTATAAATAATTATTTAATATTAATTAAGAAGCAGGAATCATTTTTCAAATCTCATAGTAGATACTTTATTTTTCTTTTTATATCCAACTGCTTGATTTTGACACTTGTATTATATTTATGCTTAATAGTAAAAAATACTATGCATGTCACGTTGTGATATGTCTTATGAGTATATTAAATTATATTATTTTAACAAAATTCTTGCTACCAATTTATTTTTCATCTCAAATCCAAATATTCTTATCCTTCTACATTTTTAGATATAGTTTTTGTTCTTTCTTTTTTGTTCTTTGCTTATACTTTTTGCATTATTTATTAATTAATATTGTCATACTATAATGTGAATAAATATATTCTTGAAATTTAATGTATTTTCACACTATTATTCACTTACTCGGATCTCTTTCATCATTTAAATTTATTAATAATATTTCTACTACTATTTAATAATTTAATTAATTTATTTTTTAAAAATTTTAACAATATAAGTTCCTCGCACTATCTCTATTTTCCTTTTTATACATAATTTTTTTACCTATACTCAAAATAAAAATATTTTCAATTTTTTGTTCATTTAAAAATTCAAAGTAAAGTATGATACTTTTCTTATATTTGAGAGTTCTCTATCGGGAACATATATATCATATTTTATTTAAAAATATAATTTTAAATTAGTCTAGAAATTTTTTTATATATAAGCTTTTTACAATGTTTCAAACTATTGAATTTTCTAATAATTATTTTTTGTATTACATGCATTTATTTTGTAATCTATTTATAAAAATTAGGCTCTTAAGAACTTTCTAATCTCAAATTCATGTAGTCTTTCTTTTTCATTTCTAATACTAATTTCTTTAATATTTTAACGTAATTTTATTTCTTTTTTTATAATTTAATATATAGTCATATTACGTTATGTGACTTTTCATTAATTTGTAACTTTATTTTATATCATTATCAACTACTGTTCTTTAATATAATATAGAAAAAAGTGTAATTTTTTAATCATAAAATAAATATTATTTTGTACTAAAAATATTGCTTGAACATTTTAAATTATTTAATTTTTAATAATATTTTTTAGTATTGTATATTTACTTTACTTTATTTATTAAACGTATGACTATAAATATCCTCACATTATCTCTAATTTATTTTTATTATTCAATATTTTTAGTTTTTGATTTTATCTATTAGACTTGAGTTACACGGACTTATCCATATTATGACTTTTCTTATCGATGAGAACATTTATTTTCTCTATTTATTATTTATTTTTGATATTATGTTATTCAATTCCTAATATTATTACACAGCCGTGTGGATTTTTATTAGCTTATTTGAACTTAATATCTATATTACCACACTCATTCTAATATAATATAGATAAAAATTAAATAGCTTTCTCATCTCAAATTCAAATAGTTTTTTATCATTCTATTTTCTAAATTGAACCGTACTTTCAAAAATTTATGTTATGATTTTAAACTTAAACTAACATCACTCAATTCAAATATTAATTATAAAAAAATATTTTCTTAATTATTTGAACACATTATGTCTTAACATTGTAATATTTTACGTATAAAATATTTGTTTGCCCGATTTATCAGTATTAATATCTTTATTATTTTTGTTATTAAAATAGTCTTTACTGATTATTTAATTTTTTCTCTTAACATTTAAATTATTATGACTTTTCTTATCGTGGGGATTATTTCTTTTCTCTATTTATTATTTAGTTTTGATATTATATTATTCAATTCCTAATATTATTACACAGCCATGTGGATTTTTATTATCTTGTTTGAATTTAATATCTATTCTACCACACTCATTCTAATATAATATAGATAAAAATTAAATAACTTTCTCATCTCAAATTCAAATAATTTTTATCATTCCATTTTCTAAATTGGACCGTACTTTCAAAATTTTATCTTATGCTTTCAAACTTAAACTAACATCACTCAATTCAAATATTAATTATACAAAAATATTTTCTTAATTACTTGAACACACTAGATGTTAACATTGTAATATTTTACGTATAAAATATTTATTTTCCCGATTGATCAATATTAATATGACTTTATTATTTTTATTATTAGAATATTCTTTACTAATTATTTATTTTCTTAACTTATAAATAATTTGTATACTTTATGTAAGATCTTATTTTGCTGCTTGAGTTTCTTTAATTTTAAACCCAATAATTCTTAAACATATAAAATAAATTTTAGTTTTATTTTATATTTTAACTTACTCCAAAATATAAATAGTCATGTGTTATCTCAATTTGCGTATTTTTTTATCTTTTTGTTTTATTATGTTTTTATTTAATTTTTATCTTCATATTTCTAGCTAATATAGAAGAAAAGCTATGATTTGATCAATATATAGATATAGATACAAATATGAATATTAAAATAAATTAAATTTTTATAAAATCTATTTAGATTATGTATAAGATTAATCCAACTATTTCCATTAATTATGTTTCCATTTATAATTTTTAATTATTAATGTTGTCTTAAAATTGCCAAGTGAATTTATTTTAGCTTGCCACTTGGCTTAACCACAATGCATATTACTCTCCTTCTAATATAATATATTTAACATATAGATAGATGTTTGTATTTCTTTAACTTTACCAAAACGGATTAGAACGTGACCAAAACCATTATGACATGCTTGTGACAAACTAATTTGTCAAACATAGTTTATAGAAGGTGAAACGAACAAAAGAGCTACACAACAACAACCCAGTATCCCTTCTTACTCTTGGGAAGACTCGAACTCACAACCTTTCGGTTGGAAGTGGGGTTTGCTTACCATCAGAGCAACCCCTCTTGTCTGAACAAAAGAGCTACAGTTGCTAGAAAATGTCCAAAAAAGTTATATTTCATAGAGATTTGGCATTCCGACCATAATGGTTAATTATTTATCGGGGAGATTCATCATAAATATTATTGAAGTTTTTTTCTTTTCTATTTTTTTGTTAAAAGATCATCATTGTGGTGAGAGGTTTAGGCTGGACATCAACCTTTATATTAGAATTCAGAAGGTAAATACATGAAGGATTGGACAACTAATATGTCCTTATCCTTAGTAACTACTACTATGGAGCATTCCCTCATGCAAAAAAAGTACCGCGGTGCCTTATAAGACAAAACAAAAAGGACAAATTACACCATACCCTGTAATAATAAAACTACACATCAAAAATGTTCTTTCTAGCTTTGATTCTTTAAGAGATTAGAGCTCTCTGTCTGTCTTCATCATTCATCAAGGTAAGGCATTAGCATCTGTGAAGTAGAGGTTTTCACATACAAGCCCCAATTGGCAAGTAAATTAGGTGGCCCGTTAGCCTCTCTATATATTCTTCAAGTGTACAATGTGCTTAACCAGTTGCTTGATTTGCCAAAGAATAAATGAAATGTACATCCTTGTATCCACTGTCAATGTACAAGTTTCTAGCAGAAGATAAATGAACTGAACCACGAAAAGGCGCGAAATACATCACCTCCTATTGCATCAATTTCCAAAGGATTGCATATGCTTTTAACCTTTCAGGACCGTTTAAACGCAAGAATAGGAGAATGAAGATTCTATAGGAATCTACTACCTTTGTTTTTCTTTTATGGGTTGATTCTGTTTGTAAGTAACTCTCACTTCTAACCGAGAGATTATGAGTTCGAGTCTCCCCAAGAGCAAGGTAGGAAGTTCTTGGAGGGAAGGATGCCGGGGATTTATTTGAAAACAGCCTCTCTACCCAAGGGTAGGGGTAAGGTCTCAGTACATACTACTATCCCCAGACCCCACTAAGTGGGATTATACTGGGTTGTTGTTCTGTTAGTAAGTACAGGAAGTTATGAGGAAGTCAAGTCTCACAACAATAAGATACGATGTGTATCTATTTTTATAAACAAGCCCTTTCCCTGACTTCAACTCAATATATGTGCTCCACTTCTCAGTACCTCAATACAGAACAGGGAGGGGGAACCAACTTTTCCCTCTTCTTTACAGTTGCTAAGAGTCATTTTCTTAGTTTTTCAGCCAACACAATTTAGCAGAACATGCAAAGCATATAGTTATCCCCACATTTGTGATGAAACCAACATCTCCAACCTTGCCAAAAAAATATACAAAAGAAATCCTCGTTCACGAACAATGATTACATCTATTTTCCCATTGTAATCCTTCAAAATTAGATGTACATACAAGCAGATAATTTACTCTAAGAGTTCAAATGTTAGATTATGCACTGTTGCTTTCAAGAAAATGTTAGACAGAGGGCGTCACAATAGCAGAAGTGAGAAATCTAGCCTTGTCATTTCAGAAAACATGAATACCTTAAGATCATTATGGAATTCTATGTTATAAGTGCTTGTGTTCTGTTTGAACAGGCTGCACTGCAGTGTTTCATGAACAAGTTTGTAGAACTCCACACAGAAATTTGAAAAAGAAAAAATCGAGTAGAAACAAGAACCTCCTGCAACTTGCAAGAGGTGAGCAGCTTTGAAGCACTGGAAAATTTGGATACTGAAAAAAATGCAAACATTTTGAAAAGATTAGCAGAAAATAGAGGATAGGAGG
Organism: Nicotiana benthamiana; assembly: GCA_034376525.1. Lineage (NCBI taxonomy): Eukaryota > Viridiplantae > Streptophyta > Magnoliopsida > Solanales > Solanaceae > Nicotiana > Nicotiana benthamiana. The sequence goes on from CM067339.1 coordinate 122,809,705, forward strand.
AAAAAAAATACTCAAAGAAGTATTGTATTACAATGCAGATGCTCAGACAGTTAGTATCTTAATCCTCTTTAAACTGAAAAATGACTGCTCATACACCTTCCTCCGAGTAACTCTATACAAGGTACATTCTTCATATTATCATTTCTAATGGAGACAGTGCACTAAGATCTCCAGTCTCTTGATATAGTGCACCAATACGTCCATATAGCACTTAGCCTAAAGCTTAGCAAGTTAATTAGACAGTTCAATGGCCTGTTACAAGTTACAACTAAAGAAAAGAGAATATTTTCATCTGGAGTAAATATTATAGCCAATAGAATCAACTGGGGCAGTCACTAAATGTTCAGAATTTTCGGTAAAGCTCTTGGGCCTTCGATCTACATCTTGAGCTTGCGCACCAAATATCGATCAAATCCTCCCTTAACTTTAAAATGTCAACTTGAATTTGAGGAAAGTTGATCACAGTTCAAAATAAGCAGATCTAAGACAGAATACCTGGAGTGCAAGTTTAGCGCCGATCCGAGTGAAGTAGGGAGGGACGTGATGATTAGCTCTCAGGCCATCGCCAAGAAGGACTGCGTCCGTTACCTTGGGTCGGTAATTCAGGGGGATGGAGAGATTGACGGGGACGTCACGCATCGTATAGGAGCAGGGTGGGCTAAGTGGAGGCTTGCATCAGGAGTCCTGTGTGACAGGAAAGTTCCACACAAACACAAGGGGAAATTCTATAGAGCCGTGGTTAGACCTGCGATGCTGTATGGGGCGGAGTGCTGGCCCGTAAAGAATTCCCATGTTCAGAGGATGAGGGTCGCGGAGATGAGGATGCTTAGGTGGATGTGCGGGCATACCAGGATAGATAAAATTAGGAATGAAATTATTCGGGAGAAGGTGGGTGTGGCCCCGGTGGACGAGAAGATGCGCGAAGCGCGGCTGAGGTAGTTCGGGCATGTGTAGAGGAGAAGTCCCGATGCACCGGTGAAGAGCTGCGAACGGCTGGTGATTGCTGGCGGTCGGCGCGGCAGAGGGAGGCCCAAGAAGTATTGGGGAGAGATGATTAGGCAGGATATGGCTAGAATGCAGGTTTCAGAAGACATGACCCTTGATAGGAAAGCCTGGAGGTCTAGTATCAGGGTTGTAGGATAGGGGCACCTAGAGTTTCTCGTCCGCTCCTCCCGGGTTGGGGGTGGGGTAGCAGGGTTATTCATAGATGATATGTGTTTACTGTACGATACTATTATTTGTTATTGTATTTTGGTATTTTGTTTCCTTTGTTCAGATTATTTCTAACGCTATTTATGCTGGAATTTCTATTGCACTAATGATATACTGTTTCTGTTTTGTTTTGTTTCTGTTTGTTTTACTACTGTTTTTCACCTAACCCTATGAGCCGAGGGTCGATTGAAAACAGCCTCCCTGCCCTGTCGGGTAGGGGTAAGGCTCGTCTACATATTATCCTCCCCAGACCCCACCTGGTGGGAATACACTGGGTAGTTGTTGTTGTTGATCACAGTTCAATGACAATATTTATTCTGATAGATACGGTTGATCTTGCCCCAGCATTGTTTTTCTTATACACCTGCTACCTCTCACCAAGCATAGGTATCGAGCAACTCTACCCACCAAGACTTAGGCTTAGACAAATGGGAAGTAATCACCTAATGTTTACGGTCTCTAATAGGGATTTGAACCCTGGTCGCCAAGGCTTACACTAACTTCATTAACCACTAGGCTTCACCTTAGGTACCTTATTTATCAATCTTATTGCAAGTATGCATTATTTATTTAGTACTAAGAATGTCTGCAGATGGACTAATCGTAACAAGCCATAATACTAATCAAAATAAAGGCACTATACGGCAAGAACAGCTGCGTGCGGTTGTCCGTGAACTCATAGTTAACTTGGAACTAAAAGTTATAGCTAGAGACGCTCTATCAAACTCAAATGTGACAAGAGAAGAGACAAATGTCAAGTCCCCCCCCCCCGGGAGGGAGAGGGGGGTAAGGCATACGTCTTATACTATGTAAAAGAGTGGTTCCAGTGAGAAGAAATTCATTTATGTAAACATATCAAGCAAACAACACACATGCAAAACCATATGCTTTAATTGACTAACATATCAAATATCTCGATGGCATTCCAAGAGTCAATACCCCTCTCAGCTCTTCTACGTTCTATCATGTTAATTACCCACTAATCTAAAATTTCAGATATCAAAGAGTCAAATTTTATTCATACAGTTGTATGCCATATGATTTTTCTCTTGTCATAATGGAAAAGCACAAAACAACACAGATACCAAAATAACATCTCTAAGGCCCATGAAAACAAATAGCATGTCATCAAGCATAAGAGACTCCGTTGCACCTCCAAAACTTAAAAAATTCTACTCCTCAATACCACAATACAGAATGTGAGAAAGCCTCGGCTTTCTAAGCAAGATCATCTTGATGGAAGCAAAAAATACAACAGCAGAAACAACAGGTACGGCTCAATCACCCAATTTAGTTGAGGAAAGGAAGCAAAAAAGTAATTTATGTAAAATATCAGGGAAATACGAGGTAAGACTATACCAAGAAAAACTCAGAGAAACAACAAAACTCAAGTATTGCACGAAAAGTAGAAATATGATATGACAGATTGTCCCATCATCAACTCAATACTACTCAGGAAAACTCAAAATTATATTGGAAACAATAAGCGTGCAACTTACACAAAAACTCCATTATCAGAGGCTATGGAAATGCAAAAGCAACATTAGAAATAGCAATACACTCCTGTGTGCATGCCTAAAATAGAACAGACATAATAGGGAAAAAGATCACCATATCTTTGCTTCCACAAATGCAGAGCAAGAATCAACAATATCCAAGTTATCCTCCACATTTAAGAAAAGAAGAACTATGCTATAATACTGGCATGGAGAAAGAAAACATAAAGCAAATGAAATACTATCATCTAACCTACTTCAGAGTCTTAAAAAATGCAATCATCTAATCTACTTTGGCTCAGACCCTGTATGTGTTAAAAATGCACTAAATAATAAAAATTAATAAAGTTCCAACCCAGTAAATCAAATAAGTTGAGGTAGAATTATGAACTAGAACCCATAACGCCCAAATCATGGATACGGCTCTTTGATAAACAAGATCCAAACTCGATTTTCTAATATTATTATCTCTCCATAAACTTTATCCGAAAAACATAATAATCTTAAACAAACAAATATCCATCAAATTACCCAAAAAGACCTACTTTTTTCTCTTAAGAGGCCCAGTTTTATACCCAGATTTAGTAGGTTTACCCCAAGGAGTCAACGAAACCCTGCCATGACTTCCACTACTCTTACTCCTCCCTTCACCACCCCCATGTGGATGATCCACCGGGTTCATCGCCACACCCCGAACTGTCGGTCTCCGCCCTAGCCACCTGGCATGTCCGGCCTTCCTCAACTTCTTCGTCCCGTGTTCTGGGTTCGATACTTGCCCTATAGTAGCCCTACATTTAACGTCGATCAATTTCTTCACCCCCGACGGCAACTTCACTTCGCAGTATTTAGTAGAAGCGCTGGGTTCGGTCAGGATTTTGGCGGACGTGCCGGCGGAGCGAACTAACTTGCCGCCTTGTCCGGGTCGGATCTCGATGTTGTGAATCAGGGTTCCAATTCGCATCATGCCTAATGGCATGCAACTTCCGATTTGGGAACTGATGTCTAGACTGAATTGGCTCATCATTGATTCCAACTCCTTTGAGGGTTTCATTTTGGAAGCCAGTGCTTCAAAAGGACCTGTAAATTGTAAAAAAATAATAATATTAAATTGTAGAGATTTTGTATTGATTTAGAGAGAGATGAAAATGAATATAGAGAAGTTTACTGGTAGAGAAAGAGCGGTGGATGACATTGCTGAGAATAGAAGAAGAAGCAATTCGAGTTCTGAAGAGAGCCATTGTTTTGTTAGTTTGGTCGGAATGGGAGGAGTAGGGTTTAAGAGAAATTTGAGTATCTGGAGATAAAACGGTGTCGTTAACTTAGAAATGTGTAAGAGGAAACGGGTGACACTCCAGCCTTCCTTTTTCTTTTCTTTTTTTCCTTTTTCTCGTTTACTTTCTCTGTCATTTTGGGTTAACTTTATGTATTTGTTTGTAACAATGTATATATAAATTGCATTAACCTGCCCCTTTTGATGAATCACAATGCAAAAGTCTGCGTTCAGCCTTATTTTAGAAAGATACCGAAATAAACGCAAGCTCAAACAATTTTGATGCAATTTTTCCAATTAAATTTTTCCTCAACTAGTGATAGTAACGTGACCAAAAGATTCAAATTAATTCTCTCTTTGAAAAATCTTTGTTGTTAAAAAATTACAAGGACCACCGTTTAAATTTTTATCCGTTAAGAGAAGTCTTGAAAAAATAGTCTCTGGCCAAATTTTTTAAGCAATCGCCAGATTTTGAAGCATCGAGAATTTAGCCAAAATGCTAAAAAATTTAACGACACGTCAATATTTGTGGTAAAATTCTGACAATCATTATAACTTGCTGAGATAACGTGCTTTAAAATCCGACACGGGATTAATTTTTCTCAAAATTTCTTTATCACGACGCAAAAAAGAAATCTTATTTTTATCCCTCTCATTTTTTGAATTTTAATGATTTTCCCCCCACATATATATATATATATATATATATATATATATATATATATATATATTGTATATCAAAATACTTGTTTTTGTTGGTTGGTGAGAATCCTAAGCCCGTTCTGCAGATAAAGATGATAAAAATGCCCTCTTTGTCTTTAACAATAACAACTTAGTATAATCTCACTTAGTGGGGTTTGGGGAGGGTAGTGTGTACGCAAAACTTACCCCTACCCTGAGGTAAAGAGGCTGTTTCCAAATAGACCTCCGGCATACTTCCCTCCAATAACTTCCCACCTTGCTCTTGGGGAGACTCAAACTCACAACCTCTTTGTTGGAAATGAGGGTTGCTTACCATAGCAACCCCTCTTCATCATTCGTAAATATTTTTTGATCTCATTTTTGCATAATTAGTGTAGTTGGTCTTGGGAAATTTCTCATAAAAAACAAATCTTTTGCATGGTGCATTGAGGCGTCAAACATTTCTTATGAACCAACTGAAACAAATAGACTCTCCGAAATGGCACCCAAAGTGTTTGCAAAAGATGTGGAAAACAATATAATCCTATTTCTTTCTTATACATACATGGAGCACAGTATTTTAACTAAACACCGTGAGAATGAGGGAGGCTCTAAAGAAGCTGGTTCCTCTAAGCTAGAATCAAACAATACACTCAATGCTTATGACAGCTTTTCAAAGAACAAATTCTTTTGCCACAATATGTCTACTACTCGCAAAACTTACAATCATACAAACACCTCTCACAATCTTCATATCGACAATTGCATGCTTCTTTCTTGACCTTCTCTCCAGCAGCGAAGCAGCACACATTTTTTTGTGGAGACAAGTTGGCCACAGTTGTTGCAATTCCACACAACATTTCCCTCTCTTCACCCACCAATTTGCAAGCTAGGGTTCTAATAAATTGGGACAACAAGTTCCATTGTTTTTGTTCAAAGATTCTCTTGTTTTTGAAAGAAAAAAGCTTCCGCTAAGAGTTCTCACGGGCAGCGGTCTCTTTCACAAAATTTAGGTTTAGAATCATCGAAAACTACAGCAGCTTAGCAGCATTACCCAGAAGTGGAGACCCCTGCTGCAGATGTGTCTTGAGAAGTGCCACCATGCCCCTGCCCCTGCCCCTGCTTTTGTGCTTCATCAGCAATCTCTGCAGTTTTTGCACTCTCCGGATTGTAACCAGGCGGCCGCACATACATAAAGCTAACAGCTTTCATCATCTCCATCTAACAACATTGTCAGAGAAACAAATCAATTTCCACACAAAAACATCCCAAAATACCGCACGTGCAATAATACTATTTGCTTCATATTTTACAACCCTGAAAAGAAGCCATGATTCATTCACATATAAATGCATCAACAATAGTATACCTCTTTGTTTTTGGATGATGAAACTGATTCAAATTATTTAAACATGTAATCATTGAATAACCAATTTTAATACATCCTTTTCCTTGAAGAAATATGTGGAAGTCAGATTAAAAATGCTATTTTTAAACAATGCACCTGTTTTAATGAGAAAAAAGGGATTAAATAGGGTGAAAATAACAACAACAAAAAAACCAAGCAGAACTTAATAAATAAAAATGGTTACCTTCTCTTTCTCTTTCTCTTTCTTGGAGACAAGAGCAGTCTGACGAAAGAACTCCTGTTCTTGAGCATACTGAAACACACACCCAAATCAGAAAAGTAACAAAACCAGCGAGCAAAATTGAAACTTTTTGACAAAACTAAGCAAACTAAAAAAACCCAAATCAAGAAAATCGTCTCATGAAAAAGGGGAACTCGGTATATATGGGGTTAGTTGAAAAATAGAGTTAAAAAACCAAACCTCGCGGGCAATTTCGGTAGCACGTTGTTCTCGCTGGGCATGAGTCTGTTCGGCAATCCCCTTGCGACGTTGGTTTGGATAAGAGAGAGGGTGCCATGGCTTCTGGTTAAGGAAATTGTGAGACCACGCAGTGCCAGCTTTGGTTTTGTAGTCTACTTCACCTCCTTTATCGGAGAATCTCTTGCTTAGCCTGAATCCACCCCCCTCTTCCTCCATCACACACGACTGAGTTTCGGTTTGGGATGGGACGGGGTCGCGTCGTGGTGCTGGGTTTTCTTGGGTCCTCTGTAGATGTGTAATAGTGCAATTGAACCCCCAAACTTTCAAAAATTGTAGATTTTGGATCCAACTCCCCTCCATTTCCCATTTTCCCCAAAGCTCCTACTTGGAATAAAAGACACCTGGCATTGTCAAAAATTAATGGCTGAGATTTAATTAACTAAAATAAGATTCTAATCATGATTAAAAAATAGATATCATATATATTTGCTTCTAAAAATTTAGGTAATCCTACAATTCTAGCTATAAATTATCTCATCATCTATAGCTATATAAACTTTTCTCTCGTTTTTTTAACGCGTCATTCTCTACCTTTGCTACTTTCTTCACGATTGGTTAATCTTTTAATGGCATATTTTTTAAAATAAAAAAATAATTAGCTATCAACAAGCATGACACCTAGAATATTTTTCATAACTTTTGTGTTTTTTTCATGATGTTAATTGATTACTCCATCCGGTCAATTTTAATTAAAGTTTTAGTCTTTTTTGTGATCCACAATATTTAATTTTTTCAGCTATAAAGAAGAAATTAACTTCTCTTTTTCAAAGTTGTCCTTAGAGTAAAGAATCTTAGAGTATCTATTATATTTTTTTAATGGACAAATTAAAGATATATTAAAGATTAATATAATTAATTTCATCGTTTATTAATGTTAAAAGAAGAATTCTTTAGAATGTGTGCGAACCGCCAAAAAATTAGTTAAAGTAGACTGGAGAAACTATTTTATACCAACATCAATAATACCCAATTGAGCTATTGTATTAATCCTTTGGGTCCGTAAGAAAATTAAGATTATCTTACCTACCAATAAAATTCATTAAACAAATTACAATGAAGGTACAATAATAAAAGAAATAAAAGGGCAACATGGTTCACAAAGTATCCTGCATTTTATGACCCCAAGGGGAGTAATGTAGGCGGCCTACTATGATGGAAGCATGAGTAGTTGATTCTACGGCTCAAACCCGTAACCTATAGGTCACGCGAAAATAACTTTACCGTTTCTCCAAGTCTCCCCTTTTAAGTACAATAAGAATGTATTGGGTAAAATTTGTCATTTACACATGGGCGTCCGTCGAGTAGACATGTGGCAGTGATGATATGCTGGAGATGAGTAAGCATATAGTTAATACTGGATAAAGTCGTGTGATCGGAATTATGTAGATCCCCATGACACGAGGACCAGGAAAGAAAATTTGAAAATAAGGTACCAGTTGGAAAGAGCAATATTAAAAAACAGCCGTTACAAAAAATCACAACATTTATTCCCAACGTTATGAAACAATCAAGAGGATTTTTTATTCATCTTTAAGAGGATGTGATTTTGAGATATTGTCTCCTTCGACTTAACAATAAATAGCAATATCTGTACTCATTGTTAGGGCACGAAATACTACAATCACAAAAGCTCTCTCACACACACACATATACTCCCTCCCTCACTCACTCACTCACTCACTCTCTCTCTTATTTTTTTAAGTTTAATACAAGGCTATTATTGAAGCTTCCCAGTTTTCCTTGATTCCCGTGGAATCAATCCTTAAGTATATTTGTTTATTTTCTTTATTCTTTGTTATTTTACAAATTAGATCAACTTAATCCACGTATCTATAGATTACATGTACAAATTCAACTCTACCTACAGTTTGGTGTTTACCATGAGGCCTAGACAATTGTGGTGTTATTTGATCTGCTCATCTTTTACTAACGTGCTTTAAAATTTTTCTATTTTAAGCATATTACAGTTATGGCACACAATAATGTCAATAGTTTTCTCAATGTTGGTGCGAATAACAATGAGCCTGTTGATAATTTACATGATGGCACTCAATAGGGCGATTGAACTAATGAAATCCATATTGATGGAAATGAATCAACTCCGAGCTGGGTGGAAAGAAATAATCGGCATGCGAGGAGTCCTAGTCTTGATGACTTGGATGATGAGCTCATGGCTGATACCATAAAAGTTTTGAGAGCACAACAACAGAAAATTATGAACCATCTCTCAAGACATAATCCTATAATGACTGAGCTTCAACAAGAGTTATCGGTGGCTTCAAATAATTCAAATGGTGGAGTTCGAGGCTCTCCTAGCGTGCCTATAATTCAAACGGCTCTAAGAACCGGTAACATCGCTTCAAGGGGGATTTTAGATCAAACAACAACCTAGCATGCGGTGCGGATAGTGAATCTGGAAATGAAAACAACGAAAGTTGTCCTCTCAAGATCGAGCTCATGAGGTGCATGAGAGAAATAAATGCTCGAATTAATGGATCAGAATGCTAAAGAATTTCACATTCTGATGGATCAAATCCCGGGGGAACCTCTATTCCTAAAGGGCCCAGACTCAAAAAAGTATATACAGTTTCCATTCAAACCTAGTGCGCCCCCGTAGGTGATCCCAATGATGTTTAAGATGCCATATATTCCAATATATGATGGGACATCGGATATGCAAGAGCATATTACTATGTACACTACAGTTGTGAAGGGAAACAATTTGGCTCCACATAAGATTGAATCAACTTTGCTAAAGAAATTTGGGGAAACCCTAACGAAATGGGATCTAACATGGTATTCACTTTTACCTAAACACTCAATTGATTCTTTTAAAATACTTGCAAATTCTTTGATCAAACCTCATGCTAGAGCAAGGAAAGTCGAAGTCCAGAAAGCATATATTTTCACAATCACTCAGGAGACTTAGAGTTACTTCGAGAGTTCGTGATCAGGTTCCAAAATAAAAGAATGTTGTTACGGTAGTACCATATGAATGGGAAGCAGAAGCATTTACCAAGGGCCTTAATCCATTAAGCTCTGATGCCCTAGGGAAGTTGAAGGAAAACTTGTTAGAATTTCAAGAAACCACATGGACAGATTTCTAACGGCTATGAATTTAAAATTAGAATTGAAGACAATCAGTTGGGTTCCCCGATATCTTTTAACGTTCTAAAACGTGATCGAAATCTAGGAAGGTCCAAATATTGACCTCGATGTAGATCAGAGGCCATCTAGAAGTCGTTTTTAACTTTATATGTCTAATGAAAGATTGGATTCACAGACATGGCAAGGACTTATAGTTTGAGGTTATCAATCCCTGGATAGAAGGACTGATTGTGGGCGGAATAGCAGAGCTTTACAAGATAAAGAGTCATTGGGGTCCCAAGATTTAAGTTATCCCAGGTTGTACGATTACAATTTTAATATTATCAACGCGGAGATGGTCTCTACTATGAGGAACGTAAAAGAAGCGAGATTCCCGAAATAAATTTGATCAGACCCTAGTCAATGAGATCCTAGTTTATGGTATGAGTTTCATGGTACACATGGTCATAGGACTGGGTATTGCAGGCATCTTAGTGAAGAGGTAGCATTGTTGCTGAAAATGATCATCTTAGAGAATTTTTGAGTGACCGGGCTAACAAATAATTATGGAAAAGGTTGTGATACAACGAAACCAGCAAAACCAATTGGTCTCCTCGTCTCACAAGAAACTTGATTTTTGGACTAGTTGAAATGAATGGTATAACATTTTCATTTGCAAAGAAGACGAAGATATTGGTCACTCATGGAAAGTGAATCTGGGAAGCACCAGATTATGATGATATTACTTTCAATAAGGAAGATGCAGTTGGCCTTACTTTACCACACAATAAAGTTTTGGTAATATCTTTAAATATTTTAGTTTTTAATATTAAATGTGTGTTGGTTGATTCAGGTAGTTCGGCCAATATTATTCAACTAAGAGTTCTAAAGCAAGTAAAGATGATCGATAACATAAGCTTTTGTGACGACCCAAGGATAAATTGTGCTGCCTACGTACATTGAAGGGGTGACGAAATCAATGTTATTCGAAGTTGTGGGAAGAGATATGGGATACAACGTGATTCCTGGTAAGCCATGGATCCACGATATAAAAGTTGTTCCATCGACTTATTCTAAAATCCCTAACACCGGAAGTGATAGCATCCTAGGAAGCTCAACTCTATTCAAGGACACGGATGAAGCTTTTGAATCTCAAATATGGCCTTTAACAAAATGTCAAGCTAAAGAATTACAAAACAAGGTCATTAGACTTCAAGTACAAATAAATAAGTTATTAGTTGGGAGGAATAGCTCAAGGATAAAGGATGTGAATTGGCTAGGTGATAGCATCAAGGAAAAGGATAGAGTTTTGGAAGCTCCAAGGCCATACACAAGATCTCAAGCTAAAGAGTTGCAAACTAAGATTGCTAGACTTCAATGGCAAATAAAGAAGGTTTTAACTGTAGAGGAAGATCTCAAGACCAAAGGAGATGAATTTTCCAAGTTTTACAATTATATGGTGGTCCAAATTGAAGTCTAAGAGGAGGAAGATTGGGTCACCAAATCAGCCCTTGAAGTCCACCAAAAAGGGCTCAAAATAAGTTTAAAAGATATCCAAAAGCGGGTGTTTCAAAAGGAGCCAAATTGTAGTCCAAACCAATGGCCCAAACTAGTTGTTTTAAGGCCCAAATCTACCCCAAAGGGTCTTGGCCACCCCTCACCTAATTTTAATGAATTCTCTTACTCTTTAGCAACACCCCTACCTAATTGTAATGACTTTGTATGACTTAGCAACCACCCTACCTAATTTTAAGGACTTGTATGCCTTAGTACTCTTATAAATAGGGAGTTCTTCTCATTCATAAGACACTACATTATTGATTAAGTATATCATACTTTGAGAGTTCTTTTGAACCTTTGTTACTTGTGCTTTTAGAATTATCTTTGAACCTTTACTAATTCATAGTTCAAGATAGTAAGATTACTTCTCTTTTATGATATCTTTGATTCCTTTGGGGTATTCTTAGAAGGCGATTAATACTAGTTATTAATTGTTATCTCAAGTTACTCGTAAAGCGGTCAAATCCGTATCTATTATTTTGATTTGCTTTTTAAGTAAAGGCGTTTGATTTCTTCTATAAATCAAGATGTTGTTACTTTGATCTTGTCAAGGCTATAGAATGTGCGCTCTTGGAAGCTCTTGGAATTCTTTCCTTGAATTTTCCCCAAATCCGTTATTTTCATCTCCTTAATTCTAGTTGTTCAATTCCTTGTTGTTATTGCTTCCGCATTTACTTCTCAAATTCATACTCTAGTTTGGATTCCCGACCTAGTTATTTTCAAGTGGTATTAGAGCAGTTCTATCAAGACTTCGTTCTTGATAATTCTTGGGATTTGTTGAGTGCTAACGGTAAAAAAGAAATGATATAAAAAAAAGAAAAAAAGAATATCAATTTTTAGAACAAAATATAGAATTGCGTGCTCTCAGGATATTTCTTTTATATCTAATTTGTTTCCAAAAATTAACAAAGGAAACAAGATGAGGGGATCCTGAATTTTCTTATTCTTTCTAATTTACACATTTATATCTTTTCCTGTTTGTTCGTGTCTTGTTTCAATCGAGCCTAATAGTTCTAGGATTTGGTTCTTTTTTTTTGTTCCCAAAATATCTGAAGTTTACTACTAAGAGCTTCATAAAATTTGGGTTTAACTATAAATATACAAAGTATTTTGTTCAAAGGCTATTTCGAGAGACAAGAAAAAAGGCAAAGCGTGTGTGAGAATGATTGAGGAAAATGCCAAATTGGAGAGATACATATTTTCTTTAATCTATCTCAAGATGTCTCAAATAGGTAGCTACAATGGAAGGAGGAGAGCTATGACTCAACAAGTTGAAAAGTCGAACTTACAGTATATTGAATGGAAGGAAGACAATGGTAAAGTTATTTTTCAAATAAGAGCTAAAGTGATGTCTTCAATTTATACCCTTAGAATTGATAAAGCATTTGACTATAATTTTGTTAACACTTATATGGTTGAGAAATTGAACTTTCCTTGTGTTGAACATATTGAACCCTACATGTTGAAAGGAGTAAAGGTAGACAAAAGAGTGTTATTGCCATTCTCTATTGGAAGGTATGAGGATGTGATTTTGTGTGATGTCATTCCTATGAATGATTTTCATATCTTGTTGGGAATGCCATGGTATATCTATAGAGGTGCTTCATATAGTACCGTAAGAAATAGATATTCTTTTGAGGTTAATGGGAAGAAACTCATTCTTGGGCTTTGACTCCCTCACAAATTTGTGAAGATGAAAATATCATTAAAGAGAATATGAAAAAATACGAGAGAGAAAAGAGTGAGAGGAGTAAGGGAGTGCATGTTCACATTCCAAGAGAGGAAAAAGGAGAGGTTGTCTTGAGTGAAAAGAGTGGGATGTCAAGTGAGGTAAAGAGTGATCTTGAGAAAAAAGAAAAGAGAGAAGGTAATAAGATAAACAAAGTAATGAGGTTGAGAGAGAAAGGAAAGAGGGCTGAGTGAAGGAAAAGAACTCGTTAGTGAGACAAAAGATGTTAAGGGTGAGGAAAAGATTAGTCTTGTGATAAAAGCCAAAGAGAGTAGCAAGAAAAAAGTTTCTTTACTTACTAACCCATTAACTCTTTCTTGTTTTAGTTCTTTTTGATTTTTTGTAGCCACGTGTTGAAATACCTTTTGAAATGGGCGGTGAGGCGCACAAGATGGTGGCAAAAGATCCAATTGAATTCCAACATGAATTCGGCAATATCAATTCTTATTGGATGGTGGAAGATAAAATTTTGGTTAAATTCTTTGTTATTGGATCTTTTAATTATTTTGATTCTTATTTACAAGGTTATGACACGGAGTTTCCTAAAAGCGTTACTAAGTTGGAGCCATTGCATAAAGGAATACAAGGTAATGATGTTCCATTAGTAAATAAGTCCAAGTATGGTATGTATAATTGGTTTATTTGCCCTCTTGGTCTTTCTATAGTATTTTTGGAGGTAATGAATTACACTCTTATTTCTTTTGTTGGTGACTTTATAATTTTTGTAGAAGATGATATTTTGATGCACATCAAGTCATTAACTATATTATCTAAGTTAAAGTGCAAGAGTAATTCACTTACTTTTGAAATTGTGTATGACATAGATGATTACTTATTCCATCTTGGTGGAAAGTGGCATGAAATTTACGAGAAGAGGCTTGCGGATGAGTTAATTATTTCTTCTTACCTTATTCAAGTGGCTAATGAGTTTTCATGTGCTAAAGTAATAGAATGTGATCTTTGTTGTGTGATTAGGAGTCATTCTTCAAGTCATATTCATTGTAAGCTTATAAAAGTATTTGTTTCTAGTAAAGAGGATATGCATGATTGTTGTAACACTGATAATCAAATACTCTTTCATGTAGAGAATCCATGAGATTTGTAATTGTTGATAGTAGTCTATATCATGAATATATCTTGTTTGATACATGTGGTAGAGGTACCTATATTAAACGTATTCACTCTTTTATTCTTTATCATGTATACTCATGGACTGCTGTACCGACAAGATTGAATTGCAAGTTCCATTGCATGGTGCTTCTAAGAGAGGTTTTTATTGTATTAATCTAGGTAGACATAAATTTTATTGGGATGATGATGTCCATATGCTTTATAAGGAAGTATTTACACCTATTAGGATTGATTGGGTTAGATGGACACATTGTCACTATCTTGCTTTATTCCTTCTATTTTTTCAGATTAGTGGATACCATTTACTAGTGTATGTTTTCCTTTTCTTGCAAGGTCGAAATTCGAGGATGAATTTTCTTTAAGAAGAGGGGAATGATAGCATCCTAGGAAGCTCAACTCTATTCAACGACAAGGATGAAGGCTTCAAAACCGTACATGGAGCTTCCGCCACACACGGCTCCTCTAGGAATGGAGGTAGGCCCAGCCCAGGCTTGTGCGGTTAAGGTTGTTGTACATGACCTCATAAGAAAAGAATGAAAAAAACGATGTTTCCAGCTTTTCAAATCTCAAAGATGGCCTTTAACAAGATGTCAAACTAAAGAATTACAAAACAAGGCTATTAAACTTTAAGTGCAAATAAAGAAGTTATTAATTAGGAGGAAGAGATCAAGGATAAAGGATGTGAATTGGCTAGGTGATAGCATCAAGGATAAGGAAAGAGATTTGGAAGCTCCAAGGCCATATACAAGATCTCAAGATAAAGAGTTGCAAATTACGGTTGCTAGACTTCAATGGCAAATAAAGAAGCTTTTAATTATAGAGAAAGAGCTCAAGACCAAAGAAGATGATTGTCCAAGTTTTAAAATTATATGGTGGTCCAAAATGAAGTCCAAGAGGAGGAAGATTGGGTCACCAATCAGCCCTTGAACTCTACCAAAAAGGGCTCACAATAAGTTTAAAAGAGGTCCAAAAGGGGGTGTTTTAAAAGGAGCCCAATTGGAGTCCAAACCGATGGCCAAAACTACTTGTTTTTAGGCCCAACCCTAAAGGGTCTTGGACGCCCCTCACCTAATTTTAATACTTTTCTTACTCTTAGCAACACCCCTACCTAATTGCAATGACTTTGTTTGCTTTAGCAACCACCCTACTAATTTTAAGGACTTTTATGCCTTAGTACTCCTATAAATATGGAGTTCTTCTCATTCATAAGATACTACATTATTGATTAAGTATATCATACTTTGAGTGTTCTTTTGAACCTTTGTTACTTGTGCTTTGAGATTTATCTTTCAACCTTTACTAGTTCATAATTCAAGGTAGTAAGATTACTTCTCTTTTATGCTATCTTTGATTCCTTTGTGGAATTCTTAGAAGGAGATTAATACTAGTTACTAATTATTGTCTCAAGTTACTCGTCTCTAAATCTATTATTTTGATTTGCTTTATAAGTAAAGACGTTTGATTTCTTCCGTAAATCAAGACTTTGGTACTTTGATCTTGTAAAGGCTATAGAGCTTGCGTTCTTGGAAGTTCTTGGAATTCTTTCCTTGAATTTTCCCCATATCCTTTATTTTCTTCTCCTTAATTCTAGTTGTTCAATTCTTTGTTGTTATTGCTTCCACATTTACTTCTCAAATTCTTTCATTAGTTTGGATTCCTGACCTAGTTGTTATCAGGAAGAAGTTAAGCAGATTAGAGGTAACCAACCCGCTGCTAGGGCAATGAATACAATTACTTTGTCTAAGAGTAAGGCATATGGAGTCAATAAATAGCAAATTACAGGTACCGATGCCAACTTCCAATTACAACCTGGTGGTAATACCGAGGAAGACAGTAATGAGGAGGAGACATAAGATGTTTACCAGATACCTAGATCTTTACAAGTACCAAAAAATACGAATATAACAAAATTAGTAGCAAAAGAACTTAAGCAAGTCACTTTGTTCATTGAGTTCCTGGAAAGAAAAGTTTACCTGGGAATGAGGTTAAGCCCCGAACTCAGATGTAAAACTATTGAATTTCTTAAGGATAACGTTAATTGTTTTTCATGGCTTAGATATGACAGGTATCCCACTCAAAGTGGCAGTTTACAAGTTAAGCTTAGAGCCAATTTTCCTCCGATAAAGCAAAAAGCGTGGTGAATAGCCGAGGTCAGAAACAAGTTTGTTAAGGAGGAAGTAACCAAGTTACTTAATATAAGTTCAATACGTGAAGTTGAATATCCTGATTAGTTAGCTAATGTAGTGGTAGTACCAAAATAATAATAAATTTAGAATGTGTATTGATTTTGAAAATTTGAATAAGGCTTGCCCTAAATACTCATTTCCATTGCCGAACAACGATCAAATGATTGATGTCATGGTTGATCATCAGTTAATGAGTTTTTTTATGCGTCTTCTGGGTATAATTAAATAAGGATGCATTACGAGGATCAAGAGAAAATATCATTTATTACTAATTTTGGTACTTATTGTTATAATGTGATGCCTTTTTGGCTTAAAAATGCTGGAGCCACCTACCAGAGGCTCATGAACAAGGTTTTTGTGCATCAAATTGATAAAATTATGGAAGTTTATATCTATGACTTGTTGGTTAAGTCTTTCAGTGCAGGGGACTATTTGACTCATTTACAAGAAATGTTTGACATCTTAAGGAAATACAATATGAAGCTTAACCCCGAGAAATGCGATTTTAGAGTTGGGTATGAAAAATTTCTCAGTTTCTTTGTTTTATAACGAGGAATGGAAGTAAATATGGACAAGATCAAGGCCATAGAAGATATTCCTAATCAACTTAATATCATAAAAGACGTGCAAAGGTTGACCGGAAGATTAGCAGCCCTTCGTAGTCTTATATCTAGATCCTCAGAAAAGTGTCAGCAGTTCTTTTCATTATTAAAAAGGAAGAATGACTTTGTGTGGACACCAGAATGCCAACAAGCATTAGGATTTGAATAGGTACTTGTCGATCCCATCTTTGTTGTCTAAACCGGAGGATGAAGAGCAAGTATCAGCGTATTTGGCGGTGTTACAGGTAGATGTAAGTGCAACCCTGGTCCGAGAAGATGAAGGTACACAATACCCTATTTATTATGTTAGTAAAATACTATCAGTTGCAAAAAATCAATATCCATACTTGATAAAGTTGGCTCTAGCTCTCATAGTTGCCTCTCGAAAGCTTAGACCATGCTTTCAGTGTCACCATATAGCCGTTTTGATGACTTTTATCCCGCAAAACATCCTTCATATACCTAAGTTATTGGGTTGATTACCTAATTGGCGGTTAACAATAGTGAGTTTGATACTGAATATAAACTACTGACTACAATCAAAATCACAAGTTTTGGCCGACGTTGTAGAGACTTTAGTCTGGGATAATGCTTGTAGCTGCAAAAGAAGTTGTTTTGGTGCCAGGGACTGTGTACAGAGTCTGATCCTCATTACGAATTGTGAATACAATGTGAAAAGGTCTGGTCTTAGGATAATATTAATTACTCTTTAAGGAAAAATCGTAAGGCAAGCCTTACGAACTGTTCCTTTGACTAATAATGAAACTGAGTATGAGGATATGATCGTATGACTCGAATTATCCTGGGGACTAGGCTCTAAGGTGGTTGAAGTAAAGTATGATTCCCAGCTGGTGGTCAATCAAATTTGTAAATCTGATGAACTGATTAAGTTGGGTTCTTCAACGAAGTTGAATAATGCTGATTCTGGTACAGTTGTACAGTTGTCGCATTCAGTCCTAGACGTGAATGGTTATTGCAAAGTTAATTCAAAAAACTTAGTGTGGGATTGGAAAAATGAATCTATTGAATATTTAAGACATGGAAAATTGTCTGAGGATTCTAAAGCCTCCTGATTACTCAGAATAAAAGTTGTCTGGTATTATCTTATTGATGGACAATTATACCGGAGATCTTTTCAGGGTTTGTTGGCTCGATGCTTAGGACCAGCAAAAGCTGAATATGTAATGACATAAGTTCATAAAGGAGTTTATAGCAATATTCCTTCACATGTTGTATATAACATGAGTTTTATCAAGCAAGAATGAATTTTCTTGCGCTTGGAATCTAGCTCAGAGTTCTTGGATTTTCGAGTGCAACTGCTCGTTGTCAAACTACAAGTTTTTGTAGGTCATCGCCATGTGATAATTTGTTTTTGTGTTTTCGTAGTTTATTTCATGACCTTTAGGAGCCTTTCCTCCATTTTGGCCCTTTTACTTCGGCTGCAGTTGCCTTCTCGGTCTTGGAGTGTAAGTTAGCTACAGTTGCTTTCTCGCTTTTGGAGTGTAAGGCAGCTTCCAAATTGTTGATTCTTTCTATGAAAGTAGACTCATGTTCAACAGCCAAAGCAATAACATCCACCAACTCTGACCATTTAATCTTTAACTCAGCAAGTTCGACATGTAGCTGAGTGGCTTCATGACTATAAGCCCTCTTTTATTTCTTTGTTTTCTCCATCCGGGCCTTCAGTTCTTCCATTTGAGCAAGTTTGTCCTCTAAATCCTAAAGACACTCAACAAGTTGATCCCGTTTAGAGTGAAGAATTTCCTTGTCAAGTGTCATTCTTTGTAGACTCTCGGAGGCCAGAAGGTTAGCATGTAAAGTTAATCTTAAAATCATCAAGAGACATGGGTGAAAAATAAGCACAAAAAAGAGGAGAGGAAAATAAATAGGAACTTGAGCAGAAGATGAATGTTGTTGACACTAAAACATTCAACAGAAAGAGCATCGATTTTCCTCCGAACACTACATTTACTATTAGGGTCCCGAATAGAAATCGAGAAGACATTCTCTATGTTCTCATGGTCAAGTGACCAGGGGGCATGAACATCTTTCTCTCAGTTAGTGGTAATCTGCGTTGTAGCAAAAAAACATAGTGGAGAAGAAATTGGGGTAGCACTTGAAGCGGAGCCTTTTGGCCGATGAGAACAGCTGGAGCCTGGAAAGGAGAGCCAGCTATTTCAGCCAATTCAGACTATCAAAAACGTCCATCCACTTCCTTTGATGAACTGTTGGTATTCTTCTTCTTCTCCTTCTTCTGTGAGAGACACCATTTTTAGTATTAATCTCAATTTCTTATTCATCGACCACAATGTCTGATCCTTCCGAAATTCCTTATGTAACTGGCAGCTGCTCTTTAGCCTCAGTCTTAGAGGAATGCCTTCTTTTAGGTTTCTTCCCCTTGGGCCGGGGACTGACTGATGTTGCAGCTTGCTTGTTGAAGTATTTTTTGGGCAACCTTTAGGTCAAGTGAAACTTCGACAACCGGACAAACAGAGGAGCCCTTTGGAAGGCCTAAGGTTGCAACACAAAATAGGAAAGGTCAACAATCTATTATCGAATGAAGGCACACGTCAATAAAAAAGGAAGGATGAAGGTATTCTCACCATGGTTCTTGCACTTCCAATTTTTCTTTATTGAAAATTTCTTTCACATACGTAGTTCCGACGTAGAAGTATCCAAAATTTTATGAACCCCTTGGGTTAGGTTTTCGACTATTAGGGGAACCCAACGAGTAGGTAAAACAGAAGGAAGAAGAGTTCAGGAAAAAGTCAAAACCCTTTCAAAATGAAAAGGAAATAAATATTTGAGAAAACTTACGAGTATAGTTCCAAGCTTCATGATGTTTATGGCGATATAATATCCCCGGGAGAGACGACAAACCTCTTTATCCAACCACGATCATTATTATCATCTATGTCGGTAATGATGGCATTGTGACTATATTTGCCAAGTTTGATTATGCCTCCTCGGAAGATCTTGAAAGCATAAAGGTGGATCAGGTGTGCAAGAGTGAGGTATTTATGTACCCGGGAACACAGATACCGTAGAAAAGCTACCGTATGCCATATCACCAGAGCCAGTTGAGCCAAACAGACTTGGTAGTTCCGACAAAACTCAAGAATAATTGGTTCAATTTCCTTTTCAGGCCTGAGGGTAAAAGGGTATGTATAACAAAAAACATACCCTGATTTACTGAAAGTTACCTTCTTCTTTCGAGGGAGAGGGGACAAAATTTCAATAATATTCTATTCACAATTCTCCTTCACAACAGGAATACTGATCGGGCGATAGATGAAAAAGGAAGTTTATCATGCAAGAACATTGATCTTCTCCAAACCTATACCACTATAGAATGGAAAAAGTGGTTGATATAGATTTTACCCGAAAGGTCGGGATCGAATCCACAGAGAGCTAATATTAGTTTGAAATTGGGTTTCTATCTAATCTGGCTATGTGTGATGTTCTTAATTACACTTCCAATCATGCTTTGTTTTGGTTTCTATTCTACTTTTAATACTAATGAAGAATTAAAATAAGCTAAGTATAATGTTTTTGAAAGGTTTTTCTCAATTGATAAAAAAGCACTAGGAAAGTGACTTGCACCTAGATGGGTATCAAACGGGGTCGAAAACTTAGAGCGGACTTGTTATAATTGGGATCATGATATAACCATTTCACATAATTACTCACTCTATATCTATCGATAGTTTGAGTGACCTTGCCCTAATTGGCTCTCTTAAGCCCAATTGGGTGTTTAAACAATTCAAGCAAAATTGGATCAAGTCAAGTATTACTATCTCTAGGTTTAACCCTTTAATTGATGCTATCAATCTCTTGAATGCACCCCCAATTCCTTGTTAGCATGATTTCCTAGACTTAGTCTCTCTTTCTCAAGAAGAGCCTATGTCAAAAAGGCATAAATTAATGTTTGCAACTATCAATTCAACAATTAAAGCATGAATCAAGCTAAATATCATTAACCCATAAACATTTAAGCCCAAAAATTAAAAACCATTAAATACCCACACTAGGTTTGGACCAAAACCCTAGCTAATTGGTTTATCTACTCATAATCAAAGAAGAAATCGAAGATAGAAATGAAATATAAGCCATAAAAAGTAATTAAAAGGGTAAACTCTAAGATTAATTGCTAAAAATATTCTAAAATTACTAAAAATGGCGGTTCATGTGCTCTACAAAATAACAGATTCCCTAAAATTCAGAAGAAGAACTATTTATACATAACTAATTTTTTCGGATAAAATTGCCTCTACAGGATTCCACTGACTTCGGAAATATGGGTTGCCTAAGCGCTTGGACTGCCGCGGCCACGCAAAATCAAGCACGGCTGCTTTTCTTCTCTTCTGAACTTAGTCTGAACTCTGAGTCCGCTGAGAGTGGAAAAACTACCTCCTCAGCGCTCCTCCAACCGCGACCGTGAAATATGTGCGCGGACCGCGATCTTCAATTTGAGATCCAAACTTAATTCTCTGATTCTCACTTTCGCTGAGGGAGAGGATTGGATTGCGGCCCCGTCAAATGACACTGTTGCCGTGCAATTTCACCGCGATCAATGATAACTTGTTAAGCATCAAGAACACTATCTGATCCTCAATACGCTAAAAGTGGCATCAGGACCGCCTCAGCGGTAGACCCTCTGCGTTCGCTGCTATTTCTTACTGTCAGTTCCCCTTTTAATTTCAACTTTGAACTTGTGCAGGTTTCATTCTTTTTCGAGCTGGTTATGACTTTCTTGTCTCTTTTTGACCAAACACTACAAATAAAAATAAAAAGTTAGCTTTCGGGAGTACTTCCACACACTTTTAATCCAAAATCTAAGCAAAATATTTGGAAAAAGACTTGAAGATGGTCCATAAAATAGACTTCAAAGGCAAAAAACTATTATAAGTAGATCACACGACACGAATTACATGTTAGGGGCTATTTGGTTTGAAGACAAGTTATGTCGAGATTAATTATATAGGGTTAGTTATCATGATATTATTTCTTATTGAATGTTTGCGGCTTTGTATTAACCATGGGATTTTCAATTTTACCGCTATATCCTGGGATAACTTATTATAGGGTTATTGTTCCACCCTCTTGCAGGTATAAGTTATTCCAATATTATTTTTAATCCTGGGATAACTTTGTTGGGAATAATCCCCTACCAAAATAATATTCACGGTAATAAAAGTAGAATAGAATATAGCACCGAGATACGGTAATTAACAACAATAAAAGAGTAATAACGACACCAGGATTTTTACGTGAAAAAACCCTTTTGAATAAGGGAAAAAACCACAGCCCCGACAGGAGGAACTAATATCACTATATTAAGGAATTTTACACTTTTTCGCTCTGAGTAAAATACTTCAAATACCACTACAACAACCAAAAGAAATAACCCTCTTTTGATATTCTCACCTCACTACTATATTCTTATACCATGTTCGTGAAACCTCACTCTTTCTCTCTAACTCTCAGATATATTTTTCCTCTGAGATTGATACATAAAATGAGAGCCGAAGCTCTCCTTTTATAGGCAGAACCTCGCCTACTACGTTTGACATGTTTCATCTGCACGCCTGCCATATTTGACAAATACAAAAAGAAACGTGGGTTGCTGCTAATCAAGGAAGAAAGATTGCTTCCTTGATGATGGACCATCAAAGCCTTAAATCATGGGATGGACCCCACAAATCTCCCCCTCCAGCCCCATTCACCTGAAGGAGGTAGCACCAGATATTCTAGTTTGAGGTTATGCCGACAAGTTCTTTGCAAAGCTCGAACTTGTCTCTTGGTACTACCTTGGTTAGCATATCCGCATGATTTTTACTCTTGTGAATCCTTTTTAACCTGTAAATATTTGTTATCCACCTGCTCACGAATCCAATGATATCTCTCATCTATATGCTTTGTTCTTGCATGGTACATGGAGTTCTTGCTCAAGTCTATTGCACTTTAACTATCACTATAGAGTACTTTCTCCTTTTGATGCAATTCCAACTCTTGAAGAAACCGCCTGAGCCATATCATCTCCTTGCCAGTTTCTTTAGCGGCAATGTACTTTGCTTGAGTTGTTGAAAGTGTAACAAACTTCTGCAACTTAGATTGCCATGATATAGCTCCCCCTAAAAATATATACAAATATCTAGTAGTTGATTTTCTATTATCAATGTCATCTACTATATCAGCATTTGTATAGCCTTCAAGATTGGATCAGATCCTCCAAAGCACAAACAATCTCTCGTGGAACCTCTCAGGTACCTGAGTATCCATTTGACTGCTTCTCAATGTTCATTTTCAGGATTTTCAAGAAACCTGCTGACAACACCAACTGCGTGAGCAATATCAGGTCTAGTACATACCATAGCATACATCAAGCTTCCGATTGCTGAAGAATAATGAACTCTAGCCATGTTACGTTTCTCCTCCTCTGTTGTAGGACACATCTTTTTTCTCAACTTTAGATGACTAGCAAGAGGTGTGTTGACTGGCTTAGTATTCTTCATGTTGAAGTGTTCTAGTACACGTTCAATGTACTTCTCCTGAGATAGCCACAACTTTCTACTTGTTCTCTCTCGAACTATTTTCATCCCTAGAATTTGTTGTGCTGGGACCATGTCCTTCATATCAAATGACTTGGACAGATCTCTCTTCAAATTTGCGATCAGACCCTTGTCTTTTCCTACAATTAACATGTCATCCACATACAACAACAATATGATAAAGTTATTCTCGAAAATCTTTTGAAGTATACACATAGATCAGAATAGGTCTTTAGGTATGTTTGACTTTCATGAATGAGTCAAACTTCATGTACCACTGCCTTGGTGCCTGATTCAATCCATAAAGACTCTTACTAAATTTGCACACCATGTGTTTCTTTTTGGCTATTTCAAATCCTTCTGGCTGCTGCATATAAATCTTCTCTTTTAAATCTCTATGAATAAATGTAGTTTTCACATCCAACTTCTCCACTTTAAGATCTAGACTAGCTGCTAAGCTCAAAATAGTTCGAATAGAAGTCATTTTGACAATAGGTGAGAAAATTTTGTCAAACTCAATACCTTTCTTCTGTTCGAAGACTTTAACCACCAATCGAGCTTTGTCTTTGACCAGCTTTCCATTTCCATCTTTCTTGAGTTTAAAGACCCATTTGCATTTGAGTGGTCTTTTATCATTTGAAAGTTTTACCAGCTTGTACGTACCATTTTTCTGTAGAGATTCCATCTCTTCTTGAATGGCTTTCATCCACTGGTTCTTTTCGGTATGGGATAACACCTCCTTAAGACTTTCTGGCTTCCCCTCATCACTAATGAGGACATACTCCATGGAAGGGTACGTGCATGACTCTACCCTTGGCCTCTCTGATCTCCTCAGAGGTTGAGGTTGTTCTTATTCCTGAGTGGGGTGATCCACTTCCTTGATACCTTCATCAAGTTGCTCCCCCTGTTCAATAACCTCACCAGGTTGCTCCCTCTGCTCAGCAACCTCGTCGTTCGTACTTTTTGCACTTGTGGGATTTTTAGAAGTAGAAGGAATAGTAACAAGGTTAGGAATTATACCATTATTCGTCTTTTCTAACATATCAGCAGCAGTTCCAACTTCACTTTCTCGGATGACTACATCTCTGCTTCGGATGACCTTTTTCTTTAAAGGATCCCATAATCTGTACTCGAATTCTTCATCTCGATATCCGATAAATATGCAGGGAACAAATTTATCATCTACCTTTGTTCTCTGCTCTTTTGGTACATGTGCAAAAGCTCTGCGGCCGAACCCCTTCTGATACGAGTAGGACACCTTCTTGTTGGTCCATACTATCTCTGGGATGTCAAATGCTAACGGAAATGATGGACTCCTATTGATCAAGTAACAGGCTATCTGAACTGCTTTACCCCAGAATGACTTAGGCAGTTTAGCCATTCTAAGCATGCTTCTCACCTTCTCCATAATGGTTCGGTTCATCCTCTCGGCTACGCCATTACGTTTGGGGGTTCCAGGAACCGTCTTTTCATGTCTGCTCACATGACTTGAAAAATACTCTTCAAATTCCTTTGAAGTGATATCACCTCCATTGTTACTTTGGAGACGCTTTAGCTTTCGACCAGTATCCTTTTCTACTAGAGCATAAAACTTTTGAAAAACTTGAAACACCCGATCTTTTGTTTTCAAAATATAAACCCATAATTTTCGTGAATCATCATCAATAAGAGTAACAAAATATTTGTTACCAACCATTGATTCAATTTCTGCTGGTCCACAAATATCAGAATATACTAAATCAAGTATATTCAATTTTCTTTCGGACGACGTCTGAAGTGAGACTCTATGCTGCTTACCAAATAAATAGTAGTCATAAGGTTTTACCATTGTACCTTTGGCATAAAAAATAAGTGATTTCTTGGCAAGAATCTGCAATCCCTTCTCGCTCATATGACCTATTCTTTTGTGCCACAAATATGCAGAAATCTCATCTTGTGCCGCGTTCAATTCACCTTGGCATATTTCTGCATTTGTCCTGTACAATGTGCCACGAGAAACTCCCTTTTCAATCACCAATGATCCCTTAGTGAGTCTCCACATTTAATTTGCAAAATAATTCTCGTATCCATCTTGGTCTAAAGCAATTCCCGAGATCAAGTTCATTCGCAAATCAGGTACATGCCGCACATCCTTTATAACCAATGTGCATCCGACATTTGTCTTATTACAAATGTAACCAATCCCTACAATATTCGAGTAACTTGTGTTACCCATTCTCACTATGCCAAAAGCACCTGCTACATATCTGCAAAAAGATCTCTTACTGGTGTGGCATAGTAAGATGCCGCTGTGTCAATCACCCATTCCGACTCTGGACCTGACAGGTGCATGCATTCATCTTCCTCATTTATAAAGAGAACACCATTATCATTGTTTTGCACCATGGCGGCTGTGTTGTCGTCATTCTTCTGGCCACTAGTTTCACCGTTGCCCTTCCTTGGATTTGGGCAATCTCTTTTGAAGTGACCTGTTTGATCACAACTGTAGAAATTTTTGGCTCTTGATTTGGATAGATTCTTTGACTTCCTACGAGCTCCAGATCTATCATAGTTGCTCGATCTCCTTTGATAACTCCTTCCTCTACCTTCTATGATGAGTATAATAGTCGATGTGATATCTTTCAACTCAATAGTACTCTTACCGTATAGGATGGTTGTTGCCAAATTATCGTACGAAGATGAAAATGAGTTCAATAACAAGATGAATTTATCTTCTTCCTCGATTTTCACTCAGAGGTTGGCAAGCTGTGTGATTAGTCCGTTAAACACATTTAAATGTGACAAAAAATCATACCTTTACCCATGTGTAGGGCGTATAATTCTTCATGAACAATTTATTTGTCAGCATTTTGGATATTTATAGGCTTTTCAACCTTGTCCAAATTCCACGTGCAATAACTTCATTAATGATTTATTTACCACATCATCTGATAAGTGCAACTTAATTGCACTAGCAGCTCTTTCATCCAAGTCAGCCCAATCCTCAGCTTTCATGGTATCAGGCTTTTTGGCATCAATATCCAGTACCTTGTGTAATCCTTGTTGGATGAGCATATCTCTCATCCTTCTTTGCCATGTTGAGAAACCGTTACATCCATTGAATTAAGCTACCTCGTACTTTACTACCGACAGTGAATAATATTTTAGTTAACGAGCAGAACATGTGCTCTGCTACCAGTTGTTGGGAATAAACCCCCTGTCAAAATAATATTCACGGTAATAAAAGCGGAATAAGAACTTAGTACCGAGATACAGTAATTAACAAGAATAAAAGAGTAACAATGACACCAAGATTTTTACTTGGAAAACCTTTTTGAATAAGGGAAAGACCACGGCCCTGAGAGGAGCAACTGATATCACTATAGTAAGGAATTTTATACTTTGTAGGACCGAGTAAAATACTCCAAAGATCACCATAACAACCAAAAGAAATAGCCATCTTTTGAATTTCCACCTCACTACAATATCACTCACTCTCTATTATTCTCAAAGACTATATTCTTATACCCTGTCCGTGAAACCTCACTCTTTCTTTCTAACTCTCAGATATATTTTTCCTTTGAGATTGATATATAAAATGAGAGTCGAAACTCTCTTTTTATAGGCAGAACCTCGCCTACTACGTTTCACATATTTCCTTGATTTATGGGATGGACCATCAAAGCCTTAAATCGTGGGATGGACCCCACAAACTTATTCTAGAATTAATAATAAAACAAGAGATAATACTGTACTAAACTTTTATCCTAAGATAATTTTTGCTTGTCCATCATACCAAATGACCCCTACATACAAGAATTGCAAGTAAAGGCATGGCTTCTCTCACACATGGCAAACCAAATAGAAGCAATATTAGTTAGAAAAGCATATCTTATTTACTATATTTCAAATGTATTTACCTAACATATGGTGATGGGTGTAAATAATTTTGAAGTACTTGTCCTATTTTTAAGGTAACTAACTGCACTAATTATACACACATATATCTAGTTATCTAGATTATGGGATATGTCTAGCTCAAAAGTTATCGTTTACTTTGCAAGCATAAAACAATCAAAATAAATCGAGGGCCAATCATAGCAGATCGTAATAAGTCAAAAAGACCAAGTGAAAGAAACAAAAAGCAAGTGTCTCGGATTAAGGAGAAATGTGTAGAGATCTTTTATTGCTAATATTGATTTGCTGCCTCTCACTGGAGAGGTTCAGAGCCTTACAATCATCTTCCCCTTTTCTTGAGAATAGTCATGAAGAAGAAGAAAAATAGCAGTCCCATCTAGGGTTCCTTCTCTTAGTATTTATAGTTGTGAGCTGCATGAGCTGGCGATGAATGGGCGTGAACACTTTGAGGTTCCGTCATTATGACGGCAGATGGGCCGCGACCTTGTAGTTTGACCCGGGTAACCATTGGGTATCATGTCTAGTAAGTGGTCGTACCACTTATTAGCCAAAAATTAGCTTAAGATATAATTAATTTTGCTTATATGATCAGGGGGTCAGATTCTGACCCATACAGTTAGTCCCTCCGCTTATTGAGGTTGTGCCTTGACCGAGCTCGATGAGCGGACTTCATCGAATGTAATTTCGATTGAAGCCAAAATGGCCATAGCTGTTTACATGTGGGAGACTATGCCGTTGAAAGTGATAGCCTTAGACATTTCGTGTTGATGTTATTGTTCGCTTATGTATTAGGGATGGCTGTAGTTATTTTTACAGTGGAGATGGCCATAGCTTTAATACTGTAGATGACCTGTGGACGGCCTTAGCCGTTTACATACTAGAGATGGCCGTAGCCTTAATATTGTGGACGGACTTAGTTATTTACTTACTGGAGATGGCAGTAACATTAATATTGTAGGTTGGATGAAATTTTAGGCGAGGCTACGATCTTTTTTGGCGGCGTTCTCTAGCCTTGTGGGGTGTTGGTATTATTTCGGCGTCAGTGCGCCATCGTTCGGGGGAGGTCGAATCGTCCCCCATTGGAAAAGGTGCTTAGCCTTTCAACTTATTTCGGGTGGAGTCGAGCTCAATGGTGTTTGAATCTTTATTTATTTGAAGGCGTAGTCATCGTCCTTGGTAGACGAATCGTATGTTGCATGGCCGAAGGGAGTATGGGCACGCTTAGTATTTCCCTCAATGTTCATAGGTCGTTCCAACCGTTTTGGAAGGGAAACGCCGGTTGGTGACCGAAAAACTGCTTCGTGGAATCTGTCATAATGACGCACATTTCAGTGGAATTGAACCGTTTTGCAGTTGGTCATGTAGTTAATGATAACTTTTAGAATTCGTGAAAGCTACCTTAATGCCTATAAATAAGGGGCTGAGGTGTTTATTTCTCACCTTTTCGTTGTTTGTCTGAGTAAGATTTCTGAAAGAGCTCTCTCTCTTGTTAGCTCATTTTCATAATTATCCTTCATTTGTTGCAACCACATCTTTTCCGTCGAATCTTGCTCTTTCTCGTTTTCTGATCAGCAATGGCAAGCAGTTCTTCCAAAAACATTCCTACGACGAATATTCAGGTAAGCCCTCGGGTGGATGAAGGGCCATCGCCAGTGGAAAGAGGTGCTTAACCGGTGGACATCGAAGGTGTTCTGTCGGTTGACGAGATTCTAACTCTATCCCAGGGGTCCAGCGACTAACTTCACCGTCTAGTGGATGAAGCCCCTCCAATGGAGGAAGTTGGGATGGCCCAATTTCGGGAACAATGGGGTATTGATGGCTATGCCGACTTTGTTCTAGCTAGAAGCGAGGAGAGGGTCCATACCGACCGCATGGGATATTGCGTCTTCTATGACTTTGCCTTCAAGTTGCGATTTAGGCTCCCGCTTCCAATGTTAGTAGTAGAGTTTTGCTGCTACTATGGCGTATGCCCCGGCCAACTTACTCCTTCTCTTTATAAGTTGCTCGCCATGTTTATCAAGTACGCAGAGCTGGCCGGCAGGAAGGTCACGTTGCAGCACGTACTTAGCCTGTACCGCCCCTAGAGGACCCGTGGCACGATGATTCGGGCGAGCCCTCATGGGTCGATCGGTTTGGCCGCAGAATTGGATAATGTTGTCGACCCTCGCCCTTTTGAGCACTTCTTCTATATCAGAACCAATCATCTGGTGGCGTCCCTACCTGGGTTCCCAGAGTCCTAGAACTATGCACGTAAGCTTTCTGTAATCGTTGAATTCTTTTTTATTCTTCCTTATGCCTCGTTCCAGCAAGCGTTAACTTGTGTTGATTTTGTAGCCGACAGACCATCATTGGCTCCGCTGCCTGGGATACGTGAATGGGTCGAGGTTGTGATTCCGCATACAACAGGAATATGCTTGTGAGCGTCTTTTTGGGAGAGTCATGGCCGTAGGACTGCAAATGGTGAGGATTCGTCTTATCCTTCTATTTCGTTGTTGTTTCCAACTCTATTTACTAACCTTCTAGCTTTTTTGTCAAGGAGGGCACGCCGTGTCAGGTCTCCTTAGCTAGCCTTCCGTCAGTCGGGTGCAACTACTTGTTTCGCAGCACGGATACAGCGCATAGTACCGAGGAAATTGTCGGTTGAATCTTCAGCAGCACCTTTCCCAACACAGACCGCACTTCGGACCGAAGGGCCATCGAGGTAGTGCGTCGTAGGAAGGATTCTCCCTCACATGAGGAGGAGGAAAAGGAAAGGCTGCTAGTTAGAAGGAGGATTTCCTTCACACCGGCCCCTCCCGTGGTGATCAATTTGGATTCTCCCCCATAGGATGCAGAGAGGTGTATGGCTGCGACGCCCGCCCTTGAGGACGAAAAAACAGTGGGGGTTGCCTTGTTGGATCATGCCATGATGATACTGTCGCTTTGGCGACTCAATTGATTGTTCCAGTCGCTGAAGTAGGAGGTAGTTCCTCAGTGGCTGCTTTTATTGGAGAATCGAGCGCTCCTTCGGCGACTGTGGCAGAAGGCGGAAGGGGAACTCCAGGAGGTGAAGACGAGTCCGAGTCTGACTTGGACCCAGAGGACGTCCGTTTGTTCCATGATGACTTCACCAACTCGATGGTGTACGCGGAGGGGTGACTTTGCTACGTCGAGATTCCCACGGAGCAGAACTTGTTACTTTAGGGGAACAACTTGGTGCTGCTCTTCGAGGGTTTATGATCGGTGGCGGAATATACGTCGTTGAGGGAAGTTACGGACGTCAGGTTGATGAATGAGGTGGCAATGATGGGCCTGAAGGTATGTATGATGACCTTCTTCTACTTTCTTCTTACCTTTGTTTGTTTTCACTTTAATCGTTGTCTTTGTTTTGCAGTCTTATCTGTTGGAGGAAGAGGGCATCCGCCGAGCCAACATCCACAGAGAAATCTTTTTGCGAACGTAGGAGTAGTACCGCCTCTATTGGGATCACTGCAGTAAAATGCGTGAGCGCCTGTGGAACGACCCCCATAGCCGGGCCTTGGTCGAGGAGCTGGCGAGGCGAGAGATTCAAATGCAGTAGGCGCTTAACAAGATAACACCCTCGAGGAGCAGCTTCATAAAAAAGATTAGGCGATCGAGGCCGAAAGGAGGGCTGCAGCTGAGAGGGAGCTCCAGAGTCAGGCTATGGCAGCGAAGGCCTCTGAGACCTTGAACGGGAAGGTGGTTGCATTGGAGAATGAGGTTGCCGCTTTGGGGCTAAAAGCGAGGGGTGCCTCATCGAGGGTTGCGGCACTGGAGGCGGCGATCCGCGTTCATGAGAGGGGGTTGGAGTCGGAGAGAGCTGCCGTGGCCATTAGAGAGGCGGGGCTAGAGGACCGCATCGGTGTATATGAGCGAGACGCCCAAGCCTAAATCTTTCGTACTGATCGGCCTTGGCCGATTGTAAGCGGGCATTGCCCCCACATGACTTTGTAAATATATGTATATATAAGCTTACTTTTTCCATTATTGGTCTTGTGCTTATTCTGTGTTCTCTCTTCTTCTTTAGATATTTATATTGCATGTGTTCGAGGGGTGATTTGCCTTAGAGTATGACTCTGGTTGGACTGTTGACTTTTGGTTGTTAACGGTCTTACTTCCTCGACTCGGTGTGGGCGAGTTGTAGCCGTTATTGGCGGTAGCGGCACTTAGCCTTAGTCCAGTTCGGGTGCGATCGAAAGACTGACAGTGATGTAAAACAAAATGCGGCCTTGTGGTTTGATCGGGGCTGAACTCTATGTGGACCCCAATCGTAGTTCAAGTTGGGAATACTTACTTGAATGGTGAGGGTGCTACCTGCGCCCCTATTTGCCGTGGGCTGGGTTTTGTCGAGTTTGATGAGAAAGGTGTTTGGCCTGAGTCGTTAGATTCAACTTGTAGTTGAAATTTTTGTTTTTGATGGCGAAGGTGCATAGCCTAAGTCTCGGTTCAACCGTAGTTGAACTTTTATTTTTGATTGAGAAGGCACATAGCCTGAGTCCCGGTTCAACTTGTAGTTGAACTCGATAAATTTGATGGCGAAGGCGCATGGCCCGAGTCTTGGTTCAAGTTTTGTTGATTTTTTTGTTGGCGAAGGCGCATAGACTGAGTCCTAGTTTAGCTTGTAGTTGAACTTTGTTAAATTTGATGGCGAAAGCGCATGGCCTAAGTCCTTGGTCAGCCGTAGTTGAACTTTTATTTTTGAGGGTGAAGGAGCATAGCCTGAGTCCCTGTTCAATCGTAGTTGAACATTGATAAATTTGATCGCGAAGGTGCATGGCCTGAGTCCTGGTTCAACTGTAGTTGAACTTTTATTTTTGATGGTGAAGGCGCATAGCCTGAGTCCCAGTTCAATCGTAGTTGAACTTTGATAAATTTGATGGCGAAGGCACATGGTGTGAGTCCTGGATCAGCCGTAGTTGAATTTTTTTTTGACGGCGAAGGCGCATAGCCTAAGTCTCGGTTCAAACATAGTTGAACTTTTTATTTTTGATGGCGAAAGCGAATAGCCTGAGTCCCGGTTCAGCCGTGGTTGAACCCTGATAAATTTGATGGCGAAGGTGCAGGGCCTGAGTCTTGGTTCAACTGTAGTTGAACTTTTATTTTTGATGGCGAAGGCGCATAACCTGAGTCCCGGTTCAATCGTAGCTAAACTTTGACAAATTTAATGGCGAAGGCGCATGACCTGAGTCCTGGTTCAACCGTAGTGAACTTTTATTTTTGAGAGCGAAGGCGTATAGCCTGAGTCTCGGTTCAGCCACGGTTGAACCTTGATAAATTTGATGGTGAAGGCGCGTGGCTTGAGTCCTAGTTCAACCGTAGTTGAACTTTTATATTTGACGGCGAAGGCGCATAGCCTGTCTTGGTTCAACCATAGTTGAACTTATTGTCGGAGGCACGTAGCCTGGACCTCGTTATGTCGGTGTTTGAGAGCTGATAAATTTGATGGTGAAGGCGCATGGCCTGAGTCCTGGTTCTACCACAGTTGAACTTTAATTTTTGATAGCGAAGGCGCATAGCCTGAGTCCCAGTTCAATCGTAGTTGAACTTTGATAAATTTGATGGTGAAGGCGCATGGCGTGAATCCTGGTTCAACCGTAGTTGAACTTTTATTTTTGACGGCGAAGGCGCATAGCCTGAGTCCCGGTTCAAATGTAGTTGAACTTTAATAAATTTGATGGCGAGGGCGCATAGCTTGTGTCCTGGTTCAACCGTAGTTGAACTTTGTTAAATTTGATGGCGAGGGCACATAGTCTGAGCCCTGGTTCAACAGTAGTTGAACTTTTATTTTTGATGGAGAAGGCGCATAGCCTGAGTCCCTGTTCAATCATAGTTGAACTTTGATAAATTTGATGGCGAAGGCGCATGGCCTAAGTCCTGGTTCAACCGTAGTTGAACTTTTATTTTCGATGGCGAAGGCGCATAACCTAAGTCTCGGTTCAGCCGTGGTTGAACCTTGACAAATTTTATGGCGAAGGTGCATCAACTGAGTCCTGGTTCAACCGTAGTTGAACTTTTAAATTTTACGGCGAAGGCGCACATCCTGTCTTGGTTCAACCGTAGTTGAACTTATTGTCGGAGGCTCGTAGCCTGGACCTCGTTATGTCAGTGTTTGAGATCTGATAAATTTGATGGCAAAGGCGCATGGCCCGAGTCCTGGTTCAACCGTAGTTGAACCTTTATTCATGATGGCGAAGGTGCATAGCCAGAGTCCCGGTTCAATCATAGTTGAATTTTGATAAATTTGACAGCGAAGGCGCATGGCGTGAGTCCTGGTTCAACCGTAGTTGAACTTTTATTTTTGACAGCGAAGGCGCATAGCCAGAGTCCCTGTTCAACCGTAGTTGATATTTTTATTTTTTATGGCGAAGGAGCATGCCTGAGTCCCGGTTCAGCCGTGGTTGAACCTTGATAAATTAGATGGCGAAGGCGCATGGCCTGAGTCCTGGTTCAACCGTAGTTGAACTTTTATTTTTGATGGCGAAGATGCATTGCCTGAGTCCTGGTTCAATCGTAGTTGAACTTTGATAAATTTGATGGCGAAGTCGCATGGCCTGAGTCCTGGTTCAACCTTAGTTGAACTTTGATTTTTGATGGCGAAGGCGCATAGCCTGAGTCTCGGTTTGGCCGTGGTTGAACCTTGATAAATTTGATGGTGAAATCGCAAGTCCTTTGTCTTGGTTCAACCGTAGTTGAACTTTTATTTTGATGGCGTAGGCGCATAGCTTGTCTTAGTTCAACCGTAGAGAAGTTATTGTCGGAGGCATGTAGCCTGGACCTCGTTATGTCGGTGTTTGAGAGCTGATAAATTTGATGGCGAAGGCGCATGGCCTGAGTTCTGGTTTAATCGTAGTTGAACTTTTATTTTTGATGGTGAAGGCGCATAGCCTGAGTCCCGGTTCAATCGTAGTTGAACTTTGATAAATTTGATGGTGAAACCGCATGGCGTGAGTCTTGGTTCAACCGTAGTTGAACTTTTATTTTTGACGGCGAAGGCGCATAGCCTGAGTCCCGGTTCAAATGTAGTTGAAATTATTATTTTTGATGGCGAAGGCGCATAGCCTGAGTCCCGTTTTAACTTGTAGTTGAGCTTTTATTTTTGACGGCGAAGGCGCATAGCTTGAGTCCCGGTTCAACCGTAGTTGAACTTTGATAAATTTGATGGTGAGGGAGCATTGCTTTCCTGGTTCAACCGTAGTTGAACATTGTTCATTTGATGGCGAGGGCGCATATCCTTAGTCTTGGTTCAACCATAGTTGAACTTTTATTTTTGACGGCGAAGGCCCATAGCCTGAGTCCCAGTTCACCCATAGTTGAACTTTGATAAATTTGATGGTGAGGGAGCATAGCCTGAATCCCGGTTCAACTTGTAGTTGTACTTCGATAAATTTGATGGCGAAGGAACATGGCCTGAGTCCCGGTTCAGCCGTAGTTGAACCTTGATAAATTTTGTGGCAAAGACGCATGGCCTGAGTCCCGGTTTAACTTGTAGTTGAACTTCGATAAATTTGATGGCGAAGACGCATGGCCTGAGTCTCGGTTCAACCATAGTTGAACCTTGATTAATTTGATGGCGAAGGTGCATGGCCTGAGTCGTGGTTCAACAGTAGTTGAGCTTTTATTTTTGACGGCGAAGACGCATAGCCTGAGTCCCGGTTCAACCGTAGTTGACCTTGTAGTTATTGTTGGCGAAGGCACATAGCCTGGATCTTGTTATGTCGGTGTTTGAGAGCTGAAACTCGGTTTTGATTCGAGATCTTGAGCGGGTCACGCACTATCTTTCAAATCGAGGTATGTAGGCTGGCCTGAGGTGACTCTCGGTTCGAGATACCTTCATGCTGATTTCTGGCTGGATCCCGTATCAGGGATGCGGGAGATGCCTTACAGAGATCCTCCTTCAGGAGGAGGGGGGACTGCTTATTCTTTTTGCTTGCACTATCCGAGATAGGAGTGGCAGAAGAGTTGGGTATCGATTCGAGATCTTCGAGTTCCCTTTGTCCGATATGCCGCTTTAGCTTGTTCGAGCTGGGTTGTTCTTTGGCGTTTCTTTCCTTTTGGTCCGAGGAAGGACTACGCGATTCTACTATGAAATTCCCACAGACGACGCCAAATTGTTTAGCTCAAAAGTTATCATTTACTTTGCAAGCATAAAACAATCAAAATAAATCGAGGGCCAATCATAGCAGATCGTAATAAGTCAAAAGACCAAGTGAAAGAAACGAAAAGCAAGTGTCTCGGATTAAGGACAAAAGTGTAGAGAGCTTTTATTGATAATATTAATTTGGTCTGCCTCTCCATGGAGAGGTTCAGAGCCTTATAATCATGTTCCCCTTTTCTTGAGTATTTATAGTTGTGAGCTATATGAGTTGGCGATGATTGGTCGTGACCACTTTGAGGTTCCGTCTTAATAAACGGCGGATGGGCCGTGACCTTGTAGTTTGACCCGGGTAACAATCGGGTATCATGACTAGTAAGTGGTCATACTACTTATTAGCCAAAAATTAGCTTAAGATATAATTAATTTCACTAATGATCGGGGTCAGATTCTGACCCATACAGGATAGTATAAAAATTATACTATAAGTTAAACTCTTCCGCATGTATGACATGTTTTTTTTCTTGTTTGAAATATTCGCATTTTCCCGCCTGATTAATGTGGTTTGAAGCAATACATTCAGATAAATACTGGTCAACATTTGTGTCAGGTGTAACTAAGCTTGAAACCTTCTTCATTCAGTTATGTCTACTCTGAGTTCCACTGAGGATGGCGTGATCTGCTGTCTCTTTCAAAGCACAGTTTTGATGGATCGGATCCTACCATATGCGAGGCCCACTGGTAATTGAAGTTTCCACTTGCTTTAATTTTACCTATGTACAATTCTCTCATAGAAAAAGGACATTAAGTGTTGATTATAAAGACATGCCATTAATTTTTAGAAAGTTGAGTAAGAGAAAATTAAATGTGGATGCATGGGGTAGTGAAATGAGTAAAGTCTATGCAAAGGGATTTTGGGAATGTCATTTCTTGTTCCTCCACCCAAATGGGGCTCTGCCTCTTCTGCCGCAGTTTAAGAAAATCTTCTTCTGCCTGCGCAGAATTTGATTTTTCCATATATGAGAATGATCGTTATTACCTGTGATTTTACTACAGAAAAGTAAGTCCTATATTGGTGTTTGATTACCATAAAATGTTATTTTCTTACAACTATCTTAATTGTTTCACTTTGCAAGTGATCATGATTGAAACTTTACCAACCATTCATTCAAAAAAATATAATGAAATTTCATGCAACTTGTTGCAATAAAAACCACTTTGTATGTGTAAGGTCACAAGAATCCATGTTTAACAAGTTGGTTGTGATGTTCTAAATAGAACCCCAAGAATTTAAAGGGAGAGGCAGAAGTTGAATTTGAAATCAAACTTTCTATATTGCTATTATAAAAATACTATATCACCAAGAATTTATAATATTTTATAAGAAAGGGAAAGGCACTAAGAGGAGAAAAAAAAGCTAATTTTAGTGATCTAAACAAGTGCTGTCTTTATATGGTCAATGCACTTGCAGAAGTCATTAATTTATTCTACTCTTCTTGTTTCAGAGACCCCACTCAGATTCTAAATCTTGTTGTGTGCACCATTACTCGCTTTTTCTTTTCGATGGGATTAAAAATGAGTCTTTTGTTTGCTTAAAGGATATTTATTCCATTCAGAATGTTACAGATTTATTTTCCTAAGTCAGTTATGTAAAACATTGCCAGAGGGGTACTAACATTCGAATTCTTGGTGTATATGATCATAATCTAAACCTAACATTATTACTATGTTGTTGAGGAATTAAACAAAAAAAAAGAACTTCCACTTTGCTCTTGAAATGGTCCCTCTGCCCGTCTTCATCGTACACGATTGAGTGCTAGATATGCAACAAGCCGATATCCCACTAACATTAGAGCCATGATCAATACATCCATCCACATATTGTTGAGGCCTACTGATTTTATTGCTGGGAAATCTGCAACCTGGCAATAGACTCCTTTTGAACACTCGTAGTAGTCGTTGTCATTGTATTGCACTCCTAGGAGCAACTTGTAGCAATAGTAGCTGTAGCTCAGATATTTTAACCAAACTATGAAAGGAGGAATTTGCTGAATGTAATATCCTCCAGCAATTAGAAAGACTAAGGTTGTGACGGATGCTAAAGTAGTCGCCTGTTTCACATCCATGAGCATTGCACCATAAGCTAGTCCGAGGCTCTGAGAGACGAGTACGCTGTAAAGGACTATTAGAAGAGATAGGATGAAGGTGGCAGGGTTAGCTTTGAGTCCACCCATCCAGTATAGGATGAAGGTAAACGCTGTCGGTAGTGCCAGTTCTATGGGAAGATCTCCTACAGTTTTGGCTAGGAAATATGATGAGAGTCGGTACATTCCTGATGATCTCTCTTTGATGAGCATCCTTCTTTCTTGAGGAAAAGTGAAAACTGCATTGTAGAGTGGATAGAATCCCCAGAATACCGCGAAGAAGAATAACATTGCAATCTGCAGCAGGAAGTCAAATGAAAACAATATCATTATAAGCTATTCTTCAATTAATGTAGCAACTCAGAAATGGTTTTATATTCAAAGAGAGCATTGCGTTGGCTGTAAATAAGAGCTACCTAGCGTAAATCTTGACCCTTATTTTCTTACTTAAAGATAACACAGGTGAAGAGATAAGTTCTTACTCTGTCTTCAATGTGAGATGTTGGAGTATGCCACCACAGTAGTCCTGCAAGAAATGCTACACTTATAACTTGGAAGATTCTAAGTCTATTGAAGGTCTCGTATCTTCGCTCCCTTAGCCCCCTTAGTAGCAGCACCTTAAATTGATAGCCCCAACTTGTGCACCATTGCTCTGACTTTACAGCATTTTCTACACGAGTAGAGCTGTAATTAGTCACTAATTCGATGTAGATGAAGAATTTGATGTCAATTAAAACAATCCCTCTCTTTACTGTGAATTGGAAACTTACTTGTTGAAACATCCTTTTTGTAAGTGTAATTATTGGTGTCTAAACTGCATAGCTCAGTTTTCAACCTAGTAGAAATGGTCTTGTCATATGCAGAGATGAGAGCTTCTCTCACAGATTTCTTCTCCTGTTCAGTGTTGTCACCTTGCTCGATTGCATGCTTGGAATTAGGTCCAATTCCTGAAAATTTAAACATAAAAAGATGTTTGATACAGTATAAGTATTTCATATTGAGATTGATTAATTGAACTTATGAGTGGGATTCTCTTTTTACTCTACTAGCATAAAGTATACTCCATAATTACCATTGCTCATCAGACTTTATCAAAGAAAGCCAAAATCAAATGATGAATTTGTGTAAGAATGTTTGAATTACCATTGGCGAGATCGAGCAAGAGATCAGCAGGATTAATAGTGATGGATGTGGAGAAACCAACAGAGGAGAAGTATTCCAAGGCAGTAGATGCAGGACCATAGTAGATAGGGCAGCCCTCAGAAAGCAAGACTACCTTATCAAACATATGGTAAAGCCTACTAGATGGCTGGTGGATTGTAGTGATCACAGTTCTGCCAGCGTTTGCTAGGCGTTTAACTGTAGTTAGAATTCTCAGAGCTGTAGTAGAATCTAAACCAGAAGTAGGCTCATCTAGCAATAGTAAACTTGGGTTGATTAACATTTCTTGACCTATGCTTACCCTCTTTTTCTCCCCACCTGATATCCCTCTAAATAATGGTCCTCCAATCATGCTGTTTCTACACTTGTTTAATCCGAGCTCCGTAATAACATGCTCCACATGTACTTCTTTCTCCTGCTTGCTTAGGCTTTGGGGAAGCCTAAGCAGAGCTGTGAAGAGGAGAGTTTCAGTTACAGTTAGATGAGGATATAGGATATCGTCTTGTGCTACGAATCCAGTACTACGTTTGATAGCTCCAGAGAATGGCTGGCCGTTGTATGTAATTTTCCCTGATAATTTGCCCGAAAGACGGCCTCCTAAAGCTGTTAGGAGGGTAGTCTTTCCACTACCTGATGGACCTAACATTGCTAGCATCTCCCCTGGGCACACAATACCTGTCACTCCATTTAGTATAGTCTTCTCTTTTGTGCTTGATATCCTGTAAACTATCTCTTCAAACTGCATAACATATTCAACACATCCATCAGCAATAAGTATATAATAATACTAATTTACATGTTTTCCCAATAAATTTTACTAGTTAAGAAAAGAGACCTTCAGAGTTATGGGAAACAAGGCCCTTTCTGACTTCATCGATGAATTAGGCGAAACTGCCATCAATTCAGTGCCACAATTTGCTGGTTTTGGTGCTACACACTGAAGTGGCATTGATCGGCAATATATACTTTTAGCACTAAGTTTTGTTTTGAAGTTAATTATAACAAGGGAGAGAAGTTAAAGAGTTGCTTTTAACTTGAGTTTCTCAAAGAGAAGTGGACAACCATATAAATATATAATCAGAGAAAGACACAGGCCCTACTTTTTTTTTGTGTGTGTTAAAGTTTTCATGATGTAGGCCTATCTCCCCTTTCTTTTCCTTTGTGGGTTCCCACCTTTTTCTCTTAAAGTAATCTAACGCTTTACACTTAATCAAATTATTTAAACTATCTCTTTTCATTTTAGTTCTTCCTCATAATGATTCTCTCTATCATTTTAGCATCCTCTCTCTTTATCACAAAAATATCGACCGAGTTATATCGCCACAACTTATAACAAGTTTAGCCTAAGAACACACTCATTTTAGAGAAAATATTGCCAAATGAACAAATCTTATATACTAGAGTAGTAGATCTCCTAATAATACCCAAAGATCATTCATCATGTAGTCTCACTTCCAACAAGAAGAAGTGGGTTATGAGAAACATGCCACTGAACAAATCATTTTTCACTTGCCTTGCAACTCTCTGACTGAAAAGAAAAAAGCAGCTCTACTTGATTTAGACATTAATTAATTATTTTGTATAATGATTTTTTGAAGCAACTTGCAATATAAGAAAATGAAAACCTAATGTGGCAGTACCCTAGGAATCATGTGTTTTGTAGGCAAATTTTGTCGGATTGGTGCTTTCTTCTTCTTTTTCTGTTATTTTAGCATTGCGTTATACTCATTTGAATTCATTACTTCAAAATTTTATTTACTTCTGATAGTGCTTCCCACCTTTAACTCAATAAAGCTCTATTATTTTTGGACTTTTTTTAAAAATTTCTCTGCAAATGGGTTCTTACATTCTCTGCACGTCAACTCTTGTGCATGCGGCACTGTTTTTTCCAAGTTAACTTGTATATAAAAGGTCAGCCTTGGCGTAATGGGTATAGTTGTTGTCATGTGACTAGGAAGTCACGGATTCAAACCACAGAAACAACCTCTTGCAAAAATACAATATAAGAATGCGTATTCTTAGGGTCCAGCACTTTCCCAAATCCTGCGCATGACAGGAGTGCATCGAACTGTCTGTTTTAACTTGTATATAATCTAATAGTGTAAAAGTTTTAAGATTATTATTGTACATTTACCAGTTGCAATGTCATTTATTGTCTTTTCGGCTTACCAATCCGTGTTTATATATTATAGTAAAACTTGTATAATTGATTTTCCAATAACCTGATAGGGTAAAAAGTTTTTGTACCGATGAATGTATAATAATTAAACCTTTTTGTGGGCTTACTTGATTTTCTATGTTATGCATTCTTTTCTTTTTCTCTTTATGTAATGCGTCTCAGGCTTTACCAAAGATCTGACTTAGGAACCCACCATGAAATTAATGGAGTGATACATTTAATCCTAAACCATATGATAAGTTTTATTAATGCTCATTGACATTTGATTATATTCTGAGCTCTTCAACTGATGGAATATGTAATGTAAGGTCACAGATTAAGCAAAAAGATGCGTACCTTCTCTTTTTTCAGATGTGTTAGGGATTTTGCTTAAAAATGAGAAGGGTCATTGTCCCACATTGGAAAAATGTTGAAAAGTAGCTTGGAGGCTTGTCTATATAAGGGAGCTTAAGTTATGTATTTCAAATGTACCAAACCAAATGTATTTCTAACACTTTTTGTTAGGAGAATGTACTAAGGTTTATGTGATTGTAAGAATTTTTCACATAGTGGTCAGTTGTTGTCTTTTGACAACGGTTGTGGTTTTTCCCGGTTTTGGGTTTCCACGTTAAATTTTTGTGTTGTTTTATTTCTCAATTTTTCTCTTTACAAAAGGGGCGGAGATCTCGGGGTTTACGGGAAACGGTCAATTTCTTTTTTCCCAACAAGTGGTATCAGAGCGAGGTCGTGTAGCTTGAGGGGGGAATCTTAGTATGCTCTGTGGTCGCAGCTTTGGCTGATCTTCCACATCAGAAAAGATTTTCTGGTTCAAGAAGCTTGTAGGAGTTGGTGCAATTGGAGTATCGAGGCTTGTGGTGAATTCTGGCGGTTAGAATCAAGTGTGGAGGTACATGTCTAGGTAAGCTCTGGATAGGATAGACTTGGTAATTAAGTGGTCACGCCGGACCTACCTCTCTTTCCTGGGAACTTACCTGATGTGCTGTTCACGAGCTACAGACGAGCAAGTATTTTTCATCCACGGATATTGGTCAGCGATACGGTTACAATGGGAAGCATCAAGTTTGATATTGAGAAATTTGATGGAAGAATCAATTTTGACTTGTGGCAAGTTCAAGTAGGAGATATATTGATTCAATCAGGTCTTCACAAGGCCCTGAAGGGAAAACCAGAAGCAGGTTCTAGCGATGATTCATCAAGCAAGAGAGATGAACAATGGGATGATTTGGATTTGAGAGCTGCAAGTGCGATACAGTTATGATTGGTAAAGAATGTCCTTGCAAATGTGCATGGAATTGCAACGGCCAAGGAGCTATGGGAAAAGTTAGAAAAGCTGTATCAAACAAAGGGAGTCTGAAATCGGGTGTACCTGAAGGAACAATTTCATACATTGCGTATGGGTGAGGGTACTAAAATCTCGGATCATTTGAGTGTTCTCAATGGGATTGTCTCTGAGCTTGAAACTATTGTGGTAAAGATAGATGAGGAGGATCAAGCCTTAAAGCTCGTCTGGTCTCTTCCTTCGTCTTTTGCGCACATGAAGCCAATATTGCTCCATGGGAAGGAGCACGTGGATCTTTCAGAAGTTATCAGCACGCTCATCTCTGAAGAAAGAAGACTCAAAGGAGATGGGAGGGATACTTCTTCTGGAAGTGTGTATATGTGCTACGGGAAAGGAAAGGAAAAGAGGAACACCATGAAGCAGAATGTTGTTTGCTGGAAGTGTGGAGAGCCTGGACACATGAAGAAGGATTGTCCAGCAGGTTCGGCTACAGGCTCCAAGTCAAGTGATGCTGTTAATATGGTCTTTGATAGGGACCTATATGACCTTATATGACCCAAAGATATGTACATCCTTATGGCATGCCGCTATTTGCCATGGTGAAGGATGTGAGATTAATAGCGGAATTACACACGGGCATTGGTTTGGCAGGAATGCAAGGTGTGTGATGAAACAGTTATGTCGATAGCTGATGGACTTTCAAGGAGAGCCAATAGTGGAGGTTACACCATAATAATCAGCAAGGTGTTTTTCGACATGAGCCGAAGTGGAAATTCTTAGAATGGTTTATTCTAAGTGGCGATACTCTTTATGGTGGAGTATGACAGGTGTTCAGCAATGTGGAGTATGGCGGATAGCTGCTGCTATGATCATTTTTAATCAAGGTGGAGTTTGTTGGGATTTTGCTTAAAAATGAGAAGGGTCATTGTCCCACATTGGAAAAATGTTGAAGAGTAGCTTGGAGGCTTGCCTATATAAGGGAGCTTATGTTATGTTTTTCAAATGTACCAAACCAAATGTATTTCTAACACTTTTTATTAGGAGAATGTACTAAGGTTTATGTGATTGTAAGAATTTTTCACATAGTGGCCGGTTGTTGTCTTTTGTCAATGGTTGTGGTTTTTCCCTGTTTTAGGTTTCCACGTTAAATTCTTGTGTTGTTTTTTTTCTCAATCTTTCTCTTACAAAAGGTTCGGAGATCTCGGAATTTACGGAAAAGTGTCAATTTCTTTTTTCCCAACAAGATGTTCATAAATTAATTCTGAAGGGTCGATAAATCAAAACAGGAAAAAAGAGTGAAGCTAGAATAGTAATGGTATTTAAGTACTCTATAAGAATAAAAAAGTAAAGAACAAAACCTTATTTTTGTGAATTTCTCAGTGGGGATTGGTGCTGCCAAGCTGCATTAGAGAAAATAATCTGAAAATAGAGTAACATGACTAAGCTTTGCGCTTAATTTGTACATGACCGTACACTTTTATACGTGGTGAACAGAATAAATGTTTTGAACAAGAAATTAATAGTGAGCTTATTTTATTGAACTTTGATTAGTCACTTTTGTGTAGTAATGATGAAGGTAGCTTATTGGCATGCACATCCTTATTCAGCTTTTCCATTTTTTAACTGTTTCCTCCTTAAATTCCATTGGCTGCATTTAGCTGAATATTATGTTAATTTGCCTTGTAGCATACAAGATTGAGACTGAGATGGTTCGGGC
Organism: Nicotiana benthamiana; assembly: GCA_034376525.1. Lineage (NCBI taxonomy): Eukaryota > Viridiplantae > Streptophyta > Magnoliopsida > Solanales > Solanaceae > Nicotiana > Nicotiana benthamiana. The sequence goes on from CM067339.1 coordinate 122,853,568, forward strand.
ATATGAAAATGAAATGTTCAGATTCCCAGTGAGAAGGTGTGATAGATTGATCATAATGGGTCTAGAAGAAGTAGAGGCAGGCGAAAGAAATATTGGAGAGAAGTGATAAGGCATAACATAACGCATCAATCTAACCCTTGATAGGAAGGTGTGAAGGTCGAAATTTAGGATAGAAAGTTAGTAGATAATCAAGCATATTTCTTTTCCTTATATGTGGCATTAATATTATTCTCGTAATTGCGCTGTTGTTCTTGCATTCTTGTACTGCTTCTTTTTAACAATGTTGTTATTATACTTTTCATGAGCTATGAGTGTCGCAGATAATTTGGGATTTGAATTCAAATCCTTGTAATTCTTGTTCATTTTATTGAGCACCAGGCTACAATATAGAATTTCATGCTTTCTAATGATAAACTTAGAAAATAGAAGAATCCATTAATCCAAACATGTGGTGCATTTGTCGCTTTCCACTTAAAAATCACAGGATATTCATGCCACTCGTTGGGAGCATTTATGCTTCTCTCCAGTAGCAGTATATATAGTAGCATTTCGATAACAGGAAATTAAAGGAGAAAGCCCAAAGCAATTCTGATAATTTTTTTTAAGCCACCCACATATTAAGCAAATGAAAAGTGAACCTATGGTTACATCTTTTTCTTTGTAAAGCCAATTGATTCTTATATTCCCGAGACCCCCTTATAAGATTTTCTTTATAAGACTGTAGTTCTCAATATTCGTATCATGCAAATTAAATCCGATATATATCACCATATTCTATAGTTCTATCGTTGCTAATATTCCCGCAAAATACATTAGAAGTTGATAAAGTTGATATTATTCTATAGATGTTAAACAAAGTCTTTCTTAGATGCTCTCTCTTCCGACTTGACCCTATGATTTTTACTTGTGTAATGTTTTTCTATAACTGAGTTTCTGATAATGAAAATAGTGAAAACAACAGATAACACTACAACTATATGCCATACATGAAGATTGTGGCGGAACATCCAAGTTTGTTGGGCTCAATTCGCACGAAGATACTCTTAACATGATATGACATTATCTTTTTTGGTTAAGCCCACACACTCCTGAAAGGTTTCTATACGCGGCAAAATCAGAATATTTAGGTTTTTGCTATCAAAACACTTCGAAGGCTTTTCCCGAGACCCCGAGGGTGGGAGGCCGCGATCGAGCACATGCCTCAGGGCTCAACAAAGTCTGACTCGGAGGAAGCGAGGTCCGAGGTTGGGATAGAAGAAGAAGTCTCCTAGGCACGTGGCTATGCCCTGACGTGGCTAGGGCCTAGTATGATGTCTTGCATCAAGGCATCCCATCTTTGTACCTTTCACTACTAGAATTCCTGGCAAAAACGACCAACAAATAGCAACCAAATTTGGTCTATGGGAAAAAGCGACCAGAGTTGGTTGCTAAACTAGCGAAAATAATAAAATGAATTGTGGAAACAAAATAGCGACCAAGGTCGGTCGCTAAAGTAGTCAAAACGTTGACTGACTTGGTCAGACTTGCTTGGTCAAACTTTTACTGAGATTAGCGACCAAACTTGGTCGCTAAAGTGGGACCTGCTTACAAAATTTTAATAATTATATTATAATTTTGAAAAAACTATTAAATATAAATATATATAATATAAAATTGGCGACTAACGTTGGTCGCTAAATAAAGGAAAGAAAGGTAGCGATCAATTTTGGTCGCTTAACGGGGTCCCAGTTATTCAATTTTAATAATTATATTATTAATTTAATTATTATATGAAATATATTTAAATATGATTTAAATTTAGCGACCAACTTTGGTCGCTATTCTAAATTCATGACTAAATAGCGACCACAATTGGCCACTATTCTGGTCAACAATGGTCAAACTTAAAAATTACTTTTGTGTTTACTATATAAATAATATAAATGTAAGTCATTAATACTTTTGTAATACAAGTGATGAATATTACTACAAAGCGGGCGTGTGTCTATATATACAATATATGTACTTACGCTATACTATGCACTAATTATAAGTGTATGAGGTAATACCGTATCGAATACAACTTATATATATACAATATATGTACTTACGCTATACTATGCACTGAGTATAAGTGTATGAGATCATATTGTATCGAACACAGCTTATATGTATAAAATATATGTAATTACACTATATTATGAACTAAGTATTAGTGCATGAGGTATTACCGTATCGAATACAACTTATATGTATATAATATATGTACTTACGCTATTATGCACTAAGTATTAGTGTATGAGGTATTACCGTACCGAATACAACTAATATGCATATAATATATGTACTTACGTTATACTATACACTAAGTACAAGTGTATGAGGTAATACCGTATCAAATACAACTTATATATATAATATACGTGATTACGCTATATTATACACTAAGTATAAGTGTATGAGGTAATACCGTATCGAATACAGCATATATATATATATACAATATATTTACCTACGCTATATTATGCACTAAGTATAAGTGTATGAGATAATACCGTATCGAATACAACTTATATATATACAATATATATACTTACGCTATATTATGCACTAAGTATAAGTGTATGAGGTAATACCGTATCGAATACAGCTTATATATATACAATATATGTAATTACGCTATATTATGCACTAAATATTAGTGTATGAGGTATTACCGCATCGAATAAAACTTATATGTATATAATATATGTATTTACGCTATACTACACACTAAGTATAGATGTATGAGATAATACCGTATCGAATACATCTTATATATATACAATATATGTAAATACGCTATATTATACACTAAGTATAAGTGTATGAGGTAATACTGTATCGAATACAATATATATATATACAATACATGTAATTATGCTATATTATGCACTAAGTATTAGTGTATGAGGTATTACTGTATCGAATACAGCTTATATGTATATAATATATGTACTTGCGCTATACTATGCACTAAGTATAAATGTATGAGATCATATTGTATCGAATACAGCTTATATGTATAAAATATATGTAATTACGCTATATTATGAACTAAGTATTAGTGCATGAGGTATTACCGTATCGAATACAACTTATATGTATATAATATATGTACTTACGCTTTCATGCACTACGTATTAGTGTATGAGGTATTACCGTATCCAATACAGCTAATATATATATAATATATGTACTTACGCTATACTATGCACTAAGTATAAGTGTATGAGGTAATACCGTATCGAATACAACTTATATATATATATATATAATATGTACTTACGCTATATTATGCACTAATTATAAGTGTATGAGCTAATACCATATCGAATACAACTTATATATATACAATATATGTACTTACGCTATACTATGCACTAAGTATTAGTGTATGAGGTATTACCGCATCGAATACAGCTTATATATATATAATATTTACTTGCGCTATACTATGCACTAAGTATTAGTGTATGAGGTATTGCCGCACCGAATACAGCTTATATGTATATACTATATGTATTTACGCTATACTATGCACTAAGTATAAGTGTATGAGGACATTTCCATACTTTTCTTGACCAATTTTCCAAAACATGTGTAACTCACACACTTTTAAAAGGTTGAGTGTATAAAAGGTTGCCTGTGATCAACAAGTGTGTAACAGAAATTTGGGTACAAGTGCAGGTGCTATTTTATGTATTCTGCCTGTGGGAAAAATAATCATCATGTACCGGCTGATCAGATGGTGGTGCGTATATAATGCCATAACCTTTCCCACATCCCATATACATATATTTACATAGATATATACGCGTATGTAATGCCGTTTGAATACATACATATATATGCGTATATAACGCCATTTGAATAGATACATATATACGCGTATATAACGCCGTTTAAATCATAGTCCGACCACTGTGGGCAACATCATCATCATATACCAGCTGATCAGGTGGCGGTGCGTACATAACGCCGTAGCCTTTTTCTTCATCCCATATCCCAAGGAGGTTTATGGCCAAGGGGAAAGATGTCCGAGTAACGGTGATTTTGGAATGTACTAGTTGTGTCCGAAACACAACTATAGATTCCAATTATTCGATTTTTTCTATCTCACCAAACTGGATAAAGCTGTTGTTCTAATCTAGACTCTATATATATATATATATATATATATATATATATATATATATATATATATATATATATATATATATATGTATATATATATGCATACATACGCGTATATAACGCCGTCTGAGTCATGGATCAATGTACATGTATAAATGCATGAAATACATATGAAATACGATAACAAAATATCTCGGTATAAGACCATTATACCTCTCATTAATATCATAAAATCATTTATATATTTTTTGAGACCCATGAACAGACGATGGAATAATAAGACATATGTAAATTCAAAAACATAGGCACTTTTAATACTTTGATGAATAGAGTCATATATGGAATTTATACATTTGGACGTTTCGTTCGTATCATATAAATTATGCCAAAAGAAAGAAAAAATAGCATTAACATATCTGTCCCTAAAATTATTTGAACGAATCTGCTTCTCCAAAATTTACACACGAAATTTGGCTTTGGATTGAAATTTTGGACGAACTGCTTTTGTTCTTGCTTTAGAACTGGAGGAACGAAATTGGTCTTTTTGCATTTGAAATTATGGACGACTTCGGGATCTGATCTTTTATGTTTTCCAAAGACAATTTGTCTTTGAAATTAAGCCAAGAATTAGACTTGGACTTATCCAAAATGATCAAACATACTAAGTTATGTTTCATTCTTATGAGTCATCACGTTCCTTAACATGCAAGATCATATGACCTTGAGTCATATATTGAATTGTGGCTTATTGTTACGTGGGTAGTATGGGTGGGATATTTAATTAATTATTTATTCACTTATTAGTTAATCAGATAATGTTTTGTTATTCGGTAATTAATCAATTACCCGCATAATTTAAAAATTATCACAAATTACATAAAACTCTATTTATTTTTTAAAATACCTTATATATACTTTATATGTTATACTACCGTGGTCACATGGTACCTTACAAGAGGGGACTATTTCATACCTGCTATTTTCTAGGATGAGAAGTAGGTCCCTTGTTTTTGGCAGGTTGAGTTCCAGCCTTTGTTTCCCCTCGGTAGAGTGAGTCTACTTAGCGAACTGGCAGGACGCGGAGATCTATTGATCAATATGAATTTAGAGAGTGGATGGTTGATCGACACCTCCTTGTCCTGGAGGCTCTCCGGCCGGGGAGGGGCTTGACCTTGGTCTATGATACAAAAATGGGGGGAATTCAGATCAAACTCGGATTTATCTTACTTAACCTTAGGTTAATTTACTTCGCCTAAAGGGAAGAAAATTACTAGTTCGACTAAGTGACTTCGTAACCTCAACGTACTTTTTTTCTTACAGTAGCATAGGCCTTCGCCACTTCAAACGGGCGCTTCGCCCCTCTGACGAAACAAGGGAATAAAAGGCCGCTTTGCGTTGGATGCTCTTTAACCTCCCCATAATGATGGCTCTGTTATCTTGGGGAGCGGGACCCCTCCAGTTGCATACTTTATGGAGAAAAGCTTCCACCAGCAGGCAGGTATTTACTTTTGGAATGCTGTCACTAGAACATACCATACAAATAGAGGTGATCTATGCATAGTCATTCCAGGTCCACGCATGTTGAAGATTAATTGTCAAGTATTATCGCTTGACCCGTATTTTATCCCAAATTGACCACTTTAAATGAAGCTCCTTTTCTTTAATTCGTCTACCCCTTTATCCTTCATAGCACTTATTTATCACTGGTTATAAATAGCGTAATACTTAAAAATCCCAAAATAAATCTCATTCCCCAATTTACGCCGATTAACCTTACGATGAAGCTTTAACGTACGATGATGCTTTAACGTACGAAAGCCTGGTGTGTAACATCATTCCTCCCCTTTGGAACATTCATCCTCGAATGTTGACTAGTACACTTATCATTTTCGTAAGTTATATCTTCTGAATACTTTGTACTCTTTTTTTCCATCATGGCAATTGTTTTGTGAGTAAATCAAAATGCTAGGGAAATTCTCTCTTTAGGCCTCTTTCACACACCACGGCTTGTGGTCGGAACTCATCCAATCTAGTAACTGTTGTAACCTTTTGTCATGAAACTTGTATGACTTCTTCCTACTATGTGCGCCTATGGGACACTTTCCTTTAGATTTTAGCCAATCGCCTTTTCTTACTTTGGGAGCATATACATAACTTGATAAGATGTCCCTTTGGGTATCTATAGGTGTACTGAAGTTTTTTGCTCGACACTTTGTAGAATTTGCAAATATAGCCATATCTCATCTCATATATCTAGTTTCCCATTCATATGACTTTACTACGTTTACATTGATTATACTATGCCATAATTTTTGCTTCAATATACCTTTACTGAGGTATGCTTACCAATCTTCTAGTTACTTTTGATGCCTATCCTTTAGGTATAAATCACAGTCTTTCAATGCTCCTTCATTACCGTTCGTCTTAAGAATGACGGCCTAATGTCATCTCATACTTTGTGACTGTTTTCCATCCATTGTTGATTCTCCTCAATAATAATCTATAATATACCACTGATAACTTGAAACTTCTTACGTCATACCTTGTCACTAGGGCCTACGTTCCATCGAGGAAAATTTGAAGTAGTTTTCCTAATCCACTTAGGGGTGATATTATACTTCAATGACCGTATTTCATAGTATCCCAATGCGATTCACTTATGTGGGTATGTTAATCTCGTACAATCCATGAAATCTTGTACAATCCATGAAATCCTCTTGAAATCATTACTCACTCGAAGGCCTAAACGTCATCCTTTATCCACCACAATTACACTGTCATTGTACTATCAGGGCAGCATTTCATCTTTTCTTATATGCTACTAGTCTTAGACTCCTTTGATTTCATTCAGGCTACACTGATTTATAACTTAGAGAAACCATAAGCTCTTCTTGTTTTCATGGGATTAATCAAGATGACTTATCTATTATTGTCACCTTCTCACTCACATTTTCTTTTCCTTACTCATGTCTTCCAAAACCTTGTCTCTCTACCATACTTTATCTTGCAACCTACATATATCCATTTATACCATTTGATACCTTTCTTCAGGTTGCTTGCACCATATATTTTCTTATGTTATTATGGAGTATCAAGCGAAACATCACATCGTCTCTAACTGTTCTTTACTCTTATAATCAGGCTATTCGATACCTATAGCATAGGATGGAAGATATGCTACTGACGGCGCTGCTATCATTCTTGAATATTGAATCTCCGTGCTTATAGACTTCCAATTGGAAATATGGATTATTAACGATCTTCTACCTTTAAGTATCTTGTATGTTTTTCACCTTTACCTTACTTACCTTAAAATTTTGCATCGTATATTCTATCTCTTTCATGACCTTCCCTCCTCATAGGTATAATTCACATTCATGTATTGAACTTCTATTATAATACATGCAACTCTTTACACAATCTCGTAGGAGCTCCACACTAATTTTCTTATGAGGTTGGGACACTTCTGACTGGCTTTATCGTAGAGCCGCTATTGAATATGGCTACTTCATTATCTCTCTTGTATCTTTGATAGTAAGAGTGATTCTGCAAGGTTCTCAATCACGATTTCTATAATTTTCAGTGTCTAATAGTCAGATTTCTGATTTACTTCGTTGATGTATATCTTTAGTTTCTTCATTTGTTTGATCAGCCTTTTATGTAGGCTTAAGCTACCTCCCCATATGCGGTTCATGGTATTAGTTATTACTTTATCCCTTCATCGATGTTATGAAATGTCCATGATAAAATCGTCTAATAATTCAATCCTTTGTCTATGATCTGGGCTCAATTTGTTCTTTTAACTTATATCAAAATATTCTATGACTGTATGATTGTAAACATATATGTTGCTTCATGGATAATACTCCGAAATCATAAGTGCGTTCATCACATAGCAAACTCTAGTTCATTGATCAATAATTCCTTTCTTTCTATCTTAGTTTTCTTTAAACGTAGGCAATTACTTTTCCTAGTCTTTTTGTCCCCGTGTTGCATACATACTTAGCTTATCATAGTGGCTACACTTCTCCATAGTTTTCGCAAAACTCATATGATCTCCAATATTTCTTTTATTTCTTACTTCCCGTTCGTTATCCATGGTAGGTGCCACTTTTCTTTGGAGTGTTTACAATATTGTTGCGAGATTTGTTGTTACACGACTATTTCCTCTTTAGGTCATTGTGCTTAGGTTGAAGCCTTCTTTCTTATCTCCTCAACTAGTCTTTCGTTGTAGTATTTAGGAAAAACCCTTGAATCTCGTAAAGCTGTGAGCTTATTACGGACCTTTTGGATGTCCTTACTTTCCTATAATCATCCATAGTTTCTTACTTCCATGCCCTTGTGCTTTTACGGTTGCTTCTGAATTGATATTTTAACTGCCTTCCAAGGGGAAATTTCTTTTATCCCCATAACATTCATACGGTACCTTTAACTATCTCAACTATTGTTTGAATATTTCTCAAATACTACAATGTCATAACTGCGGTCCGAATTCACTATATTGGGTTTTACTATCTTTATCTTGTACAATCTGATGACTAGTGTGTAAGATCATGTTTAGCCATAACTGGTATCTTTCTGACCAATTACTAATTACTTGTTGGCCCATTCTCATATCAATATTCCTCGTAATCTTTCTCGGGTTATTTCTTTTGTCTTAACTTATGTCTCACACCGGCTTTTTATTTGTTAATAACAGCTTAGACATGAACCTTTACTTCCTATCCTTGATGTCGTGCTTGCACAATATTCTTGGATCGTAGCATGTCTGTAAGATTTGGATAAGTGCGATCTCATTCCTCTTTCATTTATTGCATTCTTCCTTTATCATTTCATTGTCACTAGAACCACTTAATTCTGACTTAATGCCACATCATTCTATATTCCCCCCTTTAGGGATGTATTAAGAGTTGAAGCCACGAGGATTTACCTGTAGATATTTTACCTCTTCATCTTTGGCTTTTTTTACTACATCAATGATCCTTACTCGCCTTGCGTTAATCTTTCTGTACCAAAGATGACAAATTCCCTTACTTGCTAGGGTAACACTTAGCGTAACTGGCACATACAGTTTCTTAGGCTTAATTTTACTCATATTTCTTGCTATAGGGAAGCGTCTCCTGAAGACCATTCTCTCAATTCACATGGATCTTCTTATGTGGTCTATTCTATTATACCGGAACCAAAATTTGAAATTCACATGATGCTGAGTACTTTCCAATTGTTCAGTCTGTAATTCATATTTAGTTATCTTGTTTACCGATCCATACTGATTTATGTTACTCTGGGGATTAACTCTCCAGTCTAGTAGTCGCGTTGGAATCACGAACTTATTTTTCGAAATGAGGATATAACCTTATGGCCTATACTCTTTTATTGTCTTAAGGCCCGTCACCTTTCGTCTCTTCCTTATAGGTTCTGTAGCACTCTACCGTTTTTTCCATGTATCACACCTTATTGATAATGCCTCCTTATCTCTCTTCTCATTACTCTGCTAATATTTCTGTATATCCCTTTTCTTGTGAATACTTCAATACGACATTCTTTCGTTGTTATCTTTCCTTTGCTCCATCCAGTGGCTCTTCAAGTCACTTAACGTTCTCGCTTTACTAGGGACACGTGTTACACTAAGGTAATATTTATCCCTTCAAGGCTTATAGTACATGTCTTTGTAGCACTCATATCTGGCTGCACTATTTCAGAGTGCACCATCTGGTATCTCATAAAGAGATCTGTTAGCATACTTGCAATATCCTTCGGAAATGTCAACTAACACAAACAATCCATTCATCATTTTGGTTTAATCTAACCCCATCTGGGTCATGATGTTCCGTCTTTTGCTTAAACTACACCTGTTAGCCCTCATAGGGCATAACTGAGATGGGTAGGGGCAATTGTACATACCTCTATTACTGCTGAATATAACTCAAAAAGATATGTTCCTTTGCCTCAATTATAAATGCTGTTAAGCTTCATTAACTGTACGCCTCATACCTTTTTGCACCTTGCTCCTTTTACTTACTGAAACTTGTACTTATCTTCTTGATCTCTCATTGTCCTTCACCATATGGATAGGTATTCTAGCCTTAAGGCTTCTTATCAGGAAGCTTACACCTTTCAGTACGTCCATGAACTTCTAAAGAACTCATATTTACTGATCATAAGCATGATACAAAGTCGAGTTCCTCTAATTCAACACTTCCACAGCTATATCTCTTATCGATCATCTTTTTGAACGTAGTCATCGTCTTATTATGAATAAAAATAGAATTTCGGGACTTGAATTATTATAAGTGAGATCTACCACACGATCTAGAGTAAGAAGAAAGAGTGACAATCCTAAATGCCCTGTATCCTTCTACTTATAAGTGTGGTGCACGATACACCCATAAACAAGACTGTACTAGACACGACTTGTAGACTCCCTAGGATAGAACTACTTATACCACTTTTGTCACGACCCAAACCGATGGGCCGCGATGGGAACCCCGTACCTTACTCAATCGAGTACCAACATAACGTATCTTTCATATTACATTATCATATACACATGACGTACGACCCTAATAGGCCAACATGATTATTTATAAACTTATGACATCGGCTGACAAGGCCGTACAATCTTTCACGTACAAAATATATGTGTATAAGCCTCTAAGAGTGCATAAATATCACAAAGGCCAGGACAAAGTCCCGCCATACCTAACAATAGACGTCTAAATCATAGTAACCAAATGCGCAACTCCGAAGCAAATTGAGCGCACCAACATCTTCCTTTGAGCGGATGGCTTACTTGGAGGGATTTTGACCTGTCTATCTGGACTTGCGGGCATAAAAAGTAGCGTCCCTAAGCAAAAGGGACGTCACTACCTGAGATGTAAGGCACATAAATAAATACATAAGAGACATGAAAACATAGAGTACATGACTCGACCTGTAAGTCTGAATAACTTTGAAAATCATAAATTACTTTTCGCGTCATGATTATGCATATGAATGTCATGTCATGAATAAATACATGTTTCATAACATCATCAGCCTCTAAGAGCATCCCATTATATCATACCAGCCACTGTGGGCAAAATACTCATCGTGTACCAGCTGATCGGGTGGTGGTGCATATATAACTCCATAACCTTTCCCATATCCCATATACATATATAAATATATATACATAGATACGTGTATATAATGCCGTTTGAATATATACATACATACATACATATACATAGATACATATACATACATACATACATACATACATACATATATATACATACATACATATATATACATACATACATATATATACATACATACATATATATATATATATATATATATATATACATATATATATATATACACACATACACACACACACACACACACACACACACACATATATATATATATATATATATATATATATATATATATATATATATATATATATATATATATATATATGCATATATAAAGTTGTTTGAATCATATTCCAAACACTGTAGGCAACATCATCATCATATACCAGCTGATCATGTGGTGGTGCGTATATAACGATGTAACATTTTCCCATATTACATAGATATACATACATACATATACATATATATACATATATATATATATATATATATATATACATACATATATATATATAAATACATATACAACACCCACATATATATATATATATATATATATATATATATATATATATATATATATATATATATATATATGCACACACACACATACATATATACGCATATCTAACGTCGTATGAGTCATGGGTCAATGTATATGTATATATGCATATAAAATACGATAACAAAATATCTCGGCACGTCATAAGACCACTATACCTCTCATTAATATCATAAAATTATTTTATGTATTTTCTGAAACCCATGAACAGACGATGGAATAATAAGACATGGAAATTCAAGAACATATGCACTTCTAATACTTCTATGAAAAGAGTCATATATGAAATTTGTGCATTTGTACGTTTTGTTCGTATCGCATGGATCATGCCAAAAAAAAAGAAAGAAGGAATATCCTTAACATATCTGTCCCTAAAATTATTTAAACGAATGTGCTTCTGCGAAATTTACACACGAAATTTGGCTTTAAATTGAAATTTAGGGCGAACTGCTTCTGTTCTTGCTTTAGAACTGGAGGAACGAAATTGGTCTTTTTGCATTTGAAATTATGAACGACTTTGGGATCTGATCTTTTATGTTTTAGAAAGACAATTTGTCTTTAAAATTAAGCCAAGAATAAGACTTGTACCTATCCAAAATGAATCCAACATACTAAGTTAAACATGGCTCATTCTTATGAGTCATTAAAACTTTACACGTTCCTTAACATGCAAGATCATATGACCTTGAGTCATTTACCGAATTGTGGCATATTGCCACGTGGGTAGTATGCGTGGGATGTTTAATTAATTATTTATTCACTTATTAGTTAACGAGTAATATTTTGTTATTCGATAATTAATTAATTATCCACATAATATAAAATAACCACAAATTACTTAAAATCATATTTATTTTTTAAAATACTTTATATGTTATACTAGCGTGGTTATATGGTACCTTACATGATACTAGTTTATAATTTTCGGGTATTATCGTTTGACACGTATTTTATCCTAAATTTTTCACTTTTAACGAAGCTCATCTTCTTTAATTTCTGTACCCCATTTATCCTTCATAACACTTGTTTATCTCTTGTTATAAATAGCGTAATACTTAAAGTTCCAAAATAAATCTCATTCCCGAATTTACGTTGATTAATCTTATGACAAAACTTTAATGTACGAACTGGAGTGTAATAGAAGATAAGTCTCAAGTATCAAGCATCAATATCTTTTGAACTGATCAAAAAAGTTGCATAAAGGATGAGGAGATGAAGTCTCCTCATGAGAAGAGAACTTAATACATATCAAGGATAAGGATTGGAGTTTTTATTGTTCTAAGAGTCAAATTTGATAAAGGATCAGCAATTGAGTCACAATCAAACTCTAATTACTTACTCATTAAAAAACATCGATTGTTTTCTTTACACGCATTGCACATACGCAGAAGTTAAACTAAATTGAGAACAAAAAAGCTAGGTAACTTTGCACGCAATTTATGCGAGATTTAAGTGTGCACATCTGAAGCTACTTGAACGAGATAGAAGAACCGGTTCCATTGTATTTATTCTTATTGTAGTTCAATTGTAGTAGGTTTTAAAAATATATCTTTCCAGCTTTCATAGAAGCAATTGTATTAGGTACTTTGAGTATTCAAGTTAGAGTTAACTTGAAGGTGTCGCAACTGTTGAGGCTGTGTGCCACACTAGGATTAGAGTTAATCCTTAGGTTTACAAGAGTTTTGTAAATGCTATTTTGGCTCATTGATTTTAGTGGATGTTTGGAAAAATCCTACTGAGTAGTAGGTCATGGGGTTTTAACCTTTTGAGCCAGGTATTTTCCACGTAAATATCTCCATGTTCTTTATTTTTTGTACTTTTAATTCCGCATTAGTAGTAATAGTTAGAATATCTAGAAGAACCATGTTCTTCTAAATTGAAAATTGTGTACCACACAAATCATCCCCCTTCTTGTGTGGTATTGATGTTTGGAACATCAATTGGTATCAGAGCAGGTTATCCTTGAAGAGACTAACACCTTATGAAAAGATCAATATGGGTACACCACCTGGGAACTGGGAAGGGCAATCCACTGCCAGGCCTCCACTGTTTAATGGAAAATATTACTCTTTGTAGAAGAATAAGATGAAGATCACATCATAGGAGAAGACTATAAACTCTGGGACATAGTCACTGATGGTACTTTGGCAATTGCAATAAAAAATATGGAAGGAGTGGATGTGCCAAAGACAAGGGCTGACTGCGTTGCTGAAGACTTGAAAAAGTGGAAGAAAAATGCTAATGCCAAAAAATGGGTTCTACACGGACTAGGTCCAGATGAGTAGAGTAGGATCCAAAGTTGTACTACTGTCAAGGCGTTATGGGACACTTTGCAAGTGGCTTATGAAGGAACACCTCAAGTGAAAAGATCCAGAGGAACACTGCTGTATTCACAATATGAGAATATTAAAGATGGAGAAACTATCCAAGAGATGTATATTAGATTCACTACACTGACAAATAAGCTTAAGTCTCTTGGGAGGATTATTCTCGAAGAAGACAAGGTTGAGAAAATCTTGACAAGAGTTTTCCTAGTTGCTTGAGAAAGCAAAAAATCACTGTTATTCAGGAATCCAAGAATATAGCTACTCTCAAACTGAATGAGCTGATTGGAAATCTTACTGCTTATGAACTAAGAAGGCAAACCAGGAAGATGGATACACCCAAGAAGAAGAGAAGCCTAGCTCTCAAAATTGCAGAAGGCTCAGATCTGGAAGATGATGAGATGGCTATGATAACTGGAGATTTCAAAAAGTACATGATGAGAGGAAAATGGTTCATCAAGAGGTACAAACTTCAACTCCTGAGAAACAGACCAATGATGGTTGCTCTAAATATGGTAAGACTGACCACATGATCAAGAATTTCCCTCAATGGGAAATTGAGTGAAAGAAAGAAAGGGCTGAATGAAGAAACATGAAGAAGAAACATGTTCAACCAAAATAGAAATAAAAGTTCAACCAAGGCCATGGTTGCTTCTTGGGGAGGAACTGCTGATGATGACTCAGAAGATAAAGTTGAATAAGAGCAAGCTCTTATGGCCATTGGAGAATCAGATGATGAGCAAGAGGTAAGTATTCTGCATCTCAAAGAAAAAATTAATATTTTGTCTTAAAGAAAGATTGGCTGAGATATTATTAGACTTGATTGATGAGTCTGAGATAGTTAACAATGAGAAGGAAGTTCAGTCTAGGGAGTGTGTGATCTTAAAAGTAAAATGTAAGAATCTAGAGTCTAGGGCTGATGGGACTGATAACAAAATGCTGAGTTGAAGAACCATGTTCTTGAACTCGATAATAGTGTCGTAGAACTTAGATATGAGAATTTAAAACTGAAACTAGGAATAGAAAAAATGAAGGCAGATCACTCATATCTCACTCTAGAAGAAAAATTAGGAAAATTGATAGATGAGCTATATAAGCAAAGCCACAATTGCTAGCCAAAAAATATTATAGCTCAGGTCGCAGCGCGACTCAAAGATTGGGCCTTAAAATTTACAACATGCTCAAAAGCATGATGCTCGAAGTACTTTCACTTATCAGAATCTTTGAAAAGATCAAGGGTCGATTATAGCTCGAGTGGCAATACGACTCAGAGACTGGACCAAACAATTTGCCAAACGCCTAAGGGCGGAAATTGAAGACCATTGTCACCAGCCCGAACAGGCCCAAAGAAATACAAAACTCGATTTGGATCCCGACTGGAAGACTGAGCTCGGGGAAAATTCAATCGTGACATGCTTAAATGCGTGACCCATACAATGCTATCGGCGATCAGGACAAATCTCCAGGCCATGCGCCCCCTGAACAACTTCAGCTAGGGGGCACAAGGGTTATCACCCTCCGCCCATGCAAGCAGAAAAGAGACGGAAGGCCGACCGAAGTTTGAGCCATAGCGCAACTCGAGGACTATTCCAAAACTGAACTCCTCGATCGAGAGCAACAACAAGAAAAAAGGTACAACGGGAATAAAAATCTCTAAAAGAAATTCCCCTTATATTACATGCAAGAAAAAATATTCTCCAGCTACAGGCACACCCTGCGCGCGCCGGAAACAGAGTTAATAACAATAAAGCTCATATTTTACATCAAAGGGCTGCAACTCAATGAGATCGCCCTCTGCAATGTCCACAAGGAGTGACCGGGCGTCATCCTCGACCTCCCTTGCTTGAGCCAACTCCTCCGAGAGAATGAAGCCCCTCGCTCTAACCTCATCGAATACCTCTCTCCGGTCCTCGATCCTCTTCTCTCTATCAAGGGCTAGCCTCAAATCGGATTGAGGATCTGCAGTTTCCTTTATGCACATCTCCAACTCGCGGTCAGCCCTGGTTAGACTTAATGCCGTTTCCGCCCTAGTTATCTCGGCCCTGACCTTTGAGAGATCAGACTCAAGCTTCTTGATCATATCCGTCTGAACTTTGGCATTATCACGGGTAAGATGAGTTGAACCTTAAAGGCAGGGATCTAGCTGAAGCACTTATTTCCTCTAGGGCTTGAGTCTGCACTTAAGATCTTATCTCCTCAGAAGAAGTCCTGACGTGGCTCACGCGGCCCTTAAGATACTCGAGGGCCTCTGTCTTTTTCTACAACTGATATGGAAAGAAGAAAATAGCCTCGAAGTTAGAAAGAAGCAAAAAATCACTACAGGAAGTTACCTGTTCCATCAGATAGCTCTCATAGTTTGAGATCCAATATGCCTCGCATCGCCAATGGTGATCTCGACTTCCTTCTCCTTGCAAAGAAGCCTAAGGGGTTCCCCGTTATCAAGGATCCTCTAAATTTTGACCATTTTACGAAATAGCTCGGATTTACGCCTATCACATACCTGCATAGGGATGATTCAATGAGTGAAGGAAGATGCGAGATACAAAAAAATTATGCATAAACTCACCGCAAAGCAAAGATGTTGGATTTCTTCAAGATCAAAACATGCTCAAGCTAGTGTTGCCCCAGCAGCCTCAGAAGAGCTGGCTCCTGGAACAACCGACTCGGGCAACACCTTTTCCTTAGAAATGCGGGCTTAGATAGCACAACTAAAGGCCCTTGGCATTGTGGGATCCAGTCTCTCTTATTGTTGACATCTCACGGCCTAGAGGCCGGCGAATCCATCTCCACTCTGGAAAAGCGATTCCTTTCTTCAAGGAACTGCCCGACATCTATTGATAGCGAACCAACACAGATGAGATGGGTAAGTGTTACTCGAGTATATGCCAGTAGGAGAAAATCAACAAACGCTTGTACCTTAGTGTTCCGCTCCTCACCTTACGCAAGTCATAGCTATTCACCTGCGTTCGTCGCGAGCTGAATGGGTTACAAAGCTCCGTACCCAGCCAGAAAGATCATGGACTTGGCCTGGCGTTCACGAAGTCGCTCCAACAAGAAATATAGCATTAGTAACAGGTTGATTTTTGCCATGAGCAAAATCTGAAAGAGCAATGAAAGGCCTCACTCACATGCTTGATTCCATCCCTCGGGGAATGGCTGGAACTCTACCGGGATAATATCATCCGTCGAAACTCGGACAAACCAACTGGCCCACTCTCGATCTCCGCCCTCCTCGTTATTAACAACAAAGGGCACGGATGAATGACCCCTCAGGATTAGCAGGACTCAATGATGAAAAGGCTCATATAGCCTGACGATATGATCAAGCACGAACTCGAGCCCGGCCTTCTTCACAAAGAATCTCATCATCAATACCATTCGCCAAAACGACGGGTGAACCTGCACCAGGGTAACCCGATACTTCAAGAAAAATTCAAGCACAACCCTATTAGTAGGGCCGACTGCAAATGGGTGTTGGTGCACATTCAGGAGCCCATAAATGGAATCCATGATGCCTTTACCCGGGGAAAGCACCGATAGTGTCACCCTTTCGACCCACCTGCAGTATCATATTACCATCTCCAGGTGTCCCTCTTTTATCAAGGACACTGTCTCTAGAACAAAATCTTTCGACTCCCTAACACCGGGAACAACATTATCCGCCATTTTTCATGTCGGTTCTGAGGTGGTCGCCATGGATATGATAGAATAGAGAAGATAAAGCAAAGGTACACATCAATTCTTTCAACTTGGAATACGAAGTTGTTAGATAATACGCTTAACGCTAGAGGGGGGGGGGGGAGGGGTGAATAGCGTTATAATAAAAATTAGAGTAAACTTGCGGAATTTAAAAATTGCAAGAAATAAATAAGTGCGATAAGTAAATAAATTAGAACAAACGCACCGATGTATCCTGGTTCACCACAACCCGTGGCTAGTCCAGTCCCCGAGAGATTCTCTCGAGATTTCCACTAACTTGTTAAGCTTACGGGTGCTCAACAAACCGTTACAACTTGAGGACACAAGCCTCAACAACCTTTGCTCGGAGATACAACACTCCAAGACTTCAACCAAGGAAACACAAGTTCCTTCTTACAACACAAGGGACTAACACTTCCCTTCAAGTGTACAAAAACACTTAGCACTCAAACAAGACACTCCATTAAGAGTAGATATGAGTAAAAAGAATACGCTCAAGATCGCAACAACTTTCGACAAGAATTTGGCTCTCAAAAGCTTATGTAATGAATATAAAATAATAATCAATAAAGTATGCAAGCTTTAGCAATTGTATGATCAGTTGTTGTGTTTAGAAGACTGAATTGAAGCTGTATTTATAGTTGAAAAACCTTGTATTACCGTTGCCTAATTGCCAATTAAGAATTGCTAATTTTACTCAGTGACAATCGATTGTCAAATTACCACAATTGATTGTTTGCCAGATCTTCCAAAAATCAATCCCAGATTTTACGCATAACAATCGATTATCTAAGATCAATAATCGATTACTGGAAACATTCAAAAAATCATTTCCAGATTTTACTTAAAACAATCGATTGTCAGAAATCTACAATCGATTACTCAGCAACGTTCAAAAAAATCCTTTCCAGATTTTAATTAAAACAATCGATTATAGGAAATTAATAATTGATTACTCAGCAACGTTCAAAAAATCCTTTCCAGATTTTAATTAAAACAATCGATTATAGGAAATCAATAATCGATTACCTGACGGTATTTGAAAATATTTTGGCAACGGTCAGTTATACAATCGATTATATTAAGTTAACAATCGATTATATATCAGTCTTGAAAAATCAATTTAGACACTTCCTCTTGACAATCGATTGTTATAGGTTCAAAATCGATTATTTAATAACTTTGAAAAAGTCTGGAAGACACTGCCTCAACACAATCGATTGTCATAAGTTCACAATCGATTATTTTGTGACTTTAAAAAATCTGATGGACACTGTCTCTTCACAATCGATTGTCATTAGCTTCACAATCGATTATTTTGAGCTTTGAAAAACTTTGATGGACACTGCCTCATCACAATCGATTGTCATAAGGTTCACAATCGATTGTCATGCAGATTTGAAAAATCTGATGCTCACTGCCTTAACACAATCGATTGTCATAAGTTCACAATCGATTGTCAAGCAGCTGACTTAAACATAATCGATTATCATAAGTACATAATCGATTATCTTAGTCCAGATTTTAGAGGCATGTTTAAAAATCATTTTGACTAAAGTAAATATGCATTATTTAAAATCATTTTGCTCTAAATTAAATATGCATGATTTGTTAAAAATATTTTTACGAGAGAAGCCAAGTCTTGAGTTTAAGTTGTCGGATCAAGATCACAATTAAATACCGACTCATATAAAACTTAATCTCGATCTTTGTCTTGTGCTTGAATCTCGTTATATATCAATTTTGCGCTTGTGCTTGGACCTCGTCATATGTCAATTTGCGCATAGTTTGTCATTCATCAAAACCTACAAATATGAACACACGTTTAGTATAATGCCTTGAGAACGTGTTTCCAACAATTTTCCCCTTTTTGATAATGACAAACTTTACGCGGGATATGCATTTTAGGCAATTCATAATGACGATTCAAGACAAGTAAAGATATGCAACAAGTATATAGATATGCAATTTGTTCCCCCTCAATATATGAATTCCCCCTTAATTTATGCCAATAAGTATTGAGAGTGCATACCCGTTATCTTCCCCCTTTTGCCATTAGCAAAAAAAACATAGAATAATTTAAAAAAAACTTGTTTATTTATTAAATCTGCAATTTCAGAAATAATAACGCAAATAATGTCAAGACAATCGATTATTGATACTGGATAATCGATTATATAAAAGAGAAATCGATTGTTCTGTGCGTCAAGCTTTATAATTCCCCTGCCTTTAGGGCGATACCTGCAAAAATACGTTAGGCGTCTCCAACGCTCAAGTTAGAAAACATGTGAAAGGGAAAATGCAATGCATGACTTAGATAAACGTGGAGTCAAGGATCCCGAGTTCACTACGAATTCGGAAGAAGGACTCTTTCTCTAAGGGCTTTGTAAAGATGTCGGCTAATTGATCTTTGGTTTCAACAAATTCAATTTCGACATCGCCCTTGAGAATGTGATCTCTTATAAAATGATGTCTGATTTCAATGTGTTTTGTTCGCGAATGAAGAACGGGGTTCTTTGTCAAGCATATGGCAATTGTATTATCGCATCTAAGAGGGATATGATCAAGACTTAGGTCATAGTCCAAGAGTTGTTGCTTCATCCAAAGGATTTGAGCGCAACAACTCCCCGCGGCTACATATTCAGCCTCGGTTGTGGACAACGCAACACTTACTTGTTTCTTGCTAAACCAAGAAACGGGAGAGCTACCGAGCAAATGGCAAGTGCCACTAGTGCTCTTGCGGTCCAATTTGCTTCCAGCAAAATCGGAATCGGAATAGCCAACAAGTTGGCATGAAGAACCTTTGGGGTACCATAGACCCACATTTACAGTACCAACAAGAAACTTTAATATCCGTTTCACCGCAGTTAGGTGAGACTCCTTCGGACACGATTGATAACGAGCGCATAAGCACACGCTAAACATGATGTCCAGACGGCTAGCAGTAAAATAAAGGAGAGAGCCAATCATACCTCGATACTTTTTGATGTCTACTTCCTTACCTTTCTCATCTTTGTCTAGATGATCGGATGTGCTCATGGGGGTTGCCATTGCTTTTGCATTGGTCATTTCAAATCGTTTCAGCAATTCTTTGCAATATTTCGCTTGGCAAATGAACGTACCTTCTTTCATTTGCTTTACTTATAATCCCAAAAAGAATGTTAACTCACCCATCATAGACATCTCAAATTCGCTTGTCATTAAATCGGAAAATTCCTTGCACAAAACATTGTTAGTGGCACCAAATATAATATCATCCACATAGATTTGAACTAATAAAATATCATTTTTTTATGCTTAACAAAAAGAGTGGTGTCAACTTTCCCCCTAATGAAATCATTTTCCAATAGAAATTTACTCAATCTTTCATACCAAGCTCGGGGAGCTTGTTTTAAACCATAAAGAGCCTTTTTGAGTTTGAAAACATGATCGGGAGATTTAAAATCTTCAAAACCGGGGGGTTGTTCAACATAAACTTCTTCTTGAATAACACCATTTAGAAAAGCACTTTTCACATCCATTTGATATAAATTGAAATTCATAGAGGAGGCAAAAGCAAGCAATAAACGAATAGCTTCTAATCTAGCTACGGGAGCATATGTTTCTTCATAGTCAATACCCTCTTCTTGATTATAGCCTTTTGCTACAAGCCTAGCTTTGTTTCTAGTGATTACACCATTTTCATCTAGTTTGTTTCGAAAAACCCATTTCGTACCAGTTATGGTATGATTTTCGGGTCTTAGCACCAAATCCCAAACGTCATTCTATTTGAATTGGTTAAGCTCCTCTTGCATTGCCAAGGTCCAAAATTCATCCCCAATTGCTTCGGAGATGGTTGTTGGTTTAATTTGAGAAACAAAAGCAGTATGTCCTAAGGTGTTCTTAAGGGAGTTTCGGGTACTTACCTTTTCTCCGACGTCGCTAGTTATCTGTTCGAGAGGGTGATCTTTGATTGTCCTCCACTCGTTAGGCATTTTCGTTTCTTTCTCCTATTGTGGCGCTTCCTCCGTTGATTGTTCCAAGATTTCATCTTGAATTTCCATAGGAGTTTCCTCTTGTACTTTGTTTTGAGGACTTAATGAGTTCAAAATACTTGCAAGATCAGAACAAGAATCCTTTCTCGCCAAGCGAGCATTATTTTCGGAAAACACAATATGAGGGGATTCCTCCAAAGTTTGGGTTCTATTATTAAATACCCTATATGCTTTGCTACGTGAAGAATACCCAATAAAAATTCCTTCATCGGATTTGGCATCAAATTTTCCCAATTGATCTTTTCCATTGTTATGAATAGAACATTTACAACCGAATACTCTAAAATGGGAGATATTTGGTTTCCTTCCCTTGTAGAGTTCATAAGGGGTTTTCATGAGTATTGGCCTTATGACTACTCTATTTAAAATGTAGCATGCGGTACTCACGGCATCCGCCCAAAAATGTTTGGGAATTTTAGCCTCTTCGAGCATGGTTCTAGCCATCTCTTCGAGACACCTATTTTTCCTTTCCACCACCCCATTTTGTTGTGGTGTTCGTGGAGCGGAAAAGGTATGCTCGATACCGAGTTCATCACAAAAGTCCGCAAAGAGATTGTGATCAAACTCTCCCCCATGATCACTTCTAATTGAAGTGACGGTTGTTTCCTTTTCGTTTTGAACACGTTTAAGAAAATATTTGAAATTCTGAAAAGTATCACTTTTATGGGCAAGAAATAGAGTCCAAGTAAATCTGAATAATCATCAACAATGACAAAAGCATAACGATTTCTACCAAGACTTTCAATGCGAGATGGTCCAAACAAATCCATGTGAAGCAATTGCAATGGTCTTGTAGTTGAAACAATATTTTTCAATTTTAAAGATGCTTTTGTTTGCTTCCCTTTTTGACAAGAATCACAAATAGAGTCATATTCAAATTTTAAATTTGGAAGACCAACAACTAAATTTTGTGAGACCAATTTGTTCAAAAGATGCATGTTGATGTGAGCTACTCTACGATGCCATAACCAAGAATCATCCTCTTTGCTCATTAAACAATTCACATATTCGGGTGAAGAATTTGCAAGGTCAACCATATAAATGTTATCCATTCTAAAACCACGAAGGATAATTTTAAAATCGCTACGTCTAAAAACTAAGCATTCATCCGAATCAAATAAAACAAGATTTCCCTTGTCACATAATTGACTTATGCTCAAGAGATTATGTTTTAAACCTTTCACAAGTAATATATGCTTAATGGAAGAAATTTCATCCTTACCGACCGATCCGATGCCGATAATATTTCCTTTGTTGTTATCACCAAAAATAACACTTCCCCCTTCCTTGTGTTCTAGTTGAAGGAATTTGGATTCATCTCCCGTCATGTGCTTGGAGCATCCACTATCAAGGTACCATAGTACACTTGATCCCTTCAAACATACCTACAAGACAGATTAATGAGTTTTAGGTACCCATGCCATTTTGGGTCCTTGGGGGTTAGGCAAATCATAGTGATGTGATTGAGTGTTATGTCTATGTCGTGTAAAACAAGCAGGAGCAATATGTCCAATTCATCTACAATAATGACAAGTCACGTTAGGATTGTGCATCCTTCTAGGTTGATAGTAATTGGACGGACGAAATTCATTTACTCTATTCTTGACAGTATAACTATTGCGCAAATCATGAAAATCATTTCTCCTACCATTTGTTCTAAAATATGCATCATTTCTAGAATAGTTGTTTCTAGGTTGGAAGTTATTTCTAGGTGTTCTAAAAGGTTCAAAAATCCTTCTAGTGTTTGGCCTAGAATGTGCATTATTTCTAGCATGATTATTTCTAGGTTGTGATTGATGAAAACCATTTCTAGGTTTGTTGTATCTAGGATGAACATTTGGTTTATTTATCCCAGGTTGAGCCTTAGGTGGTTGGGGGTTGGCTTCAACTTTCTCTTTAGGCTCATTTCTAAAACCTATGCCATGCTTGGTCGACTTCAAATTAACAAGTACTTCATTCAAGTTTTTATGAGAAGAGTTAAACTTATCTAAGGTGCCCTTAAGCCTTTCTACTTCATTTTTGAGATGCATGCAAGAAGTACAATTTCTAGAACTCTCGGGCTTGTCGGCGCTTCTCTTGCCAAAAAACTTGTTTTCCTCTTTCAACTTCTCATTTTCTAAAATCAGTTTTTCCAATTCCTTTTCTTTAAAAGAGAGTTGTTTTTGAAAATCTTTTTCTTTTGAAGAAGCATTTTCTTTTATGCTCTTGACAGTTTTTGAAGCTTTAATAAATTAGCTATACAACTCATCAAAAGCATTTTGCATTTCTTCAAGGGAAAAGAAATTTTTGGAAGAAATTTGACATACCTCTTCTTTGTTGTCTTCTTGTGCCATAAGACAAAGATTTGCGGCTTCGTCTTCTTCTTCCTCACTTGACTCGTCACCGGAGTCGCCTCCCCAAGATATGTATGCTCGTTGTTTCTTGAAGGGTTTCTTCTCCTTTTTAGCATTTGGGCAATTTGATTTAATGTGCCCGGTTTCTCCGCACTCATAGCAATTTATTTGATCTCCTTGCTTTTTGCCCTTTCGTTCATACTCTTTTCGCATGAACTTTTGAAATCTCTTGATAACGAGTCCGAACTCGTTGTCTCCTTCCTCATCATTTTGAGGTTGGCTTGTGCTTGCCTTGAGAGCGATTCTTTGCTTCCTTTGATCATCAACAAGAGGGTTAAGTATTGTAGATTCATAAGTTTTAAGATTACCTCTTAATGCGTCGATGGTGACATTTGAAATGCCAATGGATTCTTGAATCGCGTCGGCCTTGGATCGCCATTCCAGAGTGAGACTTCGGAGAATTTTTCGGACAAGTTCCTTATCCGTGAAGGTCTTCTTAAGAGCATGTAAATCATTTACGATCTTTGAAAATCGTTCAAACATCTCATCGACCTTTTCGCCTTCCTTCATGTGAAAAAATTCATATGCACGGGTTAGGAAATCAATTTTGGTTTCCCTTACCTGGTCCGTACCTTCGTACGTAATTTCCAGCTTGTCCCACATTTGCTTCGCCGTTGTGCAACAAGATATCTTCCTGTAATCATCAGCATTTACAGCACAATATAATAAATTAATAGGTTTAGCATTATTTTGCACCTTTTGGATATCATCCGCATCGTATTCATCTTCAGACTTTGGGACCCATTCATTTTCAACCTTCTTGGCTGGAATTTGTTCTCCATTCATTATGACCTTCCAAAGATGAAAACTATTTGATTGTACAAATATTCTCATCCTCTCCTTCCAGTATGTATAATTTGTACCATCGAATAGCGGTGGTCGGGTGGAGCATTGTCCTTCACCTATTCCTGCAAAAGAATCACGAGTAGAAGCCATGGATGTTTCTCTCAAACGGTTAAGTCTTCAGAGAGTTGGGCTCTGATACCAATTGTTAGATAATATGCTTAACGCTAGGGGGGGGGGGGTGAATAGCGTTATAATAAAAATTAGCGTAAACTTGCGGAATTTAAAAATTGCAGGAAATAAATAAGTGCGATAAGTAAATAAATTAGAACAAACGCACCGATGTATCCTGGTTCACCACAACCCGTGGCTAGTCCAGTCCCCGAGAGACTCTCTCGAGATTTCCACTAACTTGTTAAGCTTACGGGTGCTCAACAAACCGTTACAACTTGAGGACACAAGCCTCAACAACCTTTGCTCGGAGATACAACACTCCAAGACTTCAACCAAGGAAACACAAGTTCCTTCTTACAACACAAGGGACTAACACTTCCCTTCAAGTGTACAAAAACACTTAGCACTCAAACAAGACACTCCTTTAAGAGTAGATATGAGTAAAAAGAATACGCTCAAGATCGCAACAACTTTCGACAAGAATTTGGCTCTCAAAAGCATATGTAATTAATATAAAATAATAATCAATAAAGTATGCAAGCTTTAGCAATTGTATGATCAGTTGTTGTGTTTAGAAGACTGAATTGAAGCTGTATTTACAGTTGAAAAACTTTGTATTACCGTTGCCTAATTGCCAATTAAGAATTGCTGATTTTACTCAGTGACAATCGATTGTCAAATTACCACAATTGATTGTTTGCCAGATCTTCCAAAAATCAATCCCAGATTTTACGCATAACAATCGATTATCTAAGATCAATAATCGATTACTGGCAACGTGCAAAAAATCATTTCCAGATTTTACTTAAAACAATCGATTGCCAAAAATCTACAATCGATTACTCAGCAACGTTCAAAAAAATCCTTTCCAGATTTTAATTAAAACAATCGATTATAGGAAATCAATAATCGATTACTCAGCAACGTTCAAAAAATCCTTTCCAGATTTTAATTAAAACAATCGATTATAGGAAATCAATAATCGATTACCTGACGGTATTTGAAAATATTTTGGCAACGGTCAGTTATACAATCGATTATATTAAGTTAACAATCGATTATATATCAGTCTTGAAAAATCAATTTAGACACTGCCTCTTGACAATCAATTGTTATAGGTTCACAATCGATTATTTAATAACTTTGAAAAAGTCTGGAAGACACTGCCTCAACACAATCTATTGTCATAAGTTCACAATTGATTATTTTGTGACTTTAAAAAATCTGATGGACACTGTCTCTTCACAATCGATTGTCATTAGCTTCACAATCGATTATTTTGAGCTTTGAAAAATATTGATGGACACTGCCTCATCACAATCGATTGTCATAAGGTTCACAATCGATTGTCATGCAGATTTGAAAAATCTAATGCTCACTGCCTTAACACAATCGATTGTCATAAGTTCACAATCGATTGTCAAGCAGCTGACTTAAACATAATCGATTATGATAAGTACATAATCGATTATCTTAGTCCAGATTTTAGAGGCATGTTTAAAAATCATTTTGACTAAAGTAAATATGCATTATTTAAAATCATTTTGCTCTAAATTAAATATTTTTGTTAAAAATATTTTTACGAGAGAAGCCAGGTCTTGAGTTTAAGTTGTCGGATCAAGATCACAATTAAATACCGACTCATATAAAACTTAATCTCGATCTTTGTCTTGTGCTTGAATCTCGTTATATATCAATTTTGCGCTTGTGCATGGACCTCGTCATATGTCAATTTGCGCATAGTTTGTCATTCATCAAAACCTACAAATATGAACACACGTTTAGTATAATGCCTTGAGAACGTGTTTCCAACAGAAGTCCCCTTGTATAGGAACGAGAAAGTGACTATATGAAAATAGTTGAGCCTTGTTGAAAAGCTGATGCCACTCCACATATATATAAAACGAAGCGAGGATTCACCTATGAGAGGCAAGCCCCGGAGGCCCGCGGCCTCAGTACAAATTGATCTATTAATACCCGAACTAAGGAACACCCTCTAACAGACGATAAGGCTCGAGGGGCCGCACAATCTATCTCTACGCTCGAGGTAGAATTTAACACTTGGAACCTCAGTTCCGAGAAACAGGGTCACAATAAGCTCCGCAGCACCAATACTGTGCTCACGATCCCCTCTATAGGAGAATAAGATCTTGGAAGCCCCGATCGTCAAAGCTCCACGAGGGCCTAACAGAGGCACCCAAGCATTGATAACGTTTCTCAAACCAAAAACAACCCTACACTCTTTGAACGGGTCATCTACATAAAAATAAGCAGAGCCCACAGTCTACCAGGGTGCCCAAAAATGACCCGCAGCCAGGGTAACATTCCCGAGGGCCCCAAGATTTGGGGCACGACCTCCAAATAAATTATCAGACATTGATAGCTTAACTTTATCTGATCGGTCCTCCATTGATCCGAGGTACGACAAAAGGATCGGGGAAGAGCCTTGTCAGTCAGCTAGAGACCAGGTCAAGTCATAATTCGAAAGGCTATAATTTGAAGAGTCATTCGCACCATCTCCAGGCTTAAAGTAGCATTCCTCGTCAGGAAACCCCCGCCTAAAGAGGTCGAGATTCAATGAGTTCTCACCGATCGGCACCTAGTGCGAAGCTAGCAACTGATCCCACAAATCACCCTCTATAAAGGAGAAGAGTTAATACAGGAAGCTTCGATCATGAAAGCTGCACAAATTCCCGAAGAAGCTCCCTAACTATATACGATCTCCATATACATCAAGACCAATAAGGATCCCAAGACATCAAAAGATGGCATACATCCGGAGTAGCACCCCCGGAACCCCCAAAATTTGACACGTGATCCCCAAAACAAACCGAAGGGTCCTAATAGCCCTGACCTATTAGATCAGTTTTAGATCGGTCCGAGGTGCGATGGCGAATCCGAAAGAAAACCGTGTCGACCGACAAAGGGTCGAGACAAACACAAGAAAGTTTAAAATCAACGATCAGCAACACAAAAAGATACACTCGAAAAGCCTCGAAGGGCATGCAAACATACAAAAAATGGAGCAAGTTCGAAAGAAAAGATCATCAGCGTTCATTTTTCATTTACGAAATATTCAAGTATAATAGCCCTCGAGGGGTCACAACATTCGATTACATCATTGCCAACTTGACACTACACCAAGGTAGGAAGAGCGGGTTACAATAACATTTACCCAATATGAGGGTCGAAATATATTTCCTCAGGGAGCTAGTAGTGGAGTTGTTGTATCTATCTAGCTTAGAAATGTGCGTTTGCTTCAAATGTCACTTCCAACATAATTGAGTTATTTTCAATTATAACACTATTCTAACTATTTATTACAAGTAAACTATGCTACGAGATAATTATAAAGTTTTATATAAGGGGAAGAAGGGCACTTGGGTCGTGACACTACCTAGGTGGCTGATTGACGGGTAGATGTTACTAAGGTTCGATTGACATAATTGGGACTTATGCTATAACCCTTGCATTATTTCACCCACTCTCACAGCTCTCGCTAGAGAGAGTGATTTTTCCCAATTGACTATCTCGAGACCAAATGGGTAGGCAAATTAGATCAAGAAACTAGGGTTCAAGTAGCGTGATTACTCTCCCGAGGTTTAACCCGTTAATTGGGACTATCATTTCTCAAGAGTCCATACCAATTCCTTGTTGGGTCAATTTTGGAGATATAGACTCTCTTTCTCAAGAAGAGTCAAATCCATAAAGCTTGAATCAATGTTTGCAACCACCAATTCTTTGATTAAAATATAAAGTCAACCCAAATAGCAATTACCCATAGTCAATATAACCCTAGATGGCAACACCCATCAACTACCCATACTAGGGTTCAGCCACAACCCTAGCTAATGAATTTAGCTACTTATGCTTGGCAAAGAAAATAAAGAAATAGATGAACAACAAAGCATATGTAAGGCCCCGAAAAATTTCGCTAAGTAACCTTAGGTTTCGTGGTGCCACGTAAGCTTATTATATGTGCTATTAACACGGTGTGCATCAATTGTATTTTTGGATAATTTGTATGATTCTTATGGTAAGTGATTTGGTGTCTAAGGAAAGGCCTAGATCTAAGAAATATTGGAAAGGTTCACAATAGGCTAAAATTCCCAATGAGCTTGCAATAGTCCATACTTTGAACGGTAATGTATACATATATATAATGTCTTATATGATGAAAACCTATAATATTAAAGCTATTTGAGTCTAGTTTCAAAAACTTCAAACTGTTCATCATTCGGACAATCCTACACAACGTTATGAACAAATTACCAAATGCAGCAAAGAATTTTCCACTACTGCGCCGCACCATGCGGCGTCCCAAGCAGCGTGACAGTGCAAATTATCTGAGCACCTCCAATTTCATTCTGAAAACATTTTCCACTATCACAACGCACCATACACCGTCCCATGTGGCGCGACTATACAAAAAATCGGGTTTTTTGTTATAACCCGACCAAATAATGATATATTACACCCTACCCTTCATTTTAGGCTCATTTTGTGATATTTCTAGAGTGAGAGAGAGGGTTGTTAGAGAGGGAAAGTTCTCCCCATCAAATTTCTCCATAAAATCTTGATAAATCCTTGAAGATAATAAAGTGCAGGCCCTAGATCTTCATCCCAAGAGGTAAGATTTCATCACCCTAGCACTTAAATTCTAAATACAAATATGATAGACCATTAGAAGAGTAATTGATGAGGGTAGAAGTGGAAATCTTACATACATGAGTTCTTAAGAGTATTTTGTTAGGTCTTGATTTAAGGATGAGGTGAAGGATGGTAGGATATTTCACAAAATAGTTTTAAATGCATAACACGCACTTGGTGTACGAAAATATGCTCAAATGAACAAGAAATATGATCACTTCTCTAATTTATGGTTTGGTTTGTCATGTTCCCAAAAGCGATTGACGTTGCTAAGAGCCTCACAGTATAGTAGGACTTAAGGAAAGCTCAATCGAGGTATATAGGCTAAACTTTCTCTCTTGGAAGTGAATTATATATTGATCGTAAGCTTAGGTGTGGTTTACCTACCAAAATTGTATAGTCCTGAGTCTCATCTTAAAATAAGTTTGGCATGCTAATTGGGTGAGAAGAATTTCTCTGTTTAATGCTCCTAGTTGCTTTTGTGTGTACTAAATGACTTTATTGATTGTGTCTACTTGGTCTACTTGTTGATGATATGTAATGACATATAGAAATGAATCGAATAAGGAAGTGTGAGACAATTATGAAATAAGTCTTAAATGTTATGAACTAACTTCTAAATGTAGAATGTCCTAAAGGTCTTGTACCCGAACATGCCAATACATGGCTGTTTTATATAATGCTTTGCCTTATAGATACGATCAATGTGTAATATAATTGTTGATTGGTATATTCCTATTTGAGAAAAGTCCCTCATGCTTGATGATTCTATCTCTGTTGAATATAAAAATACATAATTTTCGGAATATTTTGTACATTGATATTGGTTGGTGATCTTTGGAAGTAAAGGGATGAAAATGTGAAAACCGAATACAGCCACCGTGCCAGGAATAAAGAATCTTGTGAATGGCCCAATGAGCCAAGGAAATACTGTTGTTGTTGGTGACAAGAAATGCTAATTGGAATCTATAAATAATAAAGGATATTGAGGTAAGTATGGTTGCGTTTATGCTATATTCGTATGCTTGTATTTATATTACAACTATGTGCAATACTAAATTGAATCAAAAATGTTTTTTGGAGTATATTTAGCAACACCGAGGAAGGGTGGGTCATAAAACTCACTCCTGAAACTACACGTGCCGGTGTAGGTGTGGATCGTGCTTATTCCCATTAACTGGGATGATCTTGGTAACATTGTAATTTGGTAATGCAAACCCACATGGCATATGTGGGGAGGCAACTTAGCGATCGGGCAGTGATCGGACTCCATGCCGCACACATGGAGGTATTGTGCTGGAAATCAAAAACATCTGGAAATTTAAGACCTGGGAATTCAAAAACTAGAAATTTGTGACTATGGTACATGTCTCTAAAGGGACGACCTAGCTGATCGGGTCGTGATCGGACTCCGTGCTAACAAAGACGGTGGTAAAACTTGTATCGCTGCAAGATATATATATATATATATATATATATATATATATATATATATATATATATATATATATATATATTATTTTCAGAAACTAGAGGACTAATATATTTCAAAATTTGGTGTTATAATATTGTTGATCTTGACTTACTATTTGTGGATTCTCTGCTTTACATTTATTCTATTCTTAAAAAGGACTTTTAGCCTTACGTACTAGTGCTATTTGACGGCACTAACGTCCCTTTTTCCGGGTTTGCTACATTTGTGTTATGATTGTTGGTCATTCTATAGCAGATACTTCAGTCCACCGGTAGTAGCACCTCCTCTACTTTCCGTCAGCTGTATTGGTGATCCCCACTCCACCTTGGGGTTATTTTGTATATCTTTTTTCATTTGCTCATTACATTTTGAGGTATAGCCAGAGCCTTGTTGCCGGCATTTCTCTATTGCTCTAATATAGTATTTAAAGGCTCGGTAGACTATTGTGGGTGATAGTTGATGTTAGGAGTCCGGGCTAGAAGTGTTGGTACTTGATAATCATGTTTTCATTAAAATTGTAATATTTTTTTAAAACTAAGTGAATAATTATTGGGAATGAAATTAAAGATGCTAATGGCAGATTTCTTAGCGTTTTATCAAATGGGATAGTATCCCCTCTTTATTAATGAACTAGTGTGGGTAGAATGAAACATAGCAGGCTTGCTCAGTCGAGTTTACTCTGTTGAGCGCCGGTCGCGCTCTTCGGATTTTGGGGCTTGACGGCATAGTAAATAATTGCTAAATGAAACCACAAACATCTCTTGTTAATTTGAAGCTAAAGTGCCAAAAATGGCTACAAAATATATTCCCACGAGCGCATCTCACGTCTGAAGATAACAGATGACCTAAAAATGGTAAAATGTTCTATTCATACTTGGCTAGAAAAACTAGACAAAAATACCCCTGCGGGGTCAGTGCGGGCCGCATTAAATGGACTGTGGCCACACTACGATCTTTGACTTCAAATTGTGCTTCTATGAACTTGGGCTCCACGGACCGCATAGAATGGACCTCAACCGTAGAGGGAGCTGGTGCTGTCCGCACAATCGGGATCGTGGACCGCATTGCTTGGAATTGGCAATTTTTGATCTCTCTGAATCTCTCATTCGCGGACCAAACAAAAGGGTAATGCAGCCGCATAGCCTTCACCGTAGACCACGAGTTGTCTACCGCAGCTGCATTTCCTAAAGCCTGTTTTACCAAGTCTTTGAATCACCTAGTGCAGCCGCATTCGACTTTGCCTGGTCCGCACTAGGCCTTGTTCCCTTAAATTGCTTGGTCATTGATACTTTGTGATTATTACATAGTGTATCTAGTCTGCATTTTTGCATAAGGCTACTCTCTACCTTCCGAGGTTAAGCGCTACCTTCATATTGCATGAGGCTACTTATCTGCCTTTTGAGACTAAACTCTGTCTCCATCTGCATTTTTTGCATAAGGCTACTCTCCGCCTTTCGAGGTTAAGCACTACCTCCATATTGCATAAGGCTACCTATCAGCCTTTCGAGACTAATCTCTGTCTCCATCTGCATTTTTTTCATAAGGCTACATATCTACCTTCCGAGGTTAAGCACTACATCCTCCCTGCATAAGGCTTCCTATATGCCTTCCGAGACTAAGTGTCGTCTCCGTCCTACATGGATGAAATATCACCACTTTATTTTTTCAAACGGCTGAAATATCGCCACCTGCATCTTATATTCTTGCTCTGGCTGAAAGATCACCACCCTTTGCATTCATTTGGCTGAAAGATTGCCACCTTTTCATGGGCTGAAAGATCGCCAACTTATTCAAAGGCGTCATAGTTTGGAGTAACCATCCGCATAGCCCAAGAGCACCATTTCATGGCATGCGAATCTTTACTTTTATGCTCCTCATGACCCAAGGCATCATAGTCCGAGGACGTCATCCTAACCGTCCAAAGACATCATTCATGGTCCAACGGGAACTTGCATCAAATCTAAATTATGCCCAATATATGCATTTTTTCATTTACAGTTACCCAGCTAGCGAACAGCCGTCTCATCAGGCGCGATCCCGCGGTGGGTTTTTCCTCAACCTATCTAAACCGAAACGTCTTTTCAAGACCAACCATTGTATCCATTCTTTTGGAATGTCCATCGACACATTCCGTCAATGGATCCTAAACTGCATATGGCCTGACTCCTGTAAAACAAGAGATATGTAGGTAGCTCAGAAACCAGAGCACGGTCATAGATCTTTTACGATCGCCACTTTTCAGTCAAAATTGGCCGTCTTATCTTTACCCGACAACTCTTTCATCCTCCTTAGGTAAAGAGGAGCAGCTGTGGATACCCAATTTTTCCCCATGTATTTTTTATATATGCCAAAATACTTCTCAAATAATGTATATGTGCATATCTAAGCACACCCATGAGTCTTGGTATTTTAATGATTTTAAACCAAATTATCGCCTATTTTTATATCACAAATATTATAAAAAAATTTTCCAAAAATTATCTTTTGGTGAATAAATTATTTTATCCTCATATTTATATTAAAATATGATCAATATGATTTTTACATATTTTATGAATTTATTTTGCATTTCTAAAGCAAAATTGTATATAATTGTAATTGTGGCTCATTTTATAATTAAACATATTTTTGGATTATAAAATTACTCCTGATATTTTTGGATTATTATTTATATATATGATTAACTAGTTCAATTTTTTTATTTTTTTAAAATTATTTTTACTATTTTTGATTTATTAAAAATAGGGAAATTGGCTATTTAAGAACTAGCCTATTTTTATTTCAAATATAGCCTCAATTCACCCCCAATTATAAACCCAATTCAAACCAACCCACATCCTATTTGGACCAACCCATTAACCCGACCCAGCATCGGTTCAATCCGAACCGTTTATCAAATGAGATCAACGGTCCAGATCCAATTACCTAAATTAAATCCTAAGCCTACCACCGACCCCTCATTTTCATTAGAGACTAGTCTCTATCTCACTCTCTCTAAACAATGCTCTCCCTTCTCTCTAGAACCTTCTGGTTCGCTTCTTCTTCTCCGACGAGCTTCATCGCCTCTTCGGCCATGCTCTGTCCTCACGTCTCTCGATCTCTAGCTACCATGGGATCCTATATCGCTACTTCTCCAAAGTTTGAAGCCCCAGAAGCTTCCACCATGAAGACGGTCACTGAAGCCTCACCGGGGGTTCGTTTTCGGCCTTTGTTCTATGGATTTTGGTTCGATGATGATAAAAACACCATTATCTTTGAGCTTCACGGCCAGGTATCTCTTACCCCTCTCATTGGTTTCTTATGAAACCCTAATCTTAACCCAAACCTCTCAAACCTCTGATTTTTAAAGATTTTTAACTCCTACCTTTATGTTTTGCACTATTGTTTACTCGATCTTTACGATTATTTCAGTTTCAAACGATTTTTGCTCCCTTTTGAAACTAGGGTTTTTGACTCCTTTTCGAAACTACTTTCTTTTATGATTTATTTTCTAAAACATTTTTTGCTTATGTTTGATAAAACCCTAACTTTGTTTGTTTGTGCTTGTATTTTTTCGTGTTCTTCTGGGTTCTTCTCCGAGTTCTATGCTCCTTGCTTTGGTTTGTTGTTAGTGTTTCGTTCCCCTACCATTTTGTATTCTTTACATAGAGCTTCTCTTATTGCTTGCATGGTTATTTTTTATACTGGTTCTTCGAGCACTCTTTGAGACTGTGACAATTGCGTTAAAATTGTGATTCCGCGTACTTCCCCTACAGTTTGAATTTCTTCCTTAATTTGTAGGATAGTTTCCGTGATAAATACTGATTTCCTAGGTTTTCAATCTCGGTAACTATTTTGAAAATATTTTTTCAGAATTACGGTGATATTTGCCTTATATATGTACACAAATTTGTTGATATATTTGCCTGACCTATTTTCTTAATTAGATGGCCATGTATCTAGTCTTTATTGCATGCTCTATGCTACTCTAATTTCTTATGTGATTATACAAATTTTGTGATTTCTTTCCTTTGAAATAAGACAAATGCTACTCTATTTCCATATGTGATTATACCTTAATCAGTGGGTACTCAAAGTACCCAAAGCAATGCTTCCACAAGGGGGCCGGACCTAATTCTACGAGTAGTGTGATTGTGAAGGAGCTTGAAAGAATTGAGTTGGAAAAAGTTGTACATGCAGTACAGTTTGAGAAAAACAGTAGAGGGGTGTAAAATTTTAACTGAGTTTGAAATGAATACTTCTTTGAGGCTAGTTTTGAAAAGCAACAGTCACACAAACAGAGGTAAAGGTAAAGGGGAAAAACAGCTCAGACATAATACAATTAGACAAACATTAAAAGGGGGGTTCATGCTTCAAACAAGAGTCCAATTCTTACAGCGCCAAACACCAAACAATATTATCGTCATAAGAGTTTTGAGGCTATGAAGTAGCCAAAAGGGTGCTAGTAGTATACAGAAACAAAGGGGAGACATGCATTGGGGTAGGCAAAGAGGATAATGAATATGCTAAGCCTACTAATTAGGCTTATTGATCAACACAAATGCATTCTAGTTGCAATAGGAGCAGCAGAACCACAAGGAGAAACACACAAGGAACAAAGGAAAGTGCAGCAACAATAGAAGAATGTTATTTTTGAGGCTATAACTTAAACAAGATATATGCCAGTTGGAAACTAATTTAAACACAGAGCACTAGTGAGCAAAGAAGTGAGCAGTGATGTGCAGAGAGTAGTAGAGTGCAGAGCAGCAGTATGTAGGGAGTGAGCAGCAGTATGATAGAAGTGAGCAGCAGGCAGACCCAAAGCAAATAACACAGTAGAAGTCAGCAGAGTGAAAGTGACCAAGATTACTCAATTTTGGCTTGCAGCCAATTGAGTGATTAGTATTCAACAGAAAAAAGTGAAAGAAAATTGTATAGAAACAAAGAGCACAAAGATGTTTGTGTGAAAGAGAGAGTTTAGAACACTGAGTGTATGTGATATGCAATAGGTTCGTGACTTTTCAAAGAGAATGGGGAAGAGTACTTATAGTACTGAATACGAGTAAACAAATAGGGTATCAGTCCCTTAATTAAGGGACCGATATCAATCACAATCCAATTTGTAGAAGGATTACCCTTTAATTAAGGGATCCCAAATTAAATGGTAATAATCAATCATTTAAAAGGAAAGAAATCGAAAAGTAAGGTATAATCACATAAGGAAATAGAGTAGCATAGAGCATGCAATAAAGACTAGATAAATAACCATCTAATTAAGGAAATAGGTCAGGCAAATTAATCAACAAATTTGTATACATATATAAGGAAAAATATCACTGTAATTCTGAAAAAATAGTTTTCAAAATAATGACCGATATTGAAAACCTAGGAAATCAGTACTAACCACGGAAAGTATCCCCCAAATTAAGGAAGGAATTCAAACTAAAGGGAAAACACGCGGAAGCTCAATTTTAAAGCAATTATCACAGTATTAAAAAAGGCTCGAAGAACCAGTATAAAAAATAACCATGCAAGCAATAAGAGAAGCTTTAAGTGAAGAATACAAAATGGTAGGGAAGCGAAACACTAACAAAAAATCAAAGCAAGGAGCATAGAACTCAGTGAAGAATCAAGAAGAACAGAAAAAATATAAACACAAACATACAAAGTTAGGGTTTCATGAGACTTAAGCAAAAATGTTTAGAAAATAGTACTGAGAATGACGAATTAGTGCTCAATAATTAGAAAATAAAGTAGTTTCGAAAAAGGGTCAAAAACTCCAGTTTCAAAAGGGAACAAAAATTGTTTTTAAACTGGAATAATCGTAAAGATTGAGTA
The DNA here is from genome assembly GCA_034376525.1 of Nicotiana benthamiana. Taxonomy (NCBI): domain Eukaryota; kingdom Viridiplantae; phylum Streptophyta; class Magnoliopsida; order Solanales; family Solanaceae; genus Nicotiana; species Nicotiana benthamiana. Next base: position 122,890,781 of record CM067339.1, read on the forward strand.
AAAGATAGTGCAAAACATAAAGGTAGGAGTTAAAAATCGTGAAAAATCAGAAGTTTGAGAGGTTAGGGTTAAGATTACTGTTTCATAAGAAACCAGTGATTGGGGTAAGAGAAACCTGGCCGTGAAGCTCCAAGATAATGGTGATTTTAGCATCATCGAACCAAAATCCATCAGAGAAAGGCCGAAAACGGACCCCCGGCGAGGCTTCAGTGACCATCTTCATGGTGGAAGCTTCTGAGGCTTCAAACTTTGGAGAGAAGTAGCGATATACGATCCCATGGGCCTAGAGGTTGAGAGAAGTGAGGACGGAGCATGGCCGGAGAGGCGATAAAGCTCGTCGGAGAAGAAGGAGGGAACCAGAAGGTTCTAGAGAGAAGGGAGAGCATTGGTTAGAGAGAGAGTGTGAGATAGAGATCGGTCTCTAATGAAAATGAGGGGGGGGGGGGTTAGGCTTAGGATTTAATTTAGGTAGTTGGATTTGGACCGTTGATCTCATTTGATCAATGGTTCAGATTGAACCAATGCTGGGTTGGGTTAATGGGTTGGTATGAATAGGATGTGGGTTGGTTTGAATTGGGTTTAAAATTGGGGGTGAATTGAGGCTATATTTGGAATAAAGACATGCTAGTTCTTAAATAGCCATTTCCCCCCATTTTAATTAATTACAAACATTAAAAAAATTTATAAAAAAAATTAAAAATATTGAACTAGTTACTAATATATAAATAATAATCTAAAAATATCATGAGTAATTTTACAATCCCAAAATACGTTTAATTACAAAATGGGGCGCAATTACAATTATATACAATTTTGCTTTAGAAATGCCAAATAAATTCGTAAAAATATGGAAATTATATTAATTATATTTCGATGTATATATGAGCATTAATAAGTTATTCACCGAAAGATAACTTTTGTGAATAATTTTGATAATTTTTGTGACATAAAAATAAGCGATAATTTGGTTTAAAATTATTTAAATTTCCAAAACTCATGGGTGTGCTCATATATGCACATATACATTATTTGTCTAGTATTTTGGTGTATATAAACAATACATGGGGAAAAATTGGGTATCAGCAGTTGCTCCTCTTTACCCGAGGAGGATAAAAGAGTTGTCGGGTAAAGATAAAATGTCCAATTTGACCGAAAAATAGCGATCATAAAAGAGCTATGACCATGCTCTGGTTTCTGAGCTGCCTACATGTCGTTGCTTTTGTAGGAATCAGAATATATGTAGTTCGGGATCCATTGACAGAATGTGTCGATGGAGATTCGAAAGGATGGATACAATGGTTGGGCTTGGAAAGATGTTTGGGTTTAGATAGGTTGAGGAAAGACATAGAGCAAGATCGCTCCTACTACGATGACTATTCGCTAGCTGGGGCACCTGTAAATTAATAGATGCATATATTGCGTGTAATTCAAATATCATGCAAGTTCCCATTGGACCATGATTGCTTTCTTCGGACGGTCAGGGTGACGTCCTCGGACTATGATGTCCTGGGCCATGAGGAGCATAAAAGTAATGATTCGAAAGCCATGAAATGGTGTTCTCGGGCTATGTGGATTGTGCCTCCGAACAATGACGCCCTTGAAAAAGTTGGAGATGTCTCATACCTTGAGAAGGTGAGAGTCTTTCAGCCAAGTGAATGCAAAGGGTGGAGATATTTCAGCCGTTCGAAAAAAATAAAGTGGCGATATTTCAGACATGCAAGATGGAGACGACAATTAGTCTCGAAAGGCAGATAGGTAGCCTTATGCAGGGAGGAGGTAGTGCTTAACCTCGGAGGGAAGATAAGTATACTTACGCAAAAAATGCAGATGGAGACAGAGATTAGTCTCAAAAGGAAGATAGGTAGACATATGCAATATGGAGGTAGCAGTTAACCTGGAAAGGCAGAGAGTAGCATTATGCAAAAATGCAGGTGGAGACAGAGCATAGTATTGAAAGACAGACAAGTAGCCTCATGCAATATGGAGGCAGCGCCTGACCTCGGAAGGCAGAGAGTAGCCTTATGCAAAAATGCAAATGGAGACAGAGCATAGTCTTGAAAGGCAGATAAGTTGCCTTATGCAATATGGAGGTAGTTCTTAACCTCGGAAGGCAGAGAGTAGCCTTATGCAAAAATGCAGATGGAGAAAGAGCTTAGTCTCGATAGGTAGATAAGTAGCTTTATGCAATATGGAGGTAGTGCTTAACCTCGAAAGGCAGAGAGTAGCCATATGCAATGCAGGAATGTAAAAGAACAAATAGTAGTAAGTTTTCTTAGCTGATAGACGGTTTATGATATTAGGAATACTGGGGAATGTTGGGTGTGGATGGTGATCCTTTGAAGGTTTCGATTTTGAAAAGTGAATGTACTTTGATCCGTGGCCTGAATTTCTGCATCCAAAGAAAAATCACGATTTTTGTAGAGGGGAGGTTAGTTCGTATCCTCTAGCTCTTGGCATCGTGTATCACGGCGGCAGCATTGCTAAACGATGGTGATGCAAATGATATTTATGCATGACTTAGTAAATATAATGCAAGTACATACATACACACACACACACACACACACACACACATATATATATATATATATATATATATATATATATATATATATATAATGATTTTATTTTGTATGAACCAACAAGTGCAACATAGTTGAAGACACAACGGCCTCGCTTGCTTCAGAATTTTGAGGGACCCTCTCAAAATTCTGCCCCAATTCCATTTGCGGGAGAAAATGGAATTTTTACTAAAATGTGACCGAACCCATAAGGTTGCATACGTATCCCCTCTTAAACGGGAATCAGGTCGGCGTAGTTCAAATTACATCATGAAAGAAAATCATATGACTAAATGTAGTATCTTTTTGCTGCATTTGAGTTGATTTGCTTCGGCCAGACTTCTCTGTCCTTTTTGGCGATAATAAGGCCTCCTCCAATTAGAACCCGATGAACCAAATACTGACCTTACCAATTGGGAGTGAATTTTCTTTGGCTTCATTTAGATGCGGAAATATTTTCTTCAATACCAGCTGTCCTAGTATGAATTTTGTTGGCTTAATTCTCTTGTTGAAGGCTCTGGACTTTCTGTTTTGATATAATTGCTCGTGAAGAACTGCATTCATTCTCTTTCCGTCTATGAGGCTAATTGCTCGTAGTGACTCTTGACCCAATTTGCATCATCTAACTCTGCTTCTTGTATGACCCTCACGGAGGGAATTTCTACCTCGGTGGGGATGAATGTCTCTGTACTATAGACTAGTATGTAGGGAGTGGCCCCGGTTGATGTGAGGACCATGGTATGATATCCCAATAAGGCAAATGAAAACTTCTCGTGCCATTGCTTGTGACTTTGGATCATCTTCCTTAGTATCTTCTTGATGTTCTTATTGGCTGCTTCTACGACTCCATTCATCTGAGGTCTGTAAGCATAGAGTTCTTGTGTTTAATCTTAAATGTTTCATACATTGATTTCATCAGGTCGCTGTTGAAGTTAGAAACATTGTCGATGATGTTTGATTCCAGAATTCCAAACCGATAGACCATGCAGCCGCAGACAAAATTTGCTACAACGTTCTTAGTCACTTCTTTGTTGGATGGTGCTTCAACCCATTTGGTAAAGTAATCAATTGCCACTAGGATGAACCTGTGCCCATTTGATGCGGCTGGTTCGATTGATCCAACAAGATCCATCCCCCAAGCAGCGAACGACCATGGTGAGCTTGTTGCAGTAAGCTCATTTGGAGGTCCTTTTATCATATCTGCATGTATCTAACAACAGTGGCATTTCTGAACATACTAGATGCAGTCCGTTTCAATAGTCATCCAAAAATACCCTGCTCGCAGTATCTTATTTGACAAAATGAAACTATTCATGTGTGCTCCGAAGGTCCCTGCGTGCACTTCCTCCAATAGTTTGGTTGCTTCTCTAGCCTCGACACATCTTAATAATCCCAGATCAAGAGTCCTCCTATACAGGATTCCTCCGTTGTGAAAGAAGTTGTTGGATAACCTTCGGAGAGTGCGCTTCTGAGTAGCATTGGCAAGTTATGGGTACTCTCATGTCGTCAAGTATTCTCTGATATCATGGAACCAAGGCTTTCTGTAGGCTTCTTCCTCGGTATGAGCACCATAAGCTGGTTGGTCGTGAATCTTGACCTGGATGGGATCAATAAAGTTTGTGTCTGGATGTTGTATCATAGATGATAAAGTCGCTAAGGCATCAGCGAACTCATTATGTATTCTGGGAACATGCTAGAATTCCATATTTCTAAATCGCTTCCTCAACTCTACATGTTGTAGATAGGGGAGTATCTTGGAATTCTTGGTTGCCCATTCTTCTTGGACCTGATGTATGAGTAGGTCAGAGTCTCCGATCCCTAATAGTTCCAGAATGTTCATGCCAATCTCCAATTTGAGCCCCAAGAAGTAGGCTTCATACTCGAACATGTTGTTGGTGCATGGGAATCTGAGCTTGGCGGATACCGGGTAATGTTGACCGGTTTCTGATGCCAGAACCTCCCCTATGCCGACTCCTTTGAAATTTGCGGCTTCGTGGAAGAACATTCTCCAATCATCATAGGATTATGCAATGTCTTCTCCTATGAAAGATACTTCTTCATCAGGAAAATATGTCTTCAGAGGTTCGTATTCTCCTCCTACATGATTCTTGGCGAGGGGATCTTCCAATGCTTGTCCTTTGATGGCTTTCTAGGTAATATAAGCAATGTCAAACTCGCTTAACAGTATTTTCCATTTGGCGAGCTTGCCAGTAGGCATGGGCTTCTGAAAGATATATTTCAATGGGTCCATCCTAGATATGGGATAAGTGGTGTAAGCACAGAAATAGTACCTCAATTTCTGAGCTACCTAGGTCAGAGCACATCAAGTGTGTTCTAATAAGGAATGTCAAGCCTCGTACGGGGTAAACTTCTTGCTGTGGTAGTAGATGGCTTGCTCCTTCCTCCCTGTTTCATTATGTTGTCCCAACAAACAACCAAATGCCCCACCCAATACCACAAGATAAAGTAATAGAGGCCTCCTGGCTCGGGTAGAACCAATACTGGTGGCATTGATAAGTATTCCTTGATTCTTTCGAAAGCCCTCTAACAGTCGTCAACCCATTTATTGGCACCATCCTTCTTTAGAATATTGAATATAGGTTCACAAATAACAGTGGACTGGGCTATGAACCAACTGATATAGTTGAGTCTTCCAAGAAAACTCACTACATCTTTCTTGCTCTTTGGCGACGACAACTCTTGAATGGCTTTGACCTTTGCAGGGTCAAATTCTATTCTCCGGTTACTCACAATAAAGCCCAATAACTTTCCGGCTTTGACCTTTGCAGGGACCCTGAATGAACACTTGGCTGGATTCAGTTTCAAGTTGTATCTCCTCAGTCTGTTGAAGAACTTCCTCAAATCTTCCATGTGATCTGCAACTTTCTTGGATTTGATGATGACATCATCCACATACACCTCGATCTCTTTATGTATCATGTCATGAAAGATGGTGGTCATGGCCCGCATGTAGGTAGCACAGCATTCTTCAAATCAAACGGCATCATTCAGTAACAATACATCCCACATGGTGTGATAAATGCCATTTTCTCTGCATCCTCTTCGTCCATCCATATCTGATGGTATCCAACAAAACAATCGATGTATGATCGCAGCTCATGTTTGTTGCAGTTATCGATCAATATTTGTATATTTGTCAAAGGGAAGTCGTCCTTAGGACTGGCCCGATTGAGATTCTAGTAGTCGACCCAGACTCTAACTTTCTCATCCTTTTTTGGTACCGGCACGATGTTAGCTAACAATGTTGATATTCCACCACTCTAAGAACCATAGCTTTGACTTGCTTGGTAACCTCTTCTTTGATCTTCAAACTCATGTCTGGCTTGAATTTTCAGAGCTTCTACTTTATCAGTGGGCATGTAGGGTATGTTGGCAATTTGTGAGCGACGATGGATGTGTTGAGACCAGTCATGTCGTCGTAGGACCATTCAAAGATGTCATCATACTTTTTAAAGAACTATATGTTCTTTTTTTTTCTGGTGGTGACAAATATACGCTGATTCGTATTTCTTTGACATTTTCTAGGTCTCCAGATTAACAACCTCAGTTTTGTCCAAGTTGGACGTAGGCATGTTCGCAAAATTCTCGACCTCTCTAACAACCTCTTCAAGTATTTCATCCTCTTCTGAATCTATGTTCATTTGTTGCATTGCCTCGTTGCAAGTTACACTCGTTGGTTCATCATCAAGATATGTAATAGTAATGCTGTGTAAAATAAAGTAAATGGTTGAAAAAAATAATAAGAGCGAGATATAAAGATAAACTTGGAAAATGCTTTTGATTAGATTCATAAGTGTTTGAAAGATCAAAGCTCTTTCCAAAAGTAAAGACAATTCAAGAAAGTAAAATCAACTAAAAGTAAAATGCGATGTATATGCATCGTTTAGCCTTGCTACCCCGAAGCTCTCCGGGCTTTGGTGGTACTGACTAACCAATTGGTGAGGTGTTCTCCTCGGTTCACAATTTGAATGGAAGGGTCTTCCTCCCCTTCCTCCTCGAAGATAACACAGTAGTCCATTCCTCCAGAAACATGTGCTTCATTGGTGCCAGTGCCTTGCCTTCCTCAGATCCACATACAACGTCGACTGACTGAAACGTATGCTCCAGCTGAGGTAGAGGGTGCTCCATTAGGTAGTAGGGATTTTGCCACGGTGGTAACCAATTGTTGAACTCCTCCTAGGTGTACTTATACCCCAGGCCAAAAGTAGTACCATGCTTCTTAAACTTGATAGGCTCGGTGATGCCCTGGATATTTCTGCCAAGTCCTTTTCTAGGCTCATACCCGCTCCAGTTCATGATGCTCTCAATCTTGTTATCCCACTACTTGTCTTTGTCTATGGAGTTGACTTGCTCTATGTGGTGGTATGTTTCTCTGCCTATTTTCCTTTTACCTCTGATCATCGGGATGGTTTGGAAACTGTATATAGGGTTGCTACCGTCGCCATAGATGATCACTTCCTAATGGTTCCATTCAAAATTTATAGCTTGATGCAATGTTAATGCCATGACCTTAGTGGCGTGGATCCAGGGTCGTCCTAGAAACAAATTGTATGATGCTGGCACTTCAATGACTTGGAACTCAACAACGAACCAGGTAGGCCCCATCTGTAGGCATAGGCTAATTTCTTCGATGGTGAATCTTTGGGACCCATCGAAAGATTTGACATTGATAGCTCCGTCTTTCATCTCATGCAGTCCTTTACACAATGTCCTGAGAGTGACTAACAGACAAATGTTAAGGCTGGATCCCCCGTCGATTAAGATCTTGGTAATAAAATGATCCTCGCATTGCGCAGTGATGTGCAATTCGTTGTTGTGATTAAGCCCCTCTGGTGGTAACTCATCCTCTTGGAAGGTGATCTTGTGGCTTCCCAGTACTTGCCCACCATATTTGCCATTTCGCCTCGTGTTATGTTGCTGGAAGCATAAGCTTCGCTCAATATTTTAATTAAAGCATTTTTATGTTCCTCAGAGCTTTGCAAAAGAACCAGAATAGAAATATGTGCTAGTTTTTTGTTCAACTGCTCAACGACTCAGTACTTTTTGGCCTGTACCTTCCTCCAAAGGTCATCGGGTTTGGTTTCAATAGCCCACCCAGAGTCTTGCTTGCTAGACTCAGCTAAATGTTCTGGGGTGTACACCCTGCCTGTCCTGGTCATGCCATGTGCGGTGATTGTTTCACCAGTATATGTCTTTCCCTTCCTTCTAGCCTCTGCTGTCTAATGCCAAGGTATATTATTTCCCTTGGGTGGGGTCACATCTATCATGAAGACAAGAACTGGCATCCTGGTAGGTAACAAAACAACTTTGAACGGCTAAGGCGCCTTTGGAACCCCAAACTCAACCTCAAATGGTTTTGGCACCTTTGCAGAAGGTGCTTCAAACTCGAGCGGCACAGACACATCCACACTGCCCTCAGAGGGCTAAATCTGAACAATAATGGGATTGAGGGTAACTACTGGCTTGTTGGGCTCGTCCCCTTCAACTATCAAACTAATTGACCCCTTGGGGTCCCAATAATCTTCAATCTCAATTATATGGATGCCTCTACCCTTGTGGTGAGGCGGAGGGTTGTTGCGGACATTAGAAGCAGGCTCCTTTGCTATAATTACCTTGTTATCAATCAGATTTTGAATTTTGTCTTTCAATCTGTGGCACTCGTCGATGGTATGGCCTTTCATCCTGGAATGGCATGCGCAAGTCTTGTTTGGGTTGATCCATTGAGAGGGATTTTCTGGAGTTACGGTTGGGATAGGGGTAATGTAACCGGCTGCTTTGAGTTTTTCATATAATTGGCCATTGGTTCGGCTATGGAGTTATATTGTCTGGGAGGCTTACGGTAGAAGTTGGGTCTGGGTCGAGGAAAATTTTGGCGGGTAAGTGGTGACTGTTAGTGAGAAGGTTGGGAGTTGTATGCTTGGTATATTGGTGCGGGTTTGGAATATCTGGGTGAAATGGTTTGATATGTGGGTGGTGGAGGTGATTGGTAGGCACGTGGTGGAAATTGGTAAGTGGGTGATGGTGCTTGGTAGCTTAGGGTAGGTTGAGATGTGAGTGGAGCTGAGGGATAGGTTTGGTACTTCATAGGGGAATTGTTCCTTTGCACAACCATTACGGATTTTACATCCTTTTTCATTGACGAGCCACCAGACTGTAGAGCCTTGTTGGTAGCTTGAAATTCCACGAGGTTTGTGACCATACCATTTTTGATGACTTATTCGATCCTTTCTCCAAACTTGATGATGTCGGAAAACTTCTGACCCTCTATTAGCATCAACCTTACGTATTATTGCGGATCCTGAGCATGGACGAAGAACCTGTTCATATGTTCTTCCTCCAAGACCGGCCTGACCTTAGCAACTTTCGACCTCCAACGAGTAGCATACTCATGAAAGGTCTCTGTGGGCTTCTTCTTTAGATTCTGGATATAGAACACATCTGGTCCGTTCTAAGTGTTGAACTGGAACTGGTCCATAAATTCAGACGCCATGTTCACCGAATTTGTTCCTTTCTTTGCATCTTGGAGAATATAACATGATAAAGCACCGCCCTTCAAACTCCTCATGAATAGTTTCATGGGGATCTTCTCGTCGCTTCCGACTCCTACCAACTTATCGCAATACATTCTCAAATGAACCATGGGATCACATATACCATTGAACATCTCGAACTTGGGAGGTTTGTATCCCTCCGGGAGATCAACATCTGGATGGACACAAAGATATTTGTATTTCAACCCTTCAAAACATTTGTTTCCTTCGAAACCTTGCACCGGCTAAATTCTGGATGAGGGAACCCTTGTCGTCCGATTCGAGTGCACTTGTGATTGGCTAAGTGTAGTGAGGAATAGTGTCCACAAAGATAGGATTTATGGTCTTTTTGGGATCAGGAATGAGTAATGGAGTGTTATTGCATGTGTTGCAAGATTATGCATGAGTGGGTTGCATTGGAGGTTGTAGGGTGTTTTATGGAGGTACAGGGTTCTGGGAGTTAACATCAGGAGAAGCAAGAGTGATTGATAGGCTTGCCAGGTGTCGAACTTGGTCCAGTTCCTCTTGAAATCTAACAAAGGTTTGCTCTAGATGAGCAGCAATCTCCTTGGTAATTGAAACATTCTGAGAAGTTTCATCGAGCTCCTTTCTGGGCTTATATCTCCTATTTTGCCCTTGTTCCCGTTTCTTGTAGGACTTGGAGGAGGAAGAGGTGGAGGACCCTTGGATCTTGTTGAGTATACTGATGGTGCCAGAATGTGCTAACTAACCTTTGAGGAGGGGAATAAAAATAAAGAAAAAGAAAAAGGTAAAAAGTTTGTGCGGATTCTGAAAAAATAATATTGCAATATGTAAAGACGATGTGCAATAGTATTTTTCATTTCCTACTTTGGGTGCCTCGTTGTGACCGAGGTAGGCCTAGTGACAAGTTAAATTTGGAGAACTTATAATGCTAAATGCCTCATTTTATTGATAAAAACAAGACGAATCTTAAAACAACTGAATGATGAAAGATGTCACTAATGGCCAACGACCTTATTAGATTAAGAAAGCATAAAATAACATCCTAATTACTTGGTCCTAGAAGGACCTTCCCCAGATTTGGTACTCTTGCCTCCCTCGTACAGCCGCACCAACTCGCGCATCCCTTCTAGTAGATAAGCTCGAGCCAGATGTCCGCCTGCACTTCCTTCAGCATTTCGACAGTCTTTAATTCTTTTTAAGAACTTCCCTTCCAACTCTACTATTCCTCACTACACATATCCTAAACAGTTGTTGGCGTTGATAGACAAGTCTTTCCATTCATTGATCAGCTTATCGTGGGCTTCCTGTATTTCCGGATGTTCATTCTCACATTCTCGCATCCTCTTGTATAGTTGATTGTACTTGACCTGTGCTTCAGTTTTATCATTAATAATCCTATGCTCGTGGACAAACGCTGGGTGACCCAACCAAATGTGATCATCTTCCAACCAACCAGTGTAGTGCGGTACGCACCTGGCATGATACATGTCTGGTTCAATAGATTCCTTCGCTAATACGAGCTTGCAGTGCCACATATACTGAGCATGATACCTATGTGGGCTATCGGCATCTTGAAATTCATCCCTGAAATGACTCATTTTCTCTATCTTGGGTATGATTTGTTTCCTTCCGGCTTGCCCTATGACTAAGAGGGGGACATAAGGATGAGTATCCCTTGGACTGATGAATAAGAGGAATGGTGAATCTTGATAATTAACAATGAACTCCCCCACTGGGAACCACTCGAACATCCATTAAACTTGATCTTCCTTCATATTTTGAAAAAATTCCACCCATCCACTGGCATCTTCTGGCTGAGTGAACATGTTGGGCATGAAGTTCATTCGTTTTGGGTGATGGAAAGAGATATGGTCCTCCCAATCCCTGCGGATAATTTCCTGTCTGTAGTCACCTTTCTGAAGGTGGTCTATGAGCCAAAGTTGAAGTAGCAGATTACAACCCTTGAAGTGCGGAGCCCCTTGCTGACATATTCACAAGGCTCGAAAGATTTCTGCGATGATCATAGGCACTATGCTGGAAGACTCCCCATCGATACCTTCCATTACGGTCTTGGTCACTATGGCTAGTCTGGTGTGGATCCTTCCCTTCTTCAGGGGAAACATTATCATGCCCAAGAAGCAAAATATGAACACGAATACCCTTCTATGTATATGTCCTAACGAAGTGAGAGCGAACTCGTCCATATAGGTGCGATAGGACTTGCTGTGGCCATATTTCTCATACAAGAAGTCAAAGGGTATGTAGGAATCCTTCAAGAAAGAGAGGTCGGGATTTTTTTTGAGTCCCATAATCTTAAGAAAGCTTGTACTTTTGCGATTTTCCGGCATAAGCAAACCCGAAGTCTCCTAAAGGATACTAGCTCGGCCTCTTATCTCTTCTAGCAAGGGGTCATTTCCAAGTATCCTAAGCGTAACACTGATCGATCACTATCCCAAAACAAAGTGTCAACCTCTATGATCTTGTTGTTAGGCTAAATTTCCAAGAGTGAGGGCAAGTTCCCAAAGGACTTGCGAATGAGGGTTTGAACGCTGGCATGAAGATCTTCCCACCAACTTAGCAACCTCGGGTGAATGTTTGATATCGTACCAAATCTGGGGACCTCATGCCTCATTTTCTACAAAACAAAGTGTTAGGCCCTTACCACACCATACTCGACTTATTTAAATAAATAATTAGCAGAAGGCATTTAGTTCTCCAAATAAATGCACACAACGTGAATGTGTCCGTTTGGGTTTCGGGAAAACCCGATGGACTTTGGTTTAGGCTATCTTAATGAGTCATTATGAGGACAACATAACTGACTCGGCTAGGGCGGACCATGATGCATCAACTAAGGGAATAGGGTTTATACTTTTGAAGTTCTAGACAAGGTACCCTTTAGCGGACAACTCAAGAGGGGAAGGCGCGGAATCGTTGACTGCACCGTTGATCGACTGGTTTTACCGCAAATATGCCTTTGCCATATTTAGGGGGTTATAATATTGGAAGGACGCAACCATTCATTATAAGCGTTTCTATGGGATTTGCTTTGGCACGAGTGGAATATGATGTTGAGAAGTGCAGTTACAATAATGAAGCAAGTTGCATGTATTTTCACGTTCATGAAAATGAAGATTACAATAAACGCTCGAAAATTACAACAGAATTGATTTTGTTGTTAGTGTTTTGTTCCCCTACCATTTTGTGTCCTTCACTTAAAGCTTCTCTTATTGCTTGCATGGTTATTTTTTATACTGGTTCTTCGAGCCCTCTTTGAGACATTGATACTTGCTTTAAAATTGTGATTCCGCCTATTTTCCTTATAGTTTGAATTTCCTCCTTTCTGAAAAAATAGTTTTCAAAATGCTGACCGATATTGAAAACCTAGGAAATCGGTATTAACCACGGAAAGTATCCCTCAAATTTACGGTGATATTTTTCCTTATATATGTACACAAATTTGTTGATTGATTTGCCCTACCTATTTCCTTAATTAGATGGTCATGTATCTAGTCTTTATTGCATGCTCTATGCTACTCTATTTCCTTTTGTGATTATACCTTATTTTGTGATTTCTTTCCTTTTAAGTAACTGATTATTACCATTTGATTTGGGATCCCTTAATTAAAGGGTAATCCTTTTAATGTTTGGATTGTGATTGATGCTAGTCCCTTAATTAACTGATACCTTGTTTGTTTACTCGTATTCAGTACTATAAGTACTCTCTCTTATTCTCTTTGAAAACACACGAACATATTGCATGTCATTTACACTCAGTGTTCTGAAATCTCTCTTTCCTACAAGCATCTTTGTGCTCTTTATTTCTATACAATTTTCTTTCACTTTTTCTGTTGAATGCTAATCACTCAATTGTCTGCACGCTAAAATTGAGTAATCTTGGTCACTTTCACTCTACTGGCTTCTACTATGTTGTTTGCTTTGGCTCTGCCTTCTGCTCACTTTTTTCATACTACTGCTCACTCCCTGCATACTGCTGCTCTACTCTATACTTCTCTATGCACATCAGTTTTCACTTCTTTGCTCACTACTGTCACTTCTTTGCTCACTACTGCTCTGTGTTTACATTATTTTTCAACTGGTATGTATCTTGTTTAAGTTAAAGAAAAAAATCCAACATGCTTCTATTGTTGCTGCACTTTCTTTTGTTCCTTGTGCGTTTCTACTTGTGGTTCTGCTGCTCCTATTGCAAGTAGAATGCATCTGCATTGATCAATAAGCCTAATTAGTAGGCCTAGCATGTTCATTATCCTCTTTGCCCACTTCAATGCATGTTTCCCCTTTGTTTCTACTACTAGCACCCTTTTGGCTACTCCAAAGCCTCAAAACGCTTATGAGGATAACTTGATTTGATGTCTGGTGCTGTAAGAACTGAACTCCTGTTTGAGCATGAACCCTCCCTTTTAATGTTCGTCTGATTGTATTGTGTGTGAGTTGTTTTTCCCCTTTACCTTTACATATGTTTGTGTGACTGTTGCTTTTCAAAACTAGCCTCAAAGTAGTTTTCTTTCCAAACTCAGTTAAAAATTTTCACCCCTCTACTGTCTTTCTCAAACTGTCCTGCATGTAAAACTTTTTCCAACTCAACTCTTTCAAACTCCTTCACAATTATACTACTCTTAGAATTAGGTCCCACCTCTTTGTGTATGCATTGCTTTGGGTACCTTGAGTACCCACTGAACTTTGATGCACAAGGTTGGAACTTCCACACTTGCACTTCATGGTGATTTATTTGGGTGCCTGGTATTGGCCGGGTCTCAAGAGACCCCTAGGGAACTTTTCCACGCACAAACTCTTGGTGAAGGCTGTGAAACTCAAAAGAAGTGAGGCTGGAGGACTGGGCCTGGTTGAAGGCTCCCAATAGAATATCTTCTTGTTTTATTTTTCATTACTGTAATTTGGTTGCATAAGTTGTAATAATTTGTAAAGAACTAAGGGGGTATATAGTGAAATTGGGAGGGATATGCATGTTTATTAAGGGTATGGGTAGAGAGCATGCCTATACGATTTCATTTATTATTTATGCAATAGAAATCTTATATAGCACATGCACCCTGCATATAGAAATCCTTCTCTTAGGATCCTTGTATCAGTCTGATATTTTTATAGCCACAATCAGTTAACAATTAAAAACTCTATCACTGCACTTAGATACCATGTTTCTAGGACCATCCACTGCATTTTGAAATCCTGTTTCTAGGACCATCATGTGCATTTAGATATCATGTTATTAGGGCCACCACGTGTATTAGATATCATGCAATTAGGAACTCACTTGCAATGTTTTGACCATCCTATCCGTTATTCAACTGCATAAACTGGTTTCTAAAATTAAACTAAAAAGGTGCATGTTTTTTATAACGCCTAGGCAAGCCTTAGGCTGGATAAAATCGATTAATTGTATTCGACCTCCTTAAGTTGTCCAAATTAATTGCCTTCCTGAAGTCTATTTGTTTTACTATCCAATTCCCGTCTCTTTCTTTCACCTATTAGTTTTCAACTAAATTACTTTTCCTATTCAAGACTGGACTATTGTTTTCCTAAAAGTTATAACGAACAATGTAATTATCAAAGCCGTACTCTTTTTTTTTCCTGTAATTCTAAAGTAACTTTTACATCCCCACTGTACGCTATTTCGTCTAAAACTAAACTAGTGTTTCTAATAGCAGGCTACTACACACGTATTGGTTGTATCTGTGTTTGAAAGAATAAATATTTTCCCTACTCTTAAATGATACGCATATTTTTACTACTTTACCTTCAGATTTTTCCAATTTCTTCTGCCTAATTCTGCCCAGATTTTCAGTTTTTCTACATTTAGATATTTTAAACAGCTCTCACTCTCTTTAGACCTTAAATGTGATTGACACATGCTGCTTGTATGTACATTCATGGAGGGATACCTGAGCCATTTGCATGTTTTTTTACTTGATCCCTTATATGAAGTCCTAATTGATATTTTGTATGTTGCTTAGTATTTATCTTTAGACTTAAGGGTTCAACCTAGATCTCCCCTTTTAGGAATAGTGGTCTGAAACACCCTCTGGGACATTCGTCCTCTCAATGGCACCCTCTTGATAGAACAAGAAAATGATTATTGCTCCTTTCTTTTCAAAACCTCCTATAGACTTTTGTGAAAATACACACACTTAAAATAACCTCTACGGGGTGGCAAGGGTTGAATATGGATATGATGACCGGTGCGCTAATATCTCGTGTGAGAATGATTGCTGGGTATTGCACCGAAGTGATCCATATTATATTTAACCCTAGGACCCCTTGCCTCTGTTATTTTTTTAAATTAACGTATTCTTCCACCAAGTTCGTCTTTTTTTTTTCAGAACTACTTATGTCTTCTTTCTTACAAAATTCTCAACTTGTTCATGTTTTCTATGTGCAAATTGTACTTATTTGTTTCCATCCCTTTTAAAGTCACAACTAAGCATGCCCGAGAACCACACTAGTGGATTTTTAGGGGTGCCTAACACCTTCCCTTCGAGATAATCTCAAGCCCTTATCCGAACTCTTGGTTTCTTTAAAAATCCTTCTAATTTTCTTTAAGTGTCTAATGCAGTATAATCATTAGGTGGCGACTCTTCGAACTCTTCAGACCCGATTCCCCAAAAGGGAAAAGAGTTATTTTGTCCATAATATCGTAAAGCCGATCTCCCCGCTCTTCTGAGTTTTGGGAAAAAAGGGGGCGTGGACGTTTCTAATTGCAGGCTACTGCACACGTATTGGCTGTAGCTGTGTTTGAAAGAATAGTTTTACCTACTCTTAAATGATACGCATATTTTTACTATTTTACTACTTTACAACATATTTTACTACTTTTCCTTGAGTCACTTTGTCGATCAAACATGCAATCAAGCACAATTTATAAGCATTTTTGGTTTATTTTGTAATAATTTATATTTAAACCATAGGAAAGTAGGAGCATAAAACACGTTAAAATCCAAAATTATCAACCCCCCACCCCCCGAACTTATGACTTTGCTTTTCCTCAAGCAAACAAAATAAGACCCACATTTAAAAGAAAATCCAATTAATTCCAACTATCTAAAATAACCTCAACAATCATCAATTGGGACTAATAATTTCCCTCAATAGGAATGAATCATTAACAACATTTAAACATTGAAAAGCTATGGATCAAGTGTGACACAAGAGCATCAAGAGGACTCATTACATCAAAGAACTTCTCTCAATTACTTTGGTCATTGTGGAACCCAAACTCACACATCCTCAACTCTCCCTAAGTGAACCTTACCTTTTAGAGTATTGGCACACAAACCGATGTTAATGGAATTTCACTCATCTATCTCAAGAAAAAGGTCACAAGTCCGACTCTAAGCACCATATGCTTGCCCCATATGTAAGTATCCACTAATGTGAGCTTCATTCAACCCAAGATCATATATAGGTTTTGTGGAGGCATTGTGAAGGCTTTTGGGTAAGGGTAGGACATGTTTTTGCTCAAGTGGGTTCAGTATTTCCTTAAGCACTTCTTTTAGACATATTTGACACAAATCTCTTGACTCTATGAGTCTTTTCATTGTTTCTAAGGGGTTATAGAGACACATTGTCACCCTTTCTTATGCATTTGAAACCATTTCCCTTTTTCAATTTTCCACGTCTTTCTTTCTTTGATTTTCTTGAATCCATTTGAGATCATTTTCATATTGAGCATTTTTCTTTTCTTTCTTTTTTATTGCCTTTCCTTTTCTTATTTTATATGCCTTTTTACCATTTTGTTTCATTTCGCGTCTCTTTCCCCAAACTTATACTTTTGCCATGTGCTAAACGAAAGATTTGGGTGCCAAGAAAGAGTATCTTTGAAAACGGGTATAGTCTTGTATTATGGTTCTTCAAAGAAGGTGGTCTAAGTCTCAAAAGGGTTGATACGGATCGTATCATTGGTAGGCTATGGAATTTTTCAAACTATCATTTAGATAAAGGAGGGCCTATAATCAATTCTGAAGTTCACTTCCACTTAGGATTTTACCTCAACAAATATTCAGGGCAAGCTCTACACCATTGGATCAGGACTTGGACTCACAATTCAATTTCTCACCACATACACTGAGGGATTGCTAAAGACATCAAGTCGAGGGCCCATAACGACCTTAGTTATGATTCAATCACATAATGGTCCGAAAGACTATTTTGATGATTGTTTGGTCAACAAAAGAGTCTTAAGTCCACGACTCTCACATCCTAATCACAACATTTTATCTTTGACCATGTGATCAAAGGCAAATGTGCTAGGCCCAATTGAAGCTTTTCTTGAGGTACCCTTAACTATTAACTATCAAAAACAAAAGGAAAATAAAAAACGGACTCGAGCCTATCGACGAAGCTAAAAATGAAAAAAGGGAAGAGTCACCCGGTTCAGACAATACTCCACCCCTGGAAAGAGCCATGACATTAATAAAATCAAGGGCTTATTGAAAGCACAAAAAATGAAACAAAAGGCTACGAGCCTATCGACGAAGCTAAAAATGATCTTTTTTACGAAAATAGAAAATAGAATAAATATTTACAATCGGGGATTAGAATATACAACAGGGGATGAATATATACAATAATGCAACTTTATATATAGACCAAAGAAAAGATAAAAAGTACGATAAAAGTAACTGAATGTAAAGTTATATATAGACCAATAGAAAATCAAAAGAAAGCATAAGCTAAGTCAATCTATATATACAATCATCCAATGGATAAAAAGTAGCGCACCCCCTATAATTAAAGCTGGCATTGTCCCCAATGCAACTAAGAGAATAAGTACCAAAAACATAATGAAAGGATATAGGAACTCCCTAAGTCTCGTCAACCTACATGGGAACATGAGTGGTCCCGGGTCCTCTGTGTGTGCGGGAACCTCAACTGGTTCTCGATCTCCTGCTGCTCAGCTGCTGGGCCCGGGGCCTGGACCTGAACTGGCTGAATATCAGGAGTATCCTATGGCTGACTAGAGGATGCATTCGGTGGGTCTTCCAATTGAATGATCGCCTCGTCTTCAATAGGGAGCTTCCTCTTCTTCCTAGGAAGCCTCTGCGACTGCTCTTCCCGTGGCTCTGCTGCTGCTGCTGCTGCTGCTGGGGATGGATCCCTAAATAGCAAGTCCAGAGGAATCTAGTCCACCATCAGCTTGTCCACATCTGCTCTGAGCTCTTTCACCGACTCCTTAGAAGACCGTGTTTTTCTCATCTTCTTGTGCTCCCGGGCAAGATCCTTCAGAGCCTTGCCATTTGAGTCCACTACCTTATTCAAGGTAGACTGAGTGCTCATGATCTTTTCTTGGTTCTCCAGGACCTTCTTTAGTGTATCCTCAATGGACTGAGGAATCTGAGATGTCTGTGGTGCTGATTGAGCTTCAATAGTGGAATATAGAGTAGACAACTTGGAAGACACAGCTAATATCCAGTTGTTCAACCTATGCAGGGTTTGACTCAGCTGATGTGTAGTGATAGGGTAGTCCAGGAAGATGGAATCCCCGGGAAAGATAAAGTAGAGGGACCAGTAGTAATGGAAGGTCATGTAGGCATGTCAGTGGTAGTGGTAGAATGCTGAATGGAAGGCTCCGTAGACGGCTCTACCGCATCCGGCTCCTCAGATTGTATAATTGGGGCAGAGGCAGAGATAGGTGGCTTGTAGTTCTTGTCTTTTGGGTTGTCTGGCCCCTTCATGCTGTAACTACGAGAACGGAGCCACTGGCTTGACCTTGGCATCAAAGGGCATCTTCTCCACTTTCAAGTCGTGAAAGTACATGGTGAGGGTGTTGGGAAAAGGGTAGTTCCGGTCATGCCCAACTTCATCCATAGAAATCACAAGGGATATCTCATTGCCCATATTGAAAGGGTATTCCGCTATAAAAAAGAAATAAGAACAACCCGAGCAAGTGGAATGGTCTGATTATGGGAAGTGGGGTCAAGTCTACTACATACAAATCAACCACCCCCTCGCTTCAAAATTGAGAGTCCTCTGAAGTATTTTGACCCCTGCTTGTAACCATTTTAGAACAATACCCGGGATTTCCTGGTATGCAGCTAACCACGGACAAACCTCGTTGCCCATAACCTACTTCTCATTGTAGAGGGTCTCGTCTTCATCATTGAACTGCACGTACTCATTTAGTGCCTTCAGAAAACACCATATTTTTGTTCCGCACTTTGGTCACTTTCGTGACCTTTGTGATATGGGACACATTGCTATAGAACTCCTTGAACATGTGCTCATTTTTCTTTATACAGTCATCCCTAAAATGTTCCCAACCCACTTGAGCTTGAAACTATATGTGCACATTTGGGTTTAGGGTAGCAAGTCTCGGTCAATAAAGCTTCTTTCCTAAATTAGCTTCCGTAAGGGCTACCATACTCTGAACTTATGAAAAGCCACCTAGCTAAAACACCTGTCCTCCCAGACTGTGGGGTTTCTGGTTTGGTCAATACCCTCAAACTGAGGTACACCACTCTGGAGCACCTCCTCATTGTTGTCATCACCACCCTCACCAACTCCGCCTGCACTCTCCCTAGATAATGAAGATATGGGGGAGGTGAAGTACCCGCCGCTGCTGGATGATAAGCTTTCAGACAACCCAGAAGATATACGATGTGGAGCTTGGGTAGTGGGTGAAGCTGGCACTGAGTACGCTAGTACTGAGTCGAAGGAGAGGGTTTGAGACTGCATGTACTCACTCCTCGATTGGTCACCAGCTAAACAACAACCCTAATTGCTTTCCTTGTGTTCAGTCTAGGTTGGGGAGTGAGTTTTACTTGTATTACTTTGCCTCCTCGGGAGGAGTCACCTCGACATAATTGTTTTGCATCTCTACCTCGTTGTTTGACCATTGTCTGCAATCACATACATCTAACATTGTTAGTCTAGGAACATACAGTGAAAAAGATAATGAAATTGAGTTGCAAAACAGTAGATCAAATTATTACATACATAGTTGCAGAATAGCACACCGTGACCCGCAAAGAAAGGAGTGCGATCACATTGGAGGCACCATGGACCGCACGCGGTCCACAAGGGGTGAAGACCTGAAAACTACCTCTCTGAATCATCCCACTGCGGTCTGCACAAAGTGGGATCATGGACGCAGTGGGCCAACGTAGACCACAAAAAGTTCTATGCGGTTGCCCTGGGAACAAGTCAAGTTTCAAACACATGAGCACCACGGTCCGCACAGAATGGTATCACGGACCGCGTCTGTGTATCATAGACCGCACTAAAGTGATCGGGGTCTGCAGAGAGTCTTTCGTTTAGGCATTGAGTTAGGGTTTTAGGTTTTTGCAAAATTGCTCAAGTTATTTAACCTATTTTTTCCCTACTCAATTGCCCAGTCATTATGCATATCCAGCACACAAATTCCAGCATTTAAAACTAACCTAACCTAAGCAATAGAAATAGATAAAACGGGAAAAGTGAAAATAGAAGCTACATGCTAAATAAACATGAAACTAAAATGAAGTTGTAAAATTAAAAAAAGAAACATGGATGAAATGTTACCAGATCGAAGATGGAATGCAGTCTAGGAAAAATATTACGTGTAGTAGAGAAGATGAACAGTAACTTTTAGTGCTGTGAGTGTTACACTGTCGAAAAAGGTTAAAGATGACCATTGGGGTCTATTTATAGAAAAGCACTGGGACCATCCTGACCTACCAGCGCGACCGCACAAAACCGACCGTGAACTACGCTTGGTTTGTTCAACAGAAGCTTGAGAAGGCAACCTCTACGGACCGTACAAAAGTAGATCGCGGCTGCAGAGGTTCACCGCAGACCGCACTAAATGGAATGCCGCCGTGGTAGCAAACTTTAGAGAGTGCCTCATGTAGCCCATACTAGTGCATACCACAGAATGCGTAACGTGGCCGCACTGGCAACTTCAAAGACTGTTCAATTTTTTTTTCAACCTGTTTTACACTGCATCAGCACAATCACTGCAACGTCTCACTACCAATTAGCCCAAAAATCCTAAACTACCAATAGAATCAAAGAAAAAGAAAAAGACATGGGTTGACTCCCAAGAAGCGCCTGATTTAACGTCGTGGCAAGACGCATGTTACTATCACATCACTTTAAATGAAGAAGTGCCACCACGTGGCTGTCATCAAATATCCCGCGATAATGCTTGACCCGATGCCCATTGACTCTGAAAACTTAGTCATTTTTTCTTGAGATCAAAAGCACAAAACGGGGTCACAAATACAACTTCAAACAGCGCACTCCACTTTGATTTGAGCTTTACCGAAACAGACGTAACCAGGAGTTGAACAAAAGAACCATATCACCTATATTGAACTCCTTTCCACTAGAATATTTGTGATGAAGGTACTTCATCTTGTCCTTATATAAGAACGAGCTGGAGTAGGCATGAAATCTAAACTCATCAAGCTAATTGAGTTTCTCCACACAGATTGGATGCTCCATCCCATTCTAAGTTCAACTTCCTCTAGGCCAACATAGACTTATGCTTCAATTCGAGTGGAAGATGGAAAGCATTCCTAAACACCAAGTGGTATGGAGACATACCAATTGGGGTCTTGTAAGCCATATGATGCGCCCATAAAACATCATCAAACTTTTTGCCCAATCGGTCCTCTTAGCATTGACCATCTTGGACAAGATACTCTTTATTTCCCAGTTGGAGACTTCCAATTGACCTCTAGCTTGAGGATGATAGGGGTGGTCAATTTGTGATTGACTCCATATTTGGAAACAACGAATCAAAAGCCTTGTTGCAAAAGTCAGACCCCCAATCACTAATGATAACACGAGGAGTGCCAAACCTTATGAATATACTCTTTTTAAGAAATGCTAAAACACTCCGGGCTTTATTATTAGGCAAATCCACGACTTTAACCCACTTCGAGACATAATCTACCGCCACGAGAATGCAAGTGTTCTCACAAGATCTAACAAATGGACCCATGAAACTGATGCTCCAAACATCAATGATATCCCCATCAAGAATTTTATTTAGAGGTATTTCATCACTTTTTGAAATTCCACCTATTCTTTGGCATTTATCACATCTCTTGACAAAATCACCTGCATCTTTGAACAAGGCTGGCCAATAGAAACCACAACTAAGAACCTTAGAAGCCGTCCTCACCCCACCATGATAGCCACTATAGGGTGAGGAGTAACAAGCCTCCAAAATTATCAATTGTTCTTCTTTCATGACAGATCAACGAATCATACCATCCTTGTAAATCTTGAACAAATATAGATCGTTCCGATATAAATCCAAGCTATCCCTTTTGAGCTTCTTCCTTTGGTTAGAAAAGAGATCATATGGGATTATACCGGTCAAAAGATAATATTGGTAAACCATGGCATATCATGAATTGACATTGCAAGGAGTTGTTCATCGAGAAATGCATAGCTGATCTCAAGGCCATCATATGGCCTCCCCTCCTCCTCCAAGTGGGACAAGTGGTCCGCCACTTGAGTCTCACTCCCTTTCTGGTCAACAATTTATAGATCAAACTCTTGAAGAAGAAGAACCCATCTCATCAATATCGCCTTGGATTCTTTCTTGGTCATCAAATAACTAAGGGCGGCATGATCGGTGTGCACTATAATTTGACCCCCCAAAAGAATGGTCAAAACTTCTCCATAGAAAAACAATAGCCAACAACTCTTTCTCGGTGACTGTATAGTTCCTTTGAGCCTCATTCATGGTCTTGCTTGAGTAGTACAGTGGATGGAACATCTTGTTGATTCTTTGACCCAAAACAGTGCCAACCGTACTGTTACTAGCATCACACATGAGCTCGAACAACAAGTTCCAATTTGGTGCAGTGATGATAAAGGTAGTGGTTAACTTTTTTTTAAGAAGATCAAAAGCCTCCATGCACTTTTCATCAAAGAAAATGTAGAATCCTTATCTAGCAACTTGAACAAAGGGTTAACTACCTTAGAAAAATCTTTAATGAACCTTCGATAGAAACCCGCGTGCCCAAGAAAACTCCTCACCCCTTTGACAGAAGTATGGGGAGGAATCCTTGAAATAACCTCTATCTTGTCATTATCAACTTCAATTCCCAGCTTTGAAATTTTTTGACCCAACAAAATACCCTCTCCTACCATGAAATGACATTTTTTCCAATTGAGAACTAGGTTCATGTATTCACACCGGGCCAACACTCGATCCAAGCTAACCAAACACTCATCGAAAGAATCCCCAACCACGCTAAAATCATCCATGAAGACCTCAAAGATATCCTCCACCATGTCTGTGAAAATAGCCATCATGCAATGTTGGAAGATCGCCGAAGCATTGCACAATCTGAATGACTTTCTAGAGAAAGCAAATGTGCAATACAAACATTTAAAGGTGGTCTTTTCTTGGTCATCCTTGGCAATTAGGATTTGATTGCACCCGGAGTAATCATCCAGAAATCAATAGAAAGCACGCCCCACAAGACGATCTAGCATTTGGTCAAGGAATGGGAATGGGAAATGATCTTTCTGGGTCACCTTATTCAATATCGGTAATCTATACATACTCTCCAACTGGTGACCGTCCGAGTAGGAATAAGTTTATTATTGGCATTGTTCACCACAGTCATACCACCCTTCTTTGATACACATTGCACCGGAGAAGTCAACGAGCTGTCAGAAATAGGAGAAACCACACCGGCATCTAACCACTTGATGACCTCTTTCCTCACCACCTCTTGCATTGCCTCATTTAGTCTTCTTTGGTGCTCCAATGAATGCCTTGCATCCTCCTCCAAGATGATTTTATGCATGTAAAATGCGGGGCGTATTTCCCGAATGTCGGCCAATGTCCATCCAATCGCCTTTTTGCACTTTTGAAGAACCTACAAAGTGGCGTCAACATGCACGTTTGTTAAGCAAGAATAAAGAATAACAGGTAAAGTAGAATTTGAACCCAATAATTCATACTTGAGGTGTGAGGAAGTGGCTTCAACTCCAACACCGGGTGGCTCCTCAATCGATGGATTTGTTGGTGGAGTTTTGTGGTTTTCAAGGTCTATGGACAACTTCCTAGGCTCATATGAATATGAAGCCATACCATGCAATTCATTCATGCACTCCACTCTACTAGCATCATCATTGACATCCATAATAAGAAGCACAACCTCAAGGGGATCTTAAACATTAATCATGGAGCTTGTGTCATCCACTATCACAGCTGTGACAATGTCCACAAATGAACACACCTCGGTGTTATTGGGTTGTCTCATTGATTTGCAAACATGGAAGATGACCTTATCATTACATGGAAATTCAACTCACCCGCTTCACCATCAACCAATGACTTCCCCGTAGCTAGGAAAGGTCTTCCAAGAATAATCGAGACTTCAAAGTCCACTTCATAATCTAAGATGACAAAGTACATCGGCAATGTGAATTTATCTACACGGACAAGAACATCATCAATTATGCCCAAAGGTCGCTTCATCAATCAATCCACTATTCGAAATCTCATTGAGGTTGGTTGAGGTTGTCCAATTTCCAAAGTCTTGAACACCGAGTACAACATCAAATTAATGCTAGCCCCCAAGTCACAAAGGGTCTTGGAAAAATCCACACTTCCGATAGTGCAAGGGATAGTAAAAGCTCCGGGGTATTCAAGTTTAGGGGCCATAGAATCTATGATTGCACTCACTTAATGAGTCATTTTAATTGTTTCACACTCCATCGACCTCTTCTTCGTTACTAAATCCTTCATAAACTTTGCAGAACCTGGCATTTGCTCAAGTGCCTCCACCAAAGGCACATTGATTGTAAGGCTCTTCATCATGTCTATGAACTTTTTGAATTGATCATCACTCTTTTGCTTTGCTAAGTATAAGGCAGAGGTGGCCTAGGCAAAGGTGCCTTGGCTTTGGCAACCACCAGCTCGGACATGTCAGTCACGTGTTCCCTATACGGGTTCACGGCACCTTGTGTTTCCACCTCGGCCTCATGAATATAATTTCACACATCATTTTTCACATTTTAATAAACCACATCTTCATCAATCAAAGGTACATCATCATCACACGACTCAACATCATCCTCCGCAACTTTCTTTTCTCTCGAGGCATGCACATCTCCGCTTCTTCCACTCATAGTTGTAACCGTCATCACATGGTTATTATTCCCACCCTTCGGGTTCACTACCATATCACTTTGTAAAGAACCCTTGGGACGGGTATTCAAAGCTTGAGAAATTTGACCTAGTTGCACCTCCAAGTTCCGGATAGATGTGTTATGAGAAGCGAATTGTGCATCAGAATCTTGGTTATTTTTCATCATTTGCTCGAACATATTCTCAATTCTCCCGATATCACTCAGGGAAGAACAAGGACCTTGATAAGGGAAGGGGGTGGATTGTTCGGTTGTTGGTACACGGGGGGGGGGGGGGGGGAGGGGGGCTTTGAAAGCCTATCCCCAGTTGCATTGGTTCCCACTATTGTTCAACCCTCCTTGATTGTTGTTGTTTCTGTTCCAATTTTCTTGATTGTTACCTTGATTATCGCAATTGTTGTTGTTCAAATTACCACCACCTTCTTGTTGGTTGTTATTATTTCAATTACCGTCACCTTGTTGTTGATTGCCGCAATTGCCATGGGGACGCCATTGTTGACTTGAAGAGTTGCCTCTATTCCCTTGGAAGTTATTGACATATTAGACATCTTTGCTTTGATCATCATATAACTCATTTGAAAACCCACCACCATCATTGTTGTTGTCATATTTTTCACAATTCCCTTGCGATTGTTGTCCTCTTTGCCTATCTTTAAGCATAGAGACACCTTCCATGGCATTGACTTGACGCGGATTTTGGTTTCGCTATTATTGCACCTTCGCCAATTGGTTCATGGTAGTAGTGAGCTCGATAATAGATTGACCATGATCGTGAAATTCCTTGTGCAAATGAATGATCATGGGGTCACCTTGGGGCACATTCGCTCTATTTTGCCATGCCAACAAAGTATCGGTCATCTCAACAAGTAGATCACATGCCTTCTGTTACGAAAGTTTCATAAAATTCCCTCTGGCCAATTGGTTCGGATTGCATTGATTTGTAGTATTGATGCCCGAATAAAAGGTTTGTTGAATCATCGCCTCGGTCATTTTGTTATTTGGGCACTCTTTCACCATAGTCAAATGCCGTTCCCATATTTCCTGCAAAGGCTCCGTTGGCTCTTGTTTGAAGGCTAAGATTTCATTCGAGAGTGCCGCCATATTACTTGGTGAAAATAAATTGGCAATAAATTTATCCGCCAATTCATCCCACATTGTGATGGAATGATTGGAGAGCCTTTCCAACCAATCCAATGCTTTACTCCAAAGAGAGAACAGGAAAAGCCTCAATATCAATGCATCCTCGGACACATTTGTTTGCTTGCTACCCCAGAATTTATCTACGAACACATTCAAGTTGTTGTAGGTATTTAGATCTGAGGCACCCATAAAATACCCTTTTTGCTCGCGCAAGGTCAACATAACATTTGTGATTTAAACGTTCCCAGCCCGGATTCGTGAAGGATCAATGGCACTCGCGTGTCCTTGAATTGGTACTACTCTGGGATCCACTCTTGGCAGTGGCGGAAGAGGGTTTGGAATATTGTTGTTTTCATTTGCATTTACATTGGCATTTCAGCCTCTATTTGGACCTTGAGGTGCAAGAGGCACCTCATCTTGCTGAAGATCTTCTACCTCCTTCCCCGCCAAGTCATTTCTAATAGAGTCATTAGCATTTAGAGCAATTGGTACCCGATATCAACACAAACATAATTAGTAAACAAGAAGGAAAGAGAAACAAAGTAGAAAACTTGCTAAACAGATAGGTAACAACGTAAGCTCCCCGACAACGGTGCCCTAAAGTGATCGCTGCCAACTCGACACTACACCAAGGTATGAAGAGTGGGTCGCAATAGATTTTACCCGATATGAGGGTCGAGATCAATTTCCTCAGGGAGCTTGTAGTGGAGTTGTAATATCTATCTAGCTTAGAAATGTGTGTTTGCTTCAAATGTCATTTCCAACATATTTTGGATATTTTCAATTATAACTACTATTATCTAACTATTGATTGCAACTAAACTGTGCTACTAGATGATTGCTAAAGTTTTATATAATGGGAAGAAGGGCACTAGGGACGTGATAATACCTAGGTGGCTAATTGACAGGTAGATGTTACTAAGGTTTGATTGACATAATTGGGACTTATGCTATAACCGTTGCAAGATTTTACCCACTTTCACACCTCTCGGTAGAGAGAGTTATTTTCCCTAATTGACTCTATCGAGACCAAATGGGTAGGCAAATTAGATCAAGCAACTAGGGTTCAAGTAGGATGATTACCCTTTTGAGGTTTAATCCGTTAATTGGGACTATCATTTATCATGAGTCCATCTCAATTCCTTGTTGGGTCAATTTTGGAGACATAGACTCTGTTTATCAAGAAGAGTCAAATCCACAAAGCTTGAATCAGTGTTTGCAACCATTAATTCATTTACTAAAACATAAAATCAACCCAAATAGCAATTACCCATAGTCAATCTAATCCTAGACGGCAACACCCATCAATTACCCACACTAGGGTTCAACCACAACCCTAGCTAATAGGTTTATCTACTCATGCTTGACAAAGAAAATAAAGAAATAGATGAAGAACAAAGCATAATAATTAATTTATAAATGAAACTACAAAAATCTATCGTTAATTTGAAGCTAAAGTGCCAAAAATGGCTACAAAATACGTTCCCATGAGCGCAGATAACGTGTGAAGATAACATATGAACTAAAAATGGTAAAATATTCTATTTATATTAGGCTGGAAAAACCGGACAAAATACCCCTACAGGGTCAGTGCGGGCCGTACTAAATGGACCCTAGCTGCACTAGACTCTCTGACTTCAGTTTTTGCTTCTTTGGACTTGGGCTCCATGGACCTCAACCACGAAGGAGCTGGCGCGGTCTGCACAATCAGGACCTCGGACCGCATTGCTTGGATTTTGCAATTCTTGATCTCTCTGAATCTCTCTTCCGCGGACCGCACAAAAGGGTAGAGTGGCCGTGGAGCCTTCACCGTTGACCATGAGTTGTGTACCGCAGCCGCATCGCCTGAAGCCTATTTTACCAACTCTCAGAATCACCTAGTGCAGCTGCATTCAACTTTGCGCGTTCCGCACTAGGCTTTTTCCCTCAGATTGCATGGTCTTTGATACTTGAGCAGGTTTCACTCCTTTTAAGTCAATCTTTGACATTTTGTCACTTTGTCGATCAAACCTGCAATCAAGCACAACTTATGAGCTTTTTGGGTCTATTTTGTAACAATTTATATTAAAAGCTTTGGCAGGTAGAAGCAAAAAATACGTTTAAATCCCAACTGATCAGGTCCTCTGAGGGTCGATACATACAATCATAAAAGCTTACGGAGCGCCTACGTGCCTAGAAGACAGAGGCGAAGGGATGCACACGCAAGGTGAAGACCCAAGGATTGATCCACCTTCGAAAGTCTCTGGCCTCGCCTTTTCGAAAGTTCATCCCAACCTTCCGCATTGATATTTCGAAGGGACAGGGAGGGATGAAAAAACACCATAGCTCTTCAAAGCTCGAGGACCTTCTGTGGCCAAAGAATACTCTTAGAGGTAGCGGTGAGGATGGCCCTCGGTCCCGCTTTCACGGCTAATTTGGATTCATTTCTTGGAGTGTCCAGCCATGAAAAACCCCAAACTCAAAGCAGAGCACCACGTTGAGTCGGGGTATGAAGGTGAGCAGTGGTGTATAATTCGAGCCCCCTTTTGAGCAATGGTATATAGTCTGAACAGCCTCCTACGCAAAGGTAAAAACAACTCTCCCGTCTTTGCCACCTCTGGCCAACAGTAGTAGCAGCCAACACTCCAAAAACTACAACAACATCGGGACGGTATGTTTTTGTCCAATTAAGAGAAGCCTCGGCAGATGGCCTCGACGTGGCTTGAAAGAACTCCTCCAAGCAGCCTTGATATAGAAAGCTTCCATCGTGATAATTAAAGGTAAAGTAGATGACAAGAGGGAAGAAGAAAGGCACACGAAACAACCTTATTTACAGAGGAAAATGACACAGTCATCAATGCCCGGGATGATTGACCGGCGTGCACTTACTGTTTCTTTGAAAAAATGAATCGGCGACAAAATTTTTGCCTCGAAGAGCGAAAACGACAAGGCATCTAGCAGGAACCTGTGGGATATGCCGCTTGCTGCAAAAGATTGTGCCTTGATCCGAATTGCTAGCACAGTATCGTCAAAGAGAGTTCGAAGGGTATAACATCAGAGGGAGCTCGAGGTGTCGAGTGCCACGATCATTTCCCATCACTTCGCCATGAGAAACACGAAGACTACAGTTATATGTACGTGGTAAAATTAGAAAACTTGATTTTTTTACTATCAAGACACTTCGAAGGCTTTTTCCCGAGACCCCGAGGGTGGGAGGCTGCGATCGAGCACGGGCCTTAAGGCTCGATGAAGTCCGACTCGGAGGAAGCAAGGTCCGAGGTCGGGATAGAAGTAGAAGTCTCCCAGGCATGTGGCTATGCCTCACAGACCTAGCCAATGTAGGGCCTACTATGATGTCTTACATCAAGTATCCTATCTTTGTACTTTATGTTTGACTCACCTTGTACTATATCGAGTCCCCTCACCTATATGAACGGGAATCACCCTACCTTGTAGGGAAATGATGTTGGTTCACTTCTCCACAAATACAATAATATTATCTCTCTCCCTCTCCCCCCCCCCTCTCTCTCTCTCTCTCTCTCTTCTAAGTTATTTGTCTTCATCGACCTCGAGGTCACCTTAGCGCTTCATATTTCATCGTTTGTTCTTCATTATTTTACTCAAATCGATAGCATAGATCTTGACTCAACCGTATTTTTACTTGTTATCCCTTCCCCGACTATCCTCGACAAGCCCGTGACAGACTCGAGGCCCGGCCCCGTGGCTTCCACCGGCTGGTTTTCCGCACGAGGAACATTACCTTACTATTTCGATTACCGTTTTGTTTAACTCAATCTCCACTGTTTCACTTCAGGTTTCAGCATTAAACACCCCTACAAACTAGTTTGCGAATAGATTTCGTATTTTTAGCATCTCATTTATAAATTTAATTGTTGTTATCATTTATACGATAAACAGTCTCACTCTATTAAATCTACGGCTCCCAATCTATTCGGCAACCAACATGAAATCTAATTTGCGCACCGAACAACCTTTTTAATTTTGAATGAATCGCATACAAATAAGAGACAAAATTTAAAACCTGGCGTCTCTTCTACCATTTCGGTTGTTAACTGTAACAAGTTTTTGAACAATTTGTCCGTTTATGGGGTTCTGGTGTCTGAACAGAAAAGAAATTCCTTGGGAGCACCAACTTGGTATTACTATATTTCTTTGGTATAAATATATTATAATTATAAATTAGACCAACCAGATTCCGATTTGTGTTCATGAAAATAGCTGTGTCGCGGGAAAAACAGTAATGTGAAAGCATGGGGTCATTGTGGAGCCAGTCTTTTCTTAATTGTTGTCATTTTGGAGAGGGAGAGAGGAGGGGCCATTTTTTTTTACTTATGGAGAATTAATGCAACTAACTTTTGGAGCTAGCTAAGAGTTTGTGTGGCCAAGGTTTTAAAAGACGAAAAATATATTTTAGAAAGTTAGGGCCTATTTGCTTAAGTTTTTTGAAGGTCAAAAGTATTTTTGTGTAATAAAAAACACTCTAAAAGTACTTTCTGAAAAATTTAAGGCGTTTAGTCAAAATGAAAAAGTACTTTTGAGCAGTAACAATAGTATTTTTCTACTTTTGGGGAGAAACTACAAGTTCTAGCTTATTCTAATACGCACAAGCGAAAAATTAATTTTTTCAAGACGAAATAACCTTACAATAAATATATATTTTTCTTTCAAAGATCCTAACAAATAGGCTAAAAATGGTTGTGGATTATTTAGTTGGGCAATCCCAGTCAGCCTTCATACAAGGGAGGAACATTCTTGATAATGTAATTATGGCACACAAACTGATCAAAAGCTATAATCACAAGACAATATCTCCTAGATGCATGATCAAAGTTGACATTAGAAAGGCTTACGACTCTGTCGAATGGGACTTTCTGAAGGCAGTACTACTTGAATTTGGAATACCCTACGAAATAGTAGTGCTAATAATGAAATGTGCCTCCACAGTCAGTTACTCTCTTCTGATAAATGGAGGATTGACCAACACTTTTGAAGCAAGGAAAGGATTAAGACGGGGAGACCCAATGTCCCCCTACTTATTTGTCCTAGTCATGGAGTATCTAACTAGATCTCTAAAGAAACTAAACAGGAATCCAGATTGTAATTTCCACCCCAAATGCACCAAACTACAAATCACACACATATGCTTTGCAGACGACCTTTTGATGTGCTGTAGGGCTGATGAAACTTCCATGAAGTTATTGATGAATGAATTTGAACACTTCTCAAAGGTGTCAGGACTTCAAGCCAATATGGATAAAAGCTCCTTATATATAGCAGGTGTTTCAACTGAATTCAAAAGTAAAATTTGTTATGAGCTCCACCTAGCAGAGGACACTTTTCCTTTCAAATACCTAGGAGTACCCTTATCTACAAGAAAGCTCATAAGATCACAATGTATGCCCCTTGTAGAGAAGATAGTAGACAGAATTAGAAGCTGGACATCAAAACTCCTATCTAATGCAGGTAGAATTTAACTCAACAAAAGTGTCCTCTTTGAAATGCAAACTTATTGGGTCCATGTATTCCTCATTCCCAAAAAAAAAATTATAAAACTAGTTAATGTAATTTGCAGGAACTACCTGTGGACTGGTAGTCATGAAACTAGTCATATGACCCCAATTGCTTGGGAAACACTGTGTAAACCAGAGGCAGCTGGAGGTTTGAACATTATCTCCTATGAAAGATGGAATAAAGAAGCATTATCAAAAATTCTCTGGGCCTTAATGTCTAAGAAAGACAAACTCTGGATCAAATGGATCCATTTTCACTACATAAAGAATAAGGACATTACTACCATGGAAATTCCTAAACAAGCTAGCTGGCTTTTTAGGGAATTGTTTAGAGAAAAGGAATGGTGGGCAACTGATGGAACAGGAATGCAAACATGTACTCAAAATGGGAAATTTAGCATCAGAAAGGCATACATTCATACAACTCCACGATACCCTAAGGTTCGATGGAAAACCTTATTGATGGTGACTGGCATGCTCCCAAAACAGAAATACATTTTATGGATGGATCTGCAAAGGCAATTGGCAACAGTTGACAAATTAGTTAGATGGGGACTTCAAATTAATCCATCTTGCATATTATGTGGAAGAGATATTGAAGAAACAAACGACCATTTATACTTTGAATGCTTATATTCCAAAGACATGTGGCAAGGTATGTGACACTGGTTGAAGTACCAAAGAACAATAGGCACATGGGAGTCAGAAGTGCAATGGTTATCTGATAATGTCAACAGCAGGAATACCAGAAAAGCCATCCTCGGTGTGGTGTTTGCAGCATTAG
Source organism: Nicotiana benthamiana (assembly GCA_034376525.1). NCBI lineage: Eukaryota > Viridiplantae > Streptophyta > Magnoliopsida > Solanales > Solanaceae > Nicotiana > Nicotiana benthamiana. The sequence goes on from CM067339.1 coordinate 122,923,449, forward strand.
TCTACAACATCTGGATGGAAAGAAACAACAGAAGGTTTCAACAGTTTAACAGAAACGTCCAAGATCGAGCAAAGGAGATTACAATTCAAGTGCACTTTACTGGAATGACTCTACCTAAATTGATACCCATTCTGCAGACTATGAATAGCTATCCCTTGTGCGATTCTTCACAATCGTAACAACATTCATCTTTGTCTGTAATAGAATTTTAGTTTTACAACAATAGTTGTAGAGTTTACTACTTTTGGTTGTACTTTTGAGATCTGTTCTAGAGTCTAAAAGAACTGATGATGTAAATTTGCCAATGGTTGAAATAAAATTTTCTTTTCACCAATATATATATATATATATATATATATATATATATATATATATATATATATATATATATATATATTTCAAATCATCCCTCATTAATTAAATTTTTTTTCCTTTTTTTTTACTATACATTTCTTCTCTTTTTATTTTAGTCATATTTTTATTCTCTCTCTCCTATTCCTACAGAAGATTTTAAATTTATATTGAATGATATATTTTGATATATTTAAATTATCATGTAGACAATAATGAATATCAAATACTCAATGTTATTTCTTTTGAATAACTATACATTTTATATTGATTTGAATTTTTAATTTATATTTTTACTTTACATTTTATAATTTAATTGAATTCTTTTATAGTAATAATTTATTTTTTTAAATAATACTAATCGCAAATCGAACCATTATTATCCTTTTTCGTAATTTGATATGTAAAAGTACTTTATTAAAAAGTTGGCCAAGCACAATGGGATTGCAAAAAATCATTTCAAATGAATTGCCCAAACACAAATGTTATTTTACAAAACTACTTTTCCAAAAATCACTTTTCAAAATAAGTAGTTTTTGGATGTTTGTCCAAGCATACTCTAAGGTGTTTAGCCAAGATAAAAAATTACTTTTGAGCAACAACATAAATAATTTTTTTTTTTGCATTAGGGAAGAACCTATTAATATTAGCTTCTTCGAAGAAGCCAAATCAGGAACATAAAATTAATTTGTTCAAGATAAAAATAATCTTACAATAAATATATTTTTCAAATATAATTAATTTAATAATTTTCTTTTCCTTTTCATTTTCTTTTTTATTTCTATGATACCTTTCTTTTCTTTTTTATCTTAATCACATATTTAATCTCTTTCTTTTATTTCTAAGAGTAGATTTTAAATTTATTTTGAATGATATATTTAGATTATCATGTATACAATAAGTAATACCAAATATTCAATGTTATTGCTTTATAATAACTATATTTTATATTGATTGAAAATTTTAATTTATATTTTAACTTTACGTATATATTACTTGAATTCTTTTATAATATTTTTTTAAAAATAATACAAATTGCAAACTGAACCTTTATTGTCTTTTTTCGTAATTTGATAATTAAAAGTACTTTAAAAAATATTGCCAAACACATGAGTTTGCAAAAATTACTGGTCAAATGAATTGGCCAAATACAAACTACTATGTAGTAAACGTCTTTAAAAAAATACTTTTGAATAAAATTACTTTTTATAATAAGTAATTTTTGAAAGCTCGGCCAAGCATGCTCTAAATTAGATTAAATTATTTTTGAATCTTTGATTTTAAACAACCTATAACTACTATACGTTGTTACTCGCCTAATGGTGTGGTGAAAAAAAAATATGCTAAAATCGAATCAATATTTATTTTGAATCTCAAAAGGAAAATGCCCCACTTTAAGATAGAACGTGTACTTGATCATTTCCCTTCCCCTACTTGAAAAAGTTTTTCTTTTTTGGATTAAACCGATTAATTGTCAATTAACTTTTATTTCATTGCATATATGTTTTTTTTTGGTGCAAAGGAAAATATTCATATATTAACCACTGCATATAGAGTGTGGTCCATTACATGTGGCTGTCGTGCCATACTTAGCTAAACTATTACTACTCAAAACTACGTTAGTACTAGTACTACCATTAGCATACAACATAGTTTCCACATAGGGACTATTACTAGAGCCATCCATTGTTTGGTTTATATTTACATCCAAAAAGTGCTTCTTATCATCTTCGAGGGCTTGATTAACAAAAGGAGGTGCCACAGTATAAACATAGGGATCAGTAGTATGAACAAAAAGTTTGGCTGTTTTTGCTAGTTGATCTGCAAGCATATCCTGTTCTTTGTATCAGTGGCGGTTCGATAGAGTGCGGGGCTTAAAGCTAAATCGTTATTAGAGGCCTTGTGAGACAAACATATTAATGTTATTTATCTGTTATAGCTCAACAAAATTCTCCTTGAAAAATATCATAATATTGGGAACTATACCATAATGATTATTGACATAGTAAACAATTTATCACAAAATTTATTTATCACTATAAAGAATTATATATATAATAATTTAAAATATACTTATTGGGCCGTCTCTTCTTTGTATGCATGTCGGACTGGGGAATTATTAAGCTGGTTGAGGGGACCTATAGTCATGTATCATATTGTCATTGCATCTCAGTTGACTTGACTAGGACAAAATAAACGAGACATATTTTAAGATATTAAAGCGAAGTTGACTTTTGATTACTAAAAACAAGATTACTTTAGCAACTTTGGTATATTAATTGAATGACCATTTCGTAAAATTACCGATTCTTTTTTGCTAACCCTTGCAATTTTAATTTATTTATTTCGTACGTACAAATGGGACTTTTTCCCACTAGTCGTATCGCCCATTGCTTTTTGACATATTTTAAATATTCCTTCTTGCTTTCACACCTTTTATCTTGAGCCCCATGTTGCCTCCCCTCTGTTCCTCCTATATAGCTTCCATGCCTAAATCAATTTGACCAATGCATGCAGCCCTTGAAATACACATTCTCTATATACAACTTTCTATTTGAGTTTAAGTTTTGTACACTAAAGTATTTATAAAGTTATACATTAATGATAGTTGGAGATATTTTTTCATAATTAGGAGCATATATAACTTGGAAATAAAGCAAGTAGCCTATCGACAAATAAAATCGCGCTTATAATGTAAAATTTTTCCATATAAAGTAAATTCTATTATATTTTTAGTCACGTTAGTGCAAAAGATCTTCATAGACTAGGTCTCTAAACTCTAGTTGATTTGAGCATATCAGAATTGCTTGGCCTTCTTCCCATTGATTGCTTCTGTAATATAATCTATTAAGATCTTATCACTTTTGAAAAGTTTAGTCCATATACGACGGATTATGTGAATTATTCTTGCCATCTTGTTACTGTCCCCTTTAAATTTAAGGTCTACCTTCTGCAATTCGCATTCTTTTGAACTGTCACTTGTTTACTGATTCATAGAAACATTTGGTGGATAGACCTCTGTCGAATTTTGGACTATAAATAGCAATAGCTAAATAGCTTGTACTTTTTCTCTATATATATCACACACATATTTTGGACCATTCAAATGTAAAGTTTAATCGTGTGTTTTTCGGCAAATGTAGTCCCTATATATTATGTACACTCTAATGAACAAATTAAAAGTACGTTATTCTCTTTCTCCGTCCCAACCATGCATGTAAACAAAGGAAACTGTTCTTCCCTCTTATGTAACAATATAAGGAATTATTACGTTTACACATTGAAGGTAAAGATATGATATGCTTCCATTTTAGTACGAAGTTTCATCATTCATTGATTATAATTATAAACATAAAGCAACCAATCAAATATGTCATCATGAGTCATGACTTCGTTAAAATATTAGAATTTCATGATAATTCAATGTTAATGAGAATCAATTTTAAACAAGATTGAACCTAATCCCTCCGACATACACACAGTCAGTAACAACCATGCCATTGTTTAACCCAAAAACTGATTTTGAGAACACAAAATTGAATTTGTATTTTTTAAGGTCACTAGCAATTTGTTTGATTAAAGATGTTCGCAAATAACAGACAGTGATGCATTATAAAGAAGAAAATAGATTAATGAGAAAATTAAATAACAAAAAGTATAGGAGATTCTTCCTGATTTTCAGTTTTCGAATAATCTCCGATGACCGGAATGATCAAGTTACAAAGCTATCCGAAGATATTCTAATGCAAACTTTCTATCGTTTTCTTTTAGTGGCCCTTACAGACGGGAAGTGCATTTATAGTCGAAAGAACAAGTGGCGGTTCCGAACCCTCAGGCTGCACATTGGAGAGAGTGGGTGTGATGACCTTTCACTACTTGTTTTAAAATAAATTTTTTTAATTTTCAGGTCTTACAAATCTCATTTAATTCCACCTCAATTTGCATGTGCAATCCGAACGCACGGCCAAAAAGCCAAAATAAGAAAACATGTGAAAAATGAAGAATTTTGACGGTATAATAAATTAATTTGACATCAGTCATCATTTTCTGTAAACGGACCTAGACCAGTGATTTGACGGTCCCGGAGGGTCCGCAGGAAAACACGGGACTTGGGCGTATGCCGGAATCGAATTCCGAGGTCCCAAGCCAAAGAAATGAATTTTTGAAAAAAAGAAATTATTTTCTAAAATTGTTTATAAGGTTTGGAAATGAATTTTCCGAAAATGAGTCTCTGGAGTTGGGATCTAGGTTGTGATACCACGTCATGGGCCCCTTCGAGAGTGTTTCTCCGAAATTCTTCAGTACGATAGGCTCGATCTCATCTTTTTTTTGTCGTTGCCCTTTACTACGCATGTATTGGCAATGACGTGTTCGTTTGTATCTGAGGTCCCATTGTATTTTGAGAGAGTTATGCCATTCTGAACTTCTTTGAAATGGGTTTCGGATCTGCTTCCTTTGGGAATGGCTGTTGCATGAACTTCTTCGAATCTACACCTTTCAGGACCGGGGTTGTGCCCGAAATTTGATCAACTCTGAAGTTATCGGTTTCGACGTTCTTGTCATTGGTTACTATTATTTTCTTGCCCGACTCAATCCTTTGGGTGAGGTCCTCGAGCATTTTTACGAAGGCAGAATCGACTATCGATCTGTTGTTGCTTGATATCTCTGGTACCTGTTCAGCCGGGGGAGTAACTTCCTTTGATATTATGCTGGGAGTCTTCGGGTGGCTTTGGAGGTGAGTGTTAGCCAACTGTTGTGCCTTAATATTTCATACATAACATGAAGACTATCTTCCCGTTCTTCCCAAGCTGAGATTTTTTGGGCTTCCTATTGGTCGCCATGTTGCATGCTCGTGTCGGTGTGAGGTTTCTTGGATCTGCTGTGCGTCTAGCAAACCCGCGTCTGGTGGAATAAGTCCAGGTGCGTTATCGGGGTTCTGTGGTGGCACACCAATGATTGGAATAGCCATACCATTTTCTCCGTGGTTTTTTAGGTTATTGTTGTCAACTCTGTTTACCGAGCCAGACATTTTGACCTGAAATTGAAGATCTTGGACAAGAAAAAATGTGAAAGATAACCTGCGTTGTGTAACGAAACCAACAAGAAAATTATCACTATTATTTTTAGACTCACGGTGTGCTCCAAACTATTTACCGTAAGAATGGTACTAACAATTAAATGTGTTGGTGGGACTCTAAAAATACATGATCTATTTTTATGCTAGTTGTTAAGAATTTGATTCTATATATGTGAAGTTTAAATATGTAATGCGAACTAAAGTAAAGTTATAACCAAATCGGGGGTTAGCTATTCGGGCCTCGGACTGGCCTATGAGGGGCCTCGAGATGATACCTGGGCTCGGGCTCTAGCTATCGGGGATAATCGGAAAGGAGCAAACAGTTAGGGCACAATTAAGGGAGACTTTTTATAGCCAATGGTGAGCAATATAGGAAGAACAAGTGTGAATGTAAAAAATGAAAGTAATAATATCGAGGGAGTGTATGAGAAAGCAAAGAGAGTGTTCTTCTATATTTCTTATTAAGCGGATGGAACAACAGAGTTTACAAAGGGCCCAGGATTGCCCTTATATAGGATGAAAAATCCGAACATAGTACAAGATACATTAATAATAAAGAAAGCGGGATGGGACAACTGACTAGCTTCATGATGCAGGCGCTGACTAACTTTTAGACTAGCCTGATGGACTTAACCGGCCCCGGCTGTATTCTTCGAAAATTCCCTATGTCCGTTGGGGCGTCGACCAACATTATCCCAAGGCCGAGCGCCGATAGATCTCGAGGAGGGGGGGGGGATACTCGGTCCATGGTCTCGAGCCTCCGAGGTGACCTCCCGAAATGTCTTATTGACGAGAAATTGGACCATCCAGTTCCACTGCATACAATGAGTGTCATAGTAAATTATACTCTTCATTATTATATTTTAAGGGGAGTGAAATGTCAAAACGTGCCATGTAAAGTGAATAGATGGAGTATTTTGTATTAAACATTAATTATCGTCTTCGCAATTCCATCCCATTAGCGTCAAATTAAAATAATAGAATTGAGGACATGAGGAGAGGAAAATATAGAAAAGATATCGTGGAATGTATATTTATAATTTTGTACAAAATTTAAAGAAGTTGTGTTTGATTAAAGGAAAAAAAGGTCGTTTAATTTTAATGTTTATTTTGGTCTTTTAACATTATATTTTGGACTTCACTGTAATCTAAAGTTAGTATGGACTAAGATCGATAGGTGAATTCAAATAAGTGAGTTTGAAAATGAAATTCATTGCCAATGTGCTCCATAATGTTGTAGAAGAAAAATAAAGGGAATTTTTTACCAACTAATTAAAAATATTTTAACAAATGCAAATTTTCCCAAAAATATGAATACAAATTAATAAGTGTACAAGCACTATCATCAAGAGCTTGCAAAACACATAAAGTTATAGGACGATTACCTTTTGGACATACAGTGTTTGAAGGTAAAAATCCTAATTAACAACCCCAAAATTTACTGATAGATTCATGCTATATATATTTCTGAGAATATTTTTCCCAAGTATTCTGTATTTGACGTACCCCCAAAGAAGCAAAATTTGGTATAAATATTACCCTTGAAAAGCTTAGTATAACCGAAATCACCCGATTATATCAATGATATTGCAAAATATGTGAATTATAATCCACAAAGAATCAATAATATTTTATATATAGTCCCAAAAACAAACCTTGCAAGATGAAGCACAAGGATTAGTCATAATTGTTGGTAAAATGGGGGTAGATGATCGAGTTCTTCAGTGATCGAAAGAGAAATTATAGTCGGTGATGTCTTTTGTCCAAATTATAAGACATAATTAGCAAAATCTTTTACCTTGAATTATAATGCATTAATGCATATTAATACACATAACTTTGGGAAGTGGAAGAGAACCAAACTGTCTTTGTTACTAATGCGTAAGTGACGGGTTCCAATTTAATTTCATGTGCTTAAAGAATTCAGAAGTTATTAATTATCCAATTAAACTTTTTTATATATAATTTTAATAGAATATGTATTTACATGTTTCTACAAAAATGTTTCTAAAGTAATATTTAGTTGAAGGATAAAATAGTCATTCCACTTTACATGACCATTTTAGTCTTTTAAATTTGACATAGTGTCTATATATATATATATATATCGCTTGGACTTTTGAGTCTTTGGCATAAAGTGCTTAACCACGAGGGACCATTAAACGTTAATTTAACTTGATGAATAATTGAATCTTAGTCTTAGACAAAATTAAATGATCCTTAATTCTATGGTCATATTAAGTTTGATTCTAAAGTGGTGTGGATTGACAGGTAAATCAAAGCTTAGGTTGTCGAATATCACATGTTATTGGGGAATCCTTATCACATGTTCTACATTCAATTCATAAGTATAATTCCTTTGCCTAAATTGTCTTCAACATGAGTGCTTTTATATTTTGTAGTAGTAAAATTTAGTATATTCCTTTGTGATAAAAGGATGAAGAAAGCAGTGATATGTTGAAATGTTTGTTTTCGGCGCGGATTACATAGGAATAAAGGTGAAAATTCTGGTTTTTATCACTATTCCAACTGTTTAAATTGACTGCTTTTTTTAGAATGTGAAAAGGGTGAAGATAAGAACATTAATTTATGCACATTAGTTTTTGGGTAAGCATATTACCGTAACTTTATTTGCGAATATATCTTATAGAAAAAGCATGCTCATATATTATGTATTACTTAAAAAGTCAACTATGAAGTAAAAGTGGCCGATCTAAATGCCTAATCATCTTTTCCCCTTTCTCGAATGTGTGAAATCCTATTCCAGTAAGAGTAATCCTAAAGTATAACGAGGAAACTAAATACATGTGCATATATGGCATCGAGAGGAGCTTAATATTGAGGAATAAATTAAGCACGATCTTATGGAAAACCGTCATTAAACGTGTGGTTGAATAGGGTAATCATTATTTTTGGTTTGTGTAGAGACCTGGTAGATCATCTTGAGCGCTAGTTCCCTTTTTTGTGATTGTGAATTTTTAAAGAAAATTTGACTTTTCAGCTTGAAAATAGTTAGAGTTGGCCACAGTTAATATTTTTAATAAATGACCTCGAGTAGATATTTTGACGATTCCAATAAGTTCATATGATGATTTGAACTTGTAAATGTGTTTGATTATGGTCTCGGGTGACATGAGACAATGTCAACGCTTGATATGAATATTAAGAATTTGAAGTATGAACTTTGAAGTTCTTTGAATTCGGATGTTATATTCTTGAATTTGGATGTTATTTTGGTGATTTTAGTGGATGAGCGAATTCGTATGAAGTTATTATACTTGTGTGAATATTTGAATAGGATCCCAAGGGCCTCGGTGAGTTTCAGAATGTCGTGGCAAGGTTGGAAATTCGCTGGTGCTACAGACCTCGCGTTTGCGAGGTTTTGTTAGCAAATGTAAGCCTCACATTTGCTATGCTGGACAGGGGCATGGCAACTTCACATCTGTGAAGCTCTAATCGCTTTTGCGAGGTGGTGGACTTTGCAATTTTGAGACTTGCGTCGCAATTGCAACCCTGGAGAGTATATGAGTAGCTTCGTATTTGCGAAGCTTTGTTCACTTTTGCGAGGGGTTGGTCCTTTTTAATGCACAGATTTGGTCTTATTTGGGGAATCTAATGGGCTCATGCAGTGTTTGTATTTGCAATCATGTGAATTCGTACCTATCCTTACCGAGGAAAACGAGTTCCAGAGGCATCTTCCATTCATATCGATTTGGGGTTTTCCCCACTATATTTTGATCTGCCTATTAGTGGTTCGATTTTGCAAACAATACAATTGCGTGTATCTGCTGCAACTGGGTAATAGGCTTGAATTTCAGGACTTAGCTCATTTAACTCTATTTTTGAGATCGAGAATCAACCTAAATGGATTTTGTAGAGCAATTTCTTCCTAATGTTAATAATTTTTTAACTTATTTGTTCTATTTCCATGGAATTTTCTCTAATAAATCTAAGATTTCACATAATATAATTGGGGGTTTTGGATAGAAACCTGGGATTTTGTAATTTAAGATGTAAACCTCAAATTAAGGTTGGATCTCAAAACAAATAATATATTCAGACTCGGTGGATGAATGGGTAATCGAGATTCGATCTTAATTACGAATTTCGATCATGTGGGCTTGAGTTGGCTTTTTGCTGACTATTTCAATGTTAAGGATCGATCTTTTTTCGTACAAGGGTGATTTGTCAAGCTTGTTTTGACTTATTTGGGTAATATTTGACTAGATTTGAACGGTTTGGAGGCATGTTCTAAAGGGGAAGTCGTATTGGATTGTTGATCTTGTTATGAAAAGAGGTAAGTTTCGTAACCTTGATTTAGGAAAATTAGAAAATATTTTATATGTTTGCTTTGTGATTTATGTATAGGGACGGCGAGTATGTAAAGTGACAAGTTCATATGCATTGTCATGAGTATAAGCATACTGGATGTTCTAGCTTACTTCATGTATTGAATTGTACAATGCCTTTTCTTATTTCGTATTTCTCCTTTGTATGTGCTCTTACTTGATAAATGTTTTACTTGACACATATATGCTTTCACTTGTTAACTGTCTCTATTATTACATGCTTCCATTTACTTTATGCTATAATCTAATGTATGGCTTTGCTTGTTACATGCCCCCTCATGTTATTAGATAGATATTTTCACAACTTCATGTCCTCATGTGCTTTATTGTCTGACACAATCCTTGTTTTATTCTATTGTGTTATGTTGTATTGTATGACTTTAGATTGTTCCCTTGTTACAACTTGTTTAAGTGTTGTTGGTCTATGATGTGAGACTAGCTTCTAGAATATTACACTGTATGACCTTCCTTGTTCGTGCTTGTGCTTCCTTGGTGAATTTATGATTCTGGCTCCCTTTTTATATTATGTTTTGAGACTTTCCGTGTTAATTGCTATTGGGCATTATCAAGTGAACTAATATAATAGAATCGGATTACACGTCACAACGATATTATTATTTGAAATTGAGATCGGGTTCAATGGTATTGGTATTGACATTGAAATTGGTTTTGCGCACTGCAACGGTATGGACACTTGTTAGTATTGATATTTAGATTGAGTTGCATGCCGCAATTGAAATGATGTCTTTAGTTATTCTTGATTGTTATAGTCCGTTATCATGTAGTGTTATAAGGCTGTGATGTGATGATATTATAGGGCCCTATGCCTTCCATTTTCTTATTTTGTTCGTTGTGCATTTACGTGTTTCACTATATTGTTATTATTTTTTGGTTATTACTCGTAAAGGTTTATGGTAAGTGTTTTTCCATAGCCTCGTCACTACCGTGTTGAGGTTAGACTCGGTACTTACTGAGCATATGTGATCAATTGTATTCATACTATACTTGTGCTTTTCTTGTGTAAATTTCGGTGTTGGTCCCATCTGCGTTCAGAGATGAATGCTCAGACCTTTTTTTAAGGAGATTTGAGGTAGTGTTGCATGGCGTTAGCGGACCCTAAAGTCCCCTTTCTATCTTTATTGTTGTTTTCTTTTATACGACAGTATTGAATTTCTGTTTAGACCTTATATCTAGTATTTTAGTGTTTTATGTACTCTGTGACACCAAGTCAAGGGAGTTAGGTATAAGGCTTATGGTTTAGACTTATTATCATATGTAACTGAGTTTATTTTTATTCCATCTCAATATGTTATTGACTGTTAAAGTAGCTCCTTTCTTTCTTGGTAAGTGTTGGCTTGAATAACAAGCAGTGTTAGGCACCATCATGGCCCCACAGTTGGTATTTTTGGTCGTGATAAGTTGGTATCAGAGCCCTATGTTGTATAGGTCTTATCAGTCATGAGCAAGCTTAGTAGAGTCTTGAGGATCAGTACAAAGACATATGTACTTATCTTCTAAAGGCAATAATTCTCTAAAAAACTTCACTTTTTTCCTATCTCTATCGTGTGACTTTGTTCTATCATAAGATGTAATCTTTCTTCTCTTATTATCTCATACATGGCGAGGACATATATTTTTCCCGCAATTGATCAGGAGCTAGAGCCTCTAATTCCAGCCTAGGAGTAGGGTCCGGGGCAGAGGCAGAGGCAGAGATAAAGGTGTAGCTCAACCTAGAGCACGCACAACGACTCCCGTTGTCGAGCTACATATAGTGCATGATGATTAGATCTTAGTTCATACCGAGCCAATAGGACCAACTTAGTTCCCAGAGGGATTCATCACCATCCAGTGCTTCATGACTCCTTAGTCCACATACTATACTTCAAGAAGAGTATGGCTTAGGCTAGTGTGATTCATGTGGCACCGAACATTTCTCATGAGGGGGAGGAGTTCAGACTCCCACTGCTCATAACGTATAGCAGATTCTACCAATTAGAGCGGTATGGACAATTGTTGATACATAGATGATCTTGCTTTTGGTACCATAACTTCGTAAGTACTTAGAAAGTGTAAACATAGGCTAAAAGCCTAAGCTTGTGTTGGACACACGTTTCAAATGCAATATACTAAACGTGTGTTCTTTTGTAGGTTTTGATGAATGTCAAACAAAGCAAAAAGCGATATATAGCAGTACTCAAGGACAAGCACAAAATGGATGCATTACAAGAAGCTCAAGACAAAGTTTAGAAATGTTATAATTGAGTCAATATTAATTGTGATCTTGATTCCTCAACTTGGCTCATAACATGGCTTCTCTACTAAAATTATTTTTTTCCAAAATCATGCATATTTAAATTAAGTGTCAAATGATTTTAAACTATGCATATTTACATTTGTTAAAATGTTTTCCAAGCATGCCTCAAAAATCTGGGCTAAGATAATCGATTATGTACTTATGATAATCGAGTATCTCTAAGCCAAGAGTGCATGACAATCGATTGTGAATTAATGATAATCGATTGTGAGTAAGTCAGTTAACATCAGGTTTTTGCAAACTGCATAACAATCGATTGTGTACTTATGATAATCGATTGTTAACTGAGGCAAAGTTTTCAAAACTCATAAAAATCGATTATGAACTAATGGTAATCGATTAGAATGAGAAAAATGTCTCCCAGTGATTTTAAATAAAATGATAATCGATTGTGGCTTTTGATAATCGATTATATATGAGACAGAGAGTTTTGAAATTAATTAATAATCGATTATCCCATTTGATAATCGATTGTTGAAGCTGACCGTTGTCATATATTTTCAATTACCGTCAGGTAATCGATTGTTGATATTTAACAATCGATGTTTTGCGTAAAATCTGGAAAAGATTTTCTGAACGTTGTTAAAATAATCGATTGTTGATTTCCGGACAATCGATGTTTTATGCCAAAAATTGGAAAGGATTTCTTAACGTTATAAATAATCGATTATTGATTTGAAGTAATCGATTGTTGACGTAAAATCTGGGATTGAATTTTTGATCTGATAGGCAAACAATCGATTGTTTAGTCTTGACAATCGATTGTCACTGAGTAATTTCAGCAATCCTTAATTGGCAATTAGGCAACGGTAAGACTGAGTTTCTCACCTATAAATACAGCTTCAACTCAGTGTTTTCACAACAACAACATATACACTTTGAGTATTTTCATTGCTAAAAGCTTTCTTACATTGATCATCATTTTCCATTCATCCATAAAGCTTTTTGAAGAGCCATTCTATTGAGCTAAGTTGTTGTGATCTTGAGCGTACTATTTCTACTCATATCTACTCATTAAGGAGTGCTTTGTAAAGTGAGTGTGTTTTGTGTTTGTAAGAGAATTGCGATTCTCGTTTGTTGAGGAACTTGTGATTCCTCGGTTGAAGTCTTTGGGATTGTTATCCCCGAGCAGTTGAAGTCTTTGGGATTGTTATCCCCGAGCAGTTGAAGTCTTTGGGATTGTTATCCCCGAGCAATTGAAGTCTTTGGGATTGGTATCCCCGAGCAATTGAAGTCTTTGGGATTGTGATCCCCGAGCACCTAGGTGAGGCCTGTGTCCTCAGCTGTAACGGTTTGTTAAGCACCCGTAAGCTTGACAAGTTTAGTGGAAATCTCGAGAGAGTCTCTCGGGGACTGGACTAACCACGTTTGTGGCCAACCAGGATACATCATTGTGTAAGTTTATTCTACTGCACTTGTTTTAATTTCTGCAAAGTTTTTTAAATTCCGCACTAAAACGCTTAATAATTTTAAAACGCTATTCACCCCCCCCTCTAGCGTAAAGCGTATTGTCCAACAATTGGTATCAGAGCCATACTCTCTGAAAAACTTAACCGTTTGAGAGAACCATCCATGGCTTCTACTCTAAATTTCTTTGCAGGAATAGGTGAAGGAGAATGCAGCATGTCGCCTCCAATATTAGACGAAAACGACTACTCAGTCTGGAAATATCGGATGCAAGTTTTTACAATGGCAAACGATTTGTATCTATGGCATGCTATTAAACACAGTGATCAACTGACGACAAAAGTCGGGAAAGATAAGGTAAGTGAATACAACACTAAAGCTATGAATATATTACATAACGCCTTGAACCAGGAACTTTGGCGAAAAATCTCCCACTATAAAACTGCTAAGGAAATGTGGGACAAACTTGAGGAATTGCACGAAAACACGCCTCAAAAAGCGGTCAGCACAAACGATGAATCAACTGGTCAGTGCCTCATGGCAGACGAAAAAGACGAGGTAAGTACATCTAACGATATGCAAATTGCTTATAACAAACTGCATGATGAGTTGGTAAATGCTTCTAAGACTATTAAAGATTTACAAAGAACTCTTTCTTTACAAGAAGAGGATTTTCAAAAACAACTCTTTTTAAAAGACAAGGACTTTGAAGAACGTCTTTCTTTAGCTCAAAAAGGTGTTGAAAATCTGTCTCGTGATAACGAGAATCTTGCAAATGAAAATCAATTTTTGTTAAATGATAGTATAGAACTTAGACAAGTCATCAAGACTATGCATGAAGCCTCTTGTGTTGATAAATGCTCTACTTGTACTGCTTGTGAGTCCTTAAAACTAGAAAACACAGAACTTAGGAAAACATTAGAAACACGTAGTAAAGAAGTTCCTAAAGTTGTTGAAAAAGAAACGCCTAAGAAATATCAACGGCATAAAAACAAAAACTTCACTACTCCACCTAGAAATAACTCTAAGGTATTAAACAAGCCTAGAACAAATTCTTTTAGACCACCTAGACATTATGCTAGAATGTATGAAAATAAGGGTAGAACTAATATCTTTAGACAACCTAGATCCGAATCTAGGATTCTTGCAAACAAGCCTACAAATAGTAATTTTCGGCAACCAAGAAATAACTCTAGGAACGAGCTTAGACCACCTAGACATGACACTAGGTCCTTCAACAAGTCTAGCACTAATAACTTCAGACCATCTAGATATTATACTAGAAATGGGAACAATATGTCTAGTGTTAATCTTTTTCATTCGCCTAGAACTTTGTTGGCTCAACCTAGGCATCAACACAACCCGAACGTAGTATGTCATTACTGCAATCGTATAGGTCATATTGCACCTATGTGTTTTACAAAGCATAGAGATTCTTCATATTATTATGGTCGTTATTTGCCTAACCCCCAAGGACCCAAAATGGTATGGGTACCTAAAGAATATTAATTTGCTTTGTAGGTGTGCTTGAAGGGATCAAGTGTACTATGGTACCTTGACAGTGGATGCTCCAGACACATGACAGGAGACGAATCCAAATTCCTTCAACTAGAGCACAAAGAAGGAGGAAGCGTTGTATTCGGTGACAACAATAAAGGACAAATTATTGGCATCGGATCGGTCGGTAAGAATGAAAAATCCTCTATAAAGCATATATTACTTGTCAAAGGTTTAAAGCATAATCTCTTGAGCATAAGTCAATTATGTGACAAGGGAAATCTTGCGTTGTTTGATTCGGATGAGTGTTTAGTGTTTAGACGTAGTGACTTCAAGAATATTCTACGTGGTTTTAGAGTTGACAATATTTACATGGTTGATCTTGAAAACTCCTCATCCGAGTATGTTGATTGTTTGTTGAGCAAAGATGATAATGTGTGGTTGTGGCATCGTAGAGTAGCTCATATGAACATGCATCTTTTAAATAAATTGAATTCTCAAAATCTAGTGATTGGTCTTCCCAACTTAAAATTTGAAAGTGATACTATTTGTGATTCATGTCAAAAGGGGAAGCAAACAAGAGCATCTTTTAAATCCAAAAATGTTGTTTCAACCTCTAGACCTTTACAACTATTGTATATGGATTTATTCGGACCATCCCGTATCGAAAGTCTAGGAAGAAATAGATATGCTTTTGTAATTGTTGATGATTTCTCTAGATTTACATGGACATTATTTCTTGCACATAAAAGTGATGCATTTCTTAGCTTCAAGCTTTTTCTTAAAAGAGTTCAAAATGAAAAGGAATCAACTGTCAGTTCCATTAGAAGTGATCATGGGGGAGAGTTTGATCACAATCTCTTTGCGGATTTTTGTGATGAACTCGGAATCGAGCATACCTTTTCCGCTCCACGTACACCACAACAAAACGGGGTGGTGGAAAGGAAAAATAGGAGTCTCGAAGAGATGGCTAGAACCATGCTCGACGAAGCTAAGATTCCCAAACACTTTTGGGCAGACGCCGTGAGTACCGCATGCTATGTTTTGAATAGAGTAGCAATTCGGCCGATACTCTTAAAAACCCCATATGAACTCTACAAAGGTAGAAAACCTAGCATTTCACATTTACGTGTTTTTGGTTGTAAATGTTTTGTGCATAACAATGGAAAGGACCAACTAGGAAAATTTGATGCAAAGTCGGATGAAGGTATCTTCATTGGCTATTCTTCTCGTAGTAAAGCTTATAGGGTTTTTAATAAAAGAACCCAAGTTGTAGAGGAATCTCCTCATATTGTATTTTCCGAAGATAATACTCGCTTGGCGAGAAAGGATTGTGGTCTTGATCTTTCAGGCATTCTGGAAAGTCTAAAGGACAAAATTCAAGAAGAACCACCAAGGAAAGAAATTGACAAAACGGTGGAACAACCAATTGAAGAAGCTCCTCAACCGGAAAATGAACCAAAAGAGCAAATAGAATGGAGGACAGTCAAAGACCATCCTCTCGATCAGGTAATAGGCGACGTTGGAGGGAAGGTAAGTACCCGGAGCTCCCTTAGAAATACCTTAGATCTTACTGCTTTTGTTTCTCAAATTGAACCCAAAACCATCTCTGAAGCAATTGGGGATGAATTTTGGACCTTGGCAATGCAAGAGGAGCTTAACCAATTCAAACGTAACAACGTTTGGGATTTGGTGCCAAGACCCGAAGGTCATACCATAATTGGTACGAAATGGGTTTTTCGAAATAAATTAGATGAAAATGGCATAATCACTAGAAACAAAGCTAGGCTTGTGGCTCAAGGCTATAATCAAGAAGAAGGGATTGATTATGATGAGACATATGCTCCGGTAGCTAGATTAGAGGCCATCCGTTTGTTGCTTGCTTTTGCATCTTCTATGAATTTCATTTTATATCAAATGGATGAGAAAAGTGCCTTTTTAAATGGTTTTATTCAAGAAGAAGTTTATGTAAAGCAACCCCCCGGTTTTGAAGACTTTAATTTTCCTAATCATGTTTTCAAACTCAAAAAGGCCCTTTATGGTTTAAAACAAGCTCCTCGAGCTTGGTATGAAAGGTTGAGTAAATTTCTTTTAGAAAATAATTTTATTCGTGGAAAAGTTGACACAACTTTATTTGTCAAGCATGAAAATAATGATATCTTGCTAGTTCAAATATATGTAGATGATATCATTTTTGGTGCTACTAACAATGCTCTATGCAAGGAATTTTCAAACTTAATGACTAGCGAATTTGAGATGTCCATGATGGGTGAGTTACAATTCTTTTTGGGATTACAAGTAAAACAAATGAAGGAAGGTACATTCATTTGTCAAAGCAAGTATTGCAAAGAACTGCTTAAACGTTTTGATATGAACAATGCAAAGGAAATGGCAACTCCCATGAGCACATCCGATCATCTCGACAAAGATGAAAAAGGTAAGGAAGTCGACATCAAAAAGTACCGAGGTATGATTGGCTCTCTTCTTTATCTTACTGCTAGTTGTCCGGACATCATGTTTAGCGTGTGCGTCTGTGCCCGTTATCAATCATGTCCGAAAGAGTCTCACCTTACTGCGGTAAAGCGGATTCTAAGGTATCTTGTCGGTACTACCAATATGGGTCTATGGTACCCCAAAGGTTCTTCATGCCAACTTATTGGCTATTCCGACTCCGATTTTGCTGGATGCAAATTGGACCGCAAGAGCACTAGCGGCACTTGCCACTTGCTCGGTAGCGCTTTAGTTTCTTGGTTTAGTAAGAAGCAAGTTAGTGTTGCGTTGTCCACAACCGAGGCTGAATATGTAGCCGCGGGGAGTTGTTGCGCTCAAATCCTATGGATGAAACAACAACTCTTGGACTATGGCCTACGTCTTGACCACATTCCTCTTAGATGTGACAACACTAGTGCCATATGCTTGACGAAGAACCCCATTCTTCACTCGCGAACAAAACACATTGAAATTAGACATCATTTTATTAGAGATCACGTTCTAAAAGGCGATGTCGAAATTGAATTTGTTGAAACAAAAAGCCAATTGGCAGACATCTTTACAAAGCCCTTAGATAAAGAGTCCTTCTTCCGAATTCGTAGTGAACTCGGGATCCTTGACTCCACGTTGATCTAAGTCATGCATTGCATTTTATTTCTTACATAATTTCTAACTTGAGCGTCGGAGGCGTCTAACACTTTTTTGCAGGTATCACCCTAAAGAAAAGGGGATCATAAAAGCATGACGCAAAATACTCAAGTATTCTACAGGAAAATCGCCGTCAAACAATCGATTACTGTATCAATAATCGATTACTTTTGTTATCTTTATTTTCCAATAAATAAACTTTTGTTTATTTCATATTTTTTTTGCATATTCTTCTCTTGTATATATTTTTGCTAATGGCAAAAGGGGGAAGAAACGGGATATCAAGAAGTATGCTATATCACTCTCAACTTCATTCATGCTTAAAGTGAGGGGGAACATGAATTTATTGCATATATCCCGCTTATGTTTGCCATTATCAAAAAGGGGGAAATTGTTGGAAACACGTTTCAAATGCAATATACTAAACGTGTGTTCTTTTGTAGGTTTTGATGAATGTCAAACAAAGCAAAAAGCGATATATAGCAGTACTCAAGGACAAGCACAAAATGGATGCATTACAAGAAGCTCAAGACAAAGTTTAGAAATGTTATAATTGAGTCAATATTAATTGTGATCTTGATTCCTCAACTTGGCTCATAACATGGCTTCTCTACTAAAATTATTTTTTTCCAAAATCATGCATATTTAAATTAAGTGTCAAATGATTTTAAACTATGCATATTTACATTTGTTAAAATGTTTTCCAAGCATGCCTCAAAAATCTGGGCTAAGATAATCGATTATGTACTTATGATAATCGAGTATCTCTAAGCCAAGAGTGCATGACAATCGATTGTGAATTAATGATAATCGATTGTGAGTAAGTCAGTTAACATCAGGTTTTTGCAAACTGCATAACAATCGATTGTGTACTTATGATAATCGATTGTTAACTGAGGCAAAGTTTTCAAAACTCATAAAAATCGATTATGAACTAATGGTAATCGATTAGAATGAGAAAAATGTCTCCCAGTGATTTTAAATAAAATGATAATCGATTGTGGCTTTTGATAATCGATTATATATGAGACAGAGAGTTTTGAAATTAATTAATAATCGATTATCCCATTTGATAATCGATTGTTGAAGCTGACCGTTGTCATATATTTTCAATTACCGTCAGGTAATCGATTGTTGATATTTAACAATCGATGTTTTGCGTAAAATCTGGAAAAGATTTTCTGAACGTTGTTAAAATAATCGATTGTTGATTTCCGGACAATCGATGTTTTATGCCAAAAATTGGAAAGGATTTCTTAACGTTATAAATAATCGATTATTGATTTGAAGTAATCGATTGTTGACGTAAAATCTAGGATTGAATTTTTGATCTGATAGGCAAACAATCGATTGTTTAGTCTTGACAATCGATTGTCACTGAGTAATTTCAGCAATCCTTAATTGGCAATTAGGCAACGGTAGGACTGAGTTTCTCACCTATAAATACAGCTTCAACTCAGTGTTTTCACAACAACAACATATACACTTTGAGTATTTTCATTGCTAAAAGCTTTCTTACATTGATCATCATTTTCCATTCATCCATAAAGCTTTTTGAAGAGCCATTCTATTGAGCTAAGTTGTTGTGATCTTGAGCGTACTATTTCTACTCATATCTACTCATTAAGGAGTTCTTTGTAAAGTGAGTGTATTTTGTGTTTGTAAGAGAATTGCGATTCTCGTTTGTTGAGGAACTTGTGATTCCTCGGTTGAAGTCTTTGGGATTGTTATCCCCGAGCAGTTGAAGTCTTTGGGATTGTTATCCCCGAGCAGTTGAAGTCTTTGGGATTGTTATCCCCGAGCAATTGAAGTCTTTGGGATTGGTATCCCCGAGCAATTGAAGTCTTTGGGATTGTGATCCCCGAGCACCTAGGTGAGGCCTGTGTCCTCAGCTGTAACGGTTTGTTAAGCACCCGTAAGCTTGACAAGTTTAGTGCAAATCTCGAGAGAGTCTCTCGGGGACTGGACTAACCACGTTTGTGGCCAACCAGGATACATCATTGTGTAAGTTTATTCTACTGCACTTGTTTTAATTTCTGCAAAGTTTTTTAAATTCCGCACTAAAACGCTTAATAATTTTAAAACGCTATTCACCCCCCCCTCTAGCGTAAAGCGTATTGTCCAACAGCTTGGAGGTGAAGATTAGAAAAGTTATGATATGGATGTTGTTAAAAAAAAATAAAAAGTGAAAGGTAATGAAAAATAGGAGTAAAACCTTCCTCAATTTTGAAAAGGAAGGAAGAATATAAAATAAAATAATACGAATTTATGAATAAAGGGAAGATTATGTATGGAATGAAAGGTCAAGAAAGGATGGAGCACGTTTTTGAAGGAAGTGGACTTCGATTGTAAATTTTGTAGTGCTTTGGAAGGTTTTGAGTCACTCTAACCAAAATTGTGCCCTACCTTATTCAAACGCCTAATCTACAACCCTTTAAGTCATAATTAGTGGAGAAACACATTAAGGAGAAGCCTATTGTACTACTTGTATACATTTGAACATCTTTGTGAGAGAGAGTTAATTCTTTCCATTTGAAATACCATTTTTGGTTTGAATTAAGATTCATGAGTGTGGGATTCTCTCTTAAATGTTAGGTCACATGAGATTTGAGTTGTGAATTTAATCGCATTTTCAATTGGAATGAATGACCAAAAAAGTTAATTGTGCTAAAGAGGAAAATTGTGAAGCTTTAGTGTCATGACTTGATTCCTATTTTGATTTGCATAGTATTGGAGCACTTGAAATGTAATTAAGTTCATGATAAGTGTTTGGTAATTCGTATCCATTGGATTAATTATTGGTATCAATCGAAGTCATGCGTTTATGCTTGTGGTAGACCTTTTTGGTTTGATATGATAAGGATGCATTGTTGAGTTAAATACTTGGGAGGAGATTTTGTCGCTTTCATTACTTGAGGACAAGTAATAGTTTATGTTTGGGGGTTTGACGAGTTGGTATTTTACCAACTTATCTTGCCTTTATGCGTACGATTTTGCTATGTTTGGATGATAAAATAATGTGTTTAATGTCATTTATTTCTATATTATATGTTCGTTGTGATTTAAAACTAAGAAACCAAGTAAAACGAGTCTAAAAGAAGCTAAAAGAAGAAAATCTGGAATAGGGCCTCAGTTGTTGCACATGCGACACAATCATGGATAATGTGAAGAAATAAGAGTGGGAAATTACGAGTAATCCTTTGCAATTACGAAGGAAGGCCAATCAAGCAGTCTTCGCAAATGCGAAGTCAACCCAAGCAGTCAGCCTTCGCAATTGCAAAATCTTGATCGCAAATGCAAAATTTAAAAGTTTAGTCATAGTTCGCAAATGCCAAAATCGTGCTTCAGTTCTGGGCACTTCTGTAATTTCATTCTTTTTGGCCCCAAATTATTTAATACCCGATTTAGCTTATTTGTAAAATATCTTTTAGCTTATTTTCAGTCTACAAGAGAGAACAAGTTTGGAAACTAGGTTTATGCACTTACACTTGGGTTTGTACTAATTTCTTTATTTTTTTACTTTTTATTAAATATCTAAGTATGTAGTATAGTATCCAACACTTGAATCTTGGTTATGGAAATAATCATACTTAGTGTGTGGACTATATACGTTGTTGTTCTTATATATGGAATAATTTTTATCCTTTTATGATGTGGATTATTGTTACTTTAGTTATTCTTGTTCTTTAATATTGCCAAAGGGATTAGCTATCCATTGGGCTCGCTCTCCCATTAACTTCGAATTAATTTTGTAAAAGATTATTTGGGGTTGCAAAAGATTTATTAACAAGAACTTGAGGCTTTAACCCTCACTTTGTAGATTTTACCTAGGGATAGGATTGAGCTACTTGTAACCATATCCGGGTGTGCTTAATCTCTTAATTGATATAGGTATAGCTCAATCAGGAAGTCGTGTTAGTCTTTGGAAGAAGCTAATATAAAATTATTACCCATGACTAAATAACACAAACTCGATCATATTTATAAAATAATGAAATACATTGGATCGTTACTTGAGTGTAATTCCCGATGCATCCATATTTGTAGTCATTGATCATTTTACTTGCTTTCTAGGTTAGTTTATATTTTCGCATTTAGGTATAAATATTTTCTAAAACCAATTCTAAGTGTTTTGGCATTGAATAAAAAGTGATAATTCTCTTACATTCCTAATCGTCTACATATTGTTCTCTATGAGATTTGACACTGCCTCATAGTTGGATAAATTATATTGCATGCGTCCATATCCATTTACTTTTTAGCAGTGATTTTTGACGTTATCAAAATTGATAAAGAACAAAGGATTAAAGCTTGTAACATGAATGCCAAAGAATAAGGCTAAAGGCTCAAAATGGGTTGACTAGGTAAAATACTCAAGGGTAGAAAATTCAAGGCACAATAGCAGTCCAATGAAGACCAAATATTATTTTTCAAACCAAGTTAGTCTATGATTTCACCTTAAAGCACATTCTGGAGAAGTTCTACACTATAAGTAATACAAAAAAACTCAGAATAAATCTCACCACTGATGGTACATGAACACTCAAGTGGAATACAAATCCAAAATTCAGTTAAAACCAATGACTCAAAGAGGTTACATATATTATAAGAAGCTATTTATAATCAAAGATCCAAAATTTGAGTCTAAAAGTTGTGACAATGATCTTTACATCAATTATTTTTCTTTTCTCAATGACAAAAAATTTATATGCCGAGGTTTAAATCATGTTGGTACCAGCAAAGCCACAACTTTTCCAATGGGCCCATAACAAAACTCAAACCACTTATTCTTCCTAAACTAACATAAGCTATATCTAAACTACAAGACTAAATTCCTTAAGAAAATTGCCTAGCTATCCCTCATTGGAAAAAGTCAACAAAAGTTTTTAATAATTACACGGTTTAAGAAGAAAATTGGCATTCTTGGACAAAAACCGTGGTACAAAGAATACGAAGGATATCACCACTAACATAAAATATACTCAATTTTAAAAAATATTAAGAAGCTAATAACACATATTAAGAAGCTAATAAATATTTAAGTAACTAAAACGTAATATATATAAAAACAAGAATTCAAGAAGCTAATAAACATAATAATATCACATATCACATGAATATACAATAACAACAAAATGAAAACAAATCTAAACTACCAATATCCATATCCACAGTTATCCACAATTATACAATAACAAAAGTAATACAAGAAACCACCTCAACTGAAGATGTTGAAATGTCCCAGTGCAACTAAACATGATAGAGTAAAATGGTGGAAAGTGCTCCCTGAATACTGTATCAGGTGATCTCCTTGCTATATAACACAGAGGCATCCTATTCTCTTTCTTCCTCGGACCAATCAATAGGAGCATCATCATCATCCACCAGCCTGATTGATGGCATTATGTCTTGAGGATTTAGGACTTTCCACAGCCCCTTCACACACTTCCACATGCGGGTAAGGTATTTGTATCTTTTCTTCTTCCTTTTCTTCATCTGGGTGTGTGCTTTTGCTAGAGTGTCATGAGAATTTCTCAACATACCATACGCCTTGGCTAGATCAATGTATGCCTTCTTTAGTGGCTTGAGGTGATCCCCCAGCTTCCTCTGTTCATCAAGATACTGTTGAAAATCTTTCTTTGAACTCTTTGCAGCGGATCCCTCAGATGTTTCTCCAGGTCCCTATGGAAGGCCAGTTACTAGGTCACAAATCGATCGCATTTCCTAAGTAAGCACAAAAAATGGTCCTCCTGCAGAAGATGATTGCTGACTACTCTGATCAATCTGAGAAAAAGACACCATCTTTCTCTTTTTGCTCTTCAATGCGCCGCACTCTCCTATTTTCTTCAACGAATTTAGAGGCATTCCTGACTCTATCCAATTGTCTCTCGGAGCTTCTTCTACCCTAGCAAGTTGGCACAGCTCAATGATAAGCGATGGGAATATCAATGATGCATTATTCTGGATCTGATACTCCCTTATTTCATTGTTGAAGATTTCACCAACATTTAGCTAAATACCATCAAGGATTCAGGCGATCATTTGAGGTCTTGTAACCGGTATATTCCATATGTTCGAACATCATAGATACAACTGCATATGATGGCCAACTATATCTTTGATTCGGCAGTGAACTTTTTGGATGTGATCCCTCTCTTCTAAGCTGCCCATGGAACATCCGCAGCTGTGCATAATTTAGATACCAATCACTCCTCCAAGGCACAATCATTTCCTCTTCTAACAGTTACTTAGCCTGAATAAGTTTATAACATAGGTAATAAAATCATATAGCAGAATAAATGTGATAAAACAGGGAATCCAAACCGACTCAGCCCAAAATCGGAGTGTCACAAGTCACAGGAATCAAAAAAAGACTTTACGCCACTACATGGCCAATAACATATACAAGATAAAATCTGGTATTCATAAGATGATGTCCGGTGCCGCGGACACTGGCGGTCACTTTGCTCGGCTGCAATAATAGTACCTTCAATCCGCTAACAACCCGCTTTCAAGAGAATATTACCTTCAACTGCACACGAGGTGCGGGGAGTAAAGTGAGTACTCCAACTCATTTCGTAATAAAAGTAAATAATAGCTGAAAGCAAGAAATCACGTAAGGCACTCCATCATGCTATATAGAACAGTACAACCCTTTTTAGAAAACAGTAA
This sequence comes from Nicotiana benthamiana, assembly GCA_034376525.1. NCBI lineage: Eukaryota > Viridiplantae > Streptophyta > Magnoliopsida > Solanales > Solanaceae > Nicotiana > Nicotiana benthamiana. Next base: position 122,948,254 of record CM067339.1, read on the forward strand.
AATCATGAAATCCTTTGGAAAACATCCCGGCTCTGTTAAAAACCTCTTCTGAAACTGATGTTTTCAACAGTTGCCAAAAATACTTTCAAAACAATTTGTAATGCTATGCATCGAAATCTGCCCCTCGGGCAATATCTTCGTTCCTGGTCAGCCAGTCGGGCCCCAACACTCAATAATGAGATAACACCAGCAAAAGCAGATAATTATCTCCTGAAACATCACAAACAACAAATAATGAACAAATGCAATGCAATGCATATGATAGTACATTCCAGTACCCACTGTGGCGCGCAGCCCGAGCCACCCATATTTATTTATCATCGATGACGCTCACTAGGGGTGTGTACAGACTCCGGAGGGGACTCTTATAGCCCAAGCACAATAACTAGTAATCTCGTGTCACCAAATCTAGGCCCTTAGCCTTATATTAATATCAATGTAACCAACCGGGCTCTCGATCTCAATATCAATGTAACACCACTGCGGCGCGCAACCTGAGCTACCCATAATCACAATAATACTGATGCGGCGCGCAGCCCAAGCCACCCATAATGTTTCAAGTCACATCACACAGTGCCATTTTTACCACTATTTCAAGTCACTGTGCGGCGTGCAGCCCAATCCACCCATAATAATTCCAAAAAACATCATAAGCCCCTTGGGCATTTATAAAACAGTAGTTATCAAACCGAAATAATATTTAAAATATCATTTGAACTTTCGAAACTTAGTAATACGGTTGAGTTTACAAAATAGTATTTTAATGCTTTTGACTTGAGCCGAATGATATGCAAAAATGTGCTAAAACAGTAATAAAAATTTCCGAAGGGTTCCACAAGTCGGCACAAGGCCCCAAACATGGCAATCAGCCCAAATTATGATGATAACATGTAGTTTCAGTCAAATACTCAGTAAAATAAACAACAGGGACGGACCAAGTCTCAATCTCCAATGGTTCTCTACCCCATGCTCATATCCGGCATGCACGTCACCTCAATACAACACTATGATGTGCGAATCCGGGATTTCAAACCCTCAGGATATCATTTACAAGTATTACTCAACACGAATAGGTGAAATCTCTAGCCCGCGACGGCTTTGCCCCTAGAATCGGCCTCCGTGTACGTTGAATCTAACAAAATCATAGCGAATACATCACAATATGCTAAGGGGACAAATACTCAATTGAAAAAATCGAGAAATAGCAAAAATTGCAAAACTAGCAAAAACCGAGCCCAGGGACTGCTTCTCGAAAAATTATGAAACTCACATTACCGGTTTCTTCCTCTCGAAACGAGCCCATATATACCAGGAACTCCCAAATCTGATCTGAAATGACCTATTAAATCCCAATTTGGAATATCAAAAACTCAAGCCCTAGCTTCACCCTCTTTTGATGAATTTCAACCCATTTTCATCTTCAATCTACATTAATTTCATGTATTTAGGTATAAGAGCTTACCTCCAATCAATCCCTCTTGAATCCCTCTTCAATTTGTACCAAAAAGCTCTTATGGTGGTCAACAATGGAGGAAATAATAAATGAGGTCGCGGATGGAATGTTTATAAACCTTCTGCCCAGACATAGAAAATGCTTCATCGCGTTCGCGGCTACTGCCTCGCGAACGCGAAGCACAATATTTAATTTCAAAATTAACCCTACGCGAATGTATGATTAGCCTCGCGAACACATTTCTTCAACAAACCTCCCCTACGAGAAAAAAACAAATGCCTGCGACGCATAAAACAATTCCTCTTTAATCCCATTGACTCGAGTTCTACTATGCAAACACGTATAAGAAATGCGAACGCGATGCATTGAGATCACACCTTTCGCGAACGTATCCTCGACCCTCGCGAACGCGTAGCTTCCAGAACCCAGCCCTTTACAAATTCAAGCTTCCCCACGCGAACGCGACAGCCAAAAATACCTGCAATAGCTGGACTGATTTTTGCAATTTCTCAACTCCAAAAATGGTTCGATTGATAACCCGAACCTCACCCGAGGCCCCCACGACCTCAACTAAAAGCACCAACACATCCTAAAACCTCAATAAAACATGTTCCAATCATCAAAACACTTCAAAAAACAGCAAAGCCATCAATTCACATCTAATTCAAACTTAAGTTTCTTCAAAACTTCCAAAACATGCATTCGGTTAAAAATCCGACCAAACGATGTCTGAATGACCTGGAAATTTGCACACATATCCAAAATCACCTAATGAAGCTACAACAACTCTCGGAATTCCATTCCAACCCTCAGATCAAAATCTCACGCAATAACCGTAAATCGCCAAAATACAAACTTCACCAATTGAAGCCTAATTCTACATCGGTCCCCCAAAATCAATTCTGATCGCACACCTAAGTGAAAAATCATCCCGCAAAGCTAACCGAATTTTCGAAAATCACATTGCCCTCTAAATCTATGGTCAACATTTGGTTGACTGTTTCAACTTATGCTTCCCCTAAAGAAACTAAGTGTCTCATTTCTTATCAAAATCAATCCAAATCAGCTCAAACACACCATATACCGATAACGATACATGAAGAAGCATGAAATGGGGGAAACAGAACATTAACACATATGATGAAGGGTCAGGTCATCATATCCTCCCCAACTTAAACCAACCCTCGACCTCGAGCGTACCCGGAGTTGAAGTAGAAGCCAACCCGCAGCTGAATAAACTTACCAAGAATATTCACGGGGTGATCCTACATCACCCTTTCTCGCATATGTCCGATAACACAACATAGCTGAAATCTCACAACCTATCCAGACCATGACTCGAAGAACCACATTGCACTTTTCGAAATTATACGCAATCCCAGAACCTCACCACTATGCTCAGGATAAGCCCGAACTAGCTGTAATAACCCATACCGGCAACCTCCGATGCAATTCTATGATATACCACATAGCTCAAGTACATGCAGCGATAACCCCCATTCGCGGCATCTGTCCATAAAGACTATCTACCAATAGAGAACTCTTGTTAGCTTAAGTCTCATTTCAATACTTTCATATCCTACCAATGATAATGAAACACATAGTAAACCGCAACCATTTCTTAGATCAACCACTCATGAATCCACTTCCCTTTTGACTAATACCATATCAGTTTTCCGAACCGAACCTTGATAGTATTCTTCCAACGAGCTGTAATCATATCTATTCATATTCATTAATGACTTCCATGATCACCTCGAATCCAACACACCACTCTGGTGATATGACACCTCAACACAGGCCTAAGCCACAACCGGCACAATCCACGCACTAACAAAGGGCGGTCTAAACATACTAAAATTATGACAAATGCCTCAAACAACAGAGCTGTAACTCAGACTCCTCAGTACCATCACAACAGAAGGCAGAGACCCCGTTCCACATAATATAATAGAACACACAAATCTAACCCGCAAGTTCATCCGTCAATATAGTCTCTCTACAATGCACTATTCTATCCAAACACTGCTCCACATGAGATACCTTAAGTCTTCATAATCGAAATTGACAACCACGCACGATTGATATCTGGAACCCAAACAAATAATTATACCCATGGTAAAGCAAGTAATATAGACGATACAATCCTGAACAGACACAACCGATGCGCCATTCGTCGAGCAACACCCAATACGAGCTTTTCTTAGAAACCAATAAATAAGGCATACAAAATAACATAAGGGAATCCATTCTCAATGTCACACTGTGGCGGCGTACCAACCGATCCACACATATATCCCGCATAATGAGATGCACATCGAGAAAAATTGCTCATTACAAAAAAATACCGAGCCAACTCAATCTGGAACACGCATCTGAAAAGTCCCTTAACACTGGAACTGAATCAATCTGAGGAGCCTCAATACTAGCTCACATCGCAAGAGCCCAAATAGAGAAGACACATTCTCCCCAGCCATACGCGGGGTTTTCGAGATATAATGTCACTCCAATAGGACACATTCTGACAAACATTGCCACCCAAACCGTGGCATTTTCGGCATAGCCTACATGCAATAATAAAAAAAATCCAACACTGAGAAAGCCGGTCTAAATCTCCATATCTCATCTAAAATCTAACATATTCGAAACCAAAGACCCACTCGAGCTTCAAAACTATGATAGCGGCTAAGCATTGCCGATACACACGATCCACAATCACAATATAGCCTGTACTTGAGAACTCTCAGTCTCTAACTCTATACAGTACACGAATCATCGTACAAGATCTTACTATCACCGTCTGAACACATGTCACAACTCAATATCAGAAAATTCCACAACACGTACACGAAATCTCCCCGTGCCACAAAGCAAGCCCGAATATCGAAAGTTGATCTAACAAGAAAATGCCGCAACACCACCGAAATACCATCACTTAAACACATTGCCCTCTTTCTGAAACATATACTCTTGTCGAATCACTTTCAAATAGCAGTACCGTTTTTTCTTGATCATTTGAGGATACCCGCTTCCTATGTACTTTAGGAATTTCCTTTCTGACCTGAACTGAACTTACCATCTCAAGAACATTCTCTGATCCCATCTAAAAGAAAGTCATTACACGCCTCATGCCATCTTACATTCGTAGATAATGGGCGTCTCTAACCACGGCAACAATCATTAAGTACTCTCCCAATTTAGTTTGCAAAACTAATTTCCCATGACTGAATCCTTCTAGCTAAATCACACTAAGCAAGTCGCCAGAACCCAAGAGCATTGCCGTAATTTTCATATGCTAACTTATTACCTCGAACGCACACCAAGAGTTATTCATACCCTTACCATGCCGATTCGGTCTGCTACCAAGCTACTCCATTCATCTAAATTTCTTCTAATTCGTCTTCAACTTAATATTCCCCTTGCATAGTACCATGATTCCTCACTCCAGGCTTACCGCACGAGACCCAAGCATAAGACCACACTGTTAGGAACCACAACCCGCTGACGACTCTCTAATATATTTCTAGAAACACCACATTCCAGAATACCTTACCCAGAAGAACTCTCTGCAGATCTAACTAAATTCTCTTTACTTTTCTAATGCGGATACAGAGATTACCATAATTAACATAGAATACCACAAGTCTTGACATCTTCTACTGAAACTCGGTTCCTAACCCCATATGCAACTTTAGAACTCTTAATTGACGTACTCAGACTCTTCAACCCATTAGAACCATTCTCTCAAGTCATTCACTCTTATTCAATTGAAATTTACCTGATCAAACAGACATAACCACCCGTGCCTCATTAGCACTCTGACCCCACAGGACATGATCTCATTCCGATGTGACTGAACAACTTATTTCTCTTAACACTAAGAATTCTTTATCAACAACAACTAAAGATATCCTATTATTTGAACATATCCACATAGTACCATATAACGTTTGTCAAACATTTTGCTTCACCCATGCCATCCTTAGGTCAATTTGTGCAACCAGAACTGATGCGCCAGCATATCTCGAAACATAACCAACATAGCACATGACCGTGCAATCAACTAATCAAAAGAAACCCCCCCGACTTGGCTCGAAGCCATGGACTAAAATATTTGAATAGATCATAACACTTTTACGCCATTGACGCCATGATAACATAGTGAGAATAAGCTCCAATCATTCATAAGTTGTGAAACGGATCTTCTAACACGCACACAAGGACCATACCATGCTAGAACACTCCGCGGGAGATAGCTCACATGCTTCGCCTCAACATAGAATTTCCAAATACCTTCTACCATCATACACCTTACACAGTCGACTACTCTTTCTGAGTCTGAACTCAAACCGCAACATGCTATTTAATTCACTCCCAACTAGGAGACTTGAAAAGGTTCTTCACGCACCCTTAACTCGGGGAAGCGCATCAATCACAATTGAAATCAAACACTTTTATGGTTCTTCTATCATCCAGCAGGCCTCCTTTGACACCTTCAAGTCATATAGGAACATCTCACAGTACCAACATACTAACCACATAGCTACCCTTCCGTCATTCCCATTAAAAGGGGCAACACTGAACATATAAGTTCATAACACCAGCTCGCAAAATCAGCACCTCGGTGCTCAATCCATAGGTGAAGACTTAGCCTCAAGTACCCCAGACAAGCCCAACATCAACTCATGGAAATCACATCTCTCCTCTCGATCGGGGGATTATAAGCCATCAAGGCAAACCTGATAATGAGCGCTTATGTGCGCATACAATCCTGTGCAAGGAATTTCGTGAGTTTTCTTTTCAATTTGGATCAAGGGTGCACGATAAGAATTCAAGAATGTAATGTTTTTCCTAAAGGTTCTACAGACTCTTGAGGATAAATACAGATGTCTCCGTACCGATTAGCGAGGCTCTACTAAAACTGCTCATGACTCATTACCTCTAATACTAACTTGGCACGACCCGATTCCTAAACCTGGTCGTGATGGTGCCTCTCGTGATGACAAGGCTACCTCTTCTAACAGTTACGTAGCCTAACTAAGTCTAAAACATAGGTAATACAATCATATAGCAGAATAAATGTGATAAAACAGGGAATCAAAACCGACTCAACCCAAAATTAGGGTGTTTGAAGTCACAAGCATCTAAAGAAGACTTAACGCCATTGCAGGGCCACCAATAAATACAAAATAAAATCAGGAGTTCAAATGTTGAAGTCCAGTGCCGGGGACGTTGGTGGTCACCTTGCTCGGCTGAAATAGTAGTACCTTCAATTAGCCAACAACCCGCTACCGGGTGAACATTACCTGCAATTACACGTGAGATGCAGAGAGTAAAGTGAGTACTCCAACTAAGTGAGAAATAAAAGTAAATAATAGATGAAAGCAAGAAATCATGTAAGACCTTTTTAGACAACAGTAAAACCGTGAAATCATTTTGAAAACATTTGGGCTCAGTTAAAAACCTCTTTTGAAATTAATCTTTTAAATAGTTTCTAAAAATACTTTCAAAACAATTTGTGACACTATGAAGCGAAATCTGTCCCTCGGGCAATATCTTCATTGCTAGTCAGCCACTAGGGCCCCAATACTCAATGATCAGATAGCACCAGCAAAAGCAGATAAATATCTCCAGAAATATCACAAGGAAAAAATAATGAACAAATGCATGAATTCAATGCAATGCATATGATGGTACATTCCAGTACCCATTGCAGTGCGCACCCGAGCCACCCATATTTATTTATCATCGATGACACTCACTGGGGTTGTGTACAGACTCCGAAGGTGTTCCTGTAGCCCAAGCGCAATAACAAGCCATCTTGTGGCATCTAATTTAGTCCCTCAGCCTCATATCAATATCAATGTAGCCAACCAGGCTCTCGACATCAATATCAATGTAACACTGCTGTGGTATGCAGCCCGAGCTACCCATAATATGTATAATACTACTGCGGTGCTCAGCCCGGGCCACCCATAATGTTTCAAGTCATCACACAGTGTCACTGTTACCACTATTTCAAGTCACTGCTGCGGCGTGCAGCCAAAGCCACATATAATCAGTCAAACACACATCATAAGCCACTTGGGCATTTATAAAATAGAAGTTCTCAGCTCGAAATAACATTTAAAATATCATTTGAGTTTTCAAAGCTTAGAAATATGGTTGAGTTTACAAAACAGTATTTTAAAGCTTTGGACTTGAGCCGAATGATATGCTAAAATGTGCTAACACAGTATAAATAATCCCCGAAGGGTTCCACAAGTCGAAACAGGCCCCTAACATGACAATCAGCCCAAATTATGATGATAACATGTAGTTTAAGTCAAATACTCAGTAAAATCAACAACCGGCACGGACCAAGTCTCAATCCCCAATGGTGCTCTACCCCACGCTCGTATCCGGCGTACAAGTCACCTTAATACAGCAGCATGATGTGCGAACTCGGGGTTTCAAACCCTCAGAATATCATTTACAAGTATTACTCACCTCGAATCAGTTAAATCTTCAGCCCGCGACGCTTTTGCCCCTCGAATCGGCCTCCACGCGCGTCGAATCTAACCAAAATCATTGTGAATAGATCTCAGTATGCTAACACGACCAATACTCAATCGAAAATAATCGACAAATAGAAAAAATATCGAAATTAGCAAAACCTGAGCCCTGGGCCCGCTTCTCAAAAAATTACAATACTCACATTACCGAATTCGTCCTCTCGCCACAAGTCTATACATACCAAGAACCCCCAACTCAAATGACCTATCAAATCCCAATTTGGAATATCAAAAACTCAAGCCCTAGCTTCACCCTCTTTTGATGAATTCTGCCCATTTTCATGTTAAATCTAACATAATTTCTTGTATTTAGGTCAAAGAGCTTACCTCCAATCAATCCTTCTTGAATCCTTCTTCAATTTGTACCAAAAAGCTCGTATGGTGGTCAACAATGGAGGAAATAATAAATGGGGTCGCGGATGGAATGTTTATAAACCTTCTCCCCAGACATGGAAAATTCATTCACAATGTTCGCGGCTACTGCCTCGCGAACACGAAACAACATTTAATTTCCCAACATTAACCCTACGCGAATGCGTGATTAGCCTCGCGAACGCATTGCTTCAGCAAACCTCTCCTACGCGAACAATACAAATACCCGCGAACACATAGCACAATTCCTCTTTAATCCCACGTACTCGAATCCTTCAACGTGAACGTGTATAAGAATATGCGAACGCGATGCATTGAGATCAAACCTTTCACGAATGCGTCCTTGACCCTCGCGAATGTGTACTTCTAGAGCCAGTCTTTCGCGAATGTGAGCTTCCCCATGAAAACACGAAGGCCAAAAATACATGCAATAGCTGAACTGATTTCCTGCAATTTCTCAACTCCAAAAATGGTTCAGTTGACCACCCGAAACTCACCCGAGGCCCCCAGGACCTCAACCAATAGCACCAACACTTCCTAAACCTCATTCAAATATGTTCAACTCATTAAAATATTTCAAACAACACCAAAACAATAAGTTCACATCTAATTAGAGCCTAAGTTTCTTCAAAACTTCCTAAATATGCATTCGGTCAAAAACCCGACCAGACAATGTCTGAATGACCTAAAAATTTTGACACATATCCAGAATAACTTCACGAAGCTACAAAAACTCTCGAAATTCCATTCCGACCCTTGGATCAAAATCTCACCCATCAACCCGAAATCGCCAAAATACTAACTTCGCCAATTCAAGCCTAATTATACACTGGGCCCCCAAAATAAATTATGATAGCACTCCTATGTCACAAATTATCCCCAAAGCTAAACAAATCACCAGAAATCACATCCGATCCCTCTAACTCCATGGTCAATATTCGGTTGACTTTTCCAACTTAAGCTTTCCTTAAAGAGACTAAGTGTCTCATTTCTTATCAAAATCAATCCAAAATCAACTCTAACACACCACATACCGATAAAGATACATGAAGAAGAATGAAATGGGGGAAACTGAGCACAAACACAAGAGATGACAAGTCGGGTCGTCACACACAGTCTTTTGCATGGATTGGGGCCTTAATGTGGTCTGGCAGGTGATACAATGGATTCACAGCTTCAGCTCTAATGTGCACTATTTTGCCACAAATTCTCATTTTTGGCTTCCTTAGCCTGATAGCTAGAAGATTAATTCCCTCACCCATTGCTCATTGGCTCGGCAAGGCTGAGGGGCAAAACAATCCCATCCCATTTTACTGGCCTTTGATAAAACTCGGGGAGGTGTCCCTAAATATTGTCCAGCAGTATACCTCTCTTTCGGAGCAATACTTTCAAGATCAGCTAAGCAAAGTACCGTTCTTGGCATTCCAATGATAAGAACCGGTGTTGGTCATAGTTCTGCTCAGCTTCCAAGGGGTTATCACTTGTGGAATCGTCAGAGTTAGAGCTCATTTTGAGTAATAGTACCTGCCAACAAATTATAGGAGTGAAAATATGGTATGTCTATGAAGAATATTTCAAAATGAGTCAAATATGCCAATGGAAAAATCCGACAGTCAAAACCCAGCGTTGAACGCATTTGCGACTACTGCTTGATTGGCCTTCCTTCGATTTGCGAAGACTCACAATTCCCAGCACGAGTTTCTTCGCATTTCCTATAATTGTGTTGCATTATATTATATAATGCATATAAAAAGCTTATGTTATATGCATTATATAGTATAAGCTCTCTCTCTCTCTCTCTCTCTCTATATATATATATATATATATATATAAATTTAAACACAAAAGAAATTTCAAACAAGGGAATGTCTTATAATTTTTGTCATTATGACATTAACTTAAAATGGCAATATCTTAGTGTTTCTCCCCCCAATGGAATGAGAACAACAAGGTACTAATAGCACTATTAAAAGAAAATAAAACTAAGAAAGATGTGCCAAAATACAAGTTACATATTAGTCTATGTATTATATCTAACAAATTTCATAAATCCTTCAAGGTCCGGAGGAATTTTAATTGCTGGTAGCGAAAAATAAGCTTGTCCCTCACCGCTTCCGGGTAAAGCAACATCCTGCACAAGTTTTGCTAGCATTTCTTCATAAGCTTTGTCTATCTGCGGTTGTTTTTATGCAAGTTTAAAATTTCTTCTTTCCGAAAAGATCCAATCTCTAAAGAGTACTGATTTTTCCAAGCTCTCCCTCGTAGACGTCCTGTCACAAATTTGAAGTCTCGCTTGACTGAAATTGCTCTCTGATGCTACTATTGAATCTTGAACACTGAAAGTATCTCGAGCCATCCTTGAAAAAATTGGATAGTATTTTTGTTTGTCCTTCCATCATTCCAATACATCAAAAGAGACGTCAGGATTCTCTGATTCAAGTCCATGCGACAAATAAAATTGAAGCTCATTTTGTCGTGAACTATCACCAATATTATCATCTTGAGAATCCCAGAACTTCATCCAAGAACTAAGTACTTTTAGGCTCGCAATTATTTTAGATGATTGCAAACTAGACGAAGTAGGAATTGGAACATTTGGTCTCGCATAATCTAAGGCAAGTTGATAAGAATTATAAATTGTTTGAGCATTTATTTTAATTGAGGCTTTTGCATCTGCAAGTGTAGTAAATGCCTCATCTGAAAGTGATAAAGCCCTATAAATATTTAATATACCAAAAGTGAGGACCTCCTAATTTTATGATAGGATTTAACATTGCAGCAATACTAAAAATTCGGGGGATAGGGAAAAATATTTTTTAAACTTATCTTTCATAGAATTAATAGCAAGTTGATAAGTTATCCCACCCTATGAAAATTGAGTAAACAAATCTACAAGTCATGCAATATAAACTAAACAGTTAAAAATAGTAGGATAATATTGCCCAGATAATTCATTTGTAGCAACATGAAATTTTTCTAAGAAGTCTACAAGCATTTAACAATAGTCCAATACTGATTTGTAAGGTGCTCATCATCATCATCGTTATCATCACCACCAACATGAGCATTAAACATTGCATTTATTGGGTTTTGCATATTCATATGCAATAACTAAACTTTCATATATGTAATTCTATTTAATCGGACAAGGTTTAGGAAACTTTATTTCTCTAAATCTTAATTCATCACATTTTTTAAGATATTCTTTAAGTCTACTTCTATGGATTGAATAAAAAACCCAATTAACAACCATTTTAACCTTTTCAATTTTCACATTTAAAGTTTGATACCATCGCCGACTACTGTATGGTAAATATGAAAAATACATCTAACATGAAAAATATTACTAAATGCAGGATTTAGTGTAGTTTTAAGCAAACCTGTAGCATTAGTGTTACTAGAAGCCTTATCCACTGAAACTGATATTATTTTATCTCTAATACAAACATATCTTCAAATATCAGCAACTGTGTTAGCAATGAGCTTACTGGTGTGACGTGAATTAGTTATTCAATAAGCAATTATGCGCTTTTGCTTTTTATTCCTCATCAATCGAATGGATGGTTATAGTAAGAAAATCACAAATATTACCACTTCTACCAATATCAGTAGTAATAGTAATGCGAAAATCTATATGAGTAAATAAATTGCGCATATATTGTTAGTATTCATGTTTATATTTATAAATATCACTCTATACGATTGCAAAGGGCCATCATTTATAAGTAGGATTCAAAACTCATCTAGTATAATGCACAAAGTGAGTGTTAGATGGAAAAATATAAGGTAAGCACATAACAGTAACCATTTTTTCTAATTCTTCATCATATTTATTTAGATCGTTATTTTGACGACCCAAAGGGTCATCACTGTAAATTCCCCTTTCTCTATGCTTTCGAGGCATCAAAATCCTCTTATCTAATTGCCTCAATTTGCGTGTACAGTACGGGCCCGAAGCCGAAAAGTTTTTATGCGGAAATATATGAACTCTGTGTTAAAAACTATGAATTTTGATAATAATATTGATATAGTTGACTTTGGCCAATATTTTAGGTAAACGGACCCAAACCCGTGATGTGACGGTCCCGTAGGGCCCTTAGAAAAATATGGGATCCGGACGTATTTCCGGAATTGAAATTCGAGGTCCTCGGCCTGAGTACAAAACTTTTGAAAGAAATTGTTTATCTTAAAATGATATGAAAAATTGAAATCAAAATGAGCTAGAAAATATAGGTATCGGGCTCGTATTTTGGTTCTGACGATCGGTACAGTTCTTAATTGAGCGTTAAGCACTTTCTGTGAAATTTGGTCGAAATCGAACGTCGTTTGACGTGTTTTGGACTAAAAATGGGAAAATTGGAAATTATCAAATTTGAAATAAAATTATGAGTTTTAGAGGTTGATTATATGTAAATGATGTTATTTTGGCGATTAGAGCACACAAGTGAGTCCGTAAGATGTTTTTGAGATTGTCTGCATGGTTGGTTTGGAGCCTCGAGGGCTCAGGAGAGTTTGGGTGAGGCCAAGAGTTCAATTTGCATGTTGGGAAATGCTTCAGGGGTAGCAGACCGGCAGGCTTCACAATGTTGAAGCCTGGTTTGCAAATGCGAATAGGGTCCTAGGCTGCTAAATTCGCAAATGCGAAGAAGACCTCGCAATTGCGAAGTCCGTCCATTTGGCCCAGCCTTCGCAAATGCGAAGGACAACTCGCAAATGCGATGCCCCCCTTCAACCCAGTATTCAAAAATGTGATCCCCGACTAAAACGCTCATGTGTTCGCAAATGTGAACTTTATTCTCACATTTCCCATATCCACTGGGTTTGCAAATGCGATATCTGCACCTGTATATTTCATACTTAGATGATTTTTAAACCTCATTCTACATATTATCAAAACCCAAACACCCATTGGTGATTTTTCACGATCTCTCTCTTCTCCAAATCATTTTTAAGTCAACTTTTACTCAATTTCTTAAATCTTTACACCTTTTATCATGTATTCATCTTAAAATCAAGGTTTTCCATGGGCAAAACTGGGGATTTGGGGTAGAGCCTAGGTTTTCTTAAAATTGGGTATTTGGACCTTAATTTGAGGTCCGATTTCAAAATAGAATATAGATATGAACTCGTGGGGGAATGGGTAACCCGGTTTTGGTTCGAACCTTGGGTTTTGACCATGTGGGCCTGAGGGCGTTATGGGAATTTTTGGGCAAAACTTTGGGAAATTCATTCTTATGTATTCAAATTGATTTAACTAGCATTTATTGATACCATTGAGTAACTTATGACTATATTCACATGGTCTTGTTGTGAGCGAGGGGTAATGCTATCGTAGAGGCGTGAGTTGAATTTTGAGCTTTCGAGGTAAGTGTTGATCTAACTTTGGCTTGAGGGAATAAGATTAAAATATTATTGCTATGTGCTATGTGGAGTCGGTGTATTGGTATGGTGAAGGTTACCTATGCGCCTGAGTCTAGCATGACAGTGGGTCTTAATTGCTTCAATTCGAATAATGTGGCATGAATTGTTGCTTAATTTGATTGAGTCCACATGATATGATCGATCGAGGGAAAATAGAGACTTCTAATGATTATTGAAGAATTTGCTTGATTTAGAGTCATTGGTAGTGAAGTGCTGGAAGTGGAAGCCTTGTGATTATTTCCCTTGCTGGGATTTTTGAATAAATTGAACTCTCATTTGCTGGGATTTTGGTATGAATTGTACTCTCCCTTGCCGGGATAATTGAGCTGTAAGTTATATTCCCTTGTCGGGACTCTTGCATTTTGATGTTACTCCCCTCGCACTTGAGTTGCGAATGATGTTGGGTGAGTTTGTTGGTAAATATCTAGGATCGGGTTGCACACCGCAACGGTACTGAATATTGACGATTGGGTTGCACGCTGCAATGGATTGACTATCGAGGATCGGGTTTCACGCCATAACGTAATAACGATGTTTAGGGGCTGGTTAGCGCACCACAATTGAAATATGAATTGAGAATATGGTTCTATGTGCTATGCTTTTCGTTGGTCCTTTATCAGTTGTCATCCGCTCAGTTTCACGATCGTTTGATGATTTATGTATTAAATCTGTTTTACACCCACAACATTCTCCTTCTCTTTTAACTGCTTAGAATAGTGTATTCTCTTGTTATTGCATATATCTGTATTGGTTATTTGTGGTAGATCCTGTCTAGCCTCGTCACTACCTCTCTGGGGTTAGGCCAGGCACTTACCAGCACATGGGGTCAGTTGTGCTGATGCTACATTTCTGTGCCTTTTGGTGCACAGGTCAAAAGACAGCTTACAGACAGCAACAGTAGATTGGGAGCGTTCCTTCAGTCGAGAGACTCCTGGGTAGTTCGCTGGCGTGCACGGTCCCTGAGTCTCTTCTATTTCATTTCAGTTTGTTTATTTGCATCGAGATAAACTCTTGTGCATTTTCTTTTAGATTGATGTTTTTAGTACTTCTTTAGTAGTGCGTCAGTAGTGACACCAGATACTGGGTAGCGACATGCCATAAACTTTTGCACTTTACTATTGTTTTTGTTCAATGTCTTTCGCGTACTTTTTAATTATTTATTTCAGTTATTACACTGTTTGAGATTAATACTTTTGTGAAATGTCTAAAAAAATGTTGGCTTGCCTAGCTCCGATAGTAGGCGCCATCATGACCCCTGTGGCGGGAAATTTTGGCAGTGACAAATTGGTATCAAAGCAGTAGGTTACTGGGTCTTACAACTAACAGAAAATATTGGTAGAGTCTGAGGGATCGATACAGAGACGTCTGTATTTACCCCCCAGAGGCTACAGAGTTAGGAAAATTTTCACTTAGTTCATTCTTGTAGTGCGATTCTGTTTCTCAAATATTGGTTTTCTCTATACTCTGTTCTTTCGTAGATGGCAACAACACGTGCGTCTTCTTCTACTGCGCAGCAACCCGAGCTCCTAACAGCAGCTCCCACGAGGGACAGGGGCCGAGGTTGTGCCGAAGGTCGTTGTAGGGGCACAGCTCAACCTCAGGCAACCGTTCTAGAGGTGTTGCCTCATATTGACTTTGATGAGAAGGTTCCAGCCCCTGCAGCCCCAATAGGCCCAGCTTAGGTCCTAGGAGGGGTTATGTTTTCCCCGGATTTCCAAGATGCTCTCGTCCCTATAGCAGGCATTATGGACAGTGTCACTAGAGTGGGTTTACTGCCAGTAGTACTAGCCACTTCTCAGGATGGAGGAGGGGTTCAGACTCCTACTACATGCACTCCGGAGCAGGTAGCTCTCTGCACTCAGGTTCCAGTGGTTTAGCCCGCAGTGGCAGCTCAGACAGGTATTACAGCTTAGGTTGGGGATGGGGCGGCCATGTCTTTGGATGGTTTGTGGAAACTTGATTGGTTCTCCAGGCTTTTTACCACCACTTTTAGTTGTACTTCATCCGAGGATTCCCAGGATTTTCTATTCAGTTGTCATGAGATGCTCAAGACTATGGGTATAGTGGAGACCAATGGGGTCGATTTTTGCCCATTCAGGCTTGCAGGATCCGCCAAGACTTGGTGGAGAGAAATTGCCTATCTAGACCAGCATGGTCTCCAACTACGACATGGGATTAGTTTTTGGAGTTATCCTTGGAGAAGTTTCATCCCTTCACTCAGCGGGAGGAACTTCGTAGATAGTTTGAGCGCCTCCATCAGGGCTCCATGATAGATGCACAGTGTGAGACTATATTTATTGATTTGTCACACCATGCAGTTGTGATATTCCCTACAGAGAGAGAAAGAGGGTACGAAGATTCGTTGACGGATTGATTCAGCCGATCCGTCTTCAGATGGCCATGGGAGTTTGTAGAGATATTACCTTTCAGGAGGTGGCCAATGCGGCCCCCTAGGTAGAGATGGCACTTGCTCGAGGAGGTGGTCAGGGGTCAGATAAGAGGCCTCGATATTCTTGGTAGGTTCTGTGGTACCTCATCTTTAGGTAAGAATTCATATGACACAGGCCGCCCTCAGAGGCCGTATCTGTCAGCACTCCAAGTTTTACATGGTAATGCGAGCGGTAGCGGTTCTCAGCAGCACTACTCTGATCAGCAGCCCGTCAGTGCACTACCGTTTCAGAGCCATCGAGGAAGGCACTCAGGGCGTTAGGGTCAACCCTAGTCTTCTCTATTGCTGCATTCTACTAGGTGTTATGAGTGTGGAGATCTCAGCCACTTCTGGAGGTATTTCCCAAGGTTGAGGGGTGCTCGGTCACAGCAGTATGGTCCTCGTCCCATGATTCAGGTAGCAGGTGATTCACAGGCTGCCCAGCCAGCTAAAGGCGGGGGTAGAGGCCATAGAGGTGGAGGTAGGGAGCATAGAAGAGGAGCTCACACCTCATGAAGCAGGGGTCAACCTGCAGCAGATCGTCCCAGAGACACAGTTCAGGGAGGTGGGGGTCAAATCCATTTTTATGGTTTGCCGGCCAGGCTAGAGGCCGATTAGTAGATGCCGTGGTTACATGTACTAGTCTAGTTTGTGATAGGGGTGCTTCTGTGTTATTTGATCCGGGATCTACATATTCTTGTGTGTTGTCCTGTTTTGCACACTATTTGGTTATGCCTAGTGAGACTTTTGGTTTTCCTATATATGTTTCCACATCGGTTGGTGATTCTATAGTGGTCGAGTGAGTGCATCATTCATGTGTGGTGGTATTTGAGGATGTTGAGACCCATGTCGACTTGTTGCTCTTAGATATGGTGGACTTTGACGTTATATTTGGGATATATTGGTTTTCCCCATATCATGCTATTTTGGATTGTCACTCCAAGATCGTGACCTTGGCTTTGCCTGATTTTCCTCGACTTCAGTGGAGAGGGACCCCAGGTAATGCCACCTGTAGTGTTATTTCGTATTTTCAAGGCTCGACGTATGGTCGAGAAGGGGTGTCTATCATATTTGGTGTATGTTCGTGACTCTAGCACAGAGGTTCCATCTATTCCCTCTGTTCTTGTTGTTCTGGAGTTCCCTGAGGTTTTCCCTTTAGACCTTCCGTTCATTCCGCCATATCGCATGGCCCCGCCAGAGTTGAAAGAGTTGAAGGAGCAGCTTTAGGACTTGCTTGATTAGGGTTTTATTAGACCCAGTGTATCACCTTGGGGTGCACCACTCTTATTCATGAAAAAAAGGATGGGTCGATGAGGATGTGCATTGATTTCTGGCAGTTGAAAAAGGTGATGATAAAGAAAAAGTATCCATTGCCGAGGATTGACGATTTGCTCGACCAGCTTCAGGGTGCCCGGGTGTTCCCAAAGATAGATTTAAGGTCTGGTTATCATCAGCTGAGGATTAGGGCGTCTGATGTCCCTAAGACAACATTTTGCACTCAGTATGTGCATTATGAGTTGTTTGGTCATATAGTTTGGGTTAACTAATTCCCCGGCAAAATTCATGGAGTTTATGAAGAAAGTGTTCAGGCCCTATTTGGGTTTGTTTGTGCTTGTATTCATTGAAAACATTTTGAAATACTCCCCAAGTCAGGAGGAGCATGAGAAACACCTCAAAGTGGTTTTTCAAACATTGAAGGATAGTTAGTTGTACGCCAAGTTCTTAAAGTGCGAGTTTTGATTGAGTTCAGTCGCATTTCTGGGTCATGTCGTATCAGCATACGGTATTCAGGTGGACCCGAAGAAGATATATGTAGTCAAGAACTGGCCTCGGCCAGCTTCAGCTACAGAGATCCGGAGCTTCTTGGGTTAGCTGGTTACTACATACGTTTCATTGATGGGTTTTCATCCATTACAGCCCCGATGACTAGATTGACCTAGAAGGATGCCCAGTTCAGGTGGTCAGATGAGTGCGAGGCGAACTACCAAAATCTCTAGACAGCTCTAACTATGGCACCGGTATTGGTTTTGCTCACGGGATCTGGGCCTTATACTATTTATTGTGATGCCTCCCATGTCGGGCTTAGCGCAGTGTTAATGCAGAAAGGAAAGGTCATAGCATTTGCTTCGGGACAGTTGAAGATCCACGAGAAGAATTATCCAGTTCATGACCTATAATTGGCAGCCATTGTTTATGCCTTGAAGATCTGGAGGCATTATTTATATTGTGTGACGTGTGAGGTGTACACGGATTACAAGAGCCTTTTGTACTTGTTCAAATAGAATGAGTTGAATTTCAGGCAGCGGAGGTGGTTGGAGTTATTGAATGACTATGATGTTTCTATCTTATACCCCCGAGGAAGGCCAATGTGGTGGCTGATGCATTGAGTAGGAAGTCTGCCAGCATGGGTAGTCTTACCTATATCCCAGTCAGGCAAAGACCGCTTGCTTTAGATGTTCAAGCCTTGGCCTATCGATTTTTGATATTGAATATTGCTGAGCCTAGTAGGGTAATAGCTTGCACGGTTGCTCGTTCGTCATTGAGGGATCATATTCGGGAGAGGCAGTTTGACGATCCCCATTTGTGTGTCCTGAGAGGCATGGTGCAGTGGCGAGGTGCCAGGGAAATGAATTTGGGAAATGATGGTGTATTGGGATTGCACGAGCGAGTTTGTGTGCCCAATGTTAACGGTATCTGGGAGTCGAGCTTAGAAGAGGCCATAGTTCTTGGTATTCTGTTCACTTGGGAACCGCAAAGATGTATCAGAATTTGAGACATCATTATTGGTGGCGCAGAACGAAGAAAAACATCATTGCATATATGGCTCGTTTCCTGAATAGTAAGAAGGTGAAATACGAGCATCAGAGTCCCGATGGGTTATTTCAAAGGATTGAGCTTCCCGAGTGGAAGTGGGAGATAATCACCACGGATTTTGTTACTAGCCTTTTGATGACCCGGAAGAAGTTTGATGCCGTATGGGTTATTCTTGATAGGCTGATCAAGTCTGTGCATTTTATTCCAGTTGACACAACCTACTCATTTTGAGAGATATGCTGAGATTTACATCAGAGAGATCGTTCGCCTTCATGGGGTGCCCATATATGTTATTTCAAACTGAGGTCCACAATTTACCTCGCATTTATGGAAGGAGGTACAGCATGACTTGGTCACCCAGGTTCACTTGAGTACATCATTTCACCCCTAGATGGACGGTGAGTCCGGGAGGACTATTCAGATTCTTGAGGATATGCTCCAAGCCTGCGCTGTTGATTTTGGAGGCTCGTGGGACCAGTTCTTGCCCTTAGCAGAGTTTTCCTGCAAAAACAGTTACCAGACCAGGATTTAGATGGTTTTTATAAGGCGTTGTATGGTAGGCGGTGTAGGTCCCCAGTCGGATGGTTTGATCCAGGAGAGGTACGATTATTGGGTAAAAATCTAGTACAGGAGGCCTTGGATAAGTTCAAGGTCATTCAGGATAGATTTCGGTCAGCTCAGTCTAGGTAGAAGAGTTATGCAGATTGTAAGGTCGTGGATGTTTCTTTCATGGTTGGGGAGCGAGTATTGCTCCGTGTATCGCGTATGAAGGGCATGATGAGATTCGGGAAGAAGGGCAAGCTTAGCCCTAGGTTTATTGGATCATTTGAGATTCTCAATCTCATGGGAAAGGTGGCATATAGATGCCTAGCTTGTCAGCCATGCATCCGTTTTTTTGATTTATCCATGCTTCGAAAGTATCACGACAATCCCGCCCACGTGTTAGATTTCAGCACTATCCAATCGAACAAGGATCTGTCATATGAGGGGGAGCTTGTGGCTATTTTAGACCGGAAAGTTCGTCGGTTGAGGTCGAGGGGTTTTTCATCAGTGCATGTTCAGTGTAGAGGTCATCCTCATGAGGCATCGACCTGGGAGTCCGAGTCTGAACGCAGAGCCGTTATCCCTATTTATCTCCCAACTCAGGCATTTCTTTCTTTTGCCCGTTTGAGGATGAATGGTTGTTTAAGAGGTGGAGGATGTGAAGATCCAAAGGGTCATCACTATAAATCCCCCTTTCTCTGTTCTTCTGAGGCCTCGAAAACCTCTAATCAGGTCACCTCAATTTACATGCGTAGTCCGGGCGCGAAGTCAGAAAGTTTTTAAGTGCAAATATTTGAACTCTATGTTATAAACTATGAATTTTGGTAACAATATTAATATAGTTGCCTTTGGTCAATATTTTGGGCAAACAGACCGGGACTAGTGATGTGACAGTCCCAGATGAAAAATATGGGTGCGCGGTGTCTTCCCGGTATCAAAATCCGAGGTCCCAGTCCCAAGTACGGAATTTTTAAAAGAAATTGTTTATTTGAAAATGATATGAAAAATTGAAATGAAAATGAGCTAGAAAATATATGTATTGGGCTCGTATTTTGGTTCTGACGCCCGGTACAGGTCTTAATTGAGCGTTAAGCACTTTCTATGAAGTTTTGTCGAAATCGGATGTCGTTTGACGTGTTTCAGACTAAAAATGGGAAATTTGGAAGTTAAGAACTTTGAAATGAAATTATGAGTTTTGGAGGTTGATTCTATGCAAATGATTTTATTTTGGCGATTTGATCGCGCGAGTAAGTCCGTACAATGTCTTTGAGATTGTGTGCAAGGTTGGTCTGGAGCCCCGAGGGCTTGGGAGAGTTTGGGTGAGGCCAAGAGTTCATTTTGCAGTTGAGAAATGCTTCAAGGGTAGCAGACCTGCAGGCTTCGCAAATTCAAACACGGTCCTGGGCAGCTAACTTTTAAAATGTGAAGAAGACCTCGCAATTTCGAAGTCCATCCATTTGTCCCAGCCTTCGCAAATACGAAGGACATCTCAAAAATGTGATGCCCCCCTTCAACCCAGTCTTCGCAAATGCGAAGACTTCTTACTCAAATCATTTGTAAGTCAACTTATACTCAATTTCATAAATCATTAACATCTTCTATCATGTTTTCATCTCAAAATCAAGGTTTTCCGTCGGTAAAAATGGAGATTTGGGGAAGAACATAAGTTTTCTTAAAATAAGGTATTTGGATCTCAATGTTAGGTCAGATATCAAAATAAAATATATATATATATGAACTCGTGGGGGAATGGTTAACCTAATTTTGGTTCGATCCTCGGGTTTTTACAATGTGGGCCTGGGGGCATTTAGAGAATTTTGGGCAAAACTTTAGGAAATTCATGCTTATGCATTCAAATTTATTTAACTAGCATTTGTTGATACCATTGAGTAACTTGTGACTAGATTCGAGCGGTGTTGTTGCGAATTCGAGGGGTAAAGCTATCCTAGAGGCGTGAGTTGATTTTGGAGTTTTCGAGGTAAGTGTTTGATCTAACTTTGGGTTAAGGGAATAAGAATAGAATATTATTGCTATGTGCTATTTGAAGTTGATGTATAGGTATGGTGACGATTACCTATGCGCCCGAGTCTAGCATGACCGTGGGTCTTAATTTATTCAATTCGAATAATGTGGCATGAATTGTTGCTTAATTTCATTGAGTTCACATGATATGATCTGTTGAGGGCAAATAGAGGCTTGTAAAGATTATTGAAACATTTGCTTGATTTAAAGTTGTTGGTAGTGAAATGATGGAAGTGGAAGCCTTGCGATTATTTCCCTTACTGGGATTTTTGAATAAATTAAACTCTCCCTTGCTGGGATTTTTGTATAAATTGGACTCTTCCTAGATGGGATGATTGAGCTGTTAGTTATATTCCCTTGTGGGGACTCTTGCATTTTCATGTTACTCCCCTCGCACTTGAGTTGAATGATGTTGGGTGAGTTTGTTGGTAAATATCAACGATCGGGTTGCACGTCGCGATGGTACTGAATATTGAGGATCGGGTTGTATGCCGCAATGGATGGAATGTCGAGGACCAGGTTTCACGCGGCAACGGATAAAGATGTTGAGGGTCGGGTTGCGCACCGCAACGGAAATATGAATTGAGTATATAGTTCTATGTGTTAAGCTTTTCAGTGGTCCTTTATCAGTTGTCATCCGCTCAGTTTCACTTTTGTTAGCTGATTTTTGTATTTGATCTGTTGTACCCCTACAAAATGCCCCCCTCACTTTTATCTATCTAGAATAGCGTATTCTCTTGTTATTGCATATATCTATATATGTTATTTGTGGTAGGTCCTGTGTAGCCTCGTCACTACCTTGCCCGAGTTAGGCCAGGCACTTACCAGCACATGGGGTCGGTTGTGCTGATGCTACACTTCTGTGCCTTTTATGAATAGGTAAGGAGACAGCTTACATACCTCAGTAGTAGATTGGTGTTGGAAACACGTTTCAAATGCAATATACTAAACGTGTGTTCTTCTGTAGGTTTTGATGAATGTCAAACAAAGCAATAAGCGATATATAGCAGTGCTCAAGGACAAGCACATAATGGATGCATTACAAGAAGCTCAAGACAATGCTTGGAAATGTTATAATTGAGTCAATATTAATTGTGATCTTGATTCCTCAATCTTGGCTCATAACATGGCTTCTCTACTAAAATTATTTTTCCAAAATCATGCATATTTAAAGTAAGTGTCAAATGATTTTAAACTATGCATATTTACATTTGTTAAAATGTTTTCCAAACATGCCTCAAAAATCTGGGCTAAGATAATCGATTATGTACTTATGATAATCGAGTATCTCTAAGCCAAGACTGCATGACAATCGATTGTGAATTAATGATAATCGATTGTGAGTAAGCCAGTTAACATCAGGTTTTTGCAAACTGCATAACAATCGATTGTGTACTTTCGATAATCGATTGTTAACTGAGGCAAAGTTTTCAAAACTCATAAAAATCGATTATGAACTAATGGTAATCGATTGGAATGAGAAAAATGTCTCCCAGTGATTTTAAGTAAAATAATAATCGATTGTGGCTTTTGATAATCGATTATATATGAGACAGTAAGTTTTGAAATTAATTAATAATCGATTGTGGCTTTTGATAATCGATTATATATGAGACAGTAAGTTTTGAAATTAATTAATAATCGATTGTGGCTTTTGATAATCGATTATATATGAGACAGTAAGTTTTGAAATTAATTAATAATCGATTGTTCTATTTGATAATCGATTGTTGAAGCTGACCGTTGTCATATTTTTTTAAATTACCTTCAGGTAATCGATTGTGATATATAACAATCGATGTTTTAGCGTAAAATCTGGAAAAGATTTTCTGAACGTTGTTAAAATAATCGATTATTGATTTCCTGATAATCGATGTTTTATGCCAAAAATTGGAAAGGATTTTTTAACGTTATAATTAATCGATTATTGATTTGAAGTAATCGATTGTTAACGTAAAATCTGGGATTGATTTTTTGATCTGATAGGCAAACAATCGATTGTTTAGTCCTGACAATCGATTGTCACTGAGTAATTTCAGCAATCCTTAATTGGCAATTAGACAACGGTAAGACTGAGTTTTTCACCTATAAATACAGGTTTAACTCAGTGTTTTCACAACAACAACACATACAATTTAAGTATTTTCATTGCTAAAAGCTTTCTTACATTGATCATCATTTTCATTCATCTATAAAGCTTTTTGAAGAGCCATTCTATTGAGCTAAGTTGTTGTGATCTTGAGCGTACTATTTCTACTCATATCTACTCATTGAGGAGTACTTTGTAAAGTGAGTGTGTCTTTGTGTTTGTAAGAGAATTGCGATTCTCGTTTGTTGAGGAACTTGTGTTTCCTCGGTTGAAGTCTTTGGGATTGTTATCCCCGAGCAATTGAAGTCTTTGGGATTGTTATCCCCGAGCAATTGAAGTCTTTGGGATTGTTATCCCCGAGCAATTGAAGTCTTTGGGATTGTTATCCCCGAGCAATTGAAGTCTTTGGGATTGTTATCCCCGAGCAATTGAAGTCTTTGGGATTGTTATCCCCGAGCAATTGAAGTCTTTGGGATTGTTATCCCCGAGCAATTGAAGTCTTTGGGATTGGTATCCCCGAGCAATTGAAGTCTTTGGGATTGTGATCCCCGAGCACCTAGGTGAGGCTTGTGTCCTCAGCTGTAACGGTTTGTTAAGCACCCGTAAGCTTGACAAGTTTAGTGGAAATCTCGAGAGAGTCTCTCGGGGACTGGACTAACCACGTTTGTGGCCAACCAGGATACATCTTTGTGTAAGTTTATTTTACTGCACTTGTCTTAATTTCTGCAAAGTTTTTAAATTCCGCACTAAAACGCTTAATAATTTTAAAATGCTATTCACCCCCCCCTCTAGCGTAAAGCGTTATTTCCAACAATTGGTATCAGAGCCATACTCTCTGAAAGACTTAACCGTTTGAGAGAATCTTTCCATGGCTTCTACTCTAGACTCTTTTGCAGGTATTGATGAAGGACAGTGCCCCACAAGACCTCCTTTGTTCAACGGGACAAATTATTCATATTGGAAAGAAAGGATGCAGATATTCGTCAGATCAAACAGCCCTTACTTGTGGAAGGTATACACCAAAGGAAATGAGGTTCCTGTCAAACAGGTGGAAGGAGTATGGGTGCCAAAATCAGAAGAGGAATTCAACGCCGAGGATAATCGAATAGTCCAAAATAATTTTAAAGCTATTAACTTATTACTTTGTGCTGTTAATGCTAATGATTACAGGAAAATCTCCTGCTGCAAAACAGCGAAAGAAATGTGGGACAAGCTTGAGGTCACTTACGAAGGGACTGACCAGGTAAGAGAAGCTAAAATTGACTTTTTAACTCATGCTTACGAATTGTTCCATATGAATGAAGGCGAAAAGGTAGACGAGATGTTTGAGCGGTTCTCATCAATAGTGAATGATCTCCACGCGCTCAAGAAGACGTTCACAGACAAAGAACTAGTTCGAAAAATCCTTAGGAGCCTAACACCGGCATGGCGATCAAAGGCTGATGCGATTCAAGAGTCAATTGGAATCACGAACGTCACCATAGACGCTCTTAGAGGTAATCTTAAGACTTATGAATCCACTATTCTTAACCCTGTTATTGATGAACAAAGAAGGCAAAAGATTGCTCTAAAGGCGAGCACAAGTCAATCACCGATTGAAGAGGATGGAGATAGCGAATTTGGACTCATCATCAAAAAGTTCCAAAAATTCATGCGAAAAGAATATGACCGCAAAGAAAAAAAGCAAGGTGAGCAAGTTAAATGTTATGAATGTGGTGAAACAGGGCATATCAAAACAAACTGCCCAAATCTTAAAAAGGAGAAGAAACCCTTCAAGAAGCAACGAGCATACATATCTTGGGGAGGAGATTCCGGAGACGAATCCAGTGAAGAAGAAAATGAAGAAGCGGCAAATCTCTGCCTCATGGCACAGGAAGAAAATCAAAGTGAGGTAAGTCAAATCTCTTCTCAAAATTTTTATACTCTTGATGACATGAGAAATGCCTTTGATGAATTGTATGCTGAATTTCTCAAAGTTACAAAAACCGTCACTAGTTTAAGAGAAAGTGCTTCTCTAAAAGAACAAGATTTTCAAAAACAGTTTTCATTAAAAGAAAAAGAATTAGAAAAATTGGTTTTGGAAAATGAGAAGCTACTAGAACAAAACAAGTTTTATGGGAAAAGAAGTTCTGACAAGCCCGAGAGTTCTACAAAAAATTGTGCTTCTTGTGTAGTCCTTAAGAATGAAGTAGGTAGATTAAAAGGCACACTAGACAAATTCAACTCCTCTCATAAAAACTTGAATGTGGTGCTTGATAACTTGAAATCAACCAAGCATGGAATAGGCTTCATAAATGAAGAAGAGGTTGATGCAAAAACCCAACCACCTAGAGCTCAACCTAGGATTAATAACAAAAATGTCTTTCCTAAAACTAACATGCATGCTAGACAAAATATTAGGAGACCTAGACATGACTTTCCACCTAGCAATCGTCACCATAGACATGATGCATATTTTAGGCACAACAGTGATCATGCTAGAAGATCCCGAAATGTTCAACCTAGAAATGATTATGGTGCTCAAATTAGGAGAAATGAAAATAGAGAAAACAATGTGCATTATTCCAGCTACTATGAGCCTAGACGCATGCATAATCCAAATGTGACATGTCATTATTGTAGACGAATTGGTCATATTGCTCCCGCATGCTTTACTAGACATAGACATGCTACTCAAACATATCATTATAGTATGCATAACCCTCAAGGACCCAAAATGGCATGGGTACCAAAAGAGCATTGATTTGTTTTGCAGGTGTGCTTGAAGGAATCAAGTGTAGTGGATGCTCCAAATACTTGACGGGAGACGAATTCAAAATTCCTTCAATTAAAGCACAAAGAAGGAGGAAGAGACGAAAAGTCGGTTTAGAGACTTCTTTAAATCGGAAGTATTTTCGAATTTTTTTAAAAAGACAAAATACAAGGAAGACAAAGGCAAAATTGTGAAAGAAGCTTCTCAAATTGAAGAATGAGCCAAAGGACCAAAATGAACGGAGGATGCTCAAAATCAGGTAATTGGCAAAGTCGAAGGGAAGGTAAGTACCCTAAACCCTCTTAAGAACATCCTAGGACAAAATTCTTAAGAGTTCACGTTCTTCACCCGACTACACAAGTTTCAAAGTTATCATTTCATTTATAGATTATTGACTTGAGCGTCGGAGATGTTTAATTCTATTTTGCAGGCATCCCCCCAAAAAGGTAAGAGGAAAGTATGAATTATCTTGATACAAGAAAAATCGATCATAATCGATTATTTATGCTTACAATCGATTATCAGTATCAATAATCGATTATTTGTTGATTCAATTTTCTGCCATGAAATCTTGTTGACTGTTTACATTGCCTGATAGAATTAAGTTTCATCATTTTAGCATCCCCCTTCCAAACAATCGATTATTTGTTCTGCCAATCGATTATTTGCCAAAATTCAAACTCTCTGTGAGTAAACAATCGATTACTATATACTGACAATCGATTATCTGTTTTAAACTTGTTACCGTTTTGGCTCTATAATCGATTCCTGTCAGGTCATAAATATGACAAACAATCGATTACCAAGTTTGACAATCGACTATCTCTTTCAAATTTTTACCGTTCTGGCGTGTAATCGATGTGTCAGATCATCTTCATTAATGACAATCGATTATTCCATTCAAACAATCGATTGTCGAACGGTCAGTGAATTTATTTTTACCGTTTCAGACTTCACATCTCTTCAAATCTTTTCCAATAAATGTAAGACTCATTCCTTCTCTATATATAGGCTGCACATATGCTCTTGTATACTCACTCAAGCTTCCAAGCATCAAATTCTCTTGTTTTCTTTGAAAAATCCTAGCACATTCTTTTCAAAAAAAAAAAAAAAAAAATGTCAAGCCGCAACTCCAAACGTGCTCGTTCCAAACAAGGTGCCTCTTCTTCTCGCCATCCATATCAAGATGGATCGGTTCTATTTTTTGAATCCAATGAAGAGCTCACCCGGTTCGTAACCAAATTTGAGAAACGCCTTATTCTCCCTCCTCGCTTTTCAACAAACGCTCTTATTGCACCATTCATTCCAGCCGCGAATATGCTAAGAGAGTGCCATCTTTTCAACTTCCTACTCCTTACTCACCCCTACTACAACATTTCTTTGGTTGAAGCTTTTTACTCCAACCTTCACAAAAATGATGAGGGTGAACTTGTTACCAATGTTAACGGCATTCCCATTCTAATTTCTGAAGATAACCTCCACCTCATTGCCGGCATTCCGCATGATGGTGAAGACATCTACCAATACATAAATGATGCCGGGCACATGCTTGATGAAACAAACCTCTTCCGCCAAGCCGGAGTCGCCTATGATGAGTCTTCTTCCCGTCGTCCCACCATAAAGGGTATGGACCCGAATTATCGTTTCATTCTTTATTTCATCACTCGTGTTCTCAAACCCCGTAAACTCAATCACACCACCATTTCCCAAGAGGATGCCAAATTTCTTTACGCCATTGTCAC
This sequence comes from Nicotiana benthamiana, assembly GCA_034376525.1. Lineage (NCBI taxonomy): Eukaryota > Viridiplantae > Streptophyta > Magnoliopsida > Solanales > Solanaceae > Nicotiana > Nicotiana benthamiana. Next base: position 122,976,444 of record CM067339.1, read on the forward strand.
CGGGGTTAACATAAATTGGTGCAAGCTTATTCTATCCCATATGTTCAATGCCACCAGAGATGACATACCTCTCCCCTATGCCCTCTTGATAATGAAATTTCTTGAAGCTTCCGGGGTCAATACTGCTAATGGTCCTCTCAAAAAGAGCACCAAAATCTGGGAAATTTCGGAGTCTTCCTTTCATCATGATGGTGATCATGCTCCCGCTCCTCCTCAAAATCAACAAGCCCGTCGTGCTCATCCTCCTCAGGAGCCTACCCTCCGGACCATTTCTGACCAAATTACTCAATTAACACGTGAGGTCCATGGTTACTTTGATCACGTGAATTATGCCTATGCTCAGATGGTGCCATATCAAGCGCCTCCAAATGATGATGAAGGGGATGGGGGTGATGAATGATGAAATTGCTATTTTATCTATGTGAAATTGTTGAATGATGAATGTGAAATTGTTATTGTTATTGGTTTATAATATTTTTCCAATAAATAAACTTGTGTTTATTTCATATTTGTTATTCTTCCCTTGTGTACATTTTTTTGCTAATGGCAAAAGGGGGAAGAAACGGGATATCAAGAAGTATGCTATATTATGCTATATGCTCTCAACTTCATTCATGCTTAAAGTGAGGGGGAACATGAATTGAGGGGGAACATGACACTTGTCTTGGTTTATCAAAATAATTATTGCATATATCCCGCCTATGTTTGCCATTATCAAAAAGGGGGAAATTGTTGGAAACACGTTTCAAATGCAATATACTAAACGTGTGTTCTTCTGTAGGTTTTGATGAATGTCAAACAAAGCAATAAGCGATATATAGCAGTGCTCAAGGACAAGCACATAATGGATGCATTACAAGAAGCTCAAGACAATGCTTGGAAATGTTATAATTGAGTCAATATTAATTGTGATCTTGATTCCTCAATCTTGGCTCATAACATGGCTTCTCTACTAAAATTATTTTTCCAAAATCATGCATATTTAAAGTAAGTGTCAAATGATTTTAAACTATGCATATTTACATTTGTTAAAATGTTTTCCAAACATGCCTCAAAAATCTGGGCTAAGATAATCGATTATGTACTTATGATAATCGAGTATCTCTAAGCCAAGACTGCATGACAATCGATTGTGAATTAATGATAATCGATTGTGAGTAAGCCAGTTAACATCAGGTTTTTGCAAACTGCATAACAATCGATTGTGTACTTTCGATAATCGATTGTTAACTGAGGCAAAGTTTTCAAAACTCATAAAAATCGATTATGAACTAATGGTAATCGATTGGAATGAGAAAAATGTCTCCCAGTGATTTTAAGTAAAATAATAATCGATTGTGGCTTTTGATAATCGATTATATATGAGACAGTAAGTTTTGAAATTAATTAATAATCGATTGTGGCTTTTGATAATCGATTATATATGAGACAGTAAGTTTTGAAATTAATTAATAATCGATTGTTCTATTTGATAATCGATTGTTGAAGCTGACCGTTGTCATATTTTTTTAAATTACCTTCAGGTAATCGATTGTGATATTTAACAATCGATGTTTTAGCGTAAAATCTGGAAAAGATTTTCTGAACGTTGTTAAAATAATCGATTATTGATTTCCTGATAATCGATGTTTTATGCCAAAAATTGGAAAGGATTTTTTAACGTTATAATTAATCGATTATTGATTTGAAGTAATCGATTGTTAACGTAAAATCTGGGATTGATTTTTTGATCTGATAGGCAAACAATCGATTGTTTAGTCCTGACAATCGATTGTCACTGAGTAATTTCAGCAATCCTTAATTGGCAATTAGACAACGGTAAGACTGAGTTTTTCACCTATAAATACAGGTTTAACTCAGTGTTTTCACAACAACAACACATACAATTTAAGTATTTTCATTGCTAAAAGCTTTCTTACATTGATCATCATTTTCATTCATCTATAAAGCTTTTTGAAGAGCCATTCTATTGAGCTAAGTTGTTGTGATCTTGAGCGTACTATTTCTACTCATATCTACTCATTGAGGAGTACTTTGTAAAGTGAGTGTGTCTTTGTGTTTGTAAGAGAATTGCGATTCTCGTTTGTTGAGGAACTTGTGTTTCCTCGGTTGAAGTCTTTGGGATTGTTATCCCCGAGCAATTGAAGTCTTTGGGATTGTTATCCCCGAGCAATTGAAGTCTTTGGGATTGTTATCCCCGAGCAATTGAAGTCTTTGGGATTGTTATCCCCGAGCAATTGAAGTCTTTGGGATTGTTATCCCCGAGCAATTGAAGTCTTTGGGATTGTTATCCCCGAGCAATTGAAGTCTTTGGGATTGTTATCCCCGAGCAATTGAAGTCTTTGGGATTGGTATCCCCGAGCAATTGAAGTCTTTGGGATTGTGATCCCCGAGCACCTAGGTGAGGCTTGTGTCCTCAGCTGTAACGGTTTGTTAAGCACCCGTAAGCTTGACAAGTTTAGTGGAAATCTCGAGAGAGTCTCTCGGGGACTGGACTAACCACGTTTGTGGCCAACCAGGATACATCTTTGTGTAAGTTTATTTTACTGCACTTGTCTTAATTTCTGCAAAGTTTTTAAATTCCGCACTAAAACGCTTAATAATTTTAAAACGCTATTCACCCCCCCCTCTAGCGTAAAGCGTTATTTCCAACAATTGGGAGCGAGCCTTCAGTCCAGAGACTCCTAGGTAATTCGCTGGCGTGCGCGGGCCTTGAATCTCTTCTATTTCATTTCAGTTTGTTTATTTGCATCGAGACAGACTCTTGTGTATTTTCTTTCAAACTGATGTTTTTCGTACTCCTTTAGTAGTCCGTGAGTAGTGACACCAGATACTAGGTAGCGATATGTTATAAACTTCCGAACTTTACTATTGTTTTTGTTATACATCAAAGCCCCACAAGTTTTACACTTAGCCTTATTTTGAGCTCTTAGTTGAGTAATAAAAGTTCCAAACAAGAGATGTTTTGGGCTGTCTAGAAGGTTGTCTATTAAAATTAGGGGTACTACAGGAGGATCGGGTTGGGCATCATTTGGATTATTATCAGTTGGATTAACAACAAGACTAGTATGTGTATTATCTAAATTCGGTTGCGTTTCATCTAAATCATCATTTTCATCGATATTTTGATTACGATAAAGAGCACTCATAACTTCATCATTTAATTGTTGACCTGGTGCAATATCATGGGAAAATTGACTATCAAAAAATTTAAAACAAGGGTTATCACTATGAATAATAACAGGTGGAGGAGGATGGGTAGCAAGTCTAGATCAAGGAGCCGGGGGAGGAGTAGTAGTTTGGCGACTAGATTCACCAATTTTAGAGCCTTAGTTTTTGGGGCAGCCCTGGGCTGGGCCCAACCCACGATACAGCCTTAGTTGTTGGATTTAGACTCTATCTTCTTTTACGGTCTATTTGCATGTGTGGTAAGAAATAATCTTAATATAGGTTCACTTGTGTCATGACCCAATTTCCTAACCCGGTCGTGATGGAGCCTCTCATGAAGACAAGGCCAGCCAACTAACCTAAATAGTCTCTTTTACAATTATCAGACATAAATGAATAGATAAATACAACTTAACAACAATAATAACCAGCATAAATAACCCAACACAACCGGATTGGGGTTTCATAACACACGAGTATCTAAAGAAAATCTAAACATAGCTACATAGCCAATTATATACAAAAGTAAAATTTGAAATTCTAAAGATAACGCCAGGTGCCTCGAACGCTGATGGTCACATTGCTCAGCTGCAATAATAATACCATCAATCAGCTAGTAACCCGTTATTGGGTGAACTATACCTACAACTGCACGCGATGTGTAGAGAGTAAAGTGAGTACTCCAACCCAGTGAGCAATAAGAGTAAATAATAACTGAGCGGCAAAAAAACACGTAAACTATCTGTCATGCTATATAGGGTAGTGCAACTCATTGAGAAAAAAAAAACAATAAAATTGTGGAAATCATTTTGAAATTATCTGGGCTCAGTTAAAACTTCCTTTGAAAATATTCTTTCCAATCGTTAAGCAAACAAATGCAAAGAAAGATAGTGAAAATCAACACATTGGTCAGCCCCTCGAGCACAACACTTCACTAACAATTTACACCAGGGTATTTTGTAAACAGTGCAAGAAGTAGCATGGATGCCAATGAAATGAGGGTGCTGAATGTCATGAAAACTAGTACAAATAGGAATAAATGCATGAGTTCAATGCAATACATATGATGGTACATTTCAGTACCCACTGTGGCGTGCATCCCGAGCGATCCATATCTATTTATCATCGATGGCGCTCACTCGGGGTATGTATAGACTCCGGAGGAGCTCCTACTGCCCAAGCGCAAAAAAAAGCCATCTCGTTGCATCAATGAATACCTGGTCAGTCATTGTTACCCGACCGTTTTACATCATAAATGTCATTGTTACCACTATTTCAAGTCACATCACACAGTGTCAGTGTTTCCACTGTTTCAAGTTACATCATACTGTATCATTGTTACATTGTTTCAAGTTACATCATACGGTTTCATTGTTACCACTATTCCAAATCACTTATGTGGAGCACATCCCAATCCACGCTCAGTCCAGAAACTACGCTCAGTAGTTCTGAGCTTGAAATATCATTTGAGTTTTCAAAACATAGAAGTATGGATGAGTTTGCCAAAAAGTATTTAAAACCTTGGACTGAAACCAAATGATATGCAAGATATGCTAAAACAGTAATATCAATCCCCGAAGGAGTCGCATATTTGGAACGAAGCCCAAACATGGCAATCAGCCCAAATTATGATGTTAACAAATAGTTTCAGTCTAATACGTGGTAAATCATTAACCGATACGGACCAAGTCACAATCCCCATCGGTGCTCTACTCCACGCTCATATCTGGTGTGCAAGTCACCTCAATATAGTACTATGATGTGCAAACTCGGGGTTTTAAACCCTCAAGATATCATTTACAAGTATTACTCACCTCAAACCGGTGAAATATCTAGCTTGCGATGCCTTTTCCTCTCAAATCGGCCTTCGAGCGCGTCGAATCTTGCCAAAACCACAACGAATATGTTAGAATAGGCTAAGGGAAAATAACCCAAATGAAAAGACTAGAAAAACATCAAAAATCATGCAGTGGGAAAAACCCGAGCCTCGGGACAACTCATCGAAAAATAACAAAATTGACATCACCGGATTCCACTTCTTGCCACAAGTCAATACTTATCAAATTCACAAGAATCAGAGTCCATTTGACACCTCAAAACACTAGTTTATACTCTCTTAAGTTTCAAACCCTAACCTCCATTTTAACCATTAATTCCTTGGGGTTTCAGTGTTAATCCATGATTTTTCACCGTAATAACATGTTCTAAGTCCAAGAATCCATACCTGATGAAAGCCCTCGAAACCCTCTTGAAAATCGCCTCAAAGCTCCCCAAGTTCGAAGTAAAAAATGTTGTTCTTTCACAAATTCACAAAGAAGACTTAATTAAATGTTCTGTCCAGACCTTTCCGCTTCTGCGACCAAATTACCGCTTCTGCGGTTCCCTTTTAAATATCCAAAACCGCTTCTGCGGCTAAATGTCTGCTCCAACAAAACCATTTCAGCGGCCAGGCTTCCGCGTCTGTGGAACTTGCCTTGAGCCCCACTTCCGCTTTTGCGCCCCCATCGACCGCTTTCACTAGACCACACGTGCAGTCTCAAAATTGCAGGTGCAAAAACACCAGGTACAAGAAAAATTCAGCAATCACTCAAGTCCAATTTTACCCCGTTTGTCATTCGAAAATACCCCGAGGCCCCCGGGACCCCAATAAAAAGTACCATCGCACCTAAAAACATCATACAGACTTGTTCCAATCTGTCACGCCCCAATTCCGAGGGATAAGACCGGCACTCGACCGTCTATCCCCAATCAAGCGGACCTGTGTGCCTTTCCTATCCCACGTATAGCCCCACATCTCCTATTACTTATTAGCCAAGTGAAATGATCATATGATTAATTTAAAAAATAAATCCATTACAATACATAAACAAAGTACATGGTTCCTAGTGCGGTTTACATCTTACATTGCCCCAAAATACAAAATATATATTACATAAGTTCATGACCCACATTTAGTGTCTATTGAGCCTCTAAATATGAGAGAAGTTAACACATTTCTTGCCGGCAAAAAGGCTCCGTTTATACCTTTTACAAATACCAAAAAAAGATTCAATAAGAAAGGAACAGAAGCGGCATGAGCCACATAGGGCCCCAGAAGGATATACAATCGGGCATATTGATATGTGGTATCTGTGGACTTGACTAGCAAGAAGTGAACTAATTTTTGTGAGTCGATCCACTATCACCCAAATCGAGTCGAACTTGCGCTAAGTGCGAGGTATTCTTGCCACGAAATCCATATTGATCATCTCCCATTTCAACGTTGGTATTTCCATAAGCTAGGTTACCCCACCAGGACGCTGGTGCTCGACTTTTACTTGCTGACAATTCGAACACTTCAATACAAAGTCTGTCATGCCCCTCTTCATACCCTCGTACCAATAAATTTCCTTGAGATCATGATACATTTTTCTAGAACTCGGGTGCACCGAATACCTGGAATGATGAGACTTCGCCATTACCCTCTCTCGAAGATTATCCACATCTGGATTGATGAACTGTATTTCTGTGACTTCTGCTACTAGCGCCGAATCTGCTATGTTGTGCACCATAATTTCCTCCTCATTTGGGGTCAAAATACAAATCCCAAGACTAGCCAATTAATAAACCTCCCAATCTAGGAGCCTCTTATCCGCTCCCAAGTGAGCCAAACATCCCATGTACTTTCGACTAAGGGTGTCGGCCACTACATTCGTCTTTCCTGGATAATACAAGATGTCCATATCATAGTCTTTACGAAACTCCAATCACCTCCGCTGCCTTAAGTTTGATCCTTCTACATTAATAAATATTGGAGACTCGTGTGGTCCGAGAACACATCCACATGGACCGCATATAGATAATGCTGCCATATTTTCAATTCTTGAGTTTTCTTGAAGCGTACACTATAACCTTCCCATGCTGGATTAATACGCACCATAAACTGACCTTGGAGGCATCACAGTAGACCAAAAATCCTTCCGTGGCTTCCAGCAAAGCCAATATCGGTGCCGAGGTCAACCTCGACTTCAATTCCTAAAGACTTCTCTCACAAGAGTCAGACCATTGTAACTTGACTGTCTTCTCCGTCAATCTAGTCAATGGGTAGGCGAGGGTGGAGAAACCCTCTACAAACCTCCAACAATACCCTACTAAACCAATAAATCTACAGATCTCCGTCGGGGTCGCGGATTTGGGCCAATCCTTCACTGCTGAAATCTTTAAGGGATCTATTGAAATCCCCTCACTAGAAAAAACATAACCCAAAAAGGAGACGGGCTCCTACCAAAATTAACATTTTGAAAAATTTATCGTACATCCGCTGTTGATGAAGAGTCTCCAAAACTGCCCTAAGATGATTGGCACGATCCTCCCTGCTTCGTGAGTAAACAGGGGTTTCGTTAATGAAAATAATAACAAAGAGTCTAGAAATGGCTTGAAAACCCGATTCATAAGATCCATGAAGACTGCTGGGGAATTGATTAGACAATTAGACATGACCAAAAATTCAAATTGACCATAGCGAATTCTGAAAGCGGTCTAAGGAATATCTTGCTCTCAGATCCTCTATTGGTGATACCTTTATCGTAAATCAATTTTGGAGAAGAAGTTTGCACCTTCTAGTTGGTCGAACAAATCATCCCGAGGCAAAGGTTATTTATTCTTGATTGTGACATTGTTAAGCTGCCGATAATCAATGCACATCTGAAGTGACCCATCCTACTTTCTGACAAAAAGATCTTGAGCACCCCATTGCGACACGCTCAGTCTTATGAACCCTTTCTCAAATAAAACTTTTAGCTTCTCCTTTAATTCTCTTAATTCTGCTGGCGCCATTCTATATGGTGGAATAGATATTGGCTGGGTATCTAGCAATACATCAATCCAAAAAGCAATCTCTCTATCTGGTGGAATCCCTGGAAGCTCATATGGATATACCTCAAGAAAGGCATTCACCACTGGCACGGATTCGGTGGTAGATACTTCTGAAGTGATGTCCGCCACCTGAACCAAGTGATATATGCACCCCTTATTAATCATCTTCAAAGCCTTAAGGTAAGAAATAAACCTACCCTTTGATACCACACCATTTCCTTTCAACTAAATAGTCGGCTCGTTAGGGAACTCGAGTGTCATGACTCTCGTCCAGGAGTCAACTTTAGTATAGCACGAATAGAGCCTGTCCATTCCCATAATCACATCAAAATCTACCATTCAGAGCTCAATAAGGTCGGTCGGGTAACACGACCACACACCGTGACAACACAATTCTTGTAAACTCACGTGGCTATAATAGAATCACCAACCAGAGTCGACATAGAGAATGGCTCGTGAAGCTGCTCGAGTTCTATCCCAAAACTCGAAGCAACGAATGGGGTGACATAGGATAAGGAAGACCCTGGATCAATAAGAGCATAACAATCTATGGTCTGAATAGATAATATACCAATAACAACATCTAAAGAAACCTCAGCGCTCTGGCCACAACTCAAAGCATAAAATTGGCTATTTTCCGCCACTACCCTGAGCTCCACCCCTATCTGCACCACGCTCTATAGTGACTGGAGGACGCGTGGAGGATATAGCAACTGAAGAAATGGATGACTGAGGTAGTACCTTGCCGTGCCCTAACTGGCTATGGTAGTCCCGCTGGATATGACCTCTCACCTCGCAGCCATAACACACCGGGATATCCAAATAGAACGTCTCTGTATGGAACCTCCCACACTTGGGGCATGCAACTCTCCCCTGTTGCAGAGTCTTCATTCCTGGATGACCGGACTGACGGAACCTCGTGCAATCTGAACCTGGTCTCAAATGGCTGCACTGCTGATATTTGTGCAAAAAGGGGCGGTGCGCTCGTTGAGGGCTGCACATATGACCGGAATAGCCCCGATGACCCTCTCTCCACGCAGCTGACCTCCCTGAGTGACCCATTGAGCGAGCCTTGCTGTTACTCTCCCTATCTACCCCTATCTTCAACTTCCTAGCCTCTATGACCTTAGTTAATCCTACAATAATTCCATAATTCATATCTGAGTGCAAGGCCGCTGTGGCAGCCTCTTTCACCACCAATAGACTAAGACCCTGAACAAAATTCCGAACTTGAGCATCCATGGTCGAAACTAATTGAGGAGCATATTTGGACAACCTCAAGAACTCCATGTGATACTCTCCAAAACTCATGCTGCTTTCTTGAGAACCTTGAACTCGGTGGCGCGAGCTGCCATTGTCTCGGCAGGCAAGAAACGGTCAATAAAGGCATCCATGAACTCATCCCATCTTGCCGGAGGTCTTCGCTCCTCATGGGAATCCTCCCATATATCGATCCATGAACGTGATGCTCATTTCAACCTGTAGGAAGCCAACTCAACCCCCTCTATCTCTGTGGCCTTCTTTTCACTGGAAGGGTATACTACATATCCTCAAGGAAGTCCTACGGATCGGCCTCTTGGTCTGTGCTTGAGAACTAAGGAAGGGCTTATCGCAGAAACTGGTAGATTCTGGAACTTGCAGAACCTCCCTGCCCACTGGATGAAACGGGGGCATCATGGATCTCTAGGCCAGTGTGGCCACTAACTAGCTCAACATACGAATGGCTCCTCTAAGGTCCACATCAGAAGCCCCGGGACCGGTAGGATGAACAGCATCAGGATTAGGAATATTGGCGGGAGGTATGGCGGCACCCTCCGCCGCAGCTGGAACGGGAATGCTTGGACATAGAATAGATGGGTCAGGTAGATTCAAGGCCGGGGAGTCACTCTCACCCACGCCATCAGATACATTATTCACGACCACAGTTGGGGTGGCATTGGCCTCAAGGCCGAGTCTAGCTTTCTTCATAGGTGCCATTTCTGAAAATTCCGGAACAAAGCACAAGTTAGATACAAATATTTCCACCTTTCACCTTACCGCACGAAATGGGATAACAAAGAAGAGAATAGTTTCCTTAATGCCTGTGTAGTCCCCTACTTATAGTTGTGGTCGACAGCACACTGATAAGAAGGGCTCTACTATGCACGGCTCCGAGACATACTATGACTCTTTTAAAACCTTAGTCTCTAATGCCAAGTTTGTCACGCCCCAATTCAGAGGGACATGACCAGCACTTAATCGGGTATCCCCACTCAAGAGGATCTTTGTGCCTTTCCTACCCCACGTATTGCCCCACATCTCCCATTGCGTATTAGCAAAGTGAAATGACCATATGATTAATTTAAATTACCAATTCATTACTAAACATAACCAAAGTACATTGTTCCTAGCGTGGTTTACATCTTACATTGACCCAATATACAAAATACATATTACATAAGTTCATGACCCACATTTCCTACCTACGTAGCCTCTAAAATTGATCGAAATTAACACAATACTTGCCGACAACAAAGCTCTGGTTATTCCTTGTACAAATACCAAAACAAGATTCCAAAAGAAAGGAACAGAAGAGGCATGAGCCACGGAGGGCCCCAAAAGGAAAGGGGCTCACCAATTTTGTTGACCGGAAGGGAGGAGGAGCTATGATCGATGGACTGGGGTACCTGCTATAGATCTACCTACAATCATAACATGAATGTAGCGCCCCCGGCAAAAGGGGTGTCGGTACATTTGAACTGTACTGGAATGTATGAACAAACCTTGTCCCCAGTAAACTCAAGCCATATACAAGTAGAAAACAGAAATGGAAGCAACAACCAATTCACACACGAGAGGAACAATCAAGCCAAACAAGTTTTCAATCCCTAATGGTTTCCCACCATCCACAATTCCACACAAATGATTGAACCAATTTGCTCAAATATTTATTTCATGAGTGATTTTGATCAGTGTTCCACCCTTATTACCTCGTCCACCCTTATTACCTCAGCCGCCCTTATCACCATAGCCCGCACCTTCTAACTTTGTGTTGGGGGTGCAACCCGACACCACCGAACAGTTCCAATCCAATCCACAAACAACACAACAACAATAACAATTCACAAGATCAACAAAAATTCTTCTCAAGAAGTAACAACAACAATACTACATGAGTTCCCATAATATCAATGATATTTCCATCATATTCGACAGCCCATAGATATTGTTACCAAATTTCTTTTCGATTGCATTAGTTAAAACTTCCTTTAGTTATTTATTCTTCCACTCTTACCATATAACATGATCACAACATACTAATCACGACAAATTCATAAGTAATTCACGTTCATATCACCTATCAAGCATACATACACAACACAAGGCGATTTCACAAGGATAAAAAATTAGCCATACATACCTGGAGTCGAATCCCCTTTTATACTCCTATTTTTGGCCACCAAGCAATCTAGATACGTCAATCTAGTTCACAAATTAACATATGTGCCTTAGAATTGAAGTTCACAATCACTACTTGAGCTTGTTTAGGTTATCAAGAACAATCCCTTACTTCTACCCAATTCGCCTTACTAGATTATAGTTTTTTAAAGACATGCATGTGAGTTTCCACCCATTATTTCAAGAATCAATGCATGAGACTCCCTCTATTAGCTTAAATCTTAAAATCTAGGAAAAGGGGCAGGGATTTTACCTGCAAGAGTGGGGACGAAGGCAATATATTAAGATTTTCCTGGCCTGGATAGTTTTTGAAGAATCAATTTGATGAAGAACACTTTCTCTCTCAAGAACCTCTCTTCCCTATCTCTTATTTTGCTTAGAAAATATGTTAAAATCAGTGTTGAGGTGTTTTATTAGATAGAAGGTAGGATATAAAATTATTCAAAAATAGAAGACCGAGCCAGGTCTGCGGTCGTACTATGTCATCGTAGAATTGAAATGCGGTCTGCAGATTGGACCGCATATGTGTCCAATCATTGAACATCTCTGCCTGGGTATGCAGTTTGCAATCTTGTTCTGCGGTCGCATAATGCACCACATAACTGAACTTCCAAAATCCTTGAGGGATCTATACGATAACTATATGGTCTCTATATCGATTATGCGATCGTACAATGGACCGCACTTCTAATGGGGTCCGCATACGCGATCTGCGACCGCATTCTGGATTGCAAAAATGACATTTTTCTAGAATACTTTGACTTTAGATTTTCAAGTGCAAAATCAGCAAAAAGGATCTGAACATAGGTGGACTGACTCTGCGAGTTTCTAGGATATGAGCACTCATTTTTTCGGGGCCTTACACAATCATAAAACACATCCAACAATACAAAAATTACCAACTCGCGACGGATTTAAGTCTAAGTTCAACCAAAACATCTGAAACACGCATTCAATCAAAAACCTGACCTAAACACCTCTGAATAACCTAAAATTTTGCACACGTAGCCAAATAACGTAACGAAGCTACTGCAACTCTCGGAATTACATTCTGACCCTTAAATCAAAACATCACTTATCAACCGGAATTCACTAAAATACTAACTTCGCCAATTCAAGCATAATTCTACACCGGGCCTCCAAATTAAATTCCGATCACACTACTAAGTCACAAATCACCTACCCAAGCTAACCAAATTTTTGTAAATCACATCCGAGCTCTATTACTCATAAGTCAACATCTAATTGACTTTTCCAACTTAAGCATTCCTTACAGAGACTAAGTGTCTCATTTTCCACCAATATCAATCCAAATCAACTTTAGCACACCACATAATGATAATGAAACATAAAGAAGCATAAAATAGGAAAAATGAAGCGGTAACACATGAGACGACGGGTCGGGTCGTCACAACTTGTTTGAGTTTAAGTCTACAACTTGCCCCGAATATGCTTCAAAGAAATATCTTGAGTATGTTTGTTTTGGAGTATGATATTGGGCTTTCCTTTGACTTTTTCAGCCTTTAATTGACACCCTTTGAACATTCTTCCTCGCAAATCCTTTTAAGCCTCTAGCCTGGTTCTTTTTGCTATCTCGTTACAAACCATCCTCTTTATGTTCATATTCTCTCTTAATGTCCTAAAATTTCCAAGAATTCATAGTTATTACATGGGCTTAAAGCATGCGCTTGGGGAAAAAGATGGGAAAATTGTGATGTGGAGGCTATAGATACACCAAGGCATGAAAATAAAGAAGAATACAACACAAGTTGAAAAATAGCAGTCAAGGATTATTAATAATGAGGAAAAGAAGAAAAGGCTAGAAGACTCCTTACCAAAGAGGGTCTGAAATAGCAAAGATGAAAAATAAAAGAAAATTAACCACAAAAATTAATTCCAAGTGTGAAAATCCAGCCGGTCGTCTTAATAATTAATTCCGTGATCCCCTATTAACTGCTTTCCCCAAGTTTATTTCTGCTATTTTAATTTTTCGGCATATTCGGTTTTTAGTTTCAGAGAGTTTTGGTAGACTTAGTCCCTAAATGAAAGGTTAAGTGTTGGAAAGCTGACCATAGTTGGGACTGTGTTCGGATTGTATTTTGGAGGTTCGTAGCAAATTTATGCTTGAAATGCCGAAAATTAAATGTTTGCCGTTTTCGGTTCGATAATGAGATTTTTATTTAGGGTCAAAATTAAATTCCGGAAACTAGAGAAGCTGCATAGTGTTTAATGTGACGTGTGTGCAAACTTTAGGTCATTCGGAAGAGGTTTGACAGACTTTTTGATCAAAACCATATTTTGGGAATTTTTGAGTTCTTAGGCTTAAATCTGTGGTTAATTCGAGGTTTCGATGTTGTTTTAGTTGTTCTAAAGATTAATACACGTTTGACCGATTTTTTTAGGATTGGTTGGCATGTTTTGTCTGGCCCCGGGTATGTTTCGGATTCTCAATGAGTCATTTTTGAAACTTAGGAAATTGCAAAAAATGTTACAGTAGTCAGTTCTGATTTCCATCATCGCGTTTGCGAGTGGATTGTCATATTCGCGAAGAGGCGCTGGGCTGGGGGAAGTTTGGCCTTTGCGTTAGCGATGAGACTGGATGGTTGTGTTATGCGTTTGCGATTGGTCTTCGCGTTCGCGAAAGCGGAATTGGCCCATTGGAGTTTTGGTGCATCGCGTTAGCATGGTGTCCATCGCGTTCACAAAGGTTAGTTTGTGCAAAGGAATGCATTTGCAGAGTAGGGGAAGCATTCGCAAAGAAGGAAAAATGGTCAAATTTATTTTGTGCTTCGGGAACGCAAGGCCTTGACCGCGTTCGCGAATAAGGAAGTTTCTGGGCAAATATAAGATTTCAAAATCAAGGGTTTAGCCATTTTTATCAAAAGATAAGCTGGGAACTCGGATTTGTGTGAGATTTTGAGGAGTTTTTGGAGGTATCGATTAGGTAACGATTCTAAACTCCTTTTTCTTATTACATATTAATCAAAACAAGAATTCATCGTTTCATTTCAGGATTGTGTGAAAATTTGGGAAAAAGTTCTTAGGCCAAGAAATTGAATTTTTAATGGGGATTTGACATCAGATTTGGATAATGTTTTTATGGAAAGACTCCTGAGAGTGTGAGAACTCTAGAAATATAAATTTTACCCGATTCAGAGACGTTGACCTGAGGGGTATTTTGGTCATTTACCTAATGTTTCGTAATAGTTTAGAAATTAATTGTAGAATCAGTTACTTGAAGTGTTATTTACAATATGCAGTTAAATTAAATAGATTTGGGTCATTTGGAGTTTGATACTCGTGGCAAAAGCACGCTTTCAGGTTGATTTGAGCTTGTTTGAGGTTAGTGGCTTGTCTAACCTTGTGTGGGGGACCTTCCCCTTAGGATTTGTATATTTGGTAATTGAAATGCTTTTTACCTGAGGTGACGAGTGCGTACTTATGCAATTTATTGAGAAATGTATTTTTCATTAAGTATTTACTAGTATGTCCTTTTCCCTGTTTTTATTACTTGTGCTACTAGACATGTTGTTAATTTAGGAGAGCATGTCTAATTGATTTAATTGCTTAATTGTTCAATCTGTTTTACCTGAACTTTGTGAATCATGCTAGGATAAAATAACTTGATGCCTTGATATAAAATTTCCATTTCTGAATATCTCTTGCTGTTGTTGTGTATTTATATTAGGACTACGGATGTGTGATTCCGGTAGCTCCCCCTTGTCTTTTCACTTTGGGACTACGAGTTAGATTCTTAGTAGATCCCCCTCCATAGTTATATGGAACTACGGGAATGCACCCGGTAGGTTCCCCGTGTACTGGGTATTTACATTTGGGACTATGGATCAGGATTTTGGTAGATCCCCGCGCATTGATAATTAGACTATGGGACGGCATCCCGTGAGATCTTTCGGATATATGTATGATGTACTACGGGACTGCATTTCGGGAGATCCGCTGGATAGTTGTAATTGGGACTAAAATGTTGGAATAAGTGCTTAACGCTAGAGGGGGGGGGTGAATAGCGTTTTAAAAAATTCGCAGGAACAAAATATAACTCAAATGCGAAATTAAAAGAGTAAGGAAGAAGTGCACCAAATTTATACTGGTTCACCACAAAGCGTGGCTAAGTCCAGTCTCCTGAGATACTATCTCAAGGTTCAACTAACTCCGTAAAGCTTCCGAGTGCTCAAAAAACCGTTACAACTTGAGAACTTGAATCACACAAGCCTCAACAACCTTGCTCGAAGATACCGCACTTCAAGACTTCAACAGAAGGAATAAAACGTTCCTTCTAACGACAACAAGGGATTATAAACTTCCCTTCAAGTGTATACAAAACCCTTACACTCACTTTAACAGAACTCTCTTGAAGAGTAGATAATGTACGCTCAAGAACACAACAATTAATTCAGAGAATTGGCTTTCAAAAGCTATTAAATATGCTAAAATAAATATTGAGAGTGTTTGAAAGCTTGTAGATGTTTATATCAGATGTTGTGTATCAAATGAGAGTTTTTGGGGGTGTATTTATAGCCCCAAAAGCTCTCCTATCCGTTGCTAATTGATTAAACAATGTTTCTGAAAAACAGCTAGGTTATTCGAATAACTTATAGGTTATTCGACTAACTAGTTCAAATATATAAAAAATTAGTCGTTGGGCTGGCAACGGACAGAAGGTTATTCCAATAACTTATAGGTTATTCGACTAACCTGGGCAACGGTCTTCAGGTTATTCGAATAACCAAATCAGTTATTCGAATAACTGACCCTGCGGAAATGGCCCAGATTTATTCAATAAAAATGTTTTTCATTGATTTGTTTGAAGACTAAAATTATAGTTTTTGTCTTAAACATGAAAAACAATTTTAAGAACCTTTTCGGTTTAATAGAATCATTTAAAATCAATTTATTTTAAATGCAATAAAAATATTTATGATATGCATATTTTTATGAAAATTATATTTGAGAGAAGCCAAGACTTGAATTTAAGGTTGGATCAAGATCACAATATAAATAATCACAATATAAATAAGACTCAACCAATGTCTTCATTTATTTTCAATTCTTCATTTATCCTCATTGCTTCTCTTGATCTTGTCTTGAACTTCTTGGACTTCAAATTTAGTCCGCTATATAATTTCGCATATCATATCTACAAAACAAACACACTTTAGATAAAATATAACTTAAAGTGTATTTCAATAATAACTCATAATTATTTGGCATACATTTATTTTCCATCTAGTTCGGTTTGTCAATTATCAAAACATATAAATATGAACATAAACATATGTTCCAACAATTTTCCCCTTTTTGATAATGGCAAACCGATATGGGGATATGCAAAAAAAATATAGTTTAATTATGCCAAAAATTAGATAAGTTATTATTGAGTTCCCCCTCAATTTATGCATAAAATATTTTAAAAGAAAATGCATAAAAGAATTGCATATACTCTTTTCTTAAAAAATAAATGAATGCATATACCCTTTTCTTCCCCCTTTTGACATTAACAAAAAGATAATTTTATTAATGAAAAGGAAAGATTACAAAAAGAGCAAAAAAAAAAAATTCAATTAATAACAGGAGCAATAAACTAAAAATTTTTGTCGTCGTTGTCATCACTAGAATCACTGTCGGAAAAGACGTGAGAATACGAATAATTGACATGGTCAAAATAGCCGTGAAGTTCTTCACATAGTCTTCGCACATTTCTTTCCGTGCGTGATACATTTCTATCAATTCGATTCATTGAAGTTGATAGAGAAGCAAGTTGTTCCGAGATGGTTTGAAGAGTAGCATCCGATTGAACACGAGGACGATGAGTTTGAGTTTGAGGAGGAGGAGGAGGAGGGTGTAATTGATCATGGCCATGGAAGGAAGTTTCCTGAATTTCCCAATGTTTGGTGCGATTTTTCTTTGTACCAACATTGGTGGAAATGTTTGAGGCTTCAAGAATATGCATAATAAGAAAAGCATATGGAAGCGGTTTGTCACCTCCTATTGAGTCATACATGTGTGTAAGAATAAGCTTGCACCAATTGATGCGCGCTCCGGAAATAATGGCATGCATGATTTTGGAGTCTTCTCGGCCAATTGTGGTATGATTGCTTTTTCTCGGTCGGAGAACACGAGTGATGACATAGAAAAGCAAACGAAATTCCGGAAGCATATTTTTGATAGGGGCTCGACGATGCTCCCAAGTGAATTCAAAATGTCCAATTCCAATTTGATCGAAAAGGACTTGATCATCAAAAAGAATTCCTTCGACACCGGTATAGTACTCGATGTCTTCGCCATCACGGGGTAGATTAGTGAGGGCTTGAATATTTTCCTCACTTAAATAAATAGGAATACCATTGATGTTGGTAGAAAGAACTCCGTCCTCATCTTTCTTTAAATTTGAATAGAAAGCTTGAATTAAATGAGGATGAACATAGTCGTATTTTAGATAAACAAAATCGACTATTGAACTTTGTAAAAGGATGTTTGAATAGATAGAATCATTGTGATATCTTGCGGTTGTAAATCGAGGAGGAAGAGTTTCTCGATTTTCAAATTTTTGAGTGAACCGAATAAGTTCAGATTCATGATGAAACCATAGAAAAGATCCGTCTTCGTAGCAATGTTTAGAAGGCGGCAGATTTGAGGAAGATGCAACATTTTTGCCGGCACGACTTCTCTTAGTGTTTCTATTTGCCATGAGAAATAGTAGGCAAGAAAGAACTTTGAAGAATTTTGAAGCTTGTTGGAAGAATTCTTGTGAATAAGAATGATTTTGGTGTGTTGAAACTACTATTTTACAACACTATTTATAGAGATGAGAAAGAGAGTGTATTGGATGACAAAATTCAGATTTTTGGACTTTTCTAACGGTTGGAAAACGGTCATATTTTTGAATTCTGGCCGTGGTTATTCGAATAACTTTTGTGTTATTCGAATAACTTAAGACAATTTAAAAAACTGGACGAAACAGGTTAGTCGAATAACATGAAAGTTATTCGAATAACTTCAACGACGTTTTAAAGTTTGAAAAACAGAAAGTTTGAAAATTAATTTTCATTTTATGAAATTTGATTATTTGAAAATAGAACATATTTTTAAAAGTAATTAATAAATCTATATGATAATTTATCAACATTTTGTAAAAACATAATTTTTATCAAAACAAAAATGCAATTTCCATAATCAAATATTTCACAAGCCAAAAAAAAATGCTTCAAACTTTAACCAAGTTCCCCCTGTCTCTAGGGCGATACCTGCAAAATAAAAATAAACGTCTCCGACGCTCAAGTTAGTAATAATGTAATAAAATAATGCAACCTAAATGTATGCATTAGATCAACGTAGAGTCAAGTATTCCGAGTTCACTCCGTATACGGAAGAAGGACTCTTTATCTAAAGGCTTAGTGAAGATGTCGGCCAAGTGATATTTTGTTTCAACAAATTCAATCTCAACATCACCTTTTAGAACGTGATCTCTTATAAAATGGTGCCTAATTTCTATATGTTTTGTTCTGAATGAAGAATTGGATTCTTCATCAAGCTTATGGCGCTAGTATTGTCACATTTAAGAGGAACATGATCAATACTAAGACCATAATCCAAGAGTTGTTGCTTCATCCAAAGGATTTGTGCGCAACAGCTCCCCATGGCTATATATTCAGCCTCAGTTGTGGATAACGCAACACTAACTTGTTTCTTGCTAAACCAAGAAACTAAGGAGCTACCAAGCAAATGGCAAGTGCCACTAGTGCTCTTGCGGTCTAATCTGCAACCTGCAAAATCAGAGTCGGAATAGCCAATCAATTGGCATGAAGAACCTTTGAGATACCATAATCCCACATTCATCGTACCAACAAGGTACGTTATTATCCGTTTAACCGCAGTTAAATGTGACTCCGTCGGACACGATTGATATCTAGCGCATAGACAAACGCTAAACATCGGTCTACTTGCAGTAAGATAAAGTAAGGATCCAATCATACCTCGGTATTTCTTGGTGTCTACTTCCTTACCTTTCTCATCTTTGTCCAGATGGTCGGATGTGCTCATTGGAGTGGCCATTGCTTTGGCGTTGCTCATTTCAAAATGTTTAAGCAATTCCTTGCAATATGTAGATTGACAAATGAAAGTTCCTTCCTTCATTTGCTTCACTTGCAACCCCAAGAAAAAATTCAGCTCTCCCATCATAGACATTTCGAATTCGCTAGTCATTAACTTAGAGAATTCTTTGCAAAGAGAGTCGTTAGTAGCACCAAATATAATATCATCAACATAAATTTGAACTAAAAGAATGTCATTGTTTTTACTCTTGATAAAAAGTGTAGTATCGACTTTCCCCCTTTTGGACTCGTTGTCCAAAAGAAATTTGCTTAGGCGTTCGTACCAAGCTCGAGGAGCTTGTTTAAGTCAATATAGTGCTTTCTTAAGCTTAAAGACATAATCCGGAGATTTAATGTCTTCGAAACCTGGGGGTTGTTCAACATACACTTCCTCTTGAATAAAACCATTGAGGAAGGCACTCTTGACATCCATTTGAAATAATTTAAAATTCATTGAAGATGAAAAAGCAAGTAATAAACGAATGGCTTCTAGACGAGCTACGGGTGCATAAGTTTCTTCATAATCAATTCCTTCTTCTTGATTATAACCCTTTGCAACCAACCTAGCTTTGTTTCTAGTGATTATTCCATTTTCATCTAATTTGTTACGAAAAACCCATTTCGTACCAATTATGGTATGATTATCGGGTCTTGGCACCAATTCCCAAACGTTAATACGTTTAAATTGGTTAAGCTCCTCTTGCATTGCCAAGGTCCAATGCTCATCCCCAATAGCTTCGGAAATGTTAGTAGGTTCAATATGAGAAACAAAAGCCATTTGGCCTACGGTGCCTTTAAGAGGGTTTCGTGTACTTACCCCTTTTTCGATGTTGCCAATTACCTTGTCGAGAGGATGGTCTTTAGACGTCCTCCAAGCCTTAGGCATCATCGAATCTTCCTCTTGTCGTGGTTCTTCATCTGATGGTTGTTGCACGACTTCATCTTGTCCTTCTGTTGGATTCTCCTTTTCTGTCTTGTCTTGAAGACTTATTTTGTTTAGAGAATCTGCAAGATGATCACAAAAATCCTTTCTCGCCAAGCGAGCATCATTTTCATTGAATACAACATGAGGGGACTCCTCGACAGTTTTAGTACGATTATTAAATACTCTATACGCCTTGCTACGCGATGAGTAACCAAGAAAAATTCCTTCATCAGATTTAGCATCAAACTTTCCCAAGTTATCTTTCCCGTTGTTGTGAATGAAATATTTAGAACCGAAGACTCTAAGATGGGAAATATTTGGTTTCCTTCCCTTATAGAGTTCATAGGGAGTTTTCATGAGTATCGACCTTATAACAGCTCTGTTTAAAACATAGCTTGCAGTACTCACGGCATCCGCCCAAAATTTCTTGGAAATCTTAGCCTCTTCGAGCATGGTTCTCGCCATCTCTTCGAGACATTGATTTATACGTTCCACCACTCCATTTTGTTGTGGTGTACGTGGAGCCGAAAAGGTATGTTCAATACCGAGTTTGTCACAAAAATCCGCGAAGAGATTATGATCGAACTCTCCCCCATGATCACTTCTTATGGAAGTGACGGTTGTGTTCTTTTAATTTTGAAAACGTTTAAAAGCTTGAAAAGCATCACTTTTATAAGCAAGAAATAACGTCCATGTGAATCTAGAGTAGTCATCAACAATTACAAAAGCGTAGAGATTTCCACCAAAACTTTCAATTCTAGATGGTCCAAAAAGATCCATGTGAAGAAGTTGTAGAGGTCTAATGGTTGAAACAATGTTTTAGATTTAAAAGACGCTTTTGTTTGTTTCCCTTTTTGGCAAGAATCACAAAAAGAATCCTTTTCAAATTTGATATTTGGAAGACCAATTACTAAATCTTGGGAAACTAATTTGTTTAAAAGATTCATGTTGATATGAGCTACTCTACGATGCCACAACCACATGTCGTCTTCTTTACTTAAAAGGCAATTTACAAAACTTGATGAAGAGTTTTCAAGGTCAACCATATTATCTATTCTAGTGCCACGAAGAATGATTTTAAAATCACTACGACGAAAAACTAAGCATTCTTCGGAATCAAATAAAACAAGATTTCCGTTGTCACATAATTGACTTATGCTAAGGAGATTATGTTTCAGACCTTTAACTAATAGAATATTTTTAATGGAGGAGGTTTCGTCCTTACCGACCGATCCAGTGCCGATAATTTTTCCTTTGTTATTGTCTCCAAAAATAACATTTCCTCCCTCCATAGGTTTTAGTTGAAGGAATTTAGATGCATCCCCGGTCATGTGTTTGGAGCATCCACTATCAAGGTACCAAAGTACACTTGATCCCTTCAAACATACCTACAAAACAAATTAATGAGATCTTGGTACCCAAACCATTTTGGGTCCTTGTGTGTTAGGTGCGACATAGTGTTGTTGTGGTTGACTTGCATTGAAATGCCTATGTCTGGTGAAACAAGCAGGAGCTATATGTCCTACTTTATCGCAATAATGACAAATCACATTAGCATTATGCATTCATCTAGGATGATAGTAATTTGGAGGTCTATATTTATTCACTCTATTTTTAGAAAAATTGTTTTGATGCAATTTTCGAAAATCTTGCCTAGGTGGTCTATATGTACCAACATTTCTTCTATTATTAATTCTAGGATGATAAGCAACTCTATGATTAATAATTCTAGGTTGGGGATTGGCATTTATTTTATTCGGCCTAGGTTGAGTCTTAGGCGGTTTAGAAATGGACTCAACTTTTTCTTTTGGTTCGTTTTTAAAACCTATACCGTGCTTAGTGGATTTCAAATTAACAAGCACATCATTGAGGTTTTTATGCGATGAGTTAAATTTATGCAAAGTACTCTTAAGACTATCTACTTCTTCTTTAATAGATTTGCAAGATTTACAACCCTCATTTGAATTCTCGGGTTTATCGGCGCTTCTTTTGCCGAAAAATTTGTTTTCCTTTTTCAATTTTTCATTCTCAAGAGTTAGTTTTTCAAAATCATTTTCCATAGATAAAATTTGTTTTCGTAAATCTTTTATAGATTTTGAAGCGCTAATAAACTCAATATACAATTCATCGAAGGCATCTTGCATTTCTTCTAAAGTGAAATAGTTTTTAGAAGAAGTACATACCTCTTTTTGATCTTCTTCATGTGCCATTAGACACAAGTTTGCGGTTTCTTCTTCTCCGTCGCTTGACTCGTCTCCGGAGTCGCCTCCCCAAGAAATTTTATGCCCTTTGCTTCTTTTCGGTTTTCTTCTCCTTTTTGGAGTGTGGACAATTTGGCTTGATGTGTCCAAGTTCTCCGCATCCATAGCACTTTAATTGACCTCCTTGTTTCTTACCTTTTCGTTCATACTCCTTTCGCATGAACTTGTGGAATTTCTTAATAACGAGTCCGAACTCGTTATCCTCGTCACTACAATCCTCATCATTTTGAGGTTGGGCCGTGCTTGCTTTTAGAGCAATTTTCCTTTTCCCTTGATCATTCGAAAGAGGGTTAAGAATAGTAGATTCGTAAGTTTTAAGGTTACCTCTTAGCCCGTCGATTGTAACATTTGTGACGCCTATTGATTCCGAGATAGCGTCTGCCTTGGATCTCCATTCCGGAGTTAGGCTTCTGCAAATTTTACGGACAAGTTCCCGATCCGTAAAAGTTTTCTTAAGGGCGTGTAGATCATTAACGATTTTTGAAAATCGTTCAAACATGTCGTCTATTTTCTCACCTTCCTGCATACGAAATAATTCATACTCATGGGTTAGAAAATAAATTTTTGCTTCTCTAACCTGGTCAGTGCCTTCATAGGTGATTTCCAGCTTATCCCACCTTTGCTTCGCCGTGGTGCAACATGAGATTTTTCTATTGTCATCTGGGTTAACGGCACAGTACATCATATTAATGGCTTAGCATTATTTTCCACCTTCCTAATATCATCGGCATCATATTCTTGTTCCGTCTTTGGAACCAAGTCATTTTCAACCTTTTTGGTTGGAATTAGCTCGCCGTTCTTTATAATTTTCCAAAGTAGAAAATTATTTGACTGGATGAATATTCTCATCCTTTCCTTCCAATAGGTATAGTTTGTGCTATCAAATAGAGGTGGCCTAGTAGTGCACTGTCCTTCACCTACACCTACATATACACTCGAGTAGAAGCCATGGAATGTTTCTCTCAAACTGTTAAGTCTTACAGAGAGTTAGGATCTGATACCAATTGTTGGAATAAGAGCATAACGCTAGAGGGGGGGGGGGGTGAATAGCGTTTTAAAAAATTCGCAGGAAGAAAATATAGCTCAAATGCGGAATAAAAAGAGTAAGGAAGAAGTGCACCAAATTTATACTGGTTCACCACAAAGCGTGGCTAAGTCCAGTCTCCTGAGATACTATCTCAAGTTTCAACTAACTCCGTTAAGCTTCCGAGTGCTCAACAAACCGTTACAACTTGAGAACTTGAATCACACAAGCCTCAACAACCTTGCTCGAAAATACCGCACTTCAAGACTTCAACAGAAGGAATAAAACGTTCCTTCTAACGACAACAAGGGATTATAAACTTCCCTTCAAGTGTATACAAAACACTTACACTCACTTTAACAGAACTCTCTTGAAGAGTAGATAATGTACGCTCAAGAACACAACAACTAATTCAGAGAATTGGCTTTCAAAAGCTATTAAATATGCTAAAATAAATATTGAGAGTGTTTGAAAGCTTGTAGATGTTTATATCAGATGTTGTGTATCAAATGAGAGTTTTTGGGGTGTATTTATAGCCCCAAAAGCTCTCCTATCCGTTGCTAATTGATTAAACAATGTTTCTGAAAAACAGCTAGGTTATTCGAATAACTTATAGGTTATTCGACTAACTAGTTCAAATATTTAAAAAATTATTCGTTGGGCTGGCAACGGACAGAAGGTTATTCGAATAACTTATAGGTTATTCGACTAACCTGGGCAACGGTCTTCAGGTTATTCGAATAACCAAATCAGTTATTCGAATAACTGACCCTGCGGAAATGGCCCAGATTTATTCAATAAGTACGTTTTTCATTGATTTGTTTGAAGACTAAAATTATAGTTTTTGTAACATGAAAAACAATTTTAAGAACCTTTTCGGTTTAATAGAATAATTTAAAATCAATTTATTTTAAATGCAATAAAAATATTTATGATATGCATATTTTTATGAAAATTATATTTGAGAGAAGCCAAGACTTGAATTTAAGGTTGGATCAAGATCACAATATAAATAATCACTATATAAATAAGACTCAACCAATGTATTCATTTATTTTCATTGCTTCATTTATCCTCATTGCTTCTCTTGATCTTGTCTTGAACTTCTTGGACTTCAAATTTAGTCCGCTATATACTTTCGCATATCATATCTACACAACAAACACACTTTAGATAAAATATAACTTAAAGTGTATTTCAATAATAACTCATAATTATTTGGCATATATTTATTTTCCATCTAGTTCGGTTTGTCAATTATCAAAACATATAAATACGAACATAAACATATGTTCCAACATAGAGGACGGTATACTGGAAGGTGCCTCGTTTTATCTATGTGTTGAGCCGTATTTCTTTTCGTGGTTTGTTTGTTTCTTTTCTAGTTGTTGTTATTCTTTCAATTCTATGTTATTACTTACTGTTGCACTTAATTATACTATTTTATTTCACAATGCTAACCCTTATATTTTATTTAACCTCAGTAGGGCCCTGACCTTCCTCGTCAATACCCGACCGAGGTTAGGCATGACACTTACTAAGTACTGTTGTAGTGTACTCATGCCCTTTCTGTGAATTTTTTCATGCGCAGATCCATGTACTTGTACTCAGTGCCGTGCCCCCTTTTTCTCGCAAAATCGAGTTTGTGACATTTGGGAAAGACAACTTCTTCCCTTTCGGGAATTGGGTTTTAGATTGAAGAGTCGCCACCAAATGATTTATGTGCATTAGGACACTAGGAAATATTTGATTTGAACAGCCAGAGATTTGGTAAGGGCTTGAAATTATCATAAGGGGAATGTTTTAGGAACCTCTCAGGATCCACTAGTGTGATTCCTGATTGTGACTTTAAAGACAAGTAGCACATAAGCAAGCAAGACTTCATATAAGAGGGTAATTTTCGCATAAGTGTTATAAATAAACATAAGTAAGAAACGAAAGAAAAGTTGATTTCTTCTTTAAAGAAATAGTTTGAAAGATTAAAAGAAAGAAATAAAAGAAGAGGAGCGGGTCCGTGGTTTATTAATAATATGGATCACTCTACACAATACCCGGTAATGTCTCTTCGATGAGGGGTTAAACGTGACATTATCACATGGTCATCATATCCATATCTAGCCTACCCACCCCGTTAAGGTATTAAAGCGCGAAATGATCTCGTTTACTTATTTCATGCTATTACCCTCCCCAATCCTATCAACCCCGGAGGTTCTTGAGACTTCTAATCTTAAATGGGAAGAGAAGTTAGGTTTATTTGCAGTTTCAATGGTAAAAATACTAGGGTGACAAACAAAACACATATAGCAAGTATGAGGAACCATGTAAACAAATCAAAGGCTCAAACATACCTCCTTTAAATAAGAGAAAACACATAATTTAGCATCACTTACATAAACTATTTAGTGTCTGATTAAAACTAAAAAGTTGTGGCAGACTGATTTGTTTTACATTTAAAAGAGAAGAAACTCGAATCAGGTCTGCCTCCTGGTTATAGTTAATAAAATCTGATTCAATTTATAAGTTTATACTATGGCTTGCCTAAGCGTTAGACAAAAACCTATAGGAATGATATTTACTGATTTCATAACCAAAGAAGTAGATTGATTACAAAATGATTTAAGGAAAGTTGCTGGTTAAAAGGGAGTTTTTGCAAAATAGCACATGTTCTGCAATTGTTAATGCATTACTACCGCAAGTTTTACACTTGACGAATGAAGCAATTAAGATTTGAGTAGAACCCTTATAGAAATGCTTTGTATGTGTTTGTCAACTTTAAAACATTGTTATACACACAGATAAATGCGAAAAGCCTACAACATGATATCTAGGTATTGCATTTTTATTAGGAACATAATACTGATTGCATTTGGTTATTAAAGCCTATAAAAATGTTTTCATAATGAAAGGTGGGTATGCAAGAATCAGAAAGGACCTATAGGCATATTTTCTACACGCATGTGCATCCTTTAGATATGGTATCTATAAATGAGTACAGAAATTCCTATAGAGTTGTTTTCTACATATGAAAATGCTGAAATTAGAAGTTCCTATAGGCACGTTATCTACATGAGAGTGCAAACATTAGAAATTCCTATAGACATGGTATCTACCCTTTTTACACGCATGGTTACCCCTCCCTTATCACTAGCCATCCACATGAGTTTTATTATAAAGTTATTACAATCCATAAAAAAATAAAGTAAAGAAAATACAGTATAAATTAAAATCACAACCAAGGAGAGCTTGATTAAGACTTCCTATCTAAATTATGAAGTAAACTAACTCCAAAGTTCATATTTCAAAGCCTTTCTATCATTTGGGTGTGTCAGCGTTCTTTAAGAATTTCATAAGAATTAGGAACAATGCTTACACCCAAATACATCACCATATTAAGCCATAGTGCAGTGTGGAAGGGCTAACCCCCAGGTTTCCAAGTTTATAGGGAACTCAAGGTCCCACGGCAAGGCCCATAGGAGAAGGGCAAAATTTAGGAACTATGCGAGAGTGCAAGTACAGAAGTGGAATTCTGAAAGGTGAATGGGGAAAAGGGGAATAACATTAAATAAGTTATAGGGGAAATGGGGGAATTTGCAGGAACACAAGTAAAGCAGGCTGATGGGCATACCTAGCAATGGGAGACGCTGGCACACCCTTCAACCTATTTGTTTAGGGGTTAAGACCCCATTGATTTGAACTTAGTTTATGGGCACCAACTCATATTGCCATACCTTAACTCAACACTCAAAAGCACATAGAGGTAATGGGGATAGGGAGCAAAGATTTACAGTAGAAACAAGCAGAAAGATATGAGCATAATAACTCAAATATTCAACTCTACATAAATAGAAAGTAGACATGGATATAAAGGCTGTAAATGAACACATTGTGGTGATGCCGAATCTTAAATTAGGACATACCAGTTTCAAAGAAACACATAGAGAAAATGCAGTAGTCTTGTAAAAGCCATAGCATAGACATGAAGAGAGAGGGCTATTATGTGTAAGTAAGAGTTTAGAAGAGATTGTGAAATTGTCGTGGTGTATTATAGTGTGAAAATCATGAGGAAACAAGGTAAGAAAAAAGTTCAGGAAGTGATTGTCAATCAATTACACAAGAGCTCCCTTAATTAAGGGAGTCAGATTACAATGGGTGAAAACCATTTAAGGAAAGACACTGAATAAATACTTTGTGCACAACATTAAATTAAGCACAAATACATAAAGAGGTATTTAAGCACAGGGTTTTGAAGTTCATGGTTTGTTCAAATAAGGTAAGAAAATCAATTAACGGCCAGTAGATTAAAAGGTTCGAGATTTGCATGAGTGAACCAAGTCCACATGATGTGGAAGGTTTTATAACTTAAGGGAAATCAACAAACAATAGAAAGGGAATCAATTAGACCTATTTAGAAGGAATTATGAATTAATTACAAGGTTAAAAATCTTTTAGAGGGAATTTAATCATATACAAGGAATATACAAACATGTTAAGCATGAAATAAGACTGTAGTTTCATCGTAAAATATGTAGAAAATCCAATAAGTAAAAAAAGTTTAGAAAAGTTTTGCAAAAAGTGGGAACCATAAGAAAACTCAAAACTGGTCAGGAAAGGGTGGGCGTTTCGAAATAAAAACCCTAGTTTAGGAAAGTCAGAAAGCAAAGTTCAGAGGGCAAGCAGTTGAATCGAAACATACTTAGAGGTTTCAGAAAAGAACTGAAACATCTAACATGCTTCTTTCAGCAACAGAACTCATGGGAAACATGATAGAAAAGAAACATGCAAACACAGTAGAAGGTTTCAAAGCAAGCAGAGTGGAAGAAACTAATTTGAAATATGATAAGAAAGTATGATAATAATAGTAGGAGAAACATACTTAAGAAGATCTTTTTTAGAAGAAACTTAAACAAGGATCAGTAGAAGGAAAATAGTAAAGCACTTAAGAGCATAGTAGAAAAATAGAGTAGGCGAAACATAGCATAACATGGTAGGAGAAAATACCAGAACATAGTAGAAAAGTATTCGAGAACATAGTATGGAAAACACAGTAGAAGAACATACAATAATGGAGTAATAACCACGCTAGAAGAACATACAAGAACGTGATAAAAGAAAAACATAGGAGCATAGTAGAGGGGAATACACTCAAAAGAAAAGAGAAAGAAAGTACCAGAAACACATAAACATTTTTTTAGAAAATCCTAGATCGAAAAAGAGAGATTTTAAAAGTAGTCGGAGAAACATATCGGAACTAAAGGAATCGGAGAAACTAGGAAGAGTTAGGGTTTCAGATGGACCCTAGAAGTGAGATAGGCTTTGAATAGTCACTGATATGAGTCAGAGAGGTTAGAATCAGGCTCGAACGACCATGGTACGCTGGAACAAAGCCGGAGATGACCGTGGAACATTAAATCGATAGAGGTCCGGGTACAAATCTTGAAGTTCAGGCCTTTAATTTTCGGAGATCATGTGTGTAAGAGCACTAGGAGGTGGATATAAGACTCTCATGGCCTTCGTGGTCATAAATTCCAGTGGATTTCAGGGCGGAGATGGTAAGAGGCGGCTAGGGTTTGAGAATCTTCAAGAGAGTTTGAGAGAGTGGGGGGTTTCAGAGGTTTCTAGTAGATGAGAAATGAAAAGGTTTGGGTGGTCATTTGGGTTAAGAAGGTAAGAACGAATAGGAGTCCTTGATCTCAGATAACAACGGCCAGGATGAGAGGGGTCTGAGTCAGATAGGATATCACTTGGTCAGGGGCGGGTTTAAACTAATATGGGGGTGGGGGGTGGGCTGATTTAAACTAAAGTTGAAATGGATAGGGCTAGTATTTAAATAGCCACTTTTCCTTATTTATTTTATAAACAAATGATAAGGTAATTTATGGAAACAAATTAAAGGTGCTAATTTAATTAATAATATGAATATATTAAATTAAAAATACGGAAATCAATTTTGTAATTATAAACACAATTAAATCTTATAATAAGCTAAAATTGCAATTATATGCAATTTAACTTTGAAATGCTATATAAATTGTAAAAAATGTGAAAATAACCTTAGCTATATTTTGGTATAAACATGAGAATACAATAAATAAATTACCAAAAATTCAATTTGTGGAATAATTATTTATTTTTTTATTGATAAAATAAAGCATATATTGATTTAAAAATCTTTTAAAAATTTGAAAAAATAATAAAACACTTGGACATGCTTATATATTCATACATATATTATTTTGAAAGTATTTTGCATATGAAAATATATAGGAAAAAATAGGGTATCAAGACTCACGCCTTCCATCCTTGAGGGATGCATCTGCTATAGAGACTTCGAGGTACATTTGCCACGTCTGCTGATCGAGGAGTCCATTTCCATTCTAGACTCTAAACATTTCCCTTATGTGTTTTTCTATCTAATTAGATATTCTGGAGTTAGACTATTAGATATTCCAAAGGCTTGTGTTTTCGTGAGTTTTCAGGTTTTTTGAGAGTGTATTAGAAGTTTGAGATTTTGTGTTGTATATGCTGAGCGGCATTCTATATAATTCTTTTTCCTTTTGGTTATTCTTGGCTTTTAATTTCTATTTTCGCAAGTTTTAATTTATTTTACGCACTTGTTAGGCTTACCTAGTCGTAGAGACTAGGTGCCGTCACGATATTTCACGGAGGGTGAACTGGGGTTGTTACAAGATGGTATGAGAGCTCAAGGTTCATAGGAGTCATGAATCATAAGCCGGTTTATTATAGTCTCGCTGATCTGTACAAAGATATCTGTACTTATGTATGAGAGGCTATGTAACTGTTAGGAAAAATTTCCACTTTATCTGATTTCCATGTTGTGCGATATTTTGACATCACAATTCTAAACTTCTCTCTCCTATTATCTCATAGATGGTGAGGTCACGTGCAAATCGAGATGAGAAAACACCTGCACTCTACTGCAGCTATCAAAGGCCCGGGATGGGTTAGAGGTCAAGGACGCACACATGGTGCAGCTAGAGCACTTGCGCAAGCTGTTGCTGAGGTATCACCAGCAGTTATAGCCGAAGTCTAGGCACCTGACACTCCTACAGCTACTACTACTCCAGATCATCAGGAGACTTTGGAACAACTCATGAGCATGTCAACCACTTTGGCTCTGGAGCGAGTACTTCCCCTTGTTGCAGCCATATCCTAGGAGAGGGGAGAAGCACAAACTCCTACCGCCCACACTCCAGAGCAGCGAGTGCATGTTGAGCAGGTCTTCGAGAGTATTCCTATACCACCTGCATTGCCAGTTAAACCCGAGGTCAGGGAAGTGGCTTCCGAGAAGAAGTAGCTGAGGCTTGAGTGGTTCAAGAGGTATAGCCTCCTTTATTCAATAGTCTAGCATCGGAGGATGCTCTAGGATCTCTTGATGAGTGTTACCTCATTCTCTGTACCATGGGTATCTGAGGATCGAGCGAGGTTTCTTTCTCTACCTTCAACCTTTGAGGAGCGGACTATAAATAGCGGTGCACCTATGAGTTAGACAGTCCAGATGAGGCTTCTTCACTGACTTGGACTTAGTTTTTAGATCTATTCCTGAGGGAGTATGTTCCTCGGAGCCTTACGGACTCATGGCGCATGGAGTTCGAGTATTTTTGCCAAGGTGCTATGACAGTTTCAAAGTATGTTGTTTGTTACACCATCTTGGCTAGGCTCGCACAAACCTTGGTTTCTACTATACGGGAGAAGGTTCGCTGGTTTATTGAGGGCTTTATTCCCTACATTAGATCTGGCATGGCTCGTGAGTTGGAGATGGACATTACTTATCATCAGGTAATGATAATTGCAAGGAGGATTGAGGGTATGCATGCTAGGGAGAGAGAGGGAAGGGAGGCCAAAGGGTCTCGAGAGTCAGAACACTATTCTAGTGTCGGTACCCCAGCTGCAGGTCATAATGTAAGGGTTATGTGAGTCGCCCTATTCATTTAGATCTTTCAACCGCCAGTAGTGTTCCAAATCCTCCAAGACCTCAGCAGCCTTATTATGCATTTCCCGTTTCTAGAGCGCCTCCTATGTAGGGTGCTTTCAGAGGACAGTCCAGCTGACCTGCCCTTAGCAAGTCACAGTAACCAAGTCCTCCTAGAGCTTGTTTTGAGTGTGGTGACACATGCCATATGGTGAGTGTCACGCCCCAAATTCGGGGGACATGACCGGCACTCTACCGGGTATCCCGAGTCGAGTGGACCTGGGTGCCTTCCCTGACCCACTAGTTACCCCATATTTTCATTACTTTGCAAATCAAATGGAAACAACTATTTATAATTGAAATACCTTTTAACAAGCCATACATAAATACATGATATAAGCGTGGTTTACAAACTACATTACCCAAAATGCAAAGTACATAATAAGACTCTAAGGATACAAAATGACAGTCCTATACTTGCCGGTAACAAAGCTCCAGCTATACCTTTTTACAAAAACCAAAATAAGACTCCAAAATACAAGAACAAGGGTGGCATGAGCCACATAGGGCCCCAGAAGGATAGGGGCTCACCAATACAGCTGACGGAGAATGAGGAAGAGCTACAGTCGGTGGACTGGAGTACCCGCTGAAGATCAACCTACAATCATAAGCGAATGTAGCGCCCCCAGAAAAAAGGATGTCAGTACATTTGAATTGTACTGGTATGCATGAACAAAACTTGTCCCAATTAAACTCAAGGCATATGCAAGTATAACAAGAACACAGCAATAGAAGCAACAACCAAACACACATAAAGGTACAATTAGTTAAACAAAGGGGTAATCAGTGCCCCACATGTTATAAACTCTCATGCTGTCTCCTTTTGCAATTACACATCATTGATTTCATAATATTGTTCAATGTATATATACTAATAGTGATTTCGATGACTTTTTCCACCCTTATTACCTTGGCCACCCTTATTACCTCGGCCACGCTTATCACACCAAACCACACCTTATTACACCATCTTCTGGCGCGCAACCCAACCCTGCCGTACAGTTTCAATTCACAACAAACATAACCAAACAGCAGGTCACAAAAATAAACAACAAGTACACCACGAGACATCACCACAATAGTGTTACAAGTGTATCCATATCTATTAGTACTCTGTTCAAGTTACCACTATTGCCCACAACATTTCATGTATATTGTTATTACACTTATGCTTGTTTCACCATTTACGGATTCCTTCAATCACTTGTAATCCAACTTTTACCACAAGGTGCATTCACAATCAAACCGGTCAAGAAGCTCACAATTAACCAACATAGATATTAATTACCAAACAATTTACATACCAAGCAAGGCAATTTCACAAGAATCAAGGTTAGCCATACTTACCTGGAGTTAAATTCTCTTTTTAATCTCCTATTCTAAGTCAGCACGCTATCTAGCACATCCCTTTGCTTCTATGCAATTTTCCTTTCAATAGATTCTAGGTTTGAGTTACATGTGTTAGATAATACGCTTAACGCTAGAGGGGGGGGGGGGTGAATAGCGTTATAATAAAATTTAGCGTAAACTTGCGGAAATTAAAACTTGCAGGAAATAAATAAGTGCGTTAAATAAACAAAAGGAAAGAACGCACCGATGTATTCTGGTTCACCACAACACGTGGCTAGTCCAGTCCCCGAGAGACTCTCTCGAGATTTTCCACTAACTTGTCAAGCTTACGGGTGCTCAACAAACCTTTACAACTTGAGGACACAAGCCTCAACACCTTTGCTCGTAGATACAACACTCCAAGACTTCAACCAAGGAAACACAAGTTCCTTACAACAAGAGAATCACAATTCTCTTACAAGTGTACAAAACACTAAACACTCAAACAAAGCACTCCTTAATAAGTAGATATGAGTAAAAGAAGTAAGCTCAAGATCACAACAACTATGGACAAGACTTTGGCTCTCAAAAGCTTTATGAAATGAATATAAAATGATAAAAAATAGTATGCAAGCTTATAGCAATAGAACGATCAGTTGTTGTGTGTTGTTCTATTTAAAACACTGAAATGAAGCTGTATTTATAGTTGAAAAACTTGGCATTACCGTTGTCCATTTGTCAATCAAGAGTTGCTGATTTTACTCTGTGACAATCGATTGTCAGGAGGCCACAATCGATTGTTTGCCAATCGTTCCAATAGTCAATCTCAGATTTTACGCTTAACAATCAATTGTCCAAGATCAACAATCGATTATTGGTAACGTTCAAAAAATCATTTCCAGATTTTACGTAAAACAATCGATTATACCAAATCAATATTCGATTATTCAGCAACGTTCAAAAATCCTTTCCAGATTTTAATATCAACAATCGATTGTACAAAATCAACAATCGATTACCTGACGGTATTTGAAAACTTTACGACAACGGTCAGCTTCACAATCGATTGCGCAATGTTAACAATCGATTATTTATCAAATTTTGAAAATAATTTTAGACACTGCCTCGTGACAATCGATTGTCATAAGGTTCACAATCGATTGTCATGTAGGTTTGAAAAACCTGATGCTCACTGCCTTAACACAATTGATTGTCATTAGTTCACAATCGATTGTCATGCAGTCTTGGCTTAACATAATCGATTATCATAAGTACATAATCGATTATCTTAGTCCAGTTTTTAGAGGCATGTTTAAAAATCATTTTGACTAATGAAAATATGCATGATTTAAAATCATTTAGCATTAAATTAAATATGCATGATTTTGTAAAAATAATTTTACGAGAGAAGCCATGTCATGAGTCAAGTTGTCGGATCAAGATCACAATTAAGAACGACTCATTTAAACTATAATACTTTGTCTTGTGCTTGAATCTCGTTATCCACCAATTGTGCGCTTGTACTTGAACTTCGCATATATCAATTTGCGCTTTTTTGTCATTCATCAAAACCTACACATAAGAACACACGTTTTAGTATAAAGCCTTGAGAACGTGTTTCCAACAATTTCCCCCTTTTTGATAATGGAAAACATTAAGCGGGATATGCAACTTAAACAATTTATAATGACGATTCAAGACAAGTAAAGATATGCAATAAGTATGCGATTAGTTCCCCCTCAATATATGAATTCCCCCACAATTTAAGCTTATAAATATTGAGAGTGCATACCCGTTATCTTCCCCCTTTTGCCATTAGCAAAAATAATATAAGAAGATGCCAAAGATGTAAATAAAACTTGTTTATTTATTGGAAAGAAGATTACAGTAACAGGGAAGACAATGCAACATATAAAAACAAACTTAAAAACAACAAACAAAGAAATTATTCATTTCCATCATCTCCCGCCTCATCATCCGGCGCTGCTTCATATGGAACAAGACCCGCATAAGGATAATGAACATGGTCAAAATATCCATGGATCTCATGAGTTAATTGACCAAGAGAAGAGGTCAATGAAGCAATTTGGTCGGAAATTGATTGGAGGGTAGGCTCTTGAGCTGGACGAGTTCGACGGGTTAGAGGAGGAGCAGGCGCTGATGATCACCATCATGATGAAAGGAGGATTCTGAAATTTCCCACTTCTTGGTACTCTTTTTGAGAGGACCGTTGGAAGTGATGA
This sequence comes from Nicotiana benthamiana, assembly GCA_034376525.1. Classification (NCBI taxonomy): domain Eukaryota; kingdom Viridiplantae; phylum Streptophyta; class Magnoliopsida; order Solanales; family Solanaceae; genus Nicotiana; species Nicotiana benthamiana. Next base: position 123,011,784 of record CM067339.1, read on the forward strand.
ATCCGGAGGCTTCAAGAAAGTTCATGATGAGGAGAGCATAAGGAAGAGGCCTATCATCTCCGATAGCGTCACGCATGTGAATCTTGATGAACCGACACCAATTAATGTTAGCTCCGGTTATTATGGCATGCATGAGCTTGGTGTCCTCTTGGGAAATGGTAGTATGGTTATGCTTACGAGGCTTGAGGACTCGGGTGATGAAATAGAAAATCAACCGATAATTGGGATCCATTCCCGTAATTGTAGGACGACGGGAAGAAATATTTGGATCATAAGAAGTAAGACCGGTTTGATGTAGGAGGGCAGTTTCATCAAAAAGGGCTCCGGCCTCTCCGATGTACCGAAAAATGTCTTCACCATTACGAGGAAGACGGGCAATGGTATGGAGGTTTTCATCGGAGAAAAGAATTTGAACACTGTTTATATTTGTCACAAGATCACCGTCATCATCCTCATGAAGGTTGGAGTAAAATGCTTAAATTAAAGTAGTATTGATGTAAGGATGGGTAAGAAGTAAGAAGTCAAGAAGTTGACAATTTTTGAGTATATTTGCAGCACGGCCATAAGATTCAAGATACTTGTTAGTTGAAAAACGGGGAGGAAGAATATCGCGCTTTTCAAATTTTGTTAAAAATCGAGTAAGCTCGATGACAGAATTAAAATAAAGAACGGAACCATCTTGGTAAGGATGGTTTGGAGCAGCAGAGGAGGATGCACCATGCCTAGCAGAACGGGAACGTTTGGAGTGACGGCCCGACATTTTTACTAAGTATTGGTGGAATTTGTAAGAGTCTTGAAAGAGTTTTGATAGTTTGAGAGCTAAAATTGATGCTTGAGTGAATAAAAATGAACATATATGGAGCCTATTTATAGAGGGGAGAAAGGCATTTCATTAATGGAAGAAATCTGCAAAAAATTGAAAGCTGAAACAGTCAGAAACGGTAAAAATAAATCTTACTGACCGTTAGACAATCGATTGTTGGGATGAGATAATCGATTGTCATTAAGATTTGACTAAATCTCGGAACTGACACAAATCGATTGCAGAACCAAACGGTAACAATTTTGAATGTCTGACATGAAATAATCGATTGTCAAAATATGGTAATCGATTATTATGTTCCAGTGAGCACACTGATTTTCTGACTCGGAAAATAATCGATTATATATATGGAACAATCGATTGTTGTAGAAAAGCAGTACTGAATGGCTGAGACGGTAATCGATTAAACAGCTAAAAAATCGATTGTTAAACAAAACTTCATAATAAGCATAAACTATAAATGATCGATTAGTGATACTTGCTAATCGATTTTCTGCACAGTAAAATAATCGATTATTTTCTGTAACAATCGATTGTTTTATGCCATTTCTTTATAGTTCCCCCTATCTTTAGGGCGATACCTGCAAAATAGAATTAGACGTCTCCGACGCTCAAGTCAGTAATTTGTAAAGAAATCGTAACTTAAACTAGTGTGGCCGAGTGAGAGCGTGATCTCTTAAGAAGTGTGTCCTAGGGTGTTCTTAAGAGTGTTTCGGGTACTTACCTTTTCTCCGACGTTGCCTATTACCTGTTCGAGAGGGTGATCTTTGATTGTCCTCCACTCGTTAGGCATTTTCGTTTCATTCTCCAATTTTGGCGCTTCCTCCATTGGTTGTTCCAAGATTTCATCTTTATTTTCCTTAGGCGATTCCTCTTGTATTTTGTCTTTCAAGCTATCTAAAATACCTGCAAGATCAAAACCGGAATCCTTTCTCGCCAAGCGAGCATTATTTTTGGCAAATACAACATGAGGGGATTCCTCCACAGTTTCGGTTCTTTTACTAAATACCCTATATGCTTTGCTACGTGAAGAATAACCAATGAAAATTCCCTCATTGGACTTAGCATAAAATTTTCCCAATTGATCTTTGCCATTGTTATGAATAAAACATTTACAACCGAATACTCTAAAGTGGGAGATATTTGGTTTCCTTCCCATATAGAGTTCATAGGGAGTTTTCATGAGTATAGGCCTTATGACTACTCTATTTAAGACGTAGCATGCGGTACTCACGGCATCCGCCCAAAAATGTTAGGGAATCTTGGCCTCTTCGAGCATGGTTCTAGCCATCTCTTCGAGACACCTATTTTTCCTTTCCACCACCCCATTTTGTTGTGGTGTACGTGGAGCGGAAAAGGTATGCTCGATACCGAGTTCGTCACAAAAGTCCGCAAAGAGATTGTGATCAAACTCTCCCCCATGATCACTTCTAATTGAAGTGACGGTTGTTTCCTTCTCGTTTGGAACACGCTTAAGAAAATATTTAAAATTCTGAAAAGCATCACTTTTATTGGCAAGAAATAAAGTCCAAGTAAATCTAGAATAATCATCAACAATCACAAAAGCATAACGATTTCTTCCTAGACTTTCAATGCGAGATGGTCCAAATAAATCCATGTGAAGCAATTGCAATGGTCTAGAAGTTGAAAAAATATTTTTGGATTTGAAAGATGCTTTTGTTTGCTTCCCTTTTTGACATGAATCACAAATAGAGTCATCCTCAAATTTTAAATTGGGAAGGCCAATAACTAAGTTTTGAGAAATCAATTTGTTCAAAAGATGCATGTTGATATGTGCTACTCTACGATGCCATAACCAAGTATCATCCTCTTTACTCATAAGACAATCAACATATTCGGGTGAGGAATTTTCAAGATCAACCATATAAATATTATCCACTCTAAAACCACGAAGGATAATTTTGAAATCGCTACGTCTAAATACTAAGCATTCATCCGAATCAAATAAGGCAAGATTTTCCTTGTCACATAATTGACTTATGCTCAAGAGATTATGCTTTAAACCTTTAACAAGTAATATATGCTTAATAGAGGAATTTTCATCCTTACCGACCGATCCGATGCCAATAATCTTTCTTTTATTGTTATCCCAAAAAATCACACTTCCTCCTTCTTTGTGTTCTAGTTGAAGGAATTTGGATTCGTCTCCCGTCATATGTTTGGAGCATCCACTATCAAGGTACCATAGTACACTTGATCCCTTCAAACACACCTACAAAACAAATTAATGCGTTTTAGGTACCCATGCCATTTTGGGTCCTTGAGGGTTAGGCATATCATAATGATGATTTTGAGTGATGTGTCTATGTCGTGTAAAACATGCAGGGGCAATATGACCAATGCGTCTACAATAATGACAAGTCACGTTGGGGTTATGCATCCTTCTAGGTTCATAGTAACTTGATGGACGAAAATGAATTACTCTATTTTCATTATGACTATTGCGCATTTCATGAGAACCATTTCTCCTACTATTAGTTCTAAAATGAGCAGCATTTCTAGAGTAATGGTCATGTCTAGATGTTCTAAAAGGTTCAAAACTCCTTCTAGTGTTTGGCCTAGAATATGCATCATTTCTAGGGTAGTCATTTCTAGGTGGTAAGTCATTTCTAGGTCTTCTAAAATGTTCAATATTTGTTCTAGCATGCATATTTGTTCTAGGATTGCTATTTCTACGATAAGCATTTGTTTTATTAATCCTAGGTTGAGCCTTAGGTGGTTGGGGTATGGCGTCAACCTTTTCTTTAGGCTCATTCTTATAGCCTATGCCATGCTTGGTTGATTTCAAATTAACAAGGACCTTATTCAAATTTTTGTGGGAAGAATTAAACTTATCTAAGGTACCTATAAGTCTATCTACCTCATTTTCGAGATGCATGCAAGAAGAGCAATTTTTAATAGAACTTTCGGGCTTGTCGGCGCTTCTTTTTCCGAAAAACTTGTTTTCCTCTTTCAGCTTCTCATTTTCTAAAACCAGTTTTTCTAACTCCTTTTCTTTCAAAGAAAGCTGTTTTTGAAAATCTTTTTCTTTTAGAGAAGCATTTTCTTTTATGCTCTTGACAGTTTTTGAAGCTTTAATAAATTCAGTATATAGCTCATCAAAAGCAGTTCGCATTTCTTGAAGAGTAAAGAAGTTTATAGAAGAGATTTGACATACCTCATCTTGCTTGTCTTCTTGCGCCATAAGACAAAGGTTTGCGGCTTCGTCTTCTTCTTCTTCGCTTGACTCATCTCCGGAGTCTCCTCCCCAAGAAATGTATGCACGTTGCTTCTTAAAAGGTTTCTTCTCCTTTTTGATGTTTGGGCAATTTGATTTGATGTGCCCGGTTTCACCGCATTCATAGCACTTTATTTGCTCGCCTTGCTTTTTGCCCTTTCGTTCCTACTCCTTTCGCATGAACTTTTGAAATCTTTTGATAACGAGTCCAAACTCGTTGTCTCCGTCCTCATCAACTCGAGGTTGGCTTGTGCTTGCCTTAAGCGCTATTCTTTGCCTCCTTTGATCATCAACAAGAGGGTTAAGTATTGTAGATTCATAAGTCTTAAGGTTACCTCTTAATCCGTCGATTGTGACATTTGAGACGCCTATGGATTCTTGAATTGCGTCGGCCTCTGATCGCCATACCGGAGTGATACTTCTAAGAATTTTTCGAACAAGTTCTCTATCCGTGAATGTCTTCTTAAGGGCATGTAGGTCATTTACGATTATTGAAAATCGTTCGAACATTTCATCCACCTTTTCACCTTCCTTCATGTGAAATAATTCATATGCATGGGTTAGGAAATCAATTTTAGCTTCCCTTACCTGGTCCGTAACTTCGTACGTAATTTCCAGCTTGTCCCACATTTCCTTTGCCGTTGTGCAACACGATATTTTCCTGTAATCGTCAGCATTTACAGCACAATATAATAAATTAATTGCTTTAGCATTATTTTAAACCTTTCGGATATCATCCGCGTCATATTCTTGTTCGGACTTGGGAACCCATTCGTTTTCAACCTTTTTGGTTGGAATTTGATTTCCCTTTGTTATCACCTTCTAGAGATGAAAATTATTTGCTTGAACAAAGATTTTCATCCTCTTCTTCCAGTACGTATAGTTTGTACCGTTGAATAGTGGTGGTCGGGTGGAGCACTGTCCTTCCTCTTTTCCTGCAAAAGAATCACGAGTAGAAGCCATGGAAGTTTCTCTCAAACTGTTAAGTCTTCAGAGAGTTGGGCTCTGATACCAATTGTTAGATAATACGCTTAACGCTAGAGGGGAGGGGTGAATAGCGTTATAATAAAATTTAGCGTAAACTTGCGGAAATTAAAATTTACAGGAAATAAATAAGTGCGTTAAATAAACAAAAGGAAAGAACGCACCGATGTATTCTGGTTCACCACAACACGTGGCTAGTCCAGTCCCCGAGAGACTCTTTCGAGATTTTCCACTAACTTGTCAAGCTTACGGGTGCTCAACAAACCTTTACAACTTGAGGACACAAGCCTCAACAGCTTTGCTCGGAGATACAACACTCCAAGACTTCAACCAAGGAAACACAAGTTCCTTACAACAAGAGAATCACAATTCTCTTACAAGTGTACAAATCACTAAACACTCACACAAAGCACTCCTTAATGAGTAGATATGAGTAAAAGAAATAAGCTCAAGATCACAACAACTATGGACAAGACTTTGGCTCTCAAAAGCTTTATGAAATGAATATAAAATGATAAACAATAGTATGCAAGCTTATAGCAATAGAACGATCAGTTGTTGTGTGTTGTTCTATTTAAAACACTGAAATGAAGCTGTATTTATAGTTGAAAAACTTGGCATTACCGTTGTCCATTTGTCAATCAAGAGTTGCTGATTTTACTCTGTGACAATCGATTGTCAGGAGGCCACAATCGATTGTTTGCCAATCGTTCCAATAGTCAATCTCAGATTTTACGCTTAACAATCAATTGTCCAAGATCAACAATCGATTATTGGTAACGTTCAAAAAATCATTTCCAGATTTTACGTAAAACAATCGATTATACCAAATCAATATTCGATTATTCAGCAACGTTCAAAAATCCTTTCCAGATTTTAATATCAACAATCGATTGTACAAAATCAACAATCGATTACCTGACGGTATTTGAAAACTTTACGACAACGGTCATCTTCACAATCGATTGCGCAATGTTAACAATCGATTATTTATCAGATTTTGAAAATCATTTTAGACACTGCCTTGTGACAATCGATTGTTTTATACTCACAATCGATTATTTAATAATTTTTAAAAAGTCTGGAAGACACTGCCTCAACACAATCGATTGTCATATGTTCACAATCGATTATTTTGTGACTTTTGAAAATCTGATGGACACTGTCTCTTCACAATCGATTGTCATTAGCTTCACAACCGATTATTCTGAGTTTTGAAAAAATTTGATGGACACTGCCTCATCACAATCGATTGTTATAAGGTTCACAATCGATTGTCATGCAGGTTTGAAAAACCTGATGCTCACTGCCTTAACACAATCGATTGTCATTAGTTCATAATCGATTGTCATGCAGTCTTGGCTTAACATAATCGATTATCATAAGTACATAATCGATTATCTTAGTCCAGTTTTTAGAGTCATGTTTAAAAGTCATTTTGACTAATGAAAATATGCATGATTTAAAATCATTTAGCATTAAATTAAATATGCATGATTTTGTAAAAATAATTTTACGAGAGAAGCCATGTCATGAGTCAAGTTTTCGGATCAAGATCACAATTAAGAACGACTCATTTAAACTATAAAACTTTGTCTTGTGCTTGAATCTCGTTATCCACCAATTGTGCGCTTGTACTTGAACTTTGCATATATCAATTTGCGCTTGTTTGTCATTCAACAAAACCTACACATATTAACACACGTTTTAGTATAAAGCCTTGAGAACGTGTTTCCAACAACATGCATGAGGGTTGTCGATTGTTACTTCAAATTCAAGGCATATGACTCCCTTACCTTAAGCTTACTTCAGAAAAATTTGAGAGAGGGTTAGGAGTTTTACCTGTAAGAGTAGAGATGAAGACAATAACCTAAAATACTTCCCGGCCCGGATGGTTTTGGAGTATCAATTTGATGGAAATTCCTTTCTCTCTCAAGAACTATCCCTTTCATCTCTCTTGTTTTGTTCAGAAAATGTGTAAAAATAAGGGGTAGGGGTGTTTTATTTGAAAAGGATCGGGTCTAAAATGTTTTGAAAACTGAAATTCGCGACAGATCTGCAGTCAACTATGCGATCGCATAGTTTACATGCGGTCCGCAGATTGGACCTTATAATGGTCCCAAATTGTAGGCCTCTCTGTTTGGGTATGCGGTGAGAATGCGGTCCGCATACACGTTCTATGGTCGTAGATTGCACCGCAGAATTGACCTCCACAATTCTTCGAGAAATTTATGCGACGACTATGCGGTCCACATATTGGTTATGCGATCACATAATGGACTGCATGTTCAACATCCAATTTCGTTACTTTCTGATTCACTATGTGGTCGATATACGGTCCGCATATTGGTTACACGATCACATAATGGACTGGATATTCAACATCCAATTTGGTTACTCTTTGATTCACTCTGCGGTCGATATGCGGTCCGCATACCTGATCTACGACCGCATCCTGACCGCAGAATTGACGTTTTTCGGAAAAATTCTGATTCTAGATTTTAAGCGTAAAATCAGTAGAAAAGTATTCCGACACATCGATAAACCAGACTTTATGTGTTGTTAGGACTTGAGCACTCATTTTCACGGGGTCTTACATCCTCCCCTGTTTAAGATCAATCGTCCTCAAATGAGAAGTTCAAAATTCAATGGTTTGAAAGCATGATATGCAAGTTATTGAGTTTTCACGAACCCTTTATAATTTAGAAAAATTTTGCTAGAGTTTCCGTTGTAATATAGATATATCCACATGTCAGTGAGTCCCAAAAACATATTTCCAAGCACCATTACACTATCTTGCTACCCCTATGACAAATATAAATGCACGACCTTCACACTTATATGTATTCAACCTCTTGATATACTTTTAACCATTTCGGTACACAATATGTAATTAAATTATGAATTTATCGTCTGTACTATCAAAGCCATTTACCTATATAACAATATGATACAGTTAACCATTTCAATACAACTTCTCCATGCAAAATTAATCATTGTTTCCTTACATCACCTTACCATGAGCTAATTATCTACCATGGTGAAACATTTAGGAACTTTACACAAAAAAGGGACACAATGCTAGCTTGCCTAGGGATAAGGACAAACATGACCACTCCTAGGCATATACGAACAACTGGGTATATTTTACTTTCATTTCCTCTTCCGCTTCCCACGTGGCCTCTTCGACTTGTTTGTTTCACAACAACACCTTAACTGAAGCGATTTCCTTATTTCGCAAGCTACGGAATTGGCTATCCAGAATAGCAACCAGAATCTCTTCATATGACAGCTCTTCAGTAACCTTGATGTCTTCAACTGGCACGATGGCGGACGGATCCCCAACCACTTTCCGTAACATGGACACATGGAACACGGGGTGCACTAAGGACATCTCAGGAGGCAACTCCAATCTATAAGCCACATTTCCGGTCCTTTGAATAATCTGATAATAACCGATATACCTAGGATGTAACTTCCCCTTCTTCGAAAAATGCATGACTCATTTCACGGTCGACACCTACAAGAATACCCAATCACCTTCTTCAAACTTGAATTCCCTTCGACGCACGCCCGCATAGGATTTCTGGCGAGTCTGAGAAGTCTTCATCCTCTCTAGAATGACTATTACTTTTTCCATGGCCTGGTGCACAAAATGCAGCCCTATCAATTCTTTCTCACCAACTTCGAACCACCCGATCGAGGACCTACATCTCCTCCCGTACAATGCTTCAAACGGGCCATCTGGATGCTAGCATGGAAGCTGTTGTTGTAAGAAAATTATATAAGGGGCAAGTGATTATCCTAATTACCCATTAAATCCAAGACACAAGCCCGCAACATATCTTTGAGCTTCTGAATAGTCCGCTATACTTGACTATCAGTCTGCGGAAGAAATGTCGTGCTGACGTTCACCTGAGTACCCAACCCCTGCTAAAATTTCGTTCAAAAGTTAGATGTGAAATGAGCCCCTCAATCCGAAAAAAATTGAATGCGGAGTACCATGAAGTCTCACTATTTCATTTATATATAATCGAGCATATTGTTCTGTAATATCGTTGGACTTGACTGGCAAGAAGTAAGCTGATTTGGTGAGTCGATCTACTATTACCCAAATTGAGTCAAACTTATGCTGAGTGCGAGGTAGTACCGCACGAAATACATGTTGATCATCTCCCATTTCAACATTGGTATCTCTATAAGCTGGGTTAGCCCACCGAGCCGTTGATGCTCGTCCTTTACTTGCAGACAGTTTGAACATTTAAATACAAAGTCTGCCACATCCCTTTTCATACCGCTCAACCAATAAATTTCCCTGAGATCGTGATACAACTTCGTAGAACCCGGATGCACCGAATATCTTGAATGATGAGCCTCTGCCATTACCCTTTCCCAAAGATTATCTACATCTAGAACACACAACCTATCTTGACATCGCAACACACCATCTTTGCTGTTGAGAGAGAATGCTGAAATCTTGTTTCTTCGAAACGCCTCCATTGCTTGTGCTAATGCTGGATCAATGAATGGCTTTTCCTTGACTTCCGCTACAAGCAACGACTCTACTACTTTGTGCACCATAATCTCCTCCTTATTCGGGGTTGAGATGCAAACCCCAAGACTGGCCAACCGATAAACCTCTCGAGCTAGGAACCTCCGATCCGTTCCCAAGTGAGCCAAACTACCCATGGATTTCCGACTAAGGGTGTCGGCCACCACGTTCACCTTCCCTGGATGGTACTAGATGTTCAGATCACAATCCTTGAGCAATTTCAACCACCGCCGCTGCCGCAAGTTTTGCTCCTTCTACTTGAACAAATATTGGAGACATATGTGGTCCGAGAACACATCCACATGGACCCCATAAAGGTAATACCGCAACATTTTTAAGGCGAACACAACTGCTGCGAGCTCCAAATCATGCGTCGGGTAATTCTTCTCTTGATTCTTGAGTTTCCTTGAAGCATACTCTATAGCCTTCCCATGCTTCATGAGAACACACCCTAAACCGACCCTGGAGGCATCACAATACACTAAAAAACCTTCTGTGCATTTCGGCAAATCCAATACTGGTGCTGAGGTCAACCTTGACTTTAATTCCTGAATTTGTTTTACACAAGCATCAGACTATTGGAACTTGACTGATTTCCACGTCAATTTAGTTAATGGGGAGGCGGGTGTAGAGACCCCTCCACAAACCTCCGATAATAACCTGCTAACCCCAAAAAGCTATGAATTTCTGATTGGGTTGTAGGTCTAGGCCAATCCTTCACTGCTGCAATCTTTTGGGGTCCACTTGAATCCTCTTTCCCTAAACAACATTTCCAAGAAAAGCGACAGACTCGAAACAAAATTAACATTTTGAGAATTTTGCATACAAATGTGTTAGAAAATACGCTTAACGCTAGAGTGGGGGTGAATAGCGTTATAATAAAAATTAGCGTAAACTTGCGGAATTTAAAAATTGCAGGAAGGAAATAAGTGCGATAAGTAAATAAATAAGAACGAACGCACCGATGTATCCTGGTTCACCACAACCCGTGGCTAGTCCAGTCCCCAAGAGACTCTCTCGAGATTTCCACTAACACTGTTAAGCTTACAGGTGCTCAACAAACCTTTACAAACTGAGGACACAAGCCTCAACAACCTTTGCTCGAAGATACAACACTCCAAGACTTCAACCAAAGGAAACACAAGTTCCTTCTTACAATACAAGGGACTAACACTTCCCTTCAAGTGTATAAAACACTTAGCACTCACTTAGACACGACTCTCTTAATAGAGTAGGTATGAGTGAACAGATACGCTCAAGAATGCAACAACTTTCGTCAAGAATTTTGGCTCTCAAAACTTATGTAATGAATAGAAATTGATGAACAATAGAGTATGCAAGCTATAGCAATAATATTATCAGTTGTTCTGTTTAGAAGACTGATTTGAAGCTGTATTTATAGTTGCAAAACCATGCATTACCGTTGTCTAATTGCCAATTAAGATTTGCTGATATTACTCAGTGACAATCGATTGTCAAAATGCCACAATCGATTGTTTGCCAATTGTTCCAAAAATCATTCCCAGACTTTATGCTTAACAATCTATTATCTAAGATCAATAATCGATTACTGGCAACGTTCAAAAAATCATTTTCAGATTTTACTTAAAACAATCGATTGTCAGAAATCTACAATCGATTACTTGGCAACGTTAAAAAAATCATTTCCAGATTTTACTTAAAACAATCGATTGTCAGAAATCTACAATCGATTACTTGGCAACGTTCAAAAAATCTTTTTCAGATTTTATTTAAAACAATCGATTATTAGAAATCTATAATCGATTACCTGACGGTTTTTGAAATTATTTTGGCAACGGTCAATTACACAATCGATTATGCTATGAGAACAATCGATTATATATAAGTCCTTGAAAAATCAATTAGACACTGCCTTAATGCACTCGATTGTCAAAGGTACACAATCGATTATTTTATGACTTTGAAAATTTCTAACAGACACTGCCTCAACACAATCGATTGTCATAAGTTCACAATCGATTATTTTGCAGCTTTGAAAAACTTTGATGTACACTGCCTCAACACAATCGATTGTCATAAGGTTCACTATCGATTGTCATGCAAATTTGAAAAATCTGATGCACGCTGCATTAACACAATCGATGTCATAAGTTCACAATCGATTGTCATGCAGCTGACTTAACATAGTCGATTATCATAAGTACATAATCGATTATCTTAGTCCAGATTTTAGAGGCATGTTTAAAAACCATTTTGACTAAAGTAAATATGCATGATTTAAAATCATTTTGCTTTAAATAAAATATGCATGATTTGATAAAAATGTTTTTACGAGAGAAGCCAAGTCTTGAGTCAAGTTATCGGATCAAGATCACAATTAAAGAACGACTCATGTATAACTTTATATCTTTGCTTGATCTTGGTCCTGTGCTTGAAACTCGTTATATATCAATTGTGTGCTTGTGCTTGGACCTCGTCATATGTCCATTGCGCATAGTTTGTCATTCATCAAAGCCTACAAATATGAACACACGTTTTAGTATAGTGCCTTGAGAACGTGTTTCAACAATTTCCCCCTTTTTGATAATGGAAAACTTTAGTCGGGATATGAATAATAGAGATTCATAATGACGATTCAAGACAAGTAAAGATATGCAACAAGTATGCAATTAGTTCAATTAGTTCCCCGTCAACATATGACCTCCCCCTCAATTTATGCCAATAATTATTAGTGCATAGCCCCTTATTCTTCCCCCTTTTGCCATTAGCAAAAAAAAATAGAATGAATTAGTAAATAACTTGTTTATTTATTAAACAAAAATATGAGTACAACAAAAGAAGACAATAAAACATAGAACAATAAACTAAAGAAATTATTCATTATCATCATTTCCCGCCTCGTCATCCGCCACTGCTTCATAAGGGACAAGTCCAGCATATGGATAATGAACATGGTCAAAATATCCATGGACCTCATATGTCAATTGATTGACAGAGGTGGTCAAAGAAGCAATTTGGTCGGAAATAGATTGAAGAGTAGGTTCTTGAGGCTGACGCGATCGACGAGGTTGAGGAGGAGCAGGAGCTACATGATCGCCGTCATAGGGAAAGGAGGATTCGGAAATTTCCCATTTCTTGGTGCTCTTTTTGAGCAGACCGATAGACGTTTTGAACCCGGAGGCTTCAAGAAAATTCATAATAAGGAGGGCATAGGGAAGTGGTCTATCGTCCCTGATGGCATCAAGCATGTGAATTTTGACGAACTTACACCAATTGATGTGAGCTCCGGTTATAATGGCATGCATGAGCTTTGCGTCCTCTTGGGAGAGAGTGGTATGGTTATGTTTGCGAGGCTTGAGGAGTCGAGTTATGAAATAGAAAATCAAACGATATTCGGGGAGCATTCCCGTAATGGTAGGACGTCGAGTAGATAGATTAGGATCATAAGCTCCAAGTCCTATTTGGTTTAGGAGAATTTTCTCATCAAATAAGGCGTCGGCTTCTCTAATGTAGCGAGAAATGTTTTACCCACTTCGAGGAAGATGAGCAATAGAATGCAAGTTTTCATTGGATAAAAGAATTTGAACGCCATTAATGTTTGACACAAGCTCACCATCGTCGTCCTCATGAAGATTTGAGTAGAACGCTTGAATCAATGTAGGATTAATATAAGGATAGGTAAGATATATGAAGTCAAGAAGTTGACATTCCTTAAGTATGTTTGCAGCGGGGGCGCATGATTCAAGATATGTACTTGTGGAAAAGCGAGGAGGAAGGATGTCACGCTTTTTGAATTTTGTTAAAAATCTAGTTAACTCGGTTTCAGAATTGAATTGTAAAATAGACCCATCTTGGTAAGGGAAATTTGGAGGAGGAGGAGCAGCTGAAGAAGATGCACCATTTCTACCTGAACGGGAACGTTTAGTGTGTCTGCCCGATATTTTGAATAAGTAGAAATGGCCTTTGTAAGAAGGTTGAAAGGTTTTTGAAATTTTGGGAGCTAAGATTGATGCTTGAGTGAAGAAATTGAAGGCATATGGTACCTATTTATAATGAGGAAGATGGAATTTCATTTATGGTGAAAATCTGCAGAAATTTATGAGCTAAAACGGTCAGAAACGGTAAGAAAAATTTTCACTGACCGTTACACAATCGATTATGGAATTGAAACAATCGATTGTTATGGAGTTTTGACTTGAACTCGGAACTGACAAAAATCGATTGTGGGAATCTGGCAGGACCCAAATGGTAACAAATATTTGAATTACTGACAAAAAATAATCGATTGTTGAATTATGGAAATCGATTGCTGTGACACAGTGTGCATAGTGATTTTCTGACTCGGAAAATAATCGATTATATTTTTGAAACAATCGATTGTTTTAGGAAAGCAGTACTGAATGGCCTAGACGGTAATCGATTATGCAGAAAAAAATCGATTAAAAAAAACTGCATAATAAGCATAAAATGTAAATAGTCGATTAGTGATACTAGCTAATCGATTGCCCGCACAGTAAACATAAGACATAAGAAAAAATAATCGGTTATTTGCTGTAACAATCGATTGTTCTATGCCATTGCTTTATAATTCCCCTTACCTTTAGGGCGATACCTGCAAAAGAAAATTAGACGTCTCCGACGCTCAAGTTAGTAATTTGTAAAGAAATAATGACTTAGATCAATGTGGCCAAGTGAGAACGTGATCTCTTAAGAAGTGTGTCCTAAGGTGTTCTTAAGAGTGTTTCGGGTACTTACCTTTTCTCAAACATCGCCAATTACCTGTTCGAGAGGGTGATCTTTGATTGTTCTCCATTCGTTAGGCATTTTCGTTTCTTTCTCCAATTGTGGCGCTTCCTCCGATAATTGCTCCAAGATTTCATCTTGAATTTCCTTAGAAGTTTCCTCTTGTACTTTGTCTTGAGGACATATTGAGTTTAAGATACCTGCAGGATCAGAACCAGAATCCTTTCTCGCCAAGCGCGCATTATTTTCGAAAAACACAATATGAAGGGATTCCTCCAGAGTTCCGGTTCTATTATTGAATACCCTATATGCTTTGCTACGTGAGGAATAACCAATAAAAATTCCTTCATCGGATTTGGCATCAAATTTTCCCAATTGATCTTTTCCATTGATATGAATAAAGCATTTACAACCGAATACTCTAAAATGGGAGATATTTGGTTTCCTTCCCTTGTAGAGTTCATAAGGGGTTTTCATGAGTATTGGCCTTATGACTACTCTATTCAAAACGTAGCATGCGGTACTCACGGCATCCGCCCAAAAATGTTTGGGAATCTTAGCCTCATCGAGCATGGTTCTAGCCATCTCTTCGAGACACCTATTTTTCCTTTCCACCACCCCATTTTGTTGTGGTGTTCGTGGAGCGGAGAAGGTGTGCTCGATACCAAGTTCGTCACAAAAGTCCGCAAAGAGATTGTGATCAAATTCTCCCCCATGATCACTTCTTATTGAAGTGACGGTTGTGCCTTTTCGTTTTGAACACGTTTAAAAAAATATTTGAAATTATGAAAAGCTTCACTTTTATGAGCAAGAAATAGAGTCCATGTATATCTAGAATAATTATCAACAATAACAAAAGCATAACGATTTCTACCAAGACTTTCAATGCGAGATGGTCCAAATAAGTCCATGTGAAGTAATTGCAAAGGTCTAGTAGTTGAAACAATATTTTTCGAATTAAAATGCTCTTGTTTGCTTCCCTTTTTGACAAGAATCACAAATAGAGTGTTTCTCAAATTTCAAGTTTGGAAGACCAATAACTAAATTTTGTGAAACCAATTTGTTCAAAAGATGCATGTTGATGTGAGCTACTCTACGGTGCCATAACCACGTATCATCTTCTTTGCTCATAAGACAATCTACATATTCAGATGAAGAATTTTCGAGATCAACCATATAGATATTATCCATTCTAAATCCACGAAGAATAATTTTAATATCGCTACGGCGAAAAACTAAGCATTCATTTGAATCAAATAAAACAAGATTTCCCTTGTCATATAATTGACTTATGCTCAAGAGATTATGTTTTAGACCCTTAACTAGCAATATATGCTTAATGGAAGAGGAGTCATCCTTACCCACCGGTCCAATGCTGTTAATTTTTCCTTTGTTGTTATCACCAAAAATAATGCTTCCTCCTTCCTTGTGTTCTAGTTGAAGGAACTTGGATTCGTCTCCAGTCATGTGCTTGGAGCATCCACTATCAAGGTACCAAAGTACACTTGACCCCTTCAAACACACCTACAAAACAGATTAATGAGTTTTAGGTACCCATGCCATTTTGGGTCCTTGGGGGTTAGGCAAATCATAGTGATGTGATTGAGTGTTATGTCTATGTCGTGTAAAACAAGCAGGAGCAATATGTCCAATTCGTCTACAATAATGACAAACAACATTAGGATTATGCATACGTCTAGGTTGATAGTAATTGGACGGACGAAATTCATTTACTCTATTCTTGACAATATGACTATTGCGCAATTCATGAAAATCATTTCTCCTACTATTTGTTCTAGGATATACAGCATTTCTAGGATAGTTGTTTCTAGGTTGAAAGCCATTTCTAGGTGTTCTACAAGGTTCAAAATTCCTTCTAGTGTTTGGCCTAGAGTATGCATTATTTCTAGAATGATTATTTCTAGGTTGCGATTGTTGAAAGCCATTTCTAGGTTTGTTATATCTAGGATGAGCGTTTGTTTTATTAATCCTAGGTTGAGCCATAGGTTGTTGGGGGTTGGCTTCAACCTTTTCTTTAGGCTCATTCTCAAAGCCTATGCCATGCTTGGTCGACTTCAAATTAACAAGAACTTCATTCAAATTTTTATGAGAAGAATTAAACTTATCTAGGGTGCCCTTAAGTCTTTCTACCTCATTTTTGAGATGCATGCAAGAAGTGCAATTTTTACTAGAGCTCTCGGGTTTGTCGGCGCTTCTCTTGCCGAAAAATTTGTTTTCTTCTTTCAACTTCTCATTTTCCAAAATCAGTTTTTCCAAATCCTTTTCTTTCAAAGAGAGTTGTTTTTCAAAATCTTTTTCTTTTAAAGAAGCATTTTCTTTTATGCTTTTAACAGTTTGGAAGCTTTAATAAATTCACTATACAACTCATCAAAAGCATTTTGCATTTCCTCAAGAGAATAGAAATTTTTGGAAGAAATTTGACATACCTCTTCTTGATTGTTTTCGTGAGCCATGAGACAAAGATTTGCGGCTTGGTCTTCTTCTTCCTCACTCGACTCGTCACCGGAGCCGCCTCCCTAAGATATGTATGCTCGTTGTTTATTGAAGGGTTTCTTCTCCTTTTTGGCATTTGGGCAATTTGATTTAATGTGCACGGTTTCTCCGCGCTCACAGCACTTTATTTGATCTCCTTGCTCTTTGCCCTTTCGTTCATACTCTTTTAGCATGTAACTTTTGAAATCTCTTAATAACGAGTCCGAACTCGTTGTCTCCGTCCTCATCATTTTGAGGTTGGCTTGCGCTTGCCTTGAGAGCGATCTTTTGTTTCCTTTGATCATAAACAAGAGGGTTAAATATAGTAGATTCATAAGTTTTAATATTACCTCTTAATCCGTCGATGGTGACATTTGAAACGCCAATAGATTATTGAATCGCGTCGGCCTTGGATCGCCATGCCGGAGTGAGACTTCGGACAATTTTTCGGACAAGTTCCTTATCCGTGAAGGTCTTCTTAAGAGCATGTAAATCATTAACGATTTTTGAAAATCGTTCGAACATCTCATCGACCGTTTAGCCTTCCTTCATTTGAAACAATTCATATGCATGGGTTAGGAAATCAATTTTAGCTTCCCTTACCTGGTCCGTACCTTTGTACGTAATTTCCAGCTTGTCCCACATTTGCTTCGCCGTTGTGCAACATGATATTTTCCTGTAATCATCAGCTTTTACAGCACAATATAATAAATTAATGGCTATAGCGTTGTTTTGCACCTTTCGGATATCATCCGCATCATATTCATCTTCGGACTTTGGAACATCTTTATTTTCAACCTTTTTGGTTGGAATTTGTTCTCCCTTCATTATAACCTTCCAAAGATGAAAACTATTTGATTGAACAAATATTCTCATCCTCTCCTTCCAGTACGTATAGTTTGTACCGTCGAATAGTGGTGGTCGGGTGGAGCATTGTCCTTCACCTATTTCTGCAAAAGAATCACGAGTAGAAGCCATGGATTGTTTCTCTCAAACGGTTAAGTCTTTAGAGAGTTGGGCTCTGAAACCAATTGTTAGAAAATACGCTTAACGCTAGAGGGGGGGTGAATAGCGTTATAATAAAAATTAGCGTAAACTTGAGGAATTTAAAAATTGCAGGAAGGAAATAAGTGCGATAAGTAAATAAATAAGAACGAACGCACCGATGTATCCTGGTTCACCACAACCCGTGGCCCGAGAGACTCTCTCGAGATTTCCACTAACACTGTGTAGCTTACGGGTGCTCAACAAACCTTTACAAACTGAGGACACAAGCCTCAACAACCTTTGCTCGAAGATACAACACTCCAAGACTTCAACCAAAGGAAACACAAGTTCCTTCTTACAATACAAGGGACTAACACTTCCCTTCAAGTGTATAAAACACTTAGCACTCACTTAGACAAGACTCTCTTAATAGAGTAGCTATGAGTGAACACATACGCTCAAGAACGCAACAACTTTCGTCAAGAATTTTGGCTCTCAAAACTTATGTAATGAATAGAAAGTGATGAACAATAGTATGCAAGCTATAGCAATTATATGATCAGTTGTTCTGTTTAGAAGACTGATTTGAAGCTGTATTTATAGTTGCAAAACCATGCATTACCGTTGCCTAATTGCCAATTAAGAATTGCTGATTTTACTCAGTGACAATCGATTGTCAAAATGCCACAATCGATTGTTTGCCAATCGTTCCAAAAATCATTCCCAGATTTTACGCTTAACAATCTATTATCTAAGATCAATAATCGATTACTGGCAACATTCAAAAAATCATTTCCAGATTTTACTTAAAACAATCGATTATCAGAAATCTACAATCGATTACTTGGCAACGTTAAAAAAATCATTTCCAGATTTTACTTAACACAATCGATTGTCAGAAATCTACAATTGATTACTTGGCAACGTACAAAAAATCTTTTTCAGATTTTATTTTAAACAATCGATTATTAGAAATGTATAATCGATTACCTGACAGTTATTGAAAATATTTTGGAAACGGTCAATTACACAATCTATTATGCTATGAGAACAATCGGTTATATATCAGTCTTTGAAAAATCAATTAGACACTGCCTTAATGCACTCGATTGTCAAAGGTACATAATCGATTATTTTCTGACTTTGAAAATGTCTGATAGACACTGCCTCAACACAATCGATTGTCATAAGTTCACAATCGATTATTTTGTAGCTTTGAAAAACTTTGATGTACACTGCCTCAACACAATCGATTGTCATAAGGTTCACAATCGATTGTCATGCAGATTTGAAAAATCTGATGCACACTTCCTTAACACAATCGATTGTTATAAGTTCACAATCGATTGTCATGCAGTTGACTTAGCATAATCGATTATCATAAGTACATAATCGATTATCTTAGTCCAGATTTTAGAGGCATGTTTAAAAATCATTTTGACTAAAGTAAATATGCATGATTTAAAATCATTTTGCTTTAAATAAAATATGCATGATTTGATAAAAATGTTTTTACGAGAGAAGCCAAGTCTTGAGTCAAGTTATCGGATCAAGATCACAATTAAAGAACGACTCATGTATAACTTTATATCTTTGCTTGATCTTGGTCTTGTGCTTGAAACTCGTTATATATCAATTGCGTGCTTGTGCTTGGACCTCGTCATATGTCCATTGCGCATAGTTTGTCATTCGTCAAAACCTACAAATATGAACACACGTTTTAGTATAGTGCCTTGAGAACGTGTTTCAACAAACTGGTGCTGATGAAGAGTGTGCAAAACTGCCCTAAGGTGATCGGCATGATCTTACCTGGTTCACCTGAGGTGATCTCCCCAGCAGTTGTGTCTGTCACCAGGACCAAATGATAGATACACCCATTCTTATTCATCTCCGTAGCTTTAAGGTAAGAAATAAACCTACATTTTGTCACAACACTATTTCCTCTCCAATCAATAACCGGCTTTTCCAGCGATCAAGTTGAACAAAGCATGAATAAAGTCATTCAATTCTCATAATCACATCAATATCTACCATTCCGAGCTCAATATGATCGGCCTGGTAACACGGCGACACACCATGACAACACAATTCCTATACACTCGCACGACTATTATAGAATCACCCACCAAAGTTGATAACGAGAACGGCTAAAGAAGTTGTTCGGGCTCAATCCCAAAACTCGAGCAATAAATGGAGTGACACAGGACAAAAAAGGCTCAGGTTCAACAAGAGCATAGCAATCAATGGCATGAATAGATAAGATACATGTAACCACATATAGGGAATATTAAGCATTTTGGCGACCAGTCATGGCATTGAACAGGCTCGGTCCACCTCTGCCACGAGCCCCACCCCTATCTGCACTACGCCCTGCTGGAGCTGGAGGTCGCACAAATGATGTAGCAACTGAAGAACTGGATATAGTGGCGAATCCCCTATTCATGCCCTGTCTGGGTGCACGACAATTTCACTAGACATGACCTCTCACCCCGTAATTGTAACATACCGGGATGTCCAAATAGCAAGTCTCCGAATGGAGCCTCCCACACTTGGGAGATGTAGCTCCCCTCTGCTGCTGGGGACTCACCCCCGAATGACTGGACTGGTGGAGCCTCCTGCTGTCAAAACCTGGTCTCGAAGACTTACCATACTGATGGTTGTGCACAGATGGCGGTGTGCTGGATGAAGACTGAACATATGACAGGGATGGCCCTGATGCCCCCCTCCCCAAAGCTGACCTCTTTGACTGACCCATTGATCAGACCCTGCTGTTATTCTCCCTATCTGCACATATCTTCAATTTCCTAGCCTCCGTGGCCTGAACGAAACCTACAAGCTTCCCGTACTTCATACTAAGTACAAGGCCACATTAGCAGCCTTATTCACCACCAATGGACTAAGTCCCTAAAAAAATTGTCGAAATCGAGCACTCATGGTGTACACCAACTGAGGAGCTTACTAGAATAATCTTACGAACTCCATATGGTACTCCTAAACACTCATGCTGCCCTCTTGAGAATCTCGAACTCTGTGGCGCAGGCTTCCATTGTCTCCGCCGGCACGAAATGATCCATAAAAGCATATAAAAATTCCTCCCACCTAGCCGGAGGGCTCCCCTCCTCGCGGTAATCCTCCCACATCTCGAACCACGAACGTGTCGCTCCGTTCAACCTGTAGGAAGCCAACTCAACCCCCTCTTATTCTGTGGCTTTCATCACATGAAGTTTCTTGTACATCTCATCAAGAAAATCTTACAGATCGGCCTCTACGTCTGTTCCTAAATACTCTGGAGGGGCCAATCTCAGAAACTTATGGACTCTAGAGGTGGCAGAATCTCCCTGTCAGCTGGACGACATAGGGGCATCATGAGATCTCTTGGACTGAGCAGCTACCAACTGGGTCAACATACGGATGACTCCCCTAAGGCCCCCATAAGAATCCTCGGAACTGGGAGCTAAAGAAATGCCATGATTAGGAATGCCGGCAGGAGGGATGGTGATGCCCTCTTCCGCTGCTGGAACAGGAGTGCTTGGATCCGAAAAGGACAGGCCAGGCAGATTCAAAGACGGGGAGTCACTCCCACCCGTGGCGTCAAGTACATGGCTCGCAATCACGCTTGGGGTGACATTGGCCTCAGGGCCGAGTCTAACCTTCTTCTTAGGTTCCATCTCTGAAAATTTCAGAATAAGGCACGAGTTATACGAAAATACTTTCACTTTTCACTTCACTGCACGTAATGGAATAACAAAGAAGAGAGTATTTTCCTAAATTCCCGTGTAGCCCCCTACTTATTGATTTGGTTGACATCACACCGATAAGAAGGGCTCTACTAGGCACGGATCCGGCACATCCTAGGTATTTCTTCTTGTGATTCTTGAGTTGCCTTGAATCATAAGCTATAACTTCCCATGCTGCATGAGCACACACTCTAAACTGACTTTGGAGGCATCGCAATATATCACAAACCCTTCCCTGCCTTACGGAAAAGCCAACACTGGTGCTAAGGTCAACCTTGACTTTAATTCCTAAAAACTTTTTTCACAAGCATCAGACTATTTAAACTTGATTAATTTCAGCATCAATTTATTTAATGGGGAGGCGAGGGTAGAGAACCCCTCTACAAACCTCCGATAATAACCTGCTAACCCGAAAAATCTAAGAATCTCCGTCGAGGTTGTAGGTCTAGGCCAATCCTTCAGTGCTGCAATCTTTTGGGGGTCTACTTGAATCTCATTTTTTAAACAAGTGACACACTCCAACAAAAATTCACATTTTGAGAATTTAGCATACAACTGGTGCTGATGAAGAGTTTGCAAAACTGCCCTGAGGTGATCGGCATTTTCTTCCCCACTTCACGAATAAATGAGGATGTCGTCAATAACAACAACAAAGGAGTCCAAAAATGGCTTGAAGTCCCGATTCATAAAATCCGTGAAAGCTGCCGGGGCTTGGTTAGCCCAAAAAACATGACCAAGAATTCGAAGTGACCATAGCGGGTTCTGAAGGTGGTCTTAGTTATATCCAGCTCTCTGATCTTCAATTGGTGATATGCGGATCTCAAATCAATTTTGAAGAAGAACTTTGCACCTTGCAATTGGTCGAACAAATCCTCTATCGGAGGCAAAGGGTATTTATTCTTGATGGTGACCTTGTTAGGCTAGCGATAGTCGATACACATCTGAAACAACTTATCCTTCTTCCGGACCAAAATGACTGGAGCACCCCATGGCGACACACTTGGTCGAATGGACCCCTTCTTTAATAAATCCTTCAGCTTCTCCTTTAACTCTCGTAATTTTGCTGGCGCCATCCGATACGGTGGAAGAGATATTGGCTAAGTACATGGAAACACATCGGTCCCGAAGTCAATCTCCTTATCTGGCGAAATCCCTGGAAGCCAATCTTGAAATACCTCCGGAAATTCATTTACAATTGGCACGGATCCGAGGGCATGAACATCTAACGTGGTGTCCGCCACCCAGACCAAATAATAGATGCACCCCTTCAAAAATCTTCGAAGCTTTAAGGTATGAAATAAACCTACCTTTTGGCACAACACAATTTCCTCTCCACTCAATAACTGGCTCGTTAGGAAACTCGAGTCTCATGACTCTCGTCTAGCGATCAAGTTTAGCAAAGCATGAATAAAGGAAGTCCATTCTAATAATCACATCAAAATCAACCATCCTAAGCTCAATAAGATCGGCCTGGTGATACGGCCACACACCATGACAACACAGTTCCTATAAACCCGCGCAGCTGTAATAGAATCATCCACCGAAGTTGATAACAAGAACGGCTCAAGAAGTTGTTCGGGCTCAATCCCAAAACTCGAGCAATGAATGGAGTGACAAATGACAAAGAAGACTCAGGGTCAACAAGAGCATAGCAATCAATGGCCTGAACAGATAAGATACCTGTAACAACAAATGGGGAAGATTCAGCATTCTGGCGACCACTCATAGCATAGAACCGACTCGGTCCACCTCTACCATGAGCCCCACCCCTATCTGCACCATGCCCTGCGGAAGCAGAAGGACGCACAGATGATGTAGCAACTGAAGAACTAGATGGCAGAGCGAATCCCCTACCCATGCCCTGTCTGGGTGCATGACAACTCCGCTGGACATGACCTCTTACCCCATAATTGTAACACACCGGGATGTCCAAATAGCAAGTCACCGTATGGAACCTCCCACACTTGGGACATGTAACTCCCCCCTGCTGCTGGGGCCTCACCCAATAATGACTGGACTAGTGGAACCTCCTGCTGTCAGAATTGGTCTCTAAGAACTACCTTGCTGATGGTTGTGCACAGATGGCGGTGCACTAGCTGAAGACTAAACGTTTGACCAGGATGGCCCTAAGGGCCCCCTCCTCGGAGCTGACCTCCCCGAGTGACCCATTGACCGGGCCCTGCATCTATTCTCCCTATTTGCCGGTATCTTCAATTTCCTAGCCTTAGTGGCCCGAACGAAACCCACAATCTTCCCATAGTTAATATATGAGTCCAAGGCCACTATAGAAGCCTCATTCACCACCAATGGATAAAGTCCCTGAACAAACCATCGAACTTGAGCACTCACGGTCAGCACCACCTGAGGAGCATACTTGGATAATCTTACGAACTTTATATGGTACTCCCAAGTACTTATCGTGCCTTTCTTGAGAACGTCAAACTCTGTTGCATGGGCTTCCATGGTCTCTACAGGCAAGAAATGATCCATAAAAGCATCAAAAAATTCCTCCCACCAAGCCGGAGGGCTCCCCTCCTCGCGGGAATCCTCCCACATCTCGAACCAGGAACGTGCCGCTCCCTTCAACCTGTAGGAAGCCAACTCAACCCCCTCTGATTTTGTGGCATTCATCACAAGAACGGTCTTGTACATCTCATCAAGAAAATCCTGCGGATCGGCCTCTGGGTTGGTGCCTGAAAACTCTGGAGGGGCCAATATCAGAAACTGATGGACTCCGGAGCTGGCAGAATCTCCCTGTCTGCTGAACGACATAGGGGCATTATGAAATCTCTGGTCCAAAGCCTCGAGACCGATCAACAAATGGATGGCTCCCCCAAGGTCCCATCAGAAGCCTCGAGACCGAGAGCTGAAGCAATGCTAGGATTAGGAATGCCGGCAAGAGGGATGATGATGCCCTCAGCCGCTGCTGGAGCAATAGTGGTTGGATGCGAAAGGGACGGGCCAGGCAGATTCAAAGCTGGGGAGTCACTCTCACCCATGGCGGCAGGTACATGACTCGAAATCACACATGGGGTGGCATTGGCATCTAGGCTGAGTCTAACCTTATTCTTAGGTGCCATCTCTGAAAATTTCGAAACAAGGCACGAGTTAGACACAAATACTTTCACTTTTCACTTCACTGCCCGAAATGAAATAACAACGAAGAGAGTAGTTTCCAAAGTGCCCGTATAGCCCCCTACTTATAGATTTGGTCGACAACACACCGACAAGAAGGACTTTACTAGGCACGGCTCCGAGACATCCTTGGACTCTTTTTAAAACCTTAGGCTCTAATACCAAGTTTGTCAAGCCCCAAATCTGAGGGACATGACCTGCACTCTACCGGGTATTCCCAGTCGAGTGGACCTGAGTGCCTTCCCTAACCCACGAGTTGCCCCACATTTTCATTACTTTGCTAACCAAATGGATACAACTATTTATAATTGAAATACCTTTCAACAAGCCATACATACATACATGATATAAGCATGGTTTACTAATTACATAACCCAAAATAAAAAGTACATAACACATGGTTCGTGACCCACACTTTATGCCTACGGAGCCCCTAAGGATACACGATGACAGTACTATATTTGCCGGTAACAACTCTCTTGCTATACCTTTTAAAAAAACAAAAATAAGTTTCCAAAATACAAGAACAAGGGTGGCATGAGCCACGCAGGGCCTCAAAAGGAAAGGGGCTCACCAATACAGCTGAAGGGGAATGGGGAAGAGCTGGAGATTATGGACTAGAGTACCCGCTGAGGATCTACATACAATCATAACAAGAATGTAGCACCCCCGAAAAAAGGGACGTTAGCACATTTGAATTGTACTGGTATGTATGAACAAAACTTTTCCCAAGTAAACTCAAGACATATGCAAGTAGAACAAGAACACAACAATAGAAGCGACAACCAAACGCACCGAGAGGTACAATTAGTTAAACAAAGGGCAAATCAGTGCCCGAGAGGTTACAAACACTTCTGTTGTCTCCTTTCACAATTCCACATCATTGATTTCATAATTTTGTTCAATGTATATGTAACAATAGTGACTTCGATCACTTTTTCCACCCTTATTACCTCGGCCACCCTTATTAACTTTGCCGCCCTTATTACACCCACCCAAACCTTATTACATCGTGTTGCGGCGTGCAACCCTACCCCGCCGTACAGTTTCAATTCACAACAAGCACAACCAAAAATCAGGTAACAATAATAAACAACAAGTACACCTCAAGACATCACCACAATAGTGTTACAAGTGTTTCCATAAATATTAGTACAAATTCCATTGCTTTCAACAGTTCGTAATCCATTCAAGTTACCACAATTGCCCACAACATTTCATGTATATTGTTAATAAACTTAAGCTTGTTTCACCATATACGGATTTCTTCAATCACATGTTATTCATCTTTTACCACAAGGTGCATTCACAATCAAACCAGTCAAGAAGCTGACAAATAACCAAAATAGATATCAATTACCAAACAATTTATAAACCAAGCAAGGCGATTTCACAAGAATCAAGGTTATATACATACCTGGAGTCGAATTCTCTTTTTAAGCTCCTATTCTCAGTCACCAATCTATCTTGCACAACCCTCTAATTCTATCCAATTTTCATTTCACTAGATTTTAGGTTTAAGTCACATGCACGAGGGTTTTTAGTTGTTAGTTCAAATTCCAGGCATAGGACTCCCTTATCTTAATCTTACTTCAGAAAATTGGGAGAAAGGTTAGGGTTTTTACTTGTAAGGGTGGAGATCAAGACAATAACTACAAATTTTTCCCGGCCCAGATTGTTTTGAAGGATCAATTTTATGGAAATTCCTTGGTCTCTCAAGAACTCTACCTTCCCTCTCCCTTCTTTTGTTCGGAAGATATATAAAAATAAGGGGTAGGGGTAATTATTAGAAAAGGGTTCGGTTTAAAATTTTAAGAAAAATGAAGTTTGCAACGGATCTGGGGTCAACTATGCGATCACATGGTTGACATGGTAGAATGCGGTACGCATACTCGTTCTACGGTTGCAGATTGCACCGCTAATTGACCTCCACAAATCCTCGAAAGATTTATGCGATGACTATGCGGTCCGTATATTTGTTATGCGATTTTAATACTCCTTATACAGTTCAACCAATCCTCTGCTCTACTTTAACTATTAGCTCATCGTGTAATTGTGAGTTCTAAAAAAAGTAGGTATTTAATACATCCAAGTTACACCCTAATTTAGAGTACAAAGCAGTCGTGACAAATATAGTAACTCTTTAGAGTTAGAATCGTATCCACAAGGAGTTTATATAGTGTTGCAAAGTATACCTCATTCGTGAGGCTTAAAATATTTTAGATTAACTTTTTAACAAAGTCTTGAGTGATTTACACTACTAGTTAAACTACCAAATTTTACTACGACAATTTATCAAACACTTAATATGCGAAAATTGAACTAAGTTATAACAAATAGAGAAAGGCCGAGAGTTGTAGTCCTAACTTAAGCGTAAACTTAATGGGTGAGATCTAATATGCTTGCTTAACTGATTAAGGTTGTTATGACTCTCACCGGCCATGATGTATGGAGCTGAGTGTTGGCATGTTAAGAACTCACATATCTATAAGATAAAAGTAGCAGAAATAAAGATTTTGAGATGGATGTGTGGCACACTGGGATGGATAAGATTAGAAATAATGTTACTCGAGAGAAGGTATATGTGACTCCCTTTGATGACAAGATGCAGGAAGTGTGGCTGAGATAGTTCGGGCATGTTCAGAGAAGAAGCCCAGATGCTCCGATAGGAGGTGTGAGCGGCTGGTTGTGGAGGGCACGAGAAGAGGTAGAGGGCAGCCTAAGAAGTATTTGGGAGAGGTGATCAGGCAGGACATGGCGAAGCTTCAGATTTTAGAGGACATAATACTTGATAGGAAAATGTAGATGTTGAGTATTAGGGTTGTAGGTTAGGAGGTAGTTGAGTCTTTCCTTACATCGTACCTTTGTGAGACTAGTCTGGTATGGTTTTTGTCTAAGATAGCTAGTGGCAATATTGTGTCTGAATGTATGCCTTTTCAGTGCACGATCTATTTACTATTTATCACTTTTGCTTTGCATCTTTCTTCTGTGTTTCATGTCGTTCCTATTTTTCTTATGATTTCTGTGGTAATGCTAATATTGTATCCGTTTGTCTTTTTTTTGAACCGAGGGTCTTTTCGAAAACTACTTCTCGACTCCTTTGGGGTAGGGATAAGGCATGCTTACATACTACCTTCCCCAGACGCAACTAGTGAGATTTTACTGGGATGTTGTTATTGTGGTTGATTATGACCCCGAGTGAAATTATCACTATCTATAGTGCAAATCTGTTAATTAGACTAATCAATTACTCAACCAGTTTAATTTTGTCATTTTCATAAAATTGTGTTTATTGTTATTTTGTCATTTTCATACAAGACTAAGCTACTATTTGAAATGTTAAAACAAACTCTATATTGGAATGTGATTTGCTCTCCTCAGAGTTCCAAGATGAAAAGACGCCCTAAGAGAGTTTAAAATACATTTTGTATTAGTCTAGAATTTCCTGGCAAAATGCTATGTGTGCTCTTTTGCATCCTCTGAAGGGAAAGTGCAGTTCACACCTTTTTGAATTTGAGTGGGGTTTGCGGTCGCTTATCAGGTTTTGCGGCCACACTTTTGGTGTTGTAGTCGCACTCTAGAAAGACATAAAATCAACTATCTTCTCAATCTATGATCCTTTGGGTTATTAGTGTGGGCAATTTTATGGATCAAAGTGTACCGCATACCTGATTTTGCGGACCATACTTCTGGCTGAGGTGTTGAGGCTTCAATTTCTCAATTTGGTGTCGCAAGATCATTAGTGCGGAAACACTTTTATTTTTGCAAACTGCGCTTCCTTCTGTCTTTCTTATCTTCAACTGAATTTCCTAGGTTTGTATCTTTTGAATCATTCTTCCTTCAAGACCCCAAATTCTTCATAGAAAATCTAAAATTTAATAATTTTTTTTATGAATTGAGCATTAAATAATTATTTTCGAACTTAGGGCTATAACAAAAAGATAATAATAAGTGGTTAAAATTCTCACTTATCAATTTCCCCAAATCAAAGTCTTTGTTTACCCTCAAGCAACTAAGTTAATACCCTCTCTCCTCATCACTTGTTGTAGTTATTCAAGGAGTTAAACACAAATCATTTGTAACTTAGTTGGTACCAATATTATCCACAATACTCATGCTTTCTAGACAAGGCTTCTAATCTCAAAAAGATATATTTTGTCCATATCATGCAATTTTTGTGTGACATTTGTGCTTCAAAGGTTAGCTACATTTATTATGGTTCATTATTTATTCATGTGGTAAGCCTCAAAATCATTCTATTCTATCTTCAATATGCATTGCTCACTTCAAAATTTTCACTCAATTTCTTATGCAACAAAGGTTTCACTCTTCTCTCACAAAGAACGATCATAAGTTAAGCATCAAGTACCATACGTTTACCTCTCATGTACAACTCTATTAACGTAACCATACTTGATTTAAAATTAAGTGGACTTTGCTCGGTTTGTAATAAAGGAATTTTTGTTTAGGGTATGATAGAACTATGGGTATAAGTGGCTAGATATTTCCTAAGCACTTCACTCAATCCATCTTTGCATAAATTTTCTCATCTTGTCAAGAACGCCTCTTCCGTACTTTTCTTTTCTATTTTCAACAAGGCACAATTGAGAGAACTTCTTGGAATGAGAAAATTTATGCAAAGATGGATTGAGTGAAGTGCTTAGGAAATATCTAGCCACTTATACCCATAGTTCTATCATACCCTAAACAAAAATTCCTTTATTACAAACCGAGCAAAGTCCACTTAATTTTAAATCAAGTATGGTTACGTTAATAGAGTTGTACATGAGAGGTAAACGTATGGTACTTAATGCTTAACTTATGATCGTTCTTTGTGAGAGAAGAGTGAAACCTTTGTTGCATAAGAAATTGAGTGAAAATTTTGAAGTGAGCAATGCATATTGAAGATAGAATAGAATGATTTTGAGGCTTACCACATGAATAAATAATGAACCATAATAAATGTAGCTAACCTTTGAAGCACAAATGTCACACAAAAATTGCATGATATGGACAAAATATATCTTTTTGAGATTAGAAGCCTTGTCTAGAAAGCATGAGTATTGTGGATAATATTGGTACCAACTAAGTTACAAATGATTTGTGTTTAACTCCTTGAATAACTACAACAAGTGATGAGGAGAGAGGGTATTAACTTAGTTGCTTGAGGGTAAACAAAGACTTTGATTTGGGGAAATTGATAAGTGAGAATTTTAACCACTTATTATTATCTTTTTGTTATAGCCCTAAGTTCGAAAATAATTATTTAATGCTCAATTCATAAAAAAAATTATTAAATTTTAGATTTTCTATGAAGAATTTGGGGTCTTGAAGGAAGAATGATTCAAAAGATACAAACCTAGGAAATTCAGTTGAAGATAAGAAAGACAGAAGGAAGCGCAGTTTGCAAAAATAAAAGTGTTTCCGCACTAATGATCTTGCGACACCAAATTGAGAAATTGAAGCCTCAACACCTCAGCCAGAAGTATGGTCCGCAAAATCAGGTATGCGGTACACTTTGATCCATAAAATTGCCCACACTAATAACCCAAAGGATCATAGATTGAGAAGATAGTTGATTTTATGTCTTTCTAGAGTGCGACTACAACACCAAAAGTGTGGCCGCAAAACCTGATAAGCGACCGCAAACCCCACTCAAATTCAAAAAGGTGTGAACTGCACTTTCCCTTCAGAGGATGCAAAAGAGCACACATAGCATTTTGCCAGGAAATTCTAGACTAATACAAAATGTATTTTAAACTCTCTTAGGGCGTCTTTTCATCTTGAAACTCTGAGGAGAGCAAATCACATTCCAATATAGAGTTTGTTTTAACATTTCAAATAGTAGCTTAGTCTTGTATGAAAATGACAAAATAACAATAAACACAATTTTATGAAAATGACAAAATTAAACTGGTTGAGTAATTGATTAGTCTAATTAACAGATTTGCACTATAGATAGTGATAATTTCACTCGGGGTCATAATCAACCACAATAACAACATCCCAGTAAAATCTCACTAGTTGCGTCTGGGGAAGGTAGTATGTAAGCATGCCTTATCCCTACCCCAAAGGAGTCGAGAAGTAGTTTTCGAAAAGACCCTCGGTTCAAAAAAAAGACAAACGGATACAATATTAGCATTACCACAGAAATCATAAGAAAAATAGGAACGACATGAAACAGAGAAGAAAGATGCAAAGCAAAAGTGATAAATAGTAAATAGATCGTGCACTGAAAAGGCATACATTCAGACACAATATTGCCACTAGCTATCTTAGACAAAAACCATACCAGACTAGTCTCACAAAGGTACGATGTAAGGAAAGACTCAACTACCTCCTAACCTACAACCCTAATACTCAACATCTACATTTTCCTATCAAGTATTATGTCCTCTAAAATCTGAAGCTTCGCCATGTCCTGCCTGATCACCTCTCCCAAATACTTCATAGGCTGCCCTCTACCTCTTCTCGTGCCCTCCACAACCAGCCGCTCACACCTCCTATCGGAGCATCTGGGCTTCTTCTCTGAACATGCCCGAACTATCTCAGCCACACTTCCTGCATCTTGTCATCAAAGGGAGTCACATATACCTTCTCTCGAGTAACATTATTTCTAATCTTATCCATCCCAGTGTGCCACACATCCATCTCAAAATCTTTATTTCTGCTACTTTTATCTTATAGATATGTGAGTTCTTAACATGCCAACACTCAGCTCCATACATCATGGCCGGTGAGAGTCATAACAACCTTAATCAGTTAAGCAAGCATATTAGATCTCACCCATTAAGTTTACGCTTAAGTTAGGACTACAACTCTCGGCCTTTCTCTATTTGTTATAACTTAGTTCAATTTTCGCATATTAAGTGTTTGATAAATTGTCGTAGTAAAATTTGGTAGTTTAACTAGTAGTGTAAATCACTCAAGACTTTGTTAAAAAGTTAATCTAAAATATTTTAAGCCTCACGAATGAGGTATACTTTGCAACACTATATAAACTCCTTGTGGATACGATTCTAACTCTAAAGAGTTACTATATTTGTCACGACTGCTTTGTACTCTAAATTAGGGTGTAACTTGGATGTATTAAATACCTACTTTTTTTAGAACTCACAATTACACGATGAGCTAATAGTTAAAGTAGAGCAGAGGATTGGTTGAACTGTATAAGGAGTATTTGAAAGTGAAAGTCAAATATACTTTGCAATGAGGAAAGTGAATGGTTGAAATACAGTGAAAAAAAATGTGTGAACAAGAAAAAATGTTGGAAAAAAGAAGAGTAAGAGCATCCATTTTGCAAAAGTGAGAATAAATAAAGAAAATTTTGGCTTTCGAGCTAATTTATAATAAAGGAGAAATTTGAAGAAAAAGAATATCCTAAAATTTAATGCTATGTATGTGCTTGGGGGGGGGGGGGGGTCTAGTCACTGCTACCTATATTATTCCACCTGTCTCAAAGTCGACAATACAACTTCGATTAAGTCTTTTTTTTACGAAGCAGTCTATATTAATGGATATTTACATAATAAGCAAGCATATAACACCTATTGTCTGCATGTGAACTTTTTGGTTAGAGTGTGCTAATTTTTTTGATATTTGAGTTCTGAAATTATATTCGAATTTTTATTTGAGTGCAAGAAATATATCTCTTTGGGTTGGAGGTACATATTTTATGATCGATAGATGAAGTTATTAGGCTTTTGAATTAGAGTGCGCAAACTAGCCGGAAGGTATTTTGTGAGCTGAAGTCGATTTTGGGGTTAGGGTGCCATGAGTGCTTAATTGAAAAATAAACGAGTTGAGGCTTTTAACATTAAGAGGTTTATTTTATGGTGTGTACTACAATTGTATTTTGCTTGAGGGAAAATAAAGATTTAAGTGTGAGATAATGATATTTGTCTAAAAGTTTGCTGTCCTTAACGTCTATTGTGCCGACTACAGTCGCCACCTGAAAGCGTAAAAGTCGCCACTGAAGACCATCAGCAGTGAGCCTATAGTCGTTGGCTATAGTAAATGGCTGATACTCACTCGTCGCGACTAAATTGGTCGACTCAAAAGATATGCTTTCAGTGGAAACATTAATCACCACAAAATTTAACTAAGATTGATACAAAATACACCTTGAAGAAACGTTAGTCGCCACTGAATAGTTTTCTTTGGTGGCGAATCATTATTTCCACAAAAGGTTTATCTTTCGTGACAACATTAGTCGCCCCAAATTCCTCGTATTTGGTCTCAACTTTTATCGTCACTTATTTTCACTTACTTTTTGTGGCAAGATGGGTTTGTTACCAAAACTAACCTTTTTTTGATGGCGAAATATCACTACAATACTATTATTTTCGTGACAACAATAGTCGCTATGATAAAAATTTCATGTTTTAAAAGATATTTATATTAAATTATAATAGATTCATACTAGTAGTCGAACAATAATAAAACAACATATTTATAGTGGTAACAATACATTTCACGAAATAAAATTGCATATAATCTTTTCATTGGTAAAAGTGTAAACAATCTAAATTAAAATAACACTGTCATTGCACGCGTCCTCAATAAAAAGAATAAAATTTCTTTAAAATACTCCAAAAACGTCAAACTACTCCAATGTTTGTAAACTGCTCTAATGCAACTTCATTTCTTCATTGTTGAAGTTCTTTGTTGCTGTCATTGTAAAAAATATATATATAATGAACAAAATTAGCAGATGCACGTACCAAAGAAAATATCTCTACAAGGAGAATATCGGCAAAATCAACTAAATATTCAAAATTAACTTAAAAAATCTTGGTTAAGTTTTGTTCAAGAGTTAGGCAAAGATAAACAACATACACAATTTATAAGTAAGAGCAGATTCTTTATAGAAGATGCCAAGCAAATTGAGAAGAGCATTGACCTCTACAACTAAAATAAAATTCACGTTAAAGGGATGAAATTTCAATTACATTACGCCACAGGAAAACTAATCAAAGAAACATCTCAAGTACGCAGACATAACAGTCAAGCCACAGGAAAAATCTTGTCGAGTAATAAAGAGTCAAGTTGCAGAGGAGATGGACAAAACTGAAGCTCCAAGAAATAACGTTGGATCGGATCGGATTTTGAAACTTTGGATTGGATATTTTTTGGATTGTCGGATTGAAACCGTGTCTGTAACGTGTAATCTGTATACTCAAAGTTTGAGTCTCAAACTATTACTTCTAATCCAGAATACATAGCAACATTCTCAATTCTGTATACTTGAATGTAGTTAGATATACTTCCAAGTAATGCTACCTCATACCCTAGCTGATCATATCCAGAATACATAGAAACATTCTCAAACTTGCCAATGTTAAACGATATACCTACTGCAAGTTAAGTGCTAACAAAACAAAACTCATGAGGACCAAAAAACAAAACATAACAAACAGAACTAACAAGCTACTTATGAAATCTAACAAAACAGAACTACCAAGCTACTTATGAATTCTAACAAGAAAGAACTAACAAGAACATAACAATCACTATGTCCAAATAAAATCATAGTAATTTATGTTCGAACAGACAAATATAATGTGCCTGCTGCATACTAACAAGCTACTTCTTTGTGTAAACACAAACAGAACTAACACGCAGAACCAACAAGCTTAACTAGCAACTTCTTTGTGTAATTTACAAATATAATTTCAAATCGAAATTTTACACATTAACCTTGTCGAGTTCGAGTCTTCGAAGAGGACTGAGGAGTGAGGAATACTGGAATAGATCTGTGATTCTGTGAAGACTGAACAGAGGCGGAAGAGACTAGAGACAAAACATTATTCCCATCCTAAATTAGATGCAAACATTGCCTAATACCGAGGTCCACCAAATCATACATACTTTTTAACGTGTCCTTTGTCTTCCCATCCACATTCACCATAGTTGATAAAATGTTATGGGACACATATTTTTCTATGTGCATCATATCAAGGTTATGCCGTAACAAAAGTGTCTTCCAATATGGCAATTCGAAAAAAATACTTTTCTTCTTCCAGTTGTAAACATTATTAGGGGCATTAAGCTTTCGCTTTTGCCCTTTACCAAAAGTTACATTACCTAACCCTTGTAGCTGCATAAGTACATCATCACTTGATAAAGGATTAGGTGCAACTCCCTTTTCCACTTTCCCATCAAATAACCTCCCGTTTTGCGCCATGGATGGTCTAAAGGAAGGAAGCAACGATGCCCCATATAACACAATTTACTACGTAATGAAATCGATTGTGTATCTTTGTGGGAACAAGGGCATGCAAACTTGTCCTTGGTTGGCTTTCCCGAAAGGTTTCCATATACTGGAAAGTCATTAATTGTCCACATGATAGCCGCACGCATCATAAAGTTAGATTTTGAGTGTGCATCATAATATTCTGCCCCTTCCCATAATTCTTTTAATTCTTCAATCATCGGTTGTAAATATACATCTATATCATTGTCTAGACACTTAGGACCTAGAATAAGAAGTTTCATCATGAAATACTCACTCTTCATGCAATCACGGGGGGGGGGGGGGGGGGGGGGGGAATAAATTATACAGAGCTAGTACGACTGGCTATATGCTATGGTTGGAACTCATGTTCCCATAAGGCTGGAACCCATCGCTTGCTTAATATAATCGAATATTTCTTAACTCAACATAAAATATGGGATGTTTCTTATCAAAAGATTTCGATGCCATTGCATCTTACGGATGTCGCAAGATACCATCATCAACATGTTCCTCCTTATACAACCTCATCTTTTTTGTTGTCTCTCTTGCCATGTATAATCTCTGCAGTCTTGGTTTGATAGGAAAATGTCGCAAGATTTATGAGCTACTTTCTTGCCTGCATTCTCCTTTGACTTCCATCTAGACTCACCACACTTAGGACATGACTCTGCATTGGCATGCTCGCGCCAGTATAAGATGCAATCATTCACACATGCATCTATTTTGGTGTACCCCAAGCCTAAGTCTTGAAGTACTTTACTTTGCACCTTTTTGAGGTAAGTGTCTTGTCCAACTTTGTGTGGGGGACCTCTCCCCTTAGGATCTATTATATGTTATTTTACATGCTCGGTACGCTAGGTGACGATCATGTACTTGTGCTAATTGTTGAAAATCCATTTTACTTGAAATATTTAACTGTGTTTTCTTGCGAATTTTCCTATTTTAAATGCAACTTAACCTGTGTTAGCTTAGGATAGGCATGTTTATCTAGCTTACTTGCATAACTGCTTATACTGTATTATATGTCCTACGTGATGCATGCTAGACTAGAAATTCGATTAATTGTTCTTACTTAGCAGCTTATCTTATTTGTATTGTATGGTGTTACGAATTGGGACTATGGGACGACATCCCAATAACTTCCTTTGTATGTGTTTCGTTCTATGACAGAAAGTGCGGGATACCAAGCGCACACTGGCACATATATGATTTTAAAAATGGAGGATACTAGCAGATCCTCGGGATACTAAGAGATCCCTTATGTAAAATGGACGATACTAGGAGATCCTTGGGACACTAGGAGATCCCTTGAGTGTATGATGAGGATACCAGGAAATCCCCGATGATAGATATCGGGTGGAGATTATCACTTCTAATTATTTACTATGTTATTCTCGGTTACTGTCTTATTTATTATTTTGCTAGATTCTTGCAGTATATTATATCCATATGGTCTTTCCTTATTCTATTGATTATGATATTTTTATCTCAGTAGGGCTTCTACCTTTCTTCGTCACTACCCGATCGATGTTAGGACACTTTCTGTGTACCGCTATGGTGTACTCACGCATCTTCTGTGCATGTTTTTGATAAGCAGATCCAGGTACCTCTACACAGGCGCATTATCAGTAGCTGTAGGGAGCATTCCGGAGACTTGAGGTATATCTGTCGCATCCGCAAACCGGAAAGTCTCCCTCTCACTCTACCCCTTTAGTTAGTTAGATGCTATTTTGTTCTTACTTGTTATAGAATTTTTTAGATGATTAGAGAAATATTATGTATTAATCTTAGCCAGTGTTGACCGTGGGTTTCCGGTTATTTGGGACAGTTTCAGAATGTAAAGTGTTAAAGTGTGTGTCCCAGGCGGTAACTATATAAATTTTTCTTGTTATTTAGCTTTAGGATTAAAAATTTCGTAAATATTGTTACTTTCGTAACATGTTAGAATTACGTAGACGTGAAGACTAGGTGCCTTCATGACATATTCACAATTGGTGAACTAGGTTCGTGACAACATCCCCCTATTGTTGCATACTAGCCCTTTCTATGGAACCTTTTGGAAGTCCCCCTGTATCCTTTTGTACTCTGTAGGTGGAGAACTTATCTAGCTGCTTCAGATCTTCTTCTGCATAACCTGCCTCTTGGAATTGTGTTGTTCTTTGAAGATCTTCTGTATTACCCAGGATGCATTCCTAGGTTCTGTTTCCAAGATGCTGCTCCCTTATATATAATACGTATGGACCCATTGCACCCATATTTTCTAATTCGTTTTTAATATATTCCATAGCAATTTACAAATAGCTTCTTTGTTCCATATGTCTATGTAAGTAAAGTTTAGACCCCTTTCTGATTTAGGCATACATAATTTGTCCCAAGCAATCAATGCCTTTCTTGTTGGCTCAGCATTCCCAGTCCATAGACATCTGCTTCTTATTGTCTCAATGAATTGTATAATATTCAATTGTGGTATGAAGAATTGTGCCCAAAATTTTGAAGTGTTCCTAACACGCTTTTGATCAATGTTTCTCTCCCTGTATAAGATAGTAACTTGGCTGTCCAAAATTGTACTCTATTCAGCATCTTTTAATTCAAGGGCTCACATTGATCTATTGATAATCTCTTTGTACTCAGTGAGACACCAAGATATCTAAAAGGTAGTTCACCTTTAGTATATCCTAGTATTTTCACAATTCGTTGCTGCACCATGTTGTCAACTCCACCAAAGTATACACTGCTCTTGTTTGTGTTTGCTATTAGCCCAAAAGATTTGGAGAATCTTTGAAATTGGTTGTCAATTTCCACCCCATATTTCTCCTTTCCCTTGCAAAATAAGAGTAGGTCATCCGCAAATCCTAACTGTATGAGATTCAGCTTAGCACAGCTTGGATGGAACTCGAAGCATTTGTTTTTTCCCAGCTGCTTCAGTAATCTACAAAAGTGCATTGCAATGACAAAAAGCAGTGGTAAGAGTGGATCTCCAGCCTTAACCCTCTCTTTGCTTCAAATGATTTGATTTGATTTCCATTTAAAATGATCGAGTAAGATACTGTGCTTATGCATGCCATCACCCAATTTACAATCATTGAGTAAGATACAGAAAGATTTATTTGAAGTTACAGAGAGTTTTGGGTCACTTAGTTCCTAAATAAGAGATTAGATTTTAGAATTTGAACTGTAGTCGGAGCAGTGCCAAGATGGTCTCGGAATAGAATTTTTTTGCTTCGATTAGCACCATTAGGTAATTTCGGGCTTAGGGGCGCGTTTGGACTGCATTTTGGAGGTCCGTAGCTTATTTAGGCTTGAAATGTCGAAAGTTTATTCTTTTATGTTTCCAGTTCGATAGTGAGATTGTGATCTAAGGTTTGGAATGGATTTCAAAAGTTGGAGTAGCTCCGAGTGTTGAATGTGATGTGTGCGCAAAATTTTAGGTCATTCAGACTAGGTTTTGATAGACTTTTTGATCGAAAGCGTAATTTGAGTGTTTTTGGGGTTCTTACGCTTGAATTCGTCGCAAACTCAGTATTTCAATGATGTTTTAGGTTTTCTGAGGATTGGTATAAGTTTGGATAGTAGAATAAGACTTGTTTGAGCTTTTAGTTAAGGTCCCGAGGGCCTCGTGATGATTTCGGATGGTTAATGGGAAGTTTGGAGTTGGGAATTTATAGCTGAAGCTGTTGAGTCTACTGTCATAACTGCACCTGCGGCTTGAGGACGGTAGGTGTGAGCCCTCAGAAGTGAGACCACTGCCGTAGATGAGACCAAAGGTGAAGACAGCTGAAACCGCAAAAGGGGAAGGTGTGCCGCACCCGCGGGACCGCAGATGCGGGTTCTTGATTGCAGGTGTGGTGAAGAGGACTTAAGTGGAAACCGCTTGAGCGGTTCGCTTGACTGGTGAAGCTGTAGCATAGAAGCGAAAATTGACCACATGTGCAAAAAACCTATGTCAGAAAGTATAAAAAGATTTCCGTCGCGAATTTGGGTTATTTTTTATCACTTTTTAAACGGGAAGAAGCTTTGGGAGAATTGTCTAGTGAGATTTTCAGAAAGATTCATTAAGGTAAGGTCCATCCATCCTAAGCTCGATATTATGGTGATTTCTATCATTGTAGGCATAAAAATTGATGGAAAATCAGTGATAAAATAGGGGTTAGGGCTTGGTTAATTAGAAAGCTTTGAGTGGTGATTTGAGGGATCATTTGAGGTCCAATTTTGGTACGTTTGGTATAGCTAAACTCATGAGAGTATGAGGTCTGAAAATATAAATTTTATCAAATTTCGAGACGTGGGCTCGGGGGCCGTTTTTGTCATTTTTCTAATTTCACTTATTAATTTAAGACTAATTAGTGGAATCAATTACTTAAAGTTATATTCATATTATGCAAGTTATTTAAATAGATTTGGGATGTTTGGAGTTGGGTACTCGTGGAAAGAGAATAATTTCGTGTTGATTTTGAGCCGATTTTAGGTAAATGCTTGCCTAACCTTGTGTGGAAGAACTCTCCTTAGGATTTGGAATTGTTGATATCTGAAATGACTTGTACTTGAGGTGATGAGTGCGCACTTGTGCTAATTATTTAAATTCCTATTTTTCTTAATTAACCATAATTGTGTTTCTTTTCCTGTCATATTACTTGCAATTTAAGCTTACTGTTAGCTTAGGAAAGCATGCCTAATTGACTTAATTGCTTTATTTGCTCAAAGTGTCTTATTTGGATTTTGTGCAGCATGCAAGGTTAGAAATACATGTTTTACCTAGGTTTGAAATTTGAATTGAATGGAGTGTTCTTCGTGTTGCTGCTGTGTGTTTACATTGAGACTACGAGACCGTATCCCGTGAGATCCCTCTGCACTTTTATACTTTAACTACGGTACTGCACCCAGTAGATTCTCTAGTATTGGTTATTTACATTTGGGACTAC
Source organism: Nicotiana benthamiana (assembly GCA_034376525.1). Taxonomy (NCBI): domain Eukaryota; kingdom Viridiplantae; phylum Streptophyta; class Magnoliopsida; order Solanales; family Solanaceae; genus Nicotiana; species Nicotiana benthamiana. The sequence continues at coordinate 123,051,614 of CM067339.1, forward strand.
GGATAGGTATTCAGGGAGATCCCCACTCACTATGAGTTTGACTACAGGACGGTATCCCAGAGGATCTAATGGATATTTATATATGAGACTACATGAGGGTATCCTGGGAGATCCCTAGTTGTTCCTCTATGTATAGCTGTATTCTTTCTGTAATTATTTTGTCTCTATAATAGTTTTTGATGCTCTTACTATCATGTTTTACTTTTTACTGTCTGCACTTAATTATTGTGTCTTATTCTATACTGTTATGGCTTTTTTTTAAATATAAACTCAATAGGGCTTTATCTTTCCTCCCTGCTATCCGATCGAGGCTAGGCTTCACACTTACTAAGTACCGCTTTGGTGTGCTCATGCCCTTTTTGCTCATATGTTTCATGTACAGATCCAGGTACTTCGACTCCGCCCTACTACCATTAAGGTGAGGTGATTCTTCAGAGACTCTGAGGTATATATGCCGCATCCGTAGATATAAGAGTCTCTTTCCATTCTCCCTTATGTATCACCCCTTCTGTATTTTCTTATGTTTAGACATTTCTAAGATAGATACTTGTAGTTATTCAATAGCTTGTGATTTCATGAGATTTTGCGTTTTGGGAAATATTGCTTCAGTTTGAGAGTTTGTATTGTATGCGGCGAGCGGCATCTTAAATGTTTCATTATGTTATTTCTATAGTTTATGGCTAGTTTTATTCAGCTATTTTCTGTTTCCGTAATTTGTTAAGCTTACTTAGTCATAAAGACTAGGTGCCATTACGATAGTTTACGGAGGCCAAACTGGGGTTATGACAAGGGATAACAAGAGCTATCCATGACATGAAGGAGATCTAGCTGAAGAAACATTCATGGTTTTTATTTTTATGAAATTTTTAGTTTGTCACAAAAAATGTTATAAAATTTGGAAGAGCAAGACATTATAAAAGAACATTCAAAACTCACAAAGAAGAATGTGAACGGAAGGATGACTTTTATTCAACTTGACATACTTCAATGGCCAGGAATACATGACTATTTATTAGAAAAATCCTTCATGTATCTATCCTAGAGTATATTTAAACACACTAATCATGTCCAAACTTTACATATTTCAAAGCAAATTAATGTTTTCATAATCTAATACATATACTAACTTAATATTCTAGTTCATGAACTAGTGTAGACTAATGTAAATAAATGTGAACAAATAAAATATAATTTTTTTATTTTCACTTGCAACATTCCATCTTAAACTTGTTTCATCAATCCAATAGCCTTCCTTTGCTTTTGAAAAAGCTCAATCTTCAATCTCTTGATGAAAATATCTGTAATTTGGTCATCTGGCTTCACGTACTCAAGCTCCATAACCTGATTTTCATGTCCTTCAACCTTGTTGCCCCAATATTGATTAATGTAAACCTCTTCCACCAAAACACCATTCAAAAAAGACGACTGCATATCCATTTATTGAATTTCCATCGATTTAGAGCCATGGAATTTTTCTTCAATTTGTACACCCATTTGGTACCAATGGTGCTTTTACCTTTTGGATGTGTGGCTAATTTCCAAATATCATTCTTCTTGATTTTTTCATCCATTGCATCTCTCCATTTGGCATTTGGGGCGCATCTTAATATGCTAAACGCTCACTATCTACTAACAAAAAAAAGTGAGTCAATTCATATAATCTTTGGTTACCACTTTCGTATTGTCATACAACTCACGAAAACGTTTATTTTTCTTAGGGACTTTACTTGAAGAACTTGAACTTGATTCATATTCTTCTTAAACTTGTGCTGGAGGCGTTGAGAGTGGTGTGATAGGTTTCTCCGCAGCTTCTTCAGCATTATTTTTATCAAAGAAATGAATAAAAGAGTAATCTTGCTCTTTAGTTTTTCATTCCCCAGCATTATCTTCATCTAACTGAACATCTCCGTTTGTGGTGACCTCTCTATTTTATGGGTTATATAATTTGTAACCTTTAGAACATTGATCATAGGAAATTAAAACATACCTCTTACTTTTATCATCAAGCTTGGACCTCTTCTCACCCGGCACATGTGCATAGGCACTGCTCCTAAAAACTCGCAAATGAGAAATTTTTAGCTTGAAACTACCAAGCCTCTTGAGGTGTTTTGTTATGAATACTGTTAGTTTCACACTGATTTGACAAATACATCGCACAAGTAATTGCTTCAGCCTAAAACTCCTTTGATATTTTTTTCTCGTCGACATATTTTGTGCCATGTTGAGAATAGTTTGCCTTTTTTCTATGATGCCATTTTGTTGTGGTGATCTTGAAGAGTTAAAAAAATGATGATTATTTTCAGAAAAAATTCTTGAATTCATTTGAAATGAATTCTCCATCATTATGGGACCATAATGACATAACATGATAGTCACTTTGTTTCTTCTATCATTCCTTGAATATTTTGCAAGTATCAAACACCTTTGATTTCACCTTCAGAAAAGAAACCCAAGTTTTCCTTGAAAAATCATCTACAAAAAGTAAAAAATAAGTATTTTTACCAAGTGAAGATGACTTGATTGATCCATACACATCCATATGAATCAACTACACTGGTTATTGGGCTCTAGTGAAAGACTCTTTAGGAAAACTATTTCTTGCTTACTTTCAAAAAATACATCTTCCGCAAAGTTGGATCGGATGATCAATAGTTGGGAATCCATCCACCAAGCTTTCTTTCTTCATTAATCTTAGAATATAAAAATTCACATGATCAACTCTCATATGCCAAGCCAAGATGCATCTTTGGTACATGAAAGCAAACACCTTAAAACATCACTTTGAAGGTCTAAAATAAATATTTTATAATTGGCCATACAAACTTTGGCTAACAATCCCCCATTTTCTTCTTTGAAGAACATCTTTTTTATCATTCATATGAATATCTTAATTTTTCTGCAAAAGCTGTCACACGCTTAAAATATTACTTTTCATCTCTAGTACATACAAAATATTAAAAATTAATTGATGACTGCCATCATTTAATCGAATTAAAATCGTACATTTTCCTTTAATTTTAACATATGAAGAATCTCAAAAAGTAATGTTACCACCATTCAATTGTTCAAGCTCCACAAAACTTTCTTCTAACATGAAATATGGCTATTTGCACCAGAGTCAAGGTGCCGTTGATTTCTCTCTACATTTTCTTCTCTTTTGCAAGAGAACTAAACTACCATCCCTATCTTTATTTTTGCTCTCCACAATATTTTTTTCTTCCATATTATTTTTTCACTCTCAAAAAAATCACAAAATTCATGACAAGTATAACATTTATTATATGACTTATCATACCTTCCTTGATTTTGCCTCCATCATCTAGCTTTTCTACGACCTTTTTCTTGATTATAGTCTAGGTTCCTTTTCTATATGGTGGTTCGCTACCTCCTCTTTCTTTTCCACCATGATTCTTTCTAACTCCACGTCCTCTCTTGTGAGCAACATCATTGATTTTTCTCCATCAAATAAAGTTTTGCTTGCAATGCTTGTTCAACCGACTTTTCTCTCTGTTTCTTCAAATTTTCTTCACGTGCTAGAAAAGAATCTATGAGTTCTTCTATGGTCATAGTATCCAATTCTTTGGACTCTTCAATATCCACAATAATAAATTTAAATTTTGAATCAAGGGATCATAGTATTTTTGCAACGACCCTATCATCACTCAATTCTTCATCATATCTCTTCAATTGATTGACAATAGCCAAAACTCTTGAAATATATTCTGAAGTGGATTCAGATTCCTTCATATGCAATGATTCAAACTCTCTTACTTAAGGTTTGGAGATGAACTTTTTGCATTTTATCCAAACCTTTAAAGGGAGTTTGAAGAATCTCATGTGCTTGATTTGAAATGGTTGCATTTACAACCTTCTGAAACATCGTGTCATCCAAACTTCGATGGATAAGAGTGTGCGCCTTTTTGGTAATTTTTTTTAATGGAAGAAGCATCTTCCACTTCATCACATCCAATTTCCACTGGTTCCCAAACATCATAGACACCAAGCAAAGCCTTCATCCGGATACACCAATTTTCATAGTTCTCTTTTTTGGGCATAGGAACTTGAAATGGAGTTCCATTACTATTTGTTATTATATCTCCAATTTTAGCTTTCTCTCAAATACACCGGCTCAAATACCACTAATATTAGAAAATTTGAGTGAGTAAGACAATGCAAAAGAACACTCAAAACTCACAATCAAGAAACTGGACGAAAGGATAATTTCTATCTAACTTGATTTACTTCAATTGGCTTAGAATACATGACTATTTATAGGGAAAATCCTTCATATATCTAGCCTAGTCTACATACAAACACACTAATCATCTCCACGTTTCAGATATTCCAATGTACATCAATGTGTTCACTCTAATACATGTACTAACTTAATATTCTAATTCATGAACTAATGTATGCAAATGTGAACAAATGAAAAACAAGTTTATTATTTCGACATTTCAACATAAACTGGCATTTTGGATTAAAAGTGAAGTTTACTCCACTTTCTTAGAGGAGAAAGTAAGAATGAATGTCATTCCAAAGCCCAATAAGGCCAAAAATATTAATTAAGGGCAGTTTGGTCAACATCAGTCTTACTTGATATAAGAAGACCTAAAGCTAGTATGAAGCTTATTATTGAATATTACTTACGGGGCATTCTGTGACGACCCAACCCGTCTTCTCATGTGTTATCACTCTGTTACCCCTATTTGATGCTTTTTCTTGTTTCATTATCGGTGTTTGGTATGTTAGAGTTTATTTCGATATATTTTGGTAAGAAATCAGATACTTAGTCTCTTTAAGCAAGGTTTTATTTTGAAATTTTAACTAGATGTTGACTTATGAGTTAGAGGGTTCAGATTTGATTTTTGGTTATTTGGTTGGCTTCGCAGGATAATTTATGGCTTAGGATGTAATCGGAAGTGATTTTAGATGTCCGGTGTAGAATTACGCATGAATTGGTTAAGTTATTATTTTGGCAATTAACAGTTGATAGGTGAGATTTTGATCCGAGGTTTGGAATGGGATTTAATGAATTGCAGTAGCTTTTTTATGTAATATGGTATGTGTGTAAAAACTTTCAGGTGTTTCGCAGGTCATTTCGTTGGATTTTTGATCGAATGCTTGTTTAGGAAGTTTCATAAGAACTTAGGCTTGAATTCGATGAGAATTGATGATTTTTGTGTCGTTGGATGTGTTTTGATGATTGCAGCAAGTTTGAATAACGTTGTAGGATATATTGGTATATTTGGTTGACGTCCTGGGGGCCTCGGGTTGAGTTCAGGTGACTAAGCAGAAGATTTGGACTTGTGTTGTGCATTTCAGTGCTGCTTCTGGTATTTTTTCGCTTTTGCGAATTTGGAAAAAATAAGAGGTCTCGCATATGTGGGAGGGAGGTTGTAGGTGTGAAGTATGGCCTTGAGGAAATTTCCGCAGTAGTAGAGATGGGTCCGCAAAAGTGGAAACCACATATGGGAAAACGGACCGCAGAAGCGGTTTGGCCCTTAAAAGAAATTCTGCATAAGTGGACATTGGACCACAAAAGAGGATGTCGCAGAAGCGAGATTGTGACCACAGATGCGGTTTCTCCTGGGTAGAAATATTTATGTCATCTTCCCGAATTTTTGAAAAGAGTCTCATTCTAAGTTCGGACTTGGAGTATTTTTGGGTGACTTTGAAGAGGGTTTTCTAGGGCTTTGATAAGGTAAGGATTCTTTGACTCATAAGACGATTTTATGGTACAAATACATGAGTTAAATGTCACAACCCTAGTTCACTGATTGTGAACATGTCATGATGGCACCTAGTCTTCACGACTAGGTAAGGCTTACACATTGCGGAAGTAACATCATTTCTAAAATTTAAAATCTAAAAGCGAGATAACATGGATTATGTATATAGTTGTCGCCTGGGACATACACTTTAAAACTTTACAATCTGTAACTATCCCAAAGAATCGGAAACCAACGGGCAACACAGGCTAAGAGAAACATAAGATACGGCTCTAATATCTAGAAATTTCTACAACAACCGAATACATGAAATGGAACTGCTAACTACAAGATAAAGTATAAGGAGACTCTTCGTTCTGCGGACACGGCAGATGTACATCAAGTCTCCGAATATAGTTCATGGATCACTGATAGTGAACCTGACCAGAAGTACCTTGATCTGCACATAAAAAATATGCGCAGAAGAGGCATGAGTACATCACAGCGGTACTCAGTAAGTGCCAACCCTTATCTCGGTTGAGTAGTGACGACGAAGTCACGGCCCTACTGAAATAAAATGTTATAATATGACTGACAACAATATGAAATAAGCAGAATAATGATATACAACTATGAAATGAATCAGATTACACAACAACAATTAATCCACAGAAAAATAAGATAACACGGAGTAAATAACTATATACCTGAACCAATAATGAGGATCTTCCAGGATACTGTCCTATAGTCTACTTATTCAATCGGTGGGAGGATCTCCCAGGATACCGTCGCGAGTCAACTGTATGAATATATCTTATGGATCTCCCGTGAATCTAACCCGTAGTTCAGTTTGTCAATATCAACTAGGAGCTCCAGGGATACCATACCGTAGTCCACCGTATGAATATATCTGAAGGATCTCCCGAGAATCCAACCTGCGATCTGTAGTCCATCGCATATCAATACCCAGTACTGGGTGAAATTACTGGCTATGTCGCCGCAGTTACATATAATCGTGCAGGGGGGATCTTCCTGGAATCGAACCCATAGTCCAAAATAAAATATTAGGGGGAACTCCCAAAATCCCACATCCATAGTCCCGATTAAAATGCGCAACCAAAACCAAGAGTTTGCAGGAAAAATCTAATATAGAACACCAACAATCTTCTATGACTAACTAGCGTGCTTCACGTAGTACAATTTAGGCAAATAAGCAATTAAGCAATTAATTCTATGTAACATACTTTTCTAACTAACACAGATTAATCTTGCATTGAAACCAATCAAATAAATGGCGAAACACATTTTAAACAATTCAAGTAAAGTGGATTTTTCAACAATTAGCACAAGTACACGCTCGTCACCTTGCGCACAAGGCATTTAAATCAGCAGTGAAGAAGTCCTAAGGGGAGAGGTCCCACACACAAGGTTAGACAAGTCACTTACCTTGAACTGGTGCAAATCACTGTGAAACGATGCCCATGCCACGAGTATCCGACTCCAAGTGGCCCGAATATATCCAAACCAGCTACACAATGTAAATAACATCGCAAGTAACTAATTCCATTATTACAACTAAAGCTAAGGCGCGAAAATAGGTAAAATAACCAAAACGCCCCTCAAGCCAACATCTTGGAATCAAATAATTTTTACATTTTCAGAATCCTCGTACTCCCACGAGTCTAACCATATAAAAATCTCACAAATCAAAGGTCAAATGCCCCCTATTATCCTCACAATTAGGTCTAATAACTTTACCCAATTTTTCATTCAAAATCCGAAATTACAGGTTGAATGCAAGATTAGATTACTGGGATTGAGTCATAGAGGAATAAGGAATCATTACCCAATCGTTGCCTCGAGCTCTCTAGCTTGAGTTTGTTAAAAATTGAAGTACCATCATTTTGAAATATATATATCAACTTAGGGGTTTTTGTTCAATGCGATCGCATGAAAGGGGATGCGATCGCATGAAAGGGGATGCGATCACGTATGGTAAAAAGGCATGGGCCCAAAAAGTGGTCTATGTGACAGCAGAAGAGGTCCTACGATCATAGAATAGGGACAAGCAGAACTATGTGATCTCATAATGGGTCCTACGATCACATAGAGGAAATGGGTCCTTTGAGCCACCAGCTTGAATTGCTCAGTGAGAACACGGGAAAGGATTTACGAACATAGAGAAGGGGAAACAGAACTGTGCGATCGCATTGAGAGAAATATGGCACCCCACCAAAGGCACTATGTGATCATATGAGTAGTGATGCAATCCAAGAGAAGAAAAGCTTCATGCGATCGCAGAGAAGAAAAGCTCCGCAACATCACAGTAGAAAATCTACAACTTCTCAAGTCCCAAAAATGCTCCATTGAGCATCCGAAACACACTCGAGGCCACAGGGACCTCAACAAAACCTTCAAAAAATATCCCATATCATCATTCAAACTTGTACTAATCCTTAAAACCACCAAAACAACACGGTAAACCCGATTAAAATCAAATATTCAAGCCTAAGAACTTCAAGTTCATCAAAAACACGCTTTCGATCCAAGACCTAACCAACACTCGTCCGAACCTGAAATTTTGCACGCATGTACCGAGTGGCATGATAGTGCAAAAGCAACTTTTGGAATCCTGTTCTGACCCTCGAATAAATAATTCACTATCATATCGGAAATCTCCAAATTCTAACTTTCGGCATTTCTAGCCTAAATGAGCTACGGACATCCAAAATACATTCCGAACACGCTCCAAATCCCAAAATCACCAAAAAAACCTAACGAAACCGTCGGATTCCCGTTATGATCTTCACAGTGTTCTAATTACAAACCAGTTTCCAACACTTAAGCTCTCATTTAAGGACTAAGTATCCCAAAACACTCCGAATTCTAACACCGAACCTCCCGACCGACCAAAATAGCAGAAGTGAACTTAGGGGAAATAGTTAATGGGGAAATGGGGCTTAAATTCCAATGTTGACCAGCCGGGTCATCACATCCTCCTACGCTTAAATTTCAATCATCCTCTAACGAGCATAGAGAACGAGCATACCCTCTATCCGCCTCACTATGCCCACTACCTGCTGATAGGGTATATCTATCTCTAACTATCGAGCCACGCTAGACCTGATCTGAGGAATAAGACCCTAAATAAACTGACTAACCCTCTCGCGAACAATAGCCACCAAAGCCGATGCATGTCGGGTCGACCTAGTATAACGGATGGTATGCTCAGAGACGATCATAGGGCCCGACGCAAATGCTCAAACTCCGCGCCCCATGCATCTTGGAGGTATGGGGAACAAACTCCCTCTAAAATATGTCTAATAATTGAGTCCAAGTCAGGGAGGCAGGCTCATCCGTACTGTCTAACTCAAAGGTGTGCCACTAATCATATTCTGCTCTGTCGACGCCCCACTTTTTCAAAAAGAAAATTCTGGTTTAGGACACTTTTAGAGATGGGAGGAGTATTTTTGAAAGAAAACTAGAGTTCGGGTAAGGGCTTGAGATTATCTCAAGGGGAAGGTGTTAGGCACACTTCAAGATCCACTAGTGTGGTTCCCAACCGTGTTAATTGTGACTTTATAAATAGATGAAGCAATTAAACAAATAAGGTTTACATATATAACACTCACACGATTTGAAAGCTCTAAAGAAGAAGGACATAAGTTTAAATCAAAATAGATGATTGATTTGGAAAAGCATTACTATAGGAGGACATCTAAATAAGCAAACAAAAGAGAGAAGGGCCCTAGGTTTGACTATAATATGGATCACGACGGTACAATACCCCGCACACACTCCTCAAAGAGGGGTCGCATATGGTATTAGCGTAACGGTCATCATCTCCATATTCTACCCTTCCCACCCCATTAAGATATTTAAACACATTGGTATCGTTTACTTATTGCATGCTAATAGCCGACCCAACATGTTAGTCCTGGGGTATTAGGACTTCTAATCCTACGAAGGGGGCAAGAGAGATAGGATATATATGGAGTTTCAAAGGAAAAAATAGTAGAGTGACAGTAAGAACACATAGCATATAAGTGGTATGCAATTAGGATAATTAAAGGCTCAAATAAACCCCGTAGCATAACATCGACTAGTTTAGCATGGCTTCAAATAATGATTTGGTCTTTAAAAGAGGATAAGAGCTGGAATATTAGTTTAACACAAAACAGTTAGATAGAAAACCTGCTTTGTTCCCTCCGGAGCCGTTATTAGAAATTGACAGGATTTAGAAAATCAAGAGGAAATGTTAGTTTCAGAAAAGGGTCTGTTAAAGAGTTTTAAAATTGCAGACAAGTTTAGAAAAGGCTTACAAGTCAGCCGCACTGTTTTGAAGCAGAGAAACGTTTTAAAGACCTTAAGACATTAAACTTAGTCAGGCACAATGTTTGGAAACACCGATTCAACATTTAAAAGATGATTACATGTGCAAGATATTATGAAAGGGACAAACTTAGGCCTTATTTAAAGGTAGTCATATTCAACACAAGTTGGACTGAAACGTGCTTAAGCACAGGGCGAGCTGGACCTTTATGACATGCTTATTAGCCATTTTTTGTTACTGCTTTCCACGTGTTTAGACGACCTAATGTTTTGCCTAGCGTTGTAGACATCCCTATAGGCATGTTTTGTAGGCGAGATTATAAGAATACAAACCAATAGGCATGGTTTCTATTGTAAATTACAAGAAAGCAAATCCCTATAGACATGGTACTATGTGATTGATACAACACTGTAAAACCCTATACACATGGTAACTATATGAGATTGATGCAATAATGTAAAATCCTACAGATATGATATCTAGATGATGCAAGAATGTAAAACCCTATAGACATGATATCTAGATGATGCAAGAATGTAAGCCCCTATATACATGGTATCTAATTGATGGAAGAATGTAAACACATATATACATGGTATCTAATTGATGCAAGAATATAAACCCCTATGTACATGGTATCTAATTGATGCAAGAATGTAAAGACCGATATACATGGTATCTAATTGATGCAAGAATGTAAACCCCTATATATATGGTATCTAATTGATGCAAGAATGTATACCCCTATATACATGGTATCTAATTGATGCAAGAATGTAAACCCCTATATTAATGGTATCTAATTGATGCAAGAACACAGCCTCGAAAGGATGGAATACATGATGGATACAGATCTTAATCTCCAAAGGCAGGACATAGCCTAATGCAAGATTGAGGTAGAGCTTAACCTCGAAAGGCAGAGAATAGCCTTATGCAAAAAATTGAGATGGAGACAGAGCTTAGTCTCGAAAAGCAGAAGATAGTCTTATGCAAGATGGAGGTAGAGCTTAAGCTCGGAAGACAGAGAATAGCGTTATGCAATGCAGGATGGAGACAGAGCATAGCCTCGAAAGGCAAGAGATAGCCATATGCAAGATGGAGGTAGAGCTTAACCTCGAAAGGAAGAAAATAGCCTTATTCTAAAAATGCAGATGGAGATAGAGCTTAGTATGGAAAGGAAGAAGATAGCCTTATGCAAGATGAAGGTAGAGCTTAACCTCGGAAGGCAGAGAATAGCCTTATGCAAAAAAGTGCAGATGGAGACAAAGCTTAGTCTCGAAAGGCAGAAGATAGCCTTATGCAGGATGGAGGTAGAGCTTTACCTCGGAAGGCAGAAAATAGCCTTGTGCAAAATGCAAGATGTAGACAGAGCTCAGTCTCAAAAGGCAGAAGATAGCCTTATGCATGATGGAGGTCGAGCTTAACCTCGGATGGAAGAGAATAGCTTTATGCAAAATGCAGAAATATAAAGGAGAGGATGATGGTGATTTTCGTAGCTGGTAGATGATTTGCGACATGGTGACTACCGAGGAAGTGTGGAATGTAGATATTAAACTTTTGCGAGGTTTCAGGAATTTCAGTTTTTTAAAGCCCATTTATTGCCTATTTTGCATTCTGAATTCCTACATCCAAAGAAAAATCGTGAGTTCTGTAAACGGGGAGGTTAGTTCGCATTTCTCGACTAGTGGCGTTTTGTACCATTCGGGGCAGCGTTGTTGAACGATAGTGATTCAAATTATTTTGTGCAAATTTTGGAAATCATGATGCAAATTTATTTATAACTAAAGAAAATATAATTTTGTTTTATGATGAACCACAACTGCAACGTGGTTCAAGGCACGACAACCTTGCTGGCTCCAAAATTTTGAGGGATCCTCCTCAAAATTCTGCCCCAGTTTACTGGGCTGGTGCTGTTGATGGTGGTGCCAAATGACTGAAGATGGTTCGACCATGGAATTTTGAGGTCCTCATAAAAATTCTTCCCCAGTTTACTGTGTTGATGCTGATGCGGAAATTGACTTCGGAATTTTGAGGGTCCTCCTCAAAATTCTGTTCCAGTTCCAAGTACGGTGGAAAATGGAATTTTATTAAGGATGTGACCGAACCCATTATGCTGCCTACGTATACCCTCTTAAATGGGAATCATGATAGGCGTAGTTCAAATTACATCATAATGAAAAAGCATACTGATTAAATGTTGTATCTCTTCACTGAGTCTGAGTTGATCAGTTTTGGACAGATTTGTCTATCCATTTCTAAAAGAATAAGGGCTCCTCCAGTTAGAACCCGGTGTACCATGTACAAACCCTGCCAGTTGGGAGAGAACTTCCCGTTGTCTTCATCTTGATGTGTAAATATTTTCTTCAACACTAGCTACCCTGGTGTAAACTTCATTGGTTGAACTCTCTTGTTGAAGGCTCTAGACATTCTGTTCTGATAAAATTGACCGTGACCGACAGCGTTCATTCTCTTTCTGTCTATAAAGGCTAACTGCTCGTAGCAACCCTTGTCCCATTTTGCCTCATCTAGGTCAGCTTCCTATATGATTCTCAATGATGGAATTTCTACCTCGGCAGGGATGACCGCCTATGTACTGTAAACAAATATGTAGGGAGTTACCCCTGTTTATATGCGAACTATGGTACGATACCCCAATAAAGCGAATGACAACATCCCATGCCACTGCTTATGCCTATCGATCATTTTCTTTAGTATTTTCTTGATGTTCTTGTTTGCTGCTTCCACAAATCCATTCATCTGAGGTCTATAAGCTGTAGAGTTCCTGTGCCTGATCTTGAATGTTTCACACATCGCTTTAATCAAGTCGCTGCTGAGATTGGAACCATTATCCGTGATGATCGAATCTGCAAACCAAACTTACAGACAATACGATCTCGGACAAAGTCTGCCATGATTTTCTTGGCTACTACTTTGTATGAGGCTTCTTCAACCCATTTAGTGAAGTAATCAATTGGCATTAAGATGAACCTTTGCCCGTTTGTTGCAGCAGGCTCGATTAGTCCAATAACATCCATTCCTCAGGCGTCAAATAGCCATGGTGATCTCGTTGCAGTGAGCTCATTCGGAGGTACCTTTATCATATCCGCATATATCTGATAGTGGTGGCACTTTCGAACATACTGAATGCAGTATGTTTCCATAGTCATCCAGAATATCCTGCTCGGAGTATCTTTTTAGCTAGAACAAAACCGTTCATGTGTGGCCCACAAGTCCCTGAGTGCACTTCCTCCAGTAACTTGGTAGCTTATTTTGCATCGACACATCTCAATAGTCCCTAATCAGGGGTCCTCCTATACAGGATTCCTCCGCTGTGAAAGAAATTTTTGGACAACCTCCAATGTGTTCGTTTTTAAGTAGCATTGGCAAGCTCTAGGTATATTCCTATTGTCAGGTACTCTTTAATATCGTGGAACCAACATTTACAGTCGGCTTCTTCCTCAACATGTGCACAATATGCCGGTTGATTTTGAATCTTGACCTAGATAGGGTCGATGAAGTTTGTGTCCGGATACTAAATCATGGATGATAAAGAACACATTCTATATTCTTGGAACGTGCGGGAATTCCATTTTTCTGAACCTCTTTCTCAACTCTTATATGTGGTGCAGATAAGGGAGTTTCTTGGAATTCTTTGTTGCCCATTCTTCTCGAACCTTGTGTATGAGTAGGTCTAAATCTCCAATCACTAGCAGCTCCAGAATGTTCATATCAATGGCTCGTATAAGCCCCAAGATGCAAGCTTCGTACTTGGCCATATTATTAGTGCACGGGAACCTGATCTTGGTGGATACAGGGTAATGTTGATCGGTTTCTGATACCAGGACTGCTCCGATACCAACTCCTTTGAAATTTTTGGCTCTGTAGAAAAACATCCTCCAACCATCATAGGATTCTTCAATATCCTGTCCTATGAAAGCTACTTCCTCATCGGGAAAATACATCTTTAGTGATTCGTACTCCCCTCCTACAGGATTTCTTGCGAGATGATATGCCAATGCCTGTCCTTTAACTGCCTTTTGGATGACATAGAAATTGTCAAATTCACTAAACAAAATTTTCCACTTGGCGAGCTTGTCGATGGGCATGGGCTTCTGAAAAATATATTTTAGTGGATCCATTCTTGATATAAGGTAGGTAGTGTAAGCACATAAATAATGCCTCAATTTCTAATCTACCCAGGTCAAAGCACAACAGGTGCGTTCTAGTAAGGAATACTGAGCCTCGTACAAGGTAAATTTCTTGCTGAGGTAGTAAATGGCTTGCTATTTTCTCCCTGTCTCATAATGTTGTCTCAAGACACAACCGAATGCTCCATCTAAAATTGTGAGATTCAGCAATAAAGGCCTTCCAGGTTCAAGCGGAACCAGGACTGGAGGCGTTGACAAGTATTATTTGATCCTGTCAAAAGACTTTTGACATTCATAGGTCCATTTGGTGGTGGCATCCTTCTTCAGCATCTTGAAAATTGGTTTGCAGATGATGGTAGACTGAGCTATAAACCAGCTAATATAGTTGTGTCTCCCCAGGAAACTCATTACCTTTTTCTTGTTCTTTGGCGGTGGTAACTCTTGAATAGATTTGATAGTTGACGGATCCAGCTATATTCCTATGCGGCTCACAATGAAACACAATTACATTCCCACGGGAACCTCAAATGCACACTTGGAGGGATTCAATTTCAAGTTATACCTCCTTAGTCTGTTGAAAACATTTCGGAGGTCCTCCATGTGATCTGTAGCCTTCCTGGACTTAATGATGACGTCGTCCACATATACCTCAATCTCCTTATGTGTCATATCATTAAAGAGGGTAGTCATGGCCCTCATATAAGTAGCTCTCACAGTCTTCAACCCGAACGGCATCATTCTGTAGCAATACATCGCTCAAGGCGTGATAAAAGTCATTTTCTGTGAATCTTCTTTAGCCATCCATATCTGATGGTACCCCGTAAAGCAATAAACAAATGACTGCAACTCATGCTTGGCGTAGTTGTTGCTTATAATTTGTATGTTTTGCAAGGGGAAATCGTCTTTGGGACTGGCCCGGTTGAGATCCCGGTAGTCGAAACAGAATCTATCTTTCTCGTTCTTCTTGGGTACTGGCAAAATGTTGGCTAACCAAGTATGATACTCTACCACTTGAAGAACTCTGGCTTTGACCTGCTTGGCGACCTCCTAATTGATTTTTAAACTCATATCTGGCTTGAATTTTTTAATCTTCTTTTATACCAGCGGACATGCAGGGTCTGTCGGTAGCTTGTGAGTGATGATGGATGTGTTGAGACCAGTCATATCGTCGTAAGACCATGCGAATATATCCTCATATTCCCTCAAGAACTCTGTATATTCCTCTTTCTCTGTCTGTGATAAGTGCACACTGATGCGCGTTTCTTTGAAAATCTCTATATCACCCAAATTGATGACCTTGGTTTCATCCAAAAACTAAGGTCTATTCCAAAAATTCTCGAACTCTCTGACAACATCTTCTGGTAAATCATCCTTCTCTGAGTCTATGTCTATTTGTTGCATAGCCTCGTTGCAACTTACGGTTGTTGGTTCATCATCAAGATACATAATAGTAATGCTGTGTGGAAATAAAGTAAACAGCAGAGAAAAGTAATGAATAGCGAGATATTTGATAAACTGAAAATGCTTTTGAGTAAATTCATCAATGTTCAAAACCTCGAAGCTTTTTTGGAAACTAAAGACAATGCGGGAAGTAAAGAAAAAAAATAAAACAATGATGTATGATGCTTGTTCAGCCTTGCTACCCCAAAATTTTCCAAGCGATGGTGGTCCTAATTGATCAATTTGTGAGGTGCACCCCTCGGTTCACAGCCTGAATGGAAGGGCCTTCCTCCTTTTTCGATTCAAAAGTCACACAACAGTCCATGACCTCCTCCTGAAACAGGTTCTTCATTGCCACGAGAGCCTCGTCTTCATCTAATGCATAGAGAGTGTCGGCTGGTTGAAATGTATGCTCCAACTGAGGTATGGGGTGTTCAAATGGGTAATATGGGCCGCGCCATGGTGGTGACCAGTTTTTGAATTCCTGCCAAGTTTACTTGTACCCCAGTCCGAAGGTAGTACCATGCTTCTTCAATTGGATAGGTTTGGTGATACCTTTAAGATTCTTACCAAGTCCTTTTCTTGGTTCATACCCACACCAATTTAGAATGCTCTCGACCTTATTACTCCACCATTTGTCCTTGTCCACTGCGTTGACTCGCTCAATATGATGATATGTTTCTCCACCTATTCTTCTTCTTCCTCCAATCATCGGAATGGTGTTGCGACTCTATATGGGGTTGCTATCGTCGCCATGATGATTCTCTCTTGATGATTCCATTCGAACTTCACAGCCTGATGGAAGGTTCATGCCACAGCCCCGGCAACGTGGATCCAGGGTCGTCCTAACAATAAGTTGTAAGATGCTGGTACGTCGATGACTTAGAAATCAACATCAAAGCAAGTGGGGCCCATTTACAAAGACAGGCTAATCTCTCCGAGGGTGCTCCTCTGAGAACCATCAAAAGCCTTAATGTTAATAGGCCCGTCCTTTATCTCATGGAATCCTTTGCCCAACTTCTTGTGGGTGATCAATGGACAAATGTTGAGGCTAGAACCTCTGTCGACTAATATCCTAGTGATGAAATGATCTTCACATTGCATAGTAATGTGTAGTGCTTTGTTATGGCCGAGCCCTTCAGGTGGCAGTTCATCCTCGTGGAAAGTGATTTTGATACTTTCCAATACCTACCCTACCATGTTCGCCATCTCTCCTCATGTTATGTTGCTCGGGACATAAGCCTCGCTCAATATCTTCATCAAGGCATTCTTATGTTTATTTGTTTAACAACTGAATATTTTTTAGCCTGTATCTTTCTCCAGAAATCATCAGGCCCAGTTTCAATGGGACATCCAGAGTCCTGCTTCCTAGACTCAGCTAGGTGCTCTGGTGTGTACTCCCTGCCTGTTCTAGTCGTACCTTGTGTGGCAATTGCTTCACCGTGCATGCTTTTCCCTTCTTTCTCGCCTCGGCTATGTAGTCCCAAGATATGGAATTTGACTGAAATGGGGATATGTCTGAAATGGTGATCGGGATGGGCATCCTTGGAGGCAACAAAGCAACATCAATCGGTGCGGGGGTCTTTGGAGTCCCGAACTCCACCTCAATTGGTTTTGGCACTTTTGCAGGAGGTGTCTCGAACTCAAATGGTACTTATATATTCACCACGCTGCCCGCAGATGGCTGGATTTGCACAACAATAGGATTAAAAGTGATCGCCGGCTTTTTGGGCTCATCTACTTGAGATATCAAACCGATTGACCCTTTGGGGTTGCAGTCGTCCTCAACCTCAATCATGTGGACTCCTCAACCCTTATGGTCAGGTAGGTGGGTTGTTGCAAACATTGGGTGTAGGATCTTTAGCTACAATGACTTTGTTGTCAATTATGGTATGAATTTTGTCCTTCAACGAACGACACTCGTCGATGGTATGGCCCTTTATCCCCGAATGGTATGCGCAGGTTTTATTTGGGTTGATCCACTGGGAAGGGTTTTCTGGGTTATGGGTGGGATGGGTGTAACATATCCAGCAACTTTGGCTTTCTCATACAGTTGGTCAATGGGTTCGGCAATATCGGTGTATTGTTTAGGAGGTTTGTGGTCAATGTTTTGTCTTGGTCGTGGGAAGTTTTGGCGGGTAGGTGGTGATGGATAGTGAGGAGGTTGGGATTTGTAGGCTTGGTATACGAGTGCGGGTTGGGAATATCCCGGCGAGGCGGGCTGATATGTTTGGTAGACGGGTGATGGATTTTTATAGGTAGGTGAATGTGCCTGGTAATTTAGGGAGGGTTTATATATGAGTGGGGTTGGAGGGTATGGTTGGTATTTTATGGGAGAGTGGTTTCTCTTTGCAGCCATTATGGAGTTTACGTCCTTTCTCTTCGACGTACCACCAGATTGTAAGGCTTTGTTGGTGGCCTGCAGTGCGTCAAGATTAGTAACTATACCATTTTTTAATCCCTTTTCAATCCTTTCTCCCAGTTTGATGATATCAGTGAACTTCTGCCCCTCTATCAGCATCAATCTCTCGTAGTACTGCGGCCTGAGCACGGACGAAAAATCTATTCATTTTTTCTTCCTCCAAAGTCGGTGTAACTTTCGCTGCTTCAGACCTCCAACGAGTAGCATACTCGCGAAAGGTTTCAGTGGGCTTCTTCTTCATATTCTAGATATAGAACACGCCCGGCGCGTTCTCAGTATTGAACCTGAAACGGTCCATGAAATCGGATGCCATGTTTACCCAACTCGTCCACTTCTTCGCATCTTGGCTGATATACCAAGATAATACATCACCTTTCAAGCTCCTCATCAATAGTTTCATTCAGATGTTTTCATCTCTACCAACTCCCACTAACCTGTCACAATACATCCTGAGGTGAACCCTGGATCCCTGTACCGTCAATCATTTCGAACTTAGGAGGCTTGTACCCCTCTGGGAGTTTGACATCAGGCTGAACGCAAAGGTCTTCATAATTTAGACCCTCTACACCTTTATCACCTCCTACGCCTTGAACCCTGCTAGTGAGTTTCTTGAGTTCAACAGCCAAGTTCTAATTGAGTGTCTTATTCTGACACAATTGATGTGGGCTGTGTATACTACGGAACAATATCCACAAAGATAGGGGTATCTTGGTGGTTTGGAGCATTTTGGGGCTCAGGGATGAGCGGTGGAGCATTGTTTTGAGCTTGGGTTGGAGTCTTCTGCGGAGGTGCAGGGACCTGATTGTTGACATCCGCAGTAGCAAGGGAGATGGACAAACTTGTCAAACTCCGGACCTGATCTAGCTCCTCTCTAAACCTTTGCAAAGTTTGCTCCAAATGAGCAGCAGTCTCTTTGGTGATCGGGGTACCTTGGGAAGTCCCTTCAATTTCCTTTCTTGCTTCATTATCTCCCATCTTTCCTTTGTTCCTATTTTTGGGGGGACTCGAATGAGGTGGAGAGGACCCTAAGATCTTGTTGAGTGTGCTGATGGTCCCATAATGCACGAACTAACCTTTGGGAAGAGGAATAAAAAAGAAAAACAAAAAGGTAAAAAGATAGTATGGGTTCTAATAAAGAATATTTTACGGTATTTAAACACGTTGTTGCAAGAATATAAGTCATTTTGTATTTGGGTGCCTCATTGTGCCCGAGGTAGGCCTAGTGACAGATATGATTTGGAGATCTTATAACTCCAAGTGCCTTATTTTATCGAAAAAAAATAAATCGAGTAAAACCAAACTGAGAATAAAAGAAATTGTCACTAATGGACTGTGGCCTTATTATATCGCAGTAAAAAATCCTAACTACATGGCCCCAGAAGGACCTTCCCCAGATTTGGTATCTTTGCCTCCTTCGCACAGCTTCATCAGCTCGCGCAGTCGTAGCAACAAGTAAGCCCCAGCCAAGTGCCCACCTTAGTTGCCTCCAGCTTCCTGACAGTCATTGATCCTTTTCAGAAACATTCCTTCCAGCTCCAATAGACCCTGTTCAAAGTACCCTAAATGGTTATTTTCTCGGACAGCCACGTCCTTCCACTTATTGATTATGTTCTATTGGGCCTATAGTATTTCTCGATGTTCACTTTCACACTCTCGCATTCGTTTGCGTAGCGGATTATACTTGACCTTTGCCGTAATCTCCTCATCACTAACCATGAGACCATGGATGAAACCCATTTTTCCCAAGCCAATATGATCGTCTTCTAGCCATCCCGGATAAAGCGGAGCATGCCCCGACTGATA
Organism: Nicotiana benthamiana; assembly: GCA_034376525.1. Lineage (NCBI taxonomy): Eukaryota > Viridiplantae > Streptophyta > Magnoliopsida > Solanales > Solanaceae > Nicotiana > Nicotiana benthamiana. The sequence continues at coordinate 123,071,471 of CM067339.1, forward strand.
CCTATCTGGCTCCATAGATTCCTTTTCCAAAATGAGTTTGGAATGCCATATATGCTGAGCCCGATACCTGTGTGGGCTATCATCATCTTGGAAGTCATCCCTGTAGTGACTCATCTATTCTACCATTGGTATGATCTGCTTTCTTCCCGCTTGCCTCATGACTCGAAGGGGGACATAAGGGGAAGTTACTCTTAAGCCAATGAGTACAAGTAATGGCGCATCCATGGACCGAATGATAAACTCCCCAGTAGGAAATCATTCGTACATCCATTGTACCTGCTCTTCTTTCAGATTCTCTAATAGTTCTTCCCATCCACTGTCATCTTCCGGGCGAGCAAACATATCCAACATGAAGTGCATTCGCTTTGAATGATGGAAAGCGATGTGGTCATTCCAGTCCTGGCGTATGATCTCCTGTCCATAATCTCCCTTCTGAAGATGTTCAATGAGCCAGAGTTGTAGTTAAGTCATTTATATAATCTATTTGTTCAACTAAGTATTACTTGTTAATTGAATGGCCATAGATTAAATGTGCTTTGATATTTTGTATTACTCGAGAGAGATTGCAGGATTAGGTAGTTGTTTGCATTACAACAGAGTCAGTTAAGAAATATTGCTTGAAATTAAAGTGAGATTAGAAATAAAGAAGTGTGATGATCCGGCCAGTCGTCTCATGAGTTATCGCTCTGTTCCCCTATTTCTGTTACTTTGTGCTTTGTTATCCATGTTTTGTGGTATCGGGTTGGTCGGATCAAATTAGAAATAATTTTGGTGAGGTTTGAGTCACTTCGTCTTTATTAAGGAAGTTTAAGTTGGAAAAGTCAATCGGATGTTGACTTATGTGTTAGAGGGCCCGGATGTGAGTTCCAATTGTTTAATTAGCTTTGAGAGGTTATTGAAGACTTAAGAGTGTGATCGCAATGAGTTTTGAAGGTTCTGAGCATATTTAGACTTGAATTGTCAAAGTTGATATTTTGGCGATTTTCGATTGGTAGGCAAGATTTTGATATAGGTGTCACAATGGAATTCAGAGATTTGCACCAGCTTCTTCGTGTCATTTGGGATGTGTGTTCAAAATATTAGGTCATTCGGACATGGTTTGGTTGGGTTTTTTATCAAAAGCAGAATTCGAACGATTTTAGAAAATTTCGCCTGAATCTGATGTGTTTCGGGTGATTTGATTATTTGACGTTTTGTGATGATTGGAATATGTTTAAATAAGGTAGTAGGATGTGTTTGTTCCTTTGGTTGAGCTCTCACGGGCCGCAGGTGGTCAATTGGATCATTTTGAAGTTAAGAAAGTTGCAGAAATTGCACGTTCATCAGTTGTAGGTATTGACTCTTCGCGTTCGCAAAGAGTCATCTTAGGGAGGTAGAATTTTATCTTTCACAATCGTGAGGCAGGATATGCGTTCGTGAAGGGCTACAAGATTGTGCATCATATTCGCGATGGATGGAACACGTTCGTGAAGGTTCGTCTGGGTAAAGCATCACGTTTGCGAGGATCATGTCACTTTCGCGTGAGGATTTTTGTCAAAGTTCTTTTTGTGCTTCGTGAACGCGATGCCTTGACTGTATTAGCGAAGAAGGAATTATGCTTGGGCATAAGGTTTTTAAGCTCGTCTTGTCCAAAATTTTCAAGTTTATTTCCTCCATAGGTTGTAGATTTAGAGCTTTTTAAGGATATTGAAGACGGATTCAAAGGAAATCACTTGAAGGCAAGATTCTTTGAGTTAAAACTCGATCATTATGTGAATTCCACCTATAAAATCATGGAAATTAAGCTAACAAATGAAAAACTAGGGCTTGGGAAATTTAAACCTTTGATTGGGGATTTGAAGGACCATTTGGGACCGAATTTGATAACTTTTGATTTTTTTGAACTCGTGGGGGATAAGGAATCTATGTATGTAAAAAAGATTTTCAAGATGTTGGTCCGGGCTTCGAGTTTTTATAATTTCGGAATTTGTGTCCTTTTTTGATTGTTTTTGTTTGGGCTTTGTTCCCTTAGCATATTTTGCCGTTCTCGTTCTTATTTTAGATAGATTCAATGCGAGTTGAGGCTAATTCGAGGGGAAAATGAGTCGTGAGCTAGAGATTTGACATGTTCGAGGGGAGAATTGATTGTTAATGACATTCTGAGGGCTTGAAAACCCGAATTAACACATCATAGTGATATATTTAGGTGAGGCACATACTTGATTACGAGCGTGGGGTCGTGCACTATTGAGTATTATGACTTGGTTTGTCCCGATTGACGATTTTACCGCTTATTTAATTGAAAAATATCTGGTATAATCATTATTTGGGTTGAATGCCATATTTGGGTCTAGTGCCAACTATTTGAACCCTTTTGGGCTCTTTATTGATATTTCCTCATCATTTTGACTTTATGCATGAAATGAGTCACGTTATTTCCCGCTGATTTAGTACCCAGCCATATTTACTCAGTTTTAAGACTTAAATGATATTATATAAGATGTTTTGGCAGAGAAAAACTCTTTTACTATTGCCCGAGGGGCTTGTAAACATTGTTGACTGACTAAGGCCGAGGGATTATGTTGTGAGAAAACACCGATACTCAATTTGGTGCCGAGAGCTTGAGATATGTACGTCACGAGGTGGCTTGATTGATTTGAGGCCGGGGGCCTAGTTTTGATGCCACGAGATGGCTTGTTATTGCGCTAAGGCAGTAAGGTGTTCCTCTAGGAGTCTACACACCCCCAGTGAGAACGTGTACCCATTATGATGTGACAGTGAGCTCGAGTGGCTTGTATTGTTCTAAGATGTTGCCCGAGGGACGATTTTGTTTATACAGTGCCCGATGGGCGAACCTTTACGTATTTATTTTTGCTTAACTACCTGTAAATTAATTACTCAATGAAAAAAGATTTTGCTCATCTTTTGAATGGTTTACTATTTTAAAACGGTGTTACTGCCTAATTATAGAATGCCTTGTGCCTTACAGTTTTCTTACTTTCAGTCATTATTTACATTTGTTACTCTTTGTGTTGGAGTACTCACTTTACTCCATTCACTCTGTGTGCATATTAAGGCATAGCTGGTCTCGCTCCCGAGTGCTGATCCCTCCAACTTCAGGTGGACATTTGAAGTTCATGAGGTAGCTTCCTGGAATTCGTAGTCTCGTGCTTATCCTCGTTTATCATTTCTATCTATTTTCAAACAGTTGTACTACTTTATAGACTTAGCAGACTTGTATTATTACATATAGATGCTCATGACTAGTTACACCCCGGTATCGAGCTGTGTATGGGTGTTCTTCCGCGTATCTAACATATTAACGGATATTTCAGATTTATTTTATCATGTTTGGACTAGTTTTAAATGCTTAACTGTTAATAATTGGAAAATGGGAAGTGTCAGCTGGCCTTGTCTTCACAGAGAAACCATCACGATTGGGTCTGGGTTAATGGTCCTGACAAGAAGCTTTGGTGAGATCTTTGTGAGTCATTTGAGTTGTTACCTAATGTTATTCCGAGAGAATAATTCTAAGAAATTAGTATTTTTTATTGAGAGATAGCCACGTAAAAGAGAACTCGGGATTTGTAACGACCTAATCTACCGTTTTGAGAATAGCATTTCATTTTATGTTTGGAGTATTTAATTAGCTTCATATTATATATTATGATTTGCGTATATGGTCGACTTCGATTTTCGAGCGATTAGGGATTGATTTGGAAGAATAATTCTTGTTTTAAAAGCTTTAAGTTGGAATAGTCGATCATGGTTTGCCTTTTGGCTACATGGACCTAGATTCTAGTTTTGATTATTCTAATAGGTTCATATGATGATTTTGGACTTGTAAGTATAATTAAATTTCATATTGGATGTTCCTAGAAGAATTCTACCTAATTGTCTGAAGTTGATAATTTGAAGAACTTAAGAGTTCATAAGTTTGACCAAGAGTTGACTTTGATGTTATTTGACTCTAATTGGTATTCAGAGGCTTTGGAAGGGTCAATAAAGTTAAATTGATATTTTGTGGAAAGTATAAATGTAATCCGAAGTGTTTAAGTATGATTCGGACTCTCTTTTGAAAGAATGATGATGTAACAACTTAAGAACAACTTTATTTGGTGTTAACCTCGATTCTTTGGTGTGATGTTGCAGAAGGTGTTTTGAGGCTTTGGATAAATTTTGATGATGGTTTTTACTTGGTGATATAATTAGATGGTGTCCGAAGGGGCTCGGATGCATTTTGGGTCATTGGTTAAGAAACTAGTTATGCTAATGATATGAAGTTTGACCATGGTAAATATTGGGTCAAGATAACCTCTTTTCGGCATTTTGAGTGCGCGAGCATGTTTGTAACATATTTTATGATTAAATGCATATATGATTTTTGTCTGAAAACTTGGAAATGAGTTTTGGATGCTAAAACGAAGATTTATTTTATTGCTGGTTATTTTCTGGTATAAATTATTACGAAAATGTCATGAAAAGTTTCATATTTCCTTTAAAAATTCAAAATATCATATCTCCCTCATTTTAAGGACAAATTAGGTGATTCAAGAGGCTACTTTGGTGTAATCTTATAAGGATCGTGTTGGGATTATCGAACATAATTTTTACAGTCCTCTAGGACCTGAATCAATCTGGGACAGCTGCGTTTACTTTCCCTTGTTTCAAATTTATTTATCTTTTTCTCACAGGGATTCGAGCAATTTTGGAGGAACTTTTTATTACTTGGATTGAGGTAAGTACTTTTAACTTGGATTTGTTATTATTTTATGATTCCAACCTCGATCGTAATGTTTTATTAATAATTTGAATTGGATAAATTGAGGATTTTAGTAAAAACTCTCTAAGATACAAATTGACTGGTTTGAAGGCTAATTTGAGGTCATACTTGAATGATTCTGGCATGATTGGACTTTTTATTTGAATGGGCTTTCAGAATTTATGAGTTTTATTCGGTTCCGAGGTGCGGCACAAGGATTGACTTTTTTGGTTTTCATTGAAGGCCCAAACTTTATTATTCAAAATTATTTTCTATAGCTTTCATCTATGATATTAAGTTATTTGGGCTTGATTCGAGCTGTCCGGAGGCTGTTTTACGTGTGAATGCCTTCTTTATGTATTGATTTAGCATTTTTGAGTTAAGTATCATGTCTGACTTTAAATAAGTGAAACTAACCCTTAGGAATGGGATTGATTGTACTATTTATAGTTTATGAAAGACATGTACACGAGGTGAGAGTATGTATACGGGCTTATACGTGGCATTTGATCGGTTTAAACTCTTAGGTTTTCTTCTTGCATTTAGTTGAAGTGTTTACTACATGTTCTATCTTCTTAGGTTTTCTTCTTGCATTTAGTTGTAACTGTAATTACTTGTTGAATTCATGTATTGTCCGTTTTGTGCCTTAGGTGTTTATTCATTCTTTCTAACCGAACCTTAATTTATCAACTGTCATTACCTGCTATTGACCTTGTGAGTCAACATCAAACAATTTTATCCGTTTGTGACCTTTTTTGTTTAGTTTCTTTATGTCGTTTAATTTTGTGGTACGACATAATTTGTTGAATTCTGTTTGCTTAATTCACATTATTTGGGAATTAGGTTTTATGATGCAATAATATTAAAATAAATGCATAAAGATATGATATGGAGCGACAAGGACAGATGATATGATGTAGATGGGATTAGGTTGCTCACTGTAACAGATTTATATGTTGTATTTATTTGTGACAGTAAAATTATTCTCGGTTGTGAGTCTAATGGTTCATTCTATGTTGGAACAGTTTATCGGTTGAATGGTTGTTGTTGTTGCTTAAACTATTTTACTTGTATTTTTTATCGTATTTTGTTTAATGTCGGTATTCTAGTAATGGATCGTTACAGACTTTTTGTGCGAGTCATGCGTTCTACGTGGTTTGTTGATTTGGTTTAACATGCTAATCTATGCCTCTGTTATTTCTTGATAAATTGATAGTTAAGGTAAATTTACGTGTGTGGGGTCAGTATCTCATATTCTTTTGATTGCTGGTCACCTAGCGGTTCTAAATAAAAGAATTATTAAGGTACTTCACTTATGTGACTTTCAAAATGAATCTTCTTATCTTTTTTTTTTGGCAACCGCTAGGTGAAGCCTAGGGTTAAGATTTTATTAATAACAAAAAATTAAAATTACAATATGAAAAACATGATCGTGCCAGATGAAATATGATTGTCCCAGAGTTTATAACTTACTCTATGATGATGTTACATTTGAGGAAAATAAGACAGTTGAATAAACTTATGATGAAGCACATATGTCTTTGTAATTCATGCTTTGTTATTTGTTCTTTTTGTCAACAGTTTTTATTTTGCAATTCCCATTGGGGGTCGTCTTATGTTTGCTTCTTCTATCACCCTGCCGTCCCAACTTCTATCTCTTTGACGACACTTCTTATTTGTTTTACTGTGCATTGGTGATAAATTGACTTTTCTTGCAGCATCTTTACGACATTGCATTAACATCTCTTCTTCCTCCCCTTCTTCATATGTATGCCTTGATTCCATATCATTCTGGAGCTGTCTTTGGTCTGAAGAGATTTGCATAGCAGATGATTCATACTGATCAAGTCGCTGTCCACTGTGTATAGGCGTAATCTGCTTTTGTCCACTGTTTTGCTGTACTGTTTTGTTTCCAACAGTTGAAGATTTACCCAAGAATTGGATCACCTTTTATGTTGTTTCTTTTTTGTCGTTCTTTGTAGTTGCTATCCTTGAATCACCTGTTGTTGTATTAAATTTTGGGATGTAAGCTGGAGCATTATGATTTAACAAGTTGTTTGAGTTTGCCGCAGATGGAGTTTTTGCATTCCAGAGTACAAATTGCAGCTTTTCCTTGAGAATCCAATTCTTCTCTTGAGCTATCGTAATCATCTCCTTAATCTTCCTCTGCTGATGAAAAACCAGTAGAGCTTTCTTGCAAACTCTCTTCATCATCAAATTGTCATTGGTCCCAAAGTTTCGATTTAATTACCAACTCCCTCATGTTAACTAAAACTTGTTGTTTGTTCTCTCCATTGAATATTGAAAAATCTTCACGATCCTTGTTCTCTATATATGTATAGGGAATGGGAGGATAACTTTTGACAACCTGTATCTTCCCTCCAGCAACCATTCCCGATGAATTGGAGCTTGATATTAGAGCTGTATTTTTCTCTGCGATCTGCTTGCTTTGTTTCTAACAAACTGGCTGATATGAGATATTATGTAAAGTTGTGTACTGCTCGATATCATCCTTTGGAGACATTGTTGTTAGCTGAAATGCAGCCTCAATATTTTGGTTCTCATATAAAGCAAGAGTAGCTTGTTGCTGTCCATTTTTATTTGATTCATCATTGATACCAGAAACAGGAGTTTTTTCTCTTTGTTGTAGAGATACCTCATTGTGATCTTTGTCCAGTGCATCCCTGTTGTTTCCAATTGTTTGAGCAGGCATAACAACCTTGTCAACCATCTAGTTAGACAGCTGCTGTTCAGTCAGTTCTGCAGATTTTCAATTTCATTTCAGTTTTCCCGATTCTACATCAACAGATCCTATGTTCTCTATGTTGCTCCTGTGCTGCTTTCCTTCAAAACCATTCATCTGCCCATCCTGTGCATTCTAATTTTGAACTGGGAGATCAGTGTGATTTGTAGCAGGTTTAGTGACATTATTGTGTATCAAAAGTTGCTGTTCAGATAGCAAATGTTGACTCCTATTTGCATTGTGATGTGCAGCCTCAGCAGAGGCAGCAGCCTCAGTCACATTAGGACTAATCCCAGCCAAAATTGACACCACTTGTTCACTGGGAATGGTCAATTTGGATGCAACAGTAGAAACATTTTTACATGTCTGTGCAATATCATCGCTCAGTGTTGAGCTAGCTTCTGCAGCTTGAACCATTTGACAAGAAACAATTACATCAGTAGTCACAATCGTCCCTTCAGCAGCTGTAACCATTTGTACCAGAATTTGCATTGTCATTGTTACACTGTTCATGTTCCCTTTTTGGATTTGGAAGAGTTTGAGCGTCAGTAGACTCATTTGTTTAGCCTCCTACCATCTACCTCTTGCATTTGGCAACTTGTCCTTCGAAGGAAACCAATTGATCAGCCTGTGTAGAATTAGTATTTTGGTCTGATGTTAACTTCATTGCCCCAGGTTTTTCTCTAGTATCATAATGGCTAGCAGCATCCTTCATTCCTGCCTTATGGTCTATAGATGTATCGAGATGTCCAATACTTGGCATATTGGAAACACTTACACTGGCCATCAGCATCCTTCGTTCCTGCCTTATCTCACTTGATGTTTTACTATTTTAAATGGTTATATTCATTACCCCGTTCGATGTTTATTTCACTTGAAAGTTGTCATCAAGTTTTACTTTTAACAAATTATATATTTAATTCATTAATTTAGCATATGTTTTAATTTGTTTAAGCACAATATTTCCACTTATTTTATTAGTTTCTATGCTAAACCTATCTGATACTCTATTTTGTATAACTTGTTCTTGTTTTATTTTATTTGATTTCTAAAAAAACCATTACCTCATTTGACACACTACTTTATTTCGGATTATTATTATGGTTTATTGGGTTTAAATACATCTTTCGTTCACTTTAATTTATATTTGACATGAATATAATGTACATGGTAGCACGTGGGGTTTGCCGTGGAAGGTGATTGATAACGTGATCACAAGATGCCATGCGTGTAGGATTCTGAAATTTGCTTATAATTTGTGGTTTCTAGGAGTGGTGCCTTGGGGAAATTCTTTTTGTAATTCATGCATTGGGAACTATTTGATCAATTGAGTTGTTGTCTGTTTTCCGTATTTGAGTTCATTCATATCACATCTGTGTTCTAACTATGTTATTGCTTTAATACTTGTTACTTCTTATTGCCATTTGTGCTTCTATTATTTTCATTGTTAGCGGTAAATTAATGATCATTCTGATGTTAGTCTTACACTGATAGTATTTCAACTTTTAGCTTTATGTTCTATTTTGCATAGGTTTCTATGTCTAGTAGGTGTATTGACCTGACCTCGTCACTACTCTATCGAGGTTAGACTTGATACTTACTGGGTACCGCTATGTTGTACTCATGCTACGCTTCTGCATATTTTTGTGCAGGCTCACGTACTTTTAATCGCGTTGCCTTGGGAAGTTGTTTTTACGCATCTAGAGACTTCAAGGTTTTCTTGCTCGTCGTTCGCAGGCCTCGGAGTCACTTACGGATGTTGTCACTATTGTTGTTTATCTTCATTTCGAAATAGTATTGTACATAAAAATTCTAGTGTATGTCCTTAGAGCTTATAACTCTGTACTACCAGTTTCGGGATTGTAAAGCATTTGTTTAGTTTTAGTTTCATTATCTCATTCTTCTATTTGATTTTGATATAGTTAAATTGTTTATTTCTATTATATCTCTTCATGTTGTAGGCTTACCTAGTCTTAGAGATTAGGTGTCATCATGATTCCTAAGGTTGAATTTAGGGTCGTGACACAATCAGCGGAGAATATTTCGACAAGATTATACTAAGCAAATTATACATTCATCACGGTAATTGAGGAAATCATGATCCTAGGGCTTTACTCTTGAATACTACTTTACTATTCTTAGTTGATAGTTTTTATTGCCTTTTTAATATTTGTTAGTTAATTATTTCAAAATAAGAATCACAATATGTATAGCTTTGAAATTGTTCTAACCTGTTTCTTAGTTGTATTGAATAAGTGTAACTAAGGTTAGTTCTTTGTAGGATTCGACTGTGAATTCTATAGTTTTAGAACTAGAGTTGGCTGTGACCAATAATCGGTACTCCAGTTGTTTCTAAAGGGTAAAGATATAGTGCATGGTCATGAATTACCATTCCGTTTCCTCCATTTCTGCTTCGTTATATGTTGTTCAGTTGTATTTCATCCATTGTGTTGGTTAGTTTGGGTTCGTAGTGGTTTTGTAGAGAAATGAGATACTTAGCCTTAGGGGTAGCAAATAGGCGGATTTGGGATAAATTTGGGTGGGTCAAGATGGGTTAAGTCTGTAAATGGGTCATTGCCCAACCCAGCCCCAAGTATATTTGTGATAATATGGGCCGGGTCAACATGGTCCATAATCCAACCGCACAACTTGACTCATATTTTAAAATCATGCTCACCTTGCATAAAAAAAACTTTTACCGTAAAATATGTAAGTTGAGAAATATTTTATGCAGGGGGGGAGGGGGAGGGTGGGTGGATGCTGCAGAAAAATGAAAAAATATAAAACAGAAAATAAAAAATTAAAATTATAAAAAAAGTAAAAATTGAGGGCTTTGCGGGTGTGGGGAAGGGGGATTGGAGGGTGGGTGGGTGTTGCAGGAAAATAAAAAAATGGAAAATTGAAATTACTAAAAAAATGAATTTTTAGGGGTTTTACGCAGGAGGTGGGGCAGAAAAATAAAAAACAGAAAATTGAAAATACAAAAAATAAAAAGTTAAGAATTTTCTGGGTGTTTCACCGGGGGGGAGGGTAGGTGGGTGGGTGATATAGGAAAACAAAAGAATAGAAAATTAAAAAATAAAAATAAAAATTGGGGCAAATAAGTAAATTTTTAGATAAATTGAATTCAGATTCTTTTTTTTGGGTAAGTTTCATGGGTTGTATTTGGGCTCTTAAATGGGTCAGAATGGGCTATGAAAATAATAGGTTAACCCGAGCTTTGTTGCGCAACCCATGAATCTATGGGCTAGTTGGGCTGGTTAGATGGGTTTGGGCTCAAATTGTCACCCCTACTTAACCTCCTTTTAGTTGGAAAAGTCAACCGAAAGTTTACTAGTGAGTAAATGATCTCGAAATTTGGTATTTATGATTCAGATAGCTATAAGAGGTGATTTGGGACTTAGGAGCATGATAAGAATGCCTTTTGGAGGTACGATGTAGATTTATGCTTAAATTGGCGAAATTGAATTTTTTTCGTTTTCTGGTTGGAGTGGAAATAAAATTTGGAAATGTTGTAGTATATCCATTGTGTCATTTGGTACGTGTGCAAAATTTTAGGTCATTCAAACGAGGATTGATAGACTTTTTGATCGAAAGCAACATTTGAACGTTTTCGAATTCATAGGCTTAAATTCGAGGATGATTTGGTATTCCGGAGATGTTTTGAGCGTTTTGAAGGATGATACAATTTTGAATAGTAGTATGTGACATGTTAGTACTTTTGGTAGATGTCCCAGGAGCCTTGGGATGATTTCGGGAGGTTGTCGGAAATATTGGAGTTGAGTTTTAGCATGTTTCTACTGCTGAAGTTCCTATCATATCCCGTACCTATAAACTGGGGACCGCGGGTGCTGGGTCAAAGAAGCTGAAGAGGCATTGCAGATGCGGCCAAAGTTGAAAAGGACTGGAGCTGCAGATGCAGAGATTTGGTCGCACCTTCGATAGTGCATGTGTGGGTGTTTGAGCGCATGTGCAAGTTTGGGGCGGATAAGTTATTTCCCCAGGTGCACACCTGCGACCACAAGAGAACACCTGCAACTACCTGAGGTCTATAGGTGTGAGAGGTTTGACCGCAGATGCTATATTACTCGGGGAGAACATATAAATAATGGCCTTCGCGAAATTTGAGTTGTTTCCAAGAATTTTATCCAAGATTGGAGTCTTTTGGGAGATTTTTTAAGAGGAATTCAAGTGAACTTCCTGGAGGAAAGATACTTGGAACTAATACTCATTTACATGGTGTTATTTCACGGATTTAGCTTGAAATTTATGGAAATTAAGGGTTAAAAGTGGAGACATATGGTTTAGAATAGGAGACCTTGATTTAGGAATTTGAGGGTTCGTTTGTGGTCAGATTTGTATGTATTTGTTATGTATGAACTCATGAGGGTGTCGGGTTTGGCTAATTTCTGGATTTTTTTATGTAAATTAGTTATTTTAGTGTGGGTTTTGCTCCATTAGCATATTTTGATGGTATGAATATGTTTTTGGCTAGACTTGGAGCATCTGTGAGGTCGAGTCGAGAGGCAAGGACATCGCAGGCTAGAGTTTGAACAGGATAGTAGTAAATAATGATTGTAATTGTTGTAATGATGGTACGAGACTCCGGATTTCACATCGGTGTGCTACTTTGAGGTGACATACACGCTAGATGATAAGTGTGGGGTCATGCACTGGTAGAAAAATGACTTAGTCTATCCCGAATGACTGTCAAGTAGCGTATTTGATTTAAATTTGTTTGATATCATTGTGTTTTGGAAGTATTATCATGTTTTGGGCTGAATGATATACATGGGCCTCGTGCCAACTATTTTGAACCCTTAGGGTTTTTTTTACTACTATTTCCTCACTGCTTTGACTTCATATTCTTATTTAGTCATGTTGTTTTACTATTTTTGTAACTCATCCGTATTTACCCCATTTTGTATTTTAAATAAAATTTTGGGGTTGAGCATCATGTTTTGTTGTTGCCCGAGTGGCTTGAGAGATTTTTCACTGAGTGAGGTCGAGGGCCTATATTTTGAGGATATTATAGGATCAGGCTGCATGCCGTAGCAGGTTGTTACTGATTCATGACTACGAGGTTAAGGACCCAATTTGTTAGGCCATGAGGTGGCTTGTTATGAAGCTAAGGGCCTGATTAATTATGCCACGAGATGTCTAGTTATAGTGCTTGGGCAATAGGCACCCCTTCGAGATTCTGAACACCTCCAGTGAGCGTGGGTATCCGATGTTAGATGTGATATTTACTGAGGGGATAGTTCTGTTGATATTTTGCCTGCAGGGCGGTTTTCGTACATATTTTTCCTGAGGGCCTATTTACGTTCCTATTCTTGTCTCACTGTTTTCATCACTCATTTGAAACTACTAAAAGATATTTCAAAGGCGATTTACTGAACTAAGATGTTTTTACAAGTTTTATTGCTTTACTGCATTTTTTGGACTTATACCATTTTGTTATAGCGTCATTTACATATTTTCTTACTGCTCAATTTCCTTTACATTTATTACTTTCTGAGTTGGCGTACTCACATTACTCCATACATCCTGTGTGCAGATCCAGCAGTCTCAGATTGCAATAACGAGTGTTGATCAGCTTTCCAGCATAGCTCTGGAGTTGACTGGGTAGTTTCTTGGCGTTCGCAGCTCAGTGCTTCTCCTTCCTATCACATTCAGCTTTGTTTTAGCTTTGTTTCAGATATCTTGCATTTTCATATTACTAGATAAGTTGTTGTAGCTCATGACTTGTGACACCCCGATGTCGGGCAATGCTGTGTTTCCGCACTGTCTAGTTTAAGGTATATTATAGAATGTTAGCTATTTAATGGTTTTAAATGACTTATTATATATGTTCGGATGGTTTTGGGGTTTGTGTTGGATGGCCTTGTTTTGCGATAGGTGCCATCACAATCAGGTCCATTTCATGATCGTGACAAGTTGGTATTAGAGCAAATGTTGCGTAGGTCTCACAAGTCATGAGCAAGTTTAGTAGAGTCTTGAGAATCGGTACGGAAACATCTGTGTTTATCTTCGGGTTACTGCAGAACCTTTAGAAAATTTCATGTTCTTGAATTCTTGTTGTACGAATCTGTTGATCCTAGTACTAATCTTTTGTTATTCTATTCTCTCACAGATTGTGAGGACACATGCTACCAGTCAGGACGGATGACCACCAGTACCACCACTTGGCACCACTTGAGGACGAGGACGCAGTCGAGGCCATGGTAGGTTCAGGGTTGTAGCCCGCTCAACAGGTAAGGTAGCACCTACCAATCCTCCACCCGCCCTAGCTCATGATCAGGTCCTAGTTGTGGATGCTCCAGCAGCACCAGCTCAGGCACCGACTGTGCCTATTTTGATCTCAGGCCTTCAGGAGGCCGTAGACCAGATTTTATCAGTGTGCACTGGCTTAGCTCAGGAAATCTCAGTTACTACAGCTGCAACTACTTCTCAGGCCTAGGGAGGCTCTCAGACTCCCGCCGCTTGCATACTTGATCAGGACTTGCAGGGACTTCAGACACCGGGGGTACCTCTAGCCCAGCCGCTTGTGGTTGCTCAGGACTATGTAGCTCATGTTATGCCAGAGGACAAGCTACTCAGATTGGAAATGTTTGGTAGACTTTAGCCTCTGAATTTCACTGGTACAGAGGACGAGGATGCCCAGCGTTTCTTGAACAAGTGTTAGAGGATGCTTCGGACCGCAAGTATTCTAGAGGAAGGTAGGGTCTCATTCACTACTTTTCAGTTCTCAAGGGCTGCACTTAGATGGTGGGAGGCTTACGAGAGGCGTAGGCCGATTGACGCAGGGCCCTTTCTTGGCAGCAGTTCTCCATTCTCTTTTTGGAGAAGTTTGTATCTGAGTCTTGTCGGGAGGAGCTCTGGAGGCAGTTCGAGTAGCTTTTGTGAGGTGATAGATCTGTTACACGATACGATATTTAATTCTTTGAGTTGGCTCATTATGTGGTCTGGTTGGTTCCCACATATCTAGAGTGGATCGGGAAGTTCATAGATGGCCTCGACTTTCAGCTTCAATTACTCATGACCAAAGAGAGAGTATCTGGTATTACTTTTGATGTAGATGTTGATATAGATTGACAAATTGAGATAGTTCATAGTCACGAGAGGATCGAGAGGGAGGCTAAAAAGCCTCGTTGTCTAGGTAGATTCAGTGGTATTCCATGTGGGGATCTATTTCAGCACAGTAGAAACCGTCCATTTAGGCACGTCCAATCAGCTCGCCCAAGTTATCATTGGGAATCATCCGACTATGGTTCTCACATTTGTCATCAGCGCCATTCATCACTCAGTGCCCTTCCAACCTAGAGTTCATCCCATGCTCTGTTAGTTTAGGGTCTTCTATGCCAGGTTCTTTTTCTAGTCATCCTAGTGCTAGGGGTTCCCTTCAACCCCTCTCCCCAGCACCATGGAGTTGTTAGTAGTATGGAGAGTTGGGTCACATGTGGAGGCAGTTTCCTGGTTGTCTTGGGGGTTCATCTTAGTAGAGGATTCGACCTTCGAATTTGGCGCAAGTTACTATACCACCCACCATCCAACCAGCTAGGGGTGGACGACGGTCGGCTAGGAGTCACCCCAGAAGGAGAGGTAGATTAGTTGGTGGTCAGGCCCACTTATACGAACTCCCAGCTAGACCCGATGCTATTGCTTATGATGTATAGTTATCGGTATTGTCTCGTTCTGCCACGCTGATGTCTCTGTGTTTCTTTATCCTGGTTCAACCTTTTCATATATGTCATCATATTTTGCTCGTTATTTGGATATGCACCAAGAGTCTCTTATTTCATCTGTTCGTGTATCTACTTCGGTGGGAAATACTATTATTGTGGATCATGTGTGCCGGTCATGTATGGTGACTATTGGGTGTCCAGAGACCCGAGTGGACCTTTTATCGCATTGTATGGTGGACTTTGATGTGATATTACGCATGAATCTGCTATCTCCATGTCGGCCTATATTGGACTGTCATGCTAAGATAGTGATGTTGGCTTGGCCGGGTGTGCCACGGATTAGGTGGCGAGGTTCGATTTACTTTGTCCCTAGTAGGGTGATTTCGTTCTTGAAGGCCTAGCGGATGGTTGGTCAGGGTTTTCTTTCATACTTTTCCTTTGCGAGGGATGTCAGTACACAGACACCTAGTATTTTTTCTGTTTCTGTTGTGATGGATTTTCTCGATTTGTTTCTTGCATACTTGTCAAGCATGACACCGGACATGGATATTGATTTTTGTATTGATATGGCGCTGGGCAACCAACTTCGGTGAGCAAGAGTGTTCTCCAAGATTGATCTCTGTTCATGTTATCACTAGTTGATAATCGGGGACTCGAATATTCTTAGGACAACTTTCTGAACCCGATATAGTTATTAAGAGTTCCTTCTGATGTCTTTTAGGCTGACCAATACCCCTGCAGCGTTAATGCATTTTTATGAACATCGTGTTCGACCTTATATCGACTCATTTGTGATTGCTTTTGTTGATGATATTTTGGTATACTCGCGTAGTTATGAGGAGCACACTGAGCATTTGAGAGTTATGTTGCAGAGGTTGAGGGAGGAGAAACATTATGCGATGTTCTCTAAATGTGAGTTTTGGCTCAGTCTAGTTTCTTTCTCTGGGCACGTGGCGTCCTCAGGTTGATCCGAAAAAGATAGAGGCGGTTCAGAGTCGGCCCAGACTATCATCAGCCACAAAGATACGCAGCATTCTTTGTTTGGCAGGTTATTATCTTTTGTTCGTTTAGGGATTTCATCTATAGAATCACCATTAACCAAATTGACTTAAAAGGGTGCTCTATTCAGGTGCTCGGATGAGTGTGAGAAGAGCTTGCAGAAGCTCAAGAACGTCTTGACCACAACTCCAATTTTAGTTTTGCCATCAGCTTTGGGTTCACATACCATGTATTGTGATACTTTTAGAGTTTTTATTGGGTGTGTGTTGATGTAGGAGGGTAGAGTTATTGGTTATGCTTCTCGTCAGTTGAAGCCCATAAGAAGAACTACACCATTCAAGATTTGGAGTTGGATGCAATTGTTCACATGTTGAAGATTTGGAGGCATTATCTTTATGGTGTATCTTGTGAGGTGTTAGCGAGAGAACTCTTGCAGTTGATGTTCATAACTTGGCCAGTCAATTCGTCAGGCTGGATATTTTGGAGAATAATCGGGGATTAGGTTGTATGATTTCTTAAGCTTCCTTATTTGATCGCATCAGAAGGAGGTAGTATGATGATTTTCATTTTCTTGTCCTTAAGGAAAACGTTCAGCACGATGATGCCAGAGATGTGACTAGTGGAGATTGGGAATTGAGGATGTAGGGACAAATATGCGTGCCTAATTTAGGCGGGCATCGGGAGTTAATTCTTGAGGAGGCCCATAGCTCGTGGTATTCTATCCAAGTGCTGCGAAGACGTATCAGTATTCGAGACAACATTATTGGTGGAGGAGAATGAAGAAGGATATTGTGGGATTTGTAGCTAGGTGTCCTAATTGTCAGTAGGTGAAATATGAGCATTAGAGACTAGGTGGCTTGCTTTAGTAGATGGATATTCCAGAGTGGACATGGGAGCAGATTACCATGTATTTTGTAGTTGAACTCGCACGGACTTTGAAGAAGTTCAATGCTACTTGGGTGATTGTGGATCGGCTGACCAAGTCCACGCACTTCATTTTTATGTGTACTACCTGTTTTTAACAGCGGTTGGGAGAGATCTATATTCAGAGATTGTTCGTTTGCATGGTGTCCCAGTTTCCATCATTTCAGATAGAGGTACTCAGCTTAATTTGCAGTTTTGGAGAGCCATGTAGAGAGATTTGGGCACTCATGTTTAGTTGAGCATAACTTTTCACTCTCAGACAGACAGACAGATAAACAATCCGAGCGCACTATGCAGATTATGGAGGACATGTTGAACACTTGTGTCATTGATTTTGAATGATTAAGGAGGTGGCATATGAGGTTGATTTACCACCCAGATAATCGAGTGTGAATATGGTATTTCATATTTATATGCTTCAGATTTACATTGGCGATCCATCTCATATTTTAGATTTCAGCACAGTTAGATGATGATTTGACTGATGATGTGGAGCCAGTAGTTATTTTGGAGTGTTAGGTTGGAAAGTTGAGGTCAAAAGATACAGCTTCAATGAAATTTCAATGGGGAGGTTAGCCCATGGAGGAGGCTACCTGGGAGACCGAGTGGGAGATGAGAAGCCGATATTCTTTCCTTTTTCAGGGTTCAGGTATATTTCTTAACTTGTTCGAGGATGAACGTTTGTTTAAAAGGGGGAGGATGTAATGACCTGGTCAGTCGTTTCATGCATTGTCGCTTCGTTTACCCTATTTTTGCGTTTTTATGTGTTGTTCAGCTATATTTCATTCCATTGTGTTGGTTCCTTTGGGTTCGGAGTGGTTTTGTAGAACTTAGTCTCTTAAGTTGGCCTTTTAGTTGGAAAAGTCAACTAAAATTTGACTAGTGAGTAAACGGTCTTGGAATTTGGTTTTTATAATTCCGATAGCT
The DNA here is from genome assembly GCA_034376525.1 of Nicotiana benthamiana. Taxonomy (NCBI): domain Eukaryota; kingdom Viridiplantae; phylum Streptophyta; class Magnoliopsida; order Solanales; family Solanaceae; genus Nicotiana; species Nicotiana benthamiana. The sequence goes on from CM067339.1 coordinate 123,089,490, forward strand.
TTGGGAGGTGATTTAGGGCTTAAGAGCATTATCGGAATGTGGTTTTGAGGTCTGGGGTACAATTAGGCTTAAATTGAAAAAATTGAAATTTTGTGTTTTCTGGTTGATAGTGCAAAAAGATAAGGGTCGGAATGACATTGTAGAAGTTGGAGTACATCCATTGTGTCATTTGGGACCTGTGCGAAAAAGTTCATGTCATTCGGATGAGGTTTGATAGACTTTTTGATCGAAAGCGGAATTTGAAAGTTTTGGAATTCATAGTCTTGAATCGGCATGTGATTTGGTGTTCCGACATTGTTTTAAGCGTTCGGAAGGTTGGTAAAAGTTTGAATAGTGGTACGTGAATTGTTCGTACTTTTAGTTGAAGTTCCTATGATAGCCAACCTCAGGTATGGGTGTTTGAGCGCAGTACAAGTTTGGGACAGATAAGTGATTTTCGAAGGTGTGTACCCGGGATCGCAGGTGCAAGAGTTTTGACCGCAGATGCGGTATTACTGGGGCAGAACATATAATTAATGGCCTTAGCAAAATTTGAGCTATTTTCATAATTTTTATCCGAGATTAGAGCTTTTTGAGAGAATTTTGAAGAGGAATTCAAGAGAACTTCGTGGAGGTAAGATTCTTGGAATTAAATCTCATTTTTATGGCATTATTTAATAGATTAGGCTAGAAATTTATGGAAATTAAGGTTTAAAATTGGTGACAAGGGCTTGGAATTGAAGATTTTCACTTAGGGATTTGAGGGATCGTCTGTGGTCGGATTTTGGTGTACTCAGTATGTGTGAACTCATGAGAGTGTAAGGGTTATAGTTTTGTTATTTTTATCATAATCCGAGACATAGGCCCGGGGGTCGTGTTTTGCCAATTTTGAGATTTTTTATGTGAATTGGTTATTTTCTAGTAGGCTTTGTTCCCTTAGCATATTTGATGGTATGAATCTGTTTTTGGCTAGATTTGGAGCATCCATACGCCGAGTCGAGAGGAAAAGGCATCACGAGCTAGAGTTTGGACCGAATAGAGGTAAGTAATAATTGTAAATGTTGTCTTGAGGGTATGAAACTCCACATTTCACATCGTTGTGCTACTTTGAGGTGACGTACAAGCTAGATGAAGAGCGCGGGGTCGTGCACCGCTGGAGATTGTGACTTATTTTGTCCCGTATAACTGTTAAGTTGCATTTTTGTTTTAAAACTGTTTGATATTATTCTGTTTTGGAAGTATTATCATATTTTGAACTGAATACCATATTTGGGCCTCGAGCCAACTATTTTTGATCCTTAGGGAATTTTTACTACTATTTTCTCACTGCTTTGACTTCATATTTGTACTTAGTTATGTTGCATTATACTGTTTTCATAACTCAGTCGTATTTACCCCCTTTTGATATTTTAAATAGAATTTTGGGGCTGAGCATCATGTTTTACTATTGCCCGTGTAGCTTGAGATTCTTTTGATTGAGTGAGGCTGAGGATATGTGTTGTTAGGATATTATGGGATCCGGCTGCACGTCACAAGAAGTTTTTACCGAATAATGGCTACGAGGCCAATAGCCCGATTTTTTATGCCACAAGGTGGCTTGTTACGAGGCCGAGGGCTTTTTTTATTACGCCACGAGATGACTTGTTATAGCCCTTGGGCTGTAGGAACCCTCTCGGAGACTAAACACCCCTAGTGAGCGCGAATACCTAGTGTGAGATATGATATTGCCCGAGGGGGTGATGCGGGTGATTGTGATGTAGTCCAAGGGGATGGTTTTGTTGATATTGTGCCCGAGGGGCGTTTATGCTACATGTTTTGACCGAAGGGTTGTTTATGTTTTATTCTTTTCTCACAGTTTTCATCACTCATTTGAAACTATTGAACAATGTTCTAAAAAGGTTTAACTGAACTAAGATGTTTTGACGCGCTTTATCTCTTTACTGCATTGTTTTGTACTAAATTGTTTTGTTGTAGCGTTATGTTGTGGTTTACGTATTTTTTTACTGCTCAACTGCCTTCACTTTTATTACTTATTGAGTTGGCATACTCACATTACTCCCTGCACGCTTTGTGCAGATCCAGGAGTCTCGAGTCGCGATAGCGAGTGTTGATCAGCTTTCCACCAGGTCTCCGGAGTTGACTAGGTGGCTGCTTGGTATTCGCCGCCCAGCGCTTCTCCTTCATATCTTCTTCAACTTTGTTTAGCTTTGTTTCACACAATGTTTTCTTTTAATATTCCTAAACGAGTTGTAGTTATTCATGATTGGTGATACTCCAATGTCGGGCTGTGTTGTGTTCCCACACTGTCTACTTTAACATATATTATGGAGTTTTAGCTATTTAATGGTTTTAAATAACTTATTATAAATATTCGGTTGGTCTTGGGATTTGTATCAGTTGGCCTACTTTCGCGATAAGCACCACTACGATCTAGTCTGTTTTTGGATCGTGACATGACCCTAATTAGTTCGTATGAGAGACAGTGAAACAGAAAATAAAAGATCGAGAGAGTGAAATCTTCTACTCGATGACGAATTGAATAATGTGCAAGTATACCGTTCATCTTACTTGTACAATGTAAAATAAATTTTGGTTTACTAACTTATTACCGCTATTGTACTCCTAACACCTATCTGTTAGAATGTAACTAACACATCTAATGGCTCGTTAATTAACTAATAACTGAAACCTGCTATTTACAATTTTACCCATGTACGCTCTCTGTCATGCGACCCCCTTCCTATCAATTTTGACAGTTTAATAAGTAAAGATGAAATCTTTCTACTTCAGTTATTTTTATGTCTATAATACGCTATGCTTTGTATTGCCTTATTCTTCTTCTAGCCAGTTTATATATATTAAATAACATTTATCTAGCAAACATAAACGGATTTAGGATTTAAGTTTGATGGGTTTAATCTATAATATTTTTAACATTGAACACATTATATTTTTAAAATTATAAATTCATATATTATATATTGCAATATTAATTTTTTTACGCATAAATTTGCACTCCATACAAAAAGTGTTAGATTCGGTTGAACGTAGTACCGATATATTGCATTTGCCTCTGCTAGCAAGCCAGAGTAAAATTTATTACCTCAAAGAAATATAGTTTTTGTCTTGGAAGAGCTCTTCTTTGTTAATCATTTAGTGGTTTAACCTAAAATTGGGTAACAATTAAATTCGTACGTAATTTAAAGGATACATGGTTTAATTTAACACAAATAATTAAGTATAACAAATAAATAAATTAAAGACGAAATAAGTTATTAAACCAATCGCAATGTTACGATCAAGCCTAATCTTAAATTGAACTGTGATTTCGTTCTCGATTGGACCCTCGGTTAAACCCCATCCGTGAATGAAGAAAAGAATAATTGACAAAAGTCTTAGGCAGTAGTTAGAACGCAAAAATAAACATTTATTGCTTTGAATTGCATGTTACAATGAGTAAGACTAAAGAAAATGTTACCCTTATATATTAGGAGAGTTTCACTCGTTGTATAAGTCTATAAAGGTAAAAAAAAATACTTATTTTCCCGGTAATTATTGATATATCATCGACTTCGAACGATATTTGTGCCATGATATCCGGTAGAGGGCGAGTATTACGGTCCTCTATTCGTCTTGCATAATCGTTCGATGTGTCTCCCGAGGTCTAGAACTTATACTCGTCCTAGAGTGCGTCGTTGTACCATGTCCGATGTTGGATATATCGTTCACTTTCCTACGTGTCGATACGAATGGTCACTGACCTCGATTATAATCTCGTGTATTCGTACTCCGTCACGGTTCTCTCGTCGGGGAATCAAGTAGAAATTGCCCCAATTTTACCCATATACACTAATATTCAAAAGCTCATTGGTATGATTAATCAAAATCACAGTATAATCCTTAAGGAGTAAAGTGATTTCTACTACAAGATTCTCCATTTTAGCAAATTCCCATCACAATTCTTGATAATAATTCGTGAAGTGTTGTCATTCGTGAGATCAGGAAAAGGAGTTGGGTAGCCGAAACGTGGTGTGCACTCTTAGCTTGTGGTGGGGTTTTGATATATGCTGTCAATTGTGTAGTGGATCTTTCTGCTGCTTATAATAAATTTTTTTTTCTGTTTTAATCTTGGCGAACTTTCAATGTAATGATGAAGGAAATCATGTTTTATTTGGTGGATTGTGGGCTGTCCCTACACTCAAATCACTCTTTCACTATCCGGTCCATTATTATATGGATTTTGATTTCATACAAACCCCTCTTTTTTTCAGTAAGTATTATAAGTATTATCTCTTTGCCTCTTTATTTTCTTTCCGACTTTAAGCTTTCCATCACTCATTTGTCCTAATTATTGCCACTTTAACAACCTTAATTAGTTGTTGACCTCTAATCTTCCACTTTTTTTTGAATTGATAGCGACCGTCCATCATCTCTTAGTACTAACTACTTTTGTCACCATTTTTTAAAAAATGAAGAAAAAAAGAAAAAACGGAAAGTTCTTATAAATATAATAAATAAGAAAAAATTACGCTGAGTGATGATTTTATATCTTTTTGAAGATGAAAATTGGTCTTACTCTTTGTTAATATTAGAACAACTCCGTCCATGTGGAAAGAGTTGGTAATGTCACAGGGGGTTTAAATCAGACCACAAATGAATTACTATTAAATGGAATGGTAAGAGGTTGACCAAGCTATAGTCGTATTTACGAGGCGTAACAGCGACGAATATCTCAATCATTGTCGAGATCGAGCCGTCAGAACGACATTACATGCGTCATAATACTTGGGCAAACATGGAAGAGCATAATCATGAGAAGGTACGTTGGGTAATGACCGTTGGATAAATGGAAGGCTGGTGTGTGTATGTGTGTGTGTGTGTGTATACATATATATATAAGAAGGCAAGAGAAAAGGCTCTAATGGAAGAAAAAAGAGGAGCATTGTATCAAAGATGAGAACAAGAGGAGGTCCCCAACAACAAACCAACAGTCCAGATTTTTGTTACAACCCTTTGTAATGATCATTGTTGAATCAACAAAGATAGATCTCATAGTTATTAATAACTTTTCTCTTTTCCTTTTTTTCTCTCACAAGTACGGAACAAATATATAGAAGATGTAAGTTTATCATTTACATTTAATATCAGTTAATCATCTTAAGGAATGTTGTAGAAGCTTGGGCTCCTTCGATTTTCATATTCAATATGTTTGGATCTAGAATTATTTATGTATGGCTAAGATTTACCTTTTATTTTCCTATTAATTAGTTTAACTAAAAGGTCTAATATTTTTTTGATCAAACAATTTAGCATCGTCTATGGGGATTTCTTGGCCTAATTTTTAGTTTCCTTTAGATCTAGAATCAGTCAAGTATCATTGCCAGGTTGTCATAGTCTTACCATCACGGAATAAACACCACCCACGAAGAACAGTAGGTAAGCTTTTGAGACAACCGTACGAATCTAGGTCATATCTCTACATAGAATAAAATTGTAACCAATGTCTATGCGAAAACCATGCCTCACCTATTGCGATAGGTTTGACATACCATTTGCACGTGTAAAGTAGAAACCATGCACCAAGCACGACCGCAACCCTATATGACGTATTCACCTAATATACCGACCCATCCTCCCACCTCTTTCGAAGGGACAATAGTGTAATGTGTGATACTTTGAAACAACGGGCATATCATGCCCTATTTTCATACCTACATGCACTGGATGAATTATTAACGGAGTATGACATGTTTTCCTTATTGTTTGTGCATATTGGATGAGGTCAGAGTGGGACTCGGTCTCGATGTGCTAATGGGTGAGGTAAGTCCAACCAACGCAAAGCCTAGTCATCATTAATGACGAAGCCGAACAAGGACACTAAATCTAAAACAATCATTTAAGTACTAGGCGAAGCAAGAGACCTTACAGTGTCGTTCCTCCTTCCGCCGTCTTTCTAATCCAAGGTAACATGTGATTTTGTTTGGTTTTAACCTACCACACTCTCTTGTTAGTTTAGAATCGGAAATATACAATACTCCCCAATGAAAATGAAATTACGCAAACTAGGACTCGCCGAGGAAATGCACAGTATTTTCCAATAAAACCGAAGATAAGCAAATTTGGACTTACCCTAATGCCCGCATAAATAATACGGCAACGAATAACATTCTCCAATAAAAATAATACCATGGGTTACAATTTCAACCTTGCTCGAAATAACACCCCTAGGGCCTTCGGATTTCTCCAAAAGAGAAATTCCACCTCGCTCGAATTACAACGAGTTACAATTTCGATCTTGCTCTAAATAACACCCCTACAAACACTGGTCATCTTCAAATAGGTTACAAAGCAACAATGCTCGAAATAACACTTGTACAGTCACTGTCCACCTTCAAATAAAAGAAAAACACGACCCCATTAAAATATAAGTCTAAAATTGACTTCGCCCTAGACGGCGACTCCAAGTTTGAACTCATTCAAATATAAGTTAGAAATTGACTTTGCCTAGGACGGTTAATCCTAGTTTGAACTCGTTCAAATATAGGTTAGAAATTGACTTCACCCAAAATTATGACTCCAAGTTCGAACTCGTTTAAATATAAGTTAGAAATTGACTTTGCTAAAGATATCGACTCCAAGTTTGAACTCATTCGAATATATAAGTCAAAAATTAACTTCGCCCAAAACGGAGACTCCAAGTTCGTACTCATTCAAATATAAGTCAAAAATTGACTTCGTCCAAGACGACCACTCAAAGTTCAAACTCGTTATAAGTCAGAAATTGACTTCTCCTAAGACGATGACTCCAAGTTCGAACCCGTTCAAATATAAGCCAGAAATTGACTTCGCCCAAGACGGAAACTCCAAGTTCGAACTTGTTCAAATATAAGTTAGAAATTGACTTTGTCCAAGACGAAAACTCCAAGTTCGAAATTGTTCCAATATAAGTCAGAAATTGACTTATTCCAAGACAACGACTCCAAGTTCGAACTAGTTCGAATATATAAGTCAGAAATTGACTTTGCCCAATACGAAGACTCCAAGTTCGAACTCGTTCAAATATAAGTCAGAAATTGACTTCGCCCAAGACTGTGACTCCATTTTTGACCTCGTTCAAATATAGTCAGAGCTTGACTTCTCCCAAGATGGCGAGTCTGAATTCGACCTCGTTTGAATTAAGATTGAATCCGCCAGAATTAGCAAACTAGAAGTCAACCGTGCCCGAACTAGCAAATCCAAAATGATTTCAGTTGAACTCATACAATGAGATCATACCTAATCAGCGTAAGGTCGATTTCCCAATTAAAAAGATAATAGACTCATCACAAAAAGATCTGGATGTTTATGTCTAAAAGAGAAAGATAACAAATGGGAGGAAAAGCAAAAAAATAAAAAGATACACAAACAAAAGCGAAGCAAATGATTCATTTATATAAACATGTGCAATAGCCACACCACATAAAAGGCCAAAATCGGCCCCCCAAAAAGAAAAATATGAAAATAAACAAAAGAAGGAAAAAAACTAAGTACAAAGGTTGCAGAAACGTTTCACTCAGCATCATCCCCATCGCCGTTCTCCCCGACATAACCATCATCAGAAAAGAGTCCATCCTTAACATGAATGCCCTCACCAGCCTCCAGTATCACAAGGTCATAGCCTCAGGCAATACGAGCCTCGCGTGCCTTCATCCGAACATCTTCAAAGGTGGCCTATGAAACATTCCCTTCCTCCCACAAATACGTATATATCTCGCTAGGCCTTAACATGGACCTATAACTCATACAGGAGGCGGAGCACCGAGGTAGATGCAGATCTGGCCTGGGTCAATAGTTGTGCCTTCTCGGCCTCGATTTCCATGACCCGTTCTCCTAGGCTTGAAGCCTCCCGGTCAATTTCACCGATATGCTCCTCGATTTGTTCCTACTTTAGCGTGGCAGTTGCCCTCTCAAATTCCTGCTCAGATTTGAGGATGCGGACAGTGTCCTCTAAGGTTTCCGCTTTTGCCAAAGTCGATACTGAGTATCCCCGGAACTTTCCATCTCGGCCACTTTCTTCTCCAGCTCATCCAACTTCCATATCCATTATGTGCTCAAAGATTCAACTCTTGTAGAATTTTGCTCAAGTTCAGCTTGCCAAGACAACACCATTGCCTGAAGGTCCTCGCGCTTCGCGGAAACTCCTTTGCCTGCCTTGAGCTCCTTTTCCTTGGTAGGATGTAACTCATCAAGCTCAGTGCATTTGCGGATAGACAACATCAGGTCCTCATCTCTTTTCTCCAACTTCTCCCTTGTAGACTGGGTACTGCCACCCGCTTTGAGTTGCACGTGCATCTCACGGCACCTTTTGTGGTACTGTCGATACTTCACAGCCATATTCAAGAAAATCATGTCCCGTGTCTCGGCCCTATTAGCGTTCTCGACCTCAATCATGTAGATCTAAAACAAAGAAAAGATGGAGGAAATGAGTAGGTAAAAAGAAACAAAGGTCACTAAGCAAAGGAGACAAAAAAAATTCATTCTTTTGCCCAAAGCGGCCACACCGCGTGACAACTCGAAGTTGCTAACATCCTAAAGAGCTCCACTTTCAGTGGTGGAGCATAGAAGATCGAACTGCCACAAATAGTACAAAGTGTCTTGCAGCAGGTTGAGCTCAGATGGAATTTTCAATTATTCGCGAAGGAACTCCCGCATCCACTAAGGTTCGGGTAAAGCCCTCCTTAAAAATCCTCATGTCCTCAGGATCAATTCAGACTCAGATTCATAATCGTCAACTACGATGCCCTTCCCCCTTTCACTGGCCAAAAAGGGGGCGCAGTTTGACCACGATGTTGAAGGGCCGCCTAAAACATCAACGGTGGCCTCGAATCTCTATCTCTCCGCAACATTAACCCCTTGAACGCTCGCAGCGAGTGTCATCTGATTGATGAATTGGCTAAACCTCTGACTCCAACCAGCGTAGGGGCAAGGATGCTCCTGGAAGAAGTTTCATCCGGGGAAACCTCTTCCAATAATGCCCTCCGTCTCTTCGATGGGGCTTCCCCATTATTAGTGCGTGAGGATTCACCATGGGATGGAGTGTGGGAGTCGGAATCTCTGGCTGAGTAACCTCAGAGCCAACAGCTTCGACTGCACATGCATGCCGAACAATAGTTCCTTGTATTGACTGGGCACCCTCCCTCGGTGTAGGACGAGTAAAGTGTGATGGTTGATAGAATGCTAGCGGGGAAGCCCATGTCCTCCTCACTCCTCCCCGATCTATCAACAAGGAGTGATTAAATCGCACAATGACAAAGTTCAAAGAAAAACTCTGAAGCATAGAACAAATTAAAACTACCAGCCAACTCACCAATAGGACGATTGCGCCTAAACTTCTCATAGATGGGGACCCACTCTTGAATTCCCAAAGTATGGGGCATAATTCCGCTCACCCACTCACTGATATCAATAACTAGTGGGGGAGGTGATCTCTCAGATGCAAAGGCAAAACAAGTACTCAACGATGTCTCCTAAAGGAAGATGATCGACGACAGCCTTGTGAAAAATTACAACGTAAACAATGGAAAAATTACAACAAAGTTTCACATTTCTGGAAATCCTGTTTAGTTCGCCCCAAGGTGCTCTATCTGCACATATAAGTAGCTTTCCCAAAAGCGGTGATTGGACTTGTCGTCCATCTTTTCCACCAAACGCTTGGTTCCTCGATGGTACATATGGATCATTGTACCCCGATTAAAATGATGGGCATCGATATGAAGCATGTGCCCAGGGAAATTCCTCGTCCGGTCAGCTATGTGTATTTTATGAGCATAAGAAAGAATTTTAATGCGTAAGGGGAGAGTTGATCCAGACACACTTTGTAAGCAAAATATCACCACAAGAGAGATAAGAGGGAATGTGTAACCGATGACAAATGGATAAGCGTAAAATGTGCAGTATGCCGAGTGGTGCAAATGTACAATATCCTTCCCCGCCGTTGGTACCATTTTGATGTGCGCAAGGATACCCCACTTGGCCTTGAGCGTCACAATCTCCGCTTTATATTTAGTGGAAGGAACGGGCTTCGGTTCACCCACTATCGGAAACGTATCATCTTTCACCACCTCCACTCCCTCTTCAAGCGAGGAAACATCATTTTCTGCCACAAGAGCTTCAATAGCTTTATTTGTCTGGGAAGAAGTGCTAGCCATTTGTCTGCTTTGATCGATGTAAACAAGAATGACACAAGTAAAAGCGGTAATAATCACGGTGAATTCTAGCAAAAGTAGGAGAATGAAAAGCTATAGAGGGGGAAGGAATTTTGCAAAGTCCTTGAATAATTGAAGAGCACAACAATCAAAAAGAGGATTTCTCCGTTATTTACAGAGACAAAAAACCCTTGAGTAAAAAAACCAAGAGTCGCCAATCAGAACAAGAAGGGGGACAAGAAACGATACGGTGCCTGGTAAACGTGCGCCATGATAATGCATAATAAGCATTTATAATATCATGAATCGGTGCAATGATCCAACTCTAAATTAACGTAATAGCCCAACAAAATCCTTGAAGTGTCACATCGCTACCTTGCCATAAGGATCTCGTTCCTCGTATAATGTTCAAATTTCTCCTAACTTTTTAATTATCAGAGTCCACCCATCGAGTTCGCCAAGAGGCGACACCAATGGACGGAGGGACTAGCTGTATGGGTCAAACTCAAACCACAAGTGAGTTACTATTAAAAGGAATGGTAAGGGGTCAACCAAGCTATAGTCGTACCCACGAGGTGTAATAGCGATGAGTATCTCGGCAACTATCGAGATCGAGCCATCAAAAGGCCTGCACGACAGCACATACATCGTAATTCTTGGGCAAGTAAGGAAGAGCATAGTCATGAGGGGGTACGTTGGGTAAAAACAATTATATTATAATATATATATATATATATATATATATATATATATTTAAGATGAGAATAACAGGAGACCCCAACAACAAACCAACAGTCCAGATTTTGGTTACAACCCTTTGTAAGCATCGTTGTTGAATCAACAAAAATAGATCTCATAGTTATCAAAAACTTTTCCTCTTGTCCTTCTTTGCTCTTACAAGTACGGAACAAATATATCAAAAGCTTATCATGTACATTTGATATTAGTTAATCATATTAAGGCACGTTATAGAAGCTTGGCCTCGTTTGATTTTCATATTCAATATGTTTGTATCTAGAGTTGATTATATTTAGCTATGATTTACCTTCCATTTTCCAATTAATTAGTTTAAAAGAAAAGTTTAAAACCTTTTTGGTCAAACATCATGGTCATCTTTTACGTATACCTAGAGATATCAAATCTACGATAATGATGTCTCAAACATCAATACCACATAAGAGGGGGAGGGGGGCAATTTGTGTGGTATCCAATTTTCGACCTAGAAGAACCTTGTTATTCTAGGTGATCAAACTACTACTTTTTGCGAAATTAAAATATACAAATAAAATAATACATAAATTTTTACGTGGAAAATACCTGGCTCAAAATGTAAAAAAACCACGACCTACTACTCAGAAGGATTTTCCCAAACATCCACTAAACTCAATGAGCAAAAATAGCTTTTACAAAACTCTTGTAAACTTAAGGATTAACTCTAATCACAGAGTGGCACATATCCTCAACAGTCATGACACTTTCAAGTTAACTCTAACTTGAATAATCAGTGTACCTAATAAAATTGCTTCTATGAAATCTAGAAAGGTATAAGTTTTAAATCACCTACTACAATTAAACTAGAATAAGAATAAACAAAATGAAACTGCTTCTTCTATCTCATTCAAGTAGCTGCTGGAGTGCACACGTGATCTCACATACATTGCTTGCAAAATTGCCTTGCTCTTTTACTCTCAATTTAGCTGAACTTTTGCGTATGTGCATACCTACGAAAGTAACAACTCAGGTATTCATTAGGTTAGTAATCAGAGTTTGATTTTGACTAAATTTTTGATCCCCCCTTGATTTTGAGTCCTAGAACAATCCGAACTCCAACCCTTATCTGTATGTGTTCTCTTCTCATATGGAAAATTCTTCTCCTTACCCCATATGCAATCTTTTCGATCAGTTTAGAATATACTCGAAAGATATTGCTACTTGATCCTAAAGGCTTATCTTCTTCACGTGTATCTCATATACATGGACCATAACAACTGTGTCTCATAAGATAGACCTGGTCCTTCACAAAGTTCATTTGTCATTCTTCAGAACTTCAACTGAGCATGGGCCAACAAATTCCCCCTTTTTGATGATGACAAACTCTGTGCTTTTACTGATAAGAGAACCTGTGGAACTCATCCAAATAGTCAACACTTATAAAATTTAACTCATCATTGAGGGCCATGTATAATTAGGTCATAAACATCACTTTTTTAGAAAACGGAGTTAAGCACTCTTCCCCTTTTAGCATCATCGAAAAGTTACACTAAAATGTAAATCCCAGAATTTTAATCATTACTTATGACACTAGGGAAACTGCAAGATAAAGCATACTTTAGTTAAACAAAAATCAACTTGACTAAAATAACTATTAAAATAAGAATCTTCATAAAGAAAAATGCAAATTGTCATTGATAAGGCAGTGCTTCTACAAAACAGTCCACAAAAAGAAAGAACAAAAACAACCAACAATGAGCAAAAAACAGAAAAATTCCTAATCTGGATAACTAGGGGGTTACTAGACTGGTTCAAGGATAATGCTGGAGGACCTAAGGCTTAGAGGAACTAGAGGGCTGCGATTGGAGAAGATTGAGCATTGTTTGAAGCATCCATTAACCTTTTTCCTTTTATTTCGATAGCTCATCTTTCAGGCTATTCCTCTTATTTTCAAGCTCAGCAACTCGAGGCTTGAGCCTAGCGATCTCAGCATCCTTTGTCCCACACTCTTGAACCAAATCCCTAACTTTTTTGTTCGCTGGAGTCTTCAAAGTTGAACCAGGTTCAACTGGGGCTGCACTGAGGAGATAATCAGAAGCCTGTAGGATTTTGAAAGCAAAATGGTCCTTGCTGGAGGCCATCTCCCATTTCTTCAATGGAACATTCAATCCATCCAGCACAGTCATCCGTATGAACCCATAGGGAGTACCATGAGCCTTGGAGCCATTTATGACCCTTTCCAGCAGCTTGACAATGAAGTCAGGCCAATTAATTTGCTTTTCTCTCACAAGGCATTCCAGATGAACCAAGTCCATGTAGTTAGCAGTATGCCTCTTCTCCAGTGTGGGCAGCAGACACTTGTTCACAAATTCAAATAGCACCTTGTGCTCACGCTTCATCTCACTTTTCCGTACAAATCTTGCCTATAGCACATCTTCAGTAGACTCAGTGTCACAAAAGTTCCTGGTGATCTAGATAGCACTAGGAAGATCATGTAGACAACGCCACCTCTTCCTGGTGTAGTCATCATAGCCCTCACATGGTGTGTCCAGAATTGTCCCAAATATAGGTGCATCAAATTGCACCTTCACTCCCCTAACCACACTGGTAACTACCCTATTTTTCACAGTGGCATTTGCCATGAACTCGATCAGCTCCTTTCTTGCTACTCTTCAATCTAGTTGAATGACCAAGTCCTTCCAACCTTGTGAAAATATAGCACCTACCAACCTAATCATGCCTGGAACCTCCAGGTCTTTCAGCAACCTTCCCTTCAGAATCTTTCTCTTGCCAAAGATGAAAAATCAATCTTGTTCCTTTTAAGACTCCTTCTCTTCTTGTTCCCCACTCCACTCTTCTTCTTCTTCTTCAGTAACTTTTACTTGTTTTCACTTCACTGTGGACCTAGTTATTTTGGCCAATGAGGGTTCAACAGATACATATTTTGAAGACTTCTTTGTAGGAGTCTTGGTTCCTTTTGGTTATGAAATGGTAACTTCCAGAGTTGTACCGCTCTCTTGATGGACTAGTTCCATCTCCTCATCCTCTTCTTCAACAGTCTAAGAACTTTCCACAACTTTTTCTTTTCCTTTTTCATTCTTCTTTTTCTTACTCTTCTCTAAAGCTTTCTGTAAATCTGCCTCGCTTTGCTTGACCCTGCTCTTTGTGGCTCTTCCCCTTGGTAAATAAGGAGCAGCAGTCTTGGAGATTATACTTTACTTTTCTTTGTAGGTTTAGAAACAATTTGGTCCTTTGTGAAGACGCCTTGCTCTTCTTTGGGTCATAACTGGCCCCAACCTTCTTAAGAATATCTTCTACGGCTTCCTCCACAAATGAACTAGGTTCATCTTGCTACTCACTTAAATGAACAAAGTCCCTCAGTAGCTTGTCCCGAACCGCTTCTCCCGGACTTGATGCATCCTCTTTTACACTACCACAGATAGCAAGAACCTCTCCTTTCCTTTTCTTTCTCCTCCTACTAGACTCAGCCCCTTCAACATTCTTTACAGAACACACCAACACAAACCTACTGTCTTCCCTTTCTGCTATATCAGAAAATAAAAAATAAGTGTTTACCTCACCTGGGATTTCATGACTGTTATTATTGTCAGAAGACCCAGGTTTTTCTCCTTCACTAGCATAAATAAATTTTTCAGACTCAGAGCTTGAGTTAGATTCTTCAGGTGGAACCTTTTTCTTTTGGATAGCCCTTAATTTTTCGTTTAAGTATTTTCTCAAAGAACTAGATGCTACAATTTTTCTTACTAACATCTTCTGCCAGCGAAATCTAGGTTTTGGGGTTTCAATAGGAGGTGTTGATGATAAAGTATTTGGAGATACAGGTGGGGGAGTTCCAAGATTATCTTGATGGTTAGTTATGGAGGAGTATTTCTGTAAATCTTTTGGGGATTTTGGCGAAGAAAAGGAATTATCATAAATCTTGGAGAAGTGAATGACGGTTTTGAGTGATGAGAGATGGTGTGGTGGGTATATGAATAGGGATCATTATTAAGGCAGTAACAACAACTTTTTCAGTAGTCAATTAGGAGTTTAATCACATTAGAATTTTGGTCTCTTATAGATGAATGAGCGACGCTAGTTTTTTCGAAAAATCCCGCTTTAGTTAGACTCCTAGGTTAATGAAACTTGTTCACTACTCAACTGATAGAATTTCTAGAAGTTTGGGGTAACCAGTACTTCTACTCATGATTGGTAATTTATATTTCTAATTGTGTAATATATAGAAATATACCTGAATGTTTTCATGAGATTATACTGATGAACCAGGTTCTTCAAGTAAAACTTCTCTTGATCATGCCTCAAATGTTAGAATAGAAAAACATTGTAAGAGATTAGTGAGTCATATAAATATATGTCACATGAGTATACTAATTAAAGTATGAAACTGAGTAGGAATTAGTATAGATATTTACATTAAGTTAAGAACTCCTAACCAAACAAAAAAATATTCAATTTTGTTTGTGCATTCTGAACTGGACCTTTTTAGGTGATCTTAGTCATCCATAATTCCAATATGTTCCTTTCAAATTTTTCTCTATTCAGTGCATTAGTGAAGATGTCAACTATTTGTTTATCAGTGGCATAGAATTCTATATAGATAAACACTTTCTCATAGTTATCTCTTAAGAAGTGGTGTATAACATATATGTGAGTTTTCCTTTTATGACGAACATGGTTCTTTGTCATACTTATAGCACTAGTGCTATGACAGAATATTGGAATACATCCCACTTCAATCCAAAAGTCTACCAACTGTTGCTTGATCCATAGAAATTGAGCTCAACAAGAAGCAACAACAAATATTCAGCTTCAGTAGTTGATAAGGCTACTGAATTTTGCTTTTTCGTAGCCCATGACACTAGACATGACCCTAGGAAATGTTCCATACCTGAAGTGCTCTTCCTATCCACTAAGAAACTGCATAATTAGCATCATCATATCCTGCTAGACCAAAATTACTACCTTTGGGATACCAAAGAAAAAAATCAGTGGTGCCTTTCAAATATCTCAATATCCTCTTGACAACAGTCAAGTGTGGCTTCTTTAGATATGCCTAGAAATTAGCACAAAGCCCTACAGTGAAAATCATTGTCAGGTCTGCTGGCACTATGATACAAAAGTGAACAAATCATACCCCTATACAACTTTTGATTAACTTATAAACCAGGTTCATCAACATCTAATTTAGTGGTAGTTACAATAGGTGTATCTATTTATTTAGAATCCTCCATTTTAAACTTTTTGATTAGTTCTTTTGTATACTTCTGCTGATGGATCATGGTCCCATTTGGGCTTTGTTTGATCTACAAGCCTAGAATGAAGTTTATATCACCCAACATACTAATTTGAAACTCACTTCCCATTAATTTTGCAAAGTCCTTACTCTACCTATCAATAGTGGCCCCGAATATTATGTCATCAACATATATTTGCACAACAAGGAGGTCTTTACCTTTTTCCCTTAGGAACAAAGTGCTGTCAATTTTACCTCTTTTGTACCCATGCTCTATTAGGAATTGTGATAATCGTTCATTCCAAGCTCTTGGGGCCCGTTTGAGCCCACATAAATCCTTTTACAGCTTGTACACATGCTCAAGACATTCCTTGCTTTCAAATCCTGGAGGTTGCATCACAGACACTTCTTCCTTGAGGTAGCCATTTAGCAAAGCACTTTTGACATCCATCTGATAGAGAGTGAATTCCATATGTGTTGCAAAGGCAATGAGAAGCTTGATTAACTCTAGCCTTGCAACTAGATCAAATGTGTCATCATATTTAATGCCTTGCTCTTGGCTATAGCCCTGAACCACCAGCTTTGCCTTGTTTCTTGCAACAGTTCCATCTTCATCAAGTTTGTTCCTAAAGACCCGTTTGGTACCAATGGTTGATCTGTCCTTGGGTCTAGGAACTAGTTGCCCGACTTTACTTATATCAAATTGATTGAGTTCCTCCGGTATAGAATTGACCCAATATGTATCCTGCAAAGCCTCAATAACTTTTTTAGGTTCAATAAGAGATAGAAAAGCATAAAATGCACATAAATTCTTTAGTTGTGATCTAGTTTTGACTCCAAATGTTGGGTCATTAATGATGTTCTCAATGGAGTGAGAACTTTGATACTTGTGAGATTTCACCACCAACTGGTTTCTTCTAGATGATTCTTCTCTGTTCTGTTTCTGAGGAACATGTTCATAGACACGTTCATGTATAGAGTTTGTTTCATTTTCTCTCTAATTAGTTCCCCTTGTCAGGTTACCCTAAGTCGAAGAACCTGTCCCATCACCTATTCCTTCATTTGATTCTACTTCAGTCAATTATTGTACAAGACCTATAGCTTCATCTTCATGTTCCTATCTCTCAGAAAGAATGTTAGTTTGGTCAAATAATATGCACACTTTCTTCTACACACAAGATTCTTTTATTGAATACTTTATATACTTTTCTATGCGAAGAATATCCCAAATATACTACCTCATCACTTCCGGGATCAAACTTACCTAGGGAGTCTTTTCCATTATTGTACATATAGCACTTGCAACCAAATGCCCTTAGGTGGGATATGTTTGGTTTTCTCTCTTTAAGTAATTCATAGGGAGTTTCTCCAAAAGAGGTCAAGTCATCCATCTACTGATTATGTAGCATGCAGTGTTTACAAAATCTTCCCAGAAGCTATGGGGTAATTTACTAGAGAGAAGCATGGTCTTTGCCATATCCTCAAGGGACCTGTTCTTTCTTTCAACTATTCCATTTTACTGAGGAGTCCTAGGGGCATAAAAGTTGTAACCTATATCATTTTCATCACAATATTCAACAAATTTTACATTTTCAAGTTCAGTTCCATGATCAGACCTAATGGGTGCTTGTTGATATCGTAATTGTTTTCGAGTTTTTCTATCAAAGGCAGTAAACATAACAAATGCCTCGTCTTTAGATGTCAGAAATAGTACCCAGGTAAATCAATAATAATCATAAATATGCACCATCACATATTTCTTTCCACCTCTGCTCATGGTTCTCATTACACCACAAAGATCTATATGAACCAGTTCCAACGTCTTGGACGTACTTACCATTTTCTTGGATTTGAATAATTACCTTATCTGCTTCCCCCTTGCACATTCCTCACAAACGTTTTGTTCCTTGAACTTGATATTAGGTAGCCCTATCACCAAGTCCTTGGAGACTAATTTGTTTAGCTGATTTACACTAGGCCAAGTATTTCATGCCACATCATGGGATCATTAACTAGCACACTTAGACAAGTGAGTTCATTTTCTGGAAGATTTGACAAATCTACAATGTAAATATTATTAACTCTTTTTCCCTGCAAAACCATAGTGGTAAGGCCAATCAGAAAGCACTTGGTAGAGGTGAAAGCTACAAGGTTACCTCTGTCACACAATTGTGACACACTTATTAGGCTGTATTTCAAGCCATCCATCAAGAAGGCTTTCTAAATGGAATGAGATTCTGTCTTACCTACATTTCCAAACACAATTATCTCACCTTTCTTTCTATTTTTAAAGGAGACATTACCTCCTTTAAGGTTCTCAAGTTAAAGGAACTTGTCCTTATTCTCGATCATTTGTTTTGAGCAGCCACTATCCATGTACCATATTTGGCTACTCTCTTTCACTTAAACCTACAAAAAGAAATTAAGGGTTAGTCTTAGGAACCAAAACTAGTTTGGGTCCCGTTCTATGGGCAAAATGATGAATCATATTTTTTCTTGCCTAACCAGGCAGCTTGTGTTTTACTTGAACCAAAGCTTTGTTCCTTTGACTGACCTTTTCTTTTGCATTGCATTCATTATTATAATGGCTAGTCTTACCACAGTGTGTGCAGATCTTATTTTCAGGAAGTGTGGGGTACTTGTTTTTGGGGTCACACTTTGGCGCTTGAGTCCCATAACCAAGTCCCTTTTTATTGCTACTATGATGCTCTTGCAAGCAGCAGAGAGCATCGGAAGCTTTGTTTTATTTGCCAGTTCTGTCTAGTTCATGTTTCACCTTTCTTAGATCTTCTTTTAGAACCTTAATCAATTCATCTTTCTTATACAGTCCATCTTTCATTTTTCCTAGATTTTCTTCTAGATGAGAAATGAGTGATCACATTTTCTTATCTAAGTTCTAGAATATTATTGTCAAGTTCAAGAACCTAGTTCTTCAAATCAGCATCTTTATACTCTCATCAGCCCTAGATTCTAGACTTTTCTATTTTTCTTTTAGGATAACACATTTCCTAGATAGAACTTCCTTTTCATTGTTAACTATTTCAAACCCATGAATGAAGTCTAATAATAGCTCAGCCAACCTTTCTTTAGACAGAAATTTAATTTTGTCCTTGAGATGCAAAATACTTACCTCATGCTTATCATCTAATTCTCCAATGGCATAAGAGCTTGCTCTTCTTCAGCTTCATCTTCTAAGTTTTCATCAGAGGTTTCACACCAAGCAGCAACCATAGCCTTGGTTGACCCTTTGTTTCTCTTGGGTTGAACCTGTTCCATGTTCTTGTTTCTTCTTCAACCCTTTCTTTCTTCCACTCAATTTATCGTTGAGGGAAATTCTAATCATGTAGTTATTCTTACCATATTTATGGCCGCCATCACTGGTCTGTTTCTCGGGAGCTCTTGTCTTGTTGATGTTTGTACCTCTTGATGAACCCTTCCTCTCATCAGGTACTTTTTGAAATTACTAATGATCATATCCATCTCATCATCTTCCAGGTCTGAACCTTCAGTAATTTTGAGAGCTAAGCTTCTCTCCTTCTTGGGTGTATCCATCTTTCTGGTTTGGCTTCTCTGTTCATAAGCAGTAAGATTTCCAATTAGTTCATCCTGTCTGAGAGTTGTCGTATTCTTGGACTCCTGAATGGCAGCGATTTTGCTTTTCAAAGCAACTAGAAGAAGTCTTGTGAAGATCTTCTCAACCTTGTCTTCTTCAGGAATAACTCTTCTAAGAGACTTAAGTTCATTTGTTAGTTTAGTGAACATAGTATACATCTCTTGAATAGTTTCTCCATCTTTCATAGTAAAATTCTCATATTGAGAATACATCAATGTTCCTCTGGATCTATTCACTTGAGATGTTCCTTCATGAGCCACTTGCAAAGTATCCCATATCTCTTTGGCGTTAGTAAATCGTTGGATCCTTCTGTACTCATCTGGACATAGTCAACATATAAGCCATTTCTTGGCCTTAGTATTTTTCTTCCACTTTTTCAAATCTTCAGCAGTGCAGTCAGCCCTTGTCTTTGGCACATCCATTCCTTCCTCATTTTTCATTGTAGTTGCCAAGGGTCCATCAGTGACTATGTCCCGGACGCATAGTCTTCCCATATGATGTGATCCTTCATCCTATTCTTCCACCATGAGTAATACTGTCCATTGAACAGTAGAGGACTAGCAGTCGATTTTCTTTCCAAGTTCCCAGGTGGTGCACTCATGTTGATCTTTTACTAAGGTGTTAGCCTTTTCAAGAATAACCCGTTCTGATACCAATTAATGTTCCACATGTCAATACCACACAAGAGGGGTTGATTTTTTTGGTATCCAATTTCCGATCTAGAAGAACCTGGTTTTTCAAGGTGTTCTAACAACTACTATTTGCGGAATTAAAATACAGAAATAAAAGAACACACAGATTTTTACATGGAAAACACCTGGCTCAAAAGGTAAATAAACCACCACCTACTACTCAGTAGGATTTTCCCAAACATCCACTAATTTCTTGTAAACCTAAAAATTAACTCTAATCCCAGTATGGAACACAACCGCAGCTGTTGCGACACTTTCATGATAACTCTAACTTTAATAATCAGAGTACCTAATACATTTGCTTCTATGAAAGATGGAAAGGTATATGTTTTAAATCACCTACTACAATTGAACTAGAATGAGAATAAACTCAATGGGACTGGTTCTTCTGTCTCATGCAAGTAGCTGCTGGAGTGCACACTTGATCTCTCATAAATTGCTTGCGAAATTGCCTTGCTCTTGTGCTCTCAATTTAGCTTAACTTTCGCATATGTGCATACCTATAAAAGAGAACAACTCAATTACTTATGAGGTTAGCAATTAGAGTTTGATTGTGATTCAATTTCTGATCCTCCATTGAGTTTGAGTCCTAGAACAATCCAAACTCCAACCCTTATCCGGATGTGATCTCTTCTCATAAGGAGACTTCTTCTCCTTATCACATATGCAATCTTTTCAATCAGTTCAGAAGATATTTAGAAGATATTGCTGCTTGATCCCAAAGGCTTATCTTCTTCACGTGCATCCCATATGCATGGACCATAACCAATGTGTCTCACAAAATGGACCTGGTCCTTCAATGAGTTCATTTGTCATTCTTCAAAACTTCATACGAGCTTGGGCCAACAATAAACTTTAGGCAGTGGAAATTTGACGACCCTTGATAAATGAAAAGATCTTTAACCTTACAAATTAGGGCTTCCATGTCGTCAAGGTCGACTACCCTTCCATGAGCAATAGGCTTGTCATTCAAGGCGATGAAAAAATTTCTTTTTGGAGAATCCCAGAAATTGAGGTCAGAGTCTAGGGAGCTAGAAAAATCTATATTGGATTTCATTGGAGTAGAGGAAACATGGGGGTATTTTTTATGTCATTTCCCTATAGATTTTTCTCCTGAGAGCTGAGAATAGTCAGAAAAATCACCTTGCGAGGAAGCAAAACCTTCAGAATGGTCGGACCCTAGGTCTACTTGTTCTAGGGGCATAGAAATGGGGTTTTCTCTGGAGCACGTACTTTTTCTTGTGGAGACAGAGGGATTTTTGGGGTGTTTAGCCATTGAAGGATTTTTGTTTGGGAAGAGCTTCTG
Organism: Nicotiana benthamiana; assembly: GCA_034376525.1. Taxonomy (NCBI): domain Eukaryota; kingdom Viridiplantae; phylum Streptophyta; class Magnoliopsida; order Solanales; family Solanaceae; genus Nicotiana; species Nicotiana benthamiana. Next base: position 123,111,229 of record CM067339.1, read on the forward strand.
AGAAGGGTTTTATAGGTGATAGATACGATAGAGATTGAAAAAAGATATCAGCCTTAAAAAGAGGGATTCTGAAAATTCTGACGGTTGAGTACAAAAAGGAAAAGGCGTCAGTTATGCAAATGCGATATTTGGTTTTCCACCTTTGAACATCGCAACTAATGTGAAAAGAGAGGAAAAGAGATGGAAAATGGTGGCACAATTAATGATAAAATAAGAAATAAAATATTAGGCATACAAATCAACCTGATTGCATATAAGTCCTAAAATTTATTATTAGTTCAAATAATGCCAAGTAATTCTCTTAAATAACAAAACCTATCCTCCAATAAAGGCTTAGTAGAAATATATACTAATTTATTAGTTTTTCCAACAAAAGATATTTCTATATTTTGTTGAAGAACATGATCTTTTATAAAAAATTTTGATATCTATATGCTTTGCTCTAGAATAATGTAAGGGATTTTCTGAAAGATATATAGCACTAGAATTATCACAGAAAATTTGAATAGGCTTAAACAATAATATATGGTCACTAAGTTAATGAGACATCCATGGTACGTAGTTGTGCACAACATTATCCAGTAGCAATATATTCAGCTACAGTCGTGGATAGTATAACTGATCCTTGTTTTTACTATTCCAAAATATCAATGCTTTGCCAAGTAATTTACATGTTCCAATTGTACTTTTTTTGTCTTCCTTATCACCTGCAAGATTAGCATCATAAAATCCTTTTAATTTAAATATATTAGAATGATGATACCATAATTCACAAGAAGACAGTTCCAATGAGAAATCAGATAATTATTTTTACTGCAGTCGGGTGAGATTTCTTAGGAGCTGACTGAAACCTGACACATTTACAAACACTAAAATATTATCCGATTGACTTGCAGTTAGATAAATAAGAGATCTAATCATTCCACGATACTTAGTTTCATCAACAGAATTTCTTGGTTCATCTTTGTTAAGAATTTTTGAGGGATTCATTGGTGTGCCTATAACTTTGGAATTGCTCATACAAAATTTTTGGATCAAATCCTTTGTGTATTTTGGCTTATATATGAACGTTCCTTCTTCACATTTCTAAATTTGGAATCCAAGGAAGAACGTTAGCTCTCTTATCATGCTTATTTCAAACTCACTTTGCACAAGGTTTGAAAATCCTTGCACATAAGAGTATTAGTACTAGAAAACATAATATCATCAATATAAATTTGAATAATGATACTACCTTATGATGATCTTTTAATAAATAGAGTAGCGTCTAGTTTACTTCTTGTAAACCCATGATCAATAAGAAAAGAGCTTAATCTTTCGTACAATGCTCGTGGAGCTTGCCTCAATTCGTAGAGTGCTTTAGTTAGCTTATAAACATGATAGGGAAACTTTTAGTCTACAAACCTAGGGAGTTGCTTCACATATACTTCCTCTTCAATGAAACCACTTAAAAAGGCACTTTTAATATCTATCTGAAATAACTTGAATCCCTTAAAAGATGCATATGCAAAAAGAATTCGAATAGATTCCAGTCTAGCTACTGAGGCTAAGGTTTCATCACAGTCGACTCCTTCTTATTGTGGATAATCTTGAGCAACTAAAATGGCTTTGTTTCTTACAACTTTTCCATCCTCATTAAGCTTATTTCTAAAGACCCACTTTGCTCCAATTATTGGAACGTTTTCTGGTTTGAGTATTAATTTTCATACTTGATATTTGTCTCATTGATCTAGCTCTTCCTACATCACTTGCGTCCAGCTTGAGTCTTTAAGAGCTACCTCTATTTTTTGTCAAAATCTTAGAGATCAGTGCTACGTTTGCTTTCTTCTTGAGAGCTCCCTTGATTTTCGTTCCTTTATTTGGATCTCCTATGATGAATTTTTAAAGATATTCAGGTTCACCTCTCCATTCATTTGGGTGAACTGTATGAGTAGTCGACTCCTTCGAATTTCTAGCGGATTGTTGTCGGTTACTCTAGCACAATGTCAGATCCATCAATCGACTATTTTCGATTTTCTTGTCTCCTGACTTTCTTGAATTTGATCTTCATCACCTGCAATAATTTTTTTCTATACCGAGGAGTTTTTTTCAGCAAATATAACATACACAGATTCTTCCAGACACAACATGCATTTGTTATGCACTCTAAAGGATTTACTATTTAATGAATTAACCTAGGAAAATACATTCATCACTTCATTGATCAAATTTTACAAGATTGTCCTTACCTTTATTGTGAATGAAACACTTACTTCCAACGAGATGAAAGTAACTAATATTAGGATGTTTACGTTTCCACACTTCGGAAGGAGTTTTATTCAAAATAGGCCTTATGAGACATCGGTTGAGAATGTGACATGATGTACTTACTCCTTCTACCCATAAATGGTTTGGTTGTCAATGGTCTAGTAACATCATCCTTGCCATATCTTGTAGTGTTCTACTTTTCCTTTCCACAACTCCATTCTGTTGGAGTAATCTTGGTGTAGAGAAATTATGAGTATATCCTTTATTAATACAAAAGTCTTTGAATGCTCTCCTTTCAAATTCTCTTCCATGATCACATTGGATTGTTCTAATTAGATACCCATTTCTCTTTCAACCTTCTTACAGGAAACCTCAAAGTTTTTTAATGCTTCATCTATATGAGATAAGAAAATCACCTAAGTAAAATGCGAGTAATCATTAATAATAACAAAAGCATATCGTTTTCCTCCTATGCTAGGAGTTCTAGTAGGCCCATATAATTCCATTTGAAGCAGTTGCAGAGGTTTATAAGTAGATATAATATTCTTATTTTTTAAAGAGTTTCTAGTTTGTTTTCCAATTTGACAAGAATCACATATATGATTTCTAGAGAAATTCAGCTTGGGTAAGCCAATAACAAACTTATTCTTGGAAAGTTTTTCTATCAGATGTTTGCTTGCATGACCAAGTTTTCTATGCCATAACTATGGATTATCAAATATGGAAGTTCAAGAAATATAACCATCTATATTTTCAAAACCATCGAGAGTGTAAACATTTGCATACCTTTTACCTGGGAGCATTATTTCACCTGTGTCATCTTCAATAGCACAGCCTTTTTGCTTAAACTTTTCTTCATATCCTTAGTCATATAGCTGACTTATGCTGAGAAGATTGTAATTAAGCCCATCAAATAGATAAACCCTAGTGATATCACAGTTGTTATTGAAGGGAATTACTCTGATACCAATTATTTTTTCTTTTGATTCATCGCCGACTTAATGCTTCCTCCACCTATTTTTGTAACTTTCTTGAATAGGTTTTTATCACCTATAGTGTGACTGGAACATCTACTGTCTAAGCACCATTTTCCTTTGCGTTTTTTGCTGTGGTGTTCCTGCAAAACATTGTGTTTACTTTTTTTATGTATCCAAGCTTGCTTGGGTCCTGGTTAGTTTGTGTTACTAGGTTCAGAATTATTTTTGGGTTTCGAAATCCATCCTGAAATTGTCTTATAAAACCGACAAAAAGAATATTTATGTCCACTTTTATTGCAGTAGTGACACGTAATTCCTGATCAATTTTTGGGTCTTTCATTAGTGTTAGTACTAATGACTCAGTTTTGGCTTGTCCTTCTCCAGTTTACATATAAGCCACATAATTTTACCTGATAGAACTATGACCGGTGGATATTCGCATGCCATTGAGTTGCATTTGCCATTCATCAAACTCTTCTTGAAGTACTTTTTTTCCGATTTCCCATACTTCATGTTTGAGTTTCTACTCTTTTACTTCTTTGTTGAGTCTCTTTAGTTCATTCATTTTTCTTAGACTCTTTAAAAGTGAGATCAAGAATATCCTACAATTCATTACATCTTGCACAATTATAAGACCATACCTTGCTTGTTTAACCTTGACTCATGAAACAATTTTCATTGTTATCTTTGTAATCGTCGTCTGAAGTATCCTCATATGTCCAGCATCCTGAAAGTTTGTTCATATTGTCTTCTACAATTGTCATTAGACAAAGATTTGTTATTTCTTCGTGTTCTGAACTGTCTTCATCACTCCAGCTTCCAAATGAATTATTTTTGTTGAAACCTCTGGAGATTTTTCTTTTAGATCTTGACTCTCGGCTTGAATATGTCCAAATCTTTCATACTCTTAGAATTTTTCATCATTCTTATCTTTTTCGTTGTATTGTCTGGTTCGCCTAGATGGGATCTTTCCTCTTCTCATATTCCTGAATCTTCTCATTAAACTATACATATTTCTTGACATCATAGAAATTTATTCTTCAAGAGATTCGGGATCATTATCGATATCATTCTCAGCTATCTCAGTTGTGGCCTTGAATGCAACTGCTTTTTTCTTTTCTTCTTGGTTTCTTTTCTTGAGATGTGTCTTTTTGAATGTTATGAGTTCTCTACGAAGTTCACCATTAGACAGTATATTCAGATACTGTGATTCAAGTGTGACTACTTTAGTTTGCCAAGTGGTTGGAAAGCTTCTAAGAATCTTTCTAACTTGATCACTACTTGAGTATAGTTTGCCGAAAGCTTTAGATCACTAATGATTTTACTGAATTTGGCAAACATTTCCTCAATGGATTACCCTTCTTTCATCTAGAAGAGTTCATAATGGTGAACCAAGATGTTGATATGTGTATCCTTTACTTTGTTGTTTCCTTCATATGTGACTTCAAGCTTGTCCCACATTTTTATGGTTGTATCACATCTGGAGATTTTTTCATATTCTACTTATTGCATTATAGAGCAAATTTATTTCCTTGTTGTTGACTTACACAACCACCATTTGCTCATATGTATATGAGTCTATATCTTCAGAATCATAAAGAGGTTGATCAGTAGCCAACAGAGGATAGTTCCCCATTTTGATAACTCTCCACACTTTAACATCATACTCCATTACATAAATTTCTATACGTACTTTCTCGTGGGAGAAATGTTGCCCATTGATGAATGGTGGCATTACTTGGGATTTCCTTCTTGAAAGAGTACTCCTATGATAACTTGATTTGCCATAATCTTTTCTGACAAGCTGTTAAGCAAAAGAAAAGTGTGAGCCTTGCTCTAATACCTATTGAAAGTACAAGAGCAGGGTGATCTGTTTATTTTCAAACTTCATAGCAATCAATTGACTAGTTTTACAATTAGTCAACTAGATATAAGAACTTGACACTAGTAGTGTAGAATTTAAAAGCAAAAATAAATGCAGGAATTAAAGACACCGTAGTATTTATACTGGTTCGAATTTAATGTGAATCATAGTCTAGTCCCCTTGGGTTGCAAGGGAGTTCTCTTTCAGTGACTGAGTTTCTTCGGGTATATAGAGAATGGTGTGATGTACACCGATACCTTTGTTCATTTATCACTAGTTTCTTTTGATACAATATCTCACAATTGTTTTTCTCTGTTTCTTCTGTAACTTGTTACACAGCAGATCTAGTAGAGCTACAATGTTTGATTGTAGTAAAAAAAGGGTATATTGTTCAAACAAAGTATATAGCTCTAGGGTACATATTAAAGTTTAAATACTTTCAGAGAGGCTTGGTTTCTAGAGAGATTTTTCAACCCAAGAGATTTGATCCTTGGAAAGAAATTGCTTCATTCCAAGAATAATGATATAAAACAACGGTTATGCTTGATGAGAGACTTTAATGATTTTTCATATATGCTTCCCAAAATCTTGCTCCTTCCAGATTTGGATATGCTTGATTTATTTGATTCATTAAGTCTAGGCTTTAATTGATTCCGTATTGGCGTCACGACCCTAAACCCAGACCTAGTCGTCATGACGTCTCTCGTGAAGACACGGCCAGCCGACACATTCCCTATTCATTTTAAGCAATTTAGATAATACCAATTAAGTCTTTAGCATTATAATAATCCCAAAATAAGGTGAAATAATACAATTGCAAAATATACATAGCCTGACATCGGGGTGTCATCAGTCATGAGCATTTACTATCCGAGTAAAGTCAAGAAAAGTCAACATAGTCTAGTACAAACTAGAACAGAGAAAATAATACAGGGGGAGAAGCACTGGGCTGCGAACGTCGATAAGCTACCTAGTGAACTCTGAACTCTGTTGGAAGCTCTCAACCCTCATAAACAGGACCTGAAGTGCCTAAATCTGCACACGAGGTGCAGGGAGTAAAGTGAGTACTCCAACTCAGTGAGTAGTAATAATAAGTGAAGGCTGAGCGATAAGAAAATTATGTAAAAGCACATCAACATGCTATAAAAAAACAGTATATAACCAATACAAGTAATAAAATAGAGAAAATATTTAAAGTCACCTTAGTTCAGCTTAAGCTTCTTTAAAATACCTTTTAAACAATTAAACAAGTAAATGACAGGCAGCTAGAAAAGATAAACACATAAAGAACCACCAGTCGGGCATAATAACAACAAGATCAGCCCATCGGGTAACACGTAGAACAACACAAGCCCCTCGGGCTATAACTCATATCATGATGGGTGCCCACGCTCAAAGGGGGTGTGCAAACTCTGGGATGGGAAACTTACGGCCCAAATGCAATATCAAGCCATCTCGTAGCCTAAGCAAATAGGCTCTCGACCTTATATCAAACCACCTTGTTGTGTATAACTCAGGCCATCAGCCTCATAATCATAAGCAGCACAACACTTCTGCGATGTGTAGCCCGATCCCATAATAATCCTCACAGTAGATGCCTACGGCCCTACTAAAGCAGAAATCTCTAAAATCCACTCTAGCGCAGTAAAATATGACGTTCAGTTCAAAATATCATTTAAGAGGTCAAAACAGAGAAAATCATGGTTGAGTTATGAAAACAGTAGAATATAGCATGAGTTGGTACAAGTATAAGTCAAAACATTGAGGAAATATTAGTAAAAATCCCATAAGGGTCCAAATAGTTGGCACGAGGCCCAAATATGACATTCAGCCAAAAAGATGATGATAGCAAATAGTTATCTTTCAAATATGTTGTAAACTAGTCATTTTGGATGGACTAAATCACAATCCCCAATAGTGCACAACCGCACATTCGTCATCTAGCATGTGCATCACCTCAATATATTACAACGATGTGAAATCCGGGGTTTCATACCCTCTGGATAACATTTATAATCATTACTTACCTCAATCCTGTCCAAACTATTGCACGTGTTGCCTTTGATTCTAGAATCGTCCTCAACCCGCATTGAATCTATCCAAAATTAGAATCACGACGTCAACATATGCCAAGGGAACAAAGCCCATGTGAAAATAATCAATTTACAACATAAATCCTGAAATTAACAAAAACCTGACCCCAGGGCCACGTCTCAGAAATCGATAAACTTTACACAAATAGATTTATTATCTCCCCACGAGTTCATACAAATCAAAAGTCCTAAAATCTGACCACAAATGGTCACTCAAATTCGCAAGTTAAGGTCTCCAATACCCATCCCTAGTGTCCCGATATTTAACCATTAGTTTCCATAATTACCGATCTAATCCATGAAATAATACCATAGAAACGAGTTTTCGGTTCAACAATCTTACCTATAGTTGTAATCCCTTGAATCCCTCTTCCAAATCTCCCAAGGAGCTACAAAACCAACTTAGATATGGTGGAATAATAAAAAAATGTGCGAAGGAAATAATTTATACCTTCTGGCCAAATCTTTTTGCACCTGTGGTCCAAATCCCGCTCCTCCGATCCCGCTTCTATGGTCTAGACCACCGCATCAGTGGTCCTCACTTAACAGACCATTTTCGTATGTGTGGTTAAAAACGTCGCACCTGTACTACTGCAGGTCTGCCTACTTCACCGCTTCTGTGGTCCCTAATCACTTCTCTTGGCCGCATCTGCGACTGCCTCTACGCATTTGCGAGCACGCACCTGCGGTCCCCTAGCCGTAGGTGCGGTTATGACAATAGACTACAACTTCTACTGCCATTTCCAAATTTCATTCTTTTCGTCAACCACCCGAATTAATCCCGAGGCCTCCAAGACCTTAACACAAAGCACAAAAAAGTCAATACCACCATCCAAACTTGAGCCAATCCTCAAAACAACTCAAATAACATCGAATCAACCAAACACATTAGATTCAAGCCTAAGTTTTTAAAATCTTCCGAATTACACGTTTGATCAAAAATTGTACCAAACCACGTTCGAATGACCTAAAATTTTGCACTCACATCCCAAATGACACCACAGACCTACTGCAACTCCCCAAAATCTTTTCGGGCCCCTATCTCCAAATCTCACTTATCAACCGAAAAACACCAAAATTCCAATTTTGCCAATTCAAGCCTAAATCTACTCCTGACCTCCAAAACACGTTCTGATCACGCTGCTAAGTCTCAAATCACCTCTTTATGATATTTGAACCATCAGAACTCACATCCGATCCCTCTAATACATAAGTCCACATTCGATTGATTTTTCCAATTTAAGCTTCCCAAAGGAGACTAAGTTTCTCAAGCCTTACCAAAACCTTTTTGAACCCAAGCCAACCAACCCGATCACACACAGAATGCATTAAAAATGCAATAAGAAGCAGAAATAGGGGAAATAAAGTGGTAACTCATGAAACGAACGGCTGGGTCATTACATCCTCCCCCTCTAATAAAATGTTCATCCTCGAACGAGTCAAGAAACATACTTGAAGCCTCAATATGTGAGGATATTTTCTTTGCATCTCCTGCTTGGTCTCCCAGGTAGCCTCCTCCACTGGCCAACCTCTCTACTACACCTTCACTGAAGCTATATCCTTTGACCTCAACATTCGAACCTAATACACAAAAATAGATGCTTGCTCAACATCATAAGTGAAATCACCATCTAACAGAACCATGCCATAATCCAGAACATGAGATGGATCCCCAATATACTTCCCGAGCATTGAGACATGAAATATCGGATGCACACTCGAGAAGCTGGGTGGCAAAGCAAGCTCACAAGCTCCTCTCTAATCCTCCGAAGCACCTCAAAAGGGCCAATGAGCCGACGAATCAATTTACCCTTCTTCTCAAATCTCATAACACCCTTCATGGGTGAAACCTTCAACAGAACCTTCTCTCTAACCATGTAGGACACATCCCAAACCTTCCTATCGGCATAATTCTTTTGTCTCGATTGTGTTGTACGAAGCCTCTCCTAAATAACCTTCACCTTGTCTAAAGCATCCTCTACCAAGTCTGTACCAACTAGCCCAGCCTCACTCGGATCAAACCAACCAAATGGAGATCTTCACTGCCTTCCATACAAAGCCTCATATGGATCCATCTAAATACTCGATTGGTAGGTGTTGTTGTAAGCAAACTCTACAAGCGCTAGAAATTGATCCCATGACCCTCCGAAATTAATGACACAAGCGTGCAACATGTCCTCCAATATATGAATAGTGCGATTGAACTACCCGTCCATCTATAGGGGGAAAAGTTATGCTCAACTAAACTTGAGTACCCAACTCTCTCGGCACGACTCTCAAAAATTACAAAGTAAATTGAGTACCTCTATCTGAAATAATGTAAACCGGCACACCATGCAAACGAACAATCTCCCTTATATTGATCCCTGCCAACCGCTCTGAAGAATAGTTAGTACACGCGTGAATAAAGTGCATAGCCTTGGTCTTTCAATCCACAATCACCAAAATAGCATCGAACTTCTTCAAAGTCCCTGAGAGCCCAACTACAAAGTCCATGCTGATCCGCTCCGACTTCTACTCTGGAATATCCAAATGGTAAAGCAAGCCACCAGCTCTCTGAGGCTCATCTTTCGTCGGCTAACAATTGAGACACTGAGCTACAAATCCCACAATGTCCTTTTTCATTATCTTCCACCAACAATGTTGCCTCAGATCCTGATACATCTTTGCGGCACCCGGATGAATGGAATACCGTGAGCTTTAGGCCTCCTCCAGAATCAACTCCCGAAGCCCATCTACAATGGGCACACCAATCCGGCCCTGCATCCTTAACACTCCATCATCACCAATAGTCACACCTCTGGCATCATCGTGTTGAACTTTTTCCTTAAGGACAAATATATGAGCATCATCATATTGGCGCTATTTAATGCGATCATATAAGGAAGACCAAGAAAACATACAAGTCAATACTGGACTGGTCTCTGAAATATTCAAGCCAAGTTCTGAACATCAATTGCAAGAGGTCTCTCCCCAACTGGAATATATTCCAAACTCCCCATACTCACCGCCTTTTGGATCAAAGCATCGGCAACCACATCGGCCTTCCCCTGAACGGTACAATATAGTAATATCATAATCTTTTAGCTGCTCCAACCATCTCCGCTGCCTCAAATTGATATCTTTATGCTTGAACAAGTGTTGGTGCCTATCATGATCAACAAACACCTCACAAGATACACCATACAAATAATGCCTTCAAATTTTCAACGCATGAACAATTGCAACCAACTCCAAATCATGAATAGGGTAGTTCTTGTCATATATCTTCTACCAACGAGAAGCATAAGCAATAACTCCACCCTCCCGCATCAACGCACACCAAATGCCAACTCTCAAAGCATCACAACGCATGATATATGAACCTAAGGTCGATGGAAAAACTAATACTGGAGCTTTGGTCAAGGCTATCTTGAGCGTTTGAAAGCTCTCCCCACACTCGTCAAACCATATGAATGGAGAACCATTTTGAGTCAACTTGGTCAAGGGCTATGCGATAGATGAGAATCTACAAAAGAACCGGCGATAATAACCTGCCAACCTAAGAAAGCTATAAATCTCTATGGCTAAGGACGGTCTGGTTCAACTCTGAACCGCCTATATCTTCTTTGAATTAACTTGAATTGCCTTGATGGACACCACGTGCCCCAAGTATGTCACTAAACTGAGCCAAAACTCACACTTGGAGAACTTTGCATAGAGTTTCTCCTTCCTCAATCTCTACAACACAACTCTTAGATTCTCTGCACGCTCTTTGAGACAATGCGAATACTGCGGAATATCATCATTGAAAACTCTGACAAGTGAATCGAGATAGGGCCCGAACACACTGTTCATCAAATGCATGAACATTGCTGGGGCATTGCTTAGACCAAAAGGCATCACAGAACTCACAATGACCATTTCGGGTCCTGAAAATTGTCTTTATAATATCCGAGTCCCTGATCTTTAATTGGTTATCATAACCTGAATGGAGATCAATCTTGGAGAAACCTCCCGCACCTGAAGCTGGTCAAATAAAACATAAGTACTAAGCAAATGATACTTGTTCTTAATTGTTACTTCGTTCAACTTCCTATAATAAATGTACCTCGTCATATTGTCATCCTTCTTTTTAACAAATAGAACCGGCGGACCCCAAGGTGACACACTAGGCCGAATGAATCCCTTATAAGATGTTCTTAAAGCTGCTCCTTTAACTTCTTCTACTTCGTCGGTGCCATACAATACAACTGAATAGAGACGGGCTGAGTTCCCGGCATCAAGTCAATACCAAAATCAATATCCCTATCTGGTGGCATGCCCGACGGGTCTGTAGGAACCACATCAGGAATCTCCCTCAGAATTGGAATAGATTCAATATTGGGAGTTCTCTGCACCGACATCCCTTACAAAGGCTAGATATGAAAGACAACCTTTCCCAACCATACGATAGGCCTTAAAGAATGAGATTACTCTACTGAGAACATAATCAATCAAACCTCGACACTCAATCTGTGACACAACCGATATAGCCGATGTCACTGTCTTAGTATGACAGTAAAAAATAGCATGACATGGAGATAACCAATCCATGCCCATAATGACACCGAAATCCAACATACATAATAATAAAAGATCAACTCGGGTCTCCAGACCCTAAATAGACACCACACAGGACGGGTACACTTGGTCTACAACTATAGTATCGCCCACCGAAGTAGATACATGAATCATGTGAAACAAGGGACTCATGGGGTATATCCAAATAACGAACAAGGTATGATGAAACATAATAAAAGGTAGAACCGGGATCGAATTATAAAAAATCATCTCTTTAGCAAAACGAGATAGTATCTGTAATAATAGCATTGGAAGCAATAGCATCGGGTCTACCTGGAAGTGCATAGAAATGAGCCTGACCTCCACCAGATCGACCCATCTGGGACGACCTCTAGCTGACTGATCTCCACCCCTAGCTGGATGGGTGGGTGGTGGTTAAGTAACTGGCACTGAAGTCGAGTGTTGACTCTTCTACTGAGATGAACCCGCAGGATGAAAAGAACACTGCCTCTACATGTGACCCATCTCTATATACTCATAGAAACTTCCGGGTGATGGAGATAGGGACAAAATAGAACCCCTAGCACGATAATGACTAGCATATGCACCTGGCGTAGAAAAGCCCTAAACTGATAGAGCACGGGCCAAACCCTAAGCTTGAATGGCACTAAGTGATGACTGGCTCTGATTAGAACTATGAGGACCATGACCCTATGACGCCCCATATAACTTGGAGGAGCTCGCAAAGCATGCCTGAATGGACAACCTCTGCCTTGCTAAAATGGACCTCTAGAAGGAGCACCATCATAACTATCAGATCCTCGAGGCCACTTGGTCGCCCTATCATCTAGCTCCGGGTGACGAACTGATTCAATCTCACGAGTAATGTCAACAACCTTCTCAAAAGTAGCACCAGACACCGTCTCCCTAGACATGAGAATACAAAGCTAGTAAGTGAGGCCATCAACAAACCTTCTAATCCTCTCTCTATCTACCTGAACCAACCAAATAGCATGATGAGCTAACTCGGAGAACGTTATCTCATACTGCATCACAGTCATCTCTCCCTGATGCAACCACTCAAACTGCCTGCACAGCTCCTCCTTGCGAGTCTACGACACAAACTTCTTCAAAAAGATAACGGAAAACTACTGCCAGGTAAGGTGTGCTGCACCAATAGGATTACGCCTCTCATAATTCTCCGACCAAATGAAGGCAACTCCAGAAAACTGAAATGTAGTGAAAGAGACCCCAGTGGTCTCAACAATACCTGCTGTGCGAAGAATCCACTAACACTTGTCCAAGAAACCCTGGGCATCATCGCTTTCTGCACCACTGAAAGCCGGAGGCTGAAGTCTACCAAACCTCTCCAACTGGCATTTCTCGTACTCTGGCATGGTAGGAGCTAAACATTCCTGACCAGCTACAACCGGCTGGGCTAGATGTTTCCCCGGTATCTTAAGTCCATGTATGACCTGCTCATGCATGCGAGCGGCGGGAGTCTAAGTGCCTCTCCCGTCATGAGAAGTAACTGCGGCTATGATAACAGAGACCGCCTGATCTAGGCCAATGCATACTAATAGAATCTGAACCAAGGCCACCTGAAGACCCTGAATCACGATGGGCATAGTTGGTGCCTGAGATGGTGCTGCTGGACCGTCCACAACTAGGACCTGATCCTAAACTGGGGCTATTGGTGGATCGGCAGGTGCTGCCCTAGCTGCTGTGCAAGACACACTCCTGCACCTACCACGACCACGATCGCGTCTTGGGCCTCTAGCGGCCACAGTTGGTGGTCGTCCATCCTAACCGGTAGTATGTGTCCTCACATTCTATGAGACAATAGAATTAAAGAATTTTAGTGCTTAGATCAACAAATTCGCATGATAAGAATATCAAGAATATGAAGTTTTTCCTAAAGGTTATGCATCCTATCAAGGATAAGTACAAACGTATCCGTACCAATCCCCGATACTTTACTAAACCTTCCCATGACTCATGAGACCTATGTAACCTAGGCTCTGATATCAACTCGCCACGACCCTAAACCTGGACCCGATCGTGATGGAACCTCCTGTGAATACATAGCCAACCGACATATTCCCAATTCATTTAATCAGTTAAAATAATACCAATTAAGTCTTTAACGTAATAGGAATCCGAAAATAAAGTGAAACCGTATAATTGCAGAATAGACATTGCCGGATATCGAGGTGTCACCAGCCATGAGCATTTACTATCTAATTAATGATAGGAAAAGTCTAAATACTCTATTACAGAACTAAAACAAAGACAATAAGATAGGGGAGAAGCATTGGGCTGCGAACGCTGAGCAGCTACCTGGTGAACTCCAAAATCTGCTGGAAGATCTCAACCCTCAAAAATAAGACCTGCAGCGCCTGAAACTGCTCACGGTGATGCAGGGAGAAAAGTGAGTACTCCAACTCGGTGAGTAATAACTATAAATGAACATTGAGCGATAAGAAAATCATGTTAAAGCACATCAATATGCTAAAAAGAAGCAGTATAAAGCCAATAAAAGCAATGAAATAGTGAAAACATATAAAGTCACCTTAGTTCAGTTTAAGCTTCTTTGAAATACCTTTTGAACAATAAAAAAAATAAATGAAAGGCAGTTATAAAAGATAAACACATAAATAACCTCCCCTCAGGCACAATACCAATATGATTAGCCCTTTGGGCAACACATAGAACAACACTAGCCCCTCAGGCAACACATGGAACAACACTAGCCCCTCGGGCTATATCTCATATCACAATGCGTATCCAAGCTCACTGCGGTGTTCAGACTCTGGGAGGAGCCTCTTACGACTTAAGCACAATATCAAATCATCTCATGGCATAATCAAATAGGATCTCGGCCTCATATCAAGCCACCTTGTGGTGTACAACATCGGCCTTCGGCCTCATAATTATAATCAGTAAAACACTGTTGTGGTATGCATCCCAATCCCATAATAATCCTCACGACACAGGCCCTCGGCCCGACTCAGTAAGGAATAATATAAAGACACTCGGACAAAGTAAAATATGATGCTCAGCTCAAAATATCATTTAAGAGATTAAACAGAGTAAAACATGGCTGATTATGAGAACAATAAAATATAGCATGAGGACATGGCGATTCTTCAGCTCACTGAGGACATGACACTTGATAGGAGGATGTGGAGGTCGAGGATTAAGGTAGAAGGTTAGAAGGTAGTTTATGGTGTTCACCGATAGGCTTGGTAGATGCATGTACCTTTATATTCTTGTAATATAATTATGTTATGTGATTTTGTTCGCCGCACGTATTGTATTCCATGTTACTATTATTTGATACTATTTATCCAGCATCTCTCCTTTTTTTTCCTCTTCCATCTTACTTCCTTCCTTGCTTCCCTTGTCTTCTTCTTCTTGCCATTCTTGAGCCGAGAGTCTATTGGAAACAACCTCTCTACCTGCATTAGGTAGAGGTAAAGTTTGTGTACCCCATACCCCATATATTGGGATCAACATGGGTTTGTTTTTTTTGTTGTTGTTGTTGTAATTGTTGTTGTTGTTGTACTTAGTATAAGTATAAAGTCAAAATAGCGAGGAAATTTAAGTAAAAATCGCCTAAGCTTCCAAATAGTTGGCACGAGGCCCAAATATGGAATTCAGCCCAAAATATGATGATGGCAAACCGTTATTAGTCACATACGCGATGAAACAGTCATTCGGGATGGAATAAGTCACAATCCCCAATGGTGCACGACCCCATGCTCGTCATCAAGCATGTGCGTAACCTCAATGTAGCACAACAATGTAAATCTGGGGTTTTTTACCCTCAGGATAATATTTAAAATCATTACTCATCTCAATCTGGTCCAAACACTTGCCCGTAACGCCTTTTCTCCTCGAATCGGCCTCAACTCATGTTGAATCTATTTAAAATCAGAATCACGACGTCAAAATATGCCAAGGGAACGTAGCTCATGCAAGAATAATCAATTTACAATATAAATCCAAAAATAACCAAAATCTGACCCCCGGGCCCACATCTCCGAATTCCATAAAATTTACATCAATAGTTTACTTATGTCTGAGTTCATACATATCAAAAGTCCCAAATTCCGACCAAAAAGTGCCCCTCACATCCTCAAGTTAAGGACTCCAATGCCTAACCCAAGATTCCCTATTTTTAACCCTTAATTTCTGTAATTACAGCTCTAATATGAGAAATCATACCATAGAAATAAGTTGTAGGTTCAACAATCTTACCTCCGTCGTTTTCCCTTGAATCCCTCTTCAAAATTTCCCAAGGAGCTCCAAAACCAACTTAGAAATAGTGGAATAGCCCAAAAATTTCCGAAGTTAATAATTTATACCTTGTAGCCCCGGCTTTTTGCACCTGCCGTCTAGATCCCGTTTCTGCGATCTAGACCACCGCATATGCGGTTGTCACTTAACTGACAATTTCCTTATCTGCGGTTAAAAACCTCGCACCTACGCTACGGTAAGTGCGCCCACTTCACCACTTCTGCAGTTCTAATAACTTCTCCTTGGCCGCATCTGTGGATGCCTCTATGCTTCTGCAATCCCGCACCTGCGTTCCCCTAGTCGCAGGTGCGGTTATGATAGCAAACTATAACTTCAGCTGCCATTTCCAATTTCCATTCTTTCTGTCAACCACATGAATCACCCCTAGGCCCCCCGGAACCTGAAACAAAAGCACAAACTAGTCACATACACCCATCCAAACTTGTACCAAACTTCAAAATACCTCAAACAACATAGAATCAACCAAAACATATCGAATTCAAGCCTAACTTTTCAAAATCATCCGAATTATGCTTTTGATCAAACCCTCTACCAAACCACGTACGAATGACCTGAAATTTTTCACACACATCCCAAATGACACCACGAACCTACCGCAACTCCCGCAATTCCATTCTACTCCATATCAAAATCACACATGTCAACCAAAAAATGCAAAAATTCTAATTTCGCCAATTGAAGCCTAAATCTACTCTAGACCTACAAAATATATTTCGATCACTCTCTTAAGTCTCAAATAACCTCCCAAAGCTATCTGAAACATCAGGACTCTCATCCGAGCCCTCTAACACCTTGGTCAATATCCGATTGACTTTTTTAGCTTAAGCTTCCTCAAAAGAGACTAAGTATCTCAAACCTTACCCAAATCTTTCCGAACCCTATCCAACCAACCAGATCACACATAGAATCGACGAACAAAGCAATAAGAATTAGAAATCGAAACAACGGAGCGGTAACTCATGAAACGACCGGCCGGGTCGTTACACTTGGCTTTGATTGGTTTCTCTAATATATCAGATTGCTTTCTTTAATTTTCCTGATTGATTCTTTTCATGTCGTAGTTATCTATTGATTCCTTGAACTTCTCTAATCTCGGATTTATTCTCTTAATTTACTTGATTGATTTCTTCCATCTCGTAGTTATCCATTGATTCCTTGTTCTTCTCTGATTGATTCCTTCAATCATTGAATCTGTCCATAAATTCCTGCACATAGAACATATATTTTATTTACATCATTAAAATAAGATCTAACAGATAAGTTATACTTGAATTAGTAATCAGATATTTCCACCATACGGCATAATTGCATTTTAATAAGAAAAGTAATCGTAGACTATTTAATCCAAAAATTAGTAGGATGATGATTATAGTATAGGCTTGTTGGGATTATTTCTTATTGGATGCTCAGTTTGATACATTATAAATTGGTTTATGTAATATATCTATAGTCTATACTATATTAAAAGCACGAAGGGCCTTATCGAAATGTCGATCATCTTTATTACCCTTTAAAAATTATAGTTCACACTAGATAAAATAATTTATTAATTATTTTCCTAATATTTATGACTTTCAAATTAACTAAAATATTACTTATTAAGTCTTTCCTTATTTGAACTATTATGTGGGAACTTAAAGTTAATTAATGTTTACCTTTTATATATTTGAACAAATAGCTAATTCAAGAAGATGAAAAATCTTCTTAGCAATAGTAGACAGGTTTAAATAAGAAAAAAATGACTTATATTTCAACCAAAATAATCATTAACATTTAAGGCCTTTTCCATTTTTTCGAATCCTTTTGTTCATTTACAAGCGGAAGACCATAATTTTATACCTGCAGATTGCAACAAATATTAATTTATCATTTTAATTATAAGTGCAATTAGATTTTGTATTTTATGTACATGAATTAATAGTAGTATTTATAAAATAATTACATGAGATTAAAATAATAACATTTATGTATCTAATAAAATAATAATAATAATAATATAATAACAAATCTTTTTTTTGTGCACTACGAATTCTATCTTTAACCTCAATATTCTAAAATTTGTATGCAATTAATTAAGTTATAATAATAATTTTTTATCTACAAGCTAGGTAACGAGTGAAAAAGGATACATGTGCAAAACATATTTTCAAAAATCTATCCATCTATACTATTATAAAATCATGAAACTCTAACACGTTAGATTTTCACAAAAGTTTTTATTGTCAAACACTAAACCCTATGTAAGTTAGCTGATTCTGTTTGTATTTTCAACGATGAACTTACGAATATTAATTTTCTAACATCAGAACTCTTAAATTTTCAGGAGTTATGCGTTTTTGCTAAAATTAAATGAAAAGTATAAAAACAAGAATGATAATTTATGAAATTGATGTAATAAAATTATACAACTTTAACATTAAAGCCGAATATATTGATTGAGATGATCGAAGACTTTTATGGGTAGACTTTTTTCTTCTATTGAGTTAGCTAAATACGATAAATAATCACTATTTTAGGAACTTATACATTTTTTGACTTGCATTTACAATTAACTCAAATATATTTTAATATAATATTTATGTAAGTTTTAAAAAAATTATAATTATTAGCCGAGGTACACGTGCAACGCGCGTATACTAAGACCAGTAGTATAGAATATGTAAAGTTAAGTTTAGTGGTGCTATAAGGATTTAGTTAAGTGTAAGTTATGTGTGACTATGATGGCTATAAGGATTCGGTTAAGTGTAAGTTACATCTGACTCTGAAATGATGTGTGAGATCTGCAAGACTTATCAACAATTAGTGGTCATAGATCATACAGTATTAGGTTGCGGTAACCTCTCTTTATTTAATAATAACTAATGCTAATCTACTTCTATTCCACACTAAATATGTCACTTTCTTTCTTAATCCAAACAAATTGATGTACGTAATCCTTTTACTTTTGGCTTATTTGGTTGCAGATGACAGTTTCATTGATCAACTTATTCAACTAAAAAATCTCTATCCCTAATCAGTCACAATTGCAGCATGACGCAACGTATCAACATTCTTTCTTTGCCTCTTTATAAAATCAGTATAAAACTGTATAATAATAGTTGCAATATATTGGGGCTGGGTGTGCATTGTTTGGATTAAATCAGAAAACCAAATCGAGCTTAAAATTATGAATTTTTCGGTTTGCTTTCGGGCGAAGTTTTTTATTTGGATTTGAATCTTGAAAATAAAATTCGGTCAGAAAAATAAAAAGAAAACCCTGGATAACTTGCAATATATGTTTTTCTAGTTTCTTAGAAAAAGTTAGGGTTTTCACAGTTTTACTTTGGCTTGTACACTTCTCCAATTCAATTTTCTGTTTTATCTGTTTTACAACTTACATGTAGTAAATGTTTGATTTGGAAGTATATGGCTTGTGAAGAAGATAATTTAAAGAGATTGCCAACAGTATATTAGAAGGCATAAGCACAAGACGAGACTTTTAAGACAAGAGGGATTGCTCTGATTGTAAGCAATCCCCACTTCCAGTCGAGAGGTTGTGAGTTCGAGTCTCCCCAAGAGCAAGATGGCAAGTTTTCGGAGGGAAGGATGCCGGGGGTCTATTTGGAAACAGCCTCTTTACCCCAGGGTAGAGGTAAGGTCTGGGTACATACTACCCTCCCCAGAACCCACTATGTGGGATTATACTGGGTTGTTGTTGTTGTGGTGCACGCTTTAAACCCCAATGCGGGAGGCGTAAGCCCATGAATTATTAATTTTTAGTATTTTATATATAATTAGTTGAAAATGTATATATGCTTGTGCCTGAATATTTAGACAAGAGGGGCTGCTCTGATGGTAAGCAACCCCCACTTCCAACCGAGAGGTTGTGAGTTCGAGTTTCCCCAAGAGCAAGGTGGGAAGTTCTTGGAGGGAAGGATGTCGGAGATCTATTTAGAAACAACATCTCTACCCACGTATAGGGATAAGGTTTGCGTACACATTACCTTCCCAGATTCTACTAAGTGGGATTACAATGGGTTATTATTGTTGTTACTTGTACCTCAACATTATAAAAGAATTTTGTAATACTCGGAAAAGCCAAAAATAGAAACAAAAAGTATATTACACTTATAACATGATTGTAATAGAACGTACTTAGAATAGATTTGTAAAAATTACAGTAGTTCATAACAATTCAAACAATTAAAATGATATATAATATTAATTATTTTTTGAAGACCTAAAATCAGAAAAGCAATCACAACAGCCATTAGAACATACATAGTACATTTTTATCTAGAACATTATCTAAAGTCGAGTAATACCGAAAAGAATTTTAAAATCAAAAACTAACATAAAAAGAATAAACGCTGAACAAATAAAACTTGAAGATAATGCAATGGTAAGAGCTTGTTTGACCAAGATTTTTTGAAGACAAAACTACTTTTTTGTTTAAAAAAATACTTATTTGAAATGCTTGGACAAGACAGAAAAGTGTTTTTGAATAGAAGTAGAATTAGTATTTTTTTTTTTTCCAAAAAACTATAAATTCTTATTTCTTTCAAGAAGCAGAAGTAGAAGAAGAAATTTAATTTTTTTCAAGACAAAATATCCATATCATAAATTTATATTTTTTAATTATTCCTCATTAATTTAACTTTTTTATTTACCACTTTTCTTCTACTATCCATTTCTTCTTCTTTTTTATTTTTATCATATTTTTTTTCTCTTTTTGATATTCCACTTTGGAATAGTCTCTCTATTATAGATAAATCTCTTCTTTTATCTTTTACCGTTCATTTTGTACTCGTCTCATATCGATCTTTATAGTAATAAGGTTAATCACCATACTTAAGCACTTTTCTTCACAAGGTATGTTTACTTGTTTTTTTTTATTTTTGGTAGTGTACCAGTAGTATATGATCTTCAGTTTATAATTTTATTTATATTTTTTTGGCGTGTATGCATACATTATAATTATTTTTATTTTTCACAAGTGTCTGGTACTCGCATTTATGCCCAACTAAATACGAATTTATGTCGGGAAGTCCCATATTGGTGAGTGATGCGCTCCCTAACAAAGGCGATTTCATAGCCAGAGCTCGAATTCGACATTTTTGATTAAGAATGAAGAGGAACTATCACTCATTACAATCATTATTGGTGCATGTATTATAATTGACAGAATGCAATACGATCTAATTTGTTATTTTCTAAAGAATAGATAATGTTTTTCATACATGTAACATGTAAGCACATACGTCCCTACCAATATTATTATTTTGGTATATGTAAAATTTATATTAATTAAATTTTTATATATGTATTCCTTTATGTTTTACATAAAAAATAAATAAAAAATAATTAAATTATATTATATTAAATATTTAAATATATTTTTTAAATAGTATTGTTTACCATGAAATGGTAACAATAATTAAATTTGATTTTGTGGTGCTAAATATATATAACTAGTTTTACGCTTGATGTTAGGCAATGAATGCAAAGTAAAAAATTAGAAAGCAAGATTATAGTTTAGTGACGATGTGATAACTAAAACGATATGGCTGGAGATCAGGGCCTCGAGCTATCGTATATGAGGCATCGAGGTCCAGTTGGGCGACCGACTTCGAGTGATCGAGGGAGGAGTAACCGTTATGAGAGCTGTGATGCTGGCTCTTTCTTATCAATGATAAACAATACATGAAGAACAAAAAATAGAACACAATGAATATAAGCAATAAATGTAAGCAATGAGATCAAGAAAATATGTTAGATAGCAGAAATAATGTTCTTTTATTTTCAGTATTGAATGTCTGAGACTACAAAATGACAACAATCCCCTTTATATATGAGGAAGGATCCCAACAAAGTATAAATGCATTTATTACAGGTACAACAATTTAATGCCATTGTACGAGTTTCGACTAGCTTAATAGACCTTGTCAGCTCTGATCGCATGCCTTGGGATTCTCACACCGATCCACCAACGTCACTGATTTACCTTGCCTCCAGGCTGACCGTTGCTTATTCTACCTCAAAGCCGATTACCAATAAACCTCGAGGCCATAGCCCCAAGTTAGACTTCGATCCTTTAGGGGATGCACTTCCGTCAAGGAGCCTAGGTGACCGTAAAATCGAACCGCCGATTTTTACCGTGTACAGATAGTCACTGCGTTTCTTAGAATAAGATGATATGAAATAGTTTAGAACTCCTACTCTTTAGGCACTATCATCATGATGAGGCGGCCTCTTCATCTCGAACATCCAAGAATAAAGCCAACTGTAAGCCCAACGTGGCTCCTAGCGCCGAAAAATGTATACCTACCAAGTTTAATATTGTGAAGGATGTTCCATCGAGAGACCTTCATCTACTTCGAGCCGATGTTAACACGTGTCCGGATTCATCAACATTGTTAAAAATAAAGTGCGAGCCGACTGCCAATGCGGGAAAAAAGTGTCGGTTGAGATCCCTGGCCCTAACGAGAGTGAGAGCATAACGGACCACAAGGCCAGTTTTCTTTATGTGTACACATACCCGTTCACCTTAGGCCCCGTCGACTCTTTAGACCCTTCTTCTCCGGCCATAGAACTGGTCATTCTAAACTTCCGTTGTATATTCTGGGTGACCCTTGGAAAAATTTACCCCTTTTTTCTAGAGGTTAGTTTACATGCTTCGCTACTTTTCCAGCAAAGCCAAGAGTGTGACTTTTTCCCTTAATCATTTGATTAAGCTGTACAACCCTTGCCTTTTCTTAGGCTTGATCATGCTTTACCTTCAATATTTGAAACCTTTTTTCTCGAATATCGATGAACAGAAGGATCGGGGATAGATTAGCCGATTTGTCGGAGTAATGACCTCGGACATAATTCCGACAGCGTGGATGCCGTTCAAGGAAGGATGGAACGTGAAGCATAAGTGACTCTTCATTGAGTATGCTTTATTGTCTTCTTACTGTCTTCTCAAAAAGTGAACTTTCCCTTTGCTCATGTAGCCACCCTTTGGTATCCCGAATTTGTTCCGGACCTATCGGGGTGGGTTAGGGGATTAAATACCTCGTTCCCCTATCCCGAGCATTCTTGGCTTGAGTTGGCTAAAACACGGTTGGTGGCCAAGAATCATGGTAAACTCCTCCTTGCCACGTCTACCATGTTTTATATTTCTTCCACATATCCTGCGTACTGATAGACTTTGATTGCTATGTTCACGTAGGCCTTGGAAATAGAGTGCATATGAGACTGCCTTTTGCCAGTTTGGTAAGGTCCTCTAAGCCCGATGAGGGTATGAAGAGAAAATGGGTGACGGTTGCCGATTCCCTCGTGTCAAAGAAACCCAATTCTTGCAAGTCTCGAACTGAGGACGAGGTCTCATTTTCAGCTTCTAGTGTGGGTTCTGATGACGGGCATGATGATTATGATGACGACGATAATCCTTCGGTACAAAGGAAGAGGTTGGGAATGGGTACCCCCAAGTGTCTATGCTGAGGGCTGTCGAGTCAGGAACGACTGATTCAGCTTGAGCCCATGCTTCATAGAACCTCAAGGATGGTGCAGATATGGTCCCTAAGTTCTTGGTTGGATATAGTGCAGCCCTTGCCGAGGAGACAGTTGCTTTTAGTTCTAATGGACCTGGGCTCGGAGCTTCTCAGGACACAGTTTGCTCATTTAGCAATATCAACGCCCTCTGTGGTATCAATTTAGCTCCTCCGTTCTCGCCCGCGAAATTTAGGGATGCTCAGGACCCAAAGGCTACCAACAGAGGGGGTCCTCTCGAGGGGGATATGAGCTTGAAAACTTCGTTGATAGCATTGATGATGTTTGTGAGGAAATTGATCACTCTCCCAACACATTCGGGGAAGTGGAGAAGTTCCGGCAGCAGGTGATGGATTTTTATGTACACTTTTCTTGTCTAAAAAATCTTTCCTCATTTTTATGACTCTTCTATTTTGTCGTGGGCTAAGAAGATGTAGGATCACACCTTCTCTTGGATCCAAGACAAGCATTCATGCCTTGGAAAGGAGCTGGAGAAGCTTAGCTCGGGACTGAAGGAGTCGGAGTCCTCCTCTGCCCCGAAACGATAAGGAGTTAAGCGAGCTTCGGGTGAATTTTAAGCGATTGCTTTGAGAAAATGCTAGCCTTGATGAGGAGGTAAATGGTTATTCATAAATTCATTCTTCATCCTAACAATTCGATGTTTACTGATTTATCTTTCCCTTTGCAGATCAGGAACAAGGATGTTCTTGTGGGGTGGTTTCGGGAAGAAGTTGCTGCTATGACATGGAGATCCTCGAGATGAGGAGGCAAAACGAGGTCATGACCTCCATGTTGGCATCGATCTAGGATTGTCTCAAAAATGCTCGGTAAGAGGTCACTGAACTATCTATAGCAAAGTACGAGGTCCAAAATAATGTCGCTACATATATAAGGGACGTTGACAATATGAATCAACTACAACGAGAGATATAAGAGGAGGTCGATCAAAGGATAACATAGACTTTATCTTTCGCTCGTGCAAAGGCAAGGAGCCAAGCCGTATATAAAGCCAGTGATAAAGGTGCCGATCTTTCAGTTGAGATATTGAAGCCCCGAGATTTGGAGGAATAATAGGCACTCTTGGTTACTTTAGATGAGGATCAAGGAGATGGTTCAGAGGACAGTGGTGATGAAGAGTAGGCCTGCATCGCCTTTCCTTCCCTTTTTTCCTATTGTGTATGTATTCCCGGGGAAACATGTCTTGTAAGGGCGCCCTTCATGAATATATTTTTGGTAATGTAATTTTTTTTTTGTTTCGAGCCTAGCGTTCTTTATTTTTCAGCAATCATGGAAATTTCAGTATTAAAATGTTGATGTAGACTATTTGGAGACCATATTTGGGGCAATTGGGGCCCTCAAGATTGGGTAATATCTTGAGATTAGGTCAATAGCTTCTTTGGAGTGGATGCTCATAATAGTAAAAATCCTCGGGGCCTCAATATTTCCCTAGCACCGTGTGATAGCTTTTTTTATCTGACACTGTTGTGGGGCTCCCAGGGTGGTCCCACTAGTGCATTTTCCAAAAAGAGGTGCTGACATGGTCAGACTTAATTGGTCTTCAAGATAGGCGAACAACCACTGCTTGTCTCTATATATACATTCGCACATTCCTTAGCAAGGGATTTCTTCTACTCTAAGTAACTATCCTTCTCATAGAACTTTTGTTCTTTGTGCTAGTTCTCTCATTATTTGAACTTAAACCTTCACCCAAATTTTCATCCTCCTCTCCTATTTTACAGTAGTCATGGCTACAACATCAAAATCCATTCATCGGGGAGAGAAGAATTTTTCCTCTATTTCGTGCTCATTCGGTGGTACAACGCCTGTGCCTGGTGAGTAGACCTCTAGCTATTTTATCTATTGAAAAGATTTTATGTTGGAGATACCTCCAACCGTTCAAGGGCATCGGGAGCATGCATCGAGGTTCATCTCCTCAATAGGGGAGGAGCATCTCAAGATGGTAAGGAAGGACTTCAGATGGGGAGAAGAAGTGGTACTGCAGGTATCCTCCCAGAGGATAGCGTTATGACCCATTCAGGGGGTTTTCAAATGTGTATACGTATCTCTTTACGTTGAGCCACCTTGACAGGATTTTGCCTTTGTTTTGTAAAAGGTATCAGGTTACCCTGGCACAAACTCACCTATCCCTTTCGAAGATAGAGATGATGATATGGTACTTTGCGGATAAGGTCTGGCTCAAATTCACCCTTTTTAGGTGATATCGGCCTCCGTATTAACGAGTCTTGATTACATTACAATGTCAATCCTCCCAATCCCTTGCCACTAAAGATGAATAGGACGATGAATTGAAGATGGATGAGCTGGTTTATTCGAGCACGGACAACCAATATTATCCCTGAAGACTTACGGCCATTTCATGAGAAATATAATTTCATACGTAAGTGGTACACTTATATTTTTATCACTTTTTCCACAGTGGAAGCAGGCTCGGTAAATATGTTTTTACTTTCTTTCTCTTTAGTGACTCCTTGGATGCCGAACGAGGTTCCTGACATGGCTGAATGGTCTCATAAGCTGGCAGCTAACTCGATCTATGATAAGCGCAAATGGCGACACATGTCCAAGGGAAGATGAGAGGAAAAGCATAATGGAAGGTGTTTAGTGACTCGTTTCCTCAGAAAAGGCATTTTCTTTTTAGCGCTTTAACTCTGTTGCCGCAGGTGTTTAAGGTTTCTCAGATATGAGGTCGTGTCCCCTGGGGGAGGAGGAGAAATCGCCAGCCTCGGGGTCAAGGATTGATAATAAACACAAAGCATTTTTGAGGTATGAGGACACTCGCGGTGGCGCGAGTTCTTTTGTGTGGTTCAAAAGAGACGAGTCGGCTAATCATCCTTCTTCAGCGGTCTCTTTTTTTGATAAAGCATTTCCCGTTTCCGTCGAAGGTACTTTGTGGGACAAGGGTCATCCACTGCCTGACTCTTCTCCGACCAAAGGTACTTCAGGGGAAACTAATTCATCGGATGTATGCTTGACCTTTGGTGAGACTCGGCAGCTTAGCTTTATGGTAAGCTTTGGTAGTTGGTATAGATTCTTTCAGATTCACATCTTTCTTATTGAGTTTTTTTTGCAGGCCTTTAACAAGATTAAGTCTAAACTACTTCATCTTGAGGCCAGGTTGTGGAAAGCTATAGATGGGGAAAAGTCCCTTAGGCTTCTTTACACGATAAAAGAAGATGAGCCGATATACCTATGATATGAGGAAGATCGAAGTCACAGGTAACCTACACTTCATGTCGATGTATTCCACCCATTCCGCTTTCGGATATCAATATTCTGATATTTCAGTTGAAGAAAAAAATAGATGAGCTGGAATGACTTAGGGGCGAACTTTGCCGGGTTAATCATGAGTGTAATGAGCTGAAGGCTCAGGGAGATATCGAAGTTGCGACCAAGGAGGATGCTTTGGTTGAGGCTTCTATCCTTGAGGCGCAACTCTGGAATGCTCGTGCAAACAATTATGTCGATCAAATATGATTAAAAGGCTTGAGTCTGAGCTTTTGAAGATAAAGACTGAAGTTGTGGATGCCCAGGCTGGAGCCGTAATGAGCCACACTATGGCTGACAAGAAAATGGCGGTCTATTTTAAGGGAGTTGCCGATGCTCGAGCTGAGCTGAGCTGAGAAGGGCTCCTGACCCTGAGAGAAGAAGAAAGGTATATTCTTGGTACAAATCTCGAAGGGAAACCCTCGATGAGTTCCATGTTAAAGGGTTTGACCTCTCGGAAGAGGTAAAGCAAGAAAAGGAGGACGAACACGATGCCAGGTTCTTTCTGTCTGATGCCAAGGATAGTAAGAAAGACGATGATGGGCCATAGTCCCCGAGGGGCACGTAGATTAGGTCTTCCTATTTTTATTCAACAAGTAGTGCTTTCAAAGAACATTTGTAAATGGGGCTTGTACCGTTTCTCATATATGTATAAAAGGAAACCTCACGGTTTTATTTTTCGCACATTTCCCTTTGCCTTGATGTTAGCCATATGAATTTCTCTTTGAGTTAAAATGTAATCCTTTGGTTCGTGATATGGCCATGTGGCTCATTGGGATAGCTTGTAGGCCCTTACACGCTTGGTCAGTACGGCCTTTTAGCATAAGTCGGCATTTGAGCTCTTATGCTTTGGCTCTTAGGTTTATTTACTTAACTGTTTTTGAGCTTAGTCTCCGAATCGGGTTTCGATTCGAGTCATTTGATCCTTAAGTTTATATAGTTAAAGCAGGCCCTTAGGCTCTTATGTGTTGGTCGGTACGACCTCTTATATAGGCTTTATTTTTCCCTTGTTAAGGACTTTTTTGCAATTTTGTTTACCTTGCACTTTCATGGTTTGATATAATTTGGTGCTGACATGTTTGAAGCTTTTTATCCTATGTTGTGGGTATTACCGGTTCTTTTCGAAATATTTTTGATGTAATTGAAGACCTAGGATTTTATAGCGATGGTCGGGCATCCCCGAGTCGCGTTAGTTTTGCAGGTACAACCTTGTGGCCTTAGTCATTAGTGTTTGGTTGGAGCCTTTCAGTCTATGAGTGAAGTAGTTTCCGCATTTATGTCGAGGGTATGCCTCATTAGGGGTCTTACAAGTTCAATATATATCCGTAACTTTTAGATCGAGATTATTCCTTCCGTAAGGTCTTATAAGTTTTTTCATGCCTTTGAAGTATTACATTTTTTATCACTTGGTACAATTATGGTTCAAGCCTTGCTTAAGGTCTTACAGATATTTTTGCTACTTTTTATATGTCATATGTCGAGATTTCCCACATTAGGTCTTGCGGCCTCTGATGGGGGGTGACAATTGGCGGCAGTCTCCAAGGCATGGAATTTATTTTTGGCTCATCTTGTAAACTTGGTATTTCATTATCAAGGGCTTATATGTTCGAAGTTCTGACCTGTATGTTGTGCGACTTCGAGTTGTTGACGCCAGTCCTCGAGTGTTGATACCCAATTTTTTCATATGTATTTTTGTACCCAAAATACTTTCAAAATAGTATGTAGATGCATATATAAGCATCCACAAAAGGTTTGGTATTGTTCTACATTTTTTCAAGGATTTTAAAATCAATTTATGACCTATTTTGTACTATAAAATCTAATTTTTGGTCTCAAATCATGTTATTTTGATATGTAATTTATTTTATTCTCTCATTTACATAGAAATATAATTTATGTAATTTTACATAATCTTTACAAAGCCAATATGTATTTCTAGATTAAAATTGCATTATATTGCAATTTTAGTATATTTTTCGATTTAATAATTTCAAGTACAAAATTGTTCCTAATAATTTTAATTAATACGTAGATATATTTTATTAACTCAGTAATTTTTATTGGAATTTTATAAGGTTATTTACAATTTTTATAAAATTAAAATGAGAAAATGGCTATTTAAATTGTAGCCCTTTTATTCTTTCAATTTTTGCCCGAATGAAGCCCAAATAAACCCTCCAAATTAACACCCCAAGTTCCCGACCCATTCAAATTTACCCGACCCAAACCCGCCTAAAGCCAACCCACCCAATTCCTAATCGACTCCGATTCTATTTCACCGGCGTTCATGTTTGTTCAAGCCCTCAAACGCCTATATCCGTCACTCCTCACCTCACCTGGTCCTTGGGATCGAAGATCGGAACCCTACCTCAAAGTTGATAGGACCAGAGGTCCTGCGATATGATTACTGCAGTCATGTTCGACCTTTTCCAGCAAGCCCTGAGGCTATGGGTTCTTTGCCCACTCCGACGAGTCCATTCCAGGATTTTCTCGATCCTTCGAGACCTTTCTCTCAAAACCCTAATTTTCGAGGTTCTTTTCAATTTTCTCTGTGTTTACCATACGATTCTCTCTGAATCCTAGTCATTCTCTAATGATTTTAAAGTACTTTTTCACTTTTTCTTTGCCTTTTTGTTTTCAAACTGCCGCCTTCTTAAAAACCAACGGTTTCTATGATATCCCTGATTTCCTTGATTTCTTTGCTCTATTTGCTTTACTGTGTGTTCTCGTTTAGTACTTACTTTGATTCTGAGTATTTTCTACCATGGCTCTAAGGCGTTTTGTTTTACTGATTATTTTCTAAGGTTTTGAGTTAATGTGTTCTATGCTTTCCCTTTATGCTGTTCTTTTTTTTTCATCTTCATTTATGATATTTCTTATGCTCTGTGTGCAATGGAAATCCTAGTTTTAAGGGGATTTTCCACTTTCTCTCTGTGAAACCCTAGCCGCCTCTAATTCTTTCTTGTGTGTTTCTACTCTATGTCATTCTACTACTTCCAGTTTTTGTATGTTCAAAACTATGCATCTTTTTATATTGTCACATTTTCCCTTTTCTGAGCAACCCTAATTTGGGAAAAATGATTTTGTAATAGTTTAATTGATTCTCTAATTGAGATCTGTTTTCTAACTAAGTTAAAACAAGCTAGTATCAAATCCCTTGATTTTCTAGGTAATGGACCTGCCTTATGTGTTTACCCGTGTGTTTTTCAAAACTTCTTACACGTATTTGCCCTATATTCTGTGATTGGTACTTGATTTTCTTTCTAAAAATTAATTAAGTTTATTTACCTCAAGCCAGTTCCTTAATAAAAGGAAACCTTCTGCTAAATTGTTGGTGATTGATACTGACTGATATTTTCTTGCCTTGTTGCTGCATCTTTCCAAACTATTAAGGCCCTCATGTTTTCTCACTCAAACACACACTGGTACACGACTACTCTCTAGTTTCACTCATTGAAAACTCTCTTCTCTTCGATATTCCTCTATGTTACTTGTTTTCTTGCTAAGAGTTAGTCGTCTGAATGCCAAGGCTAATTATATGGATCCATACTTGCTTTGTGTATTCAAGTTTGCAACTGTTAGGCTCCTAATTTCACATTATCAACCTCCAAACTATTTGTTTGCTTAAGCCGTTCCCTTTGCCTGTTTATGATCAGTTGAGTTATTACATGCTTAATCCTTTTCCCTTACCCCTGGCCTGTTTATGTTAAGTATTTCAATATGTTTAACCCCCTTTCCCTTCCCCACTAGTATGTTTATGTTAAGCATTTCAATTTAGGTTCAGCATGTTTAATCCCTTTCCCTTTTTCCCTTGTTTGTGTATTGTTCATTACCATACTTTAATTTCATGTACACCCATTTCCCCTGAATCCCTTTTATTTAATCTTGCTCTTTCAAGTATTCGTATGTGATTCCCCCTTCCCTTGATCCCTGTTTGCATATGAATATGTTTTGGATTAGGTTGGCACCTCATTGCCACTACTAGTTCAGAACTAAGGCTGTTATCAGCCTATGCTCAAAGTAATCCCATTCCCCATCCCTTATATTATTTGCTCGAACCTAGACAAAAGCCTGTTGGTGTCCTCATAACCATACATGCCTTAGTCTGTCTTGTTTGCATGTCTGCTCCTGCTTATTCAACCATGCAAGAGGTTAGGGGTGTGCCAGTTTCACTTCATGGCTAGGTATGACCCCCTCTCGTACTGGTTTACCTCTAGTTCCTCACTTTTACACCTATTCTTAGTTCTTTAAGTCCTACCTCCTTTGGTAAGCCATGCTTAGGGACCTTGGAGTCTCCTCTGAACTTAGATGCTTTAGGGCTGGCAATTCCACACTTTGCACTACTCTAATTGCTTGGGGTATAAGTATTGCCTGGGTTTCCTTGAAACCCTTTGGAACTTTGAAACACTCTAAAGAGAAAGCCTTAGATTTTGGAGCCCGGATTTTTTAAAAGGCATATGTTGGACATTAAAGTTGCTTTCCGCTTCTTCGGCCCTGTTGTAGTATTGATGTATTTACATAGTTCCCTTAATATTTTTTCTGTCCAGATTTTTGTGAGTAATTTGTATAAAAGAACTTGGGGATATAGTAAAAGGGGATATAGGAGGGGCTTTACTTTAGTGTATCAATTTAATGGTAGAAAGCATGCGTATAGGTTTACTTTATTATATGGATACCATCTCTATTTGTTTTCCATGCTGCATTTTACTTTGAGATTCTTCCTATAAGGTTTCAATACTGCATCTCATATAGATACCATTCCTATAGGTGTACTTTATCGCAATCTCATACAGATACCATGTCTATAGGGCTTACACTGTCGCATCTCATATAGAAACAATGCCTATAGGTTTCAATGTCATATCGCATACAGAAACCATGCCTATAAGCTTTCAACATTGCATCTCTTATAGAAAGCATGCCATTAGGATCCCAATGTTGCATCTCGCCTCGAAAACATGCCTATAGGAATTGCATAAAACGCTAGGCAGATAGTAGGTCGTTTAAAATGTATAAAAAGCAATAATACAAAATTGGTATCACGCCTGTAACGTTCAAACTCGCTTAATGGGCTCACAACGTTTCAATATATTTCGTCCTAAATCTATCCATTTTTTAAATCGGGCCCAAGTCTGGCCTTTTACACTAGCCTGCTAAATTTGCAGTTTTGAATTACTTTGCCGGCCTAAGTTTATACTTTAAGGTTCTGTTGAAAATTTTCTTCTTGCATCGTTTACTGAAGCAGTTCGCTTAAATTGTAAGCCATTTCTGAACTTTTTCTGCAAAACTTTTATTTTCTCCTTAACAGACCAATGTCTGAAACCAATTCTTCTCTAAAGACTACTGGTTTTAAATCCTGTCAACTCCTAACAACGGGCCCGGAGGGCGCAAAGCAGACTTTTTATCCAATTTCTATGTGTTAAAAAAAATTTTCCGCTCTACTAACCTCTTTTAAAAGACCAAATCGGTATTTGATGTCATGATAAACTAGTTGTTGTTATGTTATGGGGTTTTGTCTGAGCCTTTGATTGTCTTATTTGCATACCTCTTATGTGCTATTTGTTTTGTTTGTCGTTCTAGTATTTTTTCTTTTGAAAACTTCATATATATCCCCTCTCTCTTTCTCCCCTCTTAGGATTAAAAGTCCTAATACCCCGGTACTAACAGGTTGGGATGAGTATTAGCATGAAATAAGTAAACGATACCTACACGTTTCAATACCTTAACGGCAAGGGAAGGGTAAAATATGGAGATGATGACCGGTTCGCTAATGTCATACATGACCCCTCTTTGGGGAGTGTGAGCGGGGTATTGTAGCAATGTAATCCATATTATAATCAAACCTAGGACCCCCTTTTCTTTTGCTTGCTTTACTTAAACATTTTTCTAAAGTAATGCTTTCTTTTCAAATCCATTCTTTCTTCTATTTTATTTGACTAATGCCTCGCCCTCTTTAAAATTCCTAAGTTGTCCTAAATGTTTATATAAATGGATCTTATTTTAGCACGGCCAGGAACCACACTAGTGGATCTTGAGGGGTGCCTAACAACTTAACCGCGAGATACTCTCAAGCCCTTACTTGAACTCTGGTTTTCTTTCAAAATACTCCTCTTATCATTAAAAGTGTCCAAATGCACTATAATCATTGGGTGGCGAATCTTCAAAATCCATAGCCCAAATCCAAAACGTGAATGAGAGTTGTTTTGCCTATAATGTCGTAAAACGCGATTTTGCTTTTGAAAAACGGGGCGTCGACAGCATGGCGACTCTGCTGCAGAATTTTCTTCAAGGCTTTTACCATTATGTATTTTGTGACTTTATTGCTTTATTTACTACCTTTACTTATTGCTTTAATCATTTCTTCATAATTACTAACTTGTTTCTTCATGTCTTCTTTTTTTAAACTGTTAACCGCTTTACTACCCGTATTTTATTTCAATTCCATTTTTAATTTCGAGCATATATTGTAATCATTATCTTATGAAAGTGAAAATACATGTACTTATTTTATTGTTGTAATTTCATTCTTGAACATTATTTTCCACTCGTGCCCAAACAAATACTACAGCAACGCTTATAATGAGTGGTTGCTCCCTTCCAATATTTATAAACCCCTTAAATTTGGCAAAGGTATATTTGCGGTAAAACCAGTCGATCAACGGTGTAGTCGGCGGTTCCGTACCTTTCCCTCTTGAGTTGTCCACTCAAGGGTACCTTGTCTAGCACTTCAAAATTAGAAAGCTTACTCTATTTAACTGTTCATGCATCATGGTACAACATAGCCAAGTCAGTAATGTTGTCCGCATAATGACTCATTAGGATAGCCTAATCCAAAAGTCCATCGGGTTTCCTCGAAACCCAAACGGACACTCACGCTATGTGCATTGATTATGAGAACTAAATAACTTTTGCTAATTATCGAATTAAATTGCCGAGTCCGGTGGGGTTAAGGTCCTAACACTCTATTCTATAGGAAATGAGCCAGGAGGTTCCCAGATCTGGTATGGTATCAAACATTCACCCAAAGGTACTAATATGGTGGGAGGATCTGCATGGTAGTGATCGGGTTCTTGTGCGCAAGAACTTAGGAAATTTTCCTTCACTCGTGGATGTTAGGCCAGATAACAAGACCGTGGAAGCTGCTAATATGTTTTGGGATAGTGAACGGTCTGTCTTCCGCTTTGGGGGTATTTAAATAAAGTCGCTGTTGGAAGAAATTGGGGGTATAGCCGGAATTCCTTGTAATAGCTTGGGGCTGCTTATGCCAGAAAACTGCAAAGGTAGAGGGTTCCTGAAAATGATAGGGCTGAAGAAGAATCCTAATCTTACCATTCTGAAGGACTCCTACATATCATTCGGCTTCATGTATGAAAGGTTTGGACATAGCTAATCCTACTGCACTCACATGGATGAGTTCGCTCTTACCTCTTTGGGGCACATACATAGGAGAGCCTTTGTATTCATTTTCTATTTCCTGGGTATTATAGTCTTTCCAATGAAGAAGGATAGAATCCATACAAGATCTGGCATTGTAACCAAATCCATAATGGAGGGTATAGATGGGCAGACATTCAGCATAGCACCCATGATCCTCGCCGAACTGTACCGAGCCTTAGAGAAATGTCAAAAAGGGGCACTACACTCTTAAAAAGGGAGATTATAGACAGGAGATCGTATGCCGAGACTGGGATGACCATATCGCTTTCCATCATCCAAAGTGAATGCACTTCATGCCGGATATGTTTGGTCGCTCGGAAGACGCAAGTGGGTGGGTAGAACTATTGGAAAATATGAAAGAAGAGCAGGTACAATGGATGTACGAGTTTTTTCCAACTGGGGAGTTTATCTTTTGGTCTAGGGAAT
Organism: Nicotiana benthamiana; assembly: GCA_034376525.1. Classification (NCBI taxonomy): domain Eukaryota; kingdom Viridiplantae; phylum Streptophyta; class Magnoliopsida; order Solanales; family Solanaceae; genus Nicotiana; species Nicotiana benthamiana. Next base: position 123,145,935 of record CM067339.1, read on the forward strand.
AGGGATGCGCTATTCCTTGAACTGATCGGCATAAGAGGAAGTTACCCTTATGTCCCTATCCGAGTCATGAGGCAAGTGGGAATAAAGAGGATTATACCAAGGGTAGAAATGATGCGTCATTACAGGGATGACTTCAAAGATGACGATAGCCCACATAGGTGTCGGGCTTAACATATGTGGCACTCCAAAATCGTTTTGGAAAAGGAATCTATGGAACCAGAAAAGTATTAGGCGGGGAATGCGCCGCTTTATCCTGGATGGATAGAGTACGATCATATTAGATTGGGAAAAACAAGTTTCATCCATGGTCACAGGGTTGTTGATGAGAATACTACAACAAAAGTCAAGTACAATAAGCTACGCAAATGGATGCGAGAGTGTGAAAGTGAACATCGGGAAATACAAAAGGCCCAAGAGAAGATAATCAATGAGTGTAAGGACAAGGCTGTCTGCACAGGCAACCGTTTAGGGTACTTGGAACGGGGTCTAGTGGAGCTGGATGACAAGTTTCTGAAAAGGATCAACAACTGTAAGGAAGTCGAAGGTAACAAAGGCGGGCACTTGGCTCGGGCTTATTTGTTGCTGGGAATGCGGCAGTTGATGAAACTGTATGAGGGAGGAAAATATACCGAACATGGGGAAGGTCCTTCAGGGACCAAGAAGTTAGGACTTTTACCGCTTTCTTGATGTAATAAGGCCTCTGGCCATTAGTGACAATTTCACTTTATTTCAGTTTGTTTTGACTCGTTCTGTTTTCCATCGATAAAATGAGACACTTGGTGTTATAAGTTCTCCAAATAATATCTGTCGCTGCGCCTACCTCAGGCACAACGAGGCACCCGAATAGGAAATGACTTATATTCTTGCAACAACGTGTTTAAATACCACAATTGTTTTCTTTCTTTGAATCCGCACTAACTTCTTGCCTTTTTGTTTTTCTTTTATTTTTATTCCCCTCCCCAAAGGATAGTTCATGCATTATGGCACCTTCAGCGTACTCAACAAGATCTAAGGGACCTCCTCCTCTGAGTACCCCCAGAAACAGGAACAAAGGAAAGATGGGAGATAATGAAGCAAGAAAGGAAATTGAAGGAACTTCACATGGTACCCCGATCACCAAAGAAACTGCTGCTCATTTAGAGCAAACATTGCTAAGGTTTCAAGAGGAACTAGACCAGGTCCGGAGTTTGGCAAGTTTGCCGATCTCCTTTGCTACTGCACACGTAACCAATCAGGTCCCAGCACCTCCGCAAAGATCCCTACCCAAGATCGCAAAAATGCTCCACCGCTCATCCTTGAGCCTCAAAATTCTCCAAACCACCAAGATACCCCTATCTTTGTGCATATTGTGTCGTACTATACGTATCCCATACTAGATGTGTCAGAATTAGACTCACTCATTCAGAACTTTGCTGCTAAGCTCAAGAAACTCACTAGCAGAACTAAAGACGTGGAAGGTAATATAGGTGTGGAGGGTCTAAATTATGAAGACCTTTGTGTTGGCCTGATGCCAAACTCCCAGAGGGGTACAAACCTCCTAAGTTCGAAATGTTCGACGGTACGGGGGATCCTAGGGTTCACCTCATGATGTATTATGACAAGTTAGTGGAAGTTGGTAGAGATGAAAAGATCCGCATGAAGATGTTCATGAGGAGCTTTAAGGGTGATGCTTTGTCTTGGAATATCATCAAAGATGCGAAGAAGCGGACGAGTTGGGTGAACATGGCTTCTTATTTCATGGACCGTTTCAGGTTCAATACTGAGAACACGCTAGACTTGTTCTACATCCAGAATTTGAAGAAGAAGCCTACAGAAACCTTTCGCGAGTATGCTAGTCGTTGGAGGTCGGAAGCTGCCAAGGCTAGACCGGCTTTGGAAGAAGAACCAATGAACATGTTTTTCATCCGTGCTCAGGATTCGTAGTACTACGAGAGATTGATACTGATAGAGAGGAAGAAGTTCTCTCATATCATCAAATTGGGAGAAAGGATAGAAGAGGGGATCAAAAATGGTATTGTTACTAACCTTGAGGCACTGCAGGCAACTAACAAAGCCTTACAATCTGGTGGTACGTTGAAGAAAAAGGACGTAAACTCCGTAATGGCTGCAAAGAGAAACCATTCTCCCATGAAATATCAACCTTTCTCTCCAACTCCACTCACATACCAACCCTCTCTAAAATACCAGGCAGCCTCACCTACCTATCAAAATCCACAATCTGTCTAACAAACATCTCTATCACTAACATATCAGCCCACCTCGCCAGGATATTCCCAACCCGCACTCGTATACCAAGAGTACAACTCCCAACCTCCTCATTATCCATCACCACCTACCCCCAAAACTTACCACGACCTAGACCAAACTTTGACCAAAAACCGCCCAAAGCCGCTGGATATGTTACACCCATCCCAGCCATAACCCCAGAAAACCTTTCCCAATGGATAAACCCAAATAAAACCTATGCATACCATCCAGTGATGAAGGGCCATACCATCGAGGAGTGCCACTTGTTGAAGGACAAAATTCAGACCTTAATTGAAAACAAGGTAATCGTAGCTAAGGAGCCTACTCCTAATGTTCGTAACAACAAACCATAAAGGTGGAGGCATCCAGATGATTGAGGTTGAGGACGTCTGGGATCCCAAAGGGTCAAATTTTTTAATTACTGAAGCAGATGAGCCGTAGAAGCCGACAGTCACACTTAATCCTATTGTTGTACAAATCCGGCCATCTGAGGGTGACTGGGTGAATGTATCTGTACCATTTTAAATTGAGGCACCTCCTGCAAAAATTCCAATTGAGGTGGAGTTTGGTACTCCAAAGGCGCCCACACCGATTAAAGTTACTATGTTACCTCTAAGGATGCCCATTCCGATCACCATGTAAGACATAACCCCATTTCAGTCAAATGCCATACCAAGGGACTACACAGCCGAGGCAAGAAGGAGGGGATAAGCACGCATGGGCGAAGCAATTTCCGCGCAAAGTATTACAAGAACAGGCAGGGTGTACACACCAGAGCACGTAGCTGTGTCCAGCAAGCAGGCCTCTAGACATCCCATTGAAACTGGACCTTATGATATCTGGAGGAAGATACAGGCTATAGAATATTCACTTGTTGAACAACTAAACAAGACCCTGGCACATATTTCTATCTTGGCATTTCTGCAACGAGGCACATAAAAACGCCTTCATGAAGATATTGAGCGAGGCTTATGTCCCGAGCAACATAACATGAGGAGAGATGGAGAACATGATAGGGCAGGAATTTGAAAGTCACAAAATCACTTTCCACGAGGATGAATTTCCACCTAAAGGGCTTAGCCATAACAAAGCACTATACATCACTATGCAATGTGAATATCATTTCATCACCAAGATCTTAGTCGACGGATGTTCTAGCGTAAACATTTGTCCGTTGACCACCCTCAAGAAGTTGGGCAAAGGATTGAATGAGATGAAAGATGGGGCTATTAACGTTAAGGCATTTGATGGTTCTCAGAGGTCCACCCTTAGGGAGAACTGTGTTTGCAAATGGGGCCCACTTCATTTGATTTTGATTTCCAAGTCATCGACGTACCATCATCTTACAACTTACTGCTGCGACGACCCCAGATCCACGCCGCTTGGGCTGTGGTATCAACCTTGCATCAGGCCGTGAAGTTTGAATTGAATCATCAGGAAGTGATAATCTATGGCGACGGTAGCAACCCTATATATTGTCGCCTGACCATTTTGATGATCGGGGGCAGAAGAAGAATAATAAGATCATATTGAACGAGTCACCGTAGTGGATAAGGAAAAATAGTTGAGCAACAAGGCTAAGAGTGTTCTCAATTGGAGTGGGTATGAACTAGGGAAAGGACTTGGTAAGAATATTCAGGGCATCACCAAACATATCCAGTTGAAGAAGCACGGTACTACCTTCAGACTAGGGTACAAGTACACTTGGCAGGAATTCAAAATATGGCCACCAGCATGGCGCGGCCCATATTACCCATTGTAATACCACATACTTCAGTTGTAGCAGATATTTCAACCAGCCGACACTCTCTACGGGTCAGAAGAAGACGAGGCTCTTGCGGAAATAAAGAACCTATTTTTGGAGGAGGACATGGGCTGTTGTGTGACTTTTGGAGAGGAAGGGGAGGAAGACCCTTCCATTCAGGCTGTAGACCGAGGGGAGCACCTCACCAATTGGTCAATCAGGACCACCATCGCACGGAAATCTTCTGGGTAGCAATGCTGAACAAGCATCATGCGTATTTGTTTTAGCTGTTTTCTTTACATCCCGTATTGTCTTTACTTTCCAAAAGAGCTACGATGTTTTGAAAACATATGAATTTAATCAAAAGCATTTTTTTGTTTATCAAATATCTCTCTATTCATTACATTCCTCTGCAATTTACTTTATTTTCACACAACATTACTATTACATATCTTGACGATGAACCGACAATTGTAACTTGCAACGAGGCTTTGCAACAAAAGAACATAGAAACAGCGGAGAATGATATACCAGAAGAGGTTGTCAGAGAGGTCGAGAATTTTGAGAATAGACCTATGTCCAACATGGATGAAACCGAGGTCGTATATTTGGGAGATACAAAGGATGTCAAAGAAACGCACATCAGTGTGCACTTATGACAGATGGAAAAAGAGGAATATACAGAGTTCTTAGGGGAATATGAGGATATCTTTGTATGGTCTTACGATGATATGACTGGTCTCAACACATCCATCGTCGCTCACAAGTTGCCGACAGACCCTGCTTGTCTGCCGATAAAATAGAAGCTCAGAAAGTTCAAGCCAGAAATGAGTTTAACAATGAAAGAAGAGGTCACCAAGTAGGTCAAAGATAGAGTTCTTCAAGTTGTAGAGTACCCAAAATAGTTATCAAACATCGTGCCAGCACCAAAGAAGGATGGGAAAGTCAGAGTTTGTGTCGACTACCGGGATCTCAACCGGGCCAGTCCTAAAGATGATTTCCCCTTGCCAAACATACAAATCCAGATCGACAGATGCACTAAGTAAGAGTTGCACTCATTCGTCGATAGCTTTTCGGGGCACCATCATATATGGATCGATGAAGAAGATGCAGAGAAAAGGGATTTTATCATTCCATGGGGAATGTATTGCTACAGAATATGCCATTTGGGTTGAAGAATGATGGGGCTACTTACATGAGGGCCATGACTACCCTCTTTCATGACATGATACATAAATAAAATTGAGATATATGTGGACGACATCAGCATCAAGTATAGGAAGGCTACTGATCACATGGAGGACCTCCGAGAGTTTTTCAATAGACTAAGGAGGTATAAGTTGAAGCTTAATCCCGCCAAGTGTGCATTTGGAGTCTCTGTGGGAACATTATTGGGTTTTATCGTGAGCTGCCAGGGAATAGAGCTGGATCTGTCAAAAGTCAATTCTTTTCAAGAGTTGACACCGCCGAAGAACAAGAAAGAGGTAATGAGCTTCCTCGGAAGACTATATCTACCGGTTCATAGCTCAGTCTACCGTCATATGCGAACCTATGTTTAAGATGGTGAAGAAGGATGCCGCCACCAAATGGACCGATGAATGTCAAAAGGCTTCTTACAGGATCAAGGAATACTTGTCTACGCCTCCAGTCCTGGTTCCTCTTGAGCCCGGGAGGACTTGATTGCTCTATCTCGTTGTTTTTGATGGAGCATTCGGTTGTGTCTTGGGATAGCGTGATGAGACATGGAGAAAAGAGCAAGCCATTTACTACCTCTGCAAGAAATTTACCCCGTACATAGCTTGGTATTCCTTACTAGAACGCACATGTTGTGCTTTGACCTGGGTAGCTCAGAAATTGAGGCATTATTTCTTTGCTTACACTACCTAACTTATATCAAGAGTAGATCCACTAAAGTATATTCTTCAGAAGCCCATACCCACTGTCAAGCTTGCCAAGTGGAAAATATTGTTGAGTGAATTCGACAATGTCTATGTCACCGAGAAGGCAGTTAAAAGACAGGTTTTGGCAGATCATCTCATAGAAACTCCCGTAGGAGGGGAGTATGAACCATTGAAGACGTATTTTCCCGATGAGGATGTAGCTTTCATAGGAGAAGATACTGCAGAATCCTATGATGGTTGGAGGATGCTTTTCGACGGAGCCGCAAACTTCAAAAGAGTTGGTATCGGAGAAGTCCTGGTACCAGAAACTGGTCATAATTACCCGGTATCCGCCAAGCTCAGGTTCCCGTGCAACAATATTATGTCCAAGTACAAAGTTTGCATCTTATGGCTTAAATTGGCCATTGACATGAACATTCAGGAGCTGCTAGTGATTGGAGATTCATATCTGCTCATACATCAGGTTTGAGAAGAATGGGCAACCAAGAATTCCAAGATACTCCCTTATCCACACCACATACAGGATTTGAGAAAGAGGTTCAGAAAAATGGAATTCCAGCATGTTCCAAGAATACAGAATGAGTTCGCACATGCGCTTGCCACTTTATCATCCATGATTCGGCATCCAGATAAAAACTTCATCGACCCTATCCAGGTCAAGATTCATGATCAACCGGCATATTGTGCACATGTTGAGGAAGAAGCCAACGGAAAACCCTGGTTTCACAACATTAAAGAGTACCAGACAATGGGAAATATCCAGAGCCTGCTAATGCTACTTAGAAGTGCACGCTTCGAAGGTTGTCCAACAATTTCTTTAACAATGGAGGAATCTTGCATAGGAGGACCCTTGATTTGGGAGAATTAAGGTGTGTCGACGCGACAGAAGCAACAAAGCTATTGGAAGAAGTGCACTTAGGGACTTGTGGGCTGCACATGAACGATTTTGTTCTAGCAAAGAAGATACTCCGAGCAGGATATTTCTTGATGACTATGGAGACGGACTGCATACAGTATGTCCAAAAGTATCACTGCTGTCAGATACATATAGATATGATAAAGGTACCTCTAAACGAGCTCACTCCAACGAGCTCACCGTGGACATTCACCGCCTGGGAATGGATATTGTTGGACCAATCGAGCTTGCTGCATCAAACGAACACAGGTTCATCTTAGTGGCAATCGATTACTTCACTAAATCGGTTGAAGCATCCTCATAAAAAGCAGTAACCAAGAAAGTCGTGGACGACTTTGTCCGAGATTGTATTGTTGTCGGTTCGGGATTCCGGAATCAATCATCACTGAGAATGGTTCCAATCTCAACATCGACTTGACGAGAGAAATGTGCGAAACTTTCAAGATCAGGCACATAAATTATACAGATAATAGACCTTATATGGATTTAGCCGGGGAAGCAGTTAACAAGAACATCAAGAAAATATTAAGGAAAATGATCGAAAAGTAGTGACATTAGAAGTTGTCATTCGCTTTATTAGGTTATCGTACTATGGTTCGCACATCAACTGGGGCAACTCCCTCCATAAATTTTTACGGTACAGAGGGGGTCATTCCCGCCGAGATAGAAATTCCATCCTTGAGAATCATTCAAAAAGCTGAGCTAGATGACGTAGAATGGGTCAAAGGTCACTACAATCGGTTAGCCTTATAGACGAAAAGAGAATGAACGATGTCTGTCACGGTCAATTATATCAGAAGAGAATGTCCAGAGCCTTCAACAAGAGAGTTCGACTAAGGAAGTTTACAACAGTGCAGCTGATTTTGAAGAAGATATTTCCACATCAAGATGAAGCCAACAGGATCTTATCCCCAACTGGCAAGGTCCGTACATGGTTCACCGGGTTCTAACTGGAGAAGCACTTATTCTTGCAGAAATGGATGGAGAAATTTGGCCAAAACCAATCAACTCAGATGCAGCGGAGAGATACTACATTTAATCAGTATGCTTCTCTTTACGATGTAATTTGAACTACGCCTGAGCGGATTCTCGCTTAAGAGGGGATACGTAGGCAGCTCTATGGGTTCGGTCGCATTTTTAATAAAATTCAAGTTTTTCCCCCGCGCTTCGAATTGGAGCAAAACTTTGAGGAGGATCCTCAAAATTCCAAAGTTAGTTTGTTAGTTTCCGCATCAACGTCAACCCAGTAAAATAGGGCAGAATTTTGAGGAGGACCCTCAAAATTCCAAGGTTGATTTTCTTTCAGTCATTTAGCATTGCCGGGGACAGTGCCAGCCCAGTAAACTGGGGCAGAATTTTGAGGAGGGCCCTCAAAATTCAGGAGCCGGCAAGGTTTCCATGACATGGACCACGTTGCAGTTGTGGTTCATCATAAAACAAAACTATCTTTTCTTTACTTATATATATACAATTGCATTATGATTGCCAATATTTGAATAAAATCATTTGGATCACTATCGTTCAGTAACGCTACCCAAAATTGTACAAGACGCCACGAGTCGAGGGATGCGAACTAACCTCCCCCTTTACAGAACTCACGATTTTTATTTGGATGCAGGAATTCAGAATACAAATAGGCGATACATGGGCTATACAAAACTGAAATTCTCGAAACCACCACTTACTTCACAAAGGTTTACTATCTTCAATAAACACTTCCTCAGCAGTCATGATATCGCAATTGTCTACCAGCTAAGAAAATCATCAACATCCGCTCCTTTATGTTTCTGCACTGCATAAGGCTACTCTCTGCCTTTCGAGACTAAGCCCTTTCTCCATCTACATTTTGCATAAGGCTATTCTCTGCCTTCTGAGGTTAAGATCTACCTCCATCACGCATAAGGCTACTCTCTACCTTTCGATACTAAGCGCTGTCTCCATCTGCATTTCTGCATAAGGCTACACTCTGCCATACGAGACTAAGCTTTGTCTCCATCTGCACTTTTGCATAAGGTTATTCTCTGCTTTCCGAGGTTAATCTCTACCTCCATCCTGCATAAGGCTATCTTTTGCCTTTCTAGACTAAGCTCAGTCTCCATCTTGGATTTTGCATAAGGCTATTCCCTGCCTTTCGAGGGTAAGATCTGCCTCCATCCTGCAGAGGGATATTCTCTACCTTCCGAAATTATGCTCTACCTCCATCCTGCATAAGGCTATCTTCTGCCTTTCGAGACTAAGCCATGTCTCCATCTATATTTTGCGTAAGGCTATTCTCTACCTCCAGAGGTTAAGCTCCACCTCCATCCTTCATAACGCTATTCTATACCTCCCGAGGTTAAGCTCTACCTCCATCCTGCATAAGGTTATTCTTTGCATTTCGAGACTAAACTCTGTCTCCATCCTGCATTCCATAAGCTATTATCTGCCTTCCGATGTTAAGATCTACCTTCTTTATTTTGTATTTGGCTGAAAAATCACCATCCTATCTCATCTGGCTAAAATATTCCCCCCCCCCCCCCCCCCCGCATTTCAATTCTCGTTTTGGCTGAAACATCGCCACCCTTGCATTCATTCGGCTGAAATATTGCCACCTTTTCATGGGATGAAATATTCACAACTTATTCAAAGGAGTAATAGTTCAAAGGCACCATCCGCATAGCCCGAGAACACCATTTTATGGCCTGCAAAACATTACTTTTATGCTCCTCATATCCAGGACGTCATAGTGTGGGGACATCATCCTAATCGTCCGAAGACAGTATTCATGGTCCAACGGGAACAACATCACGTTTAAATTATGCAGTATATCCGCACATCATTCATTTGCAGTTACATCGGCTAGCACGACTGTCTCAGCATGAGCGATCCTTCTCCAGTTCTTCGCGGCTCATCCGATCTCCGAACCCTTGCCAAATCTCAAACCCCTTTCCGTCCGCCTCTTCAAAAATTTTCATTGGCATATTCCGCTAATGGTTCCTGAACTACATATAACCTAATTCGTGTAAAACTACGGATAAGTAGGCAGCTCAGAAGCTTGAGTATGGTCGAAATTCTCTTACAGTTGTCACTTCCGGTGAAAATTGGCCATCTTGTCTTTACCCGACAACTCATTCATCCTCCTCGGGTAAAGAGGGGCAGCTGTTGATACCCAACTATGTATTTTTGTACCAAAAATACTTTCAAAATAACATGTAGATGCATATATAAGCATCCGTAAAAGGTTTGGTATTTTTCTACATTTTTTCAAGGATTTAAAAATAAATTTATGACCTATTTTGTACTATAAAATCATATATTTATTCTCAAATACTGTCATTTTGATAAGTAATTTATTTTTTTCTCTAATTTACATAGAAATATAATTTATGTATTTTTACAAAATATTTACTAAGACGTTAGGTATTTCGAGATTAAAATTGCATTATATTGCAATTTTAGCCTATTTTTCGTTTTAATAAGTATTTTAAGTACAAAATTGTTCGTAATATTTTTAATTAATACCTAGATATATTCTATTAACTCAATAATTTTTATTGGATTTTTACAAGGTTATTTACCATTTTAATAAAATTAAAATGTGAAAAATGGCTATTTAAATTGTAGCCCTTTAATTCTTTCAATTTTAGCTTGATTGAAGCCCAAATCAACCCCCAATTGCATGACCCAATTCAAATTTACCCGACCCAAGCCCACCTAAAACCAACCCGCCCAATTCCTCTTTTAATCCTGGCCGTTGATCACACAGATCTATGGCACACATTTCACTTAGAAATATTAAATCCCAAATAACCCCTTACCCTAATCAGTTTACCAAACCAGCCGCCTTTGAATCCCAAATTCTCTCTAGCCCCCCTGAACCGTAATCGTCTTCGGCTCTATTTCACCGACGTTCATGGCCGTTCAAGCCCTCAAACGCCTATATATGTCATTCCTCACCTCTCCTGGTCCCTGGGTTCGAAGATCGAAACCTACCTCAAAGTTTATCGGACCATAGGTCCTCCGATGTGATTACTGCAGCCGTATCTGGCCTTTTCTGGCAAGCCCTGAGGCGATGGATTCTTTGCCGACTCCGACGAGTCCATTCCAGGCTATTCTCGATCCTTCGAGACCTTTCTCTGAAAGCCCTAGTTATCAAGGTTCTTTTCTGTTTTCTGTGTGTTTATCATACGATTCTCTCTGAATCCTAGTCATTCTCTAAAATTTTTTAAGTACTTTTTCACTTTTTGTTCTCCCTTTTGTTTTCAAATTGTCGTCTTCTAAAAACCCTAGGGTTTCTATGATCTCCCTGATTTCCTTGATTTCTTTGCTCTATTTAGTTTACTGTGTGTTCTCTGTTAGTACTTACTTACATTCGTAGCATTTTCTATCATGGTTCTAAGGCATTTTGTTTTACTAATTATTTTCTAGGGTTTCGAGTTAATGTGTTCTATGCTTTCCCTTTATGCTTTTCTGCTTTTTTTCATCTTCATTTATGATATTCCTTAATGCTCTGTGTGCAATGGAAATCCTAGTTTTAAGGGGATTTTCCACTTTATCTCTGTGAAACCCTAGCCGCCTCTAATTCTCGCTTGTGTGTTTCTACTCTATGTTACTACTTGCAGTTTTTGTATATTCAATACTATGCATCTTTTTATATTTTCACATTTTCCCTTTTGTGAGCAACCCTAATTTGGGAAAATTGATTTTGTGCAGTTTAATTGATTCAATAATTGAGACATGTTTTCTGACTAAGTTCAAACAAGCTAGTATCTAATCCCTTTATTATCTAGGTAACGGACCTGCCTTATATGTTTTTCAAAACTTCTTACACGTATTTGCCCAATATTTTGTGATTGGTACTTGATTTTCTTTCCAAAAAAGCAGATTCCTTAATTAAAGGAAACCTTCTCCTTAATTGTTTGTGATTGATACTGATTGATATTTTCTTGCCTTAATGCTGCATCTTTTCAAACTATTAAAGGCCCTCGCCTTTTCTCATTCAAACACATACTGATACACGACTACTCCCTAGTTTCACTCACTAAAAACTCTCTTCTCTTCTATATTCCTCTTTGTTACTTGTTTTCTTGCTAAGAGTTATCCGACTGAAAGCCAACGCTAACAATAACAATCCATACTTACTTTATTATTCAAGTCTGCAACTTGTAGGCTCCTAATTTCTCATTATCAACCTCCAAACTATTTGTTACATAAGCCGTTCCCTTTTCCTATTTATGATCAGTTGAGTTATTACATTCATAATCCTTTTCACTTTCCCCTAGTATGCTTATGTTAAGTATTTTAATATGTTTAACCCCATTTCCCTTCCCCCCTGGCCAGTATATGTTAAGCATTTCAATTTAAGTACGACATGTTTAATCCCTTTCCTTTTGCCCTTGTTTGTGTATTGTTCATTACCATGCATTAATTTAATTACACCCTTTCCCCTGAATCCCTTAGTTTAATCTTGTCCTTTCAAGTATTCTTATGTGATTCCCCCTTGCCTTGATCCCTGCTTGCATATTAGTATGTTATAGATTAGGTTGGCACATCATTGCCGCTCCTGGTTCATAACTAAGGCTGTTATCAGCCTATTCTCAAAGTAATCCCATTCCCCATCCCCTATATTATGTGTTCGAGCCTTGACAAAGGCCTGTTGGTGTCCTAATCACCGTACAAGCCTTAGTCTGACTTGTTTGCAAGTCTGCTCTTGCTTGTTGAACCATGCAAGAGTTTAGGGGTATGCAAGTTTCACTTCATGGCTAGGTATGACATCCTCTCGTACTAGTTTTCCTCTAATTCCTCACTTTTACACCTATTCATTGTTCTTTAAGTCCTACCCCACTTTGGTAAGCCATGCTTACGGATCCTGGAGTCTCCTCTGAACTTGGATGCTTTAGGGCTGGAAATTCCAAACTTCGCACTACTCTAATTTCTTGGGGTGTAAGCAATGCCTGGGTTTCCTTGAAAGCCTTTGGAACTTTGAAACACTCTAAAGAGAAAGCCTCGAATTTGGGAGCCCGAATTTGTTAAAAGTCATGTGTTCGACATTAAAGTTGCTTTGCGCTTCTTCTAGCCTGTTGTAGTATTGATGTATTTACTTATTCCCTTTAATATTTTTTCTATCCAGATTTTTCAGAGTAATTTGTATAAAAGAACTTGGGGATATACTAAAGGGGATATGCGAGGGGCTTTACATTAGTGCATTAATTAAATGGTAGAAATCATGCCTATAGGTTTACTTTAATATATGGATACCATGTATATAGGTTTTCTATGCTGCATTTCACTTAGAGATTCTGCCTATACGATTTCAATACTGCATCTCATATAGATACCATTCCTATAGGTGTACTTTATCGCAATCTCATATCGATACCATGTCTATAGGGCTTACGCAATCGCATCTCATATAGAAACAATGCCTATAGGTTTCAATGTCATATCTCATATAGAAACATTGCCTATAAGCTTTCAACATTACATCTCGTATAGAAAGCATGCCTATTGGATCCCAATGCTGCATCTCGCCTGGAAAACATGACTATAGGAATTTTATATAACGCTAGGCAAATAGTAGGTCATCTAAAATGTATAAAAATCAATAATATAAAATCAGTATCACACCTATAAGGTTAATACTCTCTTAATGGGCTCACAATTTTTCAGTATATTTCGTTCCAAATCTGTCCATTTATAAAATCGGGCCCAGGTCTGCCCTTTTACACTACTCTTCTAAGTCTGCAGTTTTGAATTACTTTCCCTTCCTAAGTTTATACTTAAAAGTTCTTTTGAAAATTTTCTTCTTGCATCCTTTGCTCATGCAGTTCAGCTAAATATTAAGCCATTTCGGAACTTTTTTGAAAAATTTAATTTTCTATTTAACAGATCTACGTTTGAAACCAATGCTTTCTCTAAAGACTACTGGTTTTAAATCCTGTCAACTCCTAACAACGGGCCCGGAGGGAGCGAAACAAATTTTCTATCCAATTTCTATGTGTTAAACTAATCTGTCCGCTCTTCTAACGTCTTTTAAAAGACCAAATCGGTATTTTAAGTCATGCTAAACTAGTTGTTGTTATGTTACGGGGTTTTGTCTAATCCTTTGACTGTCTTATTTGCATACCTCTTATGTGCTATTTGTTTTGTTTGTCATTCTAGTATTAATACCTTTGCAAACTCCATATGTATCCTCTCTCTTTTTCTCCCCTCATAGGATTAGAAGTCCTAATACCCCGGACTAACAGGTTGGGACGGGTATTACCATGCAATAAGTAAACGATACAAGCACGTTTGAATACCTTATTGGGAAGGGAAGGGTAGAATATGGAGATGATGATCGGTGCGCTAATGCAATACATAAACCCTCTTTGGTGAGTGTGACCGGGGTGTTGTACCGATGTGATCCATTTTATAATCAAACCTAGGATCCCCTTTTCCTTTGCTTGCTTTATTTAAATGTTTTTCTAAACTAATGCTTTCTTTTCAAATCCATTCTCTCTTCTATTTTATTTAACTTATGCCTTTCCCTTTTAAAAATTCCTAAGTTGTCCAAAATGTTTATATAAATGGATCTTATCTGTCTATTTGCTTCATCTCTTCATAAAGTCACATTAGCACGACCGGTAACCACACTAGTGGATCTTGAGGGGTGCATAAGACATTTCCCTCGATATATCTCAAGACCTTACCCGAACTCAAATTTTATTTCAAACTACTCATCTTATCTTTAAAAGTGTCCAAATGCACTAAAATCATTAGGTGGCGACTCTTCATAATCCATAACCCAAATCCCAAATGGGAATGAGAGTTGTTTTGCCCATAATGTTGTAAAGCCCGATTTTACTTTTGGAAAATGGGGTGTCGAAATCTAGTATTTCGGATATTTTATTAGCTATAGAGCTATTTTTGAAAAATATAATGAGCTTCTCTGAAACGTGTAATGTTATGATAAAAGGGAAGGTATTCCTTGATTACTTGGGTACAAGTACACACGTTCCCGTGGTTGGAGGCTCAATTATTCTATACGAGCATGGTTCGTTCGACCGTTTGGCCCGGTACATTATTTTCTTTTCAAGACCCCGTTCAACAGATCTTGACTTCTATAAGGAGGTGACCTTCCGGGGAGATGCCCCCAGCATTAGATGTTGAATAAATAGAAGCCTCGAATACTCGTTGGGTTTTCCTTAGGTAGCATATGGATGTTACCTCATTGAAAACATTAGTGGCGATGGCACTTTGAGCCTCGGTAGGCCTTCATTGTTTGCTCAGAGGACATATATAGTCCTTTATTTGTTCATTCAGGTATAGCCAAGAACGTATCTCGTGGGCCATTTCACTATTTATTTGGCTTGCGGTTTCTTCGGTGTTGAAAAAATGGGTGCTGGTAACACACCGTCCGGTGCAAACAATGATCCCTTTTAGCATTGTTTTTCCCGTAGATGGTTTTTATTTTGTCCTTTTTCATAAACTTCATCATTTGGTAAAGGGTTGATGGTACTGCTCTCATGTAGTGTATCTATAGCCTTCCGAGCAATGCATTGTGTAATGACCTGGCTGGTCGTTTTAAGAATTAATGCCCTCATCCCTATTAACTACTTTGCTCGTATTTGTTTCTGCTATTGTGAGTTGCCGGGAGGGCATTTTTAGAGTTTCAGAGAGTTTTGGGACACTTAGTCCCTAAATGAGAGCATAAGTCTTGAAATTTTGACCATAGTCGGAATAGTGTGAAAACAGCCTCAGAGTGAATGTCGAATGGTTCCTTTAGATCACTTGGATGTTTTTGAGAGTAGGGGTGTGTCCAGATTATGTTTTGGTGGTCTGCAGTTAATTTACGCTCGAAATGCTGAAAGTTGAATTTTTGAAGTTTCTAGTTCGATAGTGAGATATTGATCCACGGATTAGAATAGAATTCTGATAGTGGGAGTAGCTCCGTAGTGTTCAATGTGATGTGCGTGCAAAATTTCATCTCATTCGGATGAGGTTTGATAGAATTTTTGATCGAAAGCGTATTTTGAGAGTTATTGAAGTTCTTAGGCTTCAATCTGATGCTAATTAGTTGATTCGATATTTTTTGAGATGTTTGGAAGATTTGCATAAATTTTGATGGTGGTATAGGAGTTGTTCGTATTTTTGTTTGAGGTCCTAGGGGCCCCGGGGTGATTTCGGAGGGTTGTCTGAAGAATTGGAAGTGGTTTGAAGCAGGTCAAGCTGCTGATCTTGTTCATAACCGGACCTCTATTTGGGTATCGTAGGTGTAGAGCCACAGAAGCGGTGGAGTCATCGGAGAAGCAGGAGCTTATCGATGAAGCAGCACCACATCTGCGTAAGGGTAACCGGAGATGCAGAAGCTGCGCTTTAACTGAAAATTTGTAGATGCAACCATGTGCTTGGAGAAGCGGGACTATAGTTTTGGTCCCAGGGCCGCAAAAGCGTATTACTGGGCAGAACATATAAATAGTTGCTTTCGCAAAATTTGAGTTTTTTCACCTCTTTTCAAATGGGAATAAGCCTTTTGGAGCATTTTATGGGAGATTTGCAGATGATTTCATTGTGGTAAGGTGTTTGGTCCCTAAAATCATTACAAGAGTGATTTTTATCATTAAAAGCACGAAAATTTAAGGAAAATAAGAGGCAATTTGGGGGTTAGGGATTGATTAATTAGAGACCTTTTTGTGATGATTTGAGGGATCATTTGCGTTACGATTTTGGTAATTTTTGTATGAGTGAACTCATGCGAATATAAGTATTTTGGAAATGTAAATTTTACACGATTCCAAGATTTTGGCCTAAGGGTCATTTTGGTCATTTTACCTAATTTCACCTATTAGCTTAGAATTTAATTGTAGAATAAGTTACATGAACCGTTAGTTATATTTTGCAATTGATTTGAATAGATTTTGGATATCTGGAGTCAACTACTCGTGTCAAGGGCGTGGTTTCAGGTTGATTTTGAGCTGGTTCAAGGTAAGTGGCTTGCCTAACCTCTTGTGGGGCACCTTCCCCTTAGGATTTGGTATCATTGATAATTGAAATGCGTTGTACATGAGGTGATGAGTGCATACTTGTGCAAATTGTTGTAAATCTGGTTTTCATTAATTTAATTACTAGTATGTTCCCCTTTTCCTTTCTATGTTACTTGCAATTTAAGCATGCTGTTAGCATAAGAAAGCATGACTAATTTATTTAATTTCCTTACTTACTCAAATAAAACTATTTGGAATACGTGCATCATGCTTGGTTAGAAATGTCTGTTTTACCTTGTTACGGAACTTGAATTGATTTTTGTACTCTTGTTGTTGTTGTTTTCTTTTTATTTTTGGACTACAGGATGGTATCCCAAGAGACTCCCCCTGTATGTTTACTTTGGGACCCGGGAGATCCCCCTGCACATTAACATTGGAATTACGACATTGCACCCGGTAGATTTCCCCTGTACAAAGTATTTATATTTGGGACTACGGATAAGTATTCTGTGAGATCCCCTTGCATTATGATCTGGACTACGGGACGATTATCCTGGAAGATCCACCAGAAATTTACATTTGGGACTACAAGAGAGTTCATGAGATATCCCTGGTTGTTATCTTTATATTAAACTGTATTTCTCTATGTGTTTAACTCACCTTAGTAGTAGTTGTTGATTTCTATATATCCTGTGCTACGTTTACTGTTGTATTTATTTATACTGCCTATTCTACACTGTTGAACCTTATATTTTATCTAACCTCCGCAGGGCCCAACCTTTCTCGGCATTATCCGACGGAGGTTAGGCGCTTGGCACTTACCGAGTACCACTGTGGTGTACACATGCCCTTTCTCCGCATGTTTTCATGTTCAGGTCCAGGTACTTCTAATCTGACTTATCACGCTTGAGACGAGGCACTTCAAGAGACTCCGAGGTATATCTGTCACTTCCGCAAACCGAAGAGTCTCTTTCTACTCTCCCTTTTGTATTAGCACTAGTATATTTTTAACTTTTTTGTTAGACATTCTGGAGTGAGATGCTTAGAGACATTCAAAAGCTTGTGATCATAAGATTCCGGTTTTTGGTAAAATGTGTTGGTTTTTGAGAGTTGATATTGTGTATTCCAAGTGGAACTTTTAAAATAGTATTTTATTTTTAATTGTTTCTTTTGCAAATTATTTTAATTTACACATTGCTAAGATTACCTAGATGTAGATACTTGGTGCTGTAATGATGATTAACGCAGGGCAAACTGGGGTCATGACACGTTGTACCTCATCTCTCCTTCAATGACGTGAAATATGGCATTTTGGATAACGCCGACTATGTTGACATGGAGGGTGATTTCCCCTTTTGTTGTCTCGCTCACCATATTGAATCCGTTAAGGACTCGAAAGGCAGGCTCAATTTGGTCAAGCAGTCCAAGCTGCTCTGCCACCCTCTTCCTGAAAGTATTGGCCGAGATACATGGTTCCACAAGTATATGTTTTATTTGGAATGTATTCGCAAGAAAATAGGTTACTAGTGAATCATTTTGGGGCAGAGATAGAGCCTCGATTTTGCTTTTCCTTGGTGATGGATTGTTTTGTTCTCCTGAATGTGGGTTCTATCAGAGCATCGATACCTCAAATGATTGTATAGATGACAAGATGCAGCTCATCTGGTTCGTTATTTTCGATTGCCTCTCTTTCACGGAACTGTTTTTGGATGGGAAATTGAGGAATTATTGGAGGTGACCTTTGCTTAGTAGTCAGGCTACCTTTTCCCGGAGTTGCTGACAATCTGCTGTCCTGTGACCATATGTGTAGTTAAATTCACACACAAGGTTATGGTTCATTTGTGAAGGATCTGATTGTACGAGCCTTGGCCACTTGGTGTCTCTAATTTGTACTGGTGGCGAACACAATATTGAAACATTAACGTTGAAGTTATATTTCTATAAGCAAGGCTCCTCTATCCGCCTTGTGTGCCTATTGAATCCAGCTCTATTGACGAGTCCCTGAGGATTCTGCCCCTCTTCGATCATTCTGGGGTGTGTTACGCCTCAGGATGTTTCTCCCATCTTTGGTGTATGACTGGTACCTTTCTAGTTTGGCATTAGCTCCTTTTCCAGGAGATTGCTTGAGTACACCGAGCTGGAGGGGGGCTTTTTATTGGTGTTCCTCAACCCTGATCTTCGATTGATATCAGTTGTGAAAATCTTACCAAGTCACAATGGGGTATTTAACCAAATTTTGCTTTTGCTGTTTCAAATCTACCGAGCTTCGTTCGCTCAAACCTTGAGCGAAGGACTGCATTGCCCAATCATAGGAAATTTCTGATAGTTCCTTTCGTTCCATTTGAAAGCGAGATACGAACTCTCACAACATTTCATTAGCCCCCTGCTTGATTTTGAAGACGTGGGACATCCTTGTATCTACTTTGATGGCACCAGCATGTGCCGTTATGAAAGAATTTGCCAGCATGGCAAATGAATCTATCGAGTTTGGGGCCAGGTTGAGATACCACACTTCCCCCTTTGACAATATTTCTCCAAATATTTTCAGTAAGACGGATTGGATCTCATCGTCCTTTAGGTCATTTCCCATCACTGCACAACTGTAAGCATTAACATGTTCATTGGGGTCTGAGGTTATATTTACTTTGAAAGGTCTGGCATTCTCAACTTATGTGGAATGGGTTTTGAAGCCATTTCTTGCGAGAACAGCTTTTGTACAAACTTCTTTGAACCCAGAAAATGTAGGATTACGGTACACCCGCAATTTGGTCGACCCTGGAATGGTAGGTCTCGATCTTCTTATTGTTGGCTTCTATCTTTTTCTTGGCCGACTCGATCCGATTTGGGAGGTCCTAGAGCATCTTTACGATAGCGGGGTCGGCTGGCGACCTCAAGGGGCTGCTGTACTTTGGGTTTTTTGGTGGCTCTCTAGCTGAGCGAGTGCCAGCTGTTAGCCTAGAACATCTCAAAAATAGCGTAGATGCTAACCTCTTGTTTCTACCTAGCAGGGGTTTTTTGGTACTTCTTGTTTATCTCCATGATTTATGCTCCTGTTAGTGTGGGAGCTTATATCGACGTGTTGGGTATCACCTGAGTACGCATCAATGGGAATTGGTTCTAGTGCATTCTTAGGGTTTCGTGTTGGTACACCAACACCAGGACGTCCTCTCCATGGTCTTTAAGGTTGTTCCTTTCACAAGCATTTACCGAGTTAGACATTTTGACCTGAAATCAAAGATCTTGGACTAGAAAAAGTTGAAAGGAGACTTGTGTTATGTAGTTAAACCATCAAGAAATAATCACTATTAGTTTTAGCCCCACGATGGGCGCCAAACTGTTTATATTGAAAATGGTAAAAATAATTAAATTCAATTTTGTGGTTCTAAAAATACATGATCTATATTTACGCTTATTGTTAGGCAGTGGATACTAAGTAAAATATTACAAACCAAGATTATATCTTAGAGGCAGTGTGATAATCAAACCATGCGGCTGGAGATCGGGGCCTCGAGCTGTCATATATGAGGCCTCGAGGTCAAGTTGGGTGGCAGGCTTACGAGGGAGGACTAATAGAAATGGGAGCTATGATGATGGCTCTTTATGATCAATGATAAGCAATAAATGATGAACAATAATTGAAGACAATGAATATAAGCAATAAATGTAAGTAATGAGATCAAGAGAATTATGTTAAAGAGCAGAAAGAATGTTCTTGTATTTTCAGTATGGAATGTCGGAGACTACAAAATGACAAGGATCTCCTTTTTATGATGGGGAATCCCAACATAGTAAAAATTCATTTATTAAAAAGTCATGGGGCTTGTGCAACAATTTAAAGCCATTGTACGGGTTTGGACTAGCTTTCTGAGCTCTAGACACATTCCTTGGGAAACTCGAACCGATCAACCAACGTTACTGATATACCCTGCCTTGAGGCCAACCGTATCATACCCTACCTAGAAGTAGATTACCAAGAAACCTCGTGGTCAAAGCCCCGAGCTAGACTTCGATCCATTAGGGGAGGAAAATCATCCAAGGAGCCTAGGTGACTGTAAAATCGAACCGCTAAGTTTAGCCGTATACAAGTGCTAATTGTTATTTAAAGGTTTATATAACTACTCGACCAGTTATTTTATTTACATAAGCCACATTTATCCGATTAAAACTTTCTGTATGTGTACTTGTGATTATGTAACTTGCAGGGGTGATTGGTTTCGTTTCGTGGAACTTTTGAGTTGTCTTGGATTACTTGGTTCCTTGTTTGGAAGATTAGATTGGAAGTATTGACAGATGTTTGAATTTTTTGGAACTATCTCAAAATAGTGTTTTGATGGTACTAATATATTCTTATGGTGATCTTGGACTTAAGTTTATGCCCGAAGCTTAATTCGGAGGTTCTTAGGATGAATTGGCTCTTTTTGTTGGAGTTGATTTAAAATTTTCCGATGTTTGACCAAGGGTTGAATTTTTTGATATTAGATTCAAATGTTAGTTTCCAGACTTGAAATATGTCCATTTCTTCATTTGGAACTTGTCTGCAAAGTTTGGTACCATTTCGAGTTGGTTTAATAGGAATCAGATGCTTTTGTTATTTTAGAAGTTCTTGAGTTGCATTGGGAATTTGATATGTGCTGGTGTTAGATTTGTAGTTCCAGAAGTTATTATGGTATTATTAGCACGCGAGCAAGTTTGTAAGATATTTTTGGACTTGTGTGAATATTTGATGTGGAGTTCCGAGAATTCAGGTGAGTTTCGGACGCATTTCGGATTGTTTCAAACTGTTTCAGCAAATGCTAGTTTTTGGATGGTTTTTCGGTCTCGCAAATGCAAACACCGATTTGCATTTGCAATGGCCATTGTCGTAACTGCAAAGGGAGCTAGGAATGAGTGGCTTGCGATGGGGAGCTGGGCATAGGTAAGCCACATTTGTGATCTTTTTTTTGTAATTGCGATGCCTCCTGGGTTCGTACTTGTGGAACCTTTGTCACATTTGCGACATGCATAGTACTGGGCAAGCATTACATTAGTGATGCATGTATCATATTTGCAGAGGTTGTGTGACCACCAAGCCGGTCATTTTTTGTATTGTCGTCCCGTCCCCTTATTTATTGACGTTCCATGATTGTTGGATTAGTTTCGAGCAAGTTATAAAAGGAAATGGGACATTTAGTCCCAAAGTTGAAGGCTTAAGTTGAAAGAGCTTGTAGGAGTTTGACTTTTATGGAGAAGAGACTAGAATAGAGTTTCGATGGTTCCGATAGCTTAGTATGATGAGCTCGTAGGTTTGTTAGCAACTTTTTTGGCGTAAGTTGAAAAGTTGAAGCTTTGAAAGGTTGATAAGTTTGTCCGAGCATTCAATTTGTTGATATAGGGTTCAGATTTTTATTTCGAAAGTCGAAATAGGTCTTTTCTATCATTTGGGGCTATTATGCAAAATTTGAGGTTATTTTGAGTAAATTTGATGTGGTTCAGAAATAGATTTTGAAGTTGAAAGATTATTAGTTTCATTAGACGTTAATTGGGGTTCGATTCATGGGTTTGATGTTGTTTGATGTGATTTGATAATTTGAGTAAGTCCTTAATGTCACACCCAAACCTGGGGAGGCATGGTTGGCACCCGGTGCCGCACTAGCCCGAGCGAACTACATTGTAACTAATTTTTTTTCTATTAATATCATTGGCCAATATGGCCACAACTCATAATGCATAACTATAAGTGGGCAAATGTTGTATGAATGAACCATTGTTCTTAAAACGTGAATACATATGAGTCATCAAGACCTCTGCCATATTGTACAAAATAGACCTTTATCTCCAAAGCCTCTAAAAATATTCGACATCAAATGGGACAGGAACCCTTCCTAACCATCAATTGGCAGCAAAACTCTAATACGATGACCTATAGACTCAATTGTAATCCGAATAAAGTGGAGTCTTACCGACCTTTCATTGAATGCTAACGTCGTCTACTATGCTCGTCAAACTGATTACTTATACATGCAAGCATGAATGCAACGTCTACAATAAAATGAACGTCAATACGAATAATGTACTGAGTATGTATGGCGGAACATAAACATAATAATAAGTCAACACTAATTAAAGACATGTAAGAAACAACCTGAATCTCTTTATATGCATACTTATTATATTTATATGCATAATGCTTCTCTTTGAGACTATCACCCATATCATAAGATGCATGTCTGCCCAAGTGATTAGCGATAGCTGGTCGATCGGTTGTAGCTCGAGGGCAAATGCGTAACTGTCCAATTGGTGGTAAATAATGATACATAAGTACCCAACTAGTGTAGCTGCCTGACCGATCATAGCCTTATGGTAAATGCATGAGTTCCCGACCCGGCCATAGCTTGGTGGTAGATGAAGATGCATGTTCGCGTAATCGGCCATAGCACGTTGGTAAATAAAAATGTGTGACTATCCAACCGGACATAGCACGATGGTATATGCATGAGGATGTATGTATTACAATATTATAAACATTAACATCTCTATCAAATACTTTAGTAGAGACTTAAGAACATGCTTAGACATGCTTGAATATTTGTTTACAGGAATAAATAATATGGATATCCTTAACTGCTAAGAGTAAAACCATTATGAAATAACATTACATTTACATATCTTTACTCAAATCATACCAAAAAAAAAAATGAATTAGCCTTAACATACCTACTTGCTCGTAAGAACTCGAAAGTGTCGCGGATGAAGAATAAGATTTGGATCACATTCAAAAGAATTATCCTCAAAGTGAGAACCATGGTTGCTAGGAATGTTTCTTATTCCACAATAACTTATCCTCAAAGTGTTGGCATGAAATCCAAAAACAAAAGAACTAATCATTAACTAAAGGGATGCTGAACGTTGTAACTTCATTCTTCACACGAAATGAAATGTAAATGTTATAAGTAGCTTTTGCCAAAATGAAAGCAAATGGCCATTTAATTCTTGGCTTCCACCAGGCCATGTCTTAGCGGTGAGAGTCCTGTATTTGTGACAAATAATGCCTACTAAGACAAAAGATATCTACCACGTTCTTATCCCCATATTTTAGTACTTAATGTATATAAAAACTATTTTCACTATCCAATTTTTAATGTCCTAGTTATTAGTAGTAATTGATAGGCATTTTATAAAATTAAGACACATACCTATACGTCATAAAGAGGGAATCTGTGACAACCCGACCCGTCGTCACGTGAGTTATCACTCCATTTTCCCCGTATTGTATGGATTCGTATTTCAATATTAGTATTAAATTCGATCGGGTATAATTAAATTGGTTTTGGTTGGAAATAAGGCACATAGCCTCTTAGAAGAAAGCTTGTATTAGAAAAGTCAACCGGAAGTTGACTATGTGGTCTGAGGATTCGAATGTGAATTATGATGGTTCGGTTAGTTTCGGGAGATAATTTGTGACTTAGGAGTGCGATCGGAATTGAATTTGGACGTCCGGTGTAGAGTTAGGCTTGAATTGGCGAAGTTTGAATTTGGCGGATTCCGATTTATAGGTGAGATTTTGATCCAAGGGTCGAAATTGAATTTCGAGAGTTGCAGTAGGTTCGTTAGGTGATTTTGGATATGTCCACAAATTTTCAAGTCAATCGGATGTCGTTTGGTCGGATTTTTGATCGAATGCGAGATTCATAAGTTTGAGTTTTACTTAGGCTTGAATTTGTCGTAAATTGATGATTTTTGTATTGTTGGGTGCATTTTTATGATTGGAACAAGTTCGTATGATGTTTTGGGGTATGTTGGTCATATTGGTTGAGGTCCCGAGGTCCTCGGGGTTGTTTCGAGTGGTCACCGGAGAGTGTTCGACTGTTTGAATGTTGCAGAAGTTCAGCAGAAATGTTGTAGAAGGTTTCGTCTATGCAATCGCATAGATGGCATTGCTTGCGATAGGCTGGGAGAGGGGTATGCTTTTGTGATGTGTGTTCGTACTAGGTGGTATGCGATCGCATTGGTCTGGAAGATTGAGCTGTGCGTTCGCACAAAGGGGTATGCGTTCGCAAGGTTGTTGGGCCTGGGGTCCCTGGCAGTGGTGTGTTCTATGGATCACATGGTTTCTATCAAATCACATAGTGTTATTTTGGGAAGGAGGAAGTTTGTGCTATGCGATCGCAATGGATGTGATGCGATCGCATAGAGTAATAACTGGGCAGACAAACCTGTTTTTATAATATTTCATCCGCGACTTGGGTTTCCATATTTTTTCACCACCTTGAGAGCTTGTTGGTAGATTTTGAAGGGGATTTTCACGGAAAGTGATTAGAGGTAAATCTCCTATCCTAGATGTGTCATTTAACCGAAGAATCATCCGTTACTTCTATGAATTTGGGCATACCAATTTAAGAAATTAGGGCTTGATTTTTACTATGTAAATTTGTGGTTTGGTGGCCTTTTGAACTCCTATTTTGATGAACTTTATATGTATGGACTCGTGGTGAGACGAAGATTCAATGTGAATTTCGTAATTTTTTGAGAAGTGGGCCCGTGGCTCGGGTTTTTCCAACTTCTTATTTTTGGTATTTTTCGAGTTCTTTCGATTGGGTTGTGTCCCATTAGCCTATTATAACATATTTCTTGTGGTTTTGGTCAGATTCTACACTCGAGGTGGTCGGGTTGCGAGGAAAGCGCAAAGGGAGCAAGGATTTTTGCCGCTTTGAGGTTAGTAATGGTTATGAATGATATACTGAGGGTTTGAAACCTCGTATTTGCACTATGCGGTGCTATGTTGAGATAAAATCCGCTTCATATTATGAGCGTAGTGATGTTCCTGCTGGGGATTCGGACTTGGTCCATCTCGATTGACTTACTGCACTTTTTGACTAAGACTTAGTTGTACCCGTATATCTTGGGCTAGTTTCCATGTTTGGGGCCTTGTGCCGATCTGTAGAACTCTTAGAGAGCCTGTGAGTTGATTGACTTCACTTTACCAATTGAACACACACCATCTGTCCTGACTTTGACTGTAAATCATAAAATAAACTAGACGTAGTAACTTTCACCCTAGAAGAGCAATACCTAGGGTTGAACACCCTGTCATAGCTGAGTGGGCCCGGGAGGCCAAGTCTATTTTGACTGAGAGGGGTCAAGGACCCCGTAGTGAGGGTAATTAATATTAGTATTATATACTGGATCGGGCTACACGCTGCAGCATTATATATATAATATGGATCAGATTGCACGCCGTAGTAATACACTATATGGATTCGGCTGCACACCGCAGTATTATATATACTTTGTGGATCGGACTGCACGCCGCAGTAATATATTATATTAATCGGGCTGCATGCCGCAACATTATATATATTATATTGATCAGGCTGCACGCCGCTGTAATGTATTATATGGATCGGGCTGCACGCCGCAGTGATATATTATATGGATCGGATTGCACGCTGCAGTATTATATTAATATATTATATTGATCTGGTTTCACGCCGCATCGATATATTATTTGTATCGGACCACGCCGCAGTATTATAGCGCTTGGGCTGAAGAAGCCCCTCCGGAGTCTGCACACAACCCAGTGATTGGATTGGGCTACGTGCCGCAACACTATATATATATATATATGTTATGTTGTATCGGGCTTCTTGCCACAACAATATTTATATTATATAGGATCGGCCTGTGTGCCACAGCATTATATATGTTATATTGGATCAGGCTGCGTGCCGAAGCAGTGTTAGTAACTGGTCGGACAAAAAAAGAGAGGTAGTTATCATAATCTCTCCCATATATAGCAATATTCACTATCGTTATTGCTGATATTAGAACAGTATAGTGTTCTTACCGAATTTCTTACATTCAGTTGTTATTTATTGTTGTCATTCATTGACTTGTAAGTACTCACTCTACTCCCTACACCTTTTGTGAAGATACAGGGATATTGCAGGCTTAGCTGTGCTTATCTGTTGTTGCCTAGTTCGGTTCCGGAGATATCGAGGTAGCTGCTGGTGTCCGTAGGACCTGATTTCTCCTCTTATCTATCTTTTACTTCCACATCTAGATTTTCCCTGTTTAGTATACTATTCCGTTGTATCTAGAGGCTCTGAGTTGTGATGGCACAGCCGTTGGGCTGTTATTACTGTTGATTACGATTTCTGTAGTATTTCTATTGTTATCAAACTAAGAATTTTAAGCTAAAAGTGGTATTTAAGTTAATGATTTTGCTGGAAATGTTTAAATGGTCGGGATTGCCTAACAAGGTGTTTAGCGCCATCACGATTGGGTTTGGGGTCGTGACAGGATGGTATCAGAGCCTAGGTTACCAAACCTCGTGAGTCATAAGCCGGTTTAGTAGAGTCTCGCGAATCGGTACAGAGACGTCTGTATTTGTCCTCGAGAGGCTATAGAACCTTTAGGAAAACTTCATTTTCTTTGAATTCTTATCGTGCGTACTTTATTCAGCTTGATATATTTTTCTTGAAATTCCTTCCACACGTATGTATGCGCACGCGAGACGTAATCTCCGCTCAGTAGTCAATATACTACTGATTGAGCGCTCAGTAGTATATGTGCCTGGATGGCATATGATTCCCCGATCGAGGGGCGAGACGTAATCTCTGTGAGTTCATGTTGGGTCAGTCAGAAGGACTTGAGGCCGGATCTTTGCCTATGGCTTGGGCACCGAGGTGTTGATTTTGTGAGCTGGTGTTATGAATTAATACGTTCTGTATAGTCCCTAATTGTGGAAATGGCGGCTGGATAGCTATGTCATGAGAATGTTAGTACTGCGAGATGTGTCTGTATGAATTGGGAGTGACGAACTGTTAGATAATAGATGAGCTTTTAAGTGTTTGTTTTCTATTGCTGTTTGATTAGGTAGCGTATGAGGGTTGAAGGCATGTTGAAATATTTAATGAGGCGAAGCAGGTTGGTTATCTCCTGCGGAGTATTTTGAAGGGTATGTGTTAAAATTTGAGGATTTGGGAACCCTTAAGAAATTGACTCAGCTGATGTGGGAATAAATGCGAGATTTGCAGAGAATGTCAGTGCTAGATGATATGTGTATTCATAAACTTGTTAATGACTTGATTTTAATCCCACAATAACATTATGGCATCGTTGGAGTAAAAGTTCTATGAACTGTTAAGAGTGAGCCAAGTTGGGGAGGTTGCTGTTGGTCAGCTGATTGCACGGATATGTGCAATGTTTGTTCCGTTCGAGGGATCATGGCGGATCAGTTGTTGTTGTATAAATTTAGTCGAGGATGGCACGGGTTAAGGAATATTTTTTCAAAGGTTATATGGTGCTACGTAGGTGTGAGAAAATACTAGCATGTTTCTAGCTGTTGATGATAAAGAATGCTCAGTGTATAGAGAAGAAAGGTGGTTGTTTATATCTGTATGAAATCATGTTATGCGGTGTCAGGGCACTAGTAAGGCACAAGTTGTTTCGTTCATTCAGGGCAGGTGAATTACAGTGAAATAAGAGTGAATGACTCTCGAGAATGGTTTTTCTGTGTTCAAGATTTTGCATGTAACAATCAGGTGTCATATGTTTTCTTATGTGGCTAGAGACTATGTTTTCATTAGAAAAGATCAAGACTTGTGGTACTTTATGTTAGTCATGGGATTCTACATATCCGCATTCGGGCGATAGTGGTAAACGAATTCAGGATAGCAGGAAGTTCTTCAAAGTAAAGCATTCTAGAATGTATTACTTCTGGGAAACATTTGAGAGGGTATTCAGTGGCCTATGGGTCTTAGACAGTGTGGTTTTATGTGCGACTATCAAGTGGTAACCTAGCATGAGGTATCGTTGTGCCACAACATAGGAGAATATCAGATCAAAGATGATTCGGGAAGGAAATTGGATAAATTGAGTAGCTTGATAATGAACCGAAATGGTATGGTAAGTATATGATTAATTATTGTATGTATTTCAAGTAATAAGCCTTGCAGGTATTGTGCAACAAAACTTTTATGTGCTAGCAGTTTGCTTAACTTTGTTTGGGTAAAAGGATTCAGTCCTGACAGTTTTGCTTGTGCAATGGAATTGGGAGAAAGCGTTCTTGATGTGTTTTACCGTGGTCTGTAAATGGGTATATTACTATGAGTATGTGAAGCATGGAGTGTGTACTATTTTTCTCCTATAGGGGACCATGAAAGTCTTGATTAGTTGAGTGCGTCGATGTCTCCAGCGTAGAAGAGAGATAGGAGTCTTCATGTTATCCTAGTGTGGTATGGTCTATAAGTTACGATATGGAGAATTAGGATTTGTGTGTTCAAGGTTTTGGTTTAGTTCATAATAGGAAGTCATTAAATTCTTGAGCAGCACGGGCAGTTGCAGGTGAATGAAGAATAGACCTTCAGATAATTAAGGAAATGGTATTTGCTATTGTAGTTGTTTGACAAGGGTATATGTTTGGTCAAAAAGGGTAAGGTGATGTAAACTGATGATACTTCAGCAATATTACAACATTTTTCTAGTGGGATCGATTGTTGATAATTGGTTTGTTGATGGTGCAGCGAAATTCTTGAATATCTTGCGTGGTATGAATGGATACTCGATGATTGTTATGTATTTGTACGGTGGAGTGTGGCATCAGCCATGGTGATTCATCTGTTATATGTGTTGGAGACTAGAAGTTCTAGTGATCCGACTAGTGCAGTGGTTGTAGATCATGTATATCGACATCATCTAGCGGTTATTGGAAATTGGATGTCCTAGTGGATCTTTCTTGGCGTGGTATGTTAAATTTGGGTTATGATATTAGATGGAAGACTGGTCGTTCTAGTGTCAGATTGTCTAGGCTAATATGTTATAGGCTATTTCGGAAATGCCACAGGCTGCGTGTGCAGGTGCGTCAGATTATGTTCTATGAGGGTAGCTTGTATTCCAGAGACCAGCGGACGGCTAGCAAGCACTGGTTCATTAATTGGGCCTTCATGGCGGCTGTCAGTGCAGAGGTTTGTACCATTGATTCTATTTCGATATTGGGGGACTTGTTTAGATTTGCTTCTTATGGGCGGGTATGAAACTATATGTGTTTATTGTAATGAGCAAAATTTGGCTCGATCTGCATCCCCTATGTGAGATAGTTGGGAGGATCAGGTGGCACGCTGCCATGGGTATGTTATCTGGGTCGGGTTGCACGCCGCAACAGTGTGATATGGAGAATAGTTTTCTGTATGGTACTTTGTATGCCTTGCTTCCTCTATTATGAGGAAAATCCGTATTGGGTGTTGCTCAGCAAATAGCGCATCGGTTGCGTCCTATTAGGATTGAATAGTGTATATTAATTTCTTCACCATGGGTATGATCGATTGCGTGGTTTCAAACCTCAATCTATGCGTGGGTGATCATGTTGAGCATGGTGACTTGAGGTGCTTCATGGGTAATAGTGTTTGGATAGAATCACGCATTGTGGCAAGGCCACGTTAACTTATGACATTTCAAGGAGAATTAAGGTACTCTATTTCTATGATGTGAGACAGGATCTCAGATTTATGTTGTAATGGTGTTGTTGCGCTTGAGGTACGACATTTTCGTTGAGTCATTGTCGTGACGTGAGTATGTTCAGACTGATTTTCATTGGTGCATATATTATACAAGTTGTGGCTTAGGCCTGTGTCGAAGTGTCATATAACCAGAAGGGTGATTAGAGTTGAAGTGATCATTAGAGTCATTAATGAGCATGAACCAATTTGATTTCAGCTTGTTAGAAGGGTAATATCGAGGTTTGCCTCGGAAATATTTTCTAGTATCAGTCAAGAGGGAAATGGATTCATGAATGGTTGATCTGAGAGATGGTTTCGATATATCGCGCGTTTCAGTTACCATTGGCAGTATATGAAAGTGTGGGAATAAGACTTTAGCTAACAAAAAGGTTTTGTATCGGTATCCGGTTATTGTGGGTAATTACTGTAAATGGAAGTTATCACTGCATGTGTTTGAGTTATATGGGATATCATATTATTGCAACCGAGGTTGTAGGTATGGATTATTACAGCTGGTTCAGGTTCATTCTGAGTACACATGTGAGGTTCTGATCTTGTGTAAAATTTCAGAGGATGAAATGTAGTCCTATGGCTTAAGGGTTAGATGGACTGTGAAGTTGCCGCTTTATTGTGTTATTGGACCTATGTGAAGTAGGGTGACATAGGATCACCCTAATTTATATGCATAGTAAAGTTATTCAACTATTGGGTAGCTTCTAGTACAACTCTGGGTACGCTCGAGGACGAGTGTTTGATTAAGTTGGGGAGGATCTGACGAGCCGACCGAGTCGTCACGTGAGTTACTGCTATGTTTCCCCTTTAGTGTATAGATTCATGTTTCAATATCAGTATTAGATTCGATCGGGTGTACTTGAATTGGTTTTGGTTGGAAATAAGGCACATAGCTCTTAGAAGAAAGTTTGTACTAGAAAAGTCAACCGGAAGTTGACTATGAATTCCGGTGGTTCAGTTAGCTTTATGGGTTGATTTGTGACTTAAGAGTACGATCGGAATATAATTTGGAGGTCCACTGTACAATTAGGCTTGAATTGGTGAAATTTGAATTTTGGCGGATTCCGGTTGGTAGGTGAGATTTTGATTTGAGGGTTGGAATGGGATTTCCAAGAGTTGAAGTAACTTTATTAGGTGATTTTGGATATCTCCGCAAAGTTTCAGGTCAATTGGATGTCGTTTGGTTGGGTTTTTGATCGAATGAAAGATTCGAAAGTTTGAGTTTGACTTAGGCTTGAATCGGTTTTGAATTGATGAGTTTTTTGTATTTGGGCGCGTTTTTATGATTGGAACAAGTTCGTATGATATTTTGGGGTATGTTGGTGCTTTTGATTAAGGTCCTGAGGGCCTCTGGGTGGATTCGAGTGGTCATTGGAGAGTGTTTGAATGTTTGAAAGTTGTAGAAGTTCAACAGAATGTCGCAAAAGGTTTCCTATATACGATGTCATAGTAGGATGAAAGAGGGGCTTGTTTTTGTGCTAAGCGTTTGCACTAGGTGGTATGCGATCAAATTGGTCTGGGAGATTGAGATGTGCGTTCGCACAAGAGGTATGCGTTCACATAGGTTGTTGGGCCTGGGGTCTCTGGAAGTGGTGTGTTCTATGCGATCCCTGGGGTGCTATGCGATCGCTGGGGTGCTATGCGATCGCATTGTGTTATTTTGGAAGGATGAAGTTTATGCTATACGATCGCAATGGATGTGATGCGATCGCATAGAGTAATAACTGGGCAGACATACCTGTTTTTATAGCATTTCATCCGCGACTTGGGTTCAGTAAAGGGCTTTTTGATAGATTTTGAAGGGTATTTCGAAGGAAAGTGATCGGAGGTAAGTCTCGTGGCCTACATACGTCATTTAATCTAAGAATCATCCATTAATTCTTTGAACTTGGACATAAAATTGAAGAAATTAGGGCTTGGTTTTTACTATGTAAATTGGGGGTTTGATGGCCTATTTGAACTCCGATTTTGATGAACTTTATATGTACAGACTCGTGGCAAGACAAGGATTCCGCTGATGTGAATCTCGTAATTTTTTGAGAAGTGGTCCTGGGGCTCGTGTTTTGCCAACTTCGTATTTTTAGGTTTTTTTCGAGTTCTTTCTATTGGGTTATGTCCCATTAGCCTATTATAACATATTCCTTGTGGTTTTGGTCAGATTCATAACCCGAGAAAGTCGGTTTGCAAGGAAAGCGAAAGGCGAGCTAGAATTATTGTCGGGTTGAGGTGAGGAACGGTTATGAATGATATATTGAGGGTTTGAAACCCCATATGTGCCCTATGTAGTGGGATGTTGAGATAAAACACGCGTCATATGATGAGTGTGGTGATGTTCCTGCTGGTGACTCGGACTTGGTCCATCTTGATAGATAATTTGTTGCACTTTTTGACTGAGACTGAGTTTACCCGTATATCTTGGGCTAGTAGCCATGTTTGGGGCCTTATGCCTATCTGTAGAATTCGTAGGGAGCATGTGTGCTGATTGACCTTAGTTCACCAATTGAGCACACACCATCTGTCTTGACTTTGACTGTAACTGGACGTAGTAACTTGCACCCTAATTGACCAATACCTAGGGTTGAACACCATGTCATAGCTGAGTGGGCCCGAGAGGCCAAGTCTGTATTTACCGAGAGGGGTCAAGGACCCCATAGTGAGGGTAATTGATATATAAATATACCGCATCAGGCTGCACGCTGCAAAATTTTATATATATATATATATATATATATATATATATATATATATATATATTATATTGGATCGTACTGCACGCCGCAACATTATATATATAATATGGACTGGATTGCACGCCGGAGTAATATATTATATGGATCAGGCTGCACGCCGCAGTAATATATTATATGGATCGGGCTACACGTCACAATGTTATATATATTATATGGATCGAACTGCACGCCGCAGTAATAATTATATGGATCGGGCTGCACGCCGCAGTGATATTTTTTATGGATCGAACTGTACGCCGCAATAATATATTATATGGATCGGGCTACACGCCCCGGCAATATATTATATGGATTGGACTGCACACCGCAGCATTATAGCGCTTGGGCTGAAGGAGCACCTCCGGAGTCTGCAGACACCCCTAGTGAGCGTAGTACGATATTATTTAATAGGGATGCGCGTGGCAGCATTTTATATATATTATATTGGAATGGATGCGCGCCACATCAATATATATCATATTGCATAGGGAAGCGCACCACTGCATTATAATATTATATTTGATCGGACTGCGCGCCACAACAGTGTTAGTAACTGGTCGGACAGAAAAAGAGAGGTAGTTATCAGAATCTCTCCCCTGTTTAGCAATATTCACTGTCCTTACTACTGATATTAGAACTATATAGTGTTCATACATGGTTTCTTACATTCAGTTGTTATTTGTTGCTATTACTGACTCTACTCCATGCACCTTGTGTGAAAATACATGGATCCCGGAGGCTTAGTTGTGCTTATCTGCTATTGCCTATTTCGGTTCCTGAGATATCGAGGTAGCTGCTAGCATACGCAGGACGTAACTTCTCCTCTTATCTATCTTTTACTTACACATCTAGATTTTCCTTATTTAGATATTGTTCCGTTGTATCTAGAGGCTCTAACTTGTGACGCCGGATCCTTTAGGCTGTTATTACTGTTGATTATGGATTCCGTAGTATTTCTGTTGTTATCAAACTGAGAATTTAATGCGAAAAAATGGTAGTTAGGTTATTGATTTTGCTGGAAATGATTAAATGGTCGAACTTGCCTATCAAGCTGTTTGGCGCCATCACGACCAGGATTTGGGTCGTGACAGATTCATTTTTTTCCACTTTAATAACAAGAATTTAGTTATTTGTATTATTAATTCATAAAATTGTACAAAGATAACATTCGTATGACAAGATAATTTCTATTCTTATAATCAAGAAAATTCCACTTATAAACTTCCTCGTTTTATGTATAAACTTAAAGCATATTCGAAAGTAGTAAGATTAATAAATAACTATATAAAATTATATTTTTCCAACTTTTTTATATTCCCATCAAAGGAAATATCATATCAAAATATATTCTACAGTATCAAGGTTGTTAACTTATGATGTCTTACAATAACATTGCCACAAATCCTCTATAACCTCATGAATTACATTAACCCCTTCAAACTCCTATGAATTACTACGGCTCAATCTAGTACAAAAGTACGTGATGTTACACTACTAACATTAGAGACCCCCTCGTCACTGTACACGTGTAATCCTTTAGGTGCACACCTAATGACTCACCATTAAATTTTACACTTGTACGCCATGCACTTTAATTTCAATGACTCATATGTGCACACTTGTACTCGCATTTTCAAGGTCTGCTGGGTTCGCAGTTGCAAACCATTGTTCGCATTTCCCATATTTGCGCCTGTAATTTTTCATGCTTAGCCGATTTTATGCCCAATTTTTCATATTTCTCAGACCCAAACACCCTTTGGCGATTTTTCAAAAACTCTTCCTTCTCCATTTCAATTGTAAGTTGATTTTCACTTAATTTCTTCAATCTTTATCCTCATTTATCATGGTTTATCTTCAAATGAAGATTTTTCATGCGTGAAAATGGGAATTTTAGGTAGAACCTAGGTTTTCTAAAAATTGATAATTTGGACGTCTATTTGAGGTACGATTTAAAAACAAATCATAGATATAAACTCGTGCAGGGGGGGCGGTAATGGATTAAGGGTTTTGATTCGAACCTAGGGTTTTGACCACGTGGGCTTGGTGGCATTTTAGAAAATTTTGAGCAAAATTATGGAAATTTTTTTTGTGCATTCAATTTGATTCAATTAGCATTTATTGATACATTGAAGTAATTTGTGACCAGATTCGAAATATTTCGTGGTTCATTCGATGTGTAAAGTTATTCCACAGGCTTGAGTAGATGTTGGAGAATTCGAGGTAGTGTTTGATCTAACTTTGGCTAGAGGGAATAGGATTAGAGTATCGTTTGCTAATTGCTGCATGTTGAGTACGGTGTATAGGCATGATGACGAGTATTTATACACTGGTGGCTAGCATGACCGTGAGTCCTTACATGGGCTTAATTTGATTTTGTTGTGACTTTTTCATGATTAGTTGATGATATATACGATGAGAAGAGTATGAGAAGCAATTATGAATTGTAGAATCTTTGGAGCGTTGGTTTGAACGCTGAAACGATAATTGAGAAAGAGATGTGGCTATTTTCCCTTGACGGGATGTTGAATTGGTTTGTTAAATTTTAGCCATCACCAGGACTTAGTCATGTTGTTGTATTCACTTGTCGTGATTTCTCGCATTTAATGTTACTCCCTCACCCTTTATCTGCAGTTGTTGTCAATGTAAATATGAAATCATTATCTAAGGATTGGGTTGCTCACCATAACAATACTAAATATATATGGATTGGGTTGCACGCAGCATAACCACTAAATATAAATGGATCGGGTTGCACGCCGCACCACCACTAAATATAATTGGATCGGGATGCACGCCGCATCACCCCTAAATATAATCGGATCGGGTTGCGTGCCAGGACATATTATGGGTTAAGTGTGCTTGTTTTCCTATGTTGATTATCCTTCTCTCGTTGAATATTTTTGTCGTATAGTTTTATTCTCTTCTTGGTGACTTTATATTCGGACTATTATCTCCCTTAAGCATGCTCCCCTTCCTCTTAGATGTTTTATTTTTGTTTCAATTGCATATATATATATATATATATATATATATATATATATATATATATATATATATATATATATATATATATATATGTATATCTTTAACTGCACAGGTTTGTTTGGTAGTCCTATCTAGCCTTATCACTACCTCACCGGGTTTAGGCCAGGCACTTACCAGCACATGGGGTCGGTTTTGATGATGCTATACTCTATGCATCATTTTGCACATATCCTAGTGGTTGAGCAGCATTTGAGTAACAGTAGCAGATTGGGAGTGAGTTTTCTGTTTAGAGACGCCGAGGTATCATTGCAGATGTCTGCATGGCCCAGAGTCTCTTCTATCTCTATTTTTGTTTGTATTCTGTTGTGTCGGAGAAACCATTATTGTATTTTATTCAGGCTCTGTATTTAGCATCCTGTAAAAGTTCGTGAGTTCGTGACTCCAGTCTTGGATTGAGGTTGTATTCGAATTTCCGCACTTGATTTTCACTTTAATTGATGTTAAAATTTCTGCTTTTATATTAAATTTCCCATTTTTTATTTATATTGTCGATGTTGTTAAAACCAGTATGTAATTAATTGGCTTGCCTAGCTCCCAATAGTAGGCACCATAATGACCCCCGATAATGAGAAATCTATGCCGTAATAAGCTGGTAAGAGAGCACTAGGTTACATAGGTCTCACAACTCACGGACAACCTTAGAAGAGACTGAGGGATCGGTACATAGACGTCTGTATTTATCCCCCATACGCTACAAAGCTAGGAAAAAACTTAACTTTTATTCTTTCCCGTCGTGCGTTTCCATTTTCCCAAACACAGATTGGATTTATACTCTATTATTTCGCAGATGGCGAGATCACGCACTTCCTCATCTACCACTAAGCAGTCCAAGCCCCGAGCAGTAGCCCTAGAGGCGGAGCCTCGTGTTGATTTGGATGAGGAGGTTCCAGCCCTAGTAGCTTCGGTGAGCCTAACTCAAGTCCTAGAGGGGTTCAAAGCTACCACTGTTCTTTAGGATTCCTTTGTGAGCCAGGTATAATGGCTCAGGCCGAGAGTGAGATCCCGAGTCAGTAGGCTGCCAATGTGAGCCGTAGAGTTGAGGTGGTCCTGCCATAGGGAGGCGGTCATAGGTCGGATAAGATGCCCCATCATGCAGGCAGATTTAGTAGTACCTCTTCTTGAGGTAGAGGTACTTATGGAGAAGCCAACCTCCCATGCCCTTTTAGTCTGCTCCCTATGTCACCCATGGTACTTCAGGTGTTCATTTAGGTTGATAGGTGAGTATGGTCTCAACATGAGGGTTTGCCCCAGGTTGAGGGGTGCTCAGCCGCAGTAGATGAGGTTTTTCCATGCTTGTGGTGATCCGAGGCATATTGTCATATTTTGTCCTAGAGCTTCGAGCAGCTCTTTATATCAGAGTTCTCGTACTCAGAGTTGCGCACCAGAGGTTCCTTAGCTTGCCCAACAAGTCAGAGGTGGTTGCAGAGTTGATAGAGGTTGAGGTAGAGGTCATTGAGGTAGAGCTTAGGCCGCCAGAGATAGACTCTAGCCAACAGTCGGTCCGTAGGTTGAGTTGTCAGATAAAGACATTATAATCACTATTCTGATTTGTGATAGAGATGCTTCAGTGCTATTTGACACTAGTTCTACATGTTCGTATGTGTTGCACCATAGTTGGTCATACCTAGTGATGCTTGATTACTCCTTCATATGTATCTACACAGGTGGGTGATTCTATAGGGGTCGATCGAGTTCCCCAGTCCTGTGTGGTAGTGTTTCAAGGTCCTGAGACCCGTGTTGATATTGCTCTTAGACATGGCGAATTTCAACTTTATATTGTGGATGGATTGCTCGTCCCTGTGTCATCTATCTTGGATTGTCACCCCAAGATCGTGACCTTGGCTTCACCAGATTTTCCCCGTTTTGTGTGGAGAGGGACCCCAGGTCATACCACCTGCAATGTTATATTATATGTGAAGGTTCGGCGTATGATTGAGAAGAGGTGTTTAGCCTCTTTGGCGCATGTTCGCAACTACAGCACAGTGGTCCCTTCTAATGATTCTATTCCTATTGTTAGGGAGTTCCTTGAGGTTTTCCCTTCATACTTGCCGGGCATGCCGCCCGACAGGGATATTGATTTTTATATTGATCTGGCTTCGCATGCAGCCCATTTCCATACCTTCGTATCACATGGCCCCTCCATATTTAATGGAGTTAAAGGATCAGTTGCAAGATATGCTTGAGAAGGGTTTCATTCTACCCGGCATTTCGCCTTGGGGTGCTCAAGTATTATTTGTGAAGAAAAATGATGGTTCGATGAGGATGTGCGTTGATTACCAGCAATTTAACAAACTGACAATTAAGAACAAGTATCCTCTGCCAAGGATCGATGATTTATACGACCAGCTTTTTATGCGAGGGTGTTTTCAAAGATAGATTCGAGATCTGGCTAGAATCAACTGAGGATTAGGGCGTCTGACGTCCCCAAGACAGCATTCCTCTCTATGTATGGGCATTATGAGTTCCTGGTCATGTTATTTGGGTTGACCAATTCCCCAGTAGCATTTATGGAGGTGATAAATCGAGTGTTCAGACCTTATTTGACTTGTTCGTGATATTTCTCATTGAGGATATCC
The DNA here is from genome assembly GCA_034376525.1 of Nicotiana benthamiana. Lineage (NCBI taxonomy): Eukaryota > Viridiplantae > Streptophyta > Magnoliopsida > Solanales > Solanaceae > Nicotiana > Nicotiana benthamiana. The sequence goes on from CM067339.1 coordinate 123,184,524, forward strand.
TCATACACTCCCGCAATTAGGAGGAGTACGAGCAGCACCTCTGAGTGGGTCTTCAGAAGTAGAAAGATAGTCATTTATATGCTAAGTTTTCGAATTCGGTTGCATTTATGGGTCATGTTGTATCAGCAAATGGAATCCAGGTTGACCTAAAAAAGATTGAGGCAGTCAAAAACATGCCTGGACCAGCTTCAGCTATAGAGATTCAGATTTTCCAGGGGTTAGAAGGTCACTACTGTCGGTTTGTGGATGAGTTTTCATATATTGCATCCCTCATAAGCATATTGACCCAGAATGGTGCCCAGTTTGGATGGTCGGATGAGTGTGAGGCGAGCTTCCAGAGGCTGAAGATAGCTCTAACTACGACACCAGTGTCAGTTTTTCCCACAGGTTCAGGGCCCTATACAATCTATTGTGATGCTTCCCGTGTTGAGCTTGGTGCAATGGCAAAGTCATTGCCTATTCATCAAGGCAGTTGAATATCCACGACAAGAATTATCCGGTTCATGATCTAGAGTTGGCAGCCATCAATTATGCTTTGAAGATTTGGAGGCATTATCTATATGTTGGGACGTGTGAGGTGTACACCGATCACAAGAGTATTCAATATCTTTTCAAGAAGAACGATTTTAATTTTAGGCAGAGGAGATTGTTAGAATAAGTGCTTATCGCTGGGGGGGGGGTGAATAGCGTTTTATAAAAAATTCTGCAGAAATAAAAATTAACTTGAATCCAATGGCGGAATTAAAAGAGTATGGAAGAGATGCACCGATTTTATACTGGTTGGCCACAAGTGTGGTTACGTCCAGTCTCTCTCGAGACTCTCTCGAGGTTCTACTAAACTTGTTAAGCTTCCGGGTGCTTAACAAACCGTTACAACTGAGAACTTGAGTCACACAAGCCTCAACAACCGTTGCTCGAAGATACCACACTTCAAGACTTCAAATGAAGGAATAAAATGTTCCTTCTTACAACAAGGGATTATAGAATTTCCCTTCAAGTGTATAAACACTCAATACTCACTTGTACAATTGCTCTCTCAAAGAGTAGATATGAGTACAAATTAATAAGCTCAAGAATACAACAACTTCTTCAAGAAATTGGCTCTGTGATGAATTCAATATGAAATAATTGATGCAAGAGTATGTAAGCTTTTGTATGTTTATGCTCAGTTGTTGTGTTTAAAAAAGTGATTAGAGGTGTATTTAAAGGCTTCAAAATGCCCCAGACTGTTTCTTAATTGCCAATAAAAGTTCCTGATTCTGTGCTCATATAATCGATTAGAAGGTCTATATAATCGATTATTTGACCAACGTTCAAAAAACAGTCTCGTGATTTTAGGGAGAATAATCGATTATGTAGACTGTATAATCGATTATATGCAAATCTTTCAAAAGATCATATCTTGATTTTAAGGAGAATAATCGATTGTTTATGAAACATAATCGATTGTACGTTAACGTTCAAATATCAGTTTAAGATTCTGTGCTAACATAATCGATTATCAGCTTTGTATAATTGATTATTTTTAAGGTTTAAAACAACACTTTGGCAACGGTCTGAACATAATCGATTAGTTGAAAAGGATAATCGATTGTTTTGCTTCTATGAAAATTTCATTTAAACACTGTCTCAATGTAGTCGATTGTGGAAAACAGATAATCGATTACTTTGCAGTTTGAAAATTTCAGTTTAAGCACTGTCTCAATATAATCGATTGTTAAACATACATAATCGATTATTTGCTATTTTGAAAAACTCCAGATCACACTGTCTTAATATAATCGATTGTTAGCCAGTATATAATCGATTATCTTGCTATTTTTGAAAATTTCAATTTTGGCGGTCTTTACATAATCGATTATTTGTCCTATATAATCGATTATATGTGTCCAGTTCTGAAAGACATGTTTGAAAATCATTTTGGCTAACATGCAAATCATTTTGTTTGAATTCAAAGATGCATGTTTTGATGAAAATGATTTTCCGAGAGAGGCCAAGACTTGAATCTGTTGTTGAATCAAGATCACAATATAAAACAACCTATGTATATTTTCGTTGCTTTACTTGATCTTGTTCATTGCTTGAAAGTTAACGTTCCATGCTCGTTGGTTTGTCATTTATCAAAACCTACAAAGATGAACACACGTTTAGTTTTAGCGACTTGAGAAAGTATTTTCAACAATTTCCCCCTTTTTGATAATGGCAAACCAATGCCGGGATATGCATATTCAATTTATGATAATGACAGTTCAAGACAAGTATATGTATGTATGAATGAATTCCACCTCAATTTATGAGTTCCCCCTCAATTTATGCAAATGTGCATTAGTGTGCATAGCCCGTATTCTTCCCCCTTTTGACATTAACAAAAAGCAATAAAATTTTATTTAGAAAATTTTGAAATACATAATGGAAAAAAATAGACAGAATATTAACCAAATTTTATATAATAAAAACAAGAAAATTTATTCATTGTCATCATCGTCATCCTCTTCGTCATCCGGTACTTCTTCATGAAGGACAAGTCCAGCATATGGATAGTTAACATGATCAAAGTATCCATGAAGCTCATAAGTCAATCTAGTAACGTTTTGATCAATACGATTGACGGAGGTGGACAAAGAAGCAAGTTGATCTGAAATGGTTTGAGGAGTAGGAGCGTGAGGACGACGCATTTGAGGAGGAGGAGGAGGAGGAGCCACGCGTTCACCGACATTGGGAAAGGAAGATTCGAAAATTTCCCAATGTTTGGTGCCCTTTTTGATACGACCAACAGTGGTGTTGAAACCGGAAGCTTCAACAAGATTCATTATAATAAAGGCATAAGGAAGCGGTCTATCATCCCCAATGGCATCAAACATGTGAGTCAAGACGAACTTGCACCAATTGATGCGAGCCCCGGTGATAATGGCATGCATAAGTTTTGCGTCCTCATGGGAGATTGTGGTGTGATTGAATTTGCGAGGTTTGAGAACTCGAGTGATAAAATAGAATATTAGTCGATATTCCGGGAGCATGCCCCTAATTGTTGGGCGACGGTTGTCTAGTGTAAAATCAAATCCTCCAAGCCCAATTTGGTTAAAAAGAAGTTGTTCATCAAATAGTGCCCCTTCTTCTCTAGTATAGAGCGAAACGTTTCTCCCATTTCGAGGAAGTTGAGTGATGATTTGTAATGTTTCTTCAGTTAACAGAATTGGAACTCCATTAATGTTTGAAACAAATCACCATCCGCGTCTTGCTGAAGATTTGAATAGAAAGCGCGAATTAGGGGAGGATGAATGTGAGGATATTGAAGATATAGATATCAAGGAGTTGGCTTTGCCTAAGTATATTTGCAGTTGCCGCGGGGGCGCAAGATTCAAGATATTGACTGGTGGAATAGCGAGGAGGGAGGATTTCCTGACTCTCAAATTTTTCAGTGAATCGAGAGAGTTCGGGTTGAGTATCAAACCGCAAATAAGAACCGTCTTTGTAGGGAAAACGGGAGGAGGAGCGGCGGAAGAGGAAGCAACGTTTCTTCCGGAACGAGAGCGTTTGGAGTGCCTGCTTGTTATATTTTATGGAGGAGTTAGAGCTGTTGCAGAAATATTGGAGAGGATTCAAGAATATTTTTGAAGCTTAGATTGATTTTAAAGTGAGGATAATGAAAAGTGGAAGACCCTATTTATCGAGTAGAGGAAAGGAGAGCGTTGAATAGGAAAAAGCTGCAATTTTGGAGATTTCAAAAAGTCAGAAACGGAAAAAATTTGAACACTGACCATTGCTTAATCGATTATGGAGTCTAACTAATCGATTATTAAGGACTTTTGAATTGTACTCAGAACAGGAAAAAAATCGATTATGTGAGTGTTGCAGGAGCCAAACGGTAACACAATTTTAATACTGACCGTTTGATAATCGATTATTAAACCTGAATAATCGATTATGGACAATATTGGAATTATAGTCAGAAGACAGATAATCGAGTATGCGATTTGGGTAATCGATTATATGAAGGCAGTAGTATGGTCCAGTGATTCTGAGATAATCGATTATGGGATTGTGAATAATCGGTTATATTAAAGCAGTGAGTTATAATGTCCCGAGTGATTGTTGGATAATCGATTATGGAATTTTGAATAATCGATTATATGAAGGCAGTGTTATACGGACAATAGAGACGGTAAGAGATAATCGATTCTGCCAATTAAAAAAATCGATTATATTCAATAACTTGTAAAACTGAATCTTAACAAAATCGATTAGCTATACAGATAATCGATTAATATATATGATTGCAATAATCCTGCACAACTCAGATGTTAGAGATAATCGATTATGCGTAGTAAATAATCAATTATATGGCACCAGCGTTAAAGAATTCCCCCTGTCTTTGGGGCGATACCTGCAAAAGAAAATTAGGCGCCTCCGACGCTCAAGTCAGTGATTATTCAAAAATTAAATGCAACCTAAGTGTATGCATTAGATCAACGTAGAGTCAAGGATTCCGAGTTCACTACCAATACGGAAGAACGACTCTTTATCTAAAGGCTTGGTGAAGATGTCGGCCAATTGATGTTTAGTTTCAACAAACTCAATTTCGACATCACCATTAAGAACGTGATCTCTTATAAAATGGTGCCTAATCTTGATGTGTTTCGTTCTTGAATGAAGAATGGGATTCTTCGTCAAGCTTATGGCACTAGTATTGTCACATCGAAGAGGGACGTGATCAATACTAAAACCATAATCCGAGAGTTGTTGCTTCATCCAAAGGATTGGTGCACAACAACTCCCCACGGCTATATATTCAGCCTCTGTTGTGGATAACGCAACACTTGCTTGTTTCTTGCTAAACCAAGAAACTAATGAGCTACCGAGCAAATGGCACGTGCCACTAGTGCTCTTGCGGTCCAATCTGCATCCAGCAAAATCAGAATCGGAATAGCCAACAAGTTTGCATGAAGAACCTTTGGGATACCAAAGTCCCACATTTATCGTTCCAACAAGGTACTTCATTATCCATTTTACCGCAGTTAGGTGAGACTCCTTCGGACATGATTGATATCGAGCGCATAAACAAACGCTAAACATGATGTCCGGTCTACTAGCAGTTAAATAAAGAAGAGAGCCGATCATACCTCGGTACTTTTTGGTATCGACTTCCTTACCTTTTTCATCCTTGTCAAGATGGTCGGATGTGCTCATTGGATTGCCCATTGCTTTAGCATTGCTCATTTCAAATCGATTTAGCAATTCTTTGCAATGCTTAGATTGACAAATGAAAGTGCCTTCTTTCATTTGTTTCACTTGCAACCCCTAAAAGAAAGTAAGCTCACCCATCATTGACATCTCAAATTCACTAGTCATTAAATTTGAGAATTCCTTGCATAGAGACTCGTTAGTGGAACCAAAAATAATGTCATCAACATAAATTTGTACTAAAAGAATGTCATTGTCTTTACTCTTGATAAAAAGTGTAGTATCGACTTTCCCCCTATTGAATTCATTTTCCAAAAGGAATTTGCTCAAGCGTTCATACCAAGCTCGTGGAGCTTGTTTTAAACCATAGAGTGCTTTCTTGAGCTTGAAGACATAATCCGGAGATTTAAAGTCTTCGAACCCCGGGGGTTGTTCAACATACACTTCCTCTTGAATAAAACCATTGAGGAAGGCACTCTTGACATCCATATGATACAATTTAAAATTCATTGAAGATAAAGAACCAAATAATAAACGAATGGCTTCTAGGCGTGCAAAGGGTGCATAGTTTCTTCATAATCAATACCTTCTTCTTGATTATAACCCTTAGCAACTAACCTAGCTTTGTTTCTAGTGATAATTCCATTTTCGTCTAATTTATTATGAAAAACCCATTTCGTACCAATTATGGTATGATTATCGGGTCTTTGCACCAATTCCCAAATGTCATTACGTTTGAATTGGTTAAGCTCCTCTTGCATTGCCAAGGTCCAATGCTCATCCCCAATTGCTTCGGAAATGGTAGTAGGTTCAATTTGAGACACAAATGCCATATGACCTACCGTGTCTTTAAGAAGGTTTCGTGTACTTACCCATTTCTCGATGTTGCCAATTACCTTGTCGAGAGGATGGTCATTAGACGTCCTCCAAGCCTTGGGCATCACCGATTCTTCCTCTTGTTGAGGTGCTTCTTCCAATGGTTTTTCCATGCCTTCATCTTATATTTCATTTGAATTTTCCGTTTGCTCCTTGTCTTGAACATTCATCTTGTTTAAAGATTGTGCAAGATGATCACAAAAATCCTTTTTCGCCAAGCGAGCATCATTTTCACAAAATACAATATGGGGGAACTCCTCGACAGTTTCAGTACGATTATTGAATACCCTATATGCTTTGCTACGTGATGAGTAACCAAGAAAAATACCTTCATCAGATTTAGCATCAAACTTTTCCAAATTATCTTTTCCATTATTATGGATAAAATATTTACAATCGAAAACTCTAAGATGGGAGATACTAGGCTTTCTTCCCTAATAGAGTTCATATAGAGTTTTCATAAGTATCGGTCGAATGACTGCTCTGTTTAAAACATAGCAAGCGGCACTCACAGCATCCGCCCAAAATTTCTAGGAAACCTTTTGACTCATCGAGCAAGGTTCTAGCCATCTCTTCGAGACATCGATTTTTCCGTTCCACCACTCCATTTTATTGTGGTGTACGTGGAGCCGAAAAGGTATGTTCAATACCGAGTTCGTCACAAAAATCCGCGAAGAGATTATGATCGAACTCTCCCCCATGATCACTTCTTATGGAAGTGACGGTTGTATTCTTTTCATTTTGCACACGTTTAAGAAAACTTTTGAAAGCATGAAATGCATCACTTTTATGAGCTAGAAACAATGTCCATGTGAATCGAGAGTAGTCATCAACAATTACAAAAGCATATAAATTTCCACCAAGACTTTTAACTCGAGATGGTCCAAAAAGATCCATGTGAAGAAGTTGTAAAGGTCTATTGGTTGAAACAATATTCTTTGATTTAAAAGAAGCTTTTGTTTGTTTTCCTTTTTGGCATGAGTCAAAAATAGAATCTTTTTCAAAAGTAATATTTGGAAGACCAATTACTAGATCTTGTGAGACTAGTTTGTTTAAAAGATTCATGTTTATATGAGCTACTCTACGATGCCATAGCCACATGTTGTCTACTTTACTCAATAAGCAATTTACAAAACTTGATGAAGAATTTTCTAGATCAACCATATAGATATTATCTATTCTAATGCCACGAAGAATAATTTTGAAATCACGACGACGAATAACCAAGCATTCTTCGGAATCAAATAAAACAAGATTTCGCTTGTCACATAATTGACTTATGCTCAAGAGATTATGTTTTAAACCTTTAACTAACAAGATATTTTTAATAGCGTAGGTTTCGTCCTTACCGACCGAGCCAATGCCGATAATTTTTCCTCTGTTATTGTCACCGAAAATAACGCTTCCTCCTTCCTTGGGTTCTAGTTGAAGGAATTTAGATGCATCCCCGGTCATGTGTTTGGAGCATCCACTATCAAGGTACCAATGTACACTTGATCCCTTCAAACATACCTACAAAACAAATCAATGAGATTTTGGTACCCAAGCCATTTTGGGTCCTTGTACGTTAGGTGCAACGTGGTAGTGTGATTGACTCGTGTTGATGTGCCGATGTCGAGTAAAACACACGGGAGCTATATGCCCTATTTTGTTGCAGTAGTGACAAATGACATTTGGGTTATGCATTCTTCTAGGATGATAGTAATTTGAAGGTCTAAATCCGTTCATCCTATTTTTATAAAAATAATTTTGATGCACTTTTCGAGGATATTGTCTAGGTGGTCTAAACATTCTAACATTTCTTCAAACCTTTGTTCTAGGATGATTAACATTTCTAGGGTTACTATTTCTAGGTGGATTTATTTTAATTTCCCTAGGTTGAGTCTTAGGTGATTTAGGAATGGACTCAACCTTTTCTTTAGGCTCATTTTTATATCCTATACCGTTCTTAGTGGATTTCAAATTATCAAGAACATTATTCAAATTTTTGTGCGAGGAATTAAACTTGTGTAATGTGCTTTTGAGACTATCTACTTCTTCTTTCAAAGATTTGCAAGAAGAACAACCCTTGTTTGAGCCTTCGGGTTTGTCCATGCTTCTTTTGCCATAAAACCGGTTTTCTTCTTTCAACTTTTCATTTTCGAAATTTAATTTTTCAACTTCCTTTTCCTTTAAAGAAATTTGTTTTCTTAAATCAGTTATTGTTTTTGAAGCACAAATAAACTCATCATAAAGTTCATCAAAGGCGTCTTGCAATTCTTCAAAAGTGAATTTATTTTTGGAAGTGGTACATACCTCATTTTGTTTTTCTTCATTTGCCATGAGACATAAGTTTGTGGTCTCCTCTTCTTCTCCGTGGCTATATTTGTCGCCGCAGTCGCCTCCCCAAGAGATGTAGGCTCTTTGCTTTTTACCTACCTTCTTCTCCACTTTGGCGTTTGGGCATTTTGGTTTAATATGCTCGAGTTCTCCGCATCCATAGCATTTTAACTCACCTCCTTGTTTCTTACCTTTTCGTTCATACTCCTTTCGCATGAACTTGTGGAATCTTTTGATGACGAGGCCGAGCTCGGTGTCATCGTTGCTTGAGTCCTCATCAATTTGAGGTTGAGCCGTTTTTGCTTTTAAGGCAATTTTCCTTTGCCTTTGATCATCTACAGGAGGGTTAAGAATAGTAGACTCATATGTTTTAAGGTTACCTCTTAGTCCGTCGATTGTGACATTTGTTACCCCGATTGATTCCTGGATAGCATCGGCCTTTGAACGCCATTCCGGATTAAGGCTTCGGAGAATTTTACGGACAAGTTCCCGATCCGTAAATGTCTTCTTAAGGGCGTGAAGATCATTGACAATTTTTGAAACTCGTTCAAACATGTCGTCTATTTTCTCGCCTTCCTTCATGTGAAATAATTCATACTCGTGAGTTAAGAAATCAATTTTTGCTTCACGTACCTGGTTTGTGCCTTCATATGTGATTTCGAGCTTATCCCACATTTGTTTTGCGGTTGTGCAACATGATATTTTCCGATAGTCATCGGGATTTACTGCACATAACAACATGTTGATAGCCTTGGCATTATTCTCCACTTTTCCAATGTCGTCCGCAGTATATTCTTCTTCCAGCTTTGGGACGACTTTATCACCATCTGCTTTGGTGGGAATCTGTTCACCATTTTTAATAATTTTCCAAATTAGAAAATTATTTGCCTGGATGAATATCCTCATTCTTTCCTTCCAGAAGGTGTAGTTGGTTCCATCAGAAAGTGGTGGCCTTGTGGTGCAAGATCCTTCACCTATTCCTGCATACGCACTACGAGTAGAAGCCATAGAAAGATTCTCTCAAACTGTTAAGTCTTACAGAGAGTTAGGCTTTGATACCAATTGTTAGAATAAGTGCTTAACGCTAGAGGGGGGGTGAATAGCGTTTTATAAAAAATTCTGCAGAAATAAAAATTAACTTGAATCAAATTGCGGAATTAAAAGAGTATGGAAGAGATGCACCGATTTTATACTGGTTGGCCACAAGTGTGGTTACGTCCAGTCTCCCAAGAGACGATCTCGAGGTTCTACTAAACTCGTTAAGCTTCCGGGTGCTAAACAAACCGTTACAACTGAGAACTTGAGTCACACAAGCCTCAACAACCGTTTCTCGAAGATACCGCACTTCAAGACTTCAAATGAAGGAATAAAAATGTTCCTTCTTACAACAAAGGATTATAGAATTTCCCTTCAAGTGTATAAACACTCAATACTCACTTATACAATTGCTCTCTCAAAGAGTAGATATGAGTACAAATTAATAAGCTCAAGAATACAACAACTTCTTCAAGAAATTGGCTCTCAAAAGTGATGAATTCAATATGAAATAATTGATGCAAGAGTATGTAAGCTTTTGTTAGTTTATGCTCAGTTGTTGTGTTTGAAAAGGTGATTTAGAGGTGTATTTATAGGCTTCAAAATGCCCCAGACCGTTGCTTAATTTCCAATCAAAATTCCTGATTCTGTGCTCATATAATCGATTAGATGGTCTATATAATCGATTATTTGACCAACGTTCAAAAAACAGTCTCGTGATTTTAGGGAGAATAATCGATTATGTAGACTGTATAATCGATTATATGCAAATCTTTCAAAAGATCATATCCTGATTTTAAGGAGAATAATTGATTGTTTATGAAACATAATCGATTGTACGTTAACGTTCCAAAATCAGTCTAAGATTCTGTGCTAACATAATTTATTATCAGCTGTGTATAATCGATTATTTTTAAGGTTTAAAACAACACTTTGGCAACGGTCTGAACATAATCGATTAGTTGAAAAGGATAATCGATTGTTTTGCTTCTTTGAAAATTTCATTTAAACACTGTCTCAATGTAATCGATTGTGGAAAACAGATAATCGATTACTTTGCAGTTTGAAAATTTTAGTTTAAGCACTGTCTCAATATAATCGATTGTTAAACATACATAATCGATTATTTGCTATTTTGAAAAACTCCAGATCACACTGTCTTAATATAATCGATTGTTAGCCAGTATATAATCGATTGTCTTGCTGTTTTTGAAAATTCCATTTTGGTGGTCTTTACATAATCGATTATTTGTCCTATATAATCGATTATATGTGTCCAGTTCTGAAAGACATGTTTGAAAATCATTTTGGCTAAAATGCAAATCATTTTGTTTGAATTCAAAGATGCATGTTTTGATGAAAATGATTTTACGAGAGAGGCCAAGACTTGAATCTCTTGTTGAATCAAGATCACAATATAAGACAATCTATGTATATTTTCGTTGCTTTACTTGATCTTGTTCTTTGCTTGAAAGATAGCGTTCCATGCTCGTTGGTTTGTCATTTATCAAAACCTACAAAGATGAACACACGTTTAGTTTTAGCGACTTGAGAACGTGTTTTCAACAGAGATGGTTGGATTTGCTAAACAATTATGATGTTACTATCTTGTACCACATGGGGAAGGCCAATGTGAAGGCCGATGCGTTTAGTACAAATTCCTCTTGCATGGATAGTGTTGCTTATATTGCAGTCAGTCAGAGTCCATTTGCTTTGGATGTTCAGGCCTTGGCCAATCGATTCGTGAGGTTCGATATTTCAGAGCCTAGCCGACTGCTAGCTTGAATGGTCGCTCGTTCTTTATTATTGGAGCTTATCCGTGCTCGGCAGTTTGATGATCCTTATTTGTGTGTCCTAAAAAACACGGTGCAACATGGAGGTGCCAAAAAGGTGACCTTGGATGGTGATGGTATTTTGAGATTGCAGGGGGGAATTTGTGTGCCCAATGTTGATGGGATTTGAGAGTTGATCTTGATGGAGACCCTTAGTTCTCGGTATTCTATTCGTCCAGGCATCATGAATTTGTATAAGGATCTGAGGCAGCACTATTAGGGGCGTACAATGAAGAAAGATATAGTTACATAAGTGGCTCGATGTTTGAACTATCAGTAGGTTAAGTATGAGGAGTAGAGGCCTGGTGGTGTATATTAGAAGATTGAGCTTCCCGAGTGGAAGTGGGAGAGGATTGCTATGGATTTGGTTACTGGACATTCGATAACTCGGAAGAAGTTTGATGTTATTTGGGTCATTGTTGATAGGATAACCAAGTTAGCACAAATTGTTCCTATTGCAGCCACTTATTCATCTGAGAGGTTAGCTGAGATCTACATTAGAGAGCTGGTTTGCTTATAGGGTGCTAGTATCTATCATTTCTGACCAGGGTACGCAGTTTACCTTGTCCCTCTGGAGAACAGTACATCTGGAGTTGGGCACTCTAGCTGAGTTGAGCACAACATTTTATCCTCAAAGGACAATCAATCCGAGCAGACGATTCAGATATTGGAAGATATGCTCCGACCCTTGGTCTTTAATTTTGGAAGCTCGTCGGACTAGTTTTTGCCTATAGCAAAGTTCGCCAATAACAATAGCTAAAAGTCTAGCATTGAGATAGCTCCACATGAGGCATTGTATGTTAGGCGATGTCGGTCTCTAGTTGGATTGTTTGAGCCGAGGGGGCTCTGTTATTGTCTACGACTTTTGTTCAGGATGCCTTGTATAAGGTTAAGATCTTTCAGGACAGACTGCGCACAGCTCATTCTTGGCAGAAGAGTTATACAGATCGCAAGGTTCGATATGTAGCTTTCATGGTTGATGAGCGAGTATTGCTCCGAGTGTGCCTATAAAGGGCGTGATGATATTTGGGAAGAAGGGCTAGCTTATCCCTAGGGTTTTTAGAGCATTTGAGATACTCAATCGTGTGGGAGAGGTGGCTTATAGACATGCCTTACAACCTAGCTTGTCACCCGTGGATCCAATTTTTCAATTGTCCATGCTTCGGAGGTATCACGACAATCAACCCCACTGGTTAGATTTCAGCACTATCCAATTGGACAAGGATCTGTCTTGTGAGGACGAGCCGGTTGCTATTTTAGACCGGCATGTTCGACAATTGAGGTCAAAGTTTTTTCTTTCATTGCGTGTTGAGTGGAGCGGTCAGCCTCCTGAGGCATCGACCCAGAAGCCCGATTCTAATATGCGGAGCCGTTATCCTCCTCTTTTTCCTGACTCAAGTACTTCATTCTTTTGTCCATTCGAGGAAAAACAGTTTTTTTAAAGGTGGAGAAGGTGACGACCCCATCACCAGCTTTCTCACTTGTGTTGTGTCTCCGAGGCCTTGATTTGTGTGCGTTGTCCGGACGCATAGCCGCAAAGCTTATGTATGAGTGTTGTGTGAAAATAGAAAATGTTGATATTAATATGCATAATATTTACTTCCGTCAATATTTTGGGTAAACAGGCCCAGACCCATGATTCGATGGTCCCGGAGGGTCGGTAGAAAAATATGGGACTTCGGCATGTGTCGGAATCAAATTCCAAGGTCCCAAGACCGAGAAATGAATTTTTGTGTGAAATTATTTTCTGTAGTTACTTAAAAAAATTGAAAAAATAAAAGTTAGCAGAAAACAATAGTATCAGGCTCGTATTTTTGTTTAGGTAGAAAACAGATGTCATTTGACGTGTTTCGTACATAAATGGCAAATTTGACTTCTATGAAAGTTGAAAGAAAAATCATGTGTTTTGAGGCTTGATTTTATGTAAATGATGTTATTTTGGTGATTTGATCGCACGAGTAAATTCGTAGGATATTATTGAAGCCGTGCATATGTTCGATTTGGAGGCACGAGGGCGCGGGTGAGTGTTGGATAGGCGTCGAGTTGCATTTTGAGCCTTAGGAATCTGGTGTTTTGGTTTCTGCAATTTTTGCAAATGCAAAGAGGAGACTCGCAATTGTGACCTCGCAAATGCGAGCTTTGAATCGCAATTACGAAGTGTGGGACCGGGGCATAGGATCGCTAAGGCCATCAATTTTATCTAAAATGGGGACTGGGTTTGGTCGCAAATGCGATGCATTTTGGCGCAAATAAGAAAAACCCATGAATTGTTCAATGTTCGCGAATGCGAACTATTTTTCTCGCATTTCCCAGGTCTGCTGGGTTCACAATTGTGAACTCATTTTCGCATTTCCCATACTTGCAGCTGCACTTTTTCATACTTATACGATTTTAAGCAACACTTTTCATATTTCTCAATCTCAAACACCTATTGACGATTTTTCAAGAACTCTCCCTTCTCCAATTTAATTGTAAGTTGACATTCACTTAATTTCTTCAGTGTTTAACATCAATTATAAGGTTTTCATCTTAAAATCAAGATTTTTATGGGTGAAAATAGGGATTTAGGGTAGAACCTAGGTTTTCTTAAATTTCGGAATTTAGATCTCAATTTGAGGCCCGATTTCAACAATAATCATAGATATGAACTTGTGGGGGAATGGGTAATCGAGTTTTGGTTCTAACCTCGCGTTTTGACCATGTGGGCCAGGGGCATTTTGAGAATTTTTGAGAAAAACTCTAGAAAATTCATTTTTATGCATTCAAATTGATTCAATTGGCATTTGTTTCAAAGAATTTGTGACTATATTCAAACGATTTTCTAGTGAATTTGAGGGGTAAAGCTATTATATTGTCTTGAGTTTATATTGGAGAATTCTAGGTAAGCGTTTGATCTAACTTTGGCTAGAGGGAATATGATTAGAGTGTCATTTGTTGCTACATGTTGAGTACGATGCATAGGCATGGTGACGAGTATCTATACACTGGTGCCTAGCATGACCGTGAGTCCTTACATGTGCTTAATCTTATTTTTTTGTGACTGTTTCATGTTTAATTGATGATCTATATGCAATGAGGAAAGTATAAGACGCAATTATGAATTGTAAACTATTTGGAGCTTTGGTTCGAACGAAGAAATGAAAATTGAGAAAGAGATGTGGCTATTTTGCCTTACCGGAACGTTGTATTGGTTTGTTGAGTTTAGCGCTTGCCTGGTTTTACTCGTGTTGTTGCATTCCCTTGCAAGGATTTCTCGCATTTATTGTTACTCCCCTCACCCCTTATTTTCGGTTGTTGTCTGCGTGAATTAGAAATCTTTATATAAGGCTTAGGTTGGGATATTGTCCCAAGCTTTATAGACTCGAAGTGGGCATTCTGTCTGGCTAAGGAACACCTAGCTCGAGGAATTTGATTGAGTGTTTGGCCGTGACTGCATCGAAGAAACATAATCTCAAAGTCAATCAAGAAAGAGCGGGATTTTTTCAAGAACACGTGAAGTTGGGCACTATTAAAGGATGAGTCTTGTACAAAATAGTACAGATCCTTGCTAGGCCGTTATACACCTGTGTCAATAGAATTCTTTACTTTTATGAGAAATTTACTTTGTTGGGGTTTTCTCGTCTTATATAAAGGGGACCCCGATCACTTTGTATGGCATCAGGTCATTTATTACAGTAGAACATTCTTATTCTTCTTATTTAACGTGCTCTCTAAATTGTTCTTCATCTTTATTGACTTTACATTGTTGTTCATTCTTTATTACTCTTATCTGACCTCGAGGTCCTTGGGTAAATCAAGCTCGAGGCCTCTACTATCTCAACAACAATGATTTTTTCCTTTTTTTCTTCATACTTAAGCTGAACATTACTTATATAATTGCCAGTACTACAATATATCATGTATCTTTAAACCCACAAAATTTCATTAATTTCTAAGCTCATTTTTTGAGATATACAGTTTGGCGCCCACTATTGGCCTAAAGATAATAGTGATTATTTTAGTGTTACCCTTCGAATAACATACATTATTCCTCACAATTTTTCTTGCAAAGTTTATTTAATTTCAGGCTTTATCATGTCTAGCACACATAATGCACCTACTTACGACAGTGAAGTACTTGGAAAAAATAGTGGCATAGGACTCGGTGTACCACCCGTAAACCCTGGGGGGTGCCAAATATGGATCCAGTTGATATCAGCTCCCATATCGCTTAATCACAGACGTAGGTAAATATCTCGTAAAAAATACTCACAAGGAAGCCCAAGGCTGAGGCCAAGAAGCATGAGGATTGGAAGAGGAAGGTATTAGCCTTCAAGTGATATTCTTGATGCTTCATGCTCAGACAGGTCGCCATTGCTCAACTCCAAAGTCTTAATAGGAACCCTAATATTGTCGAACGAGTGAACATGCAGCACGAGCCTATGCTGAAAGGCTCGATAAAAGTGGCTCAGGGATTGATCCCACAATCATAAAAATGCTTGAGGAACTGACTAAAAGAAGGGAGTAGAGAATATAGAAGACAATGATATAACGGTGGAAACATACAATATCAAGGTAGACCAAATACCCAGAGCACCTCAAGTATTGAAAGGCCTTAATGCCACAAAAGTCATCATATAACCTTTTCCCTCGAGTCCAGCTTCGGATCCGATTCCTATGAAATTTTGCATGTACGATATACTGAAGTACAATGGGACAACGGACCGTAACGAACATATTACGTCGTACACTAGTGCAATCAAAGGAAATGACTTGAATGATGCCGAAACCTAGTCAGTGTTGTAGAAGAAGTTTGGAGAAACTCTATTAAAAGGAGCTACGATTTGGGATCACAACTTAGCTCCTAACTGTATTGATTCATTTGCTATGGTGGCAGACACCTTCGTAAAAGCACACGCCAAGGCCATAAAGGTGGCCACAAGAAAATCTGATGTATTAAAGAAATGCCAGATGGATGACAAAATGCTACGAGAGTTCGTGTCCCTATTCCATATGGAAAGAATGAAGTTAACCTCGGTCTCCAATGCATAGGAAGTTCAGGCCTTGAGACAAGGCTTGAAAGAGATAAGTTCGATAGCATCTCACCAACTAAAGCAGAATTTGATCGAGTCTCCAGTTATGTAATGGTTGGATGTGCAAAGTCGTTACCAATCAAAAATTAGCATTGAGGATGACCAGCTAGGAGCCCTTTTGATATTATTTCACCCAAACAGGTACGCTATCAAGCCCCCAAGGGACATAGACCAAGGATCAAGATTCAACAAGGAAAGATACCAGCCATATATCAAAGACAGAAGGAATATTTGAAGGCGGAATACACCTCGGAATGTTCCAATAATAGAACGAGGCAAAACATCCCAGGGATTCATGATCAAAATCGGTCTTGACAAGAACTAGGGGCAAATGGAGGCTCCCAAATTATCAGAATACGACTTCAGCATCGACCGCTCAAGTATCATCTCAGCCATTGGCAAAATTAAAGATACTAGATGGCCTAAGCCCATCAAGACAAATCATTCTCAAAGAAACCCCAACTTATAGTGTAAGTACCACGATACACATGGGCATAAGGCCAAAGATTGCAGACAGCTCAAGGAAGAGGTAGCATGGTTATTCAACGAGGGGCACCTTCATGAATTTCTCAGTGACTGAGCCAAAAACCACTTTCGAGAAAGAGATACAAACATAAAGAGTCCTTCAAAACCCTAACATGTTATCCACATAATCACGGCGAAGTCGACGTCCCACAGGGACCTGTATTCAAACGCACCAAAATGTGCATCATTAGGGAAAAGTGAACTCGGGATTACTTTCCCAAGTGCGCCCTTATATTCAGCAACGAAGACATCGAGGCTTTTTTCAACCTCACAACAATGCAGTGGTAATTTCTATACTTTTGACTAAATTTCAAGTTAAACGTGTTTTCGTAGATCCAGGTAGCTCGGTGAATAAAAATAGGTCCATGGTCGTGACGCATCACGGGTTGCACTATGAAATCATACAATCATATAAGGTCTTGAATGGCTTTAATATGGAAAGCGAAATGACAAAAGGAGAAATCATTCTCCGATTCAACGTGGACGGAACCATTCAAGACACCAAATTCGATGCCATTAAAGGTGAAATAAGATATAATGCTTTGCTCAAACGGCCGTGTATCCATACCATGAGGGCGGCGCCATCAATCCTCCACTAAATATTGAAGTTCCCTTCAAAAGAAGAAGTGAAAAAGGACTAAGAAGAACAACATGCTGCAAAATAGATGTTCACAATCAAGGAAGTGTTGCCGGCTCCAGAACCTTTGTCTATTGCAACTAAGCCAATCACTAAATAGAAAGGTACACGTGAGAATGGTGTTAGTCGCCGCTCTCAAGAAAAATGTTATTTACTTTCTTGTCGATGATATAGATGGCATTCCTTCGATATGAAAAGGATTCCTCTTAAGGGACAAATAGGTAAAATAATTGAAACTTATATTGATTTTATGACTGGTTATGTCCTTTCACACAGAGGACCACTTTAACTCATTTTCTGGAAGTAGTCAACATTTCGGGGGAATACGACACGATGCTCACTCCAGAAAAGCATTCCCTCAGAGTTGGAATGACTGAGCTTCTCGGCCTTTGCGACGTCAAATTAGGGCACCAAGATCATCCCCAGCCAATCCAAAGTCCTCGAAGATATCATGGTCATGGACAACAAGACCCCAAAGTCGTTGATAAAGGAACTTCCAGGCTCGCACTCTTCAGAATACCCTCTCGTACACAAAGGTCAGAAGTTGTGAAGCACTTTTTTTCCCTTACCTCGGATTTCGTCCCAAATGGGTTTTAACGGTTAGTATTTTAACGAGGAAAACATGTATGCTACCCAAAGAACGGCTAACACAAGGCTTCTTTGCAATCAACCTTGAATACTAGGGGCATAATCGCTGGAGGTCACATTTTAGGGAAAAATATTTCATACCTAAATGGTTCTTGATAGGAAAACTTTGTAACGGGCTAAACGGTTAAAAGAGTCGTCTACATATATAACAGTCTAGCCCCAGCAGCTAAATATGTACGCGTGTATCGACTATTGTAAGAAGCATTCAGGTTATACAAAAAATACATTATGTCTCGTACAAGCTCTACACTTACAGCCCTACTGGAAATAGATTAAAAACCAAAACATAGAAACATCCCGAATACTCGGAGATTTCCATTGAATTCAAATTAATAAGACCTTTAAGAGGCATCGAAAATTTGAATTAACCAGACCTCAAAGAGGAACCCCTTCGAAACACAGGCCAAGGCAAATATTCTAGGGGTTTTAACTTCTCGAACAAGTTCGCGAAGTTATAAGGGAAAAATCCTAGTGATATTCCCAAATTCTATGGCCATACAAAATACTACGGTCATATAAAGGCCATGGCAAAATATTGCGGCTCGGAGACGTCTGATATCCGCTAGAAATTAAAAGGCCTTCAAACACTTCGTAAAAACCGGTTAAATCAGGCCACCCTTAGCAAAAGCTAAATTCAAACGGCTTGGATAAATTCAGTCCTTAAAAATTCCAAGATCATCGGAAACATCGACACTTGGAAATACCTCAAGAGGTGTTCGATTATGTTTACACAAGTAAATCATTAATAAGTCCCCGAATATGTTAGACCTTCAAAAAACCTACGGGTGCAAAAAATACAAGCTAAGGCATAATTTAACTTTCACTAAGTCTTTTTAGCCGAAATGAGGGAAAAGAGATTAAGGGCCGAGATGTAAGAGCCTAAGGGCCAATTATAAAAGATCCCAAGGGCTGAGATATAAGAGTCTAAGGGCCAATCTTTAACGATCCTATGGGGAGAGAAATAAGAGCCTAAGGTCCAATCTTAAAAGAGCCTAAGGGACGATGTACAAGAGCCTAATGGCCAACATAAAAAAACTTGAAAGCCAAAACCTTATAGCTCAAGAGTCCGAATCTAAACCCAAGGATTCATAAAATCCCGATTCACCTCAGATCAATTTGAAAACTTAGCTAGAAGATCATTATATCTACAGATAATATCTAAGAATTTCTGACACCTCGAGCCCTAAAACAAACCCTCAGAGTTGTCATTCAAATGAAGTCATCCATAAATAAAGACAAACGTAAATCTATCTCAAACCAAAGACAAGGAAAAAATTCCTCTTGTTTTCCAAAAGATGATTACAGAAAAAGTTATTACAAGGGAAGTATACAAGAAAACAAAACGGACTAACCTAAAAACTACTTCGGGGTAACATCCTTAGCATTTGCGTCTTCAGGACTCACATCTTGGGGAGTCTCATCCTCAGGGGCTTCTTCCATGTATCATTCGCCCTCAGCGATTTCATCCCTATCTATTTTACCCTCGGAGGCACTGGCCTAGTCATCCTCATAGAAAAATAAAGCAGACGCCTCTTCAAACAAACCTTTCTCTGCGTTGATATTGACTGAAAGATAAAAGTCACGCGCATGTATCTCCTCGCGAGTCATCCTCCGGGATTATCGCTTAGAGTGGTCCAGGGCATTTCTTTACTTGGCCTTTTATATAGAGGAAATCTCCCTTTCCCGGGCATTATCAACTTGATACGAGTCCATAACGACCGCAGTACCAAATTAGGCCTTGGCCAACTCAGTAACAAATCTAGTTTAAAGCTCTTCAATTTCAACGCTCTAATTAGGTTCTCCTCCTTCGCGCCTAAAAGATGGCATTCAAATGAATATAACTGCTCTTTTAGAATTTTCTTCTCAGAAGCAATATCATCCATTCCTCGCCTCAACCCTAAGGCATCAACATCTTTTATCTTAAGCTCCTCCCGAAGTTGCGCCTCCACATCGGCTTTCTGGTTGAACTGTGAACATAACAATGTCAGCCACCAAAACGAGATAAGTGCGTAACAAACTCTTGCGAACTATCTTACCTTCTGAGCATACTTGGCTCGATCTTGGAACACTGTGTTAACTCAGATCAAAGATGGTGAATCTTTAACTCTTCTTTAGCATATAAGTCTTTGACGGTGTCACTCTCTTTCGATGTCTACGTAAGCTCTGCCTCGCACTGAGCATGCTCATCTCGGAACTTTTGAGAATTCCCTTTTATGGAGCACCACAACCTTCATAAAGAGGGAGGAAAAGAACATTCAGAACAACCAAAAAAAGGTCACATGAATAAAAATTAGAAAACTTACTTGTTTAAAAAATGAAGAAAGCATCTGGGTCAGGGCCATAATCACGCTCTGCGAGGCATTCTTGAAAGATGTCTTGCCCTTCATGATTTATTTGCACTCCAGAAGATTTCATATTCATAACCTCCTGGATTTGCCCCTCGGAGAACTTGGGCCCAAGGGGAGAATAGTCCACGTTGATCACCTCGAGTGATCCACTTGGGACATTTTATTTCATTTGGAATGGCTCGGGGTAAGGACGTTTAGCCTCTCCCTCAGAATGATCCCCTAAACGAGGCACCTTCTTTCTGTACAATGGTCTAGGGACATTGTTTGAACTCTCTTTGGAAATATCTTCAGCTCTAGAGTGGGCCTCATCGATCTCCACCGGCTCGATAGGCTTTGAAGCATCGTCATTCTTTTTTTACGGTTTACCAACAAGCCATCTTCACCTTCTCCTTCCTCCTATTCTTGAAGACGTAGGGCCATTTCCTGAAATAAGGTCACCACATAAACCTTAGATATTGGAGCCGAGCTTTTCATTGTATTTTGAGGATTTTCACATGCATGTCTTCTCATTTTTCTTTCATTAGGAGGCCTCAAAACCTCCGCTTCATCAGCGGGGCGGGCCTCAACTCAGTAGCATAGGCCTACATGAAATAGAGGTAAGTATCCCATTACAAAAATGCATGAAAACTATCGAAGAACTCACCATAGTTTTTTTGCCTCTCATCGATCCTTGGCCAAGTCTCGCCAGCAGCGCTCCGAGTAAGGGGAGGCGGAGGCCAGCTTTCAGACCTAGCCGTCGAGGTCAAGCCCCCTTCGAGGAAACCAAGTAGTGGCTACCTCAAGATAAAGAGTTTAGGACAAAGGGAAATATAAAGACATCAAAAAAAAAGTAGGGTATACTTATGCTTCATCTTATACTCCTCGAGTAATGACATCCATTCAGTAAAAATAAGATCAAAGTTCTTGACTTAGACAAATCGGCTCATCCATCCACAATTTTTGTTCTCATCAATACTAATATGAACAAATATTTTAAGGATCAGCATTGTAGCTTTATCAAGCCCCGATGAAAATGTCGGGGACTGAACAGTGTGATCAGATGATCGAGGGTAAAGGAGATCCCCTCAATTTGGATCGTAAAAAATATGATCAAATAAACAATTTGCCTAATGGAGGGGTAGATCTAGCTCAGAATCACTCGATGTCTGTGACAAAAATCAAAGATAACTAGGTATATAGGACCCTGAGTTTGGATTGCAGGGCCCAAAGTAAACAGGTAAGTATATACACTTAAGTACCCAACCATAAAAGTAGTAATATCCTCTTTAGAGAAAGGAATCACTATTTCTTATTATCCAATTTGAAATCCTCCTTTACTTTCTTGAGCTCGGCCTCAGAGACCTAACAAACATATCGAGACACAGGCTGGTATCGTTCTGGTGTCGAGACATGTCTCTCAATTTTAAAATCGTATGTAATTTCGCTTGGCAGGGAATTATATTCCTCGATACTACGAAGAACTACATGTTTACCTTAGGTCCATCGAGAAGATGATGAAACTTTTACCATTTGAGGAATATATTTAGATGTTTTAGCAATCTCTAAATATGGAAAATGTTTTTTGTAAAAGGTAGTGAGAGTTCAAAGAAATTGATGATTTTGGGAATCCTACAAAAAGCATGATGGGAATAAAGCTCGTAAGATTATGGGGTTTGTCTATTTATAAGGATTGTTTAAACATGTTAAGGAAGCCAAAAGGTCGACCGTTAGCAGCCTACTATTAATGATTTTGGGAATCCTACAAAAATCAACCCTCCAGTCACTTCAATCACTCATGTCATGATGTTAACGTCAGCACCCAGGCATCGGGAATTAGTTTGTCAGAAATTATTTAGAATAATCTACGAGTAGACACTCACTCGAATATTAAGCTCAAGGGCTACTCGAGTACGAGTAATTTCTCACTCGAGGAATATTTACAAAGCCTAAAGGCTATCTTAATTTCAAAACCAAGTCGGTCAATCAAAGTCCTGGCAAAACAACTTGTCGAGTATGATTCTCGTCAGTATTACTATTGTGAAGCCACTTCTTGACGCAAACGTTAGATATTGATAGTGCCACTTCATTCCAAGAAAAGCAAAGGGAACTAAGTGCAACACTAAGTTGAAGTAAGAGAGATGAACAACAGTATAATATTCGCATAACTTCTGATATGGGAAGATTTCGATGCCCCTCTGTCATTGTCTCGAGCCAACAACAACAACAACAACAACAACAATGATACCAACCCAGTATAATCCCACATAGTAGGGTAAAACTTTGAAAAAAAGGAGCCATGGCATAACTGGTAAAATTTCTGCCAAATGACCTTATGGTCACATATTTGAATCATAAAGACAGGGGATTAGAAGAAGAGATGGAAAAAGGAAAGAGCTAAAAGTTGATGAAGAAGGAATGAGTATGGTAACCTTAAATTATAGAGAGAAAATGAAGAAATCGACGGCGCATTCAATGCTCTTGGGAAATAGACCAACGATGCCATCAATGTTTTTGGGGAGATGCATCGATGTTATATTCAATTCTTCCAGGGAGAAACATTGATCGGACACATCGTTATATTTAGATTTGTACATCACAAGCATTTCATTATCGCTAGGTTCTTGGGAAAATCGATGCTTAAATAGATTGATATCATTTAATTCTATGAAACGTGCGAACTATCTATTTACGGTCTAAATTGGGAAGTATGATTTTGAAGTCTTAAATCGGGCTATAGGACCAAGACACTAAACGTGGGGTTCTTGTCCGGCTAAGGAATATCTACCTCAAGAAAGTTGATCGAGTGTCTGGCACGGACTGCATTGAAGAAACATAATCTCGCAGTCGGTCAAGAATGAGCGGATATTTCTCAGGAACACATCGACCAAGGCATTAACTAAAGGATGAGGCTTGTACGAAATAGTACAAATATGTACTAGGCCATTATATACTTGTACCAATAAAATCCTTACTTTTATGAGGAATATACTATGTTGGGGTTTTCCCCTCCAATATAAAGGAGACCCCGGTCACTTTGTAACGCATGAGATTATTCATTGCAATAGAACATTCCTATTCTTCTTATTTAACAACAACAAGTACTACTACCACTACTACCATGTAAAATCCCACAAAGTGGGGTCTAGGGAGGGTAATGTGTACGCAGACCAGCCTACCCCGTTAGGCCAGAGAGGCTATTTCTGATAGACCCTCCACTCAGAAAGACAGAAATTAAAAATAAGAATAGACAATTCATTAGCAACACCAGTAAAAACTGTAATAGTAACAGAAGTATAACAACCAAAAGATATATTACATGCAATAACTGTAACCAGTTTCTGTTTGACTCAAAAGTTATTAAACACTTTTTAATCACATCCATGAAAAGAAAAGAATAAGTAAATCCTAGTTAAGAATAATTAACTCAAGATTCGAGATGAATGATATGAATTAAAAGACATAGTCGAATATAAATGTTGATGGCAATTATGATCATATTTAATGGAATAAATAAAGATGCATTAAATAAAAAAAATATGAATAAAGAAAAATGTTCACCCGATCTTTGGTGATACGGATCTTCTTTCTTTTCATAAAGATGAATGATAGACAAATACAAGAACCTCATGAACCTTTTTGGATATAATGAAGGTATTGGATCACATATCCTCTCATTTCTTTGGATATGTGTATTAACATATTTTATAGAAAGAGGAAGAGGTAGAGAGACATGTAATTATGTAATCCTCTCCTATTAGAAAGTCCACCCCTCCTATTTATAAAGGGGGGCATCCATAGAGAATCCATAAAAAGGTACAATATACAGGGAATATTCGATAGAATATTCCTTTAAAGTTTTCCAAAGCAAGCCAGATTTTTGATGACCGTCTAACCATGACTATTGATGATGGTCCAATCTTGGCCTGTCCGACTACGACCATTGATGACTGTCCGACCTTTGTATTTATGACCACGACTATTGATAACGGTCCGACCTTGGCCTGTCTGACCATGACCATTGATGACGGCCTGACCTTGGCCTGTCTGACCACGACAATTAATTATGGTCCGACCTTGGCCTGTCCGACCACGGCCATTGATGACGCTCCGACCTTGTCCTGTCCGACCATGACAACGACCTCGTGCCAAATTTCTTTGATCTAATTTTACCCATATAGTTAGTTGCTCTGCTTATTGAGGTTGTCTCTAGGTCGAGCTCAAGGAGCCGACTTCATTAATCATAGTTTTAGAAATTCGGATGGGAGGTCGAATATTGTTTCGGACGAGGCCGAATATTATTTTGCTTGAGGCCGCATTCTTTTTGGTGATGGCCCTTGGTCATTGGGGTTTACCTCCTCTTTTTTGCTAAGGCCCTTGGCTATTAGGTCGATTCGGACGAGGTCGATTATTATTTCAGTTAAGGCCGAATTCTTTTTTGGCGATGGCCCTTGGCCATAAGGGAGTTATTTCGAGCTGAGGACGCAATTTTAACCTGTTGTAAATTGAGTGAGATCGAACTCTTCTTTTTAGAGAAGGTCCTTGTACTTAAAAGGTATTACTTCGATTTATGGAAATCTTAACCCGTCTTAGTTCGATCGATGTCGAACTCTTCTATTTTGGCGAAGGCCCTTGCCCTTAAAGGGTGTTATTTTGAGTTATCGAAATGTTAACCCTCGTTGTTCGATCGATGTCGAAATCTTCTAATTGGAGAAGCCCTTGGCCTTAAAGAGTGTTATTTTGACTTCTCGAAATGTTAATGTGTTATAATTCGAGCGAGGTCGAACTCTTCCTTTTAGAGAAGGCCTTAGCCTTAAACTGTGTTGTTTTGACTTGTAGAAATGATAACCCATTATTATTGAATCGATGTCGAACTCTTCTATTTTTTCAAAGGCCATTGACCTTAGGGGTGTTATTTCGACTTATCAAAATGTTAACCCATCGTCGTTCGATCGATGTCGAACTCTTCTATTTGGAGTAGGCCCTTGGCCATCAGAGGTGTTATCTTGACTTATCGAAATAATAACCCGTTGTTGTTCGATCGATGTCAAACTCATCTATTTTGGCAAAGGCCGTTGGTCTAAAAAGTTGTTATTTGGACTTTTCGAAATGTTAACATGTCGTCCTTCGATCGATGTAGAACTCTTCTATTTGGATAAGGCCCTTAGCCTTAAAGGGTGTTATTTCAGCTTATCAATTGTTAACCTGTTGTAATTCGAGCGATGCTGAACTCTTTCATTTTGAGAAGGCCCTTGTCCTTAAAGAGTTTTATTTCGATTTATCGAAATGTTAACCCATCATCGTTCGATGGATGTTTAATCCTTCTATTTGGAGAAAGCCCATGGCCTTAAAGGGTGTTATTTCATACTTATCGAAATGTAACTCGTCGTCATTCGATCAAGGTCGAACTTATCAAACTTTGGTGCTGAAGACACTTAGCCTTTAACTCAGTTCGACCAAGGTTAAACTTTGTTACACTTTGATAGCAAAGGCACTTAGCCTGAGTCCCGGTTCGAACGAGGTCAAACTTATCAAATTTTGATGGTGAAGAGATCGAAATTTGTTATATATATTGATGGTGAAGGCACTGACCATGAGTCCGGTACGAATGTGGTCGAACTTACCAAACTTTGATGGAGACCGCACTTAGCCTGAGTCCCAGTTGGGGTCGAACTTATCAAATTTTTATGCGAACGCCCTTAGCTTGTAACTCATTTATGTAATTTTGCTTGCATTTAGATATGATGTATTTCCTGGGGTAGTCCTAGTTTGCTTAATTTTTCTTGTAATAGAGAATATGATGCATTTTCTGCTTGTGTATCTCGAAGAATGCTCCTGCTTCTATTCAATTTAGAGAAATAATTAGTTAAAAAAAAAAGGTATTTGTTATCTATGTTTGATCACGTTCCTTTCTACGGTTATGCTTTCAGTGCCGCTACGAATTTGGCGTGGTTGTCCTCCTTAGCAAAGTTTTACGTCTGCAATTTAGATCTGTTGTTGTACAGGCTTTGAAGATATGTATCAGTTCCAGAAATTATTCTTCCTAAAAAGAATGCCAGACGGACCACGTTGTCGGACAAGCTTATTTACAGAATGGTTTTGGACCAACGTTAGAGGGGGAAAAGGACAATGCCAAAGTGTAAGGTGACCGTGTCGGAGTACCTCCAAATGGCTTAATTAGAAATTAAAAGGAAAGCTTTGGGATTGGAAGAGCCAATCTGTTGTACTGTGCTCTCTTAGTCGTAGTAGTGTTGTATTTGTAACTGTGACTGTTTTATGTGCTTCCACGTTTTAGGTCCCTATTGTTCCAAGCAAAGTACATTCTATTATTGACAAGTGTCAGCTGACAAAGCTGCTTAAGACTATGAGTTTTAATATTAGACAGCTAGTGATGACTCATGTAATCAGTGTTTCTGAGATTAGCGACTGCCCCAAGTTGGACCTCATCCTTCTTGGGATTGGCACATTGCATCTCTATTCCCTCATCACTCCATTCTTGATGAGAAAGCAGAATGGGTGAGTTTTATGACCGACTCGCCCAAGCCCCCTCCTGAGAGGATTACTTTAACTCTACCTGTCATTAACTCTTTCTACAATGTGGTTGTGGTTGTTACCGGAAGCAGCAAAGCAGAGGCTGCACATTTGGCAACTGATGATGTCGGGCCTGACTGCCTGTCATCACCTGCATAAATGGTCCAGCCAACTATAGGGAAACTAGTGTGGTATCTGGATAAGGCAGCTGCCTCAAAACTAGATGGCACAAAATTTGTAGAGTAGCACCAGATTTTCCATGTCAAAAATGCATTGTTGCATGTTACTGAAGACATGTGGATCTTAGTACATTCTAATCCTTATACGTGTTTAATTGTGTTTGTTATTCTGGATCAAATTAAAAGATTAGATATAAATAATTGTACAATTTATATATCTGTATACCAGATGTCGTAGATGCCTTATAATTGACTAGAAGCTCCTTTAATACAATTCATAGCAATTAGTGCCACCTATTTGAGCGAGCAACTTACGGTAGTAGATTATAGCTTTTACCTAATTCTTAATTCAATATCAAAAAGCAACAGAGGAACATTATTGGTAAGAAACAAAATCATTCCATTAGTCAATAGTGAGTCATTATTCTCTTTTAAGAGAGTTTTTTACCAAAAGACTCTTGCAAGTATCCTTGTAAGACCGTAACCCGAGACTTTTTGACCAAAAGGATTATGTAATTCTCGATCTACAGGAAACTAAAATATTAACTACAAAATTCCCACAGACGGCACAAAATTATTTGACCCAAAAGTTTTTAAGCACTTTTTAAGCAAATCAATCAAAAGAAATGAACCGATAAATCTTAGTTAAGAATAATTAACTCTAGATCCGAGATGGATAATACGAATTAAAAGACACAGTCAAATATAAATGTTTATAGCGATTATGATCAGATTTACTGACATAAAGAAAGATGCATTAAATAGCAAAAATATAAATAAAGAAAAAGGTTCACCTAATCTTTCGTGAGACGGATCTTCATTCTTTCCATAAAGATGACTGATAGACAAATACAAAAACCTCATGACCCTTTTTGGATCTGATGAAGGTATTGGATCACATATCCTCTCATTTCCTTGGAAAGGTATGTTTACATATTTTCTTTAAAGAGGGAGAGGGAGAGAGAGAATTAATAGTTCAATCCTCCCCTTTTTGGGAAGTCCTCCCTCATATTTATAAAGGGGGTATCCATAGAAAATCCTAAAAAAGGTTCTATTTACAGGGAATATACCGAATATTCCTTTTGAGTTATACAAAGAAAACCAAATGTTTCATGACCATCCGACCACGACCATTGAAGGCGGTCCGACCTTGGCCTGTCCGACCACGACCACCGATGATGGTCTGACCTTGGCATGTCCAACCACGACCATCGATGACGGTCCGACCTTGGCCTGCCGGACTACGACTATTGATGACGGCCTGATCTTGCCTGTACGACCATGACCATTGATGACGGTCCGACCTTGGCCCGTCCGACCACAACCATTAATGGCGGTCCGACTTTGGTCTATCCGACCTCGACCATTAATGACGTTCCGACCTTGGCATGTCCGACCACGACCTCGTGTTGAATTTCTCTGATCTAATTTTGACTCATACAATATCTATGGCCCGGGGCTAAGATAAACACCACGGATAGTATGGACTAAACATAAACTGCAAGTCATCTAATACTAACCCTAATCCAACCCCGCCTCACCCTAGGTATAAAGTAATGAAAAGACTACTGCCCTCTAACCTACAACCGTAATAATTGACGTCCACACCTTCCTATCAAGGGCCATGTCCTCAGAAATCTGCAGTCGTACCATGTCCTACCTGATCACCTATCTCCAATACTTCTTACACCTCCCTCTACCCCTTCTTGTACTCATCATGGACAACTACTTACACCTCTTAAACGGAGAATCAACGCTTCTCCTCCGCACGTGCCCGAACCATCTGAGCTGAGCTTCCCGCATCATGTTATCCACAGGGGCCACGCCCACGTTCTTCCAAATAACTTCATTCCTAATCTGGTCTATCCTAGTGTGCCCACAAATCTACCTCACCATGTTCATCTCTAATACCTTCATCCTCTGGATATGGGAGTTTTTAACCAGCCAACACTCCGCCCCATACACTATGGCCGGTTTAACCACATCTCTATTAATCTTACCTTTGAGTATCGGTGGCACTTTCTTGTCACACAAGACTCAAGATGCTAGCCTCCATTTAATCCAACCTGCTCCTATGCGACGAGTGAAGTCCTCGTCGATCTCTTCGTCCCCTTGTATAATTGACCCAAGGTACTTGAAGCTATCTTTCATGGGAAAGACTTGATATCCAAGCTTCAAGTCCCTGCCTACTTCCCTCGACTCGGTGCTAAACTTGCACTCAAGGTACTCTATCATAGACCTGCTAAATTTGAAACCCTTAAACTTGAGGGTCTGCCTCTGAACCTCCAACCTCTTGTTAACACCAACCCTCGTCTCATCAATTAGAACTATCTCATCAGAAAATAAGATACACCATGACACATCCCCTTGAATATATTCTGTCAGTGCATCCATCACCAAAGCAAATAACAATGGGCTAATCGCAGAGCCTTGGTGTAATCCCATAACAATCGGGAAATACTCTGAGTCGCCTCCCACAGTCCTAACCTTATTCTTAGCTCCATCATACATGTCCTTGATCACTGTTATGTATGATAATGGAACACCCTTTGCCTTAAGAATTTTCTAGAGAACATCCCTAGGGACCTTGTCATACACTTTCTCCAAGCAATTAAACACCATGTGTAGAACCTTCTTCTCATCCCTCTACTGTTCCACCAACCTCCTAATAAGGCGCATAGCTTATGTAGTGGAGCAAACCGGCATGAACCAAAATTGATTGTCAGATTGTCAGATTTTCTTCCTCACCCTCACCTCCACCAGCCTCTCCCGGATTTTCATGGTATGGCTAAGTAACTTGATACCCCTATAATCGTTACAACACTGGATACCACCTTTCTTCTTCTAAAACGGTACCACTGTGCTCGACATCCAATCCTCGGCATTCTTTTCATCCTAAAAATTACATTGAACATCTCAGTCAGCCACTACAATCCCACTCTACACACGCACTTCCAATCTAGAAATTTAGGCCCGGTCGCTCTACCCCTGCTCATCACATGCAAAGCCATCACGACCTCCTCAAGCATCAAGCTCCTGCAAAACCCCAAATTTTGGAGACACTCCAAATGCCCCAAATCTCCTAGTACTATATCTGAGTCCCCCTTCTCATTTAAAAGACCATAGAAGTATCTCAGCCATCTCTATTTAGACTGGGACTCTCCCGTCAATACTCTACCATCCTGGTCTCTGATTCACCTCACTTGGTCCAAATCTTGAGCATTCCTCTCCCTCACTTTATCCAGCCGAAACAACTTCCCGTCCCAGCCTTTCTCACCCAATTTCTCGTATAGATTACCAAACTCTACATTTCTTAGCCTCCATGACTGCTGATAACTATGAACTATACATATTTTATACCCTTCTTACCTGAGCTTTATGCATAAATTGCTCTAGATTAGCCCTAAATTTCTTAAAAGTTGCGCTTGATAGCAGGTTTGAGCGACTAGATGATACATATTACAAATCAGCTCAAAGGATGAGTGATACCTGCCAAGCGTCAAAAGATAATTGAAAGTGGGAAAAAGGTGACCTGCACGGACTGCACTGTTCTGATGTGCGGCCGCGCTGGAGAGTTCTGAAAGATGTCAAGCTGGAGCCTGACATGTGCCACCTTGGTTGGCCAAGCGGCGGCGCAAAAAAGTTCGAATAACCAGCAATAGTGAAGAAGATCCATGCGGACCGCATCCATTTCCACGCGGTCCGCATTGATGAGTGATCAAAGGCTCAGAAATTCGAGGCAAAGGCCCACGCGGCAGCATACCAAAGCTACGCAGTCCACGTGGGTAAAAGTTCAGAGAGTCAACAATTAGACAAGTTCGACAATGCGGTTGTGAACCATGTCCACGCGGTCCGCTTAATTCAACCTGTGCGGCCGCACATCATTTGGATGTGGTCCGCTTGATTAAACCTACGCGTCTGGGTGGCATTT
Organism: Nicotiana benthamiana; assembly: GCA_034376525.1. Taxonomy (NCBI): domain Eukaryota; kingdom Viridiplantae; phylum Streptophyta; class Magnoliopsida; order Solanales; family Solanaceae; genus Nicotiana; species Nicotiana benthamiana. The sequence goes on from CM067339.1 coordinate 123,215,614, forward strand.
ATATGAGGTCCACATCTTAATGTCCAGAAGCACAGATCTAAATATCATATGACCTATGCGGTTGCATGTCATTTCAATGCGGTCCGCGCCAGACCCTCTGGGGTATTTTTGTCTGATTTTTCATGTATAGTATAAATAGAACACTTTCTTTTTTTAGGTCAAATTTTTTGGTAATCTTTTTTAGCAGCTAAGCACAAGACATTTCGTATTAGCCTACATTAGGCAATTTTCTATTGCATTTAACATGGATTCAAGTAGATTAAGTTTTTCGTTAATGATTATGTTTATTTCATCTAGTATTTCTTTTATTTCTACTTCTTCCATGTCTAGCTAAACTCATTAGCTAGGGTTATGGCTCAACCATAGTGTGGATAATTAATGGTTGTTTTTACTTAATGCTTAAATGATGTTGGGTGTTTGGTATTTGGGTTGATTGTATATTTTCACTTAGATTTGGTGGTTGCACATACTAAGTCTAGCTTAGTGGGTCTTGACTCTTCTTGAGAAAGAGAGTCTATGACCTCACAATTAACCCAACAAGGATTTGGGATGGACCCATAGAATGGTAGTCCCAAGTACCGGGTTAAAGCTCGAGAGGGTAATTATCCCACTTGAACATTGAAGTTGCTTGGGCAAACTAGCCTACCCAATTGGTCTCGAGAGAATCAATTGGGAAAAATCACTCTCTTTACCGAGAGGTGTGAGAGTAAGTACTAAAGTGCAACGGTTATCCATATTCCCCTTAATTATCATCCATGTGTTAGAATTCCATACCCATTATTTAGCAACCTAGGTAAGTGTAATGACCCTAGTGCTTTTCTTTTATTGCATCCAACTAGAAACATTACTTAGCATAATTTAGTTTACACTTGTAGTTGATAAACTTAGTTGCTAAACAAATGAAAAAACCAAAAATGATAGAAGCTCAAATAGAAGGTAAAATGCATTTCTAGGCTTAGAAAATACTCAACTTCAATTTGAAGCTCTCTGTGGAAAAATCGACCCTGACACCACTATTGGGTTTTTAGTAGTCCTGCCCACTCATTCTTATGATTAAGTCTTCACCGATCACATTTTGGCGTCGTTGCTAGGGAGCTTTATGGTGTTTTGAATATTTGTTGGCTAGTATTGTGCTTTTGCTTCTTTTATCTTCTTTTCACTCAATTTGTTTATTCAAATCACTCACTACAAATGGATTTAAATGCACATGATCCTATTAATGTGGGAGTGGAGGAGGTGGAAGACGTGGAACAAGTGGAGTTACCCCAAGCACAAAAATGAGGTAGAAATGTGAATGCTAATGCTTATGAAAACATACCAGACCCTCCTCCACCTCTACCAAAATTAGATCCAAGAGTTCTACCCAATCAAGGGTACGCAAGTGCAATAGTTCCTCAAACAACGATGGTATTTCACAGGCACCTCGGACAAAAATGCCCACAAGCATGTGAAAGGGTTTGTGGATATTTGTTGGGGGAGCAAGCAGACAAATGTTTCGGAATATGCACTGAGGTTAAGTCTTTTCCCTTTCTCACTTCGGGAGAAGGCACTAGATTGGTTGGAGAGACTGCCAAATCATTCCATCACTACGTGGGATGAGTTGGTGGATAAATTCATTGCAAAGTTCTTCTCGCCTAGTCATATGGCGGCTCTTAGAGATGAGATCCTAGCTTTCAAGCAAGAGCCGACAAAGCCTTTACATGAAATATGGGAGAGATTTCGGACAATGGTAAAAGAGTTCCCCAACAACAATATGAATGATGTTATTATCCAACAGACATTCTATCAGGGTATAAACACAACAAACCAGTGTATTGTCAATCAGCTAGCCCGTGGTAATTTTATGAAGCTTCCATACAACGAAGCTTGTGATGTTCTTGATGAAATGGCAGATACTTCTTCGGCATGGAAAAGCCAAGCTAATGTTCCTCAAGGTGATTCCATTGTTATACACTTGCATAAGGAGTTTCATGATCATGGCTAAGCCATTGCCGAACTCACAACAATTATGAACTAATTGGCTAAGGCACAACTCAAACAAGTTCAAAATCCACGTCAAGTCAATGCCATGGAGGGAGTGAATATGATGAAAAGAAGGCAAAGAAGGCAACAACGACCTCCGAAAAATTTTGGCAACTTTTGTAATGGGAATGGCGGTTATTCAAAAGAATGTTATGAGGACCAAAACAAGGAGGTCCAATATGTAAATAACTACCAAGTTAATAGAGGAAATCAAGGGAATCTGCAATGGCATTCCGAAGGCAATTGGGGGAACCAAAAAAATAGTGAAAATTAGAACAATAATTGGGGTAATGAAGGCAATCCAGGCAATTGGGGTGGAAACAACAATAACTAGAACAACCAAAGCAATGGTGGGTGGAACAATAATCAAGGAGGCAATCAAGGTAATCAGGGACAAGGCTTTCAAAGGCCCACGATGTACCAACAACCGAACAACCCGCCCCCGTTCCAATTTCAAGTGTCGAGTTCTTCGGGTCAAAACATGGGTAGAATTGAATATGTTCGAACAAATGATGAAGAAGAATCAAGACTTGTATGACCAATTAGCCTCCCACAACACTTCCATCTGCAACTTACAAGTGCAACTTGGACAATTATCACAATCTCTCAACACTCGCCCGAAGGTTGCACTACCAAGTGATACGGTGGTAAACCCCAAGGGTGGGCACAATAACCATGTCATGGCAGTAAAAATGCGCAGTGGGAGAGGTGGTGATGTGCAAAAAAGTCAAGTTAGGGTCGACGATGAGGATTTGCGGGAAGGTGATGTTCCATTAGTGGTTGAAGATATTGTTGAAGCAAGTGTGAGGAATGAAGTTAGAATAGATATTGATGAGGGGGAGGAGGAGACCCAAGAGGCCGTGAATCCATCTAGGGAACACGTCATTGACATGCCGGAACCTATGATGCCAAAAGCCAAGGCACCCTTGCCTAGGCCTCTTCCGCCATATCGTCAAAGATTGTCCAAGCAAAAAGGTGACAATAAGTTTAAAAAGTTTATTAAGATGATGAAGAGTTTGACCATCAATGTTCCATTTTTGGAGGCCCTTGAACAAATGCCCGGATATGCAAAGTTCATCAAGCACTTGGTTACTAAAAAAAGATCTATGGAGTGCGAGACAATCAAAATAAAGCATCAACTAAGTTCCACTGTGCACTCCATTGCTCCGAAGCTAGAGGATCTCGGTGCATTCACAATACCATGTACCATTAGAAGCGCATATTTTACAAAGGCCCTACGTGACTTGGGGGAAAGTATCAATCTCATGCCTTAATCGATGTTCAAAACTTTGGGGATGGGGAAACCTCGCCCGACTTCCATGAAGGTTCAAATGGTGGACCGATCCATGAAGTGGCCCTTGGGGATTATTGATAAAGTCCTTGTTCGTGTTGACAAGTTCATATTGCCGGCCGATTTTGTGATCTTGGATTGTGAAGTGGATTTTGAGGTGGAAGCCTTTCCTAGCTACGGGGAAGGTCTTGGTTGATGTAGAGACAGGAGAATTGACCTTCCACGTTGGTGATAAAAAAGTGGTTTTCCATGGATGAAAGTCCATAGGCCAACCATATAGAACATAAGTGTGATCGTTTGTTAACATTGTCACGGCGGTGATAGTGGATGACACAAGCGCAATGGAAAATGTTGAAGACCCACTCGAGGCCATAATCTTACATGGATGTTGATGATATTCCTGAATGGATGGAGTGTGTAAATTCACTTCATGGAATGGGCTCGTATCCTCTAAGTCGAGGAAGTCATCTCTTGATCTTTAAAATTGCAAAACTCCAACAACCAAGCCATCCATTGAAGAGCCACTGGTGTTGGAGTTGAAAACACTTCCTCCTAACCTCAGCTATGAGTATCATTGTCCTAATCTAACATTTTTAGTTATTCTTTCTTCTTTCTTGACTAACATGCAGGTGGACACCACTTTGGCAGTTCTTTAAAATTGCAAGCAAGCGATCGGATGGACCTTGGCAGATATTCGGGTAGTAGCCTCGCGTTTTGCATGCACAAAATAATATTGGAGGAGGATGCAAGACCGTCTCTTGAACATCAAAGGAGACTCAATGAGGTCATGCAAGAGGTGGTTAAAAAGAAGTCATCAAGTGGCTAGATGCTGGTGTGGTGTATCCAATTTCAGACATTGATGGACTTCTCCTGTACAGTGCGTGCCAAAGTAGGGAGGAATGACAGTGGTGACGAGTGATAATAATGAGCTGATTTTGACTCACACTGTGACAGGTCGGAGAGTATGCATGGACTACCGAAAGCTAAACAAGGTTACGGGAAAAGACTATTTCCCATTGCAATTCTTTGATCAAATGCTTGACTGTCTTATGGGTCGGACATTCTATTGATTTCTAGATGGGTATTCCGGCTATAACCAAATTCTCATTGCCTCGGAGGACCAAGAAAAGACAAACTTCAGATGTCCTTATGGCACATTCACCTTCTCTTGAATGCCATTTGGATTATGTAATGCTCCGGTGACCTTCCAAAGATGTATGATGGCAATCTTCACTGACGTGGTGGAGGATATATTGTTCATGTGCGACTTTAGTATGGTCGGGGATTCATTAGGTGAATGATTTCAAAATCTTGATCGTGTGTTGGCTTGCTGTGAAGACACAAATTTGGTACTCAAATGGGAGAATTACCATTTTACGGTAGAAGAAGGAATTGTGTTGGGTCATAAAATTTGGAAAAGAGGGATTGAGGTTGATAAAGCAAAAATTGAGGTGATCTCAAGGCTTCCTCCCCCTAACTCTGTCAAAGGGGTGAGGAGTTTCCTTGGACATGTGTGTTTCTACTGGAGATTCATCAAGGACTTATCTAAGGTAGTGAACATGTTTTGTAAGTTGTTGGACAAGATGCAAGATATGTGTTTAATGACAAGTGTATGGACGCTTTCGAGCTTCTAAAGCAAAAGTTGACGACTACCCCTATCATTACCGCACCCAATTGGAGCTTGCCTTTTGAACACATGTGCGACGCTAGTGATGTTGTAGTTGGGGGCGGTCTTGAGCCAGGAAATCAACTCATTGCTCCATATGGTGTACTATTCTAGCAATATAATGAATGAGGCACTAAGAAATTAAACGGTCTCCGAGAAGGAATTGCTTGGCATTGTCTTTGCCATAGAGAAGTTTGGCACCTACCTTATGGGGCCAAAGTGATTATCCATACCGATCACGCCACCCTTCGGTACTTGATGACTAACAAGGATTCAAAAGCAAGGTCTATGAGATGGGTGCTTCTTCTACAAGAATTTGATTTGGAGATCGTCGATAGAAAGGGAAGTGAGAACCAAGTGGCAGACCACTTGTCTCTATTGAACGAGGAAGGGAGGCCTTCGGGCGGCCTTAAGATAAATGATTGTTTTCCAGATGAACAACTCCTCTTAGTTTCTATGCTTGACATGCCGTTGTCTACCGACATTGCAATTTATTTTGTTACCAATGTGGTCCCGTATGAGCTCTCTTCAAACAAAATGAAGAAGCTCAAGCGGGATGCTTTGGACTTCTATTGGGATGAGCTGTACCTTTTTAAAATTTGCACCAATGGTGTAATTTACCGGTATGTTCCCGAAGAAGAGCAATTGAGTATTGTGGATGTTTGTCACCATTCGCCCTATGGTGGCCACCATGGCAGGCAAGGACGGTTTCTAAAGTGTTGAGTTGTGGTTTCTATTAGCCTCATTGTTCAAGGATGTTGGTGGCTTCGTGAAAATATTTGATGAATGTCAACGTGCCGGAGGGATTTGAAAGAAAGATGAGATTCCCCTTAACACGATTCTCGAGGTCGACATTTTTTATGTTTGGGGGATGACTTTATGGGGCCATTCGTGAGTTCTTGTGGCAACACCTATCTTTTTGTAGTAGTTGCCTAAGTGTCGAAATGGGTTGAGGCCGTCGCTTTTCCAAACAGTGAAGCTCGTAGTGTGGTGGATTTCTTGAAGAAGAGCATTTCCAGTAGGTTTGGTACACCCCACACCATAATTAGTGATGGTGGCTCTAATTTTTACAACATGTCTTTCCGTTCTTTGCTTACCAAGTATGTGGTAAACGACAAAGTGACCACTCCATATAATCCTCAAGCGAGTGGCCAAGTTGAGGTCTCAAACTGGGAAATCAAGAGTATTATTTCCAAGACTATCAATGGAAATAGGACCAACTAGTCAAAGAAATTGGATGGTGCTCTTTGGGCTTATCATACAGCTTTCAAGACTCTGATTGGTATATCACCATATTGGTTGGTTTTTTTGAAATCATGTCATTTTTTGATGGAGTTAGAGCATACGGTGATGGCCCTTGAAAACGTTGAATTTAGAGTGGGATGTTGTGGCCAATCTCCGAGTTGAACAATTGAAGGAACTTGATGAGTTTCAGTTTCATGCATACTCCATCTCATCCTTGTACAAGGATAAGATGAAGTATCTCTAGGGCAAGTATGCCCGGGGGAACAATTCAAGGTTGGCGATATGGTTCTTCTCTTCAATTGTCGGTTAAGGTTGTTTCCAGGTAAGAGAAAGTCCAAGTGGAGCGTTCCTTTTGAAGTGGTTGGTGCTACTCCTTTTGGTTCCATTGATCTCAAAAACATGAATAGTAAAGCATTCCAGGTCAGTGGGCATCGAGTCAAGCATTATTTGGGCAAATTTGATGACAACCGCGTTGTGGCACTGATTTATTTGAAATGACTATGATGGTAACTTGCGTTGTGGCGCGACGTTAAATCAGGCGCTTCTTCGAAGGCAACCCATGTCTTTTGAATTTCTTTGCTTTTCTGTTGTAGAGTAAGATTTTTGAGCTGGTGGTTTGTAAAGTGTTGCAGGGATAATATTGAATTAGTGCAGGGCAAAATGAAAAATGAACAATATCTTAACAGTGCCTATGTGGCCGCATATCAAAACAGCGTGGTCCGCGTGAGCTTGAGCAACTGAAAGAGTTAAACTTAAAAGACCCAGCACCGCCGCCTGACAATTTTGTGCGGTCCGCGCTGGAAGAATAAAAATTGGCAAGTCTCTGAAGTTTCCCATGCGGCCGCGCACCAAAACAGTGCGGTCCGCGTGGGTTGTGTTCATGATCAAAAGATTTATATCCTGCGTGGTCTGCATGACATTTCTGTGCGGCCGCACAGGTAGTTAAGAAATGGGTCCCACTCTTTTTTATAAATAGAAGCATTGGGCCTCCTTTAAACCTTTTCGGAAATTTTCATCTGAGAGCAAATTTATACTTTTCACCCATGACATTTGTGCACATATTTGCATTATCATTAATCCCTGGTAACATCTCAGCTTCATTTCACTTCGTTGTTTAATCTATGTTTATTTTACTTGATTTCTACTAGTATACCTTCTTAGTTTCTTTATTGTTCGTCTTAGTTAGATGTTAGAATAGGTTTTTGTGAATTTTTTGTTGAATTTGGGCATATATTCTTGTTGAAAAACTGAGTAGGGACTCTAGGACCCATAATGTTACAAATTGGGCGGAAAAGAACAAAAAAAAGACCTACACAGTTACGTTTGCCCTACGCGGGCGCACACCATTTGTGTGCGGTCAACATCCCTTTTCTTGTTAATTGAACAACCTCTGTGCGCGGTTGGTATGACCATTTCAGTGCAGTCCGCCTGAACCCAGCGTGGCCACGGTACAAATCAGTGTGGGTCGTGTTGCCAGGGTTCAGCGAGGTTGCATTTTGGTAGTCTGGTTTGTGCGGACCGCGTCCACTTTTGTGTGGTCCGCGTCAATCCTACGCGGCCGCACTCCAAATAAGTGGGGTCCGCCTAGTTTCTTTCAGAGAACTGATTTGTGCGGTCCGCCTCCTTCCTATCTACAATACTATGCCTACAATTGTGAATTGAACTTTAAACTGTCTACTCCTTCTGCGCTTACTCTACAACGTTAGACTTTTATCTCTTGCACACAATGGTACGTGGAGTAAAACAAACACAATGTGGGGGCGGGCTGCTCTTCCCGAGGGAAGATAATCAAAAGTGTTGTGAAACTCACTACCAAGAATAAGGAGACAATAAGAAAGAACAGAAAGATTGTTCGGGAGGCCAATAGGGTTGCCTCATATTCAACACTGAACTGAGTACGCACCCTACCAGAGTGTGACTTCAGAGTCCGTCCCCACACACATGTCCGTGGAGATTCCAGCACCAGAGTTATCTTCCCCTGAGCATTAAAATGTGGCCACCTCCAAGAAACCGGTGAATGTAGTCTTAGACTCATCTGATGAGTGCGGTGCTAAAAAAGGAACGGATGAGCAATACTACACTTCTCCTATGCCGTTGCTATCAGAGAAGAGTGAGGGTGGTTAGCGAAAGATTGGGGGTCTGGAGAGAAGTAGGAAGAAGGAGGCATAGGGAGATAGATTTGTAAGCAAAGTTGCCTTCCACCGATTCAGGGATTGGTGGCCCAAGAGGAAGCCGATTTCGGAGAGGTCGTTCATTGATGCTTATTTAGTTCTTCACAACCCTCACGTACAAGCGCAACTCTATACGAGAGAGGGTTTGGATTCTTCAAGGAATGTGTGGGACTGGAAAATGAACACATGGTGAAAGAGTTTTACAGCAATGTCCACCATGTAGGTTCGGGGCTCCACAGCTACAAGAGTGAGGGGAAAGATTTTGTTATTTGATAGGAACTCATTTATTGACTTCGTAGGATTTGCGGAGGAAGATAAGTCTCAATACTTAGAGAAGCTGTCTATGAAACAAGAAGTTTGTCCTTGGTTAGCCAGGATTTTAGCAGCTCCAGGTACCATCCCTATGTGGCTTATAGCACGGGAGAAGATATTAAGGAACACCCTAAACTTTGAAGCAAAAGGGTGGTTGACATTCGTGTGCAATCGGCTTCACCCGTCCACAAACGATCACTCCGTCTCCATTGATCATGCTGTCTTGGTTTCTTCCATCATGGCCGAATTTCCATTGAATGTAGGCAACATGATACATAGGGTGATTTCTATTGTGGGTAATGAAACAAATACAAACTACCCCTTCCCCAACACACTTTCCCTTTACTTCAAGGATGGAATTGAAAACGAAAAATATGATGTTATGGTACCTTCGGTGAGCCCATACTCATGGAATGATCCGAAGGGCCCTGACAACCCAAGGACTGCCAAGAATAGTCGGGCCTCCACTTCTTCAACAACTGGCTAGTCTTATGAGCCAGCTGGGCTGAACAACTCACTTATCCCACTACATTGCGCCCAGGACCTTCCACAGTGCCCGCTTCTGCCCGAGCTGATCTGGTGATGCCGGAATCAAAGACTCATAGATTCACCCCCAACCAGCTCACGCACTCACTTACTAGTTTAAAAAACTGGATGTCGGCTGCCACATCCAATTTGTCCACATTAACCACAGCCGTACAGGCTCAGGGAGCCTTAGTGACTGTTGAGATCCCTGCTTCTATTGATGAGAGTTTGAAGAAAATCCTGGCTAACCAAAATATGATGATAGCAGAGCAGGGCAAATTGGCAAATCCCATTGGGGATCAGGGCAAGGCTTTAAATGATTTGGCCAAGGAGCATCCGAAACTGAGAAAGGCAAAGGCTTCGAAAGAGTCGGTGGCGGTATTGAAGTTCAAGTAGACAAGATATTGGTAGATAGGTTGCCGCTAGATTTGCTATTTGAGGAGTTAGTCGTAGAGCCACCAGTCGGGCAGCGACAGGAGGAGGAGCACAGGCCAAAACCTACCTAGTACTGAGGGAGTTGTGATAGCAGTCGCTCTTGAGCATGAGGGTCCCTCTAGCACCCCTTCAATTGATGAGCCGATTTAGGAGCAGGTACCGGTCCACGTAGCACAGTTGCAGCAGGCTGAGGACCAGTCTGAGGTCCTTGCCAGTACTGAGGACACGGAAGCCACTGACCCACACGGAGCAACTGATGAGTCTTGAGGGGTTGTTCTATATCCTTTGCCCATTTTTTATTCTTTATTTGGTAGTTAGCATTAGGGACAATGCTAGCTTTTATTCGTGGGGATGTGGTGCTACTTTTTGATTAACTGGATGATTTTATAAATTATTTACTGTTAGTACATTCATATATATAGATGATTTTTATATATATTTTCATTCTAAACTCCCTTAGCTGTATTTTCTATTCCCCTTGTGTACATATTCATTTGGTTGTCATTTGAGCTTTCTTTCTATTTTTATTATTTTCGTTAAAATTTTTCATTTTTGTTTTAGTTACAAAGTTAGGCTCGTAGCCTATTTGGTTTTGTTTTGGTGTTGTAATAAGCCAATTGTTTTCTTAATGCCACGATTTTTTCCAAGGGTAGAGTGTTGTGTAAGCCGGGTGTCTTTTCCCAATGATAGATAGCGTGACAAATTTCTTAAGGGTTGAGTCAGTTTTCTATCATTCTTCTTTGATTTTCAAGTTTTTCGTATTTATGGGTGCCTCAAACAAAGCTTCACTTGGGCCTAGCACATTTGCCTGTGATCTTATGGTCAGCAACATTATGTTGTCTTTAGGATGGTGAAACTCGTGGCCTTAAGACTCTTGTGTTAACAAAAAAAATCATCATATGGTCATGTTAGGCCATTGTGCGCTTGATTCATATCTAAGGTCATCGTGGGCCCTCGACTCCACTTTTGAAAATCCTTGAGTGCGTGTGGTGTGAATTCGATTTATTGAGCCCAAGTACCGTGCCGATGTTCTAGAACTTGCCAGGAATATTTGTTGAGGCGAAATCATAGGTGCAACTTGATTTGAGAAATGATTGTAGGCTGTCCTTGATCCAAAAATGCCAAATTTAACAATTCCATGAAAGGTTGTGTCCTTGATTTGAGAAAGGTTCCTTGATGAGTTGTGTCAACTCTTGATGCTCTTGTGTCACACTTGATACACAAGTGTTCAAAATTTTAAATGTGTTAATGATACATATGCACTTAGGGCAATTGTTAGTCCCAACTAAGGCTCATTGAGGTTACCTTGGGAAGAACAAGAATTACTTGGGTGTTTTTTATTGAGGGATAGGTCTCATTTTATTTTCTTGAGGACAAGCAAATGTTTAAGTTTGGGGGAGTTGATAACTATGAATTATACATGTTTATACCCCTTCTTACCTAAGCTTTGTGCATAAATTGCTCTAGATTAGTCCTAAATTTCTTAAAAGTTATGCTTGATTGTTGGTTTGAGCGACTAGAAGATACATATCACAAATTGGCTCAAAAGAGGAGTGAAACCTTCCAAGCATCAAAAGATAATTGAAAATGGGGGAAAAGGTGACCTGCAGGAACCATACTGTTCTAATGTGCAGCCGCGCAGGAGAGTTCTGAAAGCTGCCAAGTTCAATCTTGATCTATGAGGTCTGCCCTGCTTTGCCACGCGGCCGCGCAGGAAAGTGCAGAGAACCAGCAAATGTGAAGAAGATCCACGCGGACCGCATCCATTTCCACGCGGTCCGCACAAATGAGTGAACAAGGGCTCAAAAATTCAACGCAAAGACCACGCGGCCGCATACCAAAGCAGTGCGGTCCGCGTGGGTAATAGTTGATAGAGTCAACAATTGGACGAGTTCTACTGTGCGACTGGGCACCATGTCAACGCGGTCCGCTTAATTCAACCTCTACGACCGAACCTCAATTCCACGTGGAGCGCTTGATTTAACCTATGTGGCCGTGTGGAATTTCTATGTGGTCCGCATTTCCAAGTCTAGAAGCACAGATTTGAAGACCATATGCCCTACGCTGCCGCATGTCATTTCTATGCGGTCCGCGCCAGACCCTGCGGGGCATTTTTGTCCGGGTTTCCCTCTGTAGTATAAATAGAACAATTTACTTTTTTAGGTCAAGTTTTTTGTAATCTGTTTTAGCAGTTGAGCACGAGACATTTCGTATTGGCCTACTTTAGGTAATTTTCTCTTTTAATAAACGTGGATTCAAGTGGATTAAGCTAGTAGTTAATTATTATGTTAATTTCTTCTATTTATGCTTCTTCAATGTCTATCTAAACCCATTAGCTAGAGTTGTGGCTTAACCCTAGTGTGGGTAATTAATTGGTGTTTTTGCTTAATGCTGGGATGATGTTGGGTGTTTGGTATTTGGGTTGATTATATGTTTTCACTTAGATTTGGTGGTTGCAAACACTATGTTTAGCTTAGCGGGTCATGACTCTTCTTGAGAAAGAGAGTCTATGACCTCACAATTATCCCAACAAGGATTTGGGATGGACCCATTAGAATGGTAGTCCCAAGTAACAGGTTAAACCTCGAGAGAGTAATTACCCCACTTGAACCTTAAAGTTGCTTGGGCAAATTAGCCTACCCAATTGGTCTCGAGAGAGTTAATTGGGCAAAACTACTCTCTCTACCGATAGGTGTGAGAGTGAGTACTAAAGTTCAACGGTTATCCATATTCCCCTTAATTATCATCCTCGCGTTAGAATTCTATCCCCGTTAATTAGCCACCTAGGTGAGTGTCATGACCCTAGTGCTTTTCTCTTATTGCACAAAACTAGCATAATTACTTAGCGTAATTTAGTTTACACTTGTAGTTGATAAATTTAGTTTTTAAACAAAAGAAAAAACCAAAAATGATGGAATATCAAAAAGAAGCTAATACGTATTTCTAAGCTTAGATAATAATAAACTCCAATTTGAAGCACTCTGTGGAAAACTCGACCGTGAAACCACTGTTGGGTTTTAAGTAGTCTTGCCCACTCTTTCTTAGCACTGAGTCTGCACCGATCAACTGCCAACTTGGCCTCTTTCCTTGCCACCTTGTACCTCTCTCGGTTGGATCTCATCTCCTCCCCGGTGTGCTCCCTGCCAACTTTGTGTACGTTACCTTCTTTGCCTCCAATTTACCTTGAACTACGTCATTCCACCCCCAGTCACCTTGGCGCCTGCCTGAAAAACCATTCGATATACCTAGCACCTCTCTTGTCGCCTCCCTCACGTAGTTTGCCGTTGTAGACCACATAGTGCTCTTGTTTCCACCAATCCTCCAAGATCCCATAGCAGATAACCTTCCCTCAGATTTCAGGGCTTTATTTTTAGTCAAAGCTCCCCATCTAATCCTCAGAAAGCCACTAGAATACCTCTTCTTCCTCTTCGTCATAATGCAAATGTCCATCAAACCGAGCCTATGCTCTCTAAATTGTTCTTCATCCTTATTACCTTTGCTTTGTTGTTCATACTTTATTACTTTTAGCTGACCTTGAAGTCTCTGGAAAAATCAAGCATGAGACCCATATTACCTCTACCACACTGATTTGGTTCTCTATTTCTTCTTACTTAAGTTCAATATTACTTATATAATCGCTAATACTAGAATATACCACGTATCTTTAAAACCACAAAATATTCTTAATTGTTAAGATGATTTTTTTAGGTAAACAATTGAGCCTATGGACATGGTTGCTGAACATAATCAGGTACCTATAGGCATGATTTCTAACACACAACACTCGAAAACATAGCATTAGCCCTATTGTCAGGATTTCTGCCCCACTTTATAGCAAATATAACATACGAACCTTTTCCTATTTATACTAATACCCCATAATTGTTATTTTTAATAATTATGATAGACCAAAATTGAATGAATAAATTACAAAATAAGTAAAAAAATAGGGAGCCTACAGCGGGACCAAATACGCCTGGACAGGCCATGCCTTCAACTTATAATAACTCCAAAAGCCCATGTTCATATATAGACAATAACCAATAGTGAATGATTCATCCATGTTTCAAGGGTAAGCATACAAAACCTAAATCTCTAGTGTGTCAGAGTTTTCATGGGTTTTAAGAACCCTAGGCAATGCTCACATTAGAGAAACTAATCAAAAAAAGGCATGTTAACTCACATCAAGAAACAAAACAACATTTAGATATATATGAAAATACAAATTTGGTAACTACCCTAGACTCAAGTAGTCACTGAAAGAATAAAGAATCAACTGAGACAAAGACATGATGAAAGACATATTAGCAAGGAAGCACGTTACAAATTGCTACAAATGTCAAGTAACCATTTGCAGGAACTCAAAGTAGAGTAAAAACAGACTTAGGATGATTAGTAATGTAGACATTCAGGTATTGAAAAATAGACTAATATGAACTTAAATGATTCAATGCAAGTGCAAAACTAACAAAATTGCATACATAAGAAGCCCAAAATGCCTTAGCTAAACAAACTTTAGAGGGTTCAGATTATTCAGGTTTGGTTTGAACAATCTCAGAACTAGCACCATTAGGTGAAATAAATACTGAAGAGACTTAAAAGAGTGGAAAGTTAACAAAGTCACATGTAAAAATAACCATTAAACACATAAGTCCATGAATTTAGAAATGAGAGCATATGCAAATAATAGATACATAGGAACAAAATTTTAAAGGTTCAATAACTCACCATTTAAATAAAAAACAAGAAAGAACAATATCCACAGTAGCAAGAACCCAGAATTTCTAGCCTTGACTTTCAGACGGCCAAGAGCCAAAGAATTGAACAAGATAATAAAAGAACCACAGAACAATGCTTCAAATTTTAGTGAGATTATCGCGATTCATGCCTGTTTTAAAGGAAAATATGGAATATTTTAGATAGTAGCAGAGATTGAACAAGTAAATAAGGAAAACTGTAAAAAATCAAACACATATAAGGAAGCAGTTCATAGAGGATCAATAATGAGTTGGAGTTGATAAAAAATAAGTAAACCCTAGTTTTTTCTAGGAAAAACAAATATCAATGGAACACACGTAAAAATACTAGCTTAGGATGAATATTGACAAAAATAATACTCAAAATCAGAGAATCGTACAAATTTTGGTCTGATCTGAAGAGATCTGAAAACCATAATTTAGGGTTAGTAAGAATCAACAAGAGATACAGAAAATAATCATAGGTACAAAGGGCAAATGATGAACAATCACAGAATAAATAGAGAAGTTAAGGATTTGATCCAACTTTGGTTCCATTCTTACAAGATCTGGTTGTCATGTTTAGGCATGCAGTATAGGGAATGATCCAGTACCATAGAGAAGTCATATATGGCAAGCATTGGCCAAGAAATCCAATGTTAGATGGGAATCTGGAGAAGATTTAGGGGGTCGTGCTAGGGTTCTTCAAAGAAAGGTGAGACAGTGACAGTTCGAGGATGGCAAGGATGGTAAAATGATCCCTAGAGTTAGAAGGTTTAGGATTTAAAAGGGTGGATTCGATATGGGTCATCGATCTCAGAGTTATGTGGTCATGATTAAAAGTGGGTTGGGTCAGATTTATGGAACGGGTTAACGATCGGGTAAATACAGGGGTTGTTTGGATTGGGATTTGAGGGGTTGGGCCAGAGACTTGGGGTTTGTCTGCACAAAGTTGGTTTAAAACTAGGCTATTATTTAAATACACGAAAATAATTTATAAAAAACTTGATAAATAATTAAAAACAATATTTATGCAGTAATATTAAATATAATAATTTAGTACTATAAAAATAAACAATGTCATTTTGGCACGAATAACATAAATAAAGAGCATTTATGTGTGAATGTGACTATTACTGGAAAAATCTAGCGAATGGCTTAAAATATAAATATAGTTATATAAAATAAAGTGAAAAATATTTAAAACATAAATTATAGGTGAAAATAATAATTTTAGGTGATTAAGTCATTAGGAGATAAATTGAAGAAGTAATTAGTAAATATTTCGGTAATTTTTCTCTGAAAATTTTCAAAAAAATTCCGGAAATGCGTGTACAAATTTAACAAATTAAATAATGAAGCAAATATTCTATTTGAAAGTATATATATTATTTAAAAATATAATGTTCAAAATTGGATATCAAGACCAAGCAAATATCAAGTCAAATTCCAATAGAGTAATAAGGATGTCAGGTCAAGAAACTTTCTAGGATATGATATAGAAAGCATTAAATGAAATATGAATATCCAATGGGAAGAAAGAAAGCAACTAATGCAAAACCAGATGATAAGCATGATCTAAAACACGGAAAATCAATTGTACAAATAGCATGAAAGAAACAAATAAAGATAAACAAAGATCTTGTATGGACTATAACTACTAGAATAGTAATGAATGGTGCAACAACAAATATTCCTTCCATGAAACTTTGCCACATAAAATAACAACAAGAAACACAACGAGCTACCACCTCCTATTCATATTTCTTAATTTCAATCATAATCCTACCTTATGCAGCCGTGTGAACCTTATATTTGAAAATAAGTTTTGTAAATAGTTTTACCGAAATAGTTGTACGCATTTTATCACACCTTCTGACGCCGTGTGGCTTCACTTAGGTCCCCTAAAAGCAATATCCACATAAGTCTCGCATTATATCCATGCATGCACATCAACCTCAGCCTTATGCTACCACACGCACTTCAATATCATATTGCAATAACAACTCGCACCATAATTGGCCACATATCACAACTTGCCAACAACAACAATATAAATTTTTCTGTAATAATAGCCCGTGGTTCCACCACAATGTATACAAGAATATCAACAACAATTATGGATGAAAAAATGCTCAATAGGATAGATGTTCCACCAATAAGCAACGTCGCCTCAACATATTAACTACTTTCACAACTTCAATATCAAATAACTCAACAATGAGAAAACAGCGTGTAACCACAATATTAGATAAGGCTAACTCACAACAAAGGAAATAATCTTAAACAATAAGTATCAAATAACGGAAGTAAACAAATAAAGGGAAAAATGAACAATCAATTCAGGAGTAATTATTAACAATAAAGAGATAATATTTTGCAATAATGGGCAACGTGTTCAATTAAGGCATGGGAGAAATTTAGCAAGTAAGATATAGGACAATTACTAAGAAATTCAGCTAAAGCATTTAAGGATAGTCTAACACAATTAAGAATAATTTGACTATGAGAATCTAGAACATAATTTAAATTAAAGCATGGACATAGTCTAAGTAGCCTAAACAGGTCAAATACTACGTACAACCCGTGTAGCAACTAGTCTCCTTACGTACATGGATTTCACTTAGCGCAATTGAATCAAACAATACCAATCATAAGAGGCAATTCCCCCACATGAAGGTAGGTAAGATGCTAACTTGAAATAGTCCAAAAATCAAAAAATAACTTTTCCCTTAAAGTCCACATCCACTCGACTCAAATCCAACCAAAATTGACTCAGTAATATCAAACAGTGCTTGGAAATTCAATTGCAATATATAAAGTTAACACTTTTACACTTTTTTCCGAAATATCAACCAGGGACTTGCCTGATCGAAACTCAGGTCCAATGGTAGATTCCGTCTACCCATGACTCCACGAGTTCATATATTTGAATAGTTTCAAAATCCGAGTTCAGATCGACTCTCAAACTCAATGTCTTAATTTTCAAGAACTTGACAAAGCTTCATAAATATTTTAATTTGATTCACATGATTTTGATGTTAAAATTTAAGATATTTTGATAGAATGTGATTAACAATAGATTAGAATCACTCACCAAAAGTTTGTGGGTTAAAATACCCTTTCCAAATTACCTCATACCGAGTCTAGTGTTCAAAAAATAAGAGAATAAACTCTAAAATCCCGTCTCTCAGCTATTAGTTCACTCGCACATGTCGTATTTGCAACCTAATATTTGCAATTGTGAACCCTTAAAATGTGAAGAATGACTCGCGGATGCAACGACCCTTCCACCTCTGCTATCATCCCAATTGTGATTAATAATTTGAAATTACGAACATTGAACTTCGCCAATTGCGACAAAATGGATTGCAAATGTGACTTCCCCCTTCTTACTCTTTTTCAAAAATTTGAATACTTGGATCACAAATACGAACCCAATGGGTTTGGCTTAAATTCACAATTGTGAAATCAGATGTTTAAATTGCGAGTTTTGAGGCACGTGCAGAAACAAGAAACCTTTTGATTCCAACCACACTCCATTAACCTTGTGAAATTCACTCGAAATCTTGGGGATCTAGTCCAAGTATTTACACAAGTATAAAAATATCATACAAAATCGATCGCATGATCAAAATATAAAATGAACATCTAAAAACTACGAATTGGACTCTAAAATGCATGATTTTCAAATTGAATTCCAAGAACTTCTAAAATTACAAATACTTGTTTGATTCCTATCAATTCAACTTCGAATAACGCTAAATTTTGCAGACAAGTTCTAAATTCCATAATAGAGGTATTCTTATTCCAAAAATTAATTTCCAAGCTCAATATAAGAAAGTCGACCTATGGTCAAACTTTTCAACTTAAAATTGCCAAATTTTGGTGAATCAACACATCTCAATTTACGGACTTTCAAAATTAATTTTGAGCATACGCAAAAGTCCATAAAAACAATACGAATCTAACTGAGTCATAAAAAATACTATTTCAGGGTCATTTTCACAAAATTCTCAGTTTGGTCAAAATTTTCAAATCAATGCTTCTAAGTTTTGAATCAAGGGTTTAAATCAACCCGTGTGCCTCTCGGACCGAGACTAAAAAACTTCTTATGTCCTATAAATGTGGATTCGGTATTTTGAGTTGACTAAGATGCAACTTCGCGCAGTTGCTATACCATTGCTTCTTACCTTATGTTTTACTAAGACACCCCATCTAACTAATAGATCTTGGCGAAATTGTCACATATAAAATTGAGCACATTTTTTCTATGAAAGGAGCCAAAAAAATATTTGGTTACTTTTGAGAAAGGACTATGAAATTAGTGCCAATAATTTTAAAAAGGCCATTAAATTTTTAAATTTTTACTTTAATAATTTAAATGATCTGAGTTTCGAGTATTAAGATTCTCAAAAAATAACTTAGTTTTGAAGCAACCTTTATTTTTTCAATTTGCAGAAGTTTATTTGTGCTTAGGAGTACATAAAAATTTATTAATCTATATTGTGGATCTATTTTTTTGTATAAAAAGTGAATATCCCTTCCCAAAACCTTAACGTAAGTCCTAGGAAAACATCAAAAAGGGCAAATCTAGATTGTAATTACTGTTTGGCCCAAAATTAAGTTCTGAATTCAACTAATTAAATTAAAATAAAATACAGTCACTCTTAGCCAATATTATTATTCAGATGATGTTTTAACTACGTTGGTAATAACATAATGTGTGTGTTTGACCGATAGGAAACAAATGTCGATAATGTTAACAATATTTAATAATATAATAAGAGAAAGATAACATTTATTAACAATAAATGGCAACGAATAGCTTTTGAGTAAATCAGAACATATGTGTCACCCGAAAAGGGAGTGAGATCTGTGGATATTTCTTCTAACAATGGTGAATGATTGACGAGCCTTCGAACATCCAAGTTGTTCTTGGGTCAAGTGGAAAAGTTTGGCAAAAGTCTTACTAAAAAGGTATTTTATATGCTTCAGTAAGGCCAGATTCTCTCTATAAGGTCAATTTGTTTTTCTTACAAGTGAATATTTGTTGTACCTAAAAACCCTAATATTACATGTATAGAGAATATTTACAAATATATTCTCTACTGCGTTTCATTCTAAAACTAGTCATTATAACTCTGTCTAAGACGCTCGAGCTCAATCTTGATCAATGATGACTTCTCCACCTTGGTGTTCACTGACTCGTCGCCCCCCACCCCCCTCCCCAAAAATCTCTTAAGGAACACTTTGACCTCGGACAGGCCTTTGTGAAGTGATATTGATAACACGTAGACGTCTATGAAGGCCCTCTTAATACTAACATGGCCTACTTGTATCAAAAGTAATTTTAGACCATACAGTTAGTCCCTCCTCTTATTGAGGTCATCCATGTAGGAAAGTTTTATAAGCGAATAATGTTGTCTGTGGTCGAGCTTATCGAGCAGACTATACAAGTCTTGGCCATTTAGCGAGCAAGCAACGTAGCTCTTTGTGGGCCGCGTATATCAATTTCCTTGAATTTACTTGGAAATTTGTCAGAGCCATCTAGTCCAAGAGAAGGAGTAATGTCATGATGTTATGAGTTATGATGACGTAGTCTGCTGACACATAGAATCGATTCTTGTATGACCCGTGATTGGTTATGCTGTTTCAATCTCTGTGCTAATCAAGATCAACTATTTCGATTCTTGAGCCCCCAAGCCATATAAGGAGAGGATTAGTTGATTTTGAAATTTTTCCACACTCCTTGTATTTCTTAAGCAGAAATCCTTCTTCTCCTTCGCAAAACCTTTATTGCTTCTCTATTGTTTTCTCTACTTTTTTGTCACCTTCTACAATAATCTCAAACCTCCCATCACATATCTACATGGAAGATCATTCTATACATCTAGATGTCATTTTCCCTGATCAAGGGGAAGACGTTGTAGTTGCTGTTCAGGATGAAACTCTCCCAAGTGTAGAGGAGGTTGTACCTTGGTATCCTGATGCTAAACCAAATATTTGCAAGGCGTCGAAAGTGGTGAGTGAGAGTTTCAATTCTACAATGATAGTTGAGTGTTTAACAAAGTATAAGGCTATGATTGGTCTTCCTGGTCATACGGAGTTAGTCCCCATGGGTGACAACGAATTGCAGGTCCATCGACTTGGATTCTATGCCCATGACGCATATCCATCCATAATAGACTATTCCTTCCCTCTACCGCCATTGATTGAAGAATTATGCCGCTACTACAACATATTCTTGGCGTATTTCACTCCTTACATCTTCAAGTTGGTCAAAATGTTAGCAATGTTTGTCGAACTAGCCGACGTCGAGATTACATTATGCCACCTGATTCACATATTTTCCCCCCATTTCTATCTAGGGGCATTGTTGAATATTCACAATCGTGGTGGTGGGGAAATTCTTGGTGGTGAGGATTGAAGAAAAGTCTATTCGTCACTTCTGTTTTAATTATTTATTTACCAGGACCGAGACCGTGGTATTCGCCACTATCAGTTTCCCTAAGGCCTGGAACCCCCGTAACTACTTGTATTTGTTTATTTTTTATATATTTTTCCTGATGTGGGTTGGTTATTCATCACATCCTTTTCTATAGCTATTATACGATCTCTGTAGTTGGTAACTCAAATTGTAGACTCGGTAGTAATAATCCTTCCCCAAAAGATGGGGATACATGACTAGTCTAATTTTTCTCAAAAACATAGGTCGTTTCTTCCCATGGCAGGTAATCTCTTTCCTATAATCGACGTTGCGGCTCTTCCACCGATGTATGTCCCTGATTTTAATTCCATCCTTTTTAATTTTTCTCTAGGTTCGATTAGTGGGGTTGCGAGGATGTCGAGGACCCTAGTACCCTCATATTGGAAGAGGTGAGCAACTAAGCCTTCAATATCTGCCCATGTCTCAACCATTGCCACTCCTTCCGTCGTCCAAGTTCCATAGGTTGATGTTTCCGCCCCCATCCCTATTCAATGTGTTGTGACTTATGCTCCTCCCTTATTTTAACTTGTTGATGAGGACGACGAAGACTCCCCTAATGATGAGGATTTACGGCCTAATAAGAAGAGTAATTCTGGGTTGAAGAGTTCCTTTAGCCTTTCACATCGCGGAAGGGGGTTTTGAGTTTCATGTGACAGGGATAATTTTTGAAAATAATAATGTTGAATTGATTTTTGAGGCCCAAAGTCAGGTAGAAGTTATGTAGGTGTGCCCCTATATTTTGAAGAGAGAGAGGTCGAGGAGGTGGCTATTGGCGACAACCATGCACTCTCGTGACAAGAGGAGGCATAATCCTCCCGAATAACCGTCGATGTTTCATCACTTACTGATGATAGGGGGAAGAATGTTTCCGCAAATGGTGACGAGTCATGCACTAATGTTAATTTAGAGGATTTGATAGTGATCGAAGATGGTCTCACCTATCTCTAGGTGATGTTACAAGAGAATTTGAGGACCATCACGATGCCTTCCCTCGGCCCCCTCCATTCCGACATCAATGGTAAGACCCTCAAGGAGATAGATTACAGTTCCATGTCAATGAGAATTTTCGTCCTTGCTCTCAGGTAAGCACTATTGTACGTCCCCTTTCTAATGTTTTTTGAACATTCTAAGTTCTAAATATTTTCCTTAATTTACAGATGACGTTTCTTGAAATTGAGAGTGCCCTAGGAGAGAAAAGGCGCAAAGAGATCTTTATGTAGCTAAAAAGGAAATATACTGAGTACTACGGTATATACGAGATCTCTAATGTATGCTTTACGAGGGCAGCAATATAAGTTCCGTGAGTGAAGACTTGAGGAAGAGGGACGAGGAGCTGGTGCAGGCCATAGAGAAGTGTAGTGTCCTCAAAGGAACGTTGAGTAGCAAAGAGGAGGAGTTCGAGGTTAGTAGGGGCGTAGAGGCCCAATGCAGTGATCTTCAAGCCCAAGTGGTCGAGCTGCGAGGTCAACTTGAATAGTGTCTGTTCTAGGCGGTGGCCTTCGGCAACAAGTTTTTTGAGATATAGGAGGATCCTGAGAAGGCAGTCCTCTCGGTTGGACACTCAGAAGAAGGCATAAATACTCGAGTTGGCGAAAATGATTCTTCAGGATAAGGAAAAATGACCAATCAACGGCGAGATCTAAAGAGGACCGGCTCAAGGATAGGATCATGGAACTGGAAAATGAGAGTTCTAACATTCATGACCGAGTAACCACAGTGGATTCTAAGAGGGATCAACTACTTGTGCGATCATCATCTTCCCATGCTTTTGATTGCCATAGTGTTCTTCGAGAGTTATACGAAGAGTGTATTCACACCGATGATTGACTAGATGTGTTTCAGGACCATAGTGGGCTATTTTTCTTATGTGGCCTTTTAGATGCGCGGGTTAAGGCTCGCGAATCTTGAGTCGCTTATGGGTACTATCCTGCCACGCCTCGACTTGATGAGTATGATGGGGAAGAGCATACACCAGCATGAGAAGGACGCTTGGTATGATACCATTTATCCTCAAGGTGAGGTTGGGGAGGGTGTTGGGAATCGAGATGGCCAGTAGTTTTTCTCTTATACTTTTTGTGTATATTTGTCGGTTTCCGGAGAAACCTTTGTTAAAGAACACTATATATACATGGGGAAGACTAAAATTGATTTTACATCTTCTTTCATTCCTTTTATTTGTTTCTGTACTTGTATATTTTTGCTTCTATTGTTTTCTCGTTTTGCTTTCTGCTCTTTTAATTGTCGTCATCTTTTAGTTGGTCATAAACTTGGGTACGAATGCTTTTGGGCCATATCATCCACTTATTTACATAGGTCGAGTATGTCTCATTGATTAGACTAGGCTAATCTGTTTTATTTGAACTTGGTCGATCTTGAACTATTGTCAAGTTTTGGCCAAGTGTTAGTTTTTCTTTGTTCGAGTTGGGTCGAACTTAACCCTTTCTTAAAGTGTAGCCGAATGCCGATAGGTGTTTTTTCGAGCTGGATCAAACTTAACCAATTTGTTAAGACGTGGGTGAGCGCCGATAGGTTTTTATTCGATCTAGGTTGAAATTAACCTTTTGTTATGGCATGGCCGAGGGACGATATGTATTTGTTCGAGTTAGGTCAAATTTAACCTTTTGCTAAGGCCCGGACAACAGATGATCGGTGTTTGTTCGAGCTGGGTCAAATTTAACCTTTTGTTAAGGCACGGTCATGGGTCGATAGGTGTTTGTTTGAGTTGGGTCGAACTTAACCTTTTTTTAAAGCACGACCGAGGGCCGATAATTGTTTGTTCTAGCTGGGTCCAACTTAACCTTTTGTTGAGGCGGTTTTTCTACGTGTATGTTTCTAATACATTGAAATTGTTACTCTGATAAAATAACTAGAGAAAGTTACAAACATTGGGCATTGGCTGGCGTCCTAGTCCTAGTACCGATCTATCTAGTCCCATCATTGTTCGACTTGGAGAGTATTGTGTTAGAATATACGCTTAACGCTAAAGGGGGGGGGGTTGAATAGCGTTTTAATAAAAATCAAGATAAATTTGCGGAATTAAAATTGCAGGAATAAAGTAAGTGCAGTAATTAACGTAATAAGGAGAGAACACACCGAATTTATACTGGTTCACCACAATGTGTGGTTAGTCCAGTCCCGAGAGACTCTCTCGAGTTTTACACTAACTCCGTTAAACTTACGGGTGCTTAACAAACCGTTACACTTGCTCGTAGATATACACTCTACAAGACTTCAACTTGCTCGAGGATACCTCACCTCAAGACTTCAAGTCAAGGAACTAAACTTTCCTTCTTACAACAAGGGATTAGAATTTCCCTTCAAGTGTATGCAAACACTTAGCACTCAAGACAAGACTCTCATATAGAGTAGATGTGAGTAAAATTGATACGCTCAAGAACACAACAACTTCGTGAAGAATTTGGCTCTCAAAAACTATGAAATGAATATAAAATGATTGATATGAGAGTATTTAAGCTTAAGCAAGAATGTAATCAGTTGTTGTACTTAAAAGAGTTATTTTGAGGTGTATTTATAGTCCTCAAAGTCACCAAGACCGTTGCTTAGTTGCCAATCACTAATTGCTGATTTTGTGCTAGGATAATCGATTATCTGATTTGCATAATCGATTATCTACAAATCGTTCAAAAATCATATGCAGATTTTAAGCAGAATAATCGATTATTAAAAATCGATTACCTGATAACGTTTAAAAATCATACGCTGATTTTATGCTAGCATAATCGATTGTTACCTTGTGCATAATCGATTATCTTTCAGCGTTTAAAAATACTTTGGCAACGGTCTTAACACAATCGATTACCAAAAAGACATAATCGATTATCTTGTTGTTTTGTAAATTCTGGTTATACACTGTCTTAACATAATCGATTATCAAAAAGACATAATCGATTATTTTGCTGTTTTGTAAATTCCGGTTTACACAGTCTTAACATAATCGATTATTAGAAGAACATAATCGATTATTTCTGTCCAGATTTGAAAGACATGTTTAAAATTTATTTTGGCCAAAATGAAAATGTTAGAAAATCATTTTGTTTTAAATCAAAGATGCATGGTTTCATGAAAATGTTTTTACGAGAGAAGCCATGTCTTGAATATTGTCGGATCAAGATCACAATATAAAACGACTCATGTATAACTTTGTTGCTTTACTTGATCTTGTTCTTTGTTTCTCTTGTGCTTGGACTTCGGCATATAATCCATGCGCGTCGTTTTGTCATTTATCAAAACCTACAAAGATGAACACACGTTTAGTTTTAGCGACTTGAGAACGTGTTTCAACAATTTCCCCCTTTTTGATAATGGCAAACCAATATCGGGATATGCATATTAAATAATTGATAATGACAATCCAAGACAAGTATATAAATATATGAATGAGTTCCCCCTCAATTTATGAATTCCCCCTTAATTTATGCTAATATGTATTAGTGTGCATAGCCCTTATTCTTCCCCCTTTTGACATTAGCAAAAATTATTAAACTTTTATTGAGGAAACAATATTGAAAATACATAATAAAGCAAGAAAAAGATACAAAATATTATTCAACCGATACAAAAAAATATTATTCATTGTCAACATTAACATCCGCCTCGGCATCCGGTACTTCTTCCGGAAGGGAAACTTGGGCATATGGATAGTGGACGTGGTCAAAATATCCATGAAGCTCGTGGGATAATCGAGTGACATTTCTGTCAATACGATTCATAGATGTGGACAAAGAGGCAAGTTGCTCAGAAATGGTTTGGAGGGTAGCAACGGACGGAGCCTGAGGACGACGTCTTTGAGTTGGAGGAGGAGCCGGATGTTCACCGATATTGGGAAACGAAGATTCTTGAATTTCCCAATGTTTTGTTGCCTTTTTGTGAGGATCGACGGAGGTGTCGATACCGGAGGCTTGAAAAATAGCCATTATGACAAAAGCATAGGGGAGTGGCTTATCGTCCCCAATTGCATCATACATGTGAGTCATGACGAACTTGCACCAATTGATGCGAGCTCCGGTGATAATTGCGTGCATGAGTTTTGAATCCTCATGAGAGAGAGTTGTATGATTGAATTTGTGCGGTTTGAGAACACGAGTTATGAAGTAAAAAATTATACGATATTCAGGGAGCATATGCGTGATGGTTGGGCGACACTGCTGCGGAGTTTGAACAAATTCCCCGATCCCAATTTGGTGGAAAAGGAGTTGTTCATCAAATAAGGCTCCTTCTTCTCTAGTGTAAAGTGAAATATCTTCCCCATTTCGTGGAAGTTTTGTAAGGAGTTGCATGTGTTCCTCATTTAAAAGAATTGGAACTCCATTGATGTTTGAGACAAGGTCATCATCTTCGTCCTTCTGTAGATTTGAATAGAAGGCACGAATTAGAGAAGGGTAAATGTAAGGAGATTGAAGATATAGGAAGTCAAGGAGTTGGCTTTGCATAAGAATATTTTCCGTTGATGGGGGTGCGCTATCGCGAAGATATCGACTAGTTGAGAAGCGAGGCGGAAGGATTTCTCGACTCTCAAATTTTTCGAGGAATCGAAGGAGTTCGGGTTCAGTATCAAACCGCAAATAAGAGCCTTCCTTATAGCAGAAAACAGGTGGAAGAGCGACGGAAGAGGAGGCAATATTTTTGCCGGAACGAGCGCGATTGGAATTCTTGCCCGTCATTTTTATGGAGGAAGCAGAGCTGTTACAGAAAGTTTTGAGACTATTTAAGAATGTTTTAGAGCTAATATGGATATTGAGGTGAAGATTTGTGAAGGATGGAAGTCCCTATTTATAGAGTAGAGGAAAGGGGGGCATTGAATAAAGAAAAGCTGCAGATTTTGAGGTGCCAAACGGTCAGGAACGGAAACAAAATTTAAACACTGACCGTTGGTAATCGATTATAGAAGCTGGATAATCGATTATCACCAAGATTTTGAATTATACTCAGAGAATAATCGATTACTGGATTTTGATAATCGATTACTGCTGCACAGTGTGTTATACGGACTCGGGGAATAATCGATTTTGATTTGGACATAATCGATTACTTTTAGGCAGTGCGATGGAAAACCGAGACGGTAAGAGGAAATCGATTATTCAGTTTTCAACAATCGATTATTTTATTAACACTTGTAAAACTGAACTTTCAATAATTGATTAGTAATATTGATAATCGATTATTTAATATGATTGCCAGATTCCTACAAAATCAAAATGTTAGATAATCGATTCTAGTATTAGTATAATCAATTAGTTTATTTTTCCAGTAGAATAATGGGAAAACATAAAGGAGTAATAATCGATTATTGACTAAGAAAAATCGATTATTTATCACCAGTGCCCGAGAATTCCCCCTGTCTTTGGGGCGATACCTGCAAAAAAGAGTTAGGCGCCTCCGACGTTCAAGTTAGTAATTGTTGAAAAGAAAAATGCAATGCATGTATTAGATCAACGTGGAGTCAAGAATCCCGAGTTCATTACGAATTCGGAAAAAGGACTCTTTCTCTAAAGGCTTTGTGAAGATGTCGCCCAATTGATATTTGGTTTCAACAAACTCAATTTCGACATCACCTTTGAGAACGTGATCTCTTATGAAGTGGTGCCTAATTTCTATGTGTTTCGTTCTTGAGTGAAGAACAGGTTCTTCATCAAGCTTATGGTGCTAGTATTATCACATCGAAGAGGGATATGATCGATACTAAGACCATAATCCGAGAGTTGTTTCATCCAAAGGATTTGAGCACAACAACTCCCCGCGGCAACATATTCAGCCTCGGTTGTGGATAACGAAACACTTACCTGTTTCTTGCTAAACCCAGAAACTAGAGAGCTACCGAGCAAATGGCAAGTGCCACTAGTGCTCTTGCGGTCCAATTTGCAACCCGCAAAATCGGAATCGGAATAGCCAACAAGTTGGCATGAAGAACCTTTGGAGTACCATAGACCCACATTTATAGTTCCAACAAGATACTTCATTATCCGTTTTACCGCAGTTAGGTGTGACTCCTTCGGACATGATTGATATCGAGCGCATAAACACACGCTAAACATGATGTCCGGTCTACTTGCAGTAAGATAAAGAAGGGATCCGATCATACCTCGGTATTTCTTGGTGTCTAC
This sequence comes from Nicotiana benthamiana, assembly GCA_034376525.1. NCBI lineage: Eukaryota > Viridiplantae > Streptophyta > Magnoliopsida > Solanales > Solanaceae > Nicotiana > Nicotiana benthamiana. The sequence goes on from CM067339.1 coordinate 123,243,628, forward strand.
CTCTTTACCTTTCTCATCCTTGTCAGGATGGTCGGATGTGCTCATTGGAGTGGCCATTGCTTTGGCGTTGCTCATTTCAAAACAATTTAGCAACTCCTTGCAATACATAGATTGACAAGTGAAAGTTCCTTCTTTTATTTGTTTCACTTGCAACCCCAAGAAGAAGTTTAGCTCACCCATCATTGACATTTCGAATTCGCTAGTCATTAACTTAGAGAATTCCTCGCATAAAAAATCATTAGTAGCACAAAAAATAATATCATCGACATAAATTTGAACTAATAGAATGTCATTGTTTTTATTTTTGATAAACAGTGTAGTGTCAACTTCCCCCCTTTCGAACTCATTGTCCAAAAGAAATTTGCTTAAGCGCTCGTACCAAGCTCGAGGAGCTTGTTTAAGTCCATCTAGCGCTTTCTTAAGCTTGAAGACATGATCGGTAGATTTAAAGTCTTCAAAGCCCGGGGGTTGTTCAATGTACACTTCCTCTTGAATAAACCCATTGAGGAAGGCACTCTTGACATCCATTTGAAATAATTTGAAATTCCTAGATGATGAAAAAGCAAGTAATAACCGAATGGCTTCTAGTCGTGCTACGGGTGTTGGAAACACGTTTCAAATGCAATATACTAAACGTGTGTTCTTTTGTAGGTTTTGATGAATGTCAAACAAAGCAATAAGCGATATATAGCAGTGCTCAAGGACAAGCACATAATGGATGCATTACAAGAAGCTCAAGACAATGCTTGGAAATGTTATAATTGAGTCAATATTAATTGTGATCTTGATTCCTCAATCTTGGCTCATAATATGGCTTCTCTACTAAAATTATTTTTCCAAAATCATGCATATTTAAAGTAAGTGTCAAATGATTTTAAACTATGCATATTTACATTTGTTAAAATGTTTTCCAAACATGCCTCAAAAATCTGGGCTAAGATAATCGATTATGTACTTATGATAATCGAGTTTCTCTAAGCCAAGACTGCATGACAATCGATTGTGAATTAATGATAATCGATTGTGAGTAAGCCAGTTAACATCAGGTTTTTGCAAACTGCATAACAATCGATTGTGTACTTTCGATAATCGATTGTTAACTGAGGCAAAGTTTTCAAAACTCATAAAAATCGATTATGAACTAATGGTAATCGATTGGAATGAGAAAAATGTCTCCCAGTGATTTTAAGTAAAATAATAATCGATTGTGGCTTTTGATAATCGATTATATATGAGACAGTAAGTTTTGAAATTAATTAATAATCGATTGTGGATTTTGATAATCGATTATATATGAGACAGTAAGTTTTGAAATTAATTAATAATCGATTGTGGCTTTTGATAATCGATTATATATGAGACAGTAAGTTTTGAAATTAATTAATAATCGATTGTTCTATTTGATAATCGATTGTTGAAGCTGACCGTTGTCATATTTTTTTTTAAATTACCTTCAGGTAATCGATTGTGATATTTAACAATCGATGTTTTAGCGTAAAATCTGGAAAAGATTTTCTGAACGTTGTTAAAATAATCGATTATTGATTTCCTGATAATCGATGTTTTATGCCAAAAATTGGAAAGGATTTTTTAACGTTATAATTAATCGATTATTGATTTGAAGTAATCGATTGTTAACGTAAAATCTGGGATTGATTTTTTGATCTGATAGGCAAACAATCGATTGTTTAGTCCTGACAATCGATTGTCACTGAGTAATTTCAGCAATCCTTAATTGGCAATTAGACAACGGTAAGACTGAGTTTTTCACCTATAAATACAGGTTTAACTCAGTGTTTTCACAACAACAACACATACAATTTAAGTATTTTCATTGCTAAAAGCTTTCTTACATTGATCATCATTTTCATTCATCTATAAAGCTTTTTGAAGAGCCATTCTATTGAGCTATGTTGTTGTGATCTTGAGCGTACTATTTCTACTCATATCTACTCATTGAGGAGTACTTTGTAAAGTGAGTGTGTCTTTGTGTTTGTAAGAGAATTGCGATTCTCGTTTGTTGAGGAACTTGTGTTTCCTCGGTTGAAGTCTTTGGGATTGTTATCCCCGAGCAATTGAAGTCTTTGGGATTGTTATCCCCGAGCAATTGAAGTCTTTGGGATTGTTATCCCCGAGCAATTGAAGTCTTTGGGATTGTTATCCCCGAGCAATTGAAGTCTTTGGGATTGTTATCCCCGAGCAATTGAAGTCTTTGGGATTGTTATCCCCGAGCAATTGAAGTCTTTGGGATTGGTATCCCCGAGCAATTGAAGTCTTTGGGATTGTGATCCCCGAGCACCTAGGTGAGGCTTGTGTCCTCAGCTGTAACGGTTTGTTAAGCACCCGTAAGCTTGACAAGTTTAGTGGAAATCTCGAGAGAGTCTCTCGGGGACTGGACTAACCACGTTTGTGGCCAACCAGGATACATCTTTGTGTAAGTTTATTTTACTGCACTTGTCTTAATTTCTGCAAAGTTTTTAAATTCCGCACTAAAACGCTTAATAATTTTAAAACGCTATTCACCCCCCCCCCTCTAGCGTAAAGCGTTATTTCCAACAATTGGTATCAGAGCCATACTCTCTGAAAAACTTAACCGTTTGAGAGAACCATCGATGGCTTCTACTCTAAATTTCTTTGCAGGAATAGGTGAAGGAGAATGCAGCATGTCGCCTCCAATATTAGACGAAAACGACTACTCAGTCTGGAAATATCGGATGCAAATTTTTACAATGGCAAACGATTTGTATCTATGGCAAGCTATTAAACACAGTGATCAACTGACGACAAAAGTCGGGAAAGATAAGGTAAGTGAATACAACACTAAAGCTATGAATATATTACATAACGCCTTGAATCAGGAACTTTGGCGAAAAATCTCCCACTATAAAACTGCTAAGGAAATGTGGGACAAACTTGAGGAATTGCACGAAAACACGCCTCAAAAAGCGGTCAGCACAAACGATGAATCAACTGGTCGGTGCCTCATGGCAGACGAAAAAGACGAGGTAAGTACATCTAACGATATACAAATTGCTTATAACAAACTGCATGATGAGCTGGTAAATGCTTCTAAGACTATTAAAGATTTACAAAAAACTCTTTCTCTACAAGAAGAGGATTTTCAAAAACAACTCCTTTTAAAAGACAAGGACTTTGAAGAACGTCTTTCTTTAGCTCAAAAAGGTGTTGAAAATCTGTCTCGTGATAACGAGAATCTTGCAAATGAAAATCAATTTTTGTTAAATGATAGTATAGAACTTAGACAAGTCATCAAGACCATGCATGAAGCCTCTTGTGTTGAAAATTGCCTTACTTGTACTACTTGTGAGTCCTTAAAACTAGAAAACACAGAACTTAGGAAAACTTTAGAAACTCGTAGTAAAAAAGTTCTTAAAGTTAGTGAAAAAGAATCGCCTAAGAGAAATCAACGGCATAAAAACAAAAACTCCACTACTCCACCTAGAAATAACTCTAAGATTGTAAACAAGCCTAGAACAAATTCTTTTAGACCACCTAGACATTATTCTAGAATGTATGAAGATAAGGGTAGAACTAATATCTTTAGACAACCTAGATCCGAATCTAGGATTCTTGCAAACAAGCCTACAAATAGTAATTTTCGGCAACCAAGAAATTACTCTAGGAACGAGCTTAGACCACCTAGACATGACACTAGGTCCTTCAACAAGTCTAGCACTCATGACCTTAGACCATCTAGATATTATACCAGAAATGGGAACAATATGTCTTGTGTTAATCATTTTCATTCGCCTAGAACCTTGTTGGCTCAACCTAGGCATCAACACAACCCAAACGTAGTATGTCATTACTGCAATCGTATAGGTCATATTGCACCTATGTGTTTTACAAAGCATAGAGATTCTTCATATTATTATCGTTACTTGCCTAACCCCCAAGGACCCAAAATGGTATGGGTACCTAAAGAATATTAATTTGCCTTGTAGGTGTGCTTGAAGGGATCAAGTGTACTATGGTACCTTGACAGTGGATGCTCCAGACACATGACAGGAGACGAATCCAAATTCCTTCAACTAGAGCACAAAGAAGGAGGAAGCGTTGTATTCGGTGACAACAATAAAGGACAAATTATTGGCATCGGATCGGTCGGTAAGAATGAAAAATCCTCTATAAAGCATATATTACTTGTCAAAGGTTTAAAGCATAATCTCTTGAGCATAAGTCAATTATGTGACAAGGGAAATCTTGCTTTGTTTGATTCGGATGAGTGTTTAGTGTTTAGACGCAGTGACTTCAAGATTATTCTACGTGGTTTTAGAATTGACAATATTTACATGGTTGATCTTGAAAACTCCTCATCCGAGTATGTTGATTGTTTGTTGAGCAAAGATGAAAATGTGTGGTTGTGGCATCGTAGAGTAGCTCATATGAACATGCATCTTTTAAATAAATTGATTTCTCAAAATCTAGTGATTGGTCTTCCCTTCTTAAAATTTGAAAGTGATACTATTTGTGATTCATGTCAAAAGGGGAAGCAAACAAGAGCATCTTTTAAATCCAAAAATGTTGTTTCAACATCTAGACCTTTACAACTATTGCATATGGATTTATTCGGACCATCCCGTATCGAAAGTCTAGGAAGAAATAGATATGCTTTTGTAATTATTGATGACTTCTCTAGATTTACATGGACACTATTTCTTGCGCATAAAAGTGATGCATTTATTAGCTTCAAGCTTTTTCTTAAAAGAGTTCAAAATGAAAAGGAATCAACTGTCACTTCCATTAGAAGTGATCATGGGGGAGAGTTTGATCACAATCTCTTTGCGGACTTTTGTGATGAACTCGGAATCGAGCATACCTTTTCCGCTCCACGTACACCACAACAAAACGGGGTGGTGGAAAGGAAAAATAGGAGCCTCGAAGAGATGGCTAGAACCATGCTCGACGAAGCTAAGATTCCCAAACACTTTTGGGCAGACGCCGTGAGTACCGCATGCTATGTTTTGAATAGAGTAGCAATTCGGCCGATACTCTTAAAAACCCCATATGAACTCTACAAAGGTAGAAAACCTAACATTTCACATCTACGTGTTTTTGGTTGTAAATGTTTTGTGCATAACAATGGAAAGGACCAATTAGGAAAATTTGATGCAAAGTCGGATGAAGGTATCTTCATTGGCTATTCTTCTCGTAGTAAAGCTTATAGGGTTTTTAATAAAAGAACCCAAGTTGTAGAGGAATCTCCTCATATTGTTTTTTTCGAAGATAATACTCGCTTGGCGAGAAAGGATTGTGGTCTTGATCTTTCAGGTATTCTGGAAAGCCTAAAGGACAAAATTCAAGAAGAACCACCAAGGAAAGAAACTGACAAAACGATGGAACCACAAATTGAAAAAGCTCCTCAACCAGAAAATGAACCAAAAGAGTAAATAGAATGGAGGACAGTCAAAGATCATCCTCTCGATCAGGTAATAGGCGACGTTGGAGGGAAGGTAAGTACCCGGAGCTCTCTTAGAAATACCTTAGATCTTACTGCTTTTGTTTCTCAAATTGAACCCAAAACCATCTCTGAAGCAATTGGGGATGAATTTTGGACCTTGGCAATGCAAGAGGAGCTTAACCAATTCAAACGTAACAACGTTTGGGATTTGGTGCCAAGACCCGAAGGTCATACCATAATTGGTACGAAATGGGTTTTTCGAAATAAATTAGATGAAAATGGCATAATCACTAGAAACAAAGCTAGGCTTGTGGCTCAAGGCTATAATCAAGAAGAAGGGATTGATTATGATGAGACATATGCTCCGGTAGCTAGATTAGAGGCCATCCGTCTGTTGCTTGCTTTTGCATCTTCTATGAATTTCTTTTTATATCAAATGGATGTGAAAAGTGCCTTTTTAAATGGTTTTATCCAAGAAGAAGTTTTTGTAAAACAACCCCCCGGTTTTGAAGACTTTAATTTTCCCAATCATGTTTTCAAACTCAAAAAGGCCCTTTATGGTTTAAAACAAGCTCCTCGAGCTTGGTATGAAAGGTTGAGTAAATTTCTTTTAGAAAATAATTTTATTCATGGAAAAGTTGACACAACTTTATTTGTCAAGCATGAAAACAATGATATCTTGCTAGTTCAAATATATGTAGATGATATCATTTTTGGTGCTACTAACAATGCTCTATGCAAGGAATTTTCAAACTTAATGACTAGCGAATTTGAGATGTCCATGATGGGTGAGTTACAATTCTTTTTGGGATTACAAGTAAAACAAATGAAGGAAGGTACATTCATTTGTCAAAGCAAGTATTGCAAAGATCTGCTTAAACGTTTTGACATGAACAATGCAAAGGAAATAGCAACTCCCATAAGCACATCCGATCATCTCGACAAAGATGAAAAAGGTAAGGAAGTCGACATCAAAAAGTACCGAGGTATGATTGGCTCTCTTCTTTATCTTACTGCTAGTCGTCCGGACATCATGTTTAGCGTGTGCGTCTGTGCCCGTTATCAATCATGTCCAAAAGAGTCTCACCTTACTGCGGTAAAGCGGATTCTAAGGTATCTTGTCGGTACTACCAATGTGGGTCTATGGTACCCCAAAGGTTCTTCATGCCAACTTATTGGCTATTCCGACTCCGATTTTGCTGGATGCAAATTGGACCGCAAGAGCACTAGCGGCACTTGCCACTTGCTCGGTAGCGCTTTAGTTTCTTGGTTTAGTAAGAAGCAAGTTAGTGTTGCGTTGTCCACAACCGAGGCTGAATATGTAGCCGCGGGGAGTTGTTGCGCTCAAATCCTATGGATGAAACAACAACTCTTGGACTATGGCCTACGTCTTGATCACATTCCTCTTAGATGTGACAACACTAGTGCCATATGCTTGACGAAGAACCCCATTCTTCACTCGCGAACAAAACACATTGAAATTAGACATCATTTTATTAGAGATCACGTTCTAAAAGGCGATGTCGAAATTGAATTTGTTGAAACAAAAAGCCAATTGGCAGACATCTTTACAAAGCCCTTAGATAAAGAGTCCTTCTTCCGAATTCGTAGTGAACTCGGGATCCTTGACTCCACGTTGATCTAAGTCATGCATTGCATTTTATTTCTTACATAATTTCTAACTTGAGCGTCGGAGGCGTCTAACATTTTGTTGCAGGTATCACCCTAAAGAAAAGGGGATCATAAAAAGCATGACGCAAGATACTCAAGTATTCTACAGGAAAATCGCCGTCAAACAATCGATTACTGTATCAATAATCGATTACTTCCGTTATTTTTAACCAATAAATAAACTTGTGTTTATTTCATATTTGTTATTCTTCCCTTGTGTACATTTTTTTGCTAATGGCAAAAGGGGGAAGAAACGGGATATCAAGAAGTATGCTATATTATGCTATATGCTCTCAACTTCATTCATGCTTAAAGTGAGGGGGAACATGAATTGAGGGGGAACATGACACTTGTCTTGGTTTATCAAAATAATTATTGCATATATCCCGCCTATGTTTGCCATTATCAAAAAGGGGGAAATTGTTGGAAACACGTTTCAAATGCAATATACTAAACGTGTGTTCTTTTGTAGGTTTTGATGAATGTCAAACAAAGCAATAAGCGATATATAGCAGTGCTCAAGGACAAGCACATAATGGATGCATTACAAGAAGCTCAAGACAATGCTTGGAAATGTTATAATTGAGTCAATATTAATTGTGATCTTGATTCCTCAATCTTGGCTCATAACATGGCTTCTCTACTAAAATTATTTTTCCAAAATCATGCATATTTAAAGTAAGTGTCAAATGATTTTAAACTATGCATATTTACATTTGTTAAAATGTTTTCCAAACATGCCTCAAAAATCTGGGCTAAGATAATCGATTATGTACTTATGATAATCGAGTATCTCTAAGCCAAGACTGCATGACAATCGATTGTGAATTAATGATAATCGATTGTGAGTAAGCCAGTTAACATCAGGTTTTTGCAAACTGCATAACAATCGATTGTGTACTTTCGATAATCGATTGTTAACTGAGGCAAAGTTTTCAAAACTCATAAAAATCGATTATGAACTAATGGTAATCGATTGGAATGAGAAAAATGTCTCCCAGTGATTTTAAGTAAAATAATAATCGATTGTGGCTTTTGATAATCGATTATATATGAGACAGTAAGTTTTGAAATTAATTAATAATCGATTGTGGCTTTTGATAATCGATTATATATGAGACAGTAAGTTTTGAAATTAATTAATAATCGATTGTGGCTTTTGATAATCGATTATATATGAGACAGTAAGTTTTGAAATTAATTAATAATCGATTGTTCTATTTGATAATCGATTGTTGAAGCTGACCGTTGTCATATTTTTTTTAAATTACCTTCAGGTAATCGATTGTGATATTTAACAATCGATGTTTTAGCGTAAAATCTGGAAAAGATTTTCTGAACGTTGTTAAAATAATCGATTATTGATTTCCTGATAATCGATGTTTTATGCCAAAAATTGGAAAGGATTTTTTAACGTTATAATTAATCGATTATTGATTTGAAGTAATCGATTGTTAACGTAAAATCTGGGATTGATTTTTTGATCTGATAGGCAAACAATCGATTGTTTAGTCCTGACAATCGATTGTCACTGAGTAATTTCAGCAATCCTTAATTGGCAATTAGACAACGGTAAGACTGAGTTTTTCACCTATAAATACAGGTTTAACTCAGTGTTTTCACAACAACAACACATACAATTTAAGTATTTTCATTGCTAAAAGCTTTCTTACATTGATCATCATTTTCATTCATCTATAAAGCTTTTTGAAGAGCCATTCTATTGAGCTAAGTTGTTGTGATCTTGAGCGTACTATTTCTACTCATATCTACTCATTGAGGAGTACTTTGTAAAGTGAGTGTGTCTTTGTGTTTGTAAGAGAATTGCGATTCTCGTTTGTTGAGGAACTTGTGTTTCCTCGGTTGAAGTCATTGGGATTGTTATCCCCGAGCAATTGAAGTCTTTGGGATTGTTATCCCCGAGCAATTGAAGTCTTTGGGATTGTTATCCCCGAGCAATTGAAGTCTTTGGGATTGTTATCCCCGAGCAATTGAAGTCTTTGGGATTGTTATCCCCGAGCAATTGAAGTCTTTGAGATTGTTATCCCCGAGCAATTGAAGTCTTTGGGATTGGTATCCCCGAGCAATTGAAGTCTTTGGGATTGTGATCCCCGAGCACCTAGGTGAGGCTTGTGTCCTCAGCTGTAACGGTTTGTTAAGCACCCGTAAGCTTGACAAGTTTAGTGGAAATCTCGAGAGAGTCTCTCGGGGACTGGACTAACCACGTTTGTGGCCAACCAGGATACATCTTTGTGTAAGTTTATTTTACTGCACTTGTCTTAATTTCTGCAAAGTTTTTAAATTCCGCACTAAAACGCTTAATAATTTTAAAACGCTATTCACCCCCCCCTCTAGCGTAAAGCGTTATTTCCAACAACGGGTGCATAAGTTTCTTCATAATCAATTCCTTCTTCTTGATTATAGCCTTTAGCAACAAGACAAGTTTTGTTTCTAGTGATTATACCATTTTCATCTAATTTATTTCGAAAAAACCATTTCGTACCAATTATGGTATGATTATCGGGTCTTGGAACAAATTCCCAAACATCATTACGTTTGAAATGGTTAAGCTCCTCTTGCATTGCCAAGGTCCAATGCTCATCCCCAATTTCTTCGGAAATGGTTGAGGGTTCGATTTGAGAAACAAAAGCCATATGTCCTACAGTGTTTTTAAGAAGGTTTCGAGTACTTACCCCTTTCTCGATGTTTCCAATTACCTTGTCGAGAGGATGGTCTTTAGACGTCCTCCAAGCCTTAGGCATCATCGATTCTTCTTCTTGTGGTGGTACTTCTTCCGGAAGTTGTTCCATGACTTCATCTTGAACTTCCTTTGGATTCTCCTTTTGCACCTCATCTTGAAGATTGATTTTGTTTAATGCATCTGCAAGCTCAACACAAGAATCCTTTCTCGCCAAGCGAGCATCATTTTCACAAAATACTATATGAGAAGATTCCTCAACAGTTTTGGTTCGATTATTGAAAACTCTATATGCTTTGCTACGCGATGAGTAACCAAGAAAAATTCCTTCATCAGATTTTGCGTCAAATTTTCCCAAGTTATCTTTTCCATTGTTGTGAATAAAACATTTACAACCGAAGACTCTAAGATGGGAAAGATTTGGTTTCCTTCCCTTATGGAGTTCATAGGGAGTTTTCATGAGTATCGGTCTTATGACAGCTCTGTTTAAAACATAGCTTGCTGTACTCACGGCATCGGCTCAAAACTTTTTGGAAATCTTAGCCTCATCGAGCATGGTTCTAGCCATCTCTTCGAGACATCAATTTTTACGTTCTACCACTCCATTTTGTTGTTGTGTACGTGGAGCCGAAAAGGTATGTTCAATACCTAGTTCTTCACAAAAATCCGCGAAGAGATTGTGATCGAACTCTCCCCCATGATCACTTCTTATGGAAGTGATGGTTGTGTTCTTTTCATTTTGAACACGTTTAACAAAACTTTTAAAAGCTTGAAAGGCATCACTTTTATGAGCAAGAAATAACGTCCATGTGAATCTAGAGTAGTCATCAATAATTACAAAAGCATAAAGATTTCCACCAAGACTTTCAACACGAGATGGTCCAAAAAGATCCATGTGAAGAAGTTGTACAGGTCTAGTGGTTGAAACAACATTTTTGGATTTTAAAAGAGGCTTTTGTTTGTTTCCCTTTTTGACATTAATCACAAATAGAATCTTTTTCAAATTTCATGTTTGGAAGACCAATTACTAAATCTTGTGAAACTAGTTTGTTTAAAAGATTCATATTTACATGAGCTACTCTACAATGCCTTAACCACATGTCGTCTTCTTTACTCAAAAGGCAATTCACAAAACTTGATGAAGAATTTTCAAGATCAACTATATAGATATTATCCATTCTAATACCACGAAGAATAACTTTAAAATCACTACGACGGATAACTAAGCATTCTTCGGAGTCAAACAATACAAGATTTCCCTTGTCACATAATTGACTTATGCTCAAGAGATTATGTTTAAGACCTTTAACTAGCAAAATATGCTTAATGGAGGAGGATTCGTCCTTACCGACCGAGCCAATGCCGATAATCTTTCCTTTGTTATTGTCTCCAAAAATAACATTTCCTCTTTCCGTGGGTTTTAGTTGAAGGAATTTTGATGCATCCCCGGTCATATGTTTGGAGCATCCACTATCAAGGTACAAAAGTACACTTGATCCCTTCAAACACACCTACAAAACAAATTAATGAGATTTGGTACCCAAGCCATTTTGGGTCCTTGTGTGTTAGGTGCAAAATAGTGGTGTGATTGATCTGCAGTGAAATGTCTATGTCTAGTGAAGCATGCGGGAGCAATATGTCCAAATTTATTGCAATAATGACAAATGACATTCGGATTGTGCATTCTTCTAGGATGATAATTATTTGGGGGTCTAAATTTATTCACTCTATTTTTAGGAATATAGTTTTGATGTAGTTTTCGAAAATCTTCTCTAGGTGGTCTATTCATGCCAATATTTCTTCTAGCATTTGTTCTAGGATGTGTTGCAATTCTAGGATTAAAATTTCTAGGTTGAGTGTTGACATTTATTTTGTTTTGCCTAAGTTGAGTCTTAGGTGGTTTAGGAATGGACTCAACTTTTTCTTTTGGCTCGTGTTTAAAGCCCATACCGTGCTTAGTGGATTTAAAATTTACAAGTACTTCATTGAGATTTTTGTGTGAAGAATTGAATTTGTGCAAAGTGCTTCTAAGACTTTCTACTTCTTCGTTTAGTGATTTGCAAGAAGTACAATCCTTGTTTGAGCTTTCGGGTTTATCGGCGCTTCTTTTGCCATAAAACTTGTTTTCCTCTTTTAATTTCTCATTTTCAAGAGTTAGTTTTTCAAAATCCTTTTCTTGTAAAGAAATTTGTTTTCTTAAATCTTTTATAGATTTAGAAGCGCTAATAAACTCTTTATACAACTCATCAAATGCATCTTGCATTTCTTCTAAAGTGAAATAGTTCTTAGAAGTAGTACATACCTCATTTTGAGTTTCTTCGTGTGCCATAAGACACAAGTTTGCGGTCTCGTTTCCTTCTCCATCACTTGATTGGTCTCCGTAGTCGCCTCCCCAAGAGATGTATGCTCTTTGTTTCTTGACGGGTTTCTTCTCCTTTTTGGTATTTGGACAATTTGATTTAATATGCCTGATTTCTCCGCATCCATAGCACTTTAATTGGTCTCCTTGTTGCTTACCTTTTCGTTCATACTTCTTTTGCATGAACTTGTGAAATTTCTTAATAGCGAGTCCGAACTCGTTATCTTCGTCGCTTGAATCCTCATCAATTTAAGGTTGAGCCGTGCTTGCTTTAAGGGCGATTCTTCGTTTCCTTTGATCATCCAAAGGAGGGTTAAGAATAGTAGATTCATAGGTTTTGAGATTACCTCTAAGCCCGTCGAATTTGTAATGCCGATTGATTCTTGAATAGCGTCGGCTTTGGAGCGCCATTCCGGAGTGAGACTTCGAAGAATTTTACAGACAAGTTCCCTATCCGTGAAGGTCTTTTTAAGAGCATGAAGATCATTAACAATTTTTGAAAATCGTTCGAACATATCATCTATCTTCTCGTTTTCCTTCATATGAAAAAGTTCATATTCATGGGTTAGAAAATCTAATTTAGCTTCTCTTACCTGGTCCGTACCTTCGTAGGTGATTTCCAATTTATCCCACATTTGTGCAACACGATATTTTCCTATAATCATCGGGGTTTACAGCACAGTACATCATGTTGATGGCTTTAGCGTTGTTCTCCACTTTTCTGATATCGTCCGCATCGTATTCATCTTCGGATTTAGGAACCATTTCATTGTCAACCTTTTTGGTTGGTATTTGCTCTCCATTCTTTATAATTTTCCACAGCATAAAAGTGTTTGATTGGATGAATATTCTCATCCTCTCCTTCCAATAAGTGTAATTGGTGCCATCGAAGAGTAGTGGCCTTGTGAAGCATTGTCCATCACCTAGTCCTGCATAAACATTACGAGTAGAAGCCATGGATTGTTTCTCTCAAACTGGTAAGTCTTTCAGAGAGTTAGGCTCTGATACAAATTGCTAGAATATATGCTTAACAGTAGAGGGGGGGGGGGGGTTGAATAGCGTTTTAATAAAAATCAAGATAAATTTGCGGAATTAAAATTGCAGGAATAAAGTAAGTGCAGTAATTAAAGTAATAAGGAGAGAACACACCGAATTTATACTGATTCACCACAACGTGTGGTTAGTCTAGTCCCCGAGAGACTCTCTCGAGTTTTACACTAACTCCGTTAAGCTTACGGGTGCTTAACAAACCGTTACACTTGCTCGTAGATATACACTCTACAAGACTTCAACTTGCTCGAGGATACCTCACCTCAAGACTTCAAGTCAAGGAACTAAACTTTCCTTCTTACAACAAGGGATTAGAACTTCCCTTCAAGTGTATGCAAGCACTTAGCACTCAAGACAAGACTCTCTTATAGAGTAGATGTGAGTAAAATTGATACGCTCAAGAACACAACAACTTCGTCAAGAATTTGGCTCTCAAAAACTATGAAATGAATATAAAATGATTGATATGAGAGTATGTAAGCTTAAGCAAGAATGTAATCAGTTATAGTACTTAAAAGAGTGATTTTGAGGTGTATTTATAGTCCTCAAAGTCACCAAGACCGTTGCTTAATTGCCAATCACTAATTGCTGATTTTGTGCTAGGATAATCGATTATCTGATTTGCATAATCGATTTTCTGCAAATCGTTCAAAAATCATATGCAGATTATAAGCAGAATGATCGATTATTAAGATGGCATAATCGATTACCTGATAACGTTTAAAAATCAGACACTGATTTTATGCTCGCATAATCGATTGTTGCCTTGTGCATAATCGATTATCTTTCAGCGTTTAAAAATACTTTGGCAACGGTCTTAACATAATCGATTACCAAAAAGACATAATCGATTATCTTGCTGTTTTGTAAATTCCGGTTATACACTGTCTTAACATAATCGATTATCAAAAAGACATAATCGATTATTTTGCTATTTTGTAAATTCCGGTTTACACTGTCTTAACATAATCGATTATTAGAAGAACATAATCGATTATTTCTGTCCAGATTTGAAAGACATGTTTAAAATTCATTTTGGCTAAAATGAAAATGTTTGAAAATCATTTTGTTTTAAATCAAAGATGCATGGTTTGATGAAAATGATTTTATGAGAGAAGCCAAGTCTTGATTCTATTGTTGGATCAAGATCACAATATAAAATGACTCATGTATAACTTTGTTGCTTTACTTGATCTTGTTCTTTGTTTCTCTTGTGCTTGGACTTCGGCATATATCAATGTTCCATGCGCGTCGGTTTGTCATTTATCAAAACCTACAAAGATGGACACACGTTTAGTTTTAGCGACTTGAGACCGTGTTTCAACATATTGAGGAGTCGAGAAATGAAAGAGAAACCAGTCCCTTCTTTGCATACTTCGACATGAAGTGTCCATTTCGTTGCCTTATTAAGAAAACCCCTTGAGAAAACCCTAATGGGATAAAACTCGGATAAGGGAAAAAGAGTAGGACTTGGGGACGTTTCTTCCAATTAAAAGTTGAAGTATTTGAGGTGGCTGAACTCTTGTTTTCTTTGGCTATAATTTCATATGGACCATCCCATATCATTTCCAGTTTACTTTACCATGGATCTGTGTTTGCTTGGATTTTGTCCTTGAGTACGTAGTCTCCAACTTTGAGCTATCAAACATTTGTCTTTTTATTGTATTAATGTTCCGCTATCTGTTTTTTGTAGACAATCATATGTACCCATGTCTCTTTGTTCATAAATCTAATCAAGCTCTTGCCTTCTACTCTCGTCATTACACATGCTGCTTTCATTGGAATATCTTAGGCTGGCTTTCCGACCTTAACTTGTATAATTGCTTTGGTTCTGTAGACAAGATAGTAGGACATCTCTCTAATGATTGTCCTCAAGGTGGTTCTATATGCCCACGATATTTCTGGGAGTATTTCGGCCAAAGTCACGTGGCTTCTATGATTTTTGTCTTTATGATGTTTAATATGGACTTGTTGGACGATCTGCCTACCCGTTTCCTTCTGGGTGATAAGGGGTTGAAAGCATCCTCTTAATATGCCATCTCTCCAGGAATTTGGGTTTGTTGTTGAAGCTGATCTTATTGGGTAGGCTTAAATTGCAGATGATGTTTTTCCTTATTAAGGTTATTACCTATTGTTTGCATATTTGGGTGAACACTCCTGCTTCCACCTGTTTAGAGAAATAATCAGCTAAAACTAAAACATATCGTACATTATATAACCCAGTTTGAAGGGATCCCACGATGTCCTTTCCCACTTAATGAATGACCATAGAGAGGTTATTGAGTGGAGATGTTCGGCTGCTTGGTGAATTATTGGGGCATATTTCTGATATTTTTGGCATTTCTTCACAAATTGTGGATGGTCTTTTTAATGGTCAGCCAATAGTATCCTGCCCATATGAGACACTTAACGAGCATTTGATCACTGAAATGAGTGCCGCAATGGTCTCCATGGACTTCTTCGAGGATGTGCTGGATTTGGTTTCGACCCAAAAACTTTGCCAGAGGGCCAAGTTATGTTCACTTGTATAAGTCATTACGGGAAGGCTATATCTAACTGGCTGCATTCTATGTTTTTTGGCTTCTTTTTTTCGTTTGGGAGTGTTCTGTTTTGTACGTAGCTCATATATTAATTGTGCCAATCCCAAGTTTAATTTATAGAACTTACCTCGATTTTGTCCAATAGCGAGTTGAGGAGATGGATCCTGCAAGTAGGTGATATTAAAATTGTGCCAATCCTAGCTTTAACTTATAGATCTTACCTCGATTTTGTCCAACAACGAGTTGAGGAGATGGACAATACTTTTATCCATGGCTGCTATAAAAGAAAACATTGTAGATGAAAAAAGGGATGAGGTCCTTGGTATAACTATAATATGGATCACATAAATGAAATATCCAGCAATCACTCCTCAGAAAAGGGGTCGCACGTGATATTAGCGCACCAAGCTTCATATCCATATTCTACCTTTCCTACACCGTTAAGGTATTAAAGTGCGTTTAGTCTCATTTACTAATTGCATGCTAGTACCCGTCCAAACCTATCAGTCCAGGGGTATTAGTACTTCTAAACCTAAGAGGGAAGAAAGGGATGGGAGCCTTTATGGAGTTTAAAGGATAAAATTCTAATTTCTCATTCAAAACAAGTACCGAATTGAGGAAAAAATTAAAAAGATAAGCAAAGCTCAGATAAACCCCTTAAATCAGACAAACATATAGCTTAGCATGTCTTGGCACATACTGATTTGGTCTTAGATTAAATTAAGCGGTCAGCAGACTGTTTCAACATATATATTTAGACACGAATTGTGCATTAGGCAACTCAGATACAATTTTCAGAGATTAAGGAATTTAAAGCGAGTTGATTTAGGCGGGTAGTGATTTTTGAAGATAAACTAATGTAGAAGAGATTTTGAAAGAAACAATGGGCTGCAGACTTAATTAAGAAACATTTTTCAAAAGGTTAAAGAGACTGTCTAGTTATAAAACACAGAATTAGTTGTAAAACATTTTCCGAAGATTCAAAACTTATCTAAAGAAAAAAGTAAGCTACATAAGTGATTTAAACAACGTTCAGGAATTGAGTTGAAAAAGTAAGTTTAGGCGGAATGTTAGAGAAGTTGTCTCAGAAAAAAGGTATGCATATTTGAAGAATTCAATTATTAGGACAAATATACACTGATTTAAGATAGAGTTTTATCAAAAGGTGAAAGCTTTTGAAAACGTTACTGAATTAGGCATTTAAAAACCGGTTAACCAATTATTATTGCGTTAAAAAGGACATGCGAGTTTGATGAAAATCCTATAGGCATGATATCAATACCATTGATTTTGAGAACCTGAAAAAGATGCTTGTTTAATTAACCCTACAGTTTGCCTAATGAGTATGCATATCTTATAGGCATGATATCTATAGATAACTCTTTTAGAAAAGTATAAACTCTTATAGGCAGGATCTTAATATGCGTAATCACAGAACATGAGCGTTAAATCCTATAGACATGTTTTCTATGCATTTTGAAGTAATAACGGACCCTATTGGCATGTTTCTAATAAAAGTAAAGTCTAAATCAAGATTTCTACCCTTTTTGATGCAAGAAAGTAAAGACCTCTCCCACACCCTTTTACTATACTCTCCGAGTTTTATACAAGTTATTACAAACCAAAAAAGCTATATAAAAATACATCAAAAGCTAACAGCTAGATCGAGATGCCTAATTCAATCTAAATGTCCAAAATATGTAATTAAACAATTTCAGAATCCAGATTTCCAAAGGCTTCTCTTTATCAAAAGTGTTTCAAAGTTACAAGGAATCTCAGGGATTCCCGACATTGCTTACACCCAGAATACCATTAGAATTAGAATAGTGTAATGTAGAAGAGCCGGTCCTCAGGCATCCAAGTTCAGAGGGAGCTCAAGGGGTCCCAAAGCATGGCTTTCAAGAGAGGGGCAGAACATATAGCTAAGAGTAAGTGCAAGGTGAAAAGGGAATTGGGGAGCTATAACAAATTGTGATCATGCCTAGCCACAAGTGTAGGCTGGCACACCCCTGACCACTTGTTTGGATAAACATATTAGGAGCAAACCCTTGAAGGATAGACCAAGGTCTTGATAGTGATTAAGACACTATCAGACCTAAGCCCAAGGCTCAAACACATAGAAGGAGAAAGGGGAGCGGGAATTGATTAAGTCATGGATTCAAAGAACCTAGTTCAGAATCATATACAGAAATGTTAGAGTTCTATTATGCATTGAACCGTACAAACATAAAAAAAGTAAAGGGTCAGGGAATTCACATAAGCCAAGTAATGACAAAGTTGTAGAAAAAATAGTAAAGGAAATCATAGCAAAACTAGAATTTAAATCACATAGTGGAGGAGCATTATTTAAACTAATATGTACATACCAGTTGCAAATTAATAGAATAGCGAAATAATCACAGCAAGAAAATAGCAGGAACAACTCGGGTTTTAAGTAGAACACTCGAAAATTCAGAGAGAATCGAAAGTATTTCAGAAAGCAAAGAGGAGAAGTACACAGAACTGTTCTGTGTATTGGAGAGAAGAATAGAGTAGAAAGCAGAGTGCCTATTATCATATTCCACTTGCTTGTTTGTTACTAAGTGTATAAGAGAGCAATTCGAAGTCCTTGTTCATGTCTAGAAGGGTACTCCCTTTTTATAATGCAGAAAGAAAGTAAGAAAAGGTAATAAAATAACCTCGAAATATCAATCTCGTATGATCTTCCTTCAATCAAGGGATTTGATTTCGAACGGGCAGAATAATTAAGGAAAGGGTTTGATTCAAAATCTATTCCAAAGCAGCACAATAAGGTTAAATACATAGAAAATGTTTTCAGGAAGGAGTATAGTAGTACATGGTTTGTCAGAATAAGGAAAGGAAATCAATCAAACAGCCAGTAAAAGTCAAATTGGAAAGCTTTGTTCGAATGAACCTAGTCAGAGAACAGTAAGGAAAGGTTCAATTGGGGAAAACCAGTAGCAATCAGTCAAGACGCATTAAAAAAAATTAGAATAAATTAATTGTTAGAAAAACCTTTTTTGAAAGAACAATTTCTCATATAAAATGCAGACAAATCAAACAAAAAGGTCGTTCTGTTACTTAAGAAAGAGTATGGTATTGAAAGGTTAAGGATCACAAGTTTAGTTTGTAAACACGTAGTCAATATGGGAGTCATGTGGAACCCTAACTCAAACACAAAATCAGGTTTGCCAAAGAAAACTCCCTTGTCATATGTGGGAATCTTATGGACTGATGGATTACTTTTCCGATAGGGACCTCAAGTACGAGTCCTAGTTCGGATCTAAAAGTATTAGATGTGTTGTAGGTGTATAGGACCCAGAGATCTTGTGCTTGAAGAGAAGCTTGGAGTACTTCCTTCTCAACCTCAGGCATTATCTTTATACTAAAGTTTGCGATGAAGTTGGCGAGCACTTGCTACTTTATCATTGTTTGAGTCTTATATGTGATATCGTGCTCTCTTAGCTCGATGGACCACTTGGACAGCCTCCCCAAAAATTAAACTCTATGTAAAATGCTTCATATAGGGAACATGGTAACGACCAAGATAGGTTGGCACTGGCAATAGGGTCTAAGATTTCATGAAGCTACGACCAGTGCCAAGGCTAGTTTCTCGGGGTGTGGGTACCTTATCTCGGTGTCGATGACTATTTTACAAATGTATTAGATGAGAGCTTGCATACCTTTATTTTATAGGATTAGGACTACACATACTTCCACTTTGTAGAAGGTGAGGTAGATGAGGACGTGTTCCATAGGTTCGGGCTTCGATAACAGAGGTGGTGATCATAAATACGCCTTTAGTTCTTGCAGAGGTTGTATGCAATCGAGCATCTACTCAAGGCCATTATCCTCTTTAAACATGCCCAAAATTCAATGACATCTATCAGACGAACACGAAATAAATCCCGATAGGGCGGCGATCCAATTTGGGAACCATTGGACTACTTCTTAGTGTTCAGTTTCATTGATATCCTATCGATAGCTTTGATTTGGTCCAAGTTAAATTCGATCCCTCATCGTGACAATAGGAAACACAAAAACATCCCCGAGGCTACAACAAACGCGCATTTCTCAAGGTTTATTTTCATTTCTTACCATTTCAGTTTGTCGAAAGTTCCTTCAAATGGTCGATATGGTCTTCTGCCCTTACGGGTTTGACATATATATCATCGATATACACCTCCATGGTGTTACCAAGGTTGTATTTGAACATACTAGTGACCAATATTTGATAGGTGGCTCGCACGTTCTTCAAAATAAATGACATGTCCCTATAACAATATGTTCCTCAATCGGCTATGAACTTGGTTTTCTCCTGCTCATATTCTTAAGTTTATGGTAATAGCTTGAGTACAAGTGTAGGAAACATCGCACCTCGTACTCGGCTGTCTCTTTGGTGTGTAAAATCTACACATCCATTTTCCTTTTTTCCTTTTGACCATCACTATGTTGGCTACTCACTTGGGGTACTTTGTTTCCTTGATGAAGCCATTTTTTTGTAGCTTCTCTACCTCTTCGTGGATGTCATCATTAATGGTGGGGTTGAAATTTTGTCTAACATAACTTAAAGTGGGATAGAATAGATCGACATTTAATTTACGTGTGGCCTTTGGGATTCCCAACATATCTTCCTGGCTAAAGGCAAATAAAATTTTGTTAATTATTAAGAATTGGTAATTTTACCGAGTTCTCAAAGTTTGCAGCTGATGTAGGCCCTTTTATTAGGGTCATTGGGATGCAGTCAAATAGGGTCAAGGTCCTCCATATTTGATTTCGCTGCTTCGACCGTTTCAGCGTCCATGATGATGATCTCGGTCGCTTTTTGCATTGACGTCAACCCTGTTTATTGTTATGCCTCTTTGTCCTTATCTTTATTATGTTGGGTAGCCATGAAATCCAAGCTGATATGTTAGCATTCTATATGTGCCTTGTTCTCCATGTATGCTAAATATTCCCCGAGGTGTTGGGAACTTGATCACTTGGTATAGGTAGGGGACGACTCTCATGTGATTTATCATTGATTAGCCTAATATGGCATTGTATGTGGCAGCCCGTCATATGATGTGGAGCATTGTCTCTAGAGTAATGCCACCAACCAAGACGGGGAGTGTAATTTTACCCTATGTCCGTTCAAATACATTATTAAAATTAGTTAGTGTGATACACCGTGGAACTATCTTGTCCTCAAGTCTCATTTGGTCAAGGAATCGAGGGATTCATAATGCACACTCCACTCTCATTGTCTACCATGATGTATTTGACCTCAGTATCTAATATTCAAAAAGTAATAATTAGTGCATCATTGTGAGGAAAAGTGAAAACGTCGGCATCTGACTCGTCGAACATGATACTTTCTTCGAGTCTGTCATGTTGTTCATGGGTGATAGATCTTTTGATCTTGTGAGTGGTAGTGAAATTAACGCCATTGATGGAGGCACCATCATTTCTGCTGATAATCATATTGAAAGTACGAGTCGGTGAGAATGGCTTTGGCAGGCCTTGGGGTTCACGTCATTAGGAAAAGTTCCCCCCCCCCCCCCCGGTCGCTCAGCAGCTCTGTATGGTGTCCTTGTTGCAGCATGTTCAAAACCTCTTGCCTTACGGCGATGCAATCTTCTGTCTTGTGTCTGCATTCCTGTTGGAATTTGTAGAGGTCATTAGATTTTCTATTGCTTAGGTAGGACCTCATATTTAGAGGCCACTTCACATTTGTTCTGAGTATCTCAAGGGCATAGATTATTTGTGTAAATGACACACAAAAATTGTGAGCACACAACAAGGGGGCATAGATCTATTGTTCCGATGAGACCTTGTCCTCGGCCTAGATGTTCCATCATCATAGTAGAATCAAGGAGAGGCGGGGGTCCTTATGAATGGATGACATTGTTCCTTGTTTAGTGTGAGATCTCTATCCTTATGTATTCTCTTCATTCTTTCCTAGGCTTGTCTTGTGCAGCGACAAGACATCGAGTCGGTCCGTTAAGTTCATCATCGTCTGCTCAGACTTTAGCACAGTAAGCATTGTTGTTTCTCTTGAACCCTCTCTACTCAACTCATTCTAAAAGGTTTCGATTGCCATCCCTTTGGCCACATTTAGTAGGGTCATCCTTTCCCTATCGAATCGAGTGAGGAAATCCCTGAATCTCTCTCCTGGGGACTACTTGATATGTAAGTTGTCTTTTACTCTTGTTTTGGATTTCTTGACCCCGGCATGTGTCGTCACGAACTTATCGGCCATTTCTTTGAAGGTTTCTATTTAATGGGATGGTAGCTTTGAATACCATGTTAATTCCCCTCCCGTGATGGTTTCACCTAATTTCATTGGCAAAATAGAGAACTCTTCCTTGGAGAGATTGTTACCCTTCACGGTAGTGACATAATGGGTTACATGCTCTCCAGGGTCGTTTGTTCTGTCATATACCTTAAGATATGGCGGCATTTCATAGGTCTTTGGAATGGCATGCACGGTTGCATCCTCTATATATGACTGCTCTATGAACCTGCCAGCGTCCCTCCTCGGTAGTAGCTTAGGGGCACCCGGTATAATCTCAATTCATTCTTGGTGCTCTTTCATTTGATCTTTGAGCATTTTGTTCTCATTCTCTCTTCCACCCTCTTCAAAAAATATTAAGGATGTTATCACCTGCATTGTAGTCACAACCCCAATTTTCCTATGTAGGATGTCGTGATAGTACCTACTATCTAAGACTAGGTAAGCCCAAAAAGCATGCAAAATAATTGAAACAATAATGTAAAAGCTCAAAACAACAGCAAATGTATAAAAAAAAAATTGAAACTCAAAGTATATACAACTCCTAATACCTAATAGA
This sequence comes from Nicotiana benthamiana, assembly GCA_034376525.1. Taxonomy (NCBI): domain Eukaryota; kingdom Viridiplantae; phylum Streptophyta; class Magnoliopsida; order Solanales; family Solanaceae; genus Nicotiana; species Nicotiana benthamiana. The sequence goes on from CM067339.1 coordinate 123,266,201, forward strand.
TATAAGCTACAATATCCGCATATATTGTTTCACAATCCAATGCATCATCTCTACCAAGAAACATATGGAAACAAGGAAAACACAGGATAGAAGGGAACTCTGAGGCATGCAGACGTGGGTAGGTGTAGCTTGAAGTCTCCTAGAAGCAATGTAACACTCTAATATCGAGGCTCATAGGGAATACCTAGATCTGCACAAAATATGTTCAGAAGCATAGAATGAGTACATCACAACTATACCCAATAAGTGTCAAGCCTAACCTCGGTAGAATATTGACAAGGTCAGGTTAGGGTCCTATTGGAAATATAAGAAATAAGGCAGAAGATAATATGATATAATAAAATGGTAGGAAAATGGAAAAACAGGAATACAATATGGAAGGAAACAAGAATATTACAGATTAAGGAAAAACAAAAACAAATAATACAGCAAATAGAAAACAACACTAGGGCACTCCCGAGGTAGCGCCATGTAGTCCAAAAAGTAAGAATAGCTCACAGTCTTTTCTTATATCTTCGCAGGAGCCTTTGTAGTTTTGTTTAGAAAATAATTTTCCCGAAATAGCACCTCACATTTTATCCACCTTTCCACACTGCATGGCTTCTAGTAGATCCCTTACTAGCCACGCCTATCAAGACCACCTTATCTCACCGCATGTGTTTCAATGCCTATGCCTAATACCATCGCATATGTATAAATAACCACAACGGCATGGTAGAAACCTCATGAAACCAATAACAACCGCATGGCAGAAACCTCGTGCATCTAATGCAACCACACGGAAGAAACCTCGTGCAACAACCAATCAATCACCTCAACATTAATCAGGAAAACCAAAACACAACAATTGAAACAATAATTGTTCAAGCATATAATTTTCAAAAAAGAATCCCACAGTCAAATAGGAATATGAAATCATAGAAGCTGGTATTTCAACTAAGCATGTTGTACAAGTTTCGAAATAATAGATAAGACATCTGCACATGTGAAATTAAGCTAAACATTTTGACAACACAAGCTAAAGTAAATCATTTAAGGAAACAAAAGAAAAATTCTTAGCAAAAAGCATATTTTCAATAATTAGCCTGTGTACGTGCTCGTCACCTCACCTACACGGCCTTCACATATAATAAATTACCATAACAATATAAAATCCTAAGGAGAATTTCCCGTACACAATGTTAGATAAGTCACTTAGCTCAAATTATTTACCGTAAAAATGGTAACAATAATTATATTTGTAAATGGGATTCTAAAAATATGTGATCTATTTTTATGCTAGTTGTTAGAGCATTAGATGCTAAGAGTATGAGGGCTAATGAAGAAATACAAGCTATAATAGGGCAGTAATCATACGAGCTTGCCACCCGAGCCTCCGACAGGTCGATGAAGAATCCTCGGGGCAGATAACTGACTCGATCTCGAGCTATCGAGGTAGTCGAGAATGGGATAATAGTTAGGATATGCTTAAAAAAGACTCCTTATGGCCTATGACAAGCAATCACCCTCGAAGATGCGACCTTCAGGGGGCGGCGCTCGAGGATGCTGATACCTGAGATGGACCGGGTTCTCCGGTTTTATCACATGTACATCCTTCTGTTCCTATATTTTTTTCATAGGTTTTTTGTAGGCTATTGTGATTGTATGTAAGGATCCTTCGAGTGTTGTTCTACACGCATATTTATGAACACAAAGATATTTCCTTGATTTTTTTAGATGTTTGCCCTATTATTATATGTTCTCATGTGCTTTGAGGCCTTTGAATGTTTTTCTTTGTTGTTGACCGCTGACATCTAACTTGGATACGAGAGTTCTTTTGGATCTTCTGCCGATTTTCTCTTTTCCAATCCCATTATCTTACCTCGAACCAAGCCTGGATCAATCTGATAGACTTGGGATGTCGAGACTTTCGAGTTGCATGGATATAGCATACTGAGTATTGGAGCTTTTAAGATCGGTATCCCGAGCGAAGGTCAGCTTGAAGTACATGCGGATCTGCTTTGAACTTGATGCAGATAGCCTTTTAAAATGTAGTGGATAGATAGACTTTCATTGATAGATTGCCTATATTTAGGCGATGCCTTAACCGTCCTAGAGCCTTCATGATCGGAGCTTTGCGCCTTATTTCTCTATTAATAAGAAAAACTATGACATGGGGTACCGCCTTAAATTCTTTGATGGCATTTAAGTCTTTCTGAAGCCTCACTTATTTATTTTATTCGGCATATATCCTCGAGGTCAAGCACCACCTCAAGACTGGAGACCATATAGTTGACGTGTTGAGGCCTAACTTCTTGCCGATGGATGCCTCTACGGTCGGGTTCACATAAAGGATCTGTACCGAGGTCGTTGGCCTCCCGGAGCTCACTCTGGATAGGAGAATCATTGTTGTTTCCCAAATATATGTCGGGTGGCTTTTGCTTCTTTGGGAGATCTCATTATTTTGGACAGTTGTCCCTCCTCCTTGGCATAAGGTCCTTTATCTCTTCAGGCACAAAAAACGTTAGCGCATGTTGTTGCTTTAGTATGTCAATTCACCATAGCCATGGCAGCTACTTCAGGGCTGGTACGGCAAGGAGGGGAGAGTTCCACTCCATTTAGGATCCATGGGAGTTAACTTCAAATAATGTGCCTTCGATAAGGATATACTGCTGATGGAGCGAGGGGATGACGTTGCAGGTGCTTTCCCTGGATGAGAGTATTACGAACTCTAGTGATGGATTCTTGAACTTATACCTATACCCTTTCTCATTTAGCCCATTTGATAGGGTCTTTCTTGATTTATACTTGAAGTATCGGGATACATTAGAACAGACACATTCGTCGTTCTGGCAAGTTGCAGAAAAGGCTAGGCTTTAATTCATGCTCAGCCAACTCGCCATGCTTTACAAGGCATATTCTTCCATGCCTTTTGTTGTCTATGATGAATAATTTGGGGATCAAGAGTGGGTCAATCGATTCATCTGGGTCTGAAACAGTGATATTATCTCTGTGGAGCTCATGCCATTTCTCGAGGGATGGAATTATGCATGTGATGGAGTGTCTTGTGCTTCCTTAGATATGCTTGTAGTGAAAACCTATTATGCAATTGTGTCTCCTACCTTTTTCATAGCATTTCATGGATGCTGGGAGAAGTTCTCGATCTGCCTGGCTGGGTCTGAAAATTAGCGACCCATTCAACTTCCTGTGAGAAGTTACCAGGGTATGCGCATACACTAATCCTACATTGGTTTTCATATTTTTATGATGAAATTTTCCTCTTTCTTATATATATTGGCTTTGTCGATATAGGTACCTGCCTGTTCATTGGGGAGAGGCTATGCTCTTCCGGAGATGGGAAGGAGATGTCCGCCTCCGAGCTGAGGGACGATTGAGATAAATGAGATTTGTGCCCTCAGTGTGGTTGGGATTTTAATGGAGCTCAACATGCCCGTATCATCTAGGAGAGGACATCGCCCGAGCCTATTGTTCCTACAGTATTCGATTGCAGAATTGTGGTTCCTCCAAGTGAATATGCTTTTCTCGAGATTTGTTCTTCCGAGACTGAAAGGGCAGGACCAACAGGATTATGCTCCGCCTTCGAGGAAGTCACCCGGCTTCACTTCATGGTATCTTTCCACGCAGTCCTTCTGTATTTCATGTCACCCTTTCTTTATCGAGTTTTCTTTTGCAGGCCTTTGATAGGCTCAGGTTTGAGTTTCACCATCATGGGTCTAGGCTTCGGAAAGTTCTCGGTGAGGGTGAGTGCCCTAGGTTTTTAGCGAGGAAAAGGAGGTTGAGTTGATGCCCTGGCGATATAAGACGTATCAGAGCTCGAATTACGAGAGCTATTTGATTGAGCATATAACCTTTCGTAGTACTCATTTCGCTCTTTTTGACTCTTAATGTTATTCTTTTTGCCTATGTTAACTACAGAAAAAGACGGAGGCTTTGGAGTACCATAAGGGTTAAGCTGACCGAGTCAGGTATGCTTGTAGTGAACTGAGGGCTCAGGTGGAGGCTCAAGCTTTAAAGGAGAGGGGCGCCTTGGTCAAGGTTTTTGCCTTAGAGGCCCAACTTTGCTTGGCTTGTGACAATGCAACAGTTCAAGTAGATATGATTGCGAAGCTTGAGTGTGATCTCTCGAAGGTTAGGGCTTAGATAATCGATGCCCGGAATGAAGCAGCACTAAGTTGGACCAAGGCTGATCTGGAGATGGTAATTCATATGAAGACCGATGCTGATGCTCAAGCTGAGTTGAAGCAGTCCCTCGATCATAATAATAGGATTAAGGAATGTCATAGTTGCAGATCCTGAAGGGACGTACTCGAAGAAATCGACGCTATGGACTTTATTCTCTCGGAAGAGTTTTCTCGAGATAGGACAAATGAGCGCGATGCTTGTTAACTTCTCACTGACATCACAAAGAGCGAATTAAGTGCTGGTGGACTGTAGCCTTCTGGATCAGATCGTAGATTATGCCATTTTTCTATTTTGTATTTGATATTTTATAGAGAGAGCGCATTTTGCGTATGTAAAATAAGAGATCTTGAAGCTTTTTCTCTATTGTATCTCTTTCTACATTGTTTTCGCCTAGACGAGATGGTATTAGTGTATGGCGGGAGCCCTATGGATCCGGAGCTCACTAGATAGTCCTGGAGGCTCTTAAGTGTGATTTTTTATGTGATTAGGTGATATGGTCTTTGTGCTTTGCCCAGTTGTTTAGGTCTAGTCTCCAAGTCAGGATTTGACTCGAGCTTACGTCACCTCCAATCTCCCGTGCTTGCATAGGCGGATGATGATTGTTCGTATTCCTTGACCTTGGGTATTTGTGTTGCAACTATTTTGGGTTCAGTCTCTGAGTAGCATTGCGACCCGAACATTAGTTGAACCTAATATTCTTTGATGACTGCATCGACGGATGACTATAGCTCTTGTGCAACGGGTTGAGGCGACCTTGTAAGTGTGTGGCCCGGAGGCTTGTTTGTCTGTTGAGGTCTTACAGTTTTTTCATGCCTGGAGGTCTTACAATTATTTCATTCCTATTGAGGTCTTACAATTTTTGTTGATATGTGAAATAGATCGAGTTATACCGAGTCTACCGACTCATGGTCCTACAGTTTTGGGTTTTCCAGTGTATGGCGATTGTCGATAGTCTCTGAGTCATCATAATTTCTTAGGCATGAAGGCCGTTATTCGTGAGCTCAAAGTAACCTTGTTGGGGATTTATGAGCCCGGAGTTTCGAACCTCGGGTAGTGGGTGCCAAATTCTTGATGCTAAAACTCCGAGTATTTTGCGATACATTTGGTGAGGGATTCCTGCCGAGAGTACTATGAGATTTCATTTCTTGGAGTATGATATCCTGGAAGATATTCTTTTATTACTTGGCATAAATACATATTTTTCGGTATTTTAAGATCGGCCCGCAGAGGCACGGCTCCTTAGACTGTTTGGTCCAATACATGATTCCCTATTGAAACTCAGTCTGTCGTTTCCCCACCCTTCCAAGTGGAATGTGCCTTCGATGGCGGTGTCCTTCATCGTTTTATTGCACAATAAGTCATGTGATCTTGTCGGATCCTCCTCGGGGGTATATTGCTTCGCTAAGGACCTTGTTGGCGAGACCCTCTTCGAGGCGGAAGTCCAGCCGAGGCAAAAGAGAAATGCGAGTTCTGTTAAGGCCTTGGGATCTCCGGGGTTAGTTAGAACTTCCGAACACCCTGGACGAGTGTCTACATACAGTATAGTGAAACAAAAATGAAGGAGGGAGGTAGTTTTTCTATTACCGCAAGATGTGTAGCCAATGTTTCGAGGTTTGGTATGTTCCTGCTATTTTGGCATATGGACTCTAGTACAGCGTTCCGCTGTGTTTAATCGGGCTTGGCTGGAGATAGGGTTCTCTTACCCTATGACTCTTTCGAGAGTGGAGATTTTGATGTCGGTTATGCGTTATGTAACGCAGAATTTCCCCTTGTTGCATATTGCTTCCTGCCAACGGTTTTAATTCCGTATCTTGCACGGAATTTCATCCTTTTGGCGAAGTGGGGCAGCCCTATCTTCTAGTGATGCACCCATGGTAAATGAATAAGGCATTTGTGCCTTGTGCCTCCTTTAATGATATGGAACTCGACGTTCTGGTCTAGGCCAATTATGATGTACCCAGAGAATGGTCTATCTCATTGTCGTAGCGATCACTATTTCGAATCAGTCAAGGATTCGAAAGATGGTTGTGTTTTGACCTAGCGATCCTTGCCGCCCCATCTTCCTCGGCCCGAGAGTGATGATAGAGCCACCTGCACTCATGTACACATGTTTTATTTTAAATGAGTGAAGAAGAAGGTTACCAGTGCGTCATTGTGAGGTCGAGACGAGGTAACGGTACCCTCTTTGCTGAATGTAAGGGCATCCTTGGGGGTATATCCCCAGATTTGACTTTCTCCGGTGATAATAATAAGCCAACCCCAAGGCGCCACCAGCCTGCCTTGTTTCAAGGTACATCCATTTCTTTTTATTTATTAGAGATTAATAACTAACCACCATGCAGGAACCCAGCCTGAGATATCGGGACATTAACCATGTTAGGAGAACTCGAGACACCCGAGCCCGTTCCACTCTTTTCCTTCGTCTGAGTTTGTTATCCCAAAACCAGAAAACGGATTTTACTGGCAAAGTTTTTTACGAGGCAAGGGCTGTAAAGTTTCTTAAAGAGGAAAAATCCACAGGGTTGGTTGAAGCCACCCGCAAGGCCAATTTAGAAGTGGCGAGGGGCCTTCCCCTTGGAGGCCACCCAATCCAAATGAGGTGGAGGAACACCAAAGAAGAGGTTCCTACGGGGAGACGACGTATAAGGCTAAACAGTCGAAATAATCAAAATATTTCGGAGCGGAAGCATCTACAATTACCAGGCAATAAAAAAAAGGCTCCCTATTAGAGTAAGGCAACACGAAAATCACCACTCTCGACAAAAAATAGGTCGACTCGGCACAACAACACACGCATTGCCAATGGATCATAAAACATCTTCCAAAAGAAGAAAGTCACAATGTACTCTCGACACAAACCTCTTCGCCAACTACACCCTAAGATGCTCGGAGGATTGAACAGATCAAACTCCCACTCGTCCGTAGTATCGGAACTCCGGGTTCACAAAGCCCTCACAATGCACACTCCAATGTTTGCAAGAAACAGTATTCAAATCTCAAACAAACCCGATAATTCAGAAACTATCGCCAATTACCATGCACTGGAAAAATCCAAAACTTTAAGACCCTAACAGACAACCTCGGCACAAGCAGATCCATTATACAAACTATAAGACCTTAATAAGCATGGAAAAACGTAAGACGTCAATAGGCATAACAAACTGTAACACCTCAATAGGCATGAAAAACACTAAAGTTTAGGCTATACTTTACATTTGTAAGAATTTCTAAAGGGCATACCCTCGATGTAGACGCCTAAACTATTGCTAGGGATCAAAAATGGTTGTGGTCAAACGCATATGACTACGGTGAAAATGACTAATACAGCCAAAATAACACGACTCAGGGACGCCTGACTATTGCTAATAAATTGTAGGCCACTACCCCAAATATACTTCAGAAAACACCGGTTAAAACTGGCTTCCCTCCACGAGAAAAAACGAGCTTCGACAATGTCACCTCCAAAATGCAATAGTGTCGATCTACTCGACCTATGAGCTATGAGCGTTATGAGGTGCTCCAAACACTACTGACAACGACTTGAAATTGAGTTTCCTCTGGAACCACTGACGGGTCAGGAAAAAATACTTCAAAAACACCTTAATGAGTGAATACAAAGCCTACAAAATGCCCATGGGCAAAAAATAGCATCAGAGCCACTATTTCCAACTAAGCGAGCCTACGGGCCACATACTAAAAGGTAACTACGACCAAACAGCGTAAGAGCCATTATTGCTAGCTAAAATGTCTTGACAACTTTAGAATTAAAACGAGCTCGAATCGTTACCTGATTCAGAGACCAGATCCAAAATAGTTAACTATGCAAGCCTCTGGGCCACATATTAGAAAGGTGTCTACCACCAAAAGGCATAAATACCTCTATCGCCGACCAAGAAATCAATTTGATTTACGGGTCGATTTCAACTTGAAACCCAACGTGACTCAAAAAGTAGACATACAAGCTGTGATGTGCCTAAGGGAATGGAACGAATGCCACGGTCGCCAACCTGAAATTCAAGGAAATTCAGGGGTCGGTTATAGCTCGGATCGCGACGCGACCCGGAGACTGGGCCCGGAAATTCTAAAAATACCCAAGGGCAGGAGAAAAAACCATTATCGTTAATCTGATTGAGCGCAAAACTTGAGTCAATATAAACATTGAATCGGACTCTGACTTAGAGACTAGACCTAGAAGCTCCGATATGCCTAAGGGCACGACATGAATATTACCATCGCCGGCTAAAGAACCATGAAGATCTATGGGTCTAGTGCAGCTCAAATGGCAATGTGACTTGGAGACAGGGAACAAAACCTACAATATGCCCAAGGGCACTACATGTGTGTCACTATCTCCAGTTGAGTAAACCTCCAAACTAAGCGCTCGTATGGTCACTTCAACCCAAAACCAAAATCACTTATGGCGGAAAAGGGTCTAGGTAAAGAGATTGAAACAAATACTGCTTACCCATACGGGCAGAAATACTCAAAAGCATGAAGATTCGAATTGAAGCCCAACTCAGATACCAAGCCTAGACGGTCGGACAAAACACGAAGGCCCATATGCCTGCTTACATCTAAAATTGTGCTCAGAAGTCTTTGATCTACTCAATCATTTCCGGACCTACAAGGATCCTGTCGAATATCAAAATCAGCCCACTCGGTCGAAAGAAAAAAAAGAAAAAGGTACAAAGAAACTAAACTTCAAAATTCTTTCTTAAAAATTGCACGCACAAAAAAAATGAACTTTCCATCTATACACATATTCCACATATACTAAAAACAAAGCAGCAAAAAACAACAAAATCCACACTCTACGATAAAAAAGGGATACGGCTTGTCAAAAATCGCCCTTCTCAACTTATGCTAGAAATGACCAAGCGCCATGGTTATTTCCCTGACACGAGCCAATTCCTCTGGAAAAAAAGAGCCTTTGCACCAACCTGCTCGGATACCTCTCCTCGAGACCTCCGACAAACAAGTCTCTCAATGCCCTCTTCTTTTAGTCGAACACTTACTGCAATTTGGCTTGGGCACCAATGGTAACCCTCATGCAAATCGCCATCTCTAGATCTGCCTTGATTCAGCTTAGTATCACTTCGGCCAAAGTCTCAAATTATCTCAGCCCTAAAGATCAAAATATGGAGATTCCCAATCATACCCGGCTAAACTTTGACACAACCGTATAGGGAGTTGGACCACGAGAGGCAAAGACATTATTCGAGATATTCATCCTCTCAAGTATCTTGATCCTACACTAGGGTCTGTAGCTACCACAAGTGGTTCTGAAAAAATTAGCATTGCCCTTATGGTACTCCGAAACTTCCACTTTTTTCTGCAGCTGATATAAAAGGGCTATAACCCTAAGGGAAGAATGGGGCGGAGCGTGTGCAATAGGAAGCCACATATTCCATGAAATAGCATGTAGTTCCTCCCCGGAATCGAGGGCTTCGGAAACACCTGGCTCAATCGACGCATTCCCCATGGGAGCGTAAAATGGCCTCGCCTAGATAAAAGGCTCTGTATATTAGAAATCTCCCTATCATCATTGCCCGCCTGCAAAACTACAACCTTCCCCCCATAGAGGAGGTACGCCTATATGCCCAGGAGGAATAACTCGCATGAGACCACTCTCTGCCTTCCCCAAATAAAGCAGCTATTAATTGTCGGTCCCGACGACTCCCGAGGAAGAAAAAACAGCCCTCATCACGACAAGATAAAACCCCAAAATAGCAGAAACGCCTTCGTCAACATATGATCAGCACACGAAAGCCTGCGCCAAATAAACCCAGTCAGTGAATACAGTTCATCTTTACATGCAGTCATACAGAAAAATCCCCTAATATCGTTCTGGGTGATTCTATCGAAAGTAGATCTCTACCCGGAGGCTACATTCGAGAAGCAGTCACCAGCACCCCTAAAAACTCGCCAATCTTCGGTTGAGACTCCTCTCAAGGGCTGGTATAAAAAAACAAAAATAGTAACCACGCCTTCACGGCAAAAGATTTTGGGGCCCAATGTTACAGGTCTTATTTTAAAGTCGGAGCACAAGCTACACAGAGCTATTTTATCAAGCGAAATCTCCACGAATGTCAGAGGAAATGCTCGAATATAAGTGAACTCAGTCAACCATATGCATCCTGAAAGCGTTTATGCACATCGAGATTGATGGACACCCTCAGGTACCTGGTGATAACCTTCATCCAGGATAACATCCCCAAAGTTTCCGAAATACAATAATCTCCAAACAATTCAGAGGGTCGAATAACCCGAACCTATAGGAATGAATGCTTGCACTCAAGTCAGATGTTGACAGTTTGTAAATAAAAGGAAGCATTCAAAGATCCTCAAAGAGCATGAGAGCATTCAAAAACAAAGAAAACCAAGGAAAGCAGAAGTCTGAATAGGTGTATTCATATTCATATGAAATACATAAACAACGCCCCTCGAGGGGTCCATGCATATGAGTACGAAAGCCCAAGAGCGGGTCATTACGCAGAAAAAAAATTTGAAGATATAAATACAGCAAAAATCAAAGGTTCTAGCCTACCTTTTTGCGATATCTTTGTCTTTATCATCTCAGGCGCGTGACATCAAAGGAAAAATCTTCCAAGATAGAGGCCCTCGTGGACCCCACCTCAATTCCTTTGAATGGCATCATAAAAAGGAAGAGATCCAAGGGAAGGAGATAAGAAGAAGTGGCTGGGTGAAAAATTAGGTAGTAGAGAAACCCGCCAGAACACTTCTTGAGAGGTTGCCCCAGCCCGGGAGGCAATATCTAGAAAGAACTACTGCAACACCCCCCAGGAATCCAAAGGAGGTGCAACGCATTAAGCCGAGGAAGGAGAGTGGGCAGCAGTGTCTAATCTGAGCCCCCTCTTCAGCAGCGGTGCATAGTTCAAAAGAAAAACCCCCTAAGATCAGACGAAGTTGGACCTCTGCCTTATCACCCTGAACTAATAACGACAGCATAAGTAGTAGCAATAATAGCAACAGTAACAGCATCACATCGGTGCGATTTTTTCCAATCAAAAATAGATCAAGCAAGGAGTCAGGGAATATATGCGTAAAATCTTGAAGCCTGGGCCTTGAACATGGAAAGATGGTAGAACGTCAAGGTAGCAGAGAGGGAAGGAGAGATAGCTACCGAAGAAACTTTGAGTAAGAAACGATAGCCACAAAAAGCCCCATTTATTTGGAGGGCAAAGTAACTGATGGTGCCGTCTCCACCCTCAAAAAACATAACAGCAGGCACAATCAATGTGCTCATAGAAGCATAATCGATAGCAATGATATAACTCCAAGGGTCATAACCTTTCGGGTTGCCCCGAAGGAGCAAAAAGGTGAAGTACTTCGATACCTATCAAAAGAGGGCTGAACTATCGGCTAGATACCGCTACAAAGGATTGGGAAATAATCTGTCCATACCAGTTCTTATCGCCTTCCTCTAAGAAACACGGAGACTATCTATACACGGTGAAAACCTGGGAACCAATTTCCCCCAATGAATGAAAGAACCCCCCGAGGAATGCACCTGGGGTTTACCAAATTTATTCAAGCGGTTTGACACTAGCCCTCACGCGATGTAAAGCTAACGGACTGTCACATCTTTATCCCTTTTGTCATGTCAAAAGATTTTGTACTAAATTTGGAATCCTCTTTTCTATAAAAGAAGGGTCACAAACACCTTGTAAAGCAGAGCTCCACTTCTCTACTAAAGCAATAATATCTCTCTCTCAGCCTTTTCTTCTAACTCATTTGTTCTGATAGGCCCGAGGTGCCCTTAGCATTTAAAGTTTTCTTGCTGATTCTTGGCCAGCTAGCTATACATTGGCCATAAAGAGCCTTAATTAATTATATCTTTGATTATTATCCCACTCTCTACTGTCCCCGATAGCTCGATCCCTACTCGTTCTCAGCTCCAAAAACTCAATCTACCTACTCTGCACTCGTGAAACTGGCCTATTTGGTTTGCGTATTGTTTCGCCCTCGCTCACATTTTATCACTATACTTAGCATTTTAGCACAAACTCATTTAGCAGCTACCTCGAGAATAGATTATGTATTTTTAGAATCCCATTTATAAATTCATTATTGGTAATATTTTTCAAGATAAACAAAAAGAAATCAAGAGAAGAAAAAACTAGAAAAAGAAATAAAGTACAAAAAGAAAGTGAATAAGTCGAAGAGTTTAAGGGATTCAAAGAAAAGTAATGATGCAAATCATGGAGAATGAAAAAAGGAGAAAATGAATATCATAACCAAGAAAGAGTGATGTGAAGTCTCTCTAGTTCCCTAAGCAAAATAAAATGCCTCAAATAATTTGCAATGCATGAGCCGATAATATAAAATTGAGTGCTTAACTAATAATGAACCAGTTCTATCATAACATATCAAACCTTATTACAAAAAATCATTCATTGCATTCCGAATAAAGCCCTACATGATTTTAAGCCGAGTAATCTTACATTAGTGGTGATCCACATGAGGGGCAAGCATATGGTACTTAGAGCCGTACTTGTGACATTCTTTTAAGAGAGATGAGCGAATATTTCACAAATATTTAAATTGAGTGCTACGTAGGAGTTTGGGATCCACAATGACCAACATGAAATAGTGAGCTTTCTTGATGAATAACATAAACTATTCATGCTCAAGTGTCACATTAGAACTGTTTGTGATTTAAAGTTTAACTCGATGCATTGATGATAATTCATAAGTGTTATGGGTAATTGTTGGTCTCAATTGATGTGTGATTGATGCATATGTGATTAGCTGGAATAGCTCTTAACTTGTGGAGGATGGAATTACCTTATTTTCTCGAGGACAGGAAAAATCATAAATATGGGGAGTTGATAAGTGGGGATTTTAAGTACTTATTAGTGCCATTTATCTTTTGTTTTAGTCCAAAAAATGTTTAATTGTGTTCCCTAATACTCATGAAATATGCTTAATTGTAGGAATAATTGAAAAGGAGCCTCCAAGATGAAATCTATCTCATGAATGAGTGATCTGAACTCAAGGACAAAAACAAACATAGAAGCTTAAAGTATGGACCGCCACGGCTTGTGAAGAAAATCATATCAGAGACTTGTGCAAAGTGTTGTCTTCACGCGACATGTGCGGCTGTCGAAGTTAGGAAAGAGCAAAAGTTCATAGAACATGCACATCAAGTTCAATAGAAGTGTGGACCGCACAATTATTGTTCAGTCGTAGAAGATCAGCTATGCAGCCACAGTTACATCTGTGCGGTCAAGAGAAGAGTCGTGTGCGGCCGCACTCTGAAATGTGAGGACCATAGAAATAAAGAAGAGCGGCCGCAATTCAAAATTATACGGCCGCAAATTTCAACACCTTCCAGGCTGATGCAAAGTGTGGACCGCACATGGGATTGTTTGGCAGCAGAATCTCTAAAAAACATTTTTGTCCAAAACATCCAGCCTTGTATAAACAAAGAGGTTTCACTTTTTAGGGTCAAGTTTTGACAACAGCAACCACAGTAGACATCATTATTTTCCTTTTTAGTGGTTTTTGTCATTTTAAATTCTATAAACATAGATGTTATTATCTTAATTATCAATATGGGTTTAATAATCATTTCTTCTTCTATTTCTTCTACTTTAAACATAAATAGCTAGATTCTTGCTAGGGTTGTGAATGAACCTAGAGTGTAAAATTAATGGGTGTTTGATTTTTTGATTGTTTATGATTGAGTGCTTATTATTTAGCCTTATTTTACATTTAATTATATAATAAATGATTACAAACATTAGTTCATGCTTATTTCACTTTGTCTCTACATGATAAAGATAGATTTAGTCTAGGAAAATTGGCTTACAAGAAATTGGGATAAATCAAGAGACTGATCGTCCCAGTTAAAGGGTTTGATTTAGAGATTATAAAATTTGACTTGTGATTTTTATCAACCATGTTGTTCAATACCCATAGGAACTTGATAAAGCCAAAATTGGGCAAAATTACTCGCTAACCGAGAGGTATTGAGTGCGTACTCAAGTGTTGATAGGTATAATATACCCTGACCAATAAAACAAGTTTTAAAGTGTACAACCTGTTAGGCAAACAGCTAGGTGAAGGTCATAGCCCTAAGCCTTTTATATCATTCGAAAAGCAACAACCAAAACAATTTTTTTTTCATCACTTAACGTTGCAATCTTAGATTAGAATAGACATTAGAACAAACACCAACTAGTGGAAGTATAAAGTGAGATAGTTCATACTCATACACTTCAATCTATATTCTTATATCCCACGTATAGATCCATGAGGAATATGGCCCCGACTCCTTGTTGGCCATTATTATTGCAATCGATAGTTTCATATCCTTGAATTGAGCTGTGAACTTGGACGAGATCAATTTTTGGCACCATTTCCGAAGAGATAAAAATGAATTTAGCTATACATATGGTTTTGTGTGTAAATTGTCTTCTTTTCCTTCCGTGTTACTTATTAATGAGAGTCAATCGTAGGTGCAAAAATAGCCCTCAACAATGATCAACTCGAAAAAATTCCTTTGGGGTATGTGGACATTGATGATGACCGAGTCGAAGAGGTTCCTCTTGAACCTCAGTAAAATAGAAGAGGCTGACCATCTTAAGAAAATGTCCAAGTTCCAACCCCACCTCTACAAAGAGCGGATCAACGCCGGGTGTAGCCGAATAAACGGGATACAAGTGCCATAGTCCCACCCTGCATTAGGGCGGGCAACTTTCATATCACAAAATGTAATGCTCGCATTGCTAGAGCAACAGGATTCTCCACTGGGGCTCCGAGTCAAAATGCATTCAAACACTTGAAGGGTTTATGGATACTAGTTGGGGGAGTAAACAGACAAATATCTCTGAGGATGTTTTAAGGTAGATGCTATTTCCTTTCTCTCTATGAGTGAAAGCCTTGGATTGGTTAGAGAGATTGCCAAATAATTTCATCCATACGTGGGCTGAATTGGTGGAGAAATTTATTTTCAAGTTCTTTTCTCCCGGGCATGTGGCTACTCTTAGAGAGAAGATTCTAGCATTCAAACAAGAGCTCAATGAGTCGTTACATGAAATATGGGAGAGGTACCGAACAATCGTCAAATGGTGCCCCAATAATGACATGACAAATGTTATGATTCACCAACTTCCTATCTGGGGATAAATACAACTAATCAGTGCATAGTTAATCAACTTGCTGGTGGAAATTTCATGACAATGCCGTATGTGGAAGCTTGTAAGATTTTAGTTGAATTACCGGATACTTCACCGCCATGGTAAAGTTGGGAAAATGTTCCTAAAGGTGAGCCAAAAGTGATTCACCTACAAAAAGAATTGCATGGTCATAGGTATGTCATTGTCAGGTTGACCACCACTATGAATTAATTAGCCAAGGCTCAACGTCAATTAGTGCAAAGTCCCAACCAAATCAATGACATAAAGGGATTGGTTTGATGGTGAACAAGAGAAGGAAAAAGGGTCCATAAGTGCAATGTGGATAACTATGGGCAAGAAGATAGTAGGTTTGATCATGATGAATCTTACAATGAACAAGAGGAAGAAGTGCAATATGTGAAAAACTTTCAAGGACCAAGAAACAACTCTCAAGGCCCAAATCAACAACACTAGCGACCTCAAGGTAATTGGAATTCTAACAACAAAGGGAATTTGAATAATAATAACAAACAAGAAAATTGGAGTGGTGGAAATAACCAAGGAAATTGGAGTGGCAAAAACCAAGGATATTAGGGAGGCATTAACCAAGGGGTATAGAACAATAATCAAGGCAATTGGGGGTTGGGCTTTCAAAGACCCCCGATTTATCAATAACCGACCAACCCAACTCCTTATCCTTCCCATGGTACACTTTCATTCAACAATGATATGGGACGAATTTGAGAGTATGTTAAAAAATGATGGAGAAGAATGCCAACTTTGATTCCAAACTAACCTCACACAACCCATCAATTAGCAACTTGGAAGTTTAAACGGGGCAAGTCTCTCAAGCTCTACACAATCGTCCAAAGAGGACATTACCGAGTGATACAGTTGTTAATCCAAAGGGTGGGAAAAACACGGGACATGCCATGGCTATTACTATAAAGAATGGAAGAGCTAGGGATGTACCCACCTCAAATGCAAGGAAGCATATGGATGATGAGAAAGTGGTTCAAGAAGATGAGACCCCTCACAATGTGGTGCAAGCAAATGATGAAATACGGATTGATATTGATGAAACAGTGGAGGAAGTGACTCCATCTAGGGATCACATTGTTGACATACCAGAATCGGTATTGCAAAGGGACAAGGCACCAATTCCTAGGCCTCCTCATCCACTTCCTCAAAGGATTTCAGAGAAAAATGGCGAAAATCAATTGAAAATGTTCATTGACATGATGAAGAGTTTATCAATCAATGTACCATTAGTTGAAGCCTTGGAGCAAATGCCAAGATAGACAAAGTTTATGACTGATTTAGTGAAAAAAAGAGGTCGATGAATTTTAAAACTATAACAATGACTCATCAAGTGAGTGCAATTGTGCATTCAATGGCTCCCAAGTTGGAGGATCTCGAAACATTCACAATTCCTTGTACACTTGGGAGTGCTGTGTTTGAAAAAGCTCTTTGCGATCTCGGGAAAAGCATAAATTTGATGCCATATTTGGTTTTTAAGAATTTGGGAGTTGGGAAACCAAGACCCACATCCATGAGATTAAAAATTGCCGTCTGTACCATGAAGAGACCATTGGGAAGGATTGAAGATGTATTGGTTCATGTTGACATATTAATTTTTTGGGTGGATTTTGTCATTCTTGATTGTGAGGTTTATTATGAGCTGACGATTATTGTTGGTAGAACTTTCCTTTCTACTAGGAAGGCTCCAGTTGATGCTGAATCTAGAGAACTTACCTTCTGATTTGGTGATGAGAAAACGGTTTTCTATGTATGTATGTCCATGCGACAACCCAATAGCAAAGAGGTGTGTACATTCGTGGACTTGGTGACCGATGTGATTGTATATGAAACAAGTGTTGTGATGAATGTTGATAATACATTTGAGGATGTTTTGCTCAACTTTGATGATGACGAGATGTATGGCTTTATGGAATGTGTGAACTCTTTGCAAGAAATAGAGTTGTATACTAATGAGATCTGAAAATTATCCTTGGATCATAAATATTGGACAACTCCTCCAACAAATCCTTTAATTATGGAGCATCCTATCTTAGAGTTGAAGCCATTGCCTCTACATCTTTGGTACGAATTTCTTGGACCTTCTTTTACTTTACCGGTGATTCTTTCCTTTTGTTTGATTGCGGTGCGGGTTGACTCCACATTGGCGGTACTTCAAAAGAGGAAGAAGGATATTGGATGGACATCAGCAGATATTTGGGGGTAAGCCCCTCATTTTACATGCAAAAGATTAACTTGCAGGAAGGTATCAAAGAACCTATTGAACATCAAAGTAGACTCAACAAAGCAATATAATATTTATCAAAAAGGAGATCATCAAGTGGTTGGCTGTTCGGGTTGTCTACCCCATTTTCGATAGTTAGTGGACTTCTCCGGTTCAATGTGTCCCAAAGAAGGGGGCATGACGGTGGCAACCAATGATAAGAGTGAGTTTATTACTACAAGAACGATTACTGGATGGACAGTATATATGGACTATCGTAAACTCAACAAAGTCATAAGGAAGGACCATTTTCCACTTCCCTTCCTAGATCAAATGCTTGATAGTTTGGTTGGTCCTGCTTTCTATTGTTTCCTTGATGGGCATTCTGGCTACAACCAAACTCGTCTTGCTCCAGAGGATCAAAATAATACTACCTTTACAAGTCCATATGGTATTTTGGGTTGTGCAATGCACCAATGACTTTTTAAATGTGTATGATGGCGATTTTCATGGATATGGTGGAATTACCTTGAAGTATTCATGGATGACTTCTCAGGGGATGGGAGTTATTTTGATGATCTTCTAGCAAGCTTCGATAAAGAATTGTCAAGATATGAAGAAACAAAGTAGGTGCTTAATTGGGAGAAATGTCATTTGATGGTCGAAGAAGGAATTGTCAATGGCCACAAAATATCAGAGAATGGAATTAATGTCGACAAGGCAAGTATTGAGGTTACTTCTAAACTTCCACTGCCAACTTCGGTGAAAGACTTGCGGAGTTTCTTATGTCATGAAAGATTATATCGTCATTTCATCAAAGATTTATCTAAAGTGGTGAACCCGTTGTGCAAGCTTTTGAAGAAGATGCTAAGTTCCACTACAATGATGATTCCATGAAAGACTTTGAATTTCTAAACTTCAAGTTGACTAATACTCCTCCGAATTGGAGCATTCCTTTTAAGCTCATGTGCGATGCAAGTGATGTAGCGGTAGGGGCTATTTTGGGGAAACACATCAAGATTTGTCATTATGTCTACTATGCTAATAACACAATGAATACTGACCAAATCAACTACACCATTATGGAGAAAGAACTCCTTTCCATTGTCATTGCTATGGAGAAGTCTGGTCGTACTTGGTGAGTAAAAAAGTTATTGTCCATATGGATCATGTTAGTTTATATGCTTAACGCTAGAGGGGGGTGAATAGCGTTTTAATAAAATTAACGATAAACTTTGCGGAATTAAAAACTTGCAGGAAAAATAAGTGCGAAAATTAAATGCAATAAAGAACAAACGCACCGATGTTATCCTAGTTCACCACAACCCGTGGCTAGCCAGTCCCCAAGAGACTCTCTCGAGATTTCCACTAACACTGTTAAGCTTACCGGTGCTCAACAAACCTTTACAAACGTAGGACACAAGCCTCAACAACCTTTGTTCGAAGATACAACACTACAAGACTTCAACCAAAGGAAACACAAGTTCCTTCTTACAATACAAGGGACTAACACTTCCCTTCAAGTGTATAAAACACTTAGCACTCACTTAAACAAGACTCTCTTAATAGAGTAGATATGAGTAAACAGATACGCTCAAGAACGCAACAACATTCGTCAAGAATTTTGGCTCTCAAAAACGTATGAAATGGATAGAAAATAATGATGCAAGCTTTAGCAATATAATGATCAGTTGTATTAAGTTGTTGTTCATAGAAGACGGATTTTGAGGTGTATTTATAGTGTCAATAACCTTCACAACCATTGCCTAACTGCCAATTAAGAATTGTTGATTTTAAGCTAAGATAATCGATTATCTGATTTGCATAATCGATTATTTTTCAATCATCCTCAAAATAATCGATTATCCAAATCGTATAATCGATTACCTGCCAACGTTCAAAAAATCAATTCCGGATTTTTACTTAACATAATCGATTATCTAAATCACATAATCGATTACCTGACAACGTTCAAAAAATCATTTCCGGATTTTACTTAAAATAATCGATTATCGAAATCACATAATCGATTACCTGACAACGTTCAAAAAATCACTTCCGGATTTTACTTAAAATAATCGATTATCACAAACCCATACTCGATTACCTGACAGCAGTTAAAAAAATCTTTGGCAACGGTCATTAACATAATCGATTGTTCTATATGCATAATCGATTATCTTCTATATTTTGAAAACTTCAGACTACACTGTTTTAACATAATCGATTGTCATAAGTATATAATCGATTATTTTTCAGTCTTGTAAAATTTAATAGACACTGCCTCAACATAATCGATTATCATAAGTACATAATCGATTATTTTTCAGTCTTGTAAAATTTAATAGACACTGCCTCAACATAATCGATTATCATAAGTACATAATCGATTATTATATAACATTGAAAAATCTGGTGTACACTGCCTTTAACATAACCGATTATCATAAGTACATAATCGATTATCTTGCAGTTTTGAATGTACATTGATTTAATATAATCGATTATCATAAAGTACATAATCGATTATCTTTGTCCAGATTTGAGAGGCATATTTAAAAATCATTTTGGCTAAAATAACATGTTTGAAAATCATTTTGCTTTAAACTAAATATGCATGATTTGAAAAAAATGATTTAATGTTTGAAAATCATTTTGCTCTAAATTAGATATGCATGATTTGATAAAAAGTGATTTTACGAGAGAAGTCAAGTCTTGAGTTAAGTGTCGGATCAAGATCACAATTATAGAACAACTCATATATAACTTTAATTCAGCTTAATCTTGATCTTTGTCCATCTTGTGCTTGAGCTTCATTTTATGAAAATTGTTCGCTTGTGCTTGGACCTCGTCATATGTTAATTGCACGTCGTTTGTCATTTATCAAAACCTGCACATATGAATACACGTTTAGTTTAATGCTTTGAGAACGTGATTCAACAATTTCTCCCTTTTTGATAATGGCAAACTAATATCGGGATATGCATGTTAGCTAATTCATAATGACGATCCAAGACAAGTATATATAGGCATGCAATTAGTTCCCCCTCAATTTGTGCCAATAAATATAAAGTGCATAGCCCTTAATCTTCCCCCTTTTGACATTAGAAAAAAATGGAGCAAAGAATTTGTTTTAAAAAAAACTGCAATAATGTAAACATAATCGATTATTGATACTGGATAATCGATTATCAGGTACTTAAAATAAAATCGATTGTTTGCATGAGAAATCGAATATTTTGCATCATTGCTTTATAGTTCACCCTGCTTTTAGGGCGATACCTGCAAAAAAAGTTAGGCGCCTCTGACGCTCAAGTTAGTAATTGAAAAAGTCAAAAAAATGCAATGCATGATTTAGATCAATGTCGAGTCAAGAATCCCGAGTTCACTACGAATTCGGAAGAAGGACTCTTTCTCTAAAGGTTTTGTGAAAATATCGGCCAATTGAGATTTTGTTTCAACAAACTCAATTTTGATATCACCTTTGAGAACGTGATCTCTTAAAAAGTGGTGCCTTATTTCAATGTGCTTTGTTCTTGAATGAAGAACGGGGTTCTTCGTCAAGCTAATGGCGCTGGTATTATAACATCTAAGAGGAATATGATCGATACACAGGCCATAGCCCGAGAGTTGTTGTTTCATCCAAAGGATTTGAGTGCAACAACTTCCCGCGGCTGCATATTCAGCCTCGGTTGTGGACAACGCAACACTTACCTGTTTCTTACTAAACCATGAGACAAGAGAGCTACCGAGCAAATGGCAAGTGCCACTAGTGCTCTTGCGGTCCAATTTGCAACCCGCAAAATCGGAGTTGGAATAGCCAACAAGTTGGCATGAAGAGCCTTTGGGATACCATAGTCCCACATTTATAGTACCAACAAGATACCTCATAATTCGCTTAACCGCGGTTAAGTGCAACTCCTTCGGACACGATTGATATCTAGCGCACAAACAAACGCTAAACATAATGTCCGGTCTACTTGCAGTGAGATAAAGAAGGGATCCAATCATACCTCGATACTTCTTGGTGTCGACTTCCTTACCTTTCTCATCTTTGTCGAGATGGTCGGATGTGCTCATAGGGGTGGCCATCGCTTTGGCGTCGCTCATTTCAAATCGCTTTGGCAAATCTTTGGAATATTTGGATTGGCAAATAAAAGTACCTTCTTTCATTTGTTTAACTTGTAATCCCAAGAAGAAGGTTAGTTCACCCATCATAGACATCTCAAATTCGCTTGTCATCAAATCCGAAAATTCCTTGCACAAAGTATTGTTAGTAGCACCAAAGATAATATCATCCACATAGATTTGAACTAATAAAATATCGTTGTTTCTATGCTTAATAAAGAGAGTGGTGTCGGCTTTCCCCCTAATGAAATCATTTTCCAAAAGAAATTTGCTCAATCTTTCATACCAAGCTCGGGGAGCTTGTTTATGGCCATAAAGGGCTTTCTTGAGTTTGAAAACATGAGCGGGAAATTTAAAATCTTCAAAACCCGGGGGTTGAGCAGCATAAACTTCTTCTTGAATAAAACCATTTAAAAAGGCACTTTTTACATCCATTTGATATAACTTGAAGTTCATAGAAGAGGCAAAAGCAAGCAATAAACGAATAGCTTCTAACCTTGCTACGGGGGCATATGTTTCTTCATAGTCAATAACCTCTTCTTGATTATAGCCTTTTGCTACAAGCCTAGCTTTGTTTCTAGTGATTACACCATTTTCATCTAATTTGTTTCGAAAAACCCATTTCGTACCAATTATGGTATGATTTTCGGGTCTTGGTACCAAATCCCAAACGTCATTCCGTTTGAATTGGTTAAGCTCCTCTTGCATTGCCAAGGTCCAAAATTCATCCCCAATTGCTTCGGAGATGGCTGTGGGTTCAATTTGAGAAACAAAAGCAGTATGTCCTAAGGTGTTCTTAAGAGAGTTTCGGGTACTTACCTGTTGTCCAATGTCGCCAATTTCCTGGTCGAGTGGATGGTCTTTGATTGTCCTCCATGCGTTGGGCAATTTGGTTTCTTCTTCCAGTTGTGGAGCTTCCTCTGATAATTGCTCCAAAATTTCATCTTGATTTTCATTTGAATTTTCCTCATATACTTTGACTTGAGGGATTATATTATTTAGTGTACCTGCAAGATCAAAACCAGAATCCTTTCTCGCCAAGCGAGCATTATTTTCTGAAAACACAATATGACGTGATTCCTCCACAGTTCCGGTTCTATTATTGAATACCCTATATGCTTTGCTACGTGAGGAATAACCAATAAAAATTCCTTCATCGGATTTGGCATCAAATTTTCCCAATTGATCTTTTCCATTGTTATGAATAAAGCATTTACAACCGAATACTCTAAAATGGGAGATATTTGGTTTCCTTCCCTTGTAGAGTTCATAAGGGGTTTTCATGAGTATTGGCCTTATGATTACTCTATTCAAAACGTAGCATGCGGTACTCACGGCATCCGCCCAAAAATGCTTGGGAATCTTAGCCTCATCGAGCATGGTTCTAGCCATCTCTTGAGACACCTATTTTTCCTTTCCACCACCCCATTTTGTTGTGGTGTTCGTGGAGCGGAGAAGGTGTGCTCGATACCGAGTTCGTCACAAAAGTCCGCAAAGAGATTGTGATCAAACTCTCCCCCATGATCACTTCTTATTGAAGTGACGGTTGTGTCCTTTTCGTTTTGAACACGTTTAAGAAAATATTTGAAATTATGAAAAGCTTCACTTTTATGAGCAAGAAATAGAGTCCATGTAAATCTAGAATAATCATCAACAATAACAAAAGCATAACGATTTCTACCAAGACTTTCAATGTGAGATGGTCCAAATAAGTCCATGTGAAGTAACTGCAAAGGTCTAGTAGTTGAAACAATATTTTTCGATTTAAAAGATGCTTTTGTTTGCTTCCCTTTTTGACAAGAATCACAAATAGAGTCTTTTTCAAATTTCAAGTTTGGAAGACCAATAACTAAATTTTGTGAAATCAATTTGTTCAAAAGATGCATGTTGATGTGAGCTACTCTACGGTGCCATAACCACGTATCATCTTCTTTGCTCATAAGACAATCTACATATTCAGATGAAGAATTTTCGAGATCAACCATATAGATATTATCAACTCTAAAACCATGAAGGATAATTTTGAAATCGCTACGACGAAGGACTAAACATTCTTCCGAATCAAGCAAAGCAAGATTTCCCTTGTCACATAATTGACATATGCTCAAGAGATTATGTTTTAGACCCTTAACTAGCAATATATGCTTAATGGAAGAGGAGTCATCCTTACCGACCGATCCAATGCCGATAATTTTTTCTTTGTTGTTATCACCAAAAATAACGCTTCCTCCTTCCTTGTGTTCTAGTTGAAGGAACTTGGATTCGTCTCCAGTCATGTGCTTGGAGCATCCACTATCAAGGTACCAAAGTACACTTGACCCCTTCAAAAATACCTCTTCTTGATTGCCTTCGTGTGCCATGAGAAAAAGATTTGCAGCTTCGTCTTCCTCTTCCTCACTCGACTCGTCACCGGAGTCGCCTCCCCAAGATATGTATGCTCGTTGTTTCTTGAAGGGTTTCTTCTCCTTTTTGGCATTTGGGCAATTTGATTTAATGTGCCCGATTTCTCCGCATTCATAGCACTTTATTTGATCTCCTTGCTTTTTGCCCTTTCGCTCATACTCTTTTCACATGAACTTTTGAAATCTCTTAATAACGAGTCCGAACACGTTGCCTCCGTACTCATCATCTTGAGGTTTGCTTGTGCTTGCCTTGAGAGCGATCTTTTGTTTCCTTTGATCATCAACAAGAGGGTTAAGTATAGTAGATTCATAAGTTACAAGATTACCTCTTAATCCGTCGATGGTGACATTTGAAACGGCAATAGATTCTTGAATCGCGTCGGCCTTGGATCGCCATGCCGGAGTGAGACTTCGAAGAATTTTTCGGACAAGTTCCTTATCCGTGAAGGTCTTCTTAAGAGCATGTAAATCATTAACGATTTTTGAAAATCGTTCGAACATCTCATCGACCTTTTCGCCTTCCTTCATATGAAACAATTCATATGCATGGGTTAGGAAATCAATTTTAGCTTCCCTTACCTGGCCCGTACCTTCGTACGTAATTTCCAGCTTGTCCCACATTTGCTTCGCCGTTGTGCAACATGATATTTTCCTGTAATCATCAGCATTTACAGCACAATATAATAAATTAATTGCTTTAGCATTGTTTTGCACCTTTCGGATATCATCCGCATCGTATTCATCTTCAGACTTTGGAACATCTTTATTTTCAACCTTTTTGGTTGGAATTTGTTCTCCATTTGTTACAACCTTCCAAAGATGAAAATTGTTCGACTGGATGAATATTCTCATCCTTTCCTTCCAATACGTATAGTTTGTGCCATCGAATAGTGGCGGTCTGGTGGAGCACTGTCCTTCACCTATTCCTGCAAAAGAATCACGAGTAGAAGCCATGGATAGTTTCTCTCAAACGGTTAAGTTTTCAGAGAGTTGGGCTCTGATACCAATTGTTAGTTTATACGCTTAACGCTAGAGTGGGGGTGAATAGCGTTATAATAAAATTAACGATAAACTTTGCGGAATTAAAAACTTGCAGGAAAAATAAGTGCGGAAATTAAATGCAATAAAGAACAAACGCACCGATGTTATCCTGGTTCACCACAACCCGTGGCTAGTCCACTCCCCGAGAGACTCTCTCAAGATTTCCACTAACACTGTTAAGCTTACGGGTGCTCACAAACCTTTACAAACTGAGGACACAAGCCTCAACAACCTTTGCTCGAAGATAGAACACTCCAAGACTTCAACCAAAGGAAACACAAGTTCCTTCTTACAATACAAGGGACTAACACTTCCCTTCAAGTGTATAAAACACTTAGCACTCACTTAAACAAGACTCTCTTAATAGAGTAGATATGAGTAAACACATACGCTCAAGAACGCAACAACTTTCGTCAAGAATTTTGGCTCTCAAAAACTTATGAAATGGATAGAAAATAATGAATGCAATCTTTAGCAATATAATGATTAGTTGTAGTAAGTTGTTGTTCATAGAAGACTGATTTTGAGGTGTATTTATAGTGTCAAAAACCTTCACAACCGTTGCCTAATTGCCAATTAAGAATTGCTGATTTTAAGCTAAGATAATCGATTATCTGATTTGCATAATCGATTATTTTTCAATCGTCCTCAAAATAATCGATTATCCAAATCGTATAATCGATTACCTAACAACGTTCAAAAAATCAATTCCGGATTTTTACTTAACATAATCGATTATCTAAATCACGTAATCGATTACCTGACAACGTTCAAAAAATCATTTCTGGATTTTACTTAAAATAATCGATTATCGAAATCACATAATCGATTACCTGACAACGTTCAAAAAATCACTTCCGGATTTTACTTAAAATAATCGATTATCACAAACCCATAATCGATTACCTGACAGCAGTTAAAAAATTCTTTGGCAACGGTCATTAACATAATCGATTGTTCTATATGCATAATCAATTATCTTCTATATTTTGAAAACTTCAGACTACACTGTTTTAACATAATCGATTGTCATAAGTATATAATCGATTATTTTTCAGACTTGTAAAATTTAATAGACACTGCCTCAACATAATCGATTATCATAAGTACATAATCGATTATTTTTCAGTCTTGTAAAATTTAATAGACACTGTCTCAACATAATCGATTATCATAAGGACATAATCGATTATTTTATAACATTGAAAAATCAGGTGTACACTGCCTTTAACATAATCGATTATCATAAGTACAAAACCGATTATCTTGCAGTTTTGAATGTACATTGATTTAATATAATCGATTATCATAAAGTACATAATCGATTATCTTTGTCCAGATTTGAGAGGCATATTTAAAAATCATTTTGGCTAAAATAACATGTTTGAAAATCATTTTGCTTTAAACTAAATATGCATGATTTGACAAAAATGATTTAATGTTTGAAAATCATTTTGCTCTAAATTAAATATGCATGATTTGATAAAAAGTGATTCTACGAGAGTAGCCAAGTCTTGAGTTAAGTGTCGGATCAAGATCACAATTATAGAACAACTCATATATAACTTTAATTCAGCTTAATCTTGATCTTTGTCCATCTTGTGCTTGAGCTTCATTTTATGAAAATTGTTCGCTTGTGCTTGGACCACGCCATATGTTAATTGCGCGTCGTTTGTCATTTATCAAAACCTGCACATATGAATACACGTTTAGTTTAATGCTTGAGAACGTGATTCAACAGATCATGCAACAGTTTGTTATCTTATGAGCAACAAAAATTCCAATGCCCGGTTAATGAGATGGGTGCCTTTGTTGCAAGAGTTTGATAAACAAATCCAAGATCGTAAAGCAAGTTAAAACCAAGTGGCAGACCACTTGTTTTGTTTGGAGGAGGAGGGGAGGCCGCATGACAGACTTGGAATAAATGACTCCTTTCCAAACGAGCAACTCTTGTCTATTTCAATGAAAGAGGTGTCATGGTTCTTGATTCGATAAAATTTCCTTGTAAGTGGTTCGTCAAAAATGAGTTCTCTTCAAACCAATGGAAGAAGCGCAAACGATATTGTCAAGACTATTATTTGGATGAACTGTACCTTTTCAAGATTTGTACAAATGGAGTGACTAGAATATGTGCACCGGAAGAGGAACACATTAAAATTCTTGGGGCTTGTCATTCTTCGCCATATGGTGGTCACCATGGTGGAGTATGAACGACGGCCAAAGTGCTAAGTTGCAGTTTCTCTCGGCCCACCCATCACAATGATGGAAGTGATCTATTAAAGTGTTGTGATTAATGTCAAAGGGTCGGTGGAGTATCAAAGAAAAATGAAATTTCCCACAACACTATTTTGGAGATTGATATTTTTTATGTGTGGGTATTGACTTCTGGGTCTTTTTTTGACTTTTTGTGGAAACACCTACATCTTCGCCGAGGTTGATTATGTGTCCAAATGTATTGAGACAGTTCTTCTTTACCCAACAATGAAGCAAGAAGTGTGGTGGCATTTTTTAAGAAGAATATATTCATAAGATTTGATATGCCAAGGGCTAACATAAGTGATGGTTAGTTGCATTTTTGCAACAAAGATTGCGAAACCTTACACACTAAGTATGGTGTCACTCATAAAGTCATGACCCCCTATCATCGAGAAGCAAGAGGTCAATTGAATGATAACAAGACGGATTGGTTCAAGAAACTTCATGATGCTTTATGGGGTGATAGGACGGCTTACAAAACACCTGTTAGAATGTATCCATACCAGTTGGTGTTCGAATAAGTTTGTCATCTTCTGGTGGAACTTGAGAACAAAGCTATGTATACTTTAAAGAAGTTGAATCTTAAGTGGGATGTTGCTGCCAACTTAAGGGTGGCACATTTGAATAAGATGGATGAGGTCATGTACCAAGCATACACAAGTTCGTCCTTATACAAAAAGAAGATAAAATACCTTCGTTACAGGTACATCAGGAACAAACAGTTTAAAGAGGATGATATTGTGTTGTTGTTCAATTCGCGATCATGGATGTTTCCCGGAAAGATAAAGTCTAAATGGAGTGGCCCGTTTGAGGTTGTGGGTGTGACACCCTTTGGTGCATTGGACTTGAAGAATAAAAATGATGAGGTGTTTAGAGTCACCGGTCACCAGGTTAAGCATTATTTGGGATGAGCTGGTGATGGCCAAGTCGTGGCGGTAATTCATTTCAAGAGATGATAATTTGCATCGCATTGCGACGCTGAATCATGTGCTTCTTGGGAGGCTACCCATGTTTCGTTTTTATTTTTCTTATTCTTTAGATAGTTCTTATTTTGTGCTTACTATTTATGAAGTGTGTTGCAGGAAGAAGTGTGCGAAACTTTGCTCATAAAAATTGGTTAAGTATGAAAAAAGTGCGGACAACACATGTATTATGCGGAACTCACTATTTTGAATGCTACAGCAGAAGACAACTGCGGCTGCACAAATTTTGTGCATATCCCATAACTTGAGATGGAAAAATGCAAACTTTCTGAAGTTTGCTTGTCAAATAAATATCCAAAGTGCGGCCGTAGAGGGAAATTTGCGATGCGCACCAAAATCTGCGATCGCACATGTAATTTTGCGAACTGTAGATCAATGAAGGGAAAATGAACAACATGCGATGAAGTGCAGATTGTAAAAGGTATTATGCGGCTACACTTTTCTCTTGAATCCTTAGCCAAACCCTCTTAGTATAAATAGTAGACCTAGTGCTACTGTTGAAACTTTCCAATCTCTAAGAAATCAAAACAAAGGCTAAAATCATGCACACAACTGATTCAATCATCTTCCACTTAATTAAGCATCTGTGATCATTCCCTAACACCACTTCATCATTAGTGTGTTCAAATCATTTCTCGGTAACTTTAATTTTCCATAGTTAACTTATAATTTGTTAGTTATTTTTGGCCATTTGCCAATTTCATATCCATGTGAGGTGTAAATTATGTTAGGTAATCTCCTACTTTCTTTATGGGGAATGGGTATCTTGTTTATCATGTTTATTTGCTACTACCATGTCCAAATTGTGCATAAAATAAAATCATGCCAAATTTATCATATTTATTTGCTACTACGCACATCACTCTAAATTACTTAGATTCTAAGTTCTGCCCCCTCCTATGAGCCTTGCTTTGGGACCTTAAGTTCCCTCTGAACTTGGACAATTGAGGGTTGCCTCTTCCACACTGTACTATTTTTTTTCATCCATATATTTTAGGTGTAAGCATTATCCGGAGTCCACCTGAGACTCTTAGGGAACTTTGACATATCTCAAATAAGAGAAAGGTTTTGGAAATCTGATCCCCGAAGTTGGTTCATCTCATATTGTTAGACCTTGAGTCTAAATTAGGCTTCTTGGCTATAGCTTAAATTTCTAATATAATTTTACTTTTATTGATTCATTCTAGTCTATAATAATTTGTAATAACTTATGGGGTTTTAATAAAGAATAGGGTGGGTCACTTATGTATGCATACGGGTAGACATCATGATCTTAGGTATTTCTTCAAAAAATCACAGCCTGTTTTTCAATTCTGCATTTCATGTAGAGATCCTGATTATAGGATTCTGCACTTCTACATTTCATATAGAGATCATGACTATAAGATTTTGCACTTCTAAGTTTCACATAGAAATCCTAACTATAGGATTCTTCACTTATGCATATATAGAAACCATGTCTTTAAGGTTCTGTATTTTACATCTATCATTAGAAAAACAGTTATAGGTTATATAATAATCAATTGAATTCTAGATACCATGTCTAAAGGACTCATGCACTTTCATAATTGTTTTAAAACCAACAATTCTTAGAAATCATGTCATAGGAGTAACCAGTTGAATCTGATTCGTTTATTTCATATATAAGTCTAGAATCAGTAGTAATGTCGATTAGTATCTGCAGAACTTATGTTTTATACAATCAGTAAGCCTTATTTAAAATCAGAGTAAGCGTTGTTAGATATCATGATTATAGGTTTCACCTAGGCAAACCATTAGGTAATTAATTAATTGTATCAATCATCGATAATTATAACCAAGGGAGACCTAATTCAGACTTCTCATCTGAGAAATATATGATAAATCATCCTGCCCTAAAGCTTTAAATTTAATTCAGACCATAATCAGTATCCGAACTCGTGCTAAACATTTTGTTTCATTAAGTAACGAGGCATGTCTGAGCCCTTTAAACTGTTATATGTTCTCCCATATTTGCTTTATATGTTTTGATTGTCGCCTTAGAATTTTATCCTCTTAAAACTCTAAACAACCAAATCTCTCTTCCGTTTAGGACTAGTAGTCTCAAATGCCTTTGGAGATGATAGGATTGGGGCCGATATTAAAATGCGATAAGTAAATAAAATCATTCCGCGTTTGATACCTTAGCGGGGTGGGAAAGGATAGATATGGATATGATGTCCGGTGCGCTAATACCACATGTAACACCTCTTCTGAGGAGTGAGTACCGGGTATTGTATTGATATGATCCATATTATTTGCAAACCTATGCGGGGCCCTTTACTTATTCTAAAAACTATTCCCTTAAATTTTTTGCTTTCTTTAGTTCAAGCTCTCAGTCTACTTGCAACTATTATGTTAAAATCCCCTCTACTTGAGACTTCTATTTGCTTACTTGTTTCAAAATCACAATTGTAGCATGGCTGAGAACCACACTAGTGTATCCTAAGGGGTGTCGAACACATTCCCTTGGGATAATTCAAGCCCTTACCAAAACTCTGGTTTTCCAACTCAAACCCTTCTTAGTGTCCTAATACCCTTAAATCATTAGCAGGCGACTTTTCAATTCAAAATCTAATTCTTATAAGGAAATGAGTTGTCCTCCCAAATATCATAAACTCGATTTTGTGAGAAAAAGAGGGCGCGACAATATGGCACTACAAATACAACAGACTCCTCTACATTTTATTGTAGAAAATGGTTAGATAACATGGTCATGATGATACATAAATGGGGAGGGGTGAACTCTATAGAGGCCGAGGCAAGAGTACCTTAGCCATAACCCTTCAAAGAGCTATAACTAAAAGGGAGACAGCCGACCAAGGTAGAGTTATAGTGCCGCTAAATCAAGTTCTTATGTCCAGTCTAGGGAGGCATCAGAGAACGACTCTATGAAAGAGCAGTTTGGCGTTCAATTATAGCCACAACAGCTTCAGGAGACACTTCAACTCCGAGATTAACCTTCTACCTCTGAGAGCATTTCCGAGGATTCGGAAGGTGATAGTCAAGCCTTAGAGCCCTCATCTAAACATGCCCTTGATACACCAGCTACTATAGTGGATGCGGATGAAAGCATGGATGATGGTCGAGGGGGTGATATAAGAATTATTGGCCTTGGGAGGTCAAAGAAGAAAAAATTGTGGGAAGATAGGTTCGTCTGTCTAGCTACCTTCACTAGTTTTTTAGAGTCGTGGCTGTCAAGATTGCTCACTCTTGAGCATTATTTCTTGTTGAAATACCTTTATAAATACAACCTAGTGGTGTCGAGATAATTCTAGGAGCATAAGGGGTGGACATGTTTCACTCAAAATATGGTAGATGCCAAATAGTACCTGGTACGGGAATTTTACTCCAATATAGCGCACATAAAGAAGGGGACCAAAGTGGTGAAAGTGAGTAATCTGAAATTGAGGTTTGACCAGATCACATTCAACATATACTTAGGGTTGGAGGATGTTGAGATTGTGGAGTACTTGAAAAAATCTGGCCATGGCAAATACAGCTCGCCCATGGCTTGTTGAGATTCTGGCAGCCCCGTGACCACCACCGCCATGGATCATAGCATGGGTTCCATTCACAGTAACACCTTCAAATTCGAGGAAAAGGGATGGAATACTTTCCTATTCAATAGACTAGATCCGTGCAAGAATGAAACAAATCTCCCTATATAGAAGGCAGTATTAGTTGCCTCTATCATGGTCGAGTACCCAATCAATCTGAGTGCCGTGATGCGGCCGACATGTCTTCGGTTGCAAGTAAAGGTTACATCTCCAACTTATATGACAACACTATCATGGAGTACCTTAGAGATGTAGGGATGCAGCCAATGGATTTTGACACAAAGGTTCAGGCAAAAAAGGCTTTCCTTTGGTATTCTCTGATGGACACGAGGAACCCCCAGAAAAAGGGTCTG
Organism: Nicotiana benthamiana; assembly: GCA_034376525.1. Taxonomy (NCBI): domain Eukaryota; kingdom Viridiplantae; phylum Streptophyta; class Magnoliopsida; order Solanales; family Solanaceae; genus Nicotiana; species Nicotiana benthamiana. The sequence continues at coordinate 123,298,510 of CM067339.1, forward strand.
TTGACTACTACCGTAGGCCAGTCTGATGAGACTTCGGTTGTTGGTGTAGAGTCAACAGACTTGCCTTCAACTTCATCAGTGCCCTCTACCGGTGCAGCTGACATGCCTCTACCTCCTTTTTTAGAGCCTTAAATATCAGGTCTCTCCACCTCGACTTTGAGACCGGTGCTTATGCCCACTCATCCATTATTTACAATGTATCTCTCAGACACTGGCGTGTTTCGACAACTGGATGCAGAGTTGCAGATACCTAGTGAAAAGTTGTCTGACATATCCAGTATAGTCATAGCACAATCATCCACCCCGGCACCCCAGATTCCTATGATAGTGGAAGATACACTAAATAAGATTTTGGATTATTTGACATTTTGTTTGTAATAATTTATAATATTTTTCTCATCCCTTTTATCATGTATATATTCTTCTCTTTCTCTCTCTCTCTTTATTGATGTATATATTTTCTTTTTTCCTCTCTCATGATGTATATTCAGTATGCTTTCATTAACTTGATTTGTATCTTCTTTATTTTGTTTTCTTATTAGTCAATGTTTAATTCAGTAGCTTCGTGTTTAATCTGATAACTTCTTTTTAATGTACTAGCTTATTTTTATGTTTGAGTGGACAATAAGCCTTTGTATTTTTAATGGCACGATTCTTTCCAAGGGTAATTTTTGTATGAACCGGGTGTCTCTTCCCAACGATGGATGGCCGACAGCCACCTTTAGGGATTGACTCCGTTTTTGGTGTTTAGGTAAGAATATAGTAACAATGGATTAAAAGACCTAATTGAGTCGGCCTCAGAAAGTCAAACATACTTCACTTGGTACCAACACACTTTACTACCTGCTTACGATTAGAAACAAGTTTATGGAAAGAAATAGCTCTAGTTAGTAACCTTCTGACTCTTGTGTTCACTTAAGTAATCATCGAGTGATTTAGTCGAATCATGGTGATTTTCAATCTTGAATAAGGTTGTTGTGGGCCCTCAACTTTATCCTCTTTTACAATCCAGCTGTGTGAGAGGTGAGATATTTTTGTTGCGAGTCCAATTACCCATGTGAATGGCCAAGGACTTGCCTCGAATGTTTTTCGAGGCGAAATATTATGTTTTTCTTGGCTTGCGAAGTGATTGTAGGCTCTCCTTGACCCGCTTGAAATTTTCCCTCCCACCATTGTTATTATCCCTATTCAACCCAACTGAGCCTAAAACCTTTTTTTCATGTGATAACTATGTTACAATCCTTTACCCGTTTTGTTGTAACCTTTCTTCATATCTGAGCTTTCTGTCACACACTTGAGAAACAATTAGCTAAATGCATTAGTTTTGTGGATTGATGGGGATTTGGAAAAAAGGTATGAAGGCACAAAAAGAGATAAAAAATAAAGAGAACAAAAGGCGAGAAAAATAAAGAAAGAACAAAAAGAAAAATACAAAAAGAAAGTGAATAAGTCGAAGAGATGAAGTGAAGCAAAACAATTTAATGATGCAAAGCATGGAGAAAGCAATGAAGGAGAAAATGAATAACATAACCAAGAAAGAGAAATGTTAAGTCTCTCAAGTTTTCCTAGGGAAAAGAAAATGCATCATGAATAGGCAAACAATGAGTCGATAAGATAAAATGGAGTGCCTATGGAAAGATGAGCTCATAATGATCTACATTATTAAGTAAGATAAGCTAATGGAGAGTAGAGGAGGACGAGTTTGGGATCCATAATGATCTACATGAAAGAATGAGCTTCCTTGATAAATAAAGTCAACTCTTGATGCTCAAAGTGTCACATTAGAACAATTTGTTCTTTAATGTTCAACACGATGCCTTATTGATAGTTCATAACCGTGGTGGGTAATTGTTTGTCAAAATTGATGTGTGATCAATGCATCTTCCACAAGCTGGAATATCTCTTAACTTGTGAAGGTGCGAATTACCTCATCTGTTTGAGGACAAGCAAAAGTTTATGTTTGGGGGAGTTTATAAGTGGGGATTATGCCTACTAATTAGTGTCTTTTAGCTTTCATTTTAGTCCAAAAGCGTTTACCTATATTCCCAAAAACTAATGAAATATGCTTAATTGCAAAAATATTGGAAAATGAGCTTTCAAAATTAAATTCAACTTAAGAAGGAGCTATCTGAACTCAAGGACAAAAGCCAACATAGAAACTTAAAGTGAGGACCGTAGAGTATCATTTGCGGTTGAAGCCGACAAAGTGTGGTACGCACATGACATGTGCGGCTACAGAAGCTAGGCAAGAGCAAAAGTTCAGAGAACCTGCATACCAAATTCAAAAGAAGTGTGGATCGCGCAATTATTGTGTGGCCGTAGAATATTAGCTACGTGGATGTAGTTACATTTTTCAGTTCCTAGAAGAGACATGTGCGGACACACTCATAAATGTGTAGACCATAGAAAGAAAGAAGAGCGGCCGCAGCTCAGAATTATGCAAGATGAAGCAAAGTGCGGACCGCATATGGAATTGTGTGGCCGCAAAACCATAGATGGAGGGTATTTTGTCAGACATTTTCAGCCTTGAATAAATAAAAGAGTTTTTGTTTTTTAGGTCAAGTTATTACATCAGTAGCCACTGTAGACGTTTTTTCTTTACCCACTTTAGTAGTTTTTTTTTTTTTATTTTGAGTTTTTGAACATAGATTTCATTATCTTAATTATCAATATAGGTTTAATTATAATTTTTTCTTCTATTTCGTCTATTTTAAGCATGAGTAGCTAGATTATCATTAGGCTTGTGACCCAACCCTACAGTGTAAATTTAATGGGTGTTTAATGTAACGACCCGACTGGTCATCTTTTCTTTTAGGACTCCGCTCCCTTAAATAAAACTTCTCGTACTAGCTTTTGCTAACTTATGACTTATGGAGTCGGTTAGTTCAGGAATGGGTTTTGAGTGAAATATGTCCATTTGGTCCTTTAGGAGTCTCTTAAAAAGTTAAGTTTGACTTTTGTCAATATTTGATGGTCCCGGAGGGTCCGTAGGAAAATATGGGACCTGGGCATATGCAAAAATCGAATTTCGAGGTCCTTAGCCTGAGTAATGAATTTTTATTAAAAATTATTAAAAATTAAATCCTAAGAGTTTAATTAAAAGGAAAAAAGCTTGATCATATTGGTATCAGGCCCATATGTTGAATCCGGTGTAGGTTCGATATAATATTTTAGTATTGTCTGTGAAATTCGGTGAGAAACGGGACTGATTTGGCGTGATTTGGACGTCCAGTAGAAAACATAAGAATTTGAATGTTCTTCAGTATTTCATGCGCTTTGGTGTTGAACACGTGGTTTTAGGTGTTATTTTGGCGATTTAATTTCTTGAACAAGTTTGTCCAATGATGTTGGACTTGTGCGAGTGTTCGGAATGGTGCCTGAGGGATCGTGTGAATTTCGGGAATGGGTTAGGCGTGAAAAACACCCTAGTTTTCTGGTGTTCTGTGGAAAAATTGCAGGTCTCAAAAATGCGAGGGAAAGGTTCGCAATTGAGACCTCACATTCTCAATTGAACCGCAATTGCAAACCCTGTTGGGTCCACATTTGCGATGAGAGCAGGAAGGAAGCCACTTTGCAATTGCGAAGGTTTTATGGGAATTGCAACTTTGCTATTGCAGACCTGAGTCGTAAATTGCGACATCAGAGACCAGGGCACAGCTTTTAAAAATGGGACTTCGGCCATTTATTTCATTTTAACTCTACACTTGGGCGGTTTGGGAGCTTTCAAATATGAGATTTTAACATATCATTGTGAGGTAAGTTAATTCTACTTAATGCTAGTTAAATACTTGGATTTTGGATAGATTAACATTGACTACAATTAATGAAAATCAAGGGATAGAGCAAGACTTAGGGTTTTAAAAAACATAGATTAAACCAACATATTTGTTATGAAATGAACTAGAATCATATATTACTGATCCTTAGGTTGTAGAGAACAACTTTCTTCGATAAATCATGGAATCCGGGCATGTGGGCTCAGGGTCAGAATTTAGGAAACTCATGTAAATTGTTAGTAAATTGCTTTGATAGCTAGAATTCGATCTTTTGATCCTATATTAATTAGTTCTTACTTCATTTAACTAGTTTGGGATCGTTCGGCTCCGAATTGAGGGCTTGGACTTGTTCTCGATAAGTGGAAGTGCGCTTTGGAGCGAGGTGAGTCTCCTTTCTAACCTTGTAAGAGGGAATTGTCCCATAGGTGTAATAATTGAGAATTTGCTACTAAATGCGGGGGCTACATACTTACTAGGTGATGAGAGTTCGTGTGTAGCGATTATTATTTTAAGTCTGGGTAGTTTAGAACCCACATCATGCCTGATTTGTGAATATCTTTATATTAATTTGCTACTGTGATCATTTATAACATGCTAGAGACCTGGGGAGAAGTAAAATTGAAATGTAAACTTTTTGAACCTTTGTAAGAGTTATTTGTATATAAATGCGCATTCATATGTATTCTTGATGTTTGCTTGATATGTATGGATTGGACCGATTGCCTCGGTGTAAATAGACGCATCTATAATTCGCGTTGTTCGACCCTCGATAGTGTACAATTTTTTTTCCTCTTGGAGCATGACGTCTACCTCATCATGATTGCACATGATATCTTTGTTGAAGCTTATACATGACATGTTTTCTTGCTATGTATTTTAAAAACGTAAATGGATAACTAAAATACGGCCAGGAACATGATTATTGTTTTTCGCTATGAACAGTTGATTATTGTTAATTCACATGCTTAGCATAGCAAGTCATTATATTATTTTGACCCTAGTATGTATCAAGTCGACCTCTCGTCTCTACTTCTTCGAGATTAGACAGGGTACTTACTGGGTACATATTGTATATGTGCTCATACTACACTTCTGTACATAATTGTACAGGACCTGAGGTTGGTGCATCTTGTTACCACTCTGGTGCGTGCCCTTGAGCTAGTGATCGAGACTTCCACGGTGAGCTGCTTCCTTCCCATGCCGTTCAACAGCCGGATGGAGTCTTCCTTAACTTTTTTTGTCTTCTCTATCTGAAATAGTAGGATAGAGATATTCTTTTGTATATTCTACTAGATGCACATACTTGTGACACCAGGTCTTGGCACACACATTAGTAGACTTATATTTTTTGGTTGTATAATCACGTTATTTACTTTATTAATCGCTTATGGTTTTAAATCCAACATTGAGTATCTATTTTTCTTATTCCTGATAAAAGTGATATAAGAATATTAGAAATGTTCCCACGTTGGTTTTCCTTGCAATGGTGTCGAGCTCCTTCATGACCTATTACAGAAATGGGTCGTGACATTTCATTTACTATTTATTTATTGTTGGGTGTTTATTATTTAATATTGTTGTTGCTTTTAATTCTATAATTAATGGTTGCAAAATATTAGTTCAGGAGTATTTAACTTTGTCTCGACTTGAGAAAGAGCGCATTAGTCTAGAAAAACATAGCTAACAAGAAATTGAGATAAATCAAGAAATTCATAATCTCAATTAAAGGAGTGAATCTAGAGATATAAAATCCAACTTGAGCTTTTTATCAACCGTTTTGTTCAATACCTATTTGGATTTGAGAAAGCCAAATTGGGAAAAATCACACTATGACCGAGAGATATTGAGTGGATACTCAGTTGTTGATAGCTAGAATACACCCCGATCAATAAAATAAGCTTTAAAGTTTACAACCCATTAGGCAAACACCAAGGTAAAGGTCATAGCTCTAGGACTTTTATATCATTTGAAAAACAACTACAAAAGTAATTTTTCAGTTTCATTACATAACCTTGTTATTAGATTAGAATATACATATAGAAAACTCCAATTTGTGGAAGCCTAAATTGAAATAGCTCATACTCATACACTGCAATATATACTCTTAAATCCCACGTATAACTCCCTAAGAAATTCGACCCCGACTCCTTGTTATGTATTACTATTGCAATCGATTGTTTATAAACTTGAATTGAGGTGTGAACTTGGACGAGATCTCCGCACCTGCACTCTTCTCCATCGCAGAAGCAACACCGCTTCTGTGGAACAATTTCCGCACCTGCAAGAAATGCCTGCAGTGCCCTCTCCATTTTTGTGTTCCACTCCTTGCACACGCGAGTTGGCACCTACGACCAATCCCTCCGCATGTGCGATGACAACAGAACCAGGAGCCTCAACATTTGCATAAGTCTAAATTTTTTTTCGATATTGATTTGAATCACACCCGGGATCCCTGGGACCCAACCTTAATATACCAACAAGTCCTAAAATACAATACTTACTTAGTCAAGGCCTTAAATCACATCCAATAATATAAAAACGTGACTCGCACCCCAATTCAAGCCTCATGAACTTATATACATTTAACTTCTACATTTGATGTCGAATCATGTCAAATCAAGTTTGATTGACCTCAAATTTCGCACACAAGTCATAAATGACATTACATACCTACTCTATTTTTCAGGAATTGGAATCCGATCCCAATATCAATTATTTTATTCCCGGTCAAACTTCCCAAAATCATGCAGCTTTCCAATCTTTTCCAATTAAAACTAAAATGACCTAGGACTCCCAAATTAACATCCGGACACGCTCCTAAGACCCATATCACCCTACGGGGCTGTTGGAACCATCAAAACTCCATTCCAGAATCGTCTTCACATAAGTCAAACTATGGTCAACTCCTTCGACTTAAGCTTCCAGTTTAAGGACTATGTCCCCTTTTTTCCCGAAACCGAAAATCAAACCTCCTAGGCAATAAATAGGGATAGGGGCTAATACACTCAAAATGACCGGCCAGTAAGTTACAATTAACTATTTTGGTAATAAAATAATGTGTGTGTTTGACCGAGTGGCAACAAATTTGAACAATGCTAACAATATTTAATGACTCAAAAGGGGAGGATAGGATTAATTAACAATATATGACCATAAATGACACTTGAGTAAATAAGAATATATGCATCACCCGAAAAGGGGTGAGACTTGTGAATATTCCTTCTGGAAATGATGAATGATTGATGAGCCTTCGAACATTCAGGTTGTTTTTGGATCAAGCGGAAAAGTTAGGCACGAGTCTAAGTAAAAAGATATTTTTCGTATTCTTACAATAAGGCCAGATTATGTCTATAAAGTCAATATATTTTTCTTACAAGTGAATATCTAAAAGCAAGGCAGATTTAACGCTATGCCCTTCCCTTAGCACCTCCCTCTAGGCGGCTCACACCCATAGGATATACGGGATGAAATTATCACCATGAACTAAAGATTGGAAGGGTTGAGGATAGAGTTTATTTTTCATTATAGGGATTCTTCTCTCTCTTTCCTTTTATAGGGAACATATACCTAAAAATCATAATGTAAAGGTACAGAAAATATTCACTAGAATCTTCTCTATTCTGTCTTATCCCAAAACTAGCCGTTATAAGTTTGTTAAAGATTTTTGACCTCGACCTTGATCTACGAAGATTTCTCGATCTTGGTCTTCACTAACTCATCGAATCCACCCATCCACCCCACCCCACCAATCCCCCTCTCCCACCCGATCTCTTAAGAGACCACTTTAATCTCAGACATGTCTTTATTAAAGTCATACTGATAACATGTGGCAGCTTATAAGGCCCACTTAATGCTTACGCAACTTGCTTGTATTAAAGGTAATTTTGACCCATACAATTACTAATGTTCAGTTTAATGCACCGATATATAATATGTTTGAATTTTGATATCAACATTACACATTGATGAGAGCAACTAAAAGAAAAAAGGCGGCACACTCTGGAACTGCAGACACATTATTTTGCTACTTTGTCAACATAATTAATGTCCTTTTAAGCAAATAACACAAATTTACAACAAAAATAAAAATTAAAAAAAACAAAATAAAAAAAAACTCATATGAGTATGATTGAAGCTCCTTTTGCATGATGAAATATTTCAAAATACATAGTTATTTCTCGAAAAATCTCCAAGTGAAATCGTTCAAGAAAATTATCTTGAGAATCTCCATCCCAATCACAAATTTTGACAACCAATTTAGAGGGATTAGATTTGTTACCTTTTATGCAATCTTTACCTCGCATGCAATCTTTAATTAAGCTTATCCACTACCTAGAGAAATGCGAAAAATTAATATCATTATAATTTCTCGAAATGCATATACGACCTTTGAGAATCATAGATAGTGACTTTTTTTTTATAATAATGGCTTTCGGGCATTATTTCGCGAATTTGACTAACTATATTTATTAGGATCCGCTTTTTTAATGCGTGTACCACAATTAATTTTACGGGATCCTGTGAGGCTCGAACTGGCAACATGAAGCTATCCTCGGAATTTCGTAGATTGCGGCTAGTGCTTCTATTAAGTGTGTCTAGAATTTCCCCTTATTAACATAAGAGGAAGGGACAAGTCCGAGGTCCATGCACGGCGGAGAGAAATTAAGAACGATTACTGCTTTACCTTTTCCTTTTGTTCCGCTGAAAATGATATTTATAGATATAATTTATATGCACCGAATACTAATTTTTTTATTAGGATTAAACAATTAAAGGCTTTGCCTTCTGATTCACTCCAGAAGGAAAGATTGAGTAGTCAAATATGGCTACGACTTTCATTGATCATGGCATTGAGACTACGACGGGAGTGAAATTGAATCTTACTTTCACGAACCATTTTACTATTATTTACTCTATTAATATTGTATATTAACATATTTAAGCAGGTAACTTACCTTATTGTTAAGTTATTAATCAAACTTTTTATGAACTATTGTTATTTGTAGATATCTTTTATAAGTTACATGAAAGCGTAAAATTCTTATACACTATCTACATATAAAAGTTATATTCTTTTGTACATTAAACACAATCATTAGTACAAGGAATACTTCAAGAGTGCATTTTTCTTACAAAGCTTCTAGGATGTGGACTGTAGATTAGGTAAAGAGACTATCATGTATTAGTTTACCACGTATAATTGAGGATAGTTGAATTATATATCTCAGATAGACTTGGCACTTTCAACCAAACACTTGGCCATAATCCCATCGGATTAGAATAGTTCCAATACAAGAGTTCCACTACACTTCAAGTAGCTTTAATTGTGTAACTATATAATAGGCTATGCTTTAAATCTTGCAAAACGTTATTCCACCCAATTTGTAGCAATAAAGGAGTAGAAATTTAATTTTAATATGAATACTCTTGTTAGATGATCTAATTGAGATTATATGGCAAAACCTCATTCTCCAAATTAAAGTAGAAAATTAATTTACAAGGAAAAATCTACTAGTCATTAATTAGTTAAGAGGAGGAAGATGGAGCTAGGGAGCTAAGTTTAACTTCTGAATATGAGGTGTTAGCAAACACATAATCCCAAGTGAGATAAGTGAAACTAATCATTTAGGAAATAGTTTCATGAACAATCCTTTACGGGATTGGATTTTTTTTTAATACCGTATATTGTTGAGTTGTCCCACATTTAGAGGGATTTGAGCTCCTTGGTCTTCTTATATGGCTTGGGCAATCCTCATCTTATAAGCTAGCTTTTGGGGTTGAGTTAGGCCCAATGTCAATTCTTTTCATGGTATTAGAGCCAGGCCCATCCCAATTATTGTTTCTGATGTTGGGCCCCCATTTTATGTTGTCCACGCTCCAGAGATCTGGGCGTGATTGGGGATGTTGAGTTGTCCCACATTTAGAGGGATTTGAGGTCCTTGGTCTACTTATATGGCTTAGGCAATCCTTACCTCATAAGCTAGCTTTTAGGGTTGAGTTAGGCCCAAGATCCATTCTTCTCATATATTCTGAGGAATTTTCATACTTAAAAATAAATACACTCTCTGAACCAAATATAGGTTCAAACAAATCACACAACCATGGAGATTTCAAAGTAATGCCTAATAGTGTCTATATTATACTCTATGGTCAATTATTGCACCTCTAATATTGGAATAGAGCACAACAAAGGGACACATTTGTTAGCTTACATGCATGTGCAAAGTAAGTGAGATTTGGTTAGCTAAGACTAAAAGGATGTTTCTAGACAAAGGTAACCACCAGCTTCCTAATAATTGAATGATACATTAATTTTATTGCTATAGCAGGAAGCCTACATTCACAAAGTTACTACTCTCTATGTTTATTCTGTTTCATATGAGACCCTTTTCTTTTGTTATATTTTTAAAAGTAGATTTTAACTTTAAACCTCTCATTTTATCTTTAATGACACACTTTTATATATTTAGTAGTATATAAAATTGTCATGGTGTATTTATGATTATAAATTCTATAGACAATTGGTATGTGCGAAAAATCATTCTTTTTTTAAATTTGGTATTGACCAATAAAACACTGACATATAAAATAAAACGACTGGAATTATTAGCACTGCAGCTGGTAGGTGAAAGGGATAGCACTCCATCAACAAAAGCTGAGAGTATCCAGTCAATTTATAATGAATAGACAATGAGCAAAATCTTTAAAGTGCGTTGCCTTCCTTTATCATGCCCATCCGCACTTGGAAGTTTATCTTTGTGACTTGTTTGCGTCAAGCTTGTCATGAAAATCAATGGCAATAATGGTACACAACTTTTTCTGATAAAGACCATCTCCTTCTAACTCACCTGCAAGCTTTACTTAAGTTATAAATGTTATCTTTGTTAATGCCATCTCATCAAGGACTTAATAATGTTTGTTAATTAAATCATGATGAGAATTAGGCGGTAAAGTTCTTAATCTATAACTTAGATATAATCATAGAGTTTTTATGCAAGTTGTGTTGTTGTTATATGATGGACTCGGGAAAGCTAAAGCATAATATATATATATATATATATATATATATATATATATATATATATATATATATATATATATATATATATATATATATATATATATATATATATATATATATATATATATATATCAGGGATAAAGTTACCCTGAATTTACCGATGAAGAAATAAGGAACAAAGTGATTCAATGCTGGCTCGGGTAGGCCGAGGGTGCCCGCAGATCGGAGCCCGAGGTGGATGAATAATACGTCGGGAATTGAGCATGGCCAAATATGGGAAGAATCAAGCTTGAGCAAAATGAAGAATCGGGGTTAAAGGGAAGACGGTTAAAGAGAACAAATAAGGAGCCGAAATATCCGCCATCAATCGAATATTATGGCGCAAATCACGCCCGATATTAACTACGGATCGTGTTTTCTTGGGAAAAAAGGGAAGAAAATGATTTTTACCTTGTTTAGAGTTTTATTAGGGTTAAAATTCATCTACTATATAAAAAAGGGAACCTTTTTCATTTTTTTTTTGTCATTGTTGGCACTCATATCAAAGCAATAATGTTTATTTTTATCTTTAATGATTGTTCAAGTGTTCTTCAAGTTGTTTATCAATTTAGTTGCAATCGAACTACATTCTGAGGGATCGGTTAGAACTGATCTTTAGCGTTCAAATGTAATGCCAAGCTTAATTTTTGGATGGATCGCTTTGTTTTCCTGTAATTCAATTACTTGTTGTTATTTGGCCATTCGTGTTAAATTAAATCATGTATCCTTTAAATCGCGTTCAAATTTAATTGTTAACAATTTTAATAGTAAACAGTTTGGCGCCCACCGTGGGGCTAAGGATAATAGTGATGATTTAATATGAATCTTTATAGCACATTCTATTTTACGCTTGCTCTTTGAAATTTTATTTGAGGATTATTCAATATGTTGAATTCCCAATCTACTCATTTGAGTGTTGACGCCGAGCCAGGCCACCACGGTGTAAATAATAATGTGTTGCCAAGCAATGACATACTCTTTGTCCACCCTAACAGTGTTCCAATCATCGACTCAGTCGATGTCAATTCAAAGGTTGTTATCGACATCAACCTACCGACTAATCCTTATAAATAGCATTCACGGGGCACCCAAACCATTGACTCGCGAGACACTCGAAAGGGGGAGGTGACGGAGTTAGCTTATGTTTCATTTTTGAGATGTTACAAGCTCAGCAAATTGCAATAGCACAACTGCAGAGTCAAAATCAAGCATAGAACATGGATGAACTCGAACAGCCTGGAGAGGGTACTCGGAGAGAAGAATGAATTACCACAGAACCCGAAGGGTCCGGACACGTTATAACATCCGAGGTGATGAAAATGCTCGGAACACTAACAAAACAGATGGAATCTGACAATAAGAAGATAGAGGCAAACAATAAGAAGGTGAAAACTTACAATTTTAGGGACGATCAGATCCAGGGAGCCCGATATTGAAAGGACCAAATTCCAAAAAGTTCATTCAAAAATCATTCCCCCGAGTGCGGCACCAAAGGCAATTTTGAAAAGGTTCTGAATATCCGATTTTCCAAAATAGGACAGGACCACTGATCCAAATGAGCATGTAACCTGCTACACGTGTGCAATAAAAGGCCACGACCACAATGATGACGAGATCGAGTCGGTGTTGAAGAAATTTAGGGAAACCTTATCCAAGGGAGCAGTGATATGGTACTGTAACTTAGCTCCAAATTCAATTGATGTATTTTCTATGCTTGCAGATGGTTTCGTCAAAGCTCATGCATTCCTATCAAAGTTGAGACGAGGAAATTGGACCTGTTCAAATTCGAGCAAAGGGAAAAAAGAGATGCTTAGGGAATTTGTGTCGAGATTTCAGATAGAACATATAGAGATGTCCCCGTTTGTAGATGATTGGGCTGTTTAAGCATTTACTCAGGGGATCAACCCTTGAAGTTTGGTTGCGTCTCAAAAATTGAAGCAATACTCGGTAGAGTACCTAGCGGTTACCTAGGCCAATCTACAGTAGGTATCAGTCAAAGATCAAAGACGAGGGCGACAAACTAGGGGTTCCCTCGGGGTATGGCTTACCCTAATATAGAGCAAATGACAAGCCTAAAAGAATAGTGGATCAGGAGTAGAGACCGCCTCGAGATCTATACCAGCCTTACAACTCAGATAGAAGGGGAAACGAACCGAATCATCATCCGACCAGGAATTATAGAAGAAATTATGAGGGTCCAAGTAATTGAGGGTTGGTGGATAGAAACGGTTTCGACATACTACCTGGGGTTGGAGATGCCTTGAGGCTATCAGAATAGTAACTTCAATGTGGATGCACCGAGTATAGTGTCAGCAATCGATCACATCAAGGAGATTAAGCGTCCAAGGTCACTCCGGTCCGATTCTGCACAGAGGCATCAAAATTTTATATGCAAATATCATATTACACACGGGCATAGAATCCAGGATTGCTGATAGTTCAGGGAAGAAATGGCTCGTATAGTGGGCATTTTCGAGAATTCCTATATGAGCGGATTTAAAAACCATTTCAACAAAAGGGATGCTAACAAGCAGATCAGGCAGTAACAAAATCAACATGTGATAAACATGATTATCGGATGAGTAAATGTTACACAAGGACCAATGATAAAATACACTAAATGATCTATCACAATAGAATAACGAACACGAGATTATATCCCGAATGGAGTGATCTCGTTTAGTGACAAATAAGCCGAGGGCATCATTCAACCTAACAACGATGAAATGTAATATATGTGCTTATTAATGAATCTCGCGTTAAGCCTGTGTTAATTGATCTAGGTAGTTCGGGCAACATCATTCGATGGAGAGTCGTGGAATAGCTTGGGCTATATGGCCTGATAGTACCAGCAGTTCGAGTATTGAACGGTTTCAATTTGGCATGTGAGATAATAAAGGGTGAAACCACCCTACCGATCAACACAGTCTGAACCATCTGGAGACGAAGTTCTATATAATTGAAGGGGATATAAGGTACAACGCCTTGTTCATAAGGGGGTTACAATCAACGTTGCATCAAACATTAAAATTTCCTACCCCATGTGGAATCAAAAGGGTCTATGGGGAACAACCGGCCGCAAAAGAAATGTTCACTATTGAGGAAGCGATCACGATACCCGCGATCACAACATCCAAAGGTAAGGGATATATTGAAGAGAAAGGAACCAAAAAGCAATCATAGATTTCGACGCTGACCGAGCCGAAAAAATAGGAGGAACGTACAGCGAATGAGGAAGATGACTTCGGGTCCCGAAATCCTTCGTACCACCTACTGACATCAGTTCAACCAAGTCAACAATCGAAGAACTGGAACACATCATATTGTTCGAGCACCTGCCAGTCAGAAAGGTATACCTGGGCATGAGTTAACCACCAAGCTTATGAAAAAATGATTTGATTTTTATAAAAACTAATGTCGATCGTTTTTCCTCGTCCCACTTATACATGACATGAATACCACTCGAGATAGCTATTCACAAATTGAGCTTGGATACGTACTTCCACCAGGTCAAACGGAAGAGGAGGACACAGTCTGAAGTCAAGTACTCATTTATCAAAGATGAGGTATCTAAATTCTTAAAAATAGGTTCCATTTTTGAATTCAAATAATCGGATTGGCTAGCTAATGTAATCGTCGTACCTATAAATGAATAGAAACTTAGAATGTATGTAGATTATAAGGACTTGAATAAGGCATGCCTAAGGACTCGTTTCCTTTGTCTAATATCAACCGAATGATCGATGCGATAGCATGGCACGAAACGCTTAGTTTTCTCGATGCGTATTTCCAATAGAACCAAATACGGATGGACCCAAGTGACCAAGAGTAACTTCTTTCATAGCTAGGTTCGGCACTTATTATTATAACGTGATGCTGTTTGGGTTAAATAATGTCGGTGCCAGTTATCTATTCCTAGTTAACAAAATGTTTGAGGAACAAATAGGGAAATCAATGGGTTTATATTGACGGTATGTTAGTTAAATCTCTGCGAACGGAGGACCATTTGAAACATTTGCAGGAAACATTTGACATACTAAGGGAATACAATGTGAATTGAACCCAGAGAAGGGTGCCTTCGGAGTCGGCTCGGGCAAGTTCCTCGATTTCATGGTATCTGACTGAGGAATAGAGATCAATCCATATATAATAAAGGCCATAGAAGATATCACCATGGTTTACACGCCAAGTTGATGTAGAGGCTGACTAGTTGGGTTGATTTATTTCTAGGTCATCAGGTAATAGCCACCGATTTTTGTTGTTTCTAAATAAAAAAGAATGACTTTTCTTGGACCTTGGAGTGCCAAGAGGTTTTAAAAGAACTCAAACAATTATCGACGCCCCCTTTTTCAACAAAAAGCAAAATCGGGTTTTACGACATTATGGACAAAACAACTCTCATTCCCATTTGGGAGTTGGGTTATGGAATTTGAAGAGTCGCCACCTAATGATTATAGTGCATTAGGACACTTTTAGAAGAGAGTATTTGTAGAAGAAAACCATAGTTCGGGTAAGGGCTTAAGATTATCTCGAGGGGAAGGTGTTAGGCACCCCTCAAGATCAACTAGTGTGGCTCCCGATCGTGTTAATTATGACTTTATAAAGAGATGAAGCAAATAAGGTTCACATATATAACATTCACACAACTTGAAAATTTTAAAGAAGAAGGAAGGCATAAATTTAAAATAAAAGAAAGGATTGATATGAAGAAGCATTACTCTATGAGAATATTTAAATAAAGCAAACAAAAGGAGAGAAAGGGTCATGGGTTTATCTATAGTATGGATCATTCGATACGATATCCCGTACATATTCCCAAAGAGGTGTCGCTTTATGATATTATTGCATCGTCATCATCTCCATATTCTACCCTTCCCACCCCATAAGGTTATATAAGCGTGTGGATTGGTCACGAATACTTATTGCGTGCTATTACCCGACCCATCCTATAGATCCTAGAGGGAATTTAGGATCACTATTCCTATTAGGTAGGAACTAGGCTAAATCCTTAAGTTGTAAGACCAAAATACTAAGGGACATACAAAACAAGTAGGACTTTATATAAGGGATCATATAAACGCACATACAAAGGCTCAAATATCTCTCCACATCTAAGCACATAATTAGCATGCCTCAATAACATTTAAAGTCTAAGGAAGGGATAACTAAAAAGGTTGGAGTGTTTAAAATAGAAGCTGAAAAGTTTTAAATAAAATCCGAAGAAAAGAGTCGGACGAAAACGTTTAGATGTCAGTAGATACGTAACAGTTTAGCAATCAGGAGAAAAAAACTTGTTAACACACTCGAGAATATAAAGTAAAATAGTTTTCTGACAAGAGAGAACCGATGTATTATTTTTCAAGATTAGGGAAGTATGAAAGAGAGCGGTATATATATATTAGGTTTGAACTACAGTTTTAGAAAATTACAGAAGATATAGTATTCAGATAAGTTTAAAAATAGTAGTCCGGTTCTGGACTAGAAAAACATATTTGCACTGGTGTGATTTAAAAACAGGATGGAATATTCGTAGGAAAAATCAAGAGGACCTCAGAGAGGTAAAAAAATAAATTTGGACAGTTTAAAAGGGTGGGATAACTTAAGCATGACTTGAGGCGAATAATCAATTTTATCTGTCCTACGGCTAGCCTAGGCGTTGTTTTTACCCTAAGAGAAAGGTGGACATACATGTTTATTTACAGTTTTACAGTTAACTAGGCTAGCGTTATTAGGCGGAATATACTAACGAAGTGTTCAACAATTACAAATAAAACTCTAAGCACATGGTATCTAATGCACATAAGAATCCTAATGCATGGTATCTAAATGTAGTAACTGGTGGATTATTGACTGTTGTGATCATAAAATAACGAGCTGAAAGTAAAGAGACCTAGGAGCAGAATTCTGTATGTGAGATGCATGTCCTATAAATAGTTTCTATTGCACAAACAGATAAGTAAAATCAAATAAACATGTTTTCTACCCATCCCCCTTAACAAAGCATGCATAACCCTCCCAATTTCTCTATAAACCCCATTATTCTTTACAGTTATTACAGACCAAGTAATTAAAAAATACAACAGTGATAAAAACAAAAGAAGAAGTTATTCTATAGGGAGCCTACTGCCAGGCCAAAGATCTCTAACATCACTTCTTTCAAGTTTCACAGCCATTACCAAGGTTTGGGTGCGGCGAAGTTTCCTAAGGGTTCGTTTGAACCCCTAGCCACTACCAAGCACTTATAATATCATAATTAGACATGTGCAAGTATGGAAATGCGAGCCTTGTGCATCAAAGTTCAATGGGTGCTCAGGGCTCCCAAGACAATGCTTACACTAAGGGAGCAGAACCCAATTTCTAAGAGTAGTGCGATTGTGATTGAATTGAGAGAATTCAAAACAGTTGAGAGACAGTTTGAGAAAAAAGTTGAAGGAGTTGTATGAGTTTAAGAAAACAACTGAAATAATTGCAAGAGTTCTTTTGAAATCATTTAGACTGACCACTTTTGGAAAGTAAAGAGCTATACAATCAAGGGCAGGGGAAAGGGACAAATAATTCATAAGCAAGGAGACTATTCACAAAGGTGTAACACATCAAAGAGAAGTAATCAAACATGCTTCAAATAAAGAGTCCAGTTCTTACTGCACCAGACTTCAAAAAGGGGCAATCTATGGAAGAAGTTTAAGTGGCCAAGGAGGTCCTGAGTACATGCTAGTAGTTAACAGGAATGAGAAAAACATACAGGGGATAAGGAAGGGGGTAATGATCATGCTGAGTCAAGCTAGGCATATTAATTAACATAAGTGCATTCTAGTGGCAATAAGAACAATAGAACCATAAGTAAAAGCACACAAGAAACAAGAGAAAGTGCAAAACTGATAGGAGCATACTGTTTTGGAGGTTGTAACTTAAAGAGGTGACATTCCAGTTGAAGCTAATGTAACACATTAGTAGTGAGAAATAGTGCACAGAGAAGAGTAGTAGTGTGCAACGAGTATGCAGAGAGAACAGCATCAATGTGCAGAGAGGTACGCAGCAAAAAAACCAAAGCAAACAATACAGTAGATCCTCAGTAGTAGAGTAAAACTGTCAAGATTACTCAATCTTGGCTTTCAGCCGATTGAGTAGCTAATATCCAATAGAAGAATGAGAGTTTGTATAGAAAACAATATAGAGAGAGAACTGAGTGTTCCTGAAAGAAAGTTTAGAGAGATTGTATTCGTTTCTGTGTCAAGTGAGAAGAGAGGAGTAGTACTAATAGTTTTTAAAAAATAGTAGAGAATATGGTAACATGTACCTAATTATAGAACAGTACCAATTTGAATCAATCACAGGACCTTAACTCAAATTTATCTGGGATTCATGATTCGAATGGGAATGCAGCTATATCATATAAGGAAAGAATCAATCAGACGACTAATTACATCATAGTAAAGTAGTAGGCCTGTAGTATGTAATAGAAGCCAAATACATAATACTCGAATAAGGAAAACATATACTGAATGCATATATGAGCCTTTAAGGTGTTGATATCCAATTTTTCCCTATGTATCTCTGTACCAAAAATACTTTCAAAATAGCTTGTGAATGCATATATGAGCATCCACAAGAGGCTTGGTATTTTTCTGTATTTTTTAAGCATTTTAAAACTAATTTACAACTTATTTTTGTATTGAAAAATCCAATATTTAGTGTCAATCTTGTTTTTTTAATAAATAAATTATTTTATTCTCTAATTTACATAAAAATATAATTTTATGTAATTTTTAGAGGATTTTATAAAGCCATTAGGTATTTTTAAATTAAAATTACATTAAATTGCAATTTTAGCCTACTTGTCAATTCAACAAGTATTCCAAGTATAAAATAATTCCTAGTATTTTAAATTAATCCCTAAACGTAATTTATTAGCTCAGTAATTTTATTGGATTTTAATAAAATTGTTTGCTATTTTTTAAATTAAATTTGGGAAAAATTGGTCATTTAAATTCTAGCCCATTTGTCTTTCAATTTTAGTCACATTTTCAACCTAATTTCCCAATCATAGAACTAACCCGACCCATTTTTCCTCTTTTTTGGTCCTGACCGTTGATCTCATATATCAACGGCCCACATTATTTCTTACCATCATTAAACACCCAAACCCCCCATTACCCTAATCATTTCTCTCAACCAGCCGCCTTTGAATCCCTAAACAATCTCCAGCCCCTTTCAAACCCTAACCAACTCCAGCTCCATTTCGCCGGCGTTCATGGCTTCTCAAGGCATCGAACACCTCTATCTGTCATTTATCACAATGCATGGCCTTTGGAGTCCCAGATTTGGACTTTGTTTCTAGGGTGACTTGAGCAGAGGTGTACTTAAATGGGGTTTCACGTCCATGTCAGGCTTCTCTCCGGCAATTCTTTGAAGCCTTGGGTCCTTACCAAGCTCCGATGAGCCGTCCATGATTTTCTCGCCATTTCTGAGGCCTTTTATGAAAACCCTAACTAATTTAAGGTTCTTTTTTTCTGTCTAATCTGTATTATTTTACGATCTTCTCAGAGTTTTGTTTGTATTCTAAGGTTTTTAAATATCTCTCATCTTTTCTTCGCCTAGTTGTGTTTTCAAAGATTGTTCGTCGTTTTCAAAACCTAGGGTTTTTGTGAACTGTTAGATCTTTTGTGATTTTGTTCTTTATTTCTTGTTTCTATGTGTTCTTCTTGATGATTTAAGAATCTTCTCCTTTAGCTCTAAATATTTTTGCCTCACTGATTACCTTTCTAGGGTTTTCATCTAGTCTGTGCTATAATATCTTCACAATGTTCTGCTCTTGTTCCTCTCCGTCTATGATATCCTTTGTGTTCTGACTTGTAGTGGAAACCCTAATTTCTAAGGTATTTGTCATTCATCTTCCTCTGTGAAACCCTAGCTACCTAATTGCTTTTCGTATATGTTTTGCTACATGTCTATTCTGCTATGCCTAGTTTTTGCATGTTCAGGCTTATGAATCTTTTATAGTACTGTTCTTCCCTTTTTCCCGAAACCCTTATTAATTTTTGTAAAACTGTGTGATTTTCTAATTGTTCCCTGCACTTTGATTAAGTTCATGCGAGTAAAATCTTGACTTCTTGATTTTCTGGGTAATTATTTTCCTTTCATGTTCAACCGTGTGATTTTGAAATTTTCCTATGTGTATCTACCCTATGTTTTGTGATCAGTACTATATGTTCTTTCCAAAATTAGACTTAGGTCTATTTATTTTTCCACCCTGTTCCTTAATCGAAGGGATTCCCTTCTCCTTAATTGGTACTAATTGATTTTCTTAATATTTTCCTTGCCTTACTGTTGCTTCCCTTTCAAATATAAATAGGATCCCTCTTTCCTCACTCAACACACACTGCTCGAATTGTTTCTCTATTCTCACTCACAAAAACTCTCTGCTTTTCTCTTCTTGATACTTTCTCGGTCTGTGTTAATGGCAAGCTAGCTGAAAGCCAAGGCTAGTTATAGAATTTCTATTTACTTTTGTCATTCAAGTGCAACTGGTAGGTTTTAATCTCAATTACTAATATTTCAACTACTTGTTTACTTTAACCATGTCTTTGCCTGATACACTTACAGTCTAATTTCATCATATAATCCCTTTCCCTTTTCCTTTGTTTGTTTCTTTCAGTACTTTACTTGAGTTCTAGCATGTTTAATCTCCCTCTCCCTTTCACCTGGACTGTCATGTTTCAGCTTAAAGTTCAAACATGCTTATTCCCCTTTCTTTTATCCCCTTGTCTAATTATTTTATTTCATATGAGTTTTTTTAGTATGTTTGAGCCCCTATCCATGTCCCCTTGTTTATGCTATAGATTTCAGTTATGTTAAAACCTCTTTCCCTGTATCCCTCACCTGTTTGTGTTAGATGTCATGCATGTTAGTCTTTTTGGTTGATTATATTAAGTATTTAAGCATGTTAAATTCCCTTCTTATGCTTGTGTGTTGTCCATCACTATGTTTTATTTCCTCCTAGTCTCTTTCAACTTAATTTTTTCTGTCAAATCTTATGTGATTTTTCCTTCCCCTTTACCCTTGTTCGCTTATGAGTTTGTTTTGGATGAGAATGGCATATCATTTCCATTTCTAATTCTAGATCCAAGGCTTAATTGCCTATGCTCAGAATGGTCCCATTCCCTTTTCCCCTCTTATGTGTTTCAGCCTAGACAAAGGCCTGTTGGTGTCTTAATCACCTTCCAGGCCCTTGTCTGACTTGTTTACAAGTATGCTCCTATTTGTAACCTTTGTAAGGAGTCTGGGGTGTGCCACTCTCAATCAGTAGGCTGGGTGTCACCACTTTATACACTGGTTCCCATTAATCCTCACTTTGAACTTATTCTTAGCCCCTTTAAGTTCCTACCCCCTTTTGGTAAGCCATGCTTAGGGACCTTGGAGTCTCTTCTGAACTTGGATGCCTTAGGCCTGCTTAATTCGCACGTGCACTATTCCAACTAGGGTGTAGGCAATGCCTGTGTCTTTTTTGAAGGCCTTTGGAACTTTGTAACACTCTAATATGAGAAAGCCTCGGATCTTGGGAGCTCGGATTTGGTAGAAGGCTTATGTAAGACATTAAAGTTGCTTCGAGACCCCTCGGGTCTGTTATAGCTGCTAATGTACTTTTAAATTATTTGTTTCTTTAATGTCTTTACATTTCTGCCCAGTTTGTAATAATTTTTAATGTATAACTCGGGGTATAGTGAAAGGGATATAAGGGATTTACTTTCTCACCTGCATTAGAGATCATGTCTATAGGGTCACTTTACTTCATTGCATCAATTTCTATATAGTTACCATGAATAAAAGCTTACCAATGTTGCATCACCATAACGATAACATGCCTATAGGAGTTTATCTTATTGCATCAATGTCATATAGAAACCCTGACAATAGGCTTATTCATCTTTGCATCAGTAGAAACCATGCCTTAGGACCTTTATTTTATCCATGTGAATTGTTACTATGCCTATTTTTAGTTTGTTGCATATCATGTAGATGCCATTTCTATGGACTCTTTCATATTGCACAAAATTCATATAGTGACCATGCTATTAGGTTTGCATCTTATAAACTCACCGAGAAAGTATGCTTATAGGAATTATATAAACGCTAGGCAAACAGTAGGACGCCTAATGGTATAAAAACAACAACTAAAGGGTAACAACAAGTCATGAGTTCAGACTGTTAACGCTTTCAAACGTCTCAGTTTCTTCAAACTTGTCCTAACCTGGCTTATTTTACAACGGGTCCAGCCCAGATCTGCCCTTTTTATAACTATAACCTATTTTCTATGCTGAACTTGTGATTACTTAGATCCAGTGCTTTAGGATGTTTTTAAAACTCCTTCAAGGTCTTTAAAACTCCCCTTCTTACTCGATTTGTTCAACTGACTTACAACCCTTTTTTCTCAAAATTCGTCTACAGTTTTAAAATTTCAGCAGACTTCCGTGTGAAGCTCGTGTTTTTCTAATACTTGTCTGCTACTCTAAATATTTCAAACAAAGAGTTTGTAACTGGCATCTCTTCTCTAAAAGCTTACTGATTTTATAAAGTCTGTCAACTTCTAAAATGGGCCCAGGAGCTCGAAGCAGATTTTCTACCAACTCTTATGTGTTAAACTAATCCGCCCGCTCTCCTAACCTCTTTTAAAGACCAAAGCAGTAATTGAAGTCATGCTAAACTACTTGATACAGTTTACTTGAGCCTTTAGTGGTTTATTTGCATCCCTCTTGTTTGCTGCTTGTTTTTTATTGTCGCTCTAGCATTTTTAACTTTGAATACTCCATATATGTCTCCTTCTTCCTTTTCCCCCTTTTTAGGATTAGAAGTCCTAATACCCCGGAACTAACAGGTTTGGGCGGGTATTAGCATGCAATAAGTAAACGATATCAACGCGCTTTAATACCATAACGCGGTGGGAGGGTAGAATATGGAGATGATGACGATGCGATAATATCATGAAGGGACCCCTCTTTGGGAATATAAGCTAGATATTGCATCGAATGATCCATATTATAGTAAACCTAAGCCCCCCCCCCCTTTTCTTACGTACTTTATTTAAATGTTTTCCTGATGCATTTTAAGCTAATCCTCTCTCCTCTTTCAAATTTATGTCCTTTTTCTTTAAAGCTATCAAATTATGTGAATATGTGCACTTCATTTGTCTACTTGCTTTATTTTCTTTTTAAAGTTATAATTAACACGGCTGGGAACCACATTTGTGGATCTTAAGGGGTGCCTAACACCTTCCCCTCAAGATAATTTCAAGCCCTTAAACGGGAAATATATGTGCTAATGCATATAATGCACTATAATCATTAGGGTTGGCTTCTCTATCAAAAACACTCTCTACATCTTAAAGTGTCCTAATGCAGTATGTTCATTAGGTGGTGACTCTTCCAAATTCCGTGACCCAATTCGCAAACGGGAAATAGAGTTTTTTTATCCATAATGTCGTAAAACCCGATTTCACCTTTGAAAAAGGGGTCGTCTACATCATGGCGACTCCTCTGGGGAATTCTTTTCTAGGCTTTTACCATTACGTGTTTTGTGACTTTACCACTTTCTTTATTTATTATTTCGATTACTTTTCTTTTATTATTATTTTCACGATTACTAACTTGTTTCTTCGTGTCTTTCTTTTCCTTTAACTGTTTTAGGACTTTATTACCTTAGTGTATTTCAATTGTCTTTAATTTTGAGCACTTATTGTAATCATTATGAACTTGAGAGTAGATGTATTTATTTCATTGTTGTAATTGCATCCTTCAACATCATTTTCCACTCGTGCCAACCAAATCCCATGGAAACGCTTATAATGAGTTCTTGCGCTCTTCTGATATTCAAAAATCCCTTAAATTTGGTAAAGGCATATTTGCGGTATAACCAGTCGATCAACGGTGTAGTCGATGGTTCCGCGCCTTTTCCCATTGAGTTGTCCGCTCAAGGGTACCTTGTCTAGCACTCCAAAAGTAGAAAACTTACTCCATTTTATTGTTGATGCAGCATGGTCAAACTTAGCCGAGTTAGTTATGTCGTCCGCATGATGACTCATTAATATAGCTTAAACCAAAAGTCCATCGTGTTTCCTCGAAACCCAAATGGACATTCATGTTATCTGCATTGATTTGGAGAACTAAATACCTTTTGCTAATTGTTGATTTAAATGGTCGAGTCCGGTGGGGCTAAGGGCCTAACCCTCTGTTTTGCAGGAAATGAGGCATGAGGTCCCTAGGTTCGGTATGGTATCAGACATTCATCCAAAGTTGCTAAGTTGGTGGGATGATTTGCATGGTAGTGATCGGGTTGTTGTCCGCAAACACTTAGGAAATCTTCCTTCACTTCTGTAAGTTAGGCCAGATAACAAGATTGTGGAATCTGCTACTGTGTTTTGGGATAATGAACGGTCATTCTTCCGCTTTGGGGATATTGAAATCATGCCGCTGTTTGAAGAAATTAGGGATTTAGCCGGAATTCCTTGGGATAGCCCGGGGTTGCTCGTGCCAGAAAACCGCAAAGGTAGAGGGTTCTTGAAAATGATGGGGCTCAAAAAGAATCCTAGTCTGACCAGTTTGAAGGACTCCTACATAACCTTTGACTTCATGTATGAAAGGTTCGGGCATTGTAAATCATACCGCAATCGCATGGACGAGTTCGCTCTCACCTCTTTTGGGCACATACATAGGATGGCTTTTATGTTCATGTTCTGTTTTCTTGGAATGATAGTTTTCCTGACGGAGAAGGCTAGAATCCACACAAGACTAGCCATGGTAACCAAAGTCATAATTGAGGGTATCGGTAGGCATACGTTCAGCATAGCACTCATGATCCTCGCAGAACTGTACCGAGCCTTGGAGAAATTTCAGCAAGGGGCGCCGCACTTTGAAGGGTGCAATCTACTACTACAACTCTAGCTCATCAAATATCTTCAAATGGGAGAGAATAGGCAGGAGGTCACACGACGAGATTGGGATGACCATATTGCTTTCCATCATCCAAAGCGGATACACTTCATGCCGGATATGTTTGCTCACCCGGAAGACGCCAGTGGATGGGTGGAACTATTAAGGAATCTGAGAGAAGAGCAGGTAAAATGGATGTACAAGTGGTTTCCAACTGGAGAGTTTATCATCCGATATAGCGATGCACAATTCCTTGTACTTATCGGCTTTAGAGGAACTTACCCTTATTTCCCTCTCCGAGTCATGAGGCAAGCCGGAAGGAAGCAGATTATACCAAGAGTGGAAAAGATGAGTCATTACAGGGCTGACTTCCCGGACGACGATAGCCCACATAGGTGCCGAGCTCAGCATATGTGGCATTCAAAAATAATTCTAGAAAGGGAATCTATGGAACCAGACAGGCATCAAGCGCGACATGCGCCGCTTTATCCAGGGTGGTTAGAAGACGATCATATAGGCTTGGGGAAAATGGTCACAGGGTTATTGATGAAGAGGCTGCAGAAAAGGTCAAGTACATTCAGCTACGCAAGCGAATGCGGGAGTGCGAGAGTGAACATAGGGAAGTACTAGAGGCTCAAGAGAAGGTAATCAATGAATGGAAAGTCATGGTTTTCGTGCGAGCGACCGCTTAGGGTACTTGGAATAGGGTATAGTGGAGCTGGAAGGCATGCTTCTGAAAAGGATCAAGGCTTGTCAGGAAGCTGAAGGTAGTGAAGGTGGCCGTTTGGCTCAAACTTATTTGTTGATGGGACTACACGAGCTAATGAAGCTGTACGAGGGAGGCAAATGTACCGAATCTGGGGAAGGTCTTTCTGGGACCAAGTAGATAGGATATTTCTACTTTCTTGATGTAATAAGGCCACCGGCCATTAGTGACAATCTTTATTTACTTCAGTTTGTTTTGAATCATTTTATTTTCTATCAATAAAATGAGGGATTTGGTATTATGAGTTCTCCAAATCATATTTGTCGCTAGGCCTACCTCGGGCAGAACGAGGCACCCAAATAGGAAGCGATTTATATTCCTGCAACAACGTGTTTACATACCGCAATGTTTTCTTTCTCAGAATACGCACCAACTTTTTACCTTATGTTTTCTTTTGTTTTACCCCCCTCCTCAAAGGTTAGTCCCTACATTCTGGCACCATCAGCGTATTCGACAAGATCTAAGGGTCCTCCTCCTCCTCCTCCTCCCAGAAACAGGAAAAAAGGAAAGATGGCAGATAACAAAGCAAGAAAGGAATAGAAGGAACTTCTCAGGGTACCCCGATCACCAAGGAAATCGCTCCTCATTTGGAGCAAACTTTGCTAAAGTTTCGAGAGGAACTGGACCAGGTCCGGAGTAAGGCGAGTCTGCCCATCTCCCTTGCTGCTGTAGATGTCAACAATCAGGTCCCTGCACCTCCGCAGAAGACCCCAACCAAAGTTCGGGACAATGCTCCACCACTCATCTCTGACCCTAAAAATGCTCCAAACCACCAGGATACCGCTATATTTGTGGATTCTGTGCCATACTATGCACATCCCATACCAGATGTGTCAGAATCAGATTCACTTATTCAGAACTTGGCTACTGAACTCAAGAAACTCACTAGCGGGGTTCAAGGCGTAGAAGGTAACAAGGGTGTGGAAGGTCTGAATTATGAAGACTTGTGTGTTCAACCCGATGTCGAACTCCCCGAGGGGTACAAACCTCCTAAGTTCGAAATTTTTGATGGAACGGGCGATCCCAGGGTTCACCTCAAGATGTACTATGACAAATATATGGGAGTTGGTAAGGATGAGAGGATCCGCATGAAGCTATTCATGAGGAGTTTGAAAGGGGATGCTTTATCTTGGTACATCAGCCAAGATGCGAAGAAGTAGACGAGTTGGGTAAACATGGCATCCGGTTTCATGGACCGTTTCAGGTTCATCACTGAGAATGCACCAGATGTGTTCTACATATAGAATTTGAAGATGAAGCCTACTGAAACCTTTCGCGAGTATGTTACTCGATGGAGGTCGGAAGCTGCCAAAGTCAGGCCAGGTTTTGTAGAAGAACAAATGAATAGATTTTTTGTTTGCGCCCAGGACTCACAGTATTACGAGAGATTGATGCTGATAGATAGGCAAAAGTTCGCTATTATCATCAAACTGGGAGAAAGGACTGAAGAAGGAATCAAAAACGGTATGGTTACCAACCTTGAGGCACTGCAGGCCACCAAAGCCTTGCAATCTTGTGGTTCATCGAAGAAAAAGGATGTAAACTCCGTAATTGTAACACAAAGAAACCATTCTCCCATGAAATACCAACCCTACCCTCCAACTCTACTCATATACCAACCCTCTCTAAATTACCAAGCGCATTCGCCCACTTACCAAAATCCACCACCCGTCTACCAATCGTCTCCACCACCAACACATCAACCCATATCGCCAGGATATTCCCAACGTGCACCCGTATACCAAGCCTACACACCCCAACCTCCTAACTATCCATCACCACCTACCCGTCAAACTTCCCACGACCAAGACAAAATTTTGACCGCAAACAACCCAAACAGTACATTGCTATGGCTGAACCCATTGACAAACTATACAACAAGCTCAAAGCTACCGTATATGTTGTACCCATCCCAGCCATAACCCCAGAGAACCCTTCCCGATGGATCAACCCAAATAAAACCTACGCATACTATTCGGGGATGAAGGGCCATACCATCGACGAGTGCCGCTCGTTGATGGATAAAATCTAGACTTAATTTACAACAAGGTCATCGTAGCTAAGGAGCCGACTCCTAATGTTTGTAACAACCCCCTGCCAGACCATAAAGGTGGGAGCATCCACATGATTGAGGTAGAAGAGGACTGGGATCCCGAAGGGTCGATTGGTTTGATATCTGAAGGTGACGAGCCCAAGAAACCGGCGGTCAATCTTAATCCTATTGTGGTGCAAGTCCAGCCATCTGAGGACAACGTGGTAAATATATATGTGCCATTCGAGTTTGAGGCATGTCCTGCAAAGGTGCCAAAACCAATTGAGGTGGAATTTGGAACTCCAAAGGTGCCCGCACCGATTGAAGTTACTTTGTTTCCTACAAAGGTGCCATTTCGGTCACCACGTCAGACGTAATCCCATTTCAGTCAAAATCCAAACCCTGGGACTGCACCGCCCAGGCAAGAAGGAAAGGAAAAGCACGCGCGGGTGGAGCAATTTCTGCGCAAGGTATGACTAGAACAGGCAGGGTGTACACACCAGAGCACCTAGCTGAGTCCAGCATGCAGGCCTCTGGACGTCCCATGGAAACTGGACCTGACAATCTCTGGAGAAAGGTGCAGGCTAAGGAATATTCAATTGTTGACAGCTAAACAAAACTCCGACACAGATTTCCATCTTGGCATTGCTGCAGTGTTTCGAGGCGCATATGAATGCCTTGATGAAGATATTGAGCGAGGCTTATGTCTCAATCAACATAACGGGAGGATAAATGGCAAACATGATAGGGCAGGTGTTGGAAAGTCACAAAATCTTTTTCCATGTGGATGAATTGCCGCCTAAAGGACTCAGTCATAATAAAGCATTGCACATCACCATGGAATGTGAGGATCATTTCATCACCAGAATCTTACTCGACGGAGGATCTGGTCTCAACATTTGTCCATTGATCACCCTCAAGAAGTTGTGCAAAGGGTTGCACGAGATAAAGGACGGGGCTATTAATGTTAAGGCTTTTGATTGTTCTTATAGGTCTACTCTCGGGGAGGTTAGCCCGTGTTTGCAAATGGGACCTACTTGATTTGATGTGGAGTTCCAAGTCATCGATATACCACCCTCTTACAACTTACTGCTGGGAAGACCCTGGATCCATGCCGTTGGGGCTGTGGCATCAACTTTACATCAGGCTGTGAAGTTCGAATGGAACCATCAGGAAGTAATAATCCATGGCGACGGTCGCAACCCCATCTCCAGTCCCCAGACCATTCCAATGATCGGAGGCAGAAGAAGAATAGGCAGGGAAACATATCATCATATCGAGCGGGTCAACGCAGTGGATAAGGACAAATGGTAGAGTAACAAGGTTGAAAGAATTCTTAGATGGAGTGGGTATGAACTGGGGAAAGGACTTCGTAAGAATCTTCAAGGTATCACCAAACCTGTCCAGCTAAAGAAACATGGTACTACTTTCAGACTGGGATACGAGTAAACTTGGTAAGAGTTAAGAAACTGGTCACCACCATGGCACAACCCATATTATCCATTGGAAAACCCCATACCTCAGTTGGAGCAGACATTTCAGCCAGCCGACACTCTCTACAGGTCAGAAGAAGACGAGGCTCTTGTGGCAATGAAGAGCTTGTTTTTGGAGGACATGGACTGTTGTGTGATTTTTGAAGAGGAAGGGGATGAAGACCTTTCCATGCTGTGAACCGAGAGGGGGCGCCTCACCAACTAGTCAATTAGGACCACCATCACCCGGAAACCTTCGGGGTAGCAAGGCTGAACAAGCATCATGCATCTTTATTCTAGTTGTTTCCTTTACTTTCTGCATTTGTCTCTACTTTCCAAAAGATCCCCGATGTTTCGAGCAATTATGAATTCAATCAAAAGCATTTTCAATTTTATCAAATATCTCACTATTCATTACTTTTCTCTGCCATTTACTTTATTTTTCACACAGCATTACTATTATGTGTCTTGATGATGAACCAACAACTGTAACTTGCAACGAGGTTATACAACAAAGGGATGTAGATTCGGAGGAAGTTGAAGTACCAGAAGAGATTGTCAAAGATGCCGAAAATTTTGAGAATAGGCCTAAGTCCAACTTGGATGAAATCGAAGTCGTTAATTAAAGAGATACCGAGATGTCAAAGAAACGCGCATAAGTGCACACCTATCACAGACAGAGAAAGAGGAATATGTAGAGTTCTTGAAGGAATATGAGGATATCTTTGCATGGTCTTATGACGGTATGACCGTTCTCTGCACGTCCATCGTCGCTCACAAACTGCCGACATATCCTGCATGTCCAGCGGTAAAGCAGAAGTTCAGAAAATGCAAGCCATATATAAGTATGAAAATCAAGGAGGATGTTACCGAGCAGGTCAAATCCCGAGTTCTTCAAGTGGTAGAATACCCAACTTGGTTAGCTAACATTGTGCCAATACCGAAAAAGGATGGGAAAGTTAGAGTCTGTGTTGACTATCGGGATATCAACCTGGCCAGTCCCAGAGACGATTTTCCCTTGCCAAACATGCACATTCTGGTCGACAACTGCACCAAGCATGAGTTGCAGTCATTCGTCGATTGCTTTGCAGGGTATCATCAGTTATGGATGGATGAAGAAGATGCAGAGAAAACGGCATTCATCACGCCTTTGGGGAATATATTGCTACAGAATGATGTCGTTTGGGTTGAAGAATGCGGGGGCTACTTACATGAAGGCCATGACTACCCTCTTCCATGACATGATACGCAAAGAGATTGAGGTATATGTGGACGATGTCGTCATTAAATCTAAGAAGGTTGCAGTTCATTTGGTGGACCTCCAAAAGATTTTCAATAGACTAAGGAGGTATAACTTGAAACTGAATCCCGCCAAATGTACATTTCGAGAACCTAAGGGAATGTTATTAGGTTTCGTCGTAAGTCACCGAGGAATAGAGCTAGATCCATCAAAGGTCAAATCTATTTAGGAGTTGCCACCACCAAAGAGCAAGAAAGAGGTCATGAGTTTTCTGGGGAGGCTCAACTATATCAGGCGGTTCATAGCTCAGTCTACCATCATTTGTGAACATGTTTTCAAGATGATAAAGAAGGATGCCGCCACCAAATGGACCAATGAATGTCAAAAGGCTTTCAACAGGATCAAGGAATACTTGTCTACGCCTCCAATCCTGGTTCCACCTGAGCCTGGGAGGCCTCTATTGCTCTATCTCTCGGTTTTGGATGGAGCATTTGGCTGTATTTTGGGACAACAGGATGAGACGGGAAAGAAGGAGCAAGCTATATACTACCTCAGCAAGAAATTCACTCCGTACAAGGCTCGTTATTCCTTGATAAAACATACATGTTGTGCTTTGACTTCAATAGCTTAGAAGTTGAGGCATTATTTTGTGCTTAAACTACCTACCTTATATGAAGAATGGATCCGCTAAAGTATATTGTTCACAAGCCCATACCTACTGGAAAGCTCACCAAGGGGCAAATTTTGTTGAGTGAATTCGACATTGTCTATGTCACCCAGAAGGAGGTAAAAGGACGGTCTTTGGCAGATCATCTCGCAGAAAACCCTGTGGAAGGGGAGTATGAGACATTGAAGACATATTTTCCCGACGAGGAAGTAGCTTTCATAGGAGAAGATATTGAAGAATCCTATGATGGTTGGAGGATGTTTTTCGACGGAGCCGCAAACTTCACAGGAATTGGTATTGGAGCAGTCGTGGTATCAGAAACCGATCATCATTATCTGGTATCCGCCAAGCTTCGGTTCCCATGCACCAATAACATGTCTGAGTATGAAGCTTGCATCTTAAGGCTATACTGGCCATTGATATGAACATTCAGGAGCTGCTAGTGATTGGGGGTCCAGACCTACTCATACGCCAGGTCCGAGAATAGTAGGAAACCAAGAATTCCAAATTACTCCCTTATTTGCACCACATACAGGAATTGAGAAAGAGGTTCAGAAAAATGGAACTCCAGCATGTTCCAAGAATACAGAATGAGTTTGCAGATGCACTCGCCACTTTATCATGCATGATTCAGCATCCAGACACAAACTTCATCGACCCTATCCAGGTCAGGATTCGGGATCAACTGACTTACTATGCACATGTTGAAGAAGAAGCCGACTAAAAGCCTTGCTTCCACAACATCAAAAGATACCTGACAACATGAGAATATTCAGAGCTTTATAATGCTACTCAGATCGAAGGTTGTCCAACAATTTCTTTCACAACAGAGGAATCCTGTACAAGAGGACTCGTGATTTGGGACAGAAGCAACAAAGTTACTAGAAAAAGTGCACTCAGGGACTTGTGAACCACACATGAATGATTTTGTTCTGGGAAAGAAGATACTAAGGGCAGTATATTTCTGGATGACCATGGAAACAGACTGTTTCCAGTATATCTGAAGGTGTTACCGCTGTCAGATACATGCGGATATGATAAAGGTACCTCCAAAAAAGCTCACCGTAACTAGTTCACCATGGCTGTTTGCCGCTTGAGGAATGGATGTCACTGGGACAATCCAACCTGCCGCATCAAACGGACACAAGTTCATTCTAATGGCAATAGACTACTTCACTAAATGGGTTGAAGCAACTTCATGCAAAGCAATAACCTACAAAGTCGTGGTAGACTTTATCCGAGATCGGATTGTCTGTCGGTTCGGTGTTTCGGAGTCGACAGATAATGGTTCCAATCTGAACAACGACTTCATGAAAGCGATGTGCGAAACATTCAAGATCAGGCACAATAACTCTAATGCTTATAGACCTCAGATGAATGGAGCCGTGGAAGCAGCCAACAAGAACATCAAAAAATACCAAGGAAAATCAAAAAGCACAAACAGTGACTCAGAAGTTATCATTTGCTCTATTGGGCTATCGTACTACAGTTTGCACATCTATTAGGGCAACTCCCTACATACTGGTTTATGGTACAGAGGCGGTAATTCCCACCTAGGTAGAGATTCCATCCTTGAGAATCATATAAGAAGTTGAGCTAGAGGACACAGAATGGGTCAAGGTTTGATACGAGAAGTTAGTCTTATAGACGAAAAAAGAATGAACGTCGTCTGCCATGGACAATTATATCAGAACAGGATGTCTAGAGCCTTCAACAAGAGATTTCAACCAAGGAAGTTTACACCAGGGTAGTTGTTGTTGAAGAAGATATTTCCACATCAAGACGAGGCCAAAGGAAAATTCCCTACGAACTTGCAGGGTCTGTACATGGTTCACCAGGTCCTAACTGTAGGAGCCCTTATTCTTGGAGAAATGCATGGAAAAATCTGGCCAAAACAAATCAACACAGATGCAGTGAAAAGATAATACATTTAATCAGTATACTTCCTTTATGATGTAATTTGAACTACGTATGACCTGATTCTCGTCTAAGAGGGGATACGTAGGCAGCCCTATGGGTTCGGTCACATCATTAATAAAATTCCATTTTTTCACATTTGGAACTGGGGCAGAATTATAAGGAGGAACCTCAAAATTCCAAACTCATCTTGCCAACTTTCGTATCAGCATCAACCTAGTAAACTAGGGTAGAATTTTGAGGAGGACCCTCAAAATTCTAAAATCGATCTGCTTTCAGTCATTCGACACCACTGTCAACAGCACCAGCCTGGTAATCTGGGGCAGAATTTTGAGGAGGACACTCAAAACTTCAGAGCCAGCGAGGTTATCGTGCCTTCAACCACGTTACAGTTATGGTTCATAATAAAACAAAAACTATCTGTTGCTTTACTTATATACATACATTTGCATCATATTTTTCAAAATTTTGCATAATATCATTCGAATCAACATTGTTCAGCAATGCTGCCCCAAAGGGTACAGAACACCACAGGTCGAGGAATGCGGACTAACCTCCCCCTTTCAGAACTCACAATTTTTCTTTTGAAGCAGGAACCTAGGATGCAAATAGGAGATGCATGAGCCTTACATAACCAAATCCACTACCTGCCTGACAAAGACTTACCATCTACATTCAACACTTCCCCATGCAGTCATCAATAGCACGATCATCTACAAACTAAGAAAAATCACCATCGTCATCTCCTATATAATCATGTATTGCATAAGGCTATTTACTGCCTTTTGAGACTAAGCTCCGTCTCAATATGCATCTTGCGTAAGGCTATTTTCTGCCTTTCGAGACTAAGCTTTGTCTCTGTCTCCATCTCCATCCTGCATCAGGATATTTTTCTACCTCTCGAGACTAAGCTCCGTCTCCATCCGCATCTTGCATAATGCTATTTTCTGCCTTTCGAGACTAAGCTCTGTCTCCATCTGCATCTTGCATAAGGCTATTCTCTACTTTTCGAGGTTAAGCTCTACCTCTATCCTGCATCAGGATATTTTCTACCTCTCGAGACTAAGCTCTGTCTCCATCTGCATCTTGCGTAAGGATATTTTCTGCCTTCCGAGGTGAAGCTCTACCTCTATCCTGCATAAGGCTATTCTCTGCCTTTCGAGGTTAAACTTTACCTCCATCCTGCATAAGGCTGTTTTCTCCCTTCCGAGGTAAAGCTCTACCTCCATCCTGCATAAGGATATTCTCTGCCTTTCGATGTTAAGCTCTACCTCCATCTTGCATAAGGCTATTTTGTGCCTTTTGAGACTAAGCTTTGTCTCCATATTGCATTTTTGCATAAGCTTATTCCCTGACTTTCGAGGTTAAGCCCTACCTCCATCCTGCATAAGGCTACTTTCTGCCTTTCGAGACTAAGCTCTGTCTCCATATGCATCTTGCATAAGGCTATTCTCTGCCTTCCGAGGTTAAGCCCTACCTCCATCTTATATAATGCTACTCTCTGCCTTCGGAGGCTAAGCTCTTCCTCCATCATTGCATAAGGCTATTTTCTGCCTTTCGAGGCTAAGCTCTGTCTCCATCTTGCATTCTTGCATAAGGCTATCTTCTGCCTTTTGAGGTTAAGCTCTGCCTCCTTTATTTTGCAACTTTTCCATAGCCTGAAATATCGCCAACTTATTCAAAGGTGCCATTGTTTGGAGGCACCATCTGCATGGCCCGAGAGCACCATTTCATGGCCTACGAATCCTTACTTTCATGCTCTTCATAGCCTGGACATCATAGTCTGAGGGCGCTATCCTAGCCGTCCGAAGACAACATTCACGGTCCAATGGGAACTTGCATCACATTTAAATTATGCAATGTACACACACGTCTTTTGCAGGTACGCCGGCTGGCACGATATTCCTAGCAGGAGCGCTCCCGCTCCAGTTCTCCGCAGCTCGTTCGATCCTCGAACCCTCGAAAAATCTTAAGCCCGTTGCGTCCCGTTTCAAATTTTCATTGGCACATTCAACCAATGGCTCATATACTATATACGGCCTGATTCCTGTAAAACCAGGGATATGTAGGCAGCTCAGAAGCCAGATCGCAGTCGAAATTATCGTACATTTGGCACTTCCGGTCAAAATTGGCTATCTTGTCTTACCCGGCAACTCTTTTATTCTCCTCGGGTAAAGAGGGGTAGCTGTTGATACCCAATTTTTCCCTATGTATCTATGTACCCAAAATACTTTCAAAATATCTTGTGAATGCATATATGAGCATCCACAAGAGGTTGGTATTTTTCTATAATTTTTAAGCATTTCTAAAACCAATTTATTACTCATTTCTATAATGAAAAATTCAATATTTAGTGTCAAATCTTGTTGTTTTAATAAATAAATTATTTTATTTTCTAATTTACATAAAAATATAATTTTATGTAATTTTTACAGGATTTTACAAAGTCATTAGGTATTTTGAAATTAAAATTGCATTAAATTGCAATTTTATCCAACTTGTCAATTTAACAAGTATTCCAAGTATTAAATCGTTCCTAGTATTTTTAATTAATTCCTAAATGTATTTTATTAGCTCAGCAATTTTATTGGATTTTTTAAGTTGTTTACAATTTTTTAAAATTAAATTCGGAAAAAAATGGTCATTTAAATTCTAGCCCATTTGTCTTTCAATTTCAGCTACATTTTCAACCCAATTTCCCAATCTAATAACCCAGCCCAATGTTAGAACTAACCCGACGCATTTCCCCCTTTTTAGATCCTGGCCGTTGATCTCATAGATCAACGACCCACGTTATTTCTTACCATAATTAAACACCCAAACCCCCCTTTACCCTAATCATTTCTCTCAACCAGCCGCCTTTGAATCCCTAAACACTCTTTAGCCCCTTTCAAACCCTAATCATATCCAGCTACATTTCGCTGGCGTTCATGGCTGCTCAAGCCATCAAACACCTCTATCTGTCATTTATCACCATCATTGGCCTTTGGAGTCCCGGATTGGGACTTTGTTTCGAAGGTGACTAGACCAGAGGTCCTTCAATGGGGTTTCACGGCCGTGTGAGGCTTCTCTCCGTCAAGACTTTGAAGCCTTGTGTCGTTACCATGCTCTGATGAGACGTCCAGGCTTTTCTCTCCATTTATGAGGCCTTTTATGAAAACCCTAACTGATTTAAGGTTCTTTTTTTCTGTCTAATCTGTATTATTTTACGATCTTCTCAGAGTTTTGTTTGTTTTCTAAGGTTTTTAAATATCTCTCATCTTTTCTTCGCCTAGTTGTGTTTCCAAAGATTGTTCGTCATTTTCAAAACCTAGGGTTTTTGTGAACTGTTTGATTTTTTGTGATTTTGTTCTTTATTTCTTGTTTCTATGTGTTCTTCTTGATGATTTAAGAATCTTCTCCTTTAGCTCTAAATATTTTTGCCTCACTGATTACCTTTCTAGGGTTTTCATCTAGTCTGTGCTATAATATCTTCACAATGTTCTGCTCTTGTTCCTCTCCGTCTATGATATCCTTTGTGTTCTGACTTGTAGTGGAAACCCTAATTTCTAAGGTATTTGCCATTCATCTTCCTCTGTGAAACCCTAGCTACCTAATTGCTTTTCGTATATGTTTTGCTACATGTCTATTCTGCTATGCCTAGTTTTTGCATGTTCAGGCATATGAATATTTTATAGTACTGCTCTTCCCTTTTTCCCGAAACCCTATTTGATTTTGGTACAACTTTGTGATTTTCTAATTGTTCCCTGCACTTTGACTAAGTTCATGCGAGTAAAATCTTGACCCCTTGATTTTTTGGGTAATTATTTACCTTACATGTTCAACCGTGTGATTTTTAAATTTTCCTATGTGTATCTACCCTATATTTTTTATCAATACTATATTTTCTTTCCAAAATTAGACTTAGGTCTATTTATTTTTCCACCATGTTCCTTAATTGAAGGGATTCCCTTCTCCTTAATTGATACTAATTGATTTTCTGAATACTTTCCTTGCCTTAGTGTTGCTTCTCTTTCAAATATAAATAGGATACCTCTTTCCTCACTCAACACACACTGGTTCTTGAATTTTTTCTCTATTCTCACTCACGAATACTCTATGCCTTTCTCTTTTTGCTACTTGCTCTCTCTGTTAAAGGCTACCCGGCTGAAAGCCATGGCTAGTTATAGAATTCCTCTTTACTTTTTTCATTCAAGTGCAACTGGTATGTTTTAATCTTAATTACTAATCTTTCAACTACTTGTTTACTTTCACCATGTCTTTTCCTAATATACTTACAGTGTAATTTCATCATGTTATCCCTTTCCCTTTCCCCTTGTTTGATTCTTTAGTACTTTACTTGAGTTCTAGCATGTTTAAACTCCCTCTCCCTTTCCCCTTGACTGTCATGTTTCAGTTTAAAGTTATAACATGCTTAATCCCGTTCCCTTAATCCCCTTGTCTGATTATTTTATTTCCTATGAGTTTTTTTAGTATGTTTGAGCCCCTATCCCTTGTCCCCTTGTTTATGCTGCAGATTTCAGTTATGTTTAAACAACTTTCCCTTATCCCTCACCTGTTTGTTTTAGATTTCATGCATGTTAGTCCTTTAGGTTGTTTATATTCAGTATTTCAACATGTTAAATTCCCTTCTTCTGCTTGTGTGTTGTCCATCACTATGTTTTATTTCCTCCTAGTATCTTTTAACTTAATTTTGTCTGTCAAATGTTATATGATTTCCCCTTCCCCTTTACACCTGTTTGCTTATGAGTTTGTTGTGGATGTGAATGTCATCTCATTGCCACTTCTAATCTAGAACCAAGGCTCAATTGCCTATGCTCAGAATGATCCCATTCCCTTTTCCCCTCTTATGTGTTCGAGCCTGGACAAAGGCATGTTGGTGTCTTAATCACCTTCCAGGTCCTTGTCTAACTTATTTACAAGTCTGCTCATGTGTGTAACCTTTGTAAGGAGTCTGAGGTGTGCCAGTCTCAATCAATAGGCTGAGTATGACCAGTTCATACACTGATTCCCTTTAATCCTCACTTTGCACTTATTCTTAGCCCCTTTAAGTTCCTACCCCCTTTTTGTTAGCCATACTAAGGGACCTTGGAGTCTCCTCTGAACTTGGATGCCTTAGGGTTGGTAATTCCACACTTGCACTATTCCAACTAGGGTGTAAGCAATGCCTGGGTCTCTTTTGAAGGCCTTTGGAACTTTGTAACACTCTAGAATGAGAAAGCCTCGGATCTTGGGATCTCGAATTTTGTAGAAGGCATATGTCGGACACTAATGTTGCTTCGAGACCCCTCGGGCCTGTTACAATTGCTGATATACTTATAAATTTTTTATCTCTTTAATGTCTTTACTTTTCTGCCCAGTTTGTAATAATGTGTAATGTAAAACTCGGGGCGTAGTGAAAGGGACATGAGGGATTTACTTTCTCACCCGCGTTAGAGACTATGGTCTATAGGGTCACTTTATTTCATTGCCTCAGTTTCTATATAGTTACCATGAATATAAGCTTACCATTGTTGCATCACCATATAGATAGCATGCCTATAGGAATTTACCTTATTGCATCAATGTCATATAGAAACCATAACTATAGGCTTGTTCATCTTTGCATCAGTAGAAACCATGCCTTAGGACCTTTATTTTATCCATGTGAACTATTACTATGCCTATTTTTACATTGTTGCATATCATGTAGATGTCATGTCTATAGGCTCTTTCATATTGCACCAACTTCATATAGAGACCATGTTATTAGGTTGCATCTTATAAACTCACCTAGAAAGTATGCCTATAGGAATTATAGAAACGCTAGGCAAACAGTAGAGCGCCTAATGGTATAAGAACAACAACTAAAGGGTGACAACAAGACACGATTCAGACCGTTAACGCTTTCAAACGTCTCAGTTTCTTCAAACTTTTCCTAACTTGTCTTATTTTAATACGGGTCTAGCCCAGGTTTGCCCTTTTTATAACTATAAGATATTTTTTATGATGAACTTGTGATTACTTAGATCCAGTGCTTTCGGATTCTTTTAAAAATCCTTCAAGGTCTTTAAAACTCCACTTCTTACTCGATTTGTTCAACTGATTAACCGCCTTTTTTTCTCAAAATTCGTCTGCAGTTTTAAAATTTCAACAGACTTCCGTCTGAAGCTCGTGTTTTTCTAAAACTTGTGTGCAACTCTAAATATTTTAAACAAACTCCTGTGTGTAACTAGCATCTCTTCTCTAAAAGCTTACTTATTTTCTAAAGTCTATCTATTTCTACAAAGGGCCCGGAGAGCTTAAAGCAGATTTTCTATCTAACTCTTATGTGTTAAACTAATATGTCCGCTCTCTTAACTTCTTTTAAAGACCAAATCAGTAATTGAAGTCATGCTAAACTACTTGTTATGGGTTTTACTTGAGCCTTTAGTTGTTTATTTGCCTCCCTTTTGTTTGCTACTTGTTTTTGATTGCCGCTCTAGCATTT
This sequence comes from Nicotiana benthamiana, assembly GCA_034376525.1. Classification (NCBI taxonomy): domain Eukaryota; kingdom Viridiplantae; phylum Streptophyta; class Magnoliopsida; order Solanales; family Solanaceae; genus Nicotiana; species Nicotiana benthamiana. The sequence continues at coordinate 123,337,831 of CM067339.1, forward strand.
TTACTTTTGAATACTCCATATGTGTCTCCTACTTCCTTTTCCACCTTTTTCGGAGTAGAAGTCCTAATACCCCGGAACCAACAGGTTTGGGCTGGTATTAGCATGCAATAAGTAAACGATACCAACGCGCTTTAATACCTTAACGGGGTGGGTGGGTAGAATATGGAGATGATGACGATGCAATAGTATCATAAAACGACCCCTCTTTTGGAATATGAGCTAGATATTGCATCGAATGATCTATATAATAGTTAACCTAGGATCCCCCTTTTTCTTACGTGCTTTATTTAAATTTTTTCCTGATGCTTTTTTAATTAATCCTCTCACCTCTTTCAAACTTATGCCCTTTTTCTTTAAAGCTTTCAAATTATGTGAATATGTGCACTTCATTTGTCTACTTGCTTCATTTTCTTTTTAAAGTCACAATTAACACGGCCAGAAACCACATTTTTTGATCTTGAGGGGTGCCTAACACCTTCCCCTCGAGATAATTTCAAGCCCTTACCCGACTCTGGTTTCTCTCTCAAAAATACTCTCTACATCTTAAAGTGTCCTAATGAACTATAATCATTAGGTGGCGACTCTTCCAAATTCCGTGACCCGATTCCCAAATGGGAAATAGAGTTTCTTTGTCCATAAAGTCGTAAAATCCGATTTCGCCTTTGAAAAAGGGGGCATTGATATAAGGGAAACACATACATATTAGGGATTCAAAGAGATTCATAGAATCATTCGAAAAACAATTAGACCTATTAACACAATAGGCGTGAAAAATCATAGAACATTGTGCAAGAAATCATATAAGAGTAGAGGGTTGGAACCCTAGTAAAAAAGTTTAAATCATGGAACGCTGAAACAAACATGCTCGTAACAAAAACAACCAAATAATACATGCATACTAATACTCAAAGGAAGCAGAAGATGTAGTGATCTTGAAAGGAGGTCGAAACCCTAGGAAGAAGAATCAAAGCATGGGACCCAGGTTAACAAGGAAACCAAAAAAACATGTAAAACAAACAAACACAAACGAACGTATAGTAGTCAGAAAGAGCAGAAAAAGCGATTTTGAAGAAGGGGGTCAGAAACCCTAATTTGAAAATAGAAGAAACCATCTGAAATTTGAAATAATCTAAAACACTAAGTAAGAAATAGACTAGAAAACAAAATCAAACTGAGAATTGTTTTTAAAAGAGAATAGATTAAAGAGGTTCGAGCAAAAAATTAGGGTTTGCAAATAAATTAGGGAGATTGGGAACCTGGCCGTGAAACTCGTGTATAATGCCATAGAAGGAATCATCGGACAAAAACCACTGGAGAAAAGCCGGTGAAGGAACCAAGCAAAGCCTTCAGCTACCGTCTTTCATGGCGGAGGTCTTTGGGCTTCGAGCTTCAGAGGGGAACGACGATGATGGGGGTTCCATGGCGACTGGAGATCGAGAGAAGTGAGGGAGGGGGTATGGCCGGAGAGGCGACGAGTTTCATCGTAGAAGAAGGAACCAGAAGGTACTAGAGAGAAGGGGAGCATTTTTTAGAGAGAGAGAGAGATAGAGAGAGAGAGAGAGAGAGATGGTCTGAGTGAATGAAGGTTTAGGGAGGGGGTCGTTATATTTAATTAAGGTAATAGGATCTGGGCCGTTGATCTTATTTGATCAACGGCTTAGATTAAATCAGAGGCAGGTCGGCTAAAATTAATGGGTATGGGTTATAGAAATTGGATTTAAACTTTGGCTGATATAGAGGGTTGAATTTGGTCTATATCTTAAATAAAATCTGGCTAGAGTTTAAATAACCAATTTTCCCCAATTAATTTTATATAATAGATACATAGTTTAAAGTCTAAATTAATAGCATAGAACTACTTAATAACCTATAAATATTAACATAAAAATATTAGAGATAATTTTATAGTTATAAAATATAGCAAATTGCAAAATAGGCCACAATTATAATTTTATGTAATTGTCTATAAAATTCCAAATAAATTTATAAAAAATGTGAAAAAATTACATAAATTATAGTTTGTTTTAAATATGGGATTGAAGCACATTATTCGCCAAAATAACAATATAAAAAATAATTTTTTCCTTTATACTGTCGAAAATAGGCATTAAATTGATTTTAAAAGATCTCAAAAATTAAATAAAAATACCAAAGTTCCCCGGCCTGCTTATATATGCATACATATACTATTTTGAAAGTATTTTGGGTGCAAAAAATATATAGCAAAAATTAGGTATCAACAACAATACTTATTAAGTCCTCTTTTGTTGCGCAACCTGAAGGCGAACGAGCAGTTTTACCTTTACTTGGAAGTATCGGATGTGGCACTAAGTGGTGTCCTGGTTCTCGAAGAAGAAGGTATGCAATTTTCTATCTATTATATTAGTAGAACCCTAGGTAATGCTGAAACGAGGTATCTGCACCTAGAAAAATTATGGTTTTCCTTGCTAAGCGCATTTAAAAACTAAAATCATACATTATATGTCACCTATATGTTTCCTTACCTTGTATACACTAAGGAATTTCATCCATAAACCCGAACTCTTAGGCTACCTAGAAAAGAGGTCATAGAGGTTAGCGGTTATGATATTGAATACTAACCCTGAATAGCTATGAAGTCTCAAATTTTAGCAGATTTCATGGCCGATTTCATACCAACCTTGATCCCCCAAGTTGATAAAGAATTATTACTTGCCTCAGGGACTAACTTGGGTGTTTAGACCCTATTCACCTACAGTGCTTCAAACGTGAAAGGGTTTGGGTTGGGAATCATATTAAAACCACCCACTAGTAATCTAACAGGGCAATCTATTAGAACTGTGAAATTGACTAACAATTAGAACTCTGAAATACTTATAATGAAGCTGAATATGAGGCTATGATTGCAAGTCTAGAACAGGATAAAAGTATGGGGTCTGAGGTGATTGAAGCCAAATGTGACTCCTTTCTCATTGTTAATAAAGATAACAGAGCGTTCGAAGTCAAAAAGACCGGATGCGAAGATACTTGGATAAATTACAAGTGGTTTTACACTTGTTTGTGAATGGATGTTATAACATGTGCCCCGAGATCATAATAGTGAGGCCGATGCTTTGACTAACTTAGGATCCTGAATCGACTCCTATGAATTAAACTCTGAGAATAGTGGTGCAATAGATGAGCTCAGTGATAGAGGAAGTTCATGCTGAGATAAAGTCATCGAGTTTGACTTGGGATTGGATAAACAAATACATAGACTGCCTTCAGAAGGGGAAACTACAATCTTATCCTAAAGAATCAAGGACCTTTCGAACTAATGCTACCAGGTTCATATTAGTTAGGGGCCAACTGTACCTATGGTAATTTTTAGGACCGTTAGAAAGATTCTTGTGGACCGGGGAGACCGATTACGTGATGAGGGAAGTCTGTGAGGGTACTTTCGAAAACCTTTGGAGAGTAGAATCATTGGTTCGGAAATTGATTAGGGCCAAATAATAATGGAATGAAATGAAAAAATATGCGAAGGAGTTTGTTCAAAAATGCAACAATTTCAAAGGCATGACCCGATGATCTACTAACTAGGGGAGTTGCTTCACCTGGTCCTTTTCCCTTCGCCATTCATGAAGTGGGGGGATGGACATGGTATTCCCTTTACCATAGGCACCGGGAAAAATTTAGTACATCTTGCTGATGACATATTACTTCTCCAAGTGGGTTGAAGCTCATACAGTTGAGAAAGTTAGAGAAAAAGAGGTTATTGACTTCATATGAGACAATATAATATGATGGTTTGGAATACCAACTGAAATTACATGTGACAAGGGGAGACGACTAATCGGCATCAGGGTCAGTAAGTTCTTCAAATATCATATAACCAAAAAGAATTTATTCACCCATTATCACCCAAGTGCAAACAGTCAAGCAGAGTCAACAAATGAAACTACACTGTAGAAGTTGAATAAAAGATTGACCGACTCAAAGATAAAGTGGAAAGAAATTTTGCTGAGGTCCTTAGGGCATATCGAAAACTTCGAGGGCCGAGTACCAGTGAGACATCATTCTCCCTAGTCTACAACGCAGAGGATTTGATTTCGATAGAACTGGGAGAACCGAGATTAAGATTTTGATATTCTACAGAGACATCAAACACCAAGGTTATGGCCACAAGCCTAAATTTAGTAGACGAAAGGCGAGAAGCCGCCCTAGTCTGGTTTGCATCTCAAAAGCAACGAATGGGAAGATAACTACAATCAAAGGAAAAACCTTTGACACTTCCAAGTTGAGGAATCTGTGCTGAGGAAAGTCACACTACATAACAAGAACCAAAATTACAGGAAACTAGGCCTGAACTAGGATGGACCGTACAGAGTCACCGGTATAATCGGGAAAGACTCGTATAAAATTGAGTCTGAAAGTTGTGTACAATTGCCAAACAATTAGAATGTGGCCCACTTAAAGCGATACTACTGATAAGGTATGAATACATAAATTTTTTTAAGGTTTATTACGCTTTGAACTAACCCATGCATGTACTATATCGAAGGCAAGTCCAAGGATTAGGTCTGAAAGCACGTGTTGCACTTTTTTTTCCTTCGGCCATTTTTTTGGAAGTGTGTTTTATGGAAAGTTTTTTAATAATTCAACAATAAGCGTGCTACTCTAGTATTGAAGACTGGTCTAAAATCGGGGACTGTGGATTGCCTGCATCGGATCAATAGTACTTGGTCCCTCAAAATTCAGCCTCAAGCACTAAGAGACTATCGCATCATGATTCATAAAATCGAAGATCTAAGCGTAAAAATTTAGAAGGAAATTCTTTTCGATGTTGAAATCCAAGGCTTGAATAATAGGATTTATTGTAAAGGCCAAACAGTCAAATAAGTCGTGCCACATAGCTCGTTCTCGTCATGGAAGATAGCTTATGTATCTTCAGTTACTTAAACTACATTTAATGTAATAAAATGAGAAATTCTCCTTCTATGTTTCATCAGTTCATGTTCTCATGAGCAATGTTATAATTGTGTTACTTAGAACGAGTGTTGTGTTCAAAAACCCTAGGGCCACGGGTTACCATTAACCGGGGGCATGACCTGACGGCAGTAAGAGTCAACGAGACACCCAACGACCTAAAGGCAATTAAGCCTACGGGTCTCCGAGGGCACCAAGCCTACGAGGGAGGGCCTAAATACGAAATTCCACGGCCAAATTAAAATATGAAGCAATTGGTGCTTCGATTATGATACATCAACGACTCGGAGACGTTTGAGTTTGTGCACAGAAAAAGTAAAGTCCTTACAAAATTTAAATCTACAAGAGATTACATCCGATCTGGTAAATTGAATTGGTTTCTAATTATGGCCATTAAAAGAGCTACATTCGGCAAAAATTAGCAGTATCCGGATTAATAATTTGAATATTTTAATAAAAACTTCATTTTATTTTATAATGAATCCTCCTAAGTCAAAGCAACTTGGAGTCTGAGACAAAACAATATAAGAAAATTTTAAGCAAAAGTATTGATGATGTATTAAGTACGAGATATAGGTTAATTATATATCTTAAGTCCTAAACATAAGCAAATGCAGAAAAATAAATGGACACAAAATATAGCCGAAGGGTAATTTTATACATATATACATAAATACATACATACATATATATATATATGTATATATATATATATATATATTTATATACGCACGAGGAAACGGACCAAAGCACAAAATGCACGAATACAAAACGCAAAAATAAGCTAAGGCATTTCCTGCCTAGTTTTTATCGGAGCCCGGCTTGCTATCCGAACCCTCAAGCTAGTACCTCTCCTTGACCTCGGGCTTAAGCCTCTTGGCCTCTTCAATCTCAGCCGCTAAGTCAACTCCTAGGGCTTGGATCTCCTCGAGATTATCTCTTCGAGATAGACACTTTACGTACTAAGCCTTTGTTATAATACTGGCTTCGGCTAACTCTACACCATTCTTGTATTTGGAAAGCATGTCCTGGGCCTCCCAGACCTTATTTGAAGCCACATCCAATTTGGATTTCAGCACAGTATATTCTTGGTAGAGAGCGTCCCATTCTGCAATGGCCGAGGCAAGTTGCACCCGGAGCTCCTCATTTAGCTGAGACCATTTATTGACCTTTTTCTCTCATTTCTCAGAGTTGTACTTAAATTGATTCTAGGTCCTCATTAGTGGCATCCTGCTCTGATCCTAGGAAATCCATTTTTCCCCTCAACTCATCAGCTAAAGCTTTAACCTCGCCTATTACGGATCTAAGTTGGTCGATCACGGTTATTTTCTCCTAGACCTATGAGTCTGCAGCATTAGCATTGGCATTTAACCTCTCGTTATTTATCTCAAGTACTCTTACCTTTTCAACCGGATGGTCATGGTCCTGTTTCACTTTTTAAGCCTCCTTTTGGGCTTTCTCCGGCTCGACTTGTAGGATGGAGCAGTCAACCATGTTCCTAAGGACTTCATCCCTCACAAAGAGCTTTGTACATCTCTTTTTGCCAAACCTGCTCCTTGAGCTAGAACTCGATATGACTCACCTCCATCCTAGACCAGTAAAAGCTTTTATGCTGAAGCACCGAGGCTTGATACATAAAGAAAGATAAATCGTCAAAATACCATTAAGGTAAAGAGAACTCTTTAAGATAAAAAGAGAGGAAGTTAAACCCTATTCAGTACCTGTTGAGCCTTGTTAATGAGTTTTGGCCTGTCTAGCTCGTTCATATTCAGTTGGTCCTCTTCGGTTATCAAGGAACAGAGATAGTTGGCCACTCCTACTGAATCGGATAGAATGATAGTATTCGCTGGTACTCTGAACATGACTTTCTTCTTCCATTCAGGGTCCGGTCCACACTCGAGGGGGGACTGCTTCTCCAGCTTTGGGATCAAACTCGGACAACCTAACCCCGGCTGCACAACCCTCTCCAGGATCTTCAGGTAGTCAAATCCAGAGTAATCCTCCAGCATGCTAACATCCATGGCCTCGAAATATAAGTTAAGGACCTCATCCATGTTTCGGCACCCACAGTCAATTTTTCTGTGGCGGCCCAAGCTTCATCTAAAATGGACTCCATATGAGGCAGTGACTCCAAAAAATGGATAATATCGGCATTTTTTTTGGCGATCCCCTCGAAACCGGAGGAGCTTCTTGCGAGGAGGTATCCACTTATTCTTCTCCAAGGCCTCGAGCCGAGAAATACTCAGCCATTCGAGAATCCCTCTCCGAGGCCACTAACTCAAGGTCGACATCAATCGGAATGTGAATGACCAAATCTAAGTCATCGTCATCCTTGGGAAAGTCTTTGAGCCAATAAAGATCCTCGAGATTCGGGACCTAGGGACCCGAAGCCTTTTTGGTGCTATTTATGACCTCGAGTATGATCCTTTTCTTTTTCTTATCCTCGTCAATAGCATCGGAGGAGTTAGGACACATTTTCTTCTTCTTCTTCATTTTCTCCTCCTTCTTCTTAGCAGCTTCGGCAATAGGCCGTAATGAAGCGGAGGGCTTCGTTGACGGCAATAGGCCCGAGGCCTTTTAGTTTATTTTCTTTTACCTGTGCTTTCGAGGCCTTAAAAACCTTGCTTTTAGTTTCTTCGATTTGTATCAGTAGTCCGTGCACGAAGCTGGAAAAATTCTATATTATAATATGTGACTTCTGTAGAAAATTTAAAGAATTTTGGTATTAATATTGTTATAGTTGGCTTTGGTAAATATTTTGGTTAAACGGACCAGAACCCATGAATTCACTGTCTCGGGAGGTCCGTAGAAAAATATGGGACTCGAGCATACTTCCGGAATTAAAATCCGATGTCCCTAATCTTAGTATGGAATTTTTGAAAGAAATTATTTTTCTGAATTTTCCAAGGAAAATAGAAATAATAATTGATTAAAATACTATGGTATCAAGCTTGTATTTTGGTTCTGACGCCTGGTACAAGTCCTACATATTATTTAAGCGCTTCCTACGAAGTTTAGTTTAAAAGGGATGTCGTATGACGTGTTTCGGATTACAAGTTCCAAATTTGAATGTTTATGAAACTTAGAAGAAAAATTATGAGTTTGAGGATTGATTCATAAATCCTGATGTTATTCTTGAAATTTGAACGCACGAGTAAGTCTGTGGGGTGTTTTTGAGGATGTGTTTTTGTTTAGTTTGGAGCCCCGAAGGCTCGAGAGAGTTTTGGATAGGTCGCGAGTTCATTTTTGCATGTTTAGGAATTTCTTGTATGCCTGACTTACAGACATCGAATATGCAAAGCCAGCATCGCAATTGCGAGAACCGCGCCTGGGTTTCTAACTTCGCAAATGCAAAGAAAAACATCGCAATTGCGATGCCCTCCCTTTTGCCCAGTCGTCGAAAATGCAATGACCCTTTGCCAGCCCAAAGTTCGCAAACGCGAACTCCTTATATATATATATATATATATATATATATATATATATATATATATATATATATATATATATATATATATATACATACATATATATATATATGTATATATGTATACATATACATATATATATATATATAGGTATATATATGTATATATATACATATATATATATATATATACATATATACATATATATATATATATGCGAAGTCCGCGTTCTTCTTCTCAGTTCGCAAATGCGAACATTTATCTCAAAATTCTCAAGTCTATTGCGAACCGAGTTTCGCCAGTCTTCGAAAATGCAATGACACTTTGCCAGCCCAGAGTTCGCAAACGCGAACTCCTTATATATATATATATATATACATATATATATATATATATATATATATATATATACACACACATATATATATATATACATATATCTATATATACATATATATATATATATATATATACATATATATATATATACATATATATATATATATATATATATATATATATATATGCGAAGTCCGCGTTCTTCTTCTCAGTTCGCAAATGCGAACATTTATCTCAAAATTCTCAAGTCTATTGCGAACCGAGTTTCGCAATTGGGATGCTTGCACCTGCATATTTCATACTTAGAAGATTTCAAGGCTCATTATTCAAATTTTCTAAACCCAAACACCCATTTGCGATTTCTCACGAACTCTCACTTCTTCAAATCATTTGTAAATCAACTTTTACTCAATTTCTTCAATCTTTTACATCATTTATCATGTTTTCATCTTAAAAATCAAGGTAGAACTTAGGTTTTAACTAAATTGGGGATTTGGACCTCAATTTGAGGCCCGATTTCAAAATAAAACATAGATATGAACTCGTGGGGGAAGGGGTAACCTGGTTTTTATTCGAACATCGGGTTTTGACCACGTAGGCCCAAGGGCGTTTTTGAAATTTTTTGGCAAAACTTTGTGAAATTCATTTTTATGCATTAAAATTAGTTTAACTGGCATTTGTTGCTACATTTGAGTAATTTGTGACTAGATTCGAACAGTTTTGAGCTAAGTTCGAAAGGTAAAGCTATTCTACAGGCGTGACTCGTGTTTGGAGCTTTCGAGGTAACTGTTTGTTCTAACTTTGGCTTGAGGGATTAGGATGAGGATATTATTTGCTACGTTCTAATTGTGGAGTACGGTGTATAGGCATGGTGACGATTATCTATGCACCGGAGTCTAAAATAACCGTGAGTCGTAATTGCTTTTAATTCGAAAGATGTGATAATTTCTTATGAAGTTTTAGTTGAGAAGGAAATGAGTTAAAGGAGGAAGTGTAGTATTATTCCCTTGCCGGATATTTAATTTTATTGTTTATCCCCTCCCCGATTGGTTGTGACTGTTGATTGGGTGAGCAAGAGTGATTATGCACGAAAGGTCATTCCGTGCCATGTTTTGAAATATTTGAGCAGGAAGGATCATTCCATGCCTTGATATGACAGTTATGTGAGGAAAAGCACGAAGGGTGATGTCTTGCATTTTATTTGACCGTTTTGGTGACAATGAGAGTAAAAGCATGAAGGTTTGTGCCGTGCAGTTGTTGATTTACCTGTTCTCTTTAATTGATGTTATTGTCCAGTTCCATCTCTTTGTTCATTGATCCTATATCCGAATTTTTACACCCCACAGCATACCCCTCCCAATTAGTTGTATAAATTATATATATATATATATATATTCTTTTCCTATTATTGCACTTATATCTAGACAAGTTATTTGTGGTAGGTCCTATCTAGCCTCGTCACTACCTCACGGGGATTAGGTCAGGCACTTACCAGCACATGGGGTCGGTTGTGCTGATGCTACACTTCTGAGCTTTTCGCACAGATTACGGTACTGGAGCAGCCTTTGGACCACAACAGTAGCCTATTTGATCGGGAGCTGACTTCAGTCTAGGTACTTCGAGGTAGCCTAGCTGGCGTTCGCAGGCCGGACTCCTTTTCTACATTTAGTTTGTTTTTTTATTCCGAGAGAGACGTTTTGAATTTCTATTCAGACTTGTGACACCAGATTTTGGGTAGAGATATGTTTTAAACTTCCGCATAATGATTTTGTTTTTATTAAATTTAAAGTCTTCCACTTTTATTTAATTATTTTCCGCATATATATATATATATATATATATATATATATATATATATATATATATATATATATATATATAGCTGAGATTTATCGGAGAATGCTTAAAGTTTGGCTGGCGTAGCTCTGTTAGTAGGCGCCATCACAATTTTCGGTGGTGGAAAATCCGGGTCCTGACGTGTACAATCGGAGCATGCGGTCAATTGTGAATATAGTCTTCTCAGAGTTATTCATGAAGTGACGAAGAATGTTTGTGATCCTCTAAAAAGACGGATAAATATACTCGAAACATATTTTGTAACTCTTACAGAACTCGAGAATCACCATATCTACCAGACCGAATGTCAAAGGATATGTGTAAATTCTTAAATATCCTTCAATGTATGTCGTGATATCCTCATCGGTATATGGAATGACTAGGTATTTACCTTCCCATTTGCAATCCTCTCAGACTTCTTGGAGCGTCTCCTTGGTGATGGAGCAAACCTACTCACCTCAGTCTCCTTGGGCAGAGGCTTTTTTGACATTGAAGTCATTATCTATGGAGCAGCCGGATGAATTTTGTAAGGGGAAGTCCTGGGGCTACCACCAAAAGTGTTGCCTCGGTTCTTGTAGTCGGAGAAGAAGTCGAATGTGCAATACTTTGGGGTACCAATTTTAAAGTCTTGGGCATCTCAATCTGGAAATATGAAGCTTTGAAGGTTTGAAGATTTATATGAAGGTTTAGATAAAGTATAAATATTTGAAGATAAGATATGAATGCATGAAGATGTGAAGAACAGATTATGAAGATTTGAAGGATTGATAAACAGATGAAACACTCGAGGGTTACTCGAGAATGTTCAAAATCATAAGGCAAAAAATTGAAAAAGGAAAACTAGAGCTTTTATAGAGATGGAATAATGAATCATAATGTTTCACATTCAGTAACTGTTGAGGATGACCAACCGACGGCTGACATGTGTCCAAAATCATAGCGACGTGACTAGTAGGACATTTCGGCTCGTCAACTTGCTTATGGTGTACGAAGGAAGCAACCGGGATCAATTTGTCACTTCTCATAGTTCCTATAAATCTACGCTTTGATAAGTAAGGATACTACCTGTGCAGGGTTAAAATTGGGAAAAAGTTACCCTTGATTTCTCAACGAAGAAACAAGGAACAACATGATTCGATGTTGGCTCAAGTAGGGCCATGGGTGCCCCAAGATTGGAGCCCGGGAGTGGATGAATGATACATTGGAATCGAGCATGGCCAAACATGGGAAGAATCAAGCTCGAGCAAAATAAAAAATCGGGGTTAAAGGGAAGAATATTAAAGAGGACAATCGAGAAGCCGAAATATCCGCCATTAGTTAGATATTAGAGCGCGGGTTATGCGTGATATTAACTGTGCAACGTGTTTTCTTGGGAAAAAAAGGAAGGAAAGGAATTTAGACTTATATTAGGGTTTAAACTCCTCTACTATATAAAGAGGGAATTCTTTTCATTTTTGGGTCACTGTTAGCATGCATATCAAAGCAATACAGTTTATTTTGTCTTTTAGTAAACACTCAAGTGTTCTTCAAGTTGTTCATCCATTAAGTTGCTACCGAGCTCCATTCCGAGGACACGATTGGAACCGATCTTTTTAGATCTAACGCCAGGCTTAATTAGTTTGTCATATTTGGTTTGATCGTTTTGTTTTTCTTTAATTCAATTACATGATGTTCTTTAGCTATTCGTGTTAAATTAAATTACGTATTCTTTAAACCGCATACAAATTTAATTGTTACTCATTTTAAGAGTAAACATATATATATATATTCAACAAGTGTGCCAGTGGATTGCTTCCTCATTTGGTAATGCATATGTTCCTTACAGTAAGGTAAGAAAAAATATGGAGCAATGTTGTCATGTCGCATTAACCAGATTTAGGAATATTTCTCTATAAATGATCGTATGACGAGACATCATTGATGAAGAAAGAATGGAGCAAAGTTCTTCCCAGAGGTGATCATTCTCTATCAGACACGAGCGGAAAAACAAAACATAAAAAGGAATATATATATATATATATATATAATATATATATATATATATATATATATATATATATATATATATATTCGAAATATACGCAATCCAGTTTGATTGCTAAACTGTCCGCAAAAAGAAAAGAGTATAATATCCATGATTCTCCATGACTTTCATTTCAGTTTCCACCTCCTAACCCCTTTCTTCCCAAGAAGGGCCAGCTTATTGAATGCAGAGAAATTATATATTGAACAAGATGAAATAAATCATAAAAAATATTAGGTACTAAGTTTTTTATGACTTCTAAGCTTTATGTAATTCATTTTGGGAAAGGCTACAAAACCGTACTTAAAGAAAGGGATGTTAATGATGGTTTCTCAAAAATAACTTAAACATATTGGTTAGAAAATATTGTACTATAACATCAAACCACTTTGTTTTTTATTTGTAATAATCTCGAATTCATGAGTTTAGAAGTAGTTTAATTTTGAATTTATTTCAAAAATGTAACACTCTATACCAAAAACGATCGAAATAACTAGAGTTAAGGGTTGTATATAATTTTTGATGGGGAAAAATTGGTGGTTAGATAACGAGGGAAGGAAGTGGGGGTGATGTGGAGAAGAATGACATATATCATATAGGCAATTAAGAAAATACAAAACTGAGATTAAAGATTTGAAGACATGAGTAGAACCCATAAAACCACGCGTGACCCATGTGTTTTCATTCTTTGCTTAGTTGTGTTCCCACTTCAACTCTTATTAACAATAATAAACAATGTCCCAAGATTAGAAAGCAAGGGGGATGCTTTAAAATAAATTTAAAAAAAGAAAGACGGGATGGTATTTAATTAATTGATCACGTGTTGTTTAAAAAGGGATATGTCTTTTAGAGGCTATAATTAAACAACAATGTTTAAGTAATTATAACAACAACAACAACAACTACCCAGTATATTCCCATCAGGTGGGGTCTGGGGAGGGTAATATGTAGACGAGCCTTACCCCTGCCCGAAAGGGCAGAGAGGCTGTTTCCAATCGACCCTCGGCGCATAGGATCAAATGAAAAGCTGCATTAAAACAAAGACAAGATTAGAAACAAAGGCAAGACAAAACAAAATAATAAAGCATAAGTAATCCCGCAGAAATAATGTAAATAATTATGTAAACATAAGAAACATAAATACAGTCGCATGCAATAATAACAAGCAGAAACTACCATACTAACAGCCATAAGGGGACATAAGCTAAAACACTAATCATCTATGAGTGACCCTACTATCCCACACCCAACCCCGGAAGAGGCGTACGAAGAACTCTATGAGCCCCTAGCCTACAACCCTGATTCTAGACCTCCAGACTCCCATATCAAGGGTCATGTCCTCGGTAACCTGCATTCTAGTCATGTCCTACCTAATCACCTCTCCCCAATGCTTCTTAGGACTCCCTCTCCCTCGCCGACCACCAACAATCTCCAGCCGCTCGCAGCTCCTCACCGGGGCATCGGGACCCCTCCTCCGTACATGCCCGAACCACCTCAGCCTCGCTTCCCGCATCTTCTCGTCCACCGGGGCCACCCCTACCTTCTGTCGAATAACTTCATTCTTGATCTTATCTAGCCCGGTGTGCCCACACATCCACCTAAGCATCCTCATCTCCGCATCCTTCATTCTCTGAACATGAGGGTTCTTCATGGGCCAGCACTCCGCCCCATACAACATCGCAGGTCTAACCACGGCTCTGTAGAATTTCCCCTTGAGTTTGTGTGAAATTTTCTTGTCACACAGGACCCCTGAAGCAAGCCTCCACTTTGACCACCCCGCTCCTATCCGATGGGTGACGTCCCCGTCAATCTCTCCGTCCCCCTGAATCACAGACCCAAGATATCGGACACTGTCCCTCTTGGCGATGGCCTGAGAACCAAGCATCACTTCCCTACCTACCCCACTCGGCTCGTCGCCAAACTTGCACTCCAGATATTCTGTCTTAGATCTGCTTATTTTGAAATCCTTAGACTCGAGGGTCTGTCTCCATACCTCTAACCTTTCACTAACATTGGCCCTCGTCTCGTCTATCAATATTATATCATCAGCAAAGAGCATACACCATGGTACATCCCCTTGGATATGTCGGGTTAGAGCATCTATCACTAAGGCGAACAACAGGGGGCTCAGCGCCGATCCTTGATGGAGCCCTATTACCACAGGAAAATGGTCTGATTTGCCACCTACCGTCCTAACCCTAGTCTTAGCTCCATTATACATGTCCTTGATTACTCTGATATAGGCTTCTGGCACACTCTTCGCCTCCTAGTACCTCCATAGCACCTCCATCGGGACCTTGTCATACGCCTTCTCCAAGTCGATAAGCACCATATGAAGGTCCTTCTTCTTATCCCTGAATTGTTCCGCCAGCCGCCTGACTAGGTGAATAGCCTCTGTGGTGGAGCGGTCCGGCATGAAACCGAACTGGTTCCCAGATATAGTTGTCGCCTCCCTCACCCGCGCCTCAATCACCCTCTCCCAAACCTTCATCGTGTGGCTTATTAATTTGATGCCCCTATAGTTGTTGCAGCACAGGATGTCCCCATTGTTCTTGTACAAGGGCACCACTGTACTCCACCTCCACTCATCCGGCATCCTTTTAGTCTTGAAGATCGCATTGAACAGCCTAGAGAGCCACTCCCCTCCAGATTTACCCATCCACTTCCAGAACTCCACTGGGATCTCGTCAGGCCCGGTCGCTCGACCCCTACTCATCCTACGCAACGCCCCTAAGACCTCCTCCACCCCTAATGCGCCTGCAGTACCCAAGGTCTCTATGTCGCACTGAATGCCCCAGCTCCCCTAGCTCTATGTTCCGATCCCCCTCTTCGTTAAGAAGGTCCCGAAAGTACGCCTTCCACCTCTGTTTGATTTGCGATTCCCCCATCAGAACTCTACCATCCTCGTCCTTGATACATCTGACTTGGTCTAGATCACGAGCCTTCCTTTCCCTTACTTTTGCCAACCGGAATAGCTTCTTATCCCCACCTCTCTCCCCTAGTTCCTCATAGATGCGACCGAACGCTGCATTTTTAGCTTCCGTGACTGCCATCTTAGCTTCTCTTCTCGCCTCCCTGTAGATCAACCTGTTCGCTCTCCGCTCCTCCTCGCTTGTGCTCCCTGCCAACCTAGCGAACGCCGCCTTCTTCACCTCCACTTTTCTTTTGACTACCTCGTTCCACAACCAATCACCCTGATGTCTGCCTGAATATCCCTTTGCTACCCCGAGCACGTCCCGTGCTACCCCCCTAACTAAGTTCGCCGTCACTGTCCACATAGCGTCCGCTTCCCCATAACTTCTCCAAGCTCCGCCCTCCACTAACCTCCTTCCCAACTCCTGGGCTTTCTCCTTAGACAAAGCTCCCCATCTAATCCGCGGTTGACCCCGGGCGCCCCTCCTCTTTTTCTTCACCCAGAGATCGACATCCATTACAAGTAGTCTATGAAGAGTTGAAAGAGACTCTCCCGGAATAACCTTGCAGTCCTTGCACAAACCCCTATCGCTCCTTCTGATGAGGATGTAATCAATCTGAGTCCTCGCCGCCGATCTCTTGAAGGTGACCAAATGCTCCTCCCTCTTGATAAAAATGAGGCATAGTACCCTTCACTCTACCATTTTTTGTAAATCATTTATTGCTAAATAAAAATGTCGAAGATTTGTAATGGAATATCTTATATCGAGTATATAAAGGCATTAAAAATGATTTATTAAAAGTTGCTTTTTCTTTAATGTTGGAGATATGAAATAATGATTGTTTAGTTGGTGGTATTTAGTTATAATAATTGGTGATGAGAAGAAAACAGATGGGGGAAATAATGGGCAAAGTTAATTAAATCCAGCTCTTAAGCTATTGCAAGTGGAAGAAAATATGATACTTTGGTATCATTGTGTATCTTAAAAAAGCTAAAATTCTGCCCAATGCTTAGAAAGTAGGCACACTGAAAGAATTTCGTTCTCACGTAAGCATGAGACCAGTGCCAATGTAAAACCAAGAAAACTTTTATCTTGCTTCCACCAATCATTAGGCTTAGTTTTTTATTTCTTTTCTTGTTTTCTTTCTTCACGTATTATGTGTGCTACTATTTTTTATTTATCCAAAAAATAAGCAGTCCCTTAAACTTGTCAAGATTTCATTTAAACATCTAAATTTTGAGATTACACCTATTAAATAATCAAACTGTCGATCCTACTGTGCCTATTAGACACAACTATCAATTTTCCATAAAAATACAGTGCGTATAATTCCCACACAGTGCGTATATATCGTAGACAACTATTTTCTCCACATATAGTAGACAACTATTTTTCTCCACATTGTCTTCTTCATTCACCTACCACTGCACCCATCGCTAATCAGCATCGTCTGAAACTGAAGTGCTAATAAATTGGATGCAAACAATTTTTTAATGTTAAAAAAAGTTATTTTTATACATATTTTCCAGTAATTTATTGTGAATTAAGTTAACGGAATATTTTCCGTTAACATAATTCGCAATAAATTACTGTGAATCCATTAAAAAAAATTAAAATGCAATTTGCAGTAAATTACTGTGAATAACCTTTGAAGGAGGTGTCTCAAAAATCTGGGCCAGACAATTTTTAAAAGTGTATTTCGCGGTAAATTATTGCGAATTATCCTAATTCGCAGTAATTTACTGCGAAATGCTCTTTTAAAAAAAACTATTCGTCTTCCATAACCGAGACATCCACCATTTTCAACTAAAAAAGTACTTTATCCCCTCGCTCTGGTCCCCCCACCCCCATTACGTTTATAAAAAAAGATTCGGCCCCACCCGTCCCATAAAGAACAAGGAGTGTAGGTCGCACACACAAAAGAAGGTTTTGATTTCGTGTTTCGGCTAAAAAAAATTCGAATTCAAAAAATTTACATCGAGGTATTTCAATTTACTTTATTGCTAAACTCATATATTTATGCATATTAATATTGTTTAGTATGTTTACATGTAAATTTATGTTATGTTTGTGTTCTTTAATATATCCGGAATGATATATTTGATACCCGAATTTATGTATTATATCAGATTTATATACCTGAAAGTATGTTATCTTTTGTGATAAATACAGGGCTTTGTAGCGCAGTAAAATATAGTGACTTTTAGCGTAGTAAAATATAGTGACTGTAGCGTAGTAAAATATAGCCTTTTAGCGAAATAAAATATAGCATTTTAGCGTAGTAAAAATGTAGAGCTTTTTAGAGCCTTGTACCATAGTAAAATATAGAACCTTGTAGAGTAGTAAGGATAATTCGATGCTGCGGGGCCTAAAAATGAAGCTTTGAACCCATACATAATTATTCTCTCCAATTCAAAAATTTATAATAAAGTAAAAAAATTCTAAAAATATTGAAATTGATAATTATAATAATTAACGATAACTCGGTGGTACCTTGCAAAAAAATAAAGTATGAAACCCTTACATAATTATCCTCTCCAATTCCTAAATGAAGTCTCAAACACATATATAATTATTCTCTCCAATACTAATCATAATTTTTAATTTAAATCAGTAAGGTAAGAAAATTCTAAAAATATTGAACCCATACATAATTCGGTGTAAATACATAACTATTTACATAACTAAATCAGGTCTGGAGCCAATATTAATCATAATTAATTATTTAATTTATTATACCAACACAATCAATTAATTATGCAGAACAATTTTATTTTAATTGCATTTGAACAGCAATTTAACTTGTAAAGTACATCAGAACCACAAACATTTACAACTTAAAACAATAACAAACAGTAGAACTAACGAAATAACTTGACAAAGGAAACATGAAGATTCACTAACGAAATCACTTAACATGTCATTCTTTAGGAATGACCGAGTAGTATTCTCTCCTTCATCAAAAATAACTTCTTTCCGACCTTCTTTTTCTCTTTTCCCATCTCCTCTATTTTCTCCTTCAAGTCTTCAATTTCTTGCTTGGATTGGCGCTCTATATCGCACTGGTCTGTACACACTCCATGAAGATAGTACAACTTGTCTCTATAGTATTTTTGGTCACATGGTTTATCAACTCATACCTTAAAGTTGCATATAGGTACGTCGGCTGGCTATAAAACTTGTTCAAAAAACCCCGATAGCGTCGGCCAGCTTCTTCCTAATCACTATACATTATGGTTTTAGCTCCACATTCGCACTTCGTGGGACGAAGGGGGCGCTGAGACATCTCTTGCAGGAAACTTTTGGTATATTGAAAAGCTAGATGATAGGTTGTTGTTAAGTGTTGAAAATAACTTGAAGGCGCTTTTTTATTTATAAGGAATAAGTTCCAACAATACGTAGTACTATACCCGAATTCCATGCATATTTTTCGAGAAAAAAATTGCTTTTCCACATGGGTTTAAACCTTTTCAAAATGACATAACAACTCAACATACGTAGTATTATATTACGAATTTCATGCATATTTTTCGGAAAGAAATAGCTTTTTCCACGTGGGTTTAAACCTTTTTAAAATGACATGACAACTTAACAATACGTAATAATATACTACGAATTCCATGCACATTTTTTTGGAAAAAATAGCTTTTTCCACTTGGGTTTAAACCTTTTCAAAATAACATCACAATTCAACAATACATAGTATTATACTACGAATTCCATGCACATTATTTGGGAAAAAATAGCTTCATACATTAATACTAGTGTTTTTATTTAAACAAGTTAACAAAAATACAACACTACAAACATAAAGATCCAAAACAGTAGAAATAGTACAAACATTCAGAAAGGCAAACACTAAAAGAGAATTTTGATTATTGTTAGGTGAATAAAATAAGTAGCGTACAACCGTTATTTATAGTCAAAATCTCATACAATACGCAGTAAAATACTGCGAATTACTTTAAAATAGCCTTTTAGCATAGTAAAATATTGAGCCTTTTATCGTAGTAAAATCAAGCTTGTAACCCAAATATATTTATTCTCTCCATTATTAATCATAATTATTATTTTAGTCATAATTAATTATTTAATTTATTAAACTAACACAACCAATTAATTTTTTTATATTATAGTAAACGTCATGGCCTTTCCTCCGCATGCGCATCCTGGACCTGCAGAGGATCAGCTATTAGTGCTGCAGGGCGAACATAGGTCCTCCTATGTGTGGGAGGGACAGCTGTCGGAGCAGGCTCTCCAGCCCAGGAGACCTGATGATCTTTGGGATTTTATTGTTGGCTATCCTTTACACGAGCGCGTAGTACACCTCCTCCAGAATATGGGATTATATACCATTTTTGAGCTAGGACGGATGCAGCTTGATTGGTCGCTCATCACGGCCTTGGTAGAGCGGCAGCGACCGGAGACGCATATATTTCATTTGCCCATAGTAGAGGCTATTATCACATTGGAGGATGTCCATGTGTTATACAGAGTGTGTATACAGGAACGCGCCTTGACACTGCCCGACTACGTTAGAGGAGCGTCACGAGCATGGGTCCGGTGGTTGATATATGCGGGCTTCTCCCTCAGCTGCAGGTGACAAAATTTTTGAATACTTTTCAATATTGTTAAATGACACGTAAGTATTACATCAACATTTTATATTAGGTTTGGGCCTGACAGCGAATCATGCCATTGTAGCCAGATATACCAGTAATTCTGCCCGGTCAGCATTATTTATTTCTCCCTCTAGCTATCAGGTGGATTGAGTGGCATTGGCTATACCGAGGGAATGAGGCTCGCCATAAATTCCCGCTCCTCAGAGATGTCTTAGATATGTTGGTGGACGGACAGGTAAATATGTACCTACAGTTTGTTTTTTTTAATTGAGTTGTGTTTTGCATACTAAAATTTACGTTATTATTTGGCAGTTCATCTGGATGCCATACATCATCGAGTTGCTTGATGCGCTACCAGCTTGTTGCTCATTCGACCGGCTTATTTGGAGCACCTCCGTTTCGATGATATTCTGGGATTACATTGAGTACCATGCCACGGAGCTTGTCCTTCGACAATTTGGCCAGCCCCAGACTATACCGAGGGAGCCTATATGGGTTGCTACTTACTATCAGGGCGACAATCGTGGCAACATGGACGGGCAGTATACGAAGTGGCTACAACAGCAGATAATTGGTTGGGATGAGCGAGCTGAGCGTATTCCGCCACCACCTATGATATTCCAGGAGGGCATTATTCATCTGTATCTTGAGTGGTACCACCGTCAGACACGACTGATGATCGGGAACCCTCTGCATGTACTAGGCGAGCGTTACAAACCATACGTCGGGAGTCACGAGGCACTGATATGTTTTTTTTGCTTGTTAATATGATATAATATTGATATAGGATTATTTAATTACTACTTTAAATGTTTCACATGCTATTAGTCATTATCGCTTCTACCAGTTGGGACAGCAGATGCAGCAGCGTAGCGACATACCTGAATTTATTGACTTTGGCCGGCAGGTAGAACAGATAGCTCGCATGACGCTGTTGTAGGTGAGAGATGCCGAGAGTTTGGATCACGAGGCTCAGCATGCAGCGCCAGAGGCGTACTAGCGGGGTAGGCCAGTCCCACGAGCAGGTGTACCCCACGAGCGATGGGTGCTAGACGAGGTCGCGGGGGACGACGAGGAGGTGGTTAGCAAGGTGGCGTTGAGGTACCTGTTGACCCACCTGCAGAGGGACATGACGAGGCCCTTAGGCTTGAGGGGCTTGGAGATGATCAACAAGATTATATGCCTCAATGCAGACGAGCCTTCTAGTAGCATGCCTTCGAATAGCCTTCAGTTATCTTTGCCAGTATCGTAGGTCACCTCGTCAGGAACGTTGTCGATCATAGGTACATTTGACGCGGATGTAGATCGGTAATTCGCATGCCCATCTTCCGCAGCTGACGATCGACCGATCCGGGACGTGGATGGTGGCTACAGATTGAGCTATCCCCCATCCCTAGCGGTTCAGGTGCAGCTATCGCAGGCGGCGGTATGTTTGTATTATATTAAAATTTCAATTTGTTTTCTTTTCCATAATATGGCATCAATGATTAATTTTTAATTTTCTTATGAAATCTTCATCCCAGCCCACTTCGAGGCAACTACAGTAGGTGATGAGCACATCACAGATGCATATACCCAGGAGGACGACGAGACCATGGTGATAAAATAATTTATTACTTAACACATATATAAAATTAATACTATTTTCATATACTAATTTGTAACTTGTTTTGCAGGTCGTTGACGGCCCTGTGTTCTATTCTTCTGATCCTGCCAGTCGGTGTCGATGCGGCTACACATCCTTTCATAAAGAATGGGCTAGATGACGATGATCCAGATAGTGTATCCAACCGATGGGGGATGCGACTCATGACAACGGCGACACTAAAGCATATTGGCAGCGGGACGCATTAGTTTGTAATATATGTAAATAGTGCATTATGTAAATACCGTTAATAATTATATTTCTACAATAATTTTATTTTAATTGCGTTTAAACAACAATATTACTTAAACACTACATCACAACACAAACATTGAAAACCTAAAACAAAAACAAACAGTTGACCTAACGAAATCACTTGAGAAAGGGAACACGAAGATACATTACAACACTCAACACGTAAGTGCCATCACTTAGTTACTACCGCCTAGTAATCTCTGCTTCATCTTCTGGAACGTTTTCCTCAATTTTTTATTCTCTTCTTTCACCTCCTTGTTCTTCGCCTTCAAATCTTCAATTTCTTGCCTAGATTAGCGCACTATTGTCCACTGGCTCGTACACACATCATGAAGATAATATATCTTTTCCTTGTAGTATTCTTGATCACATGGTTCATCAACCCATACCTTAAAATTGCATATAGGTACGTCTGCCTGCCTATAAAATGTGTACATACAACCCCAAAAGCGGCGTCCAACTTCTTCCCAGTCATCATACATCATGCTCTTTCTTCCACATTCGCAATTTGGGGCACAAAGGGTTCGTTCAAACATTTCTTCAACAAAGTCTTGGTTAATGGAAAAGCTCGGATAACAAGAATCCGCTCTTTATTTATAGGGAATAAGTTCCAACAATATGCAGTAACATACGACGATTTACATGCACATTATTTAAAGAAAAAACTGTTTTTTTCACATGGTTTTCCCCCTTTTGAGAACGACATGACATCTCAACAATACACAGTAATATACGATGATTTACATGCACATTATTTAAGGCAAAAACTATTTTTTAAACATGGTATTCCTCCTTTCAAGAATGACATGACAGCTCAACAATACGCAGTAATATATGACGATTTACAGGCACATTATTTAAGGCATAAATAGCTTTTTTTACATGATTTTCAACCGTTTCAAAACGACATGACATCGCAACAATATGCAGTATTATACGACGACTTACATGCACATTATTTAAGGCAAAAATTATTTTTTTACCTGGTTTTCCACCTTTTGAGAATGACATGACTGCTCGATAATACACAGTATTATACGACGATTTACATGGACATTATTTAAGGCAAAAATACCTTTTTCACATGGTTTTCATCTGTTCCATAACGACATGATAACTCAACTATGCGCAATATTATACGACCATTTACATGTATATTATTTAAGGCAACTTATAACAATATTTGAACAATATTTTTATTTAAAACAGGTAAACACAAACACAAACACAATAAATATAAAGACACAAACATTACAAGTGATAAAAACGCCATACAAGTTAAACATAAATTTAAACTACTATGCTTATCACGTAGAAGACAATGCTAAATCACGATCCGCTTCCTGCAATTCTCTCCAACCACTCGAGTTGGTCTTCCAATCTTTTTTTCTCTTCTTGTACCTCATTAATTTGGCCTTAAACTCATCAATTTGTTGGTTTGCTTAGCGCTCGTGCATCACTTGCCTAGTACACATACAATGAAGTTTGTAAATTTCTTTTTGTAGCACTTGATTCTGCACTCTTCATCAAATCATAAATAAAATTCACATGTGGGCTTGTCTGGTTGCTCGTCAAGCTTGTTCGTACAACCCGAGTAGCGGCGTCCACCATCTGGAAACGACTTGAACAAACTGCATTTTTCTTCGGAGTAGCACCTTGGGACTTAAAGGGGTTGTTCAGACATTTCGTACAAAAAAATTGTGTTACTTGTTAAGTGCAAAAAAAGTAGCGTGCACCAGTTATTTATAGTCAAGATTTTATATAATGTTCAGTATTATACTGCAATTTACGTATTCAATTATTCTAAAAAAATTGCTTTTTCACATACGGTTTTCAGCTTTTGCAAACAACATGACAACTCAACAATACGTAGTATTTCATTGTGAATTACATATTT
Source organism: Nicotiana benthamiana (assembly GCA_034376525.1). Lineage (NCBI taxonomy): Eukaryota > Viridiplantae > Streptophyta > Magnoliopsida > Solanales > Solanaceae > Nicotiana > Nicotiana benthamiana. Next base: position 123,361,738 of record CM067339.1, read on the forward strand.
AGCTTTTCACATGCTTTTCCAACACAAAAAAGCTTAATATTGGAACAACCATAGCAAAATATAATGTTAAAAAATAAGATGTAATTTGAAATTTTCTTTTATTTCATATTAATTAAAAGTTACGCAAGTACAAACATGCATTTAAATAGAAAAATTCAAAATGAAATACTCGAGGTTTCCTTGATAGTTGGGTATGTTAGACAAACTTGCACCGGGATAACCACCGCCTCGCACACTAGTTGAATGACATTTACGACGGTCGTGTCCTGTTTGCGATCATATGCCACATTTACGCACATAAACTATGTCACCAACATCCATTTGATTTGGTATGCACGTTCTCTTTTTCACTTACAGCTTGCGCAAATAGTCCTTGTTACGTACCATCTTAAAAGGTTCCTGCGGCCAATAATGCTCAGCACCTAATGGCTGCAACTTTCTGCTATATGTGCCTAAATATGCAGCAACACTATATTGCCTATCAATATAGTTTGTTGCCCCATATCCAACTTACTGAAAGCACTTCAACACATGCGCGCACGGCATGTGGTAGATGTTCCATTCTACACAGGAACACGACCTTCTATTTTCATTCACCGTATGTAGATTATTGCCACGGTGTCCGTTGATAGTTGTTTAACTTAAAAAACACCCCGTTCATGATCATACTGAAGAAATTAATGCCACTGTGATCGCCTCTTAGTCCTTCCAAATCTTCTCATGGGTATCGTAATAATTCACACCCCGGTCCATCAATAGTGTGGTAGCTGCATTCCTTTCGACAAACCTCTCCGCGCTCTATTTGAATGCCATGGCAATGAAAGGCAGTCCATGGGCAGATTTTAGCAAGCCGTTGAATGAATTCGACATGTTTGTAGTCAGGGCTCCCGATCGTCTGCCGCCATCACCATGCAATGTCCACATGTGAATCTCATGCCCCATCAACAAAGTATAGGCTGTTGGTTCTATCTACCGGATCGCTTCCATGCGCCTAGTGAATTTCCATTATTGGTGCTCAGTTGCAGCTATCCATATTAAGTCATGCAAGGTCTTGTTAGGAAATTTCTTCTTAAAATTGGCCTTCAGGTGCAGCACACAGTAAGGATGGTATGCATATGATTTCTGCCATGCAGGCAAGTGACGCACAAAACTTAAAATACCACCATGCCGATCACATATTAGACAAATACCTGAATGTTGTTTGACAACGTGCTGCTTCAAGTAGTTCAAAAAAGCGTCCATGTTTCTTCGCATTCATTAGCACATATGGCAAAATCTAATAGAAATATTTGCCCGTTGGCATCTATAGCAACTGCAATAAAAAACTTAATATCATACTTTCCATTGACATGAGTATCGTCTTTGGAAATAACAAGATGACAATGCACAAAACCATCAATTGCCGGTTTAAATGACCAGAACACATAGTTGAAAATATATTTAGGTCTGTCTGGACTCCGCTCATGCCTCCATTCAACAACAGTGCCGGGGTTAAAGTATTACAATGCGGTCATGTACCTGGGCAGAATTGAAAAGACATATCCCAGTCACTATAAATAAGTTCAAAGGTACGTTTGCGACCGAGATATGCCTTTATTTTAATTACAGTACAACCATACTCCTGATGGAAGACCGTAATAAACTCTTTAATCTTGAACCTAGTGGACACCTCCAAATATGGAATCAAGACAAGAGAAATCAAATTGACATCCAAGTTGAAGTGATTCTCATTGTATGTGTTCATTTCACATCTGTGCTCGCTAATAAATTTACCTACTTTCCACAAACCTGATTTCTTCTTGGTGGCACGCAATATCTACTGACAACCCATAAAACATCTATGACATACAGCCTTCCATTTATCCGTAGTTGACTCATGTACTGTCATCTCACGGCACTCTTTTATGCTGTAAATTTTTACAGTCCTAATTAGGCGAGCTTTATCATGGAAATACATGCCCTTAGTCAGAACAGATGGCCTGGACTCGTCCCACATTTGTGACCGAAATTCATTATCATCCCTTGTGAGTGCATCCACGTTCGACATGCTTGGAAAATTATCAACGTAGGGGATATTCTAGTCACAAAATGGAACGTGGGACTCGTACACTCTAGGTCATACAGGAGGTGGAAGAACATGCTCCCTTGCCGGTTCAGTTTCAACATTCACTTCTTCCTCCTCATCACCAACCTCAAAAGGGAAGAGTGTGTCATCCCCAGACTCATCTACATTATTGTCATAGTCACTATCATCTTCCTGACTCAGCGCATCTGCCAAATCACGAGTAAATACATCATCTATGGGAAGCTGTGTGAGGTCAGGAACTTCAAGAAACTGGTTTTTACTGCACAAAAAGAACAAAAACATAAGTTACCTAATACTCCGGAAAAATACTGTAGATATAGCTATATCACTTTACTTACAAATCGTATTGTCTTGACATTTCTTGTTGGTGATGACTCCCGGATGGACCACCATGGTCCAATACTCCAGAACAAGGTATATTCCAACTAGGGGTCGACTCATAACTCATAACTCATAAAATTCATATCCGGATGGTACATTCTATGAAAAATATGACCGTTAATACAAATCCAATACAATTGTAAAATAAATAGCGCTAAAACGTAGCAAAATTGAAGTTTACCAGTACTCTTGTTGATAATATAAAGTCGATAAATTATTTTGTGGCTGCTCATTCGCTGGTGGTGACAAGTTTAAATCAAGGCAAGGTCTTTCTTCACCAATCTTTCCGGCAAAAATTGCTCCAAAATAACCACCCGATGACTGGGGGTTATACATGCTATGCACGCCCTCTTACACCTTGACGTATATTTCTAATAAGTTTATAACAATAAATTCCCTATATTCCTCCGGAATCCGCAAAAATCTCTAGGAGTATCATCATCCTCGATGTTAAACTCTGAATAATAAGCAAACCCATGCGGAGTAACTGAATATAGAAATCTACCATTTACTTTGAAGTTAACCAAGCGCCTCCTCTCACTCATTTTTTTACGTAACAACGATACCAATGTATCATACTCCATATTAAGTTGTAATTTAACGTGACACTAAGGAGGTGAGTTGTACCTCACAGTGTTATTCTCCAGCACGACCTCACCACCCCAATATAGAGAAACCCTTATTTTTTGCACTTCAAACATTGTAAAAAAGATTGATAAGAAGAAGAGAGAATTTTTTGAATGAATGTTCATGAAAATAAAACACCTATAAATAAGGCAAGTCCGAGCTCGGGGCATAGAATTTTTCAAATGAATTTGCAATAAAATAATGTGTTTTATATATTAAAATTATTGTTGTTTTGTTTGTTAAAATAATTAGGTGGTGCCAAAAATAAAGAGGTAATTCGCAGTAAATTATTGCGAATTAGCAATTCGCAGTAATTTACTGCGTATTGTCTCTTTTTTTTAGCCTATCACAGGTACTTAATAAAAATATTAATTTAAAGGTAATTCACAGTAATTTACTGCGAATTATATTTTTAAATTTTTTTTAATGAATTCGCACTAAATTACTGCGAAGCATATATATATATATATATATATATATATATATATATATATATATATATATATATATATATATATATATATATATATATATATATATATATATATATATATATATATATATATATATATATATATATATATATATATATATATATATATATATAAGTAGCTTTTTTTAACATTAAAAGAGTATTTTAAGTCCAATTTATTAGGACTCCTTCTTTATTTACTACCACCTTAAGTCCATAACCACTACCTTACTTCACCAAAAGGTATTATTTTGTTAAATTCTTGATTGGCCACATAAATCAATGTGGACAAACTTGTTAGGATTTATGCCCTTCACTAGAGGGGGAGGGTGAATAGTGAGGCACGAGAATGTCGGTAAAATTTGCGGAATTAAAATTGCAGGAGTAAAGTAAGTGCATAAAGTAAAAGTGTAAGGAGAGGACACACCGATATATACTGGTTCGCCACACCGTGAGGTTATGTCCAGTCTCTCGAGAGACTTTCTCGAGTTTCAACTAATTCCGTTAAGCTTACGGGTGCTCAACAAACCGTTACACTTGCTCGTCGATGTACGCTCTACAAGACTTCACCTTGCTCGTGGATACCGCACCACGAGACTTCCGCTCAAGGATTCCTCACCTCAAGACTTCACACACTAAGATTGAGGGTACTTAGCAAACCCAATGCTCAATGAGAAGATATGGTCTTCTCAAGAACCTTTCTCTTTTACAACAAGAACTCTCTAGGAAGAGTAGATAAAGAGATATAATATATGCTCTATGAACAACACAAAGTTGTCTCTTAAATGGCTCAACAAAAGCTCTAAATGTGATGCACAAATATTATTAATATGTTAATGAATAATGAGAGATGTTGTTCTTACTAAATAAGCTCCAAAGGCCTCTATTTATAGGGTGTGGAGGTTATATGTCCGTTGCTTAATAGTCAATCACTGATTGCTGATTTTACGCCAGAATAATCGATTATTGTATGTACATAATCGATTATCTTCTTAACGTTCAAAAAAACTAGACGTTGGATGGCAACAAATAGTAGGATAATCGATTATGCTATTGAGATAATCGATTATCTTACTTCTCTGGACTTTCCAGTTTTAAGCTGGGAATGAAGATAATCGATTATCTCATTGTGATAATCGATTATGTAGCCATTCTGGAATTTCCAGTTTTTGCTGGAAACTCAACATAATCGATTAACACATAAGGATAATCGATTATCTGGCTGTTCTGTCCAGAATCGAAAACTTACTTCAAAAACCATTTTGGTTAAAATGAAAACGTTGAAAATCATTTTGTTTGAAGTATATCAAAAATGTTTATGATGATTATGATTTGATAAAATGATTTTATGCATATTTATGATGACCTATGTTGAGCCAAAAGACGAGATAACTTAAACGTTGCTCTTACATTGGTTCTACCTAACGACCTACGCCTTGGGTCTTCGGTCTTGAACTTTTGAGCTCGTCTTGGTTTGTCTATGCAATCCCTTCATCAATATGCTTCTTGGCATTCAATCTTCATTTGTTTGATTTATCATAATTGATTTGTCAACCATCTTGATTGTTTGCTAATGCATCTTCATTGTTTGTCATACAATATCGTTGTTTGACAATTGACTTCATTGTTTGTCATTATCAAAACCTATACTTGGAAATCATGCTAATACAACCAAAGCACACATATCAAAGATATCAATGATTTCCACCAATTTTCCCCTTTTTGATAATGACAAACAATAGGAGATATGCATATCGGATTCCCCCTAAAACCATGGTATATCTCAACACATAAGTCATTCAAACTATTCCCCCTTAATTGTGTATTCCCCCTCAAATAAGGCATACTAGAAGGTAGAGACATTCCCCTTTATTAGATGCATATCGCCTAAGTTCTTCCCCCTTTTGGCATTAGCAAAAAGAGAGTATAGAAAGGCTACTTTCCCCTTTTGACACTTCCCCCTTTTGGGTATACAAATGTCAAAAATAAAATAGGAAAGACAATGAGGAATATGCATGATGAAGATTGCCCAAATAACTAAAAATCATACCAATTTTTAGAAAAAAAAACATAACAAACATATCAAATGTTATTGTTAACAAAATGATACCAATTGTTATTGTTAGCAAAACATATTACATATTTCCATATCAACTGTTAATTTTTAACACAAACAAGAGTTATAATCATAAAAACATGAATCATTCATTATTTAAAAAATATACAAACTGTTAACACATATCGACTCTTAGGCTTTTATCAAAAAATGATAACTAACCGAAATTCCCCCTTGAGGCAATATGGTTTCGTTATTGGTGCATCTACTACAACTTGTAGTCTTCAAGCACACCTGCAAACGTACCTAAAAATAGTTTTTAGGTACCCAAACACTTTTGGGTCCTTGGGGGTTAGGCAAATAATAATCATAACCAAAAGACGAGTCTCTATGTTTAGCAAAAAATACAGGTGCTATGTGTCCTACCCGGTTGCAATAATGACATATAACGTTCGGGTTGTGCATATGTCTCGGTTGAGCCAAAAACGTTCTAGGTGATCTAAAGTCATTATTCCTAGAAGAGTTGAAATTCCTAGAGTCATTTCTAGGTGGTCTAAAATGATTCATTCTAGACTTATCAACAAAATTCCTAGAATTATTTCTAGGTTGTGCAACACCATTTCTATCATGATTCTTATTCTTTTTAGGCCTTTTATTCTTCCTGGGCTTTTTCTTCTTAATTCCTTCAACAGTTTTAGGATCTTCTACACTTTGTTTTTCTAGTGTGTTCCTAAGTTCTATGTTCTCTAATTTCAACGAATCACAAGATGAACAATTAGAGCTTTGATCAATTGAAGAAGCTTCATTCATCTCCTTAATTTTATTTTTAAGATCAACATTATCATTTTCCAAAAATTTATTTTCCTCTACTAAAACTTTAATTTTAGCCTTAGCCTCTCTGGAGATTTTTGAAGTCTTTTTCAATTCACCATACAATTCTTGAAAAGCTTCTTGTAATTCTTCAAAAGAGTAAAAGTTAGAAGTACTTACCTCTTCTTGCTCGTTGGCCATGAGGCATAGGGCAGCCGTTTCATCACACGAGTTGTCCGAGTCCCATGTCACACGCCTTTGGTGTTTCTTCTTCTTCTTGTCCTTGGGTTTTGGACAATGTGACTTGGTGTGTCCTAGTTTTCCACAATTATGGCATGAAGGACTTGGTTCTTCCTTCTTAAGCTCCTTCTTCATGAACTAATAAAACATTTCGAGCAAGTCATGGGAAAGAGTATCGTCATCGCTTTCCGAATCACTTACTTCTACTCTTTTAGAAGATGAGGCTTTGAAGGCAATAACGGGACTTTTCTCATTTCCAAAAGAAGGTTTAAGAATGGTGCTCTCATAAGTTTTGAGGTTACCTCTTAGTCCATCAATTGTGACATCGGTGATTCCAACCGATTCTTGGATGGCATTGGCTTTGGAACGCCACTCGGGAGTGAGACTCCGCAGGATTTTTCGAACAAGATCTTTGTTCGAGTATACTTTCCCAAGAGCATGGAGATCGTTGATGATCTTTGAGAACCGATCAAACATTTCATCGATGCTCTCAATCTCCTTCATTCTAAAGAGTTCATATTCATGTGTTAGAATATCAACTCTTGCTTCTCGGACTTGAGGCGTACCTTCATAAGTGACATCAAGCTTATCCCACATCTCTTTGGCGGTTGTGCAGCAGGAGATCTTCCGATAGTCATCCGGGTTCGGCGCATAATACAACATATTGATGGCCTTGGCGTTGTTTTCAACCTTCTTGATGTCCTCGGCATTATATTCATTCTCCTCCTTCGGAACCATGGCTTCGCCAATTTTCTTTGTCGGCATTTGTTCACCGTTCTTGATGATTTGCCATAAGCGAAAGTTATTTGATTGGATGAAGATTCTCATCCGCTATTTCCAATATGTGTAATTGGTTCCATCAAATAGTGGAGTCCTAATGGTGGAGTGTCCTTCGCTCATCATTCCTGCGTTGAACATTCTCAACAAATATATAGAACGATCTCTCAACCGGTTAAGGTTTTTAGAGAGTTAAGCTCTGATACCAATTGTTATTTTTTTTTTAACGGGATTAGTTGAAACTCGAGAGAGTCTCTCGAGAGACTGGACGTAACCACACGGTGTGGCAAACCAGTATATATCGGTGTGTCCTCTCCTTACACTTTTACTTTATGCACTTGCTTTACTCCTGCAATTTTAATTCCACAAAATTTACTGACATTCTCGTGCTTCACTATTCACCCCCTCTAGTGAAGGGCATAAATCCTAACAAAACTCATGAAAAATATGTTCTTGAAATCGAAATAAGGACTACTAAGAAAAATAATTAGTCTAACTCTTTGGCCATACATGGCATAAGTTAATTAAAGAACTTGTATAGTAATTTTGAATATTGTTTCTGAAGAGTAATTACCTCCGATTTATTGCACCTATTTTATCGGTGTGACGAAATAGAAAAGAGAAAATCGAAGAAAGAAGAATAGGGCTGATGATTGATACCCTAGACATTTTGTGTCAAACGACTTGTATTGAAATGAATTACAACTAATACCATGTAAAAACTTAGAGGGTTCAAATAATTGCAATAATGTTGTAACAGTGTTTAATTTTTTAATTGATTTTAGACTATAACTTTCTTGTCTACTTATTGAATAGATTTTTTTATTTACAAAAGTAACAAAAATAGTTCATAACTATATACTAATTTCAGTCAAAAGCTATAATTTATATATAACTTGAATACAATTTTTTATTGGAAACATTTCATATTAGAACAACCGGGCTTTCAATTTTTCGATTTTATAGCCCATATTTTAATTTACAACCAACTAAACAAAAAATAATAGGCTAAGATTCAACATCCAACTCCAATATGTTCTCAAAATTACTAGTTAAGTTTTAAAAAAGATTCCTCAAGCTTTTAAGTTAATTTTCGGATCATTAACTGCGACTCAAATATTAGTTCAACAGACTAAATTTATTTGGGTGGTAAAAATTAAATTTTTAATAAGCTTAAATATGTGAGTTTTAATTTCGAATTTAAATATATGAGAAATTTGGAATGGGTGCTATTTAGACTTGTTAAAAATAATATAAGGAGGTCATTTAATGGAGATTTGAACTGCTTTTGAAGAAATATTACAACTGAAAATCGTGGAAAAAGTTCGTCTACAGGCGCTTGTATAAATATGTATAAAAGTTTATAATAGTATATAAGGTGTGTTTCTTCACTCATATACAAGATTATACATAATTATACAAAAACTGACTTCGTCTTCTTCCTTGCGTAATTTCTGAAATTTAACTTAAATCTTGCTTAAATTAAATTTTCAACTCCTTTTAATTTTTCAATCAATTGGAACAACACCCAATCCAAACAACTAAAACTTAAATAAAAACCCATTTTCGAAAGCAAAGTTTTGAACGGTATTTAATGGTGGACTTCAACTCTTTAATTTCTTACATCGCAACTAAGTGACACAAGAGGAGAAGCAAAAAATACAAGGTCCCTCGAAAGCATATGTGCAAAATGTAAGAAGAAGAGAAAGTGAAAGCAATGGTTGTGAGAACATACATTTAACTTCATGGCTTTTAGAAAAATGGTTGTAAGAACACAGATTTAGAATTTTGCCGATGTTTCAAAATATGTACAATGTGGGCTAGGTTAGTAAAACACAAAAATATGGGTTATCTTTTGTTATGGTGTGAAGTCGTGTGTATTTTCTTGAAATTCTTTTTTTTATTGTACAAAATACAGTTTACATACAAAATCTTTTTGTATGAATCTGGTCAAAAAATACATACAACTTATCTGTATAAGTTGTATATATTTTGTATGGCATTGTACGCCCGACATGCAAAATATATACAATTTATTTATATTTTTTTGAGTTTTAATTTGAAATTCCAACTAAAATTATCTCGAATATTCACCATTTTTTATTTAAAAAAATTGAGATATAAACTTCGAAGAATATTTTTAACTAGTTGCAAGAACACTCCATCCATACGAATAACAAATATACTAAAACCCAATTTTCAAATTCTCAATCATTTGCAATAAAATTTAATTCAAATAAATAATAATTTTGCTAAATTCGATTTTTGAATTAAAAATTTTAAAACTTTTTAATAGGTTTCAGTAGATTATTTGTTCGGAACGGATAATAATCTTACCATCTTAAAAATCACAGCTGTTAGAGAAATAATGGACAGATTAAAGCCAGTGGAGATGATCTGAAAACTTTAGCAAACAAGGCGGCAATCTGTTTGGGCAATTCATGCTTCTATCTCTTGTGAAATTAAACGTTTCCATCTTAGGACTTGTCTGCATTTATCATGAATAACATTCTAATCAATGTACTGGGGGTACATGAGTAAACTCTAAGCTTCAATGTATTCAAATACTTGATTGGTTGATTTTAAGAATATCCACGTTAAGCATAAACGGTAATTCTACAAAATCTTCTTGACATATTGAAGATCTAAATCCACTTTTATCTTATAAAGATTAGGTAAAATTCATGTTAGTAAACTGTATTTGTAAAACAATTTTGAAGATATAAATTAATATAAACAGAAATTATGATAAACAGAAATGACATAAAATAAAATGATCATAAACAATTCGAGGCCACTGAATTTACAATGACTCATTCAGGAATTTAATCCTCTTCTGGCACCTAAGGTTATGGATTATTTTCTCACAGGATAAAACGAATTATACACTGGTGTAGTGGTACTCCAAATGCAAGTGTTTCAGCGACCACAAAGATCAGTATCAAATCACACTTACCTTTTGCTTTGTTTGTATGCTAAAAATATGCAGAAGAAGGAGAGAAAACTCAAAAATTCCTAGTGAAATTCCAAGCAGAATAGTGTTGTATTTATAGCCAAAATTTGGACCGGAATCTGAAGAGGTGCAACTCTTCAGAATGGCTATTTCTGCAAAACAGCCACAACATAAATGACATTACATAAATTGCTATTTACTCAACAATAAAGAGGAAAAATTGATGGGTAGTTAATTTTTTATTACAAAAACAGACAAACGGATTGGATTTTATATTAATATTTAATATTAATATTCTGTTATTAACAAACATTTAACAACACATTGTTGTTAATATTTTACTATTAACAAATAAATTTAGTCAAAAAAGTTGATCAATCAATCATTTGACCAAATCCAAATGCAAATCCAAATCCGAAGCCGAAGCCGAGCCGAGCCGAGCCGAGCCGAGCCGAGCGACGACGACGACGGTGCGAGGCTTGCTTTCATCTCAATTCTTTATGAGCAAGAAGAGGAGCAATTGCTTATAAACCCATAAAAAAGCTCTTCCTCTTCCAATATGGGACAATATCCATATGTCAAGGGACACATTATCACTTGACTTTGTTAGAAACACGTTCTCAATGCAATATACTAAACGTGTACTCTTTTGTAGGTTTTGATGAATGACAAACGAAGCAAAAATTGATATATGACGGAATTCAAGTACAAGCACACAATGATTGCGAATAAGATTGAAGTTCAAGATATAGCTTTTAATTGTTATTGAGTTGTTTTAAATTGTAATCTCGATCCTATAACTTGACTCATAGTATGGCCTCTCTCATAAAACTATTTTCCAAAATCATGCATATTTAATTCTGTGTCAAAAAGATTTTAAATCATGCATATTTACATTAGACAAAATGTTTTCTAAACATGCCTCAAAAATCTGGGCTAAAATAATCGATTATGTACTTATGATAATCGATTGTTTCTGAACCAAGACTGCATGACAATCGATTATGAATTAATGGTAATCGATTGTGAGTAAGACAGTGAACATCAGGTTTTTCCAAATCTGCATGATAATCGATTGTGAACAAATGACAATCGATTGTTGTTGAGGTAAAGTTTTTCAATACTCAAAATAATCGATTATGAACTAATGGTGATCGATTGTGTTGAGTTGATGTCTTCCAGTGATTTTAAATTTAATTAAGTAATCGATTATGTCTTTAGATAATTGATTATCACTGAGACAGTAAGTTTTGTGATTTTCAGAAAATAACAAGTAATCGATTGTTGCAAAGGACAATCGATTGTTGAAGCTGGCCGTTGTCAAATGATTTTCAAATACCATAAGGTAATCAATTATTGATTCTAGATAATCTATGTTCTGCTTAAAATCTTGAAATGATTTTTAGAACGTTGCTGAAGTAATCGATTATTGATTTTATATAATCGATGTTTTGCTTAAAATCTGGAAATGATTTTTAGAACGTTGCTAAAGTAATCGATTATGAACTTAGTGTAATCGATTATCTGATTTTGAATATTGCCAGTAATCGATTATAGATTATGTATAATCGATTGTGAAGCGTTAAATCTGGGATTGATTTTTAAACTGACTGGCAGATAATCGATTGTTTGGTCTTAATAATCGATTATCACTGAGTAATTTCAGCAACTCTTAATTGGCAATTAGACAACGGTTGAACCAACTTTTTCAACTATAAATACAGCTTCATTTCAGTGTTTTAAACACAACAACATACACAAACTGATCATTACATTGCTATAAGCTTTCATTCAATTGTTCTTCATTTTCTACTCATTTCATAAAGCTTTTGAGAGCCATATTATTGCTTAAAGTTGTTGTGATCTTGAACATATTCTTTTACTCATATCTACTCAATAAGGAGTACTTTAGTTAAGTGAGTGTCCAAGTATTTGATATACTTGTAAGAGAATTGCAATTCTCTTGTTTCAAGGAACTTGCGTTTCCTTGGGTGAAGTCTTTGAGATTGCGATCTCCGAGCAACTGTTTGAGGCTTGTGTCCTCAAGTGTGTAACGGTTTGTTGAGCACCCTTAAGCTTAACAAGATAGTGAAAAATCTCGAGAGAGTCTCTCGGGGACTGGACTAACCACGTTGGTGGCCAACCAGTATACATCTTTGTGTAAGTTTATTTTTCTGCATTTATTTTACTTCCTGCAAAGTTTAAATTCCGCAAGAAAACGCTAAATTCTATTAATACGCTATTCACCCCCCCTCTAGCGTAAAGCGTAGTTTCTAACAATTGGTATCAGAGCCCAACTCTCTGAAAACTTAACCGTTTGAGAGAACCATCCATGGCTTCTACTCTTGACTCTTTTGCAGGAATTGAAGAAGGACAATGCTCTACACGACCTCCTCTATTCAACGGCACAAACTACTCATACTGGAAGGAGAGGATGCAAATCTTTGTGCAATCAAATAGCTTTCATTTGTGGAAAGTATTCACCAATGGAAACCAAATCCCCACCAAGAAGGTGGAAGACGAACGGGTTCCAAAGACCGAAGAGGAATATACCGCGGAGGATATTCGTAAGGTTCAAAATAATGCCAAAGCTATAAATTTATTATATTGTGCTGTTAATGCTAACGACTACAGGAAGATATCATGTTGCAAAACAGCAAAAGAAATGTGGGATAAGCTTGAAGTGACATACGAAGGAACCGACCAGGTACGAGAAGCTAAAATTGATTTCTTAACTCACTCTTATGAACTATTCCACATGAAGGAAGGAGAGAAAGTAGACGAAATGTTTGAGCGATTCTCAATGATCGTGAATGATCTACACGCCCTCAAAAAGACGTTTATGGATAGAGAACTTGTCCGGAAGATCCTCAGAAGTCTCACTCCGGCATGGCGATCAAAGGCCGATGCAATCCAAGAATCCATTGGCATCACAAATGTCACAATTGACGCATTAAGAGGTAATCTCAAAACCTATGAATCAACTATACTTAACCCGTTTGTTGATGATCAAAGAAGGCAAAGGATTGCTCTAAAGGCTAGCCAACCACAAATTGATGAGGAAGGTGACAACGAGTTTGGACTCGTTATCAAAAGGTTTCAAAAATTCATGCGCAAAGAGTATGAACGCAAGAACAAAAAGCAAGGCGATCAACTAAAATGCTATGAATGCGGAGAAACCGGGCACATAAAATCAAATTGCCCTAACATCAAAAAGGAGAAGAAACCCTTCAAAAAGCAACGTGCATACATCTCTTGGGAAGGAGATTCCGGAGATGAAGCAAGCGAAGAAGAAGACGATGAAGCAGCAAATTTATGTCTCATGGCTCAAGAAGACGGCAAAGACGAGGTAAGTCAAATCTCTTCTCAAAATTTCTTTACTCTTGATGAAATGAGAAATGCTTTTGATGAACTATATGCTGAATTTATCAAAGCTTCAAAAACTGTCAAAAGTGTTAAAGAAAGCGCTTCTCTAAAAGAAAAAGATTTTCAAACACAGCTTTCATTAAAAGAAAAAGAATTAGAAAAACTGGTTTTCGAAAATGAGAAGCTAAAAGAGGAAAACAAGTTTTATGGAAAAAGAAGTGCTAATAAACCTGAAGGTTCTACTAGAAACTGTTCTTCTTGTGTGCTTCTTAAGAATGAAGTAGCTAGACTTAAAGGCACATTAGATAAGTTTAATTCTTCGCATAAAAACTTGAATGATGTGCTTGTTAATCTAAAATCAACTAAACATGGAATAGGATTCAAGAACGAAGAAAAGGTTGGTGCTAAACCACAACAACCTAGAGCTCAACCTAGGACTAATAACCAAAATGCTTATCCTAGAAGTAGAAATCCTAGAAATAACTTGCATGTTAGACCAAATAGTGAAAATGCTAGAAGACCTAGAAATGATGCATATTTTAGGCCAAACCTTGAACAATTTAGAAGACCAAGAAATAACCCTCCACCTAGAAATAGATATTCTAGAAATGATGCATATTTTAGACAAAATTGTGAACCTCCTAGAGCTCATAATAGGAGAAACAATGGTGTTCAAAGTAGAGTAAGCAACCTTCATTCATCTAGTTACTATGTACCTAGAAAAATGCATAATCCCAACGTGACTTGTCATTATTGTAGACGTATTGATCATATTGCTCCCGCTTGCTTTACTCGTCATAGACATATAAATCAATTGCATCATTATAACATGCCTAACCCTCAAGGACCCAAGATGGCATGGGTACCTAAAGAACATTAATTTGTTTTGTAGGTGTGCTTGAAGGGATCAAGTGTACTATGGTACCTTGATAGTGGATGCTCCAAACACATGACGGGAGATGAATCCAAATTCCTTCAACTAGAGCACAAAGAAGGAGGAAGTGTCACATTTGGTGACAACAATAAAGGAAAAATCATCGGCATTGGTTCGGTCGGTAAGGACGAAAACTCCTCTATTAAACATATACTACTTGTGAAAGGTTTGAAGCATAATCTGTTGAGCATAAGCCAATTATGTGACAGGGGAAATTTTGCTCTATTTAATTCGGATGAATGCCTTGTATTTAGACGTAGTGATTTCAAGATCATACTTCGTGGTTTTAGAATTGATAATATCTATATGGTTGATCTTGCAAACTCCTCATCCGAATATGTTGATTGTTTAGTAAGCAAAGAGGATAACTCTTGGCTATGGCATCGTAGAGTAGCACACATGAACATGCATCTTTTGAACAAGCTTCTTTCTCAAAACTTAGTAGTTGGTCTTCCCAGTTTAAAGTTTGAAAATGATTCTATTTGCGATTCTTGTCAAAAAGGGAAGCAAACCAAAGCATCTTTTAAATCCAAGAATATTGTTTCAACGTCTAGACCTTTGCAATTACTTCACATGGATTTATTTGGTCCCTCTCGTATTGAAAGTCTTGGTAAAAAAAAATATGTTTTTGTAATTGTTGATGACTTTTCTAGATTTACTTGGACTCTATTTCTTGCAAATAAAAGTGATGCTTTTCAAAATTTCAAGTATTTCCTTAAGCGTGTTCAAAACGAAAAGGAATCGACCGTCACTTCGATTAGAAGTGATCATGGGGGAGAGTTTGATCACAATCTCTTTGCGGATTTTTGTGACGAACTCGGAATCGAACACACCTTTTCCGCTCCACGGACACCACAACAAAATGGGGTGGTGGAAAGGAAAAATAGGTGTCTCGAAGAGATGGCTAGAACCATGCTCGACGAAGCTAAGATTCCCAAATACTTTTGGGCGGACGCCGTGAGTACCGCTTGCTATGTTTTAAATAGAGTAGCAATTCGGCCGATACTCATGAAAACCCCATATGAACTTTATAAGGGTAGAAAACCCAACATTTCTCATTTACGTGTTTTTGGTTGTAAATGTTTTGTTCATAATAATGGGAAGGACCAATTGGGTAAGTTTGATGCCAAATCGGATGAAGGTATTTTCATTGGTTATTCCTCACGTAGCAAAGCATATAGGATCTTTAACAAAAGAACCCAAATTGTGGAGGAATCCCCTCATGTTGTGTTTTCCGAAGATAATACTCGCTTGGCGAGAAAGGAATCCGGTTTTGATCTTGCAGGTATCTTGGATAGCTTGAAAGATAAAATCCAAGAAGAACCTTCAAAGGAAAACAAAAATGAAATTGGGGAACAACCAACGGAAGAAGCGCCACAATTAGAAAAAGGAATAAATACGCCTAACGAGTGGAGAACGATCAAGGATCATCCTCTCGAACAGGTAATCGGCGATGTTGGAGAAAAGGTAAGTACCTGAAACTCCCTCAAAAACACTTTAGAACTTACTGCTTTTGTTTCTCAAATTGAACCTAAAACCATCTCCGAAGCAATTGGGGATGAATTTTGGACCTTGGCAATGCAAGAGGAGCTTAACCAATTCGAATGCAATAACGTTTGGGATTTGGTGCCAAGACCCGAAGGTCATTCTATAATTGGTACGAAATGGGTTTTTCGCAATAAACTAGATGAAAATGGTATAATCACTAGAAACAAAGCTAGGCTTGTGGCAAAAGGCTATAGTCAAGAAGAAGGTATTGATTATGAGGAAACCTATGCTCCCGTAGCTAGATTAGAAGCTATTCGTCTATTACTTGCTTTCGCCTCTTCAATGAATTTTAGTCTATATCAAATGGATGTGAAAAGTGCTTTTCTAAATGGTTTTATTGAAGAAGAAGTTTATGTCAAACAACCCCCCGGCTTTGAAGATTTTAAATATCCCGATCATGTTTTCAAACTCAAAAAGGCTCTTTATGGTTTAAAACAAGCTCCTCGAGCTTGGTATGAAAGGTTGAGTAAATTTCTTTTGGAAAATGATTTCATTATGGGAAAAGTTGACACAACCCTCTTTGTCAAGCATAAAAACAATGATATTTTATTAGTTCAAATATATGTAGACGATATTATATTTGGTGCTACTAACAATGTTTTATGCAAGGAATTTTCCGATCTAATGACTAGCGAATTTGAAATGTCTATGATGGGCGAGTTAACATTCTTTTTGGGGTTACAAGTGAAACAAATGAAAGAAGGTACATTCATATGCCAAGCCAAATATTGCAAAGAACTACTAAAACGCTTTGAGATGAACAATGCAAAAGAAATGGCTACTCCCATTAGCACATCCGATCATCTAGACAAAGATGAAAAAGGTAAGGAAGTCGACACTAAAAAGTATCGAGGTATGATTGGCTCTCTTCTTTATCTTACCGCTAGTCGTCCGGACATCATGTTTAGCGTGTGTTTATGTGCTCGCTATCAATCATGTCCGAAGGAGTCTCACCTTACTGCGGTGAAACGGATATTAAGGTATCTCATTGGTACTACAAATGTGGGTCTATGGTACCCCAAAGGCTCTTTATGCCAACTTATTGGATATTCCGATTCCGATTTTGCGGGATGCAAATTGGACCGCAAGAGCACAAGTGGCACTTGCCATTTGCTCGGTAGCTCTCTTGTCTCTTGGTTTAGTAAGAAACAAGTAAGTGTTGCGTTGTCTACCACCGAGGCTGAATATGTAGCCGCGGGGAGTTGCTGTGCTCAAATCCTATGGATGAAACAACAACTCTTGGACTATGGCCTAAGTCTTGATCACATTCCTCTTAGATGTGATAACACTAGCGCCATATGCTTGACGAAGAACCCCGTTCTTCATTCGCGAACAAAACACATCGAAATTAGACATAATTTTATTACAGATCATGTACTCAAAGGCGATGTCGAAATTGAATTTGTTGAAACCAAAAGCCAATTGGCAGACATCTTTACCAAGCCTTTAGAGAAAGAGTCCTTTTTCCGAATTCGCAGTGAACTCGGGATCCTTGACTCCACTTTGATCTAAGTCATGCATTGCATTTTCTTTCCTACATGATTTCTAACTTGAGCGTCGGAGGCGTCTAACTTCTTTTTGCAGGTATCACCCTAGAGTTAAGAGCAATTCTTAAGCAAACCGCGAATCTGCAGCAATGTCCCTATAAAAATCGATTATCCCGTATCAATAATCGACTACCCTCTAATTTTTTTCCAATAAATAAACCTTGTTTATTTCATCTTTTTGCATCTTTCCTTACTATTTTTTTGCTAATGGCAAAAGGGGGAAGAAAACGGGATATCGGGTATGCACCACCTCTTAATTCATTGATTGCTTATAAGCTAAAATTGAGGGGGAACTCTTAAATTGAGGGGGAACAAGAACAAAATTGCATAATTGTTACTTGTCTTGAATTGTCAATATCTTTTGCCTAAATTGCATATCCCGCTTAATGTTTGCCATTATCAAAAAGGGGGAAATTGTTTGAAACACGTTCTCAATGCAATATACTAAACGTGTACTCTTTTGTAGGTTTTGATGAATGACAAACGAAGCAAAAATTGATATATGACGGAATTCAAGTACAAGCGCACAATGGTTGCGAATAAGATTGAAGTTCAAGATATAGCTTTTAATTGTTATTGAGTTGTTCTAAATTGTAAACTCGATCCTATAACTTGACTCATAGTATGGCCTCTCTCATAAAACTATTTTCCAAAATCATGCATATTTAATTCTGTGTCAAAAAGATTTTAAATCATGCATATTTACATTAGACAAAATGTTTTCTAAACATGCCTCAAAAATCTGGGCTAAAATAATCGATTATGTACTTATGATAATCGATTGTTTCTGAGCCAAGACTGCATGACAATCGATTATGAATTAATGGTAATCGATTGTGAGTAAGACAGTAAACATCAGGTTTTTCCAAATCTGCATGATAATCGATTGTGAACAAATGACAATCGATTGTTGTTGAGGTAAAGTTTTTCAATACTCAAAATAATCGATTATGAACTAATGGTGATCGATTGTGTTGAGTTGATGTCTTCCAGTGATTTTAAATTTAATTAAGTAATCGATTATGTCTTTAGATAATCGATTATCACTGAGACAGTAAGTTTTATGATTTTCAGAAAATAACAAGTAATCGATTGTTGCAAAGGACAATCGATTGTTGAAGCTGGCCGTTGTCAAATGATTTTCAAATACCATAAGGTAATCAATTATTGATTCTAGATAATCTATGTTCTGCTTAAAATCTAGAAATGATTTTTAGAACGTTGCTGAAGTAATCGATTATTGATTTTATATAATCTATGTTTTGCTTAAAATCTGGAAATGATTTTTAGAACGTTGCTAAAGTAATCGATTATGAACTTAGTGTAATCGATTATCTGATTTTGAATATTGCCAGTAATCGATTATAGATTATGTATAATCGATTGTGAAGCGTTAAATCTGGGATTGATTTTTAAACTGAATGGCAGATAATCGATTGTTTGGTCTTAATAATCGATTATCACTGAGTAATTTCAGCAACTCTTAATTGGCAATTAGACAACGGTTGAACCAACTTTTTCAACTATAAATACAGCTTCATTTCAGTGTTTTAAACACAACAACATACACAAACTGATCATTACATTGCTATAAGCTTTCATTCAATTGTTCTTCATTTTCTACTCATTTCATAAAGCTTTTGAGAGCCATATTATTGCTTAAAGTTGTTGTGATCTTGAACATATTCTTTTACTCATATCTACTCAATAAGGAGTACTTTAGTTAAGTGAGTGTCCAAGTATTTGATATACTTGTAAGAGAATTGCAATTCTCTTGTTTCAAGGAACTTGCGTTTCCTTGGGTGAAGTCTTTGAGATTGCGATCTCCGAGCAACTGTTTGAGGCTTGTGTCCTCAAGTGTGTAACGGTTTGTTGAGCACCCTTAAGCTTAACAAGATAGTGAAAAATCTCGAGAGAGTCTCTCGGGGACTGGACTAACCACGTTGGTGGCCAACCAGTATACATCTTTGTGTAAGTTTATTTTTCTGCATTTATTTTACTTCCTGCAAAGTTTAAATTCCGCAAGAAAACGCTAAATTCTATTAATACGCTATTCACCCCCCCCCCCCCGCTAGCGTAAAGCGTAGTTTCTAACAGACTTTACTCCCATTCACCCTCTTTTTAGTATGTAATTTATTAATTAAATACATTAATCCAACAATCCCCCACATGAATGGGGAATGGCTATACCGCGGAAGTATGCATGAAAAACTGTGTGATTCACAAGAAATGATTAATTGCATCCGGAAAAGTAGGTTTCCCTTTGAACTTTCCGTAGTGAACTTATGTCGGATATACTCAATCAATCGGTATATTTGATATCTTTGAACAGTCAAACTTTGGTGTATACCTAGACAACCACGAGTCACACAACCAACACTTAACCGTCTTTGGTTCTCATTGTTGTGTTCGTTTCAGCAATAATCACCGCCTGGTTTCATAAGTGTATAGAGAACCGGCCTTACATAATTCTCCTTGAAGCATCTAACACTTCGCACTTACATAGGCGATTCCTAAACGTGTCATCCCATAGATACACTATTTTATATACCACGTATCAAACATATAAATCATTAAAAAGCCTTAATGCTTTATCCTTTGTATTGAACATTGTCTCATCACGAGAATGGACAAAAAAATTAGTTGACAATATTGAACTGTCATAAATGACTTTGTTTTATCTCCTTAAACCTAGATCTTGGGATCTCCAGTGTTCTAGGTAGAGTTAGCGCCACTATGACTTGTTCTAGGCCACAGTCTCATTACCCTTGATGATTTCTCAACTACCTCTCTAGTTAGGCCTTTTGTAAGTGGATCCAACACATTATCACTTGACTTTACATAGTCAATCGTGATAATTCCTCTAGAGAGTAATTGTCTAATAGTTTTATGTCTTCGTCATATATGACGAGATTTACCGTTATACATAACGCTCACAGACCTTCCAATTGCCGATTGATTATATCAATGTATGCATATTGGTGCTAACAGTTTGGGCCAAAATGGAATATCTTCCAAGATATTTTGGAGCCATTCAGCTTCTTCACCAGCTTTTTCCAAGAGTATGAACTCAGCCTTCATTGTAGAGCGGGCAATACAAGTTTGTTTTGACGACTTCCAAGATACCGCTCCTCCACCAATAGTGAACACATATCCATTTGTGGACTTAGAATCAGTTGATCTGGTGATCCAATTTGCATCACAGTATCCCTCAATGACTGCGGGATATTTACTGTAGTGCACAGAAAAGTCCTGGGTATGTACTAAAAACCCCAAAACTCGTTTCATGGCCATCCAATAAGATTGACCTGGATTGCTCTTATATCAACTCAATTTACTTATAGCAGAAGCTATATCTGGTCGTGTACAATTCATGTTGTACATTAAGCATCCCAACATACGAGCATAATCCAATTGTGATATGCTTTGGCCTTTGTTCTTTGCTAATGAAAGATTCATGTCAATTGGAGTCTTTGCAACTTTAAATCCAAAATACTTGAATTTTTCAAGTAGTGTCTTAAAATAATGAGATTGTGACAATGCCAGACCTTGATAAGTCTTACGGATCATAATTCCTAGAATTAAATCAGCAACTCTCAAGTCTTTCATATTGAATTTGCTAGTTAGCATACGCTTAGTAGCACTTATGTTGGCAATGTCATTACTCATTATGAGCATATCATCCACATATAAGCAAACAATGACTATGTTATTGGGAATATTATTAATGTACATACATTTATCACATTCATTTATCTTAAACCCATTTGACAACATTATGTGGTCAAATTTCGCATGCCAGTTTTTGGGTGCTTGTTTTAGTTCGTAAAGGGACTTAACAAGTCTACTGACCCTGTTTTCTTTACCTGAAATCACAATTCAGGTTGTTACATGTAAATTTCTTCCTCTAACATTCCATTTAAGAAGGTCGTCTTCACATCCATTTTATGAATTTCAAGACCATAAACTGCAGCTAACGCTACCAACGTTCGTATGGACATAATTCTTATAACTGGAGAGTATGTATCAAAATAATCAAGACCTTCTTTTTGTCTATACCCTTTGACCACAAGTCTTGCCTTATATTTGTCAATAGTGCCATCATCTTTTATTTCCTCTTAAAGATCCATTTAGAACCCAACGGTTTATTTCCAGGAGGAAGATCAACCAATTCCCATGTATGGTTGTTCAATATGGATTCAATTTCACTATTGACTGCCTCTTTCCATAATAATAATTTTGAAGAAGACATATTTTCTCTAAATGTTTGAGGCTCATTTTACAATAAGAAAGTCACAAAATCTGGTCTAAATGAAGTATACGTTCTTTGACGTTTACTACGTCTTGGATCATCCTAGTTAAGGGTACTTTCTTTTGTTTCTTCTCGAGGCCGTTTAGATCTTTCACCAATCGACTCACATTCCTTTTTATACGGATATATGTTTTCAAAGAATTCAGAAATATCTGATTCTAAAACCGTATTATTATGAATGTCGAGATTTTATGATTTATGAACCAGAAATCGATATGGTTTACGATTAGTTGCATATCCTATGAAAACACAATCAACAGTTTTTGGTCCTATTTTTACCTTTTTGGGTTTAGGAACTTGCACTTTTGCCAAACACCCCCACACTTTAAAATAATTCAAGTTGGATTTCCTTTCTTTCCACTTCTCATATGGAATTGATTGTGTTTTGCTATGGGGTACTCGATTTAGTATTTGGGTAGCCGTAAGAAGGGCTTCGCCTATAAGTTTTGTGGCAATCCAGAACTTATAATGCGTTCATTATCTCATTTAATAAATAATTCTTTCTTTCTGCAATCCCATTAGATTGGTGCGTGTAAGGGGACGTTGTTTGATGAATAATTCCAAATTATAACATATTTTTTCAAAAGGAGATTCATATTCACCACCCCTATCACTTCTTATCATTTTGATTTTCTTGTTAAGTTGTGTTTCAACTTCACTTTTGTATTGCTTGAATGCGTCTATTGCTTCATCTTTACTATTAAGTAAGTACAAATAGTAATATCTAGTACTATCATCAATAAAAATTATGAAATACTTCTTTCCACCGCGAGATGGTATTGACTTCATATCACAAATATCTGTGTGAATTAAGTCTAAAGTATTTGAATTCCTTTCAACTGACTTATATGGATGTTTAACATACTTGGATTCCACACATACTTGACAATTTGATTTGTCACATTAAAATTTAGGCAATACTTTCAAATTAATCATTTCACGTAAGGTTTTATAATTAACATGACCCAAACGTATATACCATAATTCATTTGAGTCAAGCAAGTAAGACGAAGCTGAAATTTTATTATTATTCTCCACAACCATTACATTCACCTTGAAAAGGCCCTCAATGAGGTATCATTTCCTACAAATATTCCATTCTTGCTTATTACAACCATATCGAAAACAAAAACACACTTAAATCCGTTCTTACCAAGAAGTCCAGTGGATACTAAATTTTTCATAATTTCGGGAACATGAAGGACATTGTTCAAAGTCACCATTTTGCCGGAAATCATTTTGAGAAATATCTTCCCACATCCTTCAATCTTGGCCTTTGCAGCATTTCCCATGGAAATTTTCTCATCGGGTCCAGCAGGATCATAAGTAGCAAAGCTTCCATGACAGCAGAAACATGGCGAGTGGCTCCAGAATCAATCCACTACTCATTAGGATTGCCCACCAAGTTGCATTCAGAAAGCATGGCGCACAAGTCATCAACATAATCATGCTTTTCTACCATGTTTGCTTGACCCATATTCTTGTCTTTCTTCGGAGCAAGGAATTCCGTAGATTTGTGTCCGGTTTTTCCACAGTTGTAGCAGTTTCCACTGGACCGCTTCTTACTTGGGTTGTATTTCGGACTAAAAGCTTTCTTTCTCTTCTTTTCTCTTCAACAATATTTTCTCCCATTATTGTTGAACTTCCACGACCTTTTTTTTCAGTAGCTCTGTTGTCCTCTTCAATTCGCAATCTAACAATGAGATCTTCAAGGAACATTTCCTTGCGTTTGTGTTTCAAGTAGTTTTTGAAGTCCTTCCACAAATGAGACAACTTCTCAATCATTGTTGCTACTTGGAATGCTTCATTGATGACAAGACCTTTAATGAAATTTCCGTTAGTAAGAATACTAAGATTACTACTTTCAACATCAATATTAATTTGATTCATACCTTCAGCAAGGAGATCGTTAATAATCACTTGCAGTTCCTTGACTTGAGTAATAACAGATTTGCGATCTACTATTTTATAGTCCAAAAACTTTGCAGCCACGAACTTTTTTGACCCGACATCTTCAGTTTTATACTTCCTTTCAAGCGCATTCTACAATTCTTTTGACATTTCCACGCCACTATAGAAATTATACAAAGCATCCTCCAACCCGCTAAGAATATAATTCTTGCACAAGAAATCTGAATGCTTCCACGCCTCAGTCCCGAGCCAGCATTCATTATCAGGAGTATCATCGGCCCGAATAGGAACATCTTCCTTGATGAACTTCTGAAGACTTAAGGTAGTCAAATAGAAGAACATCTTTTGCTGCCAACGGTTGAAATCACTCCCGAAAATTTTTCAGGTTTCTGCGCTAGTGCCAATACTGCCGGTGTTCGGCTCGTTGATGCATTGGTTGTCACCATTGGAACAGCTTGGTTCTCATTCTTATTTGTCATTTCTTTAAAAGAATGATAACAACGTTAAAATCACGTAGATTTTAATAGAGTACAAAACCACAAAAATTTTACTCACCAGAAAACAATAATACAAATACAAAAATATATTAAATTCCTTAAGCTTGTTAGTAAACTGTATTTGTAAAACAATTCTGGAAGTATAAATTAATATAAACAAAAATTATGATAAACAGAAATGACATAAAATAAAATTATCACAAACAATTCGAGCCCACTGAATTCACAGTGTCTCCTTAAGGAATATAATCCCCTTCTACCACCCAAGGTTATGGATTATTTCCTTCCATGATAGAACAAATTACACACTGGTGTAGTGGTACTCCAAACGCTAGTGTTTCATTAAACACAAAGATCGGTAGCAAATCACACTTACTTTTGCTTTGTTTGTATGCTAAAAGTATGCATAAGAAGGAGAGAGAACTCATAAATTCATTGTGAAATTCTGATCAGAATAGTGTTGTATTTATATACAGAATTTGGGATGGAATCTGAAGAGGTGCAATACTTCAGAATGGTTGTTTCTGCAAAACAGGCACAACACATATGCCATTACATAAATGCCTATGTACTCAACAATAAAGAGGGAAAATAAAAAGGGAAATGTGATGACCCAAAGGGTCATCACTGTAATTCTCCCTTTCCTTGCGCTTCTGAGGCCTTGCCTCGATTTGCGTACGCAGTCCATGCGTGATGCTAGAAAATTTTTATGTGAAAATATTTTAATTATGTGTTAAAAGCTATGAATTTTGATACGAATATTGCAATGGTTGACTTTGGTCAACATTTTTGGTAAATGGTCCCGTACCTGTGAGGTGACAGTCTCGGAGGATCCATAATAAAATTTGGGACCCGGGCGTATTCCCGGAATCGAAATCCGAGGTCCCAGGCCCGAGTACGAAGCTTTTCTGTGAAATTGTTTTTCCTAATGCTTAAGGAAAAATAGAAATAAAAATTTGATCAAAAGTGATGGTATCGGGCTCGTATATTTTTTCTGACGCCTGGTACAAGTCTTATATGAGCGTTAAGCGCTATCTGAAAAGTTTGGTTAAAAACGGACGTCGTTTGACGTGTTTTGGGCTAAAAGTGGAAAAAGTTTGAACGTTTTAAACTTGAAATGAAAATCATGAGTTTTGGAGGTTGATTATTTGATTTAGATGTTATATTCACGATTTGATCACATGAGTAAGTCCGTAGGATATTTTTGATGTAGGGTGCATGTTTGGGTTGGAGCCCCGAGGGCTCGGGTGTGTTTCGGATAGGTGTTAGGCATATTTTTTTGCATTTTAACTGCTGGTGTCTGAAGTCTTCGCACTTGTTTGCATTTGCGAACCTCCCCCTCTTTCATGCTTCTTCGCAAATGCGAGGAAAACTTTCACAATTACGAAACCCTTGTTTGGCCAGACTTCGCAAATGCGAAGTCCAATCTCGCAAATGCGAGTTTTTCCCAGCCTAAGCCTTTTTCGCAATTGCGAACATTTTTTTCGCAATTGCGAGGTCCTTTCATTTCTCCCCAATTTGCAAATGCCAAATTAATATTGCATTTGTGACCTCTGCACCCCTGCAACTGATACATAAACGAATTCAAACCTCATTTTCATATCTTTCAAAACCCAAAACCACCATAGGCGATTCCTCTCGAACCCTTTCGTCCCCAAACCAAATGTAAGTCAATTTTTACTAGTTTTGTTTAATCTTTATCATATTCTAACATGATTTCATCATTAAATCAAAGCTTTCCATGGTTAAAAATGGAGATTTGGGGTAGAACCTAGGTTTTCATAAAATTGGGGATTTGGACCTCAATTTAGGGTCCGATTTCAAAAACAATTACATATATGAACTCATGGGGAATGAGTAAACCGGTTTTGCTTTGAACGTCTTGTTTTGACCACGTGGGCCTGGGGGCATTTTGGGAATTTTTGAGTAAAACTTTTGGAGTTTCGTTCTTATGCATTCAATTTTAATTAGCATTTGTTGATACATTTGAGTAAATTGTGGTTAGATTCAACCGGTTTTGAAGCGAATTCTACGGGTAAAGCTATCCTAGAAGCGTGAGTTGAGTTGGAATCTTTCGAGGTAAGTGTTCGATCTAACTTTGCTTGAGGGAATATGATTAGGATGTTAGTTGTTATGTGCTATGTGGAGTCGGTGTATAGGTATGGTGACGGTTACCTATGCGCCCGAGTCAAGCATGACCATGTTGTCATTTTTGTTATTAACTGCCTTCCGGCTCAAAGCATCATCCACTACATTGGCCTTCCCCAGGTGATACAAAATGGTGATATCATAGTCCTTGAGTAACTTATGCCACCTCAGGTGCCTCAAATTAAGATCCTTCTGCTTGAATAGATGATGAAGACTGCGATGATCAGTGAATACCTCAAACGATACGCCATATAAATAGTGCCTTCAAATCTTCAAAGCATGAACTATAGCAGCCAACTCCAAGTCATGCACAGGGTAGTTCTTCTCAATGGGCTTTAACTGACGAGAAGTGTATGCAATAACTCTACCCTCCTACAACAATACAT
This sequence comes from Nicotiana benthamiana, assembly GCA_034376525.1. Lineage (NCBI taxonomy): Eukaryota > Viridiplantae > Streptophyta > Magnoliopsida > Solanales > Solanaceae > Nicotiana > Nicotiana benthamiana. The sequence goes on from CM067339.1 coordinate 123,388,789, forward strand.
ATCTGATCCCAACTTTCGAAGGATTATAATACACCATGTAAGAACCTGAAGCTAACGGCAATACCAATACTGGAGTTGTGGTCGAAGCTGTCTTGAGCTTCTGAAAGCTCTCCTCGCACTCATCTGACAAGACAAATGGTGCATTCTTCTGCATCAACTTGGTCAAGGCAAGCAATAGATGAAAAACCCTGAATGAACCGGCAATAATAAACTACAAAACCAAGTAAACTCCGAATCTTCGTGGCTGAGCACGGTCTAGGCAACTTTGTACCACCTCTATCTTCTTTGGATTAACCTGAATACCATCACTGGACACCACGTGTCCCAGGAAAGCCAAAGATCCAAGCAAGAACTCACACTTGGAGAAATTTGCATAGAGCTTCTACTCCATTTGTCTCTGCAATACAACCCTCAAATGTTGCGCGTGCTCCTCCTGGCTATGCGAGTACACCAGGATGTCATCAATAAACACAATCACAAATGAATCCAGATATGGCCGAAATACACTATTCATCAAGTGCATGAACATGGCTGGGGCATTAGTCAGCCCGAATGACATAATCAGAAACTCATAGTGCACATATCTCGTCCTGAAAGTCGTCTTCATAATACCTGAATCCCTAATCTTCAGCTAGTGATAGCCTGAACGGAGATCAATCTTGGAGAAGACCTTTGCCCCATGAAGCTAGTCAAACAAATCATAAATATGGGGTAGTGGATACTTGTTCTTTAGTGTCACCTTGTTCTGTCTGTAGTCAATGCAGATCTCATCGTGCTATCCTTCTTCTTCACAAATAAGACCAATGCACCCCACAGTGACACACTCAGGAGAATGAACCCCTTATCTAGGAGTTCCTGAAGCTGCTCCTTCAAATCCTTTAACTCTCCTGATGCCATACGATAGGGTGGAATAGAGATGGGCAAGTGCCCGACACCAGATCAATGCCGAAATCAATGTCCCTGTCAGGTGGCATACCCGGCAAGTCTGCAGGAAAAAATCGGGGAAATCCCAACACAAGGGGAACAGAATCAAGACTAGGAATCTTGGTCCGTCATCTCTGGAAAAATCCAAATACGATAAATAACCCTTCCCAACCATCGGTTGGGCCTTTAGGAAAGAGATCACCCTGCTGGGTACATAGTAAGCCATACCATGCCACTCAATCCTCAGAACACCCTGTATGGCCAATGTAGTTGTCTTAACATTATAGTCTAGAATAGCATGGTATGGAGATAACCAGTCCGTGCCTAGGATAACATCAAAATCTACCATGCTCAACAATGACAAATCAACTCGGGTCTCCAGACTACCAATAATCACAAGACAAGACCTATACACATGGTCCACAACCGATACACATGGTCCACAATAATAGTATCACCCTCCGGGGTAGATACATGCACAGGCAAAGCAAGACAACCACGGTCGTACCCAAATGATGAGAAAAATATGAAGGTACATAGGAATAGGTAGACCCGGGATCAACAAAATAGAGGCATCCCTGTGGTAGATTGAGATAATACATGTGATAACAACATCTGATGCAATGGCATCCCTTCTGTCTGGGAGAACATAGAATTCAGCCTGACCACCGCCAGTTCGGCCTCTACCCATAGTTGACAGGGTGGGTACTGAAGAGACAGGTGCAAAAGATGAGGGCTGATCCCTTTACTGAGACCAACTACCACGAAGCCGAGGACACTGGCTCCTCATGTGACCTAACTCACCGCACTCATAGAGACTACCCAGTGCTAGAGAAGGGGATGCAAGGGAACCCCTCGCTGCCGAAGAACCTTAGGCTGAATAGGTAGGAGTAGAGCTCTGTTTTGGGAGTGCACTAAGTGAAGACTGGCCCTGCCAAAAATCCCTGAGAACCACGGCCTGAAGAAGCTCCATTGTACTCTAGGTGACCTGATTGGGGAGGCCTGCCACGCTGGAACTGGCCCCTAAACGGAGCACCACTGAAACTACATGAACCTCGAGACATCTTGACCTCCCTCTCCTCACGCTTCCTACGGAAAACCGTCTTGATCTCTCGAGCCATGTCAAATACCTCCTCAAACGTGGAAACCATAACCCTCTCTCTGGTCATCAAAATGCAAAGTGAATAGTTATGGCCATCCACGAACCTCCTAATCCTCTCCCTGTCTGCCGAGATCATCCGAGTAGCATGTCGAGACAAGTGCGTAAGCTTCATCTCCTACTGGGTCACATACATGTCCCCCTGAACTAACCACTTAAACTTATGACACATCTCCTCCCTGCACGACTGTGGGGCGTACTTCTCTAGGAAGAGAGTAGAGAATTGCTGCCATGTGAGGGGTGTGGCATCAATAGGCCCACGCCTCTCAAAATCCTCGAACCATGTAAATGCAGGCCCTGAGAATTAGAAAGTAGTAAAAGCCACTCCGTTTCACTCCAAAATCCCTGCAGTGTGAAGCATACGCTGACACTTATCAAGATAACCCTGGGCATCCTCGCCCTCGGCACCACTGAACGTCGGAGGTTGAAGTCTACCGAACCTCTCCAGTCGACGCTGCTCATCATCTAGCATAGCTGGAACCACAAAATCTGGAGCTGGTGAGGCTGGTGCAATGGGGGCAACTGGTTCAACTAGCGCAACTAGCTGAGCTAGGGCTACTCCTGGTGTCTGCAATCCCTAAATATCCTGCTCAGGTGTGCGAGCAGTAGGGGTCTGATGACCACCCCTAGTCTGTGAAGTAGATGCTGCAGTAGTGGCTAAGACTGCCTGAGTCAGGCCAGTGCAGACAGATAGTATCTTGGCTAAAGCCTCTTGGAGACAAGGAATCACAATAGGCACTGCCGGTGCCTGAATAGGTGATGCTGGAGCATCTACAGCTAGAGGCTGGTCTTGAACTGGGCAAGTTTGTGGATCTGCAGGTGCTGCCCTCGCTGGTCTTCCTCGACCACTCCCACGGCCTCTAGCGGGGTGTAATGGTGGTCGTCCGTCATGTTCGGTAGCACGGGTCTCGCCATCTGCGAGAGAATAGAATACACAAGTTTAGTTCTCAGATCAACAAAGTCGCACTACAAGAATTTCAAGAATATGAAATGCTTCCTAAAGGTTCTGCAGCCTCTCGAGGATAAATAGAGACGTCTTCGTACCGATCTGCGAGACACTACTAAACTGCCATATGACTCGTGAGGCCTAGTAACCCAGGCTCAGATAGCAACTTCTCACGACCCCAATTCTGTTCATGATGGCACCCAACACAATTGTTAGGCAAGCCCGACCATTTGAACACTCTCAACCCAAGTACGAAAATCCATTACCAATTAATAGAGTTAAATTATCATATAATATAGTTCCAACCGGTGATAATAGACAGAAATAGTACGGAAACCATAACAGCTGTCAATTCAACTCCCAACAGATCTGGGGTTATGATTCTAGAGCCTCTAAATACAACTAATTAGCAAATCTAAACAAATGAGAGTCTAAGATGCCAAAACAAAAAGGGATATGGGAGAAGCCAGGTCCTGTGGAAACGAGGCAGCTACCTCAAAAACTCCGGGATAAATCTAAAATAGCCAAAAACTGTAATAAGCCTAAAAAATACCTGTATCTGCACACATGGTGCAGGGAGTAAACTAAGTACTCCGATTCAGTAACATGTATAATGAATAAAGATAAGAAATCGTGAAATATTACAATGTAAAGCTATAATTGGCAATCTAGCACATTTAACAGTTAAACCACAGTAAATCAATGACAGGTAAAATAAATAGATATCAATGCATGAATGCCATGCAATGCACATGACCGCCTCGTCACACAGCCCGATCCATTTGGGTAGCCGCGCTCACTGTAGTGATTCAGACTCCGGAAGGGCTCCAACAGCCCAAGCGCAATATCAACGTAACATTACTGTAGCGTGCAGCCCAATCCGTACTCAGTACAGAATATGCATGTAAACCACTCGAGTAATATTAAAGTAATAGCTCTCAGCTCGCAATGCCACAAAAATGTAATTTAAGTATCAAATCTTAGAAATATGATTGAACATTTCAAAACAGTGTTTAAACTCAGGACTGAAATCATTTAACATGCAAAGTTATATGGAAACAGTGATAAAAATCCCTAAATGATTCAAATGATCGACACAAAGCCCAAACATATACATAAAATCCAAGTAGGATGATTAGTAGACGATTCTAGTAAAGAACACAGTATGAACAACACTTGGGACGGACTAAGTCATAGTCCCAATCACAAACGACCCCGCGCTCGTCATAGAGTACGTGTCTCGCCTCAATGTAGCGTCACAATGTGATATTCCGGGGTTTCAATCCTCAAGTCATCATCTACATCTATTACCCACCTCAAGCTGGCCCAAAATCTAGCTCGCTATGCTTTCTCCCCTCGAACCGACTTCCTGAAGCGTCGAATCTTATCAAACCCACAAGAAATACATTACATTAGGCTAATGGAACATAACCCAATCGACAAGACTCGAAAATCATTGGAAATTATGAAGTTGGCAAAATCCAAGCCTGGGCCCACTTCTCAAAAAATTATAAAATTTACATCACCGGATTCCTCATCTCGCCACGAGTCCAAACATATCAAATTACCAAAATCGAAGTTCAATGCCCTTTCAAATCCAAAATTTTCGTTCAAAAACCAAGCCCTAGTTCTTCAAAGTTTTACCCAATTTTTCAAGAATAAAAGGTTGATTCTTCAATAAAATAATGTTTCTAGGTCACGAGACTCACCTCCAATCAATACCCATCGAAACCCTCTTCAATTATTCCAAAAAAACTCTCAAGGTGGTTTATAATGGTGGAAAAATATCCCATGCTCGCGGATGAAATATAACATTTAATCCCTTATGCCCAGTCGACTTTCACTTCTGCGATCTCGCTTCCGCAGTAAAAATCCCACTTTTGCGGTTGTCCCTAAAATTCACAAACTCCGCTTTTGCAGCTCATATTTCGCTTCTGCAAAATTTCCTCTTGAGACCCAAAACCGCTTCTGCCGTTTAATGTCCGCTTCAGCGGAACTGCTGATGCGAAAATGGTTTCGTTTTTGCGGAACAACACCACCAAACCCCTGACCGCTTATGCGATCCCTCACCTGCATCCGCGGGCCATTACTGTAAAAGCGGAAATACCAGATACCAGCAACAATGGACCTGCAACAAACTTCAAAAACTCTCCGTTTAAACACCCGAACTCACCCTGAGGCCCCCGGGGCCTCAACCAAAAATACCAACACATCCTAAAACCTCAATCAAACTTGTTTCAATCCTTAATATACATCAAACAACGCTAAACCCATCAAATCACATCGGATTCAAGCCTAAGTTTCTCAAAAACTTCTGAATTACGCATTCGATTAAAAACCTTACCAAAACACCTACGAATGACCTGAAACTTTGCACACAAATCCAAAATTACCTAATGGAGCTATTGCAACTCTTGAAATTCTATTCCGTCCCTCGGATCAAAATCTCACCTATCAATCGGAGTTCCCCAAAGTACTAACTTCTCCAATTCAAGCCTAATTTTATACCGTACCTCCAAAATTAATTCTGATCACACTCTTAAGTAACAAATACCCCCCTAAGCTAACCAAATCACCAAAACTTACATCCGAGCCCTCTAACTCAATAGTCAATATCCGGTTGACGTTTCCAATATAAGCCTTACTTAAAGAGACTAAATGTCTCATTTCCTACCAAAACCAAACCGATTCGACTCTAACCCACCAATTGCCGATAATAAACATGAAGAAGCAATAAAAGGGCAAAATGGGGCAGTAACACATGAGACGACGGGCCGAATCGTTATAAATTCTTTTTGTGAAAGAACAACTAACTAAATTTAGCAATAAATTATTTATACGATGAAATGATAACTATAAAGTAATTAACATAATTAAAATACAGTAATCATTCAGATGCTAAAAATTTTACGTTATTTTATTAACAAAATACTTGAATTCAAAATGATATCGTCTTAAAGCATAAAGATGAATAATTTAGTTAATTAGAAAGTATCTTATTTATATTATATAAATATTCAATAGGGTAGAATCATATCTAATACTTCGTTATAGAGGACGTTTTTTGTGTAGGTTTCCTTCAATAACTTAGGCTTCTCCCTCTTAAGAGTGAAACATATAGTTGTCCTCTTTGAATCACCTCCAATAAGTATTAGTTTACTTCTGTACTTCGACATATTTTTTAGGATTGTCTAAATTATTTATAAGTTATATGTCGAATTTAAATTATGTCGTATACAACCCGTTTACCGTATTCTAAGCAATAAAATATTTATCATACACATATTCTAATAACCAAGTACATGTTATAGAATTTAGAAAAATATTTATTTTAACCACTCTAAAAAATAATAGAAAATAATATTTTTTGTATAAATGTATATTATATTTAATATTATACATATTTATATACTTTTTAGCTAGTTAACGTAATTATTTTTGGCATAGTGATCAAATTTATATTTTGCCTTGGATTTATTATATACTCCATGGTTATTTAATAACTCGCAAAGAATTTTAATTTTTTATATTTGTCCAATCAAAATGATCATCTCGCTCCTCAAATATAATAAAAATAACAGTCACAATTATGCAAGAAAAATAATTATATGTGGCACCTATTAAGATGATTTTTTTAACATATAACATAACATTGTTGAGAAGTATTTTCACAATTTTTTCAACATATGTAAGAGTAATAAAATATATGGTATTCACATAATTGCATCGAGTTTACACCTTATTACTTAAAAATATTATTGAAATCACGAAGAAGTATGGAGTAATTTTGAAATTCGTTTCACGTCGTTTGAGTTAAAATAATTTTAGAACTTTTGGATAAATCTCCATTATTTAAATATATACTATCGAGAATAATCAAGTATTACGTGGACAAGAAGAATAGATACATTTAAATGAAACAACAATCACAACAACACGAATCTTCCAATAAACATTAATCGTGTCATCCAAAACGTAAGTGATTTTCTCTTTTTAACAGAAAAATTTCCCAACACCTGTACAAAATTTCCTATCTCTATCAAATGGAGCAAACGACCTGGTGGTTGGTTTAAGCTTATTTTTTTTATGACCCGGCCGGTCGTCTTTTGAATTATACTCCGTTTTCCCATTATCCGCTTCCCCTAAGTTTATTTATGCTATTTTGATATGTCGGGATGTTCGGTAATAGAATTCGGAGTGTTTTAGGACACGTAGTCCCTAAATGAGAGCATAAGTGTTGGAAAATGGTCCGTAATTGGAACTGTATTAAAACGATCTCGAAATAGAAAATCGATGATTCCTTTAGATCTGTTAGATGATTTCGATGTTGGGAGCGTGTTCGGAATATATTTTCGATATCCGTAGCTCATTTAGGCTATAAATGCCGAAAGTTAGAATTTTGAAGTTTCCGGTCCGATAGTGAATTTTTGATCCGAGAGCCGGAATGGGATTCCGGAAGTTTTTGTAGCACCGTCACATCATTTGGGACGTGCGTGCAATATTTCAGGTCAATCGGATGTGTTTTGGTTAGATTTTGAATCGAAAAAGAGTTTGGTTTAGTTTTGAAGTTTTTAAGTTCAAATCATTAATTAATTCGAGTTTCTGGCGTTATTTTAGGTGGTTTAAGGATTGGTACATGTCTGAATGATGATATGGGATATGTCAGTAGGTTTGGTCGAGGTCCCGGGGGCCTCGGGTGTGTTTCGGATGCTCGACGGAGTAATTAGAGTTTCTAATTTGTAGCAGAAATTGCAATCAGGGATTTCCTCTACGCGTTCGCGGCCAGGGCATCCCGTTCGCATAGCTTCACCCTCCTCTTTCATCGCGTTCGCGTGCATATCGAAGCTCAGTCAACCCCTCTTTCGCGTTCGCGTCCCCAGCACCCGTGTTCGCGATGTTCAACTCTTCGACCCCCTTCTGTTCTTCTACGCGTTCGTGTGTTCGTGGCCGTGTTCGTGTACCTTTCAAGCCCAAACCTTCGCGTTCACATTCATTCCTTCACGATCATGAGGGTAGTATCTGGTCACTTTCATTTTCCTCTACGTGAACGCGATGGACCCTACGTGTTCGCGATGCATTGATACCTGACCAGTACTTAAACTTCAAAAACGAGGTTTTCTTCCATTTTTTACAAAAACTCAAGCTAGGGAGCTCGATTTTTGGGAATTTTTCGAGGGTTTTCCATAGGCAAAGATTGGGTAACAATTCTTTACTTCCTTATGATTATTACCCACTAATCTAATCTCCAATTTCAGCTTTAATTTCGGATTTTGAATAAAAATTAGGGCAAAGTTCTTAGACATAACTTTGATTATTAGAAGGGGAATTTGACCTCCGATTTAGGAGATTTTTATATAGTTAGACTCTTGAGAGTACGAGGTTTCTGAAAATGTAAAAATTAATCAATTCCGGGAAGTTGGCCTGAGGGGCATTTTGGTCATTTCACCTAATTTTGTGCCTTAGCTTTAATTTTAATAGTGTAATTAGTTATGTGCGATGTTATTTACAATATGTAATTGGTTTGAATAGATTTGGGCCACTCAAAGTCGTATACTCGTGAAAAGGGCGTTGTTTATTAGCGGTTTTGTACCAATTCGAGGTAAGTGGCTTGTTTAACCTTGTGTGGGGGACCTCTCCCCTTAGGATATCTTTGTCATTATTTAAAATCCTGACGCGTGGTGATGGGCGTGTACTTGTGCTAGTTGTTGGAAATTCACCTTACTTGGCTTATTTAGAATGTGTTTTATTCCATATTTAACTATTAAAAATTAAACTTCGCTTGTTTTGATTTAGGGGAAGCATGTTAGTAATTTATTTGCTCTATTTTACTAAATTGAAATATCTATTTTCCTTCTGAAGCATGCTAGGGACATAATTGCTCTATGCGACTAAATTACCATATTTGTCTTTCTTGTGAAGCATGTTAGATTCTCGACTTTTCTTGTTGTTCGCATTTGGTTTCCTTTCCGTTAAGTATTGAATTGTTGTGGTGTATTTTACTTTTGGGACTGCGGGTTCAATTATCGGAGATCCTCTGCTATTAATATGTTGGACTACGGGTTCAATTCTCTGAAGATCCTCTAATACTGATATAACAAACTGCGGGTTCAATTCCCGTAGATACTCTGTTATTGATATATAGGACTGCAAGTTCAATTCCCGGATATACTGTGTTATTGGTATAAAGGACTGCGGGTTCAATTCTCGGAGATCCTTTGAAATTTGTATGAAGGATTGTGGGTTCAATTCCCGGAGATCCTCGGATATTGCTAAAGTGGATTGCAGGTCCAATTCTCGGACCTCCACGTGGCGATGGACTGCGGGTTTGATTACCGGAGATCCTCGGATGTTGGTAAAGTGGACAGCGGGTTCAATTCCAGGAGCTCCATGTGACGATGGACTGCGGCTTCGATTCCCAGAGTTCCATGTAGAGACCCTGACTGTTGAGTGATTTGCTTTGTGTTTGTAGTTTGTACTTGTAGCCGTTTTGTTTTTAATTACTGTCTTGTTAGATATTCAAATTTATTTCATTATCTACTGTTTAGTTATTTTTACATTAGTTCTTATGTTCTTCTTAGTAGGGCCTCGACCTTCCTCGTCACTACTCCATCTTGGTTAGGCTTGGCACTTACTGAGTACCGCTGTGGTGTACTCATGCTACTCTTCTGCATACTTTTGTTGTGCATATCCAGGTATTCTTGATCGGGCGCGTTATCAGTGTTTAGGAGCAATACTCAGAGATCTAAGGCATGCATCGGCCGAATCCTCAGAGCCGAAGAGTCTTCCTCTGTTATACCTTTAGTTAGTAGTTTCATCCATGTATTCTCTCGTTGTAGACACTTCTGGATGTTATAGCCATGTGTTATATTTTACTCTTAGCCTGTGTTGCCCGTGGGTTTTCGGGTCTTGGAGGTTTATTTCGTTATTTTGAGTCGACATGTATCTGCCAGGCGGCACTTTGTACATCATCTTATGCTATTTATGTTTTATTTATCGTATCCGCAAAGGTTGTTGAATTTCCGAAGTATGTCAGGCTTGCCTAGTCGCGAAGACTGGGTGCCGTCATAACAGGTTCACGATTGGTGAACTAGGGTCGTGACAAGTTGGTATCATAGCTCTATGTTCATAGGAGTCACGGAACATAGGTCGGTTATTTAGAGTTTTGTTGATCTGTACGGAGCCGTCTGTACTTATCTACCGGAGGCTATGTAACTGTGTAGGAAAATCTTCATTACATTTGGATTCTTGCCATGCTATATTTTTACCTCGATCCTAAACTAGTGTTTCCTATTCTCTCACAGATGGTGAGGAAACGCACGACCCCGGGCGATCAGGCACCCGCACCCCCTCCTGCAGCCACTAGAGGCTGGGGCCGGGGCAGAGGTCGTGGACGTCCGCCGAGGTGCCACCAGCAGACCCAGTACGGACTCAGGCACCAGATACGCCCACATCCACTACCACTCAAGCTGTTCAGGAGGCATTTGCGCAGTTTATTATTAGATATACCACGATGTCGTAGGTAGGGTTGCTTCCACTTCCTGCAGCTATGTCCTAGGCCAGTTGAGGAGCCCAGACTACCGCAGCCCGCACCCCAGAGCAGAGGGTGCATATGGGACCGATTCCAGATGTTATTCATGCCCAACCTGCAGTACCAGTTCAGCCCAAGAATGGGGCACCTGCTTGAGAGGATGAGCAGCGTAGACTGGAGCGGTTCAAGAAGTATGATCCTCCTATTTTCAATGGACTAGCTACAGATAATGCCTTGGGGTTTTTGGAGGATTGTCACCATATTTTTCGTACCATGGATATTACTTCTTCGAGTGGGGTTTCCTTTGCAGCTTTTCAGCTTCGGGGAGCCGCTTATGAGAGGTGGCCCACTTTTGAGCTAGACAGTCTGGACGAGGCTGCCTCCCTGACTTGGACCCAGTTTTAAAATATGTTTCAGAGGGAGTTTGTTCCCCAGAGCCTCTGAGATACATGGTGTGCGGAGTTTGATCACTTGCGCCAGAGCCCTATGACTGTTTCTGAGTATGCCATCCATTACACTAGGTTGGCCAGGCATGCGCCTGCTTTGGTGGCTACTGTTCGTGAGAGGGTTTGCAGGTTTATTAAGGGCCTTATTCCTACCATCAGGTCTGGCATGGTGCGAGAGTTGGAGATGGATATACCCTATCAGCAGGTGGTGAGTATAGTCAGGAGCATAGAGGGTATGCATGCCATGGAGCGAGAGGAGAGAGAGGCCAAAAGGTCTCGACAGTCTGGTCATTTTTCTGGTACCCGTACTTTAGAAGCAGTACATCATGGTAGGGGCTATACGAGTCTCCAAGTTCACTCGGCTCTTCCTTCACCCAGTAGTAATCCAGCTCCTCCCAGATCTCAGGAGCCTTACTATGCACCCCCGGTTTCTAGTGTGCCTCCTGCGTAGGGCACCTCCAGAGGTTAGTCCAGCAAGGGTGGATCTAGTCAGTCACAGCTGCCGCACCCTCCTAGAGCTTGTTATGAGTGCAGGGATACCCGCCACTTGTTAGAGACTGCCCCATACGTGGTAGGGGTGTGCATTCTAAGACTCCACAGCCCCAGCATGCTCCACAGGGTCAGCAGGCCATTGTTCCAGCTCCAGCTGCCACGACACCTGCCCAGCAGGACAGAGGCGGGGATCGGGGAGCTAGAGGTCACCCTCGAGGTAGGGGCCGAGCCAAATTTTATGCCATTCCTGATTTTGCTGAGGATGTCGCTTCTGATTCTGTTATCACAAGTATTATTTTGGTTAGTCACAGAGAGGCGTCGGTTCTATTCGATCCAGACTCTACTTATTCTTATGTGTAATCTCATATAGCTCCGCATTTGGGTATAGCCCGAGAGGCCTTGTGGACCGTGTGTATCGGTCGTGTTTGGTTACAATTCGTGGTTTTGAGACCAGGGTAGATCTCTTGTTACTTGGTATGGTCGATTTTGATATTATCTTGGGCATGGACTGGTTGTCGCCCCATTATGCTATTCTTGATTGTCACGCTAAGACTGTGACGCTGGCTATGCCAAGTATTCCTCATATTGAGTGGAGTGGTACTTTTGATCACACTCCCATTAGAGTTATATCTTTTCTTAAACCTCAGCGTATGATTGAGAAGGGGTATGCTGCATATTTAGCTTACGTGAGAGATGTCAGTGCTGATACCCCTTCTGTTGACTCTGTCCCAGTAGTATGGGATTTCCCCTATGTGTTCCCAGCTGATCTTCCGGGCATGCCGCCCGATCGGGACATTGAATTTGGTATTAATTTGTTGCTGGGCACTCAGCCTACATCTATTCCTCCTTACCGCATGGCTTCTCCTGAATTTAAGGAGTTAAAGGATCAGTTACAGGAATTTCTTGATAAGGGTTTCATTCGACCCAGGGTTTCACCATGGGGTCTTCTGTATTGTTTATGAAGAAAAAGGATGGTTCTATGGGCATGTGTATCGATTATCGTCAGTTGAACAAAGTCAGAGTGAAGAATCGATATCCTTTGCCTCGTATTGATGATTTATTTGACCAGCTTCAGGGTGTACATGTGTGCTCTAAGATTGATTTTCGCTCTGGTTATCACACGATAAAGATTCGGGCACCGGATATCCCGAAGACTGCTTTCAGGACTCGGTATGGTCATTACGAGTTCCTTATCATATCATTTGGGTTGACCAACGCCCCAGCAGCTTTTATGCATTTGATGCATGGTGTATTCAGGACCTTTCTCGACTCGTTTGTCATTGTTTTCATAGATGATCTTCTTATGTACTCCCGGAGTTGGGAAGATCATGAGCGGCACCTGAGGATAGTGCTTCAGACTCTAAGGGAAAAGAAATTATATGCAAAGTTTCCAAAATTGAGTTTTGGTTGAGTTCCGTGGCATTTCTAGGCCACGTGGTATCGAGTGAGGGAATTCAGGTAGATCCAAAGAAGGTGGAGGCCGTGGAGAGTTGTCCCAGGCCCTCCTCAGCTACAGAGATATGCAATTTCCTTTGCTGGGCGGGGTATTACCGTTGTTTCGTGGAGGGGTTCTCGTCGATTGCAGCCCCTATGACTAGATTAACCCAGATGGGTGCTCCTTTTCACTGGTCATACGAGTGTGTGGCGAGCTTCCAAAGGCTCAAGACGGCTTTGACTTCATCCCCTATTCTGATTTTGCCTACCGGTTCAGGGTCCTATACGGTATATTGTGATTTCTCACGAGTTGAACATGGAACGATATTGATGCAGGACGGTAGGGTGATTGACTACATGTCTAGACAATTGAAGGTGCATAAAAAGAACTATCATGTCCATGACCTTGAGTTAGCTGCTATTGTTCATGCCTTAAAGATTTGGCGTCAATATTTGTATGGTGTGCCTTGTGAGATTTATACAGATCATCGAAGTTTGCAGCATTTATTCAAGGAGAAGGATCTGAACTTGCGCCAGAGGAGATTGTTGGAGCTACTGAAGGAGTATGATATTACTATCATTTATCATCTGGGCAAGGCCAATGTGGTAGCCGATGCCTCGAGTAACCGGGTGGAGAGTTTGGGGAGTTTGGCATATTTACCAGCTTCAGAGAGACCTATGGCGATGGATGTCCAGGCTTTATCCAGTCAGTTCGTGAGATTAGACCTTTCGGAACCTAGTAGGGTTCTAGCCTATGTGGTTTTTCGGTCTTCATTGTTTGATCGTATCAGGGAGTGACAGTATGATGATCCTCATTTCCTTGTCCTCAGGGACACGGTTCAGCATGGAGATGGTAGGGATGTGACTATTGGAGATGACGGGGTATTAAGGATGTAGGGTCGTATTTGTGTGCCCGATGTTGATGATATTCGGGAGTTGATATTGACCGAGGCCCATAGTTCGCGGTATTCCATCCATCCGGGTGCCGCGAAGATGTATCAGGATCTGAGACAATATTACTGGTAGAGGGAGATAAAGAAGGACATAATAGAGTTTGTATCTAGATGCCTCAACTGTCAGTAGGTGAAAGCTGAGCATCATAGACTGGGAGGGTTAGTCCAGCAGATGGAGATTCCGGAGTGGAAATGGGAGAATATCACTATAGATTTTTCGACTAGTCTTCCTCTGACGGCGAGGAAGTTTGATTCTATTTGGGTTTTTGTCGATCAGCTGACCAAGTCCGCTCATTTCATTTGAGTGTGCACTTTTTATCAGCGGAGCAGTTAGCAGGGATTTATATCAGGGAGATTGACCGTCTGCATGGCATTCCAGTTCCTATCATCTCAGACAGGGGTTCAGTGTTTACGTCACGGTTCTGGAGAGCCGTCTAGCATGCGTTGGGTACCAAGGTGACCATGAGTACAACTTTTCACCCTCAAATGGACGGTCAATCCGAGAGCACTATTCAGATTCTTGAGGATATGCTCCGTGCGTGCGTGATTGAGTTTAGAGGGTCTTGGGACCAATTCTTGCCATTGGTTGAGTTTGCATCCAACAACAGCTATCAGTCTGGTACTCAGATGGCGCCATATGAGGCCTTATATGGTAAGAGATGCAGATCCCCGGTGGGTTGGTTCGAGTCGGACGAGGCAAGGTTATTGGCACTGAATTGGTTCAGGATGCGGTTGAGAAGGTTAAGGTGATTAAGGATAGACTCTGTGCGGCCCATTCCAGGTAGAAAAGTTATGCGGACCAGAAGGTTCGTGATGTTTTGTATATGGTTGGTGAGCGGTTTTTGCTTCGGATCTCGCCTATGAAAGGCGTCATGAGGTTTGGAAAGAAAGGAAAGTTGAGCCTGAGGTACATTGGTCCATTGAGATGATGAGGCGGGTTTGGAAGGTTTCTTATGAGCTTGCTTTACCTCACATTTTTGCCGGGGTCTATTCCGTATTTCATGTTTCGATGCTTCGTTAGGTATCATGTTGACCCGTCTCACGTGTTGGAGTTCAATTCAGTCCAGTTGGACAATGACTTGTCTTATATGAAGGAGCCAGTGGCAATATTGGATAGACAGGTTTGAAAGCTCAGGTCAAAGGATATAGCTTCAGCAAAGGTGGAGCAGCAGGGTCAGCCGGGCAAGGAGGCGACCTGGGAGACCGAGCGGGACATGCGCAGCCGATACACTCATCTTTTTACTACTTTAGGTATGTTCTCTATGCTCGTTCGAAGACGAACGAATGTTTTAGTGTAGGAGGATGTGACGACCTGGCTAGACGTCTTTCGAATTCATTCCCCATTCCCCCATTATCTGTTTCCCCTAAGTTCATTTCTGCTTTGGTTTGCCGAGATGTTCGATAATAGAATTCGGAGTGTTTTGGGATACTTAGTCCCTAAATGAGAGCTTAAGTGTTGGAAAATGGTCCTTAATCGGAACAGTATAAAGACGAACTTGGAATACAAAAATTGATGGTTCCGCTAGCTCCGTTAGGTGATTGCGGGGTTGGGAGCGTGTTCGGAATGTATTTTAGATGTCCGTAGCTCATTAATGCTATAAATGCCGAAAGTTAGGATTTTGAAGTTTCCGGTCCGATAGTAATTTTTTCATCCGAGGGTCGGAATGGTATTTCGGAAGTTGCTTTAGCACCTTCATGTAATTTGGGACGTGCGTGCAAAAGTTTAGGTCAATCGGACGTGTTTTGGTTAGGTTTTGAATAGAAAGCAAGTTTGGTTTAGTTTTGAAGTTTTTAAGTTCAAATCATTGATTAATTCGAGTTTCTGATGTTGTTTTAGGTGGTTTAAGGATTGGTACAAGTTTGAATGGTGATATGGGATATGTCTGTAGGTTTGCTCGAGGTCCTGGGGGCCTCGAGTATCTTTCATATGCTCAACGAAGCAATTAGAGTTTCAAATTTGCAGCAGAAATTGCAGTCAGGGATTTCCTCTACGCGTTCGCGAACAGGGCATCATGTTCGCTTAGCTTCACCCTTCCCCTTCATGGCGTTCGCGTGCATATCCCCGCATTCGCGAAGCTCAGTCAACCCCTCTTTCGCGTTCGCGTCCCCAGAACCCGCGTTTTCAAGACATGGACCCCCCTTCTATTCTTCTACGGGTTTGCGTGTTCGTGGGCGCGTTCGCGTACCTTTCAAGCCCAAACCTTTGTGTCCACATTCATTCCTTTGTAATCGCGAAGAGTAGTATCTGATCACTTTTTTTTTCCTCTACGCGAACGTGATGGACCCTACGTGTTTGCGATGCATTGATACCTGACCAGTACTTATACTTCAAAA
Source organism: Nicotiana benthamiana (assembly GCA_034376525.1). Lineage (NCBI taxonomy): Eukaryota > Viridiplantae > Streptophyta > Magnoliopsida > Solanales > Solanaceae > Nicotiana > Nicotiana benthamiana. The sequence goes on from CM067339.1 coordinate 123,405,005, forward strand.
ACGAGGTTTTCTTCCATTTTTACAAAAACTCAAGCTAGGGAGCTCGGTTTTAGGGGTTTTTTCAAGGGTTTTCCAGAGGCAACGATTGGTTAACGATTCCTTACTCCCATATAAATTATTACCCACTGATCTAATCTCAAATTCCAGCTTTAATTTCGGATTTTGAATGAAAATTGAGGCAAAGTTCTTAGACCTAACTTTGATGATTTGAAGGGGCATTTGACCTCCAATTTGGGAGATATTTTATGGTTAGACTCGTGAGAGTATGAGATTGCTGAAAATGTAAAAAATATTCGATTCCGGGATGTTGTACTAAGGGGCATTTTGGTCATTTCACCTAATTCGCGCCTTTGCTTTAATTATAACAGTGTAAGTAGTTACTTGCGATGTTATTTATAATATGCAATTGGTTTGAATAGATTTGGTCCACTCAGAGTCAGATACTCGTGGCAAGGGCGTTGTTTCTTAGCGGTTTCGTACAAATTCGAGGTAAGTGGTTTGTCTAACCTTGTGGGGGGGGGGGGGGGACCTCTCCCCTTATGATATCTTTGTCATTGTTTAAAAGCCTGGTGCCCGAGGTGACGGGCGTGTACTTGTGCTAGTTGTTTGAAATTCACCTTACTTGACTTATTTAGACTGTGTTTTATTCCATATTTAACTATTAAAAATAAAACTTCGCTTGTTTTGATTTATAGAAACCATGTTAGTAATTTATTTACTCTATTTGACTAAAATGAAATATCTGTTTTTCATTTGGAAGCATGCTAGGGACTTATTTGCTCTATGTGACTAAATTACCATATTTGTCTTTCTTTCGAAGCATGTTAGATTTTCGACTTTACTTGTTATTCGCATTTGGTTTCCTTATCGTTAAATATTGAATTGTTGTGCTGTATTTAACTTTTGGGACTACGAGTTCAATTCCCGGAGATCCTCTGCTATTGATATATTGGACTACGGGTTCAATTCCTAGGAGATCCTCTTATATTGATATGACGGACTGTGGGTTCAATTCCTGGAGATCCTCTGTTATTGGTATAAAGGACTGCGGGTTCAATTCCCTGAGATCCTCTATAATTGGTATAAAAGACTACGGTTTCAATTCCCGGAGATCCTCTGAAATTGGTATGAAGGACTGCAGGCTCAATTTCCGAAAATTCTTGGATATTGATAAAGTAGACTGCGGGTTCGATTCTCGGAGCTCTACATGGCAATCGACCGCAGGTTTGAATACCGGAGATCCTCGGATGTTTGCAAAGTGGACTGAGGGTTCAATATTTGGAGCTCCATGTGGCGATGGACTGCGGTTCAATTCCTAGAGTTCTATGTAGAGACCCTGACTGTTGAGAGATTTTCTTTGTGTTTGTAGTTTGTACTTGTAATCGTTCTGTTTTTAAATACTGTCTTGTTTAATATTCGGATTTATTTCATTATCTACTGTTTAGTTATTTTTACATTAGTTCTTATGTTCTTCTTAGTAGGGCCTCGACCTTCCTCGTCACTACTCCATCGAGGTTAAGCTTGGCACTTACTGAGTAGCGCTGTGCTGTACTCATTCTACTCTTCTGCATACTTTTGTTGTGCAAACCCAGGTACTCTTAATCGGGCGCGTTATCACAGATTAGGAGCTATATTTGTAGATCTGAGGTATGCATCTGCCGCATCCGCTGAGCCGAAGAGTCTCCCTCTGTTCTACCTTTAGTTAGTAGTTTCATCCACGTATTCTCTCGTTGTAGACACTTCTGGATGTTAGAGCCATGTGATATACTTTATTCTTAGCCTGTATTGCCCGTGGTTTTCCATGTCTTGGAGGATTATTACGTTATTTTGAGTCGACATGTACGTGCCAGGCGGCACTCTATACATCATCTTATGTTATTTATGTTTTATTTATCGTTTCCGTAAATGTTGTTAAATTTCCGCACTATGTCAAGCTTACCTAGTCGCGAACACTGGGTGCCGTCATGACAGATTCGCGATTGGTGCACTAGGGTCGTGACAATTTTGATGCCAGTTTCAAAAATCACAATGAGCATGTTGGCATTTGAGGGATAATAAGAGATACACATAGAAATTGGATGGTCGGGTTTGCTAAAACTACCAAGGCTTCTAGATCATTACATGCAGAAATAGAGGCACTCGGGGAACTGTTAAAAATAGCACAAGAATGGGGCATGTTTTCACTGGAGATAGAAACGGACTCCACGGTGGTATCCAATCCATCCATCAAGGAAACAAACTTTATAGTAACATATTGTTCAATGCAGGTTGTCTATGCACTGTAAGATATATGGACTTACATCTACATACATATGAACAATATATGGATAAATTATATGTTATGTGCTATCTTTTGGTTTGGCCTAATTTTGTGGTCTTATGGACATTATGTTAAGGGGCCAATGTGTTGTCATATAAAGTGTAGGACTAATGTGTAGATACCCAAAAGGGTAACCTTAGTTAATGATGGGCTAACTAAGGTTACATATATGTAACCATGGTTACATGCTTGTGACGCTTGAGTTATGTAACTCTTGTGACTCTTGGGTTATGTAACTCTTTTGTTATAAAGTGGGGGTTATGGTTCCCACATTATTGCAAGACAAACTCTTCTTCCTCCCATTGAATTTAGAGTAAAAACTCCATTGTTGTAGTCTTGCAAATTCTTGTGGAAAACCATATACCAACTTTGGTTATTGTCATAATATTATTATTGTTGTGAAACCATTCACATATTGTTTAAGTCTTGTGAAAGAATTGTTGTGGATACATATACTTCAAGACAATCTTGAAGAAAGGATCAAGGAGCAATCTTCATAAGGACTTTGGACAATCATCAAAGGAGGTTCAACAATTTCCACTCATGGATTCAGGTTAGCTTCCGCTCATGTAGTTGTAATTCCGAATTGTTCAATATGAAGGTTATTGTATTTAGTTGGAATCATAATCTTAACAATTGGTATCAGAGCCACCTTCATATTTGGATAATTTGGATGTTCATAAGATTCATGTTATGTTAGGTTCATGTTCTAGTGAAGTTAGAATTTTGTTTATGAAATTCTACCATGAAATAGCATGATTTTATGAATGTTATGTTTTGTTGGAATTTGATGTTTTAATATCATGTTATCTTTACTTGAATTAAAACATTGTATTTAGCATGATTTTGGTTGGTAAACAACATGTTTTCTTGTTTAAGATGCTTGTTGAAAATCATGTTTTGATTCTGAAAATTATGCAAAAAACAGTGATAAAAGTTAATCGACTAACTTTAAAGATAGTCGATTAACTTAATTTTTCAGAAATATTTTGGAATTTCCGCAAGCCCTGTTAGTCGATTAACTTTTTAAGTTAATCGACTAACCTGGTCCAGTAAGTTTGAAACGTTTTTTTTTAATACCAGGTTAATCGATTATCTTAAAAGTTAATCGATTAACCTGGTACAGTAAGTCTGAAATTTTTTTTTGTGCCAGAATAATCGATTATATGTTTAAGATAATCGATTATCCTGGACCAGTAAGGCTAAAACGTTTCAAATCTTTTAAGTTTCAGATTTTAATTGACATATTATTATTCAATTAAAATATTTAAGTTTTTTTTATTATTAATGTATTATACATTAATATTTAAGTTTTGAATATTAATTGTTTTAAAGTCCATCAATTTTTGTATTTTTGGAATTGTCCTCTCAAGTATAATAACAATTAATATTCAGTTGTTGCATGTCAAAACATGTAACATATTAAGTTAAGATTCATAATATGGCACTAAGGAACTAAAGTTTTTAGCATCTAATATTTTAAATTAGTCAATTGAAGCATTATGTTGCCAAAGTAACCTCTATTGTGTAGATTGATTAATCTTGAAATATAAGATGACTGTGGATGTTAGTCTTCCATGCGTTTAACACCGGCCCAAAGGAAGGTTGTTATTTGGCAGAAATTCGAACATGCTTGTGGTGATAAATATGAGACAATTATTTGGTTTTCCATGTGAATATTAAGTCGGCCCAAAGGAAGGTTTGATATTTGACAGGAGTTTATTGTCTATATTTGATCACTACACCAAGAGTACCACTTACAAGTTGTTTTTCTGTCCAAAGACTAAAATCAATGTTGTGCTAGGTATCTTGTAATGGGATATGCCTATTTTGAATCTATAAAGTAAAGTTAAAGTTCAAGTATATGTAAGCATGTATTCAGTAATCCTTTTGTTCTATTTTCATTTAATTCTTCTGCTTCTACGATCTCTGCCAACATCAATAAACTTTAAGGTATGGAAAGAGAACGTCATGATCGTTCTCGGTTGCATGGATCTTGACCTTGCTCTTCGGATTGAGCAACCTGCTTCTCTTGAGGATACATCCTCTCCTGATGAAAGGAGGGCGATGGAGAAGTGGGAACGCTCGAATCGCATGAGTCTAATGATCATGAAGCGTGCAATTCCAGAATCATTCAGGGCACTATGAATGATGAACCTAATGCCAAAGTTTTCCTTGAAAACCTTGAACAGCGTTTTATGCAAAACGAAAAGGCGGAAACAAGTACACTATTGAGTAAACTTGTTTCCATGAGGTATAAGGGCAAGGGAAGCATTAGGGAGTAAATTTTGGAAATGTCTCATCTTGCTTCGAAACTGAAGTCACTCAAGCTGGATTTACCTGAGGAACTGCTTGTGTACTTTGTTTTGATATCTCTTCCTGCACACTTTAATCAGTTTAAGGTCAGTTACAACTGCCTGAAGGAGAAATGGACTCTTAATGAGCTCATTTCACACTGTGTGCAAGAAGAGGAAAGGATAAAGCAAGATAAGACTGAAAGTGCTCATTTGGCATCCTCTTCTAAGGATTCTATGAAGAGGAAAGGTAAGGAAGTTGCGGTTGCAAGGCCCAAGATTAAGCAACATAAGGAACCTAAGGTTGAAATTACTGAATTAGGTTACTTTTTCTGTAAGGGGACTAATCATGTGAAGAAAGATTGTACTAAGTACCATGCCTGGCGTGCGAAAAAAGGTACATTTCTTTCTCTTGTTTGTTCTGAAGTTAATGTAATTTCGGTACCTAAGGATACTTGGTGGGTAGATTCTGCTGCTACTACTCACATAAGTATATCTATGCAGGGTTGCCTGAACTGCCGAAAACCAAATGATGGTGAAATATACATCTATGTGGGTGATGGCAAGAAGGTGCCAGTTGAGGCTATTGGCAAATTTAGGCTGTTGTTTAAGACCGGTTTTCATTTAGATTTGGATGAGACTTTTGTTGTACCGTCTTTTAGACGGAATTTAATTTCTGTTCCCCAATTGGACATATTCGGTTATTCATGTTCTTTTGGTGACAATAAAGTTAGTCTCTTTCAGAATTCAAATCTTATTGGTACTGGTGTTTTATCAACATTTGATAGCTTATATTTGCTTGATACAATAACTTCAAATAATGAAACTTTGCATACAAGTTTAAGTGGTACCAAAAGAAAATTAACTAATGAGAATTCTATATCATTCTGGCATAAACGTTTGGGTCACATATCCATTCAAAGAATTCAAAAACTCGTGTCAGATGGAATTCTTGATTCTCTTGATTCCTCAAATTCGGAAATTTGTATTGAGTGTATCAAGGGAAAACAAACAAACAAGACTAGATTAGGTGCTAAGAGAGCTTCGGACGTCTTAGAATTGATACATACGGATATTTGTGGGCCATTCCCTACTCCTTGTAGGAATGGTCAACAATACTTTATCACATTCATAGACGATTACTCTTGTTATGGGTACCTATATCTTATTCACGAAAAGTCCCAACCCATAGACGTGTTCAAATCATTCAAGGCTGAAGTTGAAAATCAACTAAGCAAAAGAATTAAATCCGTAGATCTGACCGTGGTGGTGAATACTTTGGTCGATATGATGGTTCAGGTGAACAACATCCAGGGCCATTTGCTAAATTCCTAGATGAGTGTGGGATCGTCCCTCAATATACTATGCCAGGAAGTCCTACGATGAATGGTGTAGCTGAGAGAGGAAATCGGACCCTTAAGGATATGGTAAGAAGTATGATTTCTCGTACTACTTTGCCTGACTTACTCTGGGGTGAAGCATTAAAAACCGCAGCTTATATTCTTAATAGAGTTCCAACTAAAGCTACAATCAAAACCCCATATGAACTTTGGACTGGACATAAACCCAGTATTCGGCATTTACACAATTGGGGTTGTCCAGCTAAGGCAAGGCCTTATAGGCCGAATGAAAAGAAACTGGATGCTAAGACGGTTAGTAGCTATTTTGTTGGATACTCTGAAAAATCCAGGGGATTTAAGTTTTATGATCCCACTTCTAGAACTATTTTTGAGACGGGTAATGCTAGGTTCTTTGAGGATATTGAGTTAGGGGGTGGGGAGACAAAGTTGTTAGAGATTTTGTCTTTGAGGAAGAACATGTGTCTTTCCCTCAAGTTGTTGATCTTGGTCAGGGAGTTCTCATTCCTGACACGGCTCATACAACTCCAGTTCAAGACAATCTCGAAAATCTCCCCAATCAGGATCCTGAAATTGCTAATGAAAAACAAACTCAACAACCTCAAGAAACTAAAATGCCATTAAGGAGATCCACTAGAGAGAAGAGAAATGCAATTTCGGATGATTATGTAATATTTCTCCAAGAACAAGAAAGTGATATTGGACTTGAGGAAGATGATCCAATCAACTTTCGTCAAGTCATTAAGGGTTCTAGCTCTCAAAAGTGGATTGATGCCATGAATGATGAGATAAAGTCTATGAGCGATAATGACGTTTGGGAGCTTGTTACATTGCCCGAAGGTATTAAACCTATTGGTTGTAAATGGATTTTTAAAACCAAAAGGGATTCAGGGGGCAATGTTATTAAGTACAAAGCTCGTCTTGTCGCAAAAGGCTACACTCAGAAAGAAGGCATTGATTATAAAGAGACTTTCTCTCCAGCTTCATCGAAAGACTCTTTCAGGACTATAATGGCATTAGTAGCACATTTTGATCTTGAGCTTCATCAAATGGATGTTAAGACAGCGTTTCTCAATGGTGACATTGAGGAAACAATTTATATGGTGCAACCTGAAAACTTTGTTTCGGATGAATCAGAGAAAAAGGTTTGCAAATTAAAGAAATCCATTTATGGGCTCAAGCAAGCTTCTCGTCAATGGTATTATTAGTTTCATGCAGTCATTACATCTTTTGGTTTTGAACCGAATATTGCTGATGACTGTACATACCATAAGTTCAGTGGGAGTAAGTATATTTTTCTGGTTATGTCGATGACATACTGCTTGCCTGTAACGATATAGCATTATTACTTGAAACTAAGAAATTTCTTTCAAAGAAATTTGAAATGAAAGATCTTGGTGAAGCTTCTTTTGTATTAGGAATTCAGATACAACGAGATCGCTCTAAAGGTGTTCTCGGTCTGTCACAAAAGGGCTATATCGATAAGGTTCTGAAAAGATTTGGCATGCAGGATTGTAAACCGGGCAACACCCCTGTTGCTAAGGGAGACAATTTTAGTCTCAAACAGTGCCCAAAGAATAATTATGAAATTTTGGAAATGCAGAAGACGCCTTATGCTTCGGCGGTAGGTAGTCTGATGTATGCTCAGGTATGTACACGACCTGATATAGCATACATTGTTGGGATGATAGGTAGATATCTAAGCAATCCCGGAATGGACCATTGGAAGGCAGCCAAACGGGTCATGAGGTACTTACAGAGAACAAAGGATTACATGCTTATATACCGGAAATCGGACTAGCTTGAGATCATTGGGTATACCGATTCCGATTTTTCTGGATGTCAGGATAGTTTGAAGTCCACTTCAGGCTATATTTACATGCTTGCAGGTGGTGCTATCTCTTGGAGAAGCATCAAGCAAACTCTTACAGCCACTTCCACCATGGAAGCGGAGTTTATGGCATGTTATGAAGCATCTAATGAGGCATTATGGCTGCGGAATTTTGTTGGTGGACTGCGAATTATTGATAGCATCAAAAACCGCTTAGGCTATTATGCGATAACAGATCGGCAGTCCTTTATGCTAATAACAACAGTAGTTTGACGAAAGCAAAACATATGGACGTCAAATTTGGGGTTGTTAAGAAAGAGTACAAAATGGACAATTGTGCATTGAGTACATTAGTACAAACTCCATGCTTGCGGATCCGCTCACTAAGGGATTGACGCCAAAAGTATTTCATGAGCATATTGCTTGTATGGGTGTCAAATCAGATAAGGATTATGTATTTTAATGGGAGTTTTGTATTGTACATTTATGTATTGTTCATTATATTCAGAAATTCAGTAATTCAGTTATATCTGCAGATATTCAGTTTTAAAGTTTTTGTACTCTTACAGTTTATGATTGATCTCTATAAAGAGAACCAGTTGGAAATAGACATTATATTGACCACACTTTATGTTATTTCCATGCTACATACCTATACTTGATCCATGTCGTTAGTTATATTGATATACGTGATCTATGTTGGTTCTAGTTACGAATGAGTAACGAAGAGCTCTTAGTTCCTATGTTGGTATGATTGATGGACCGGATTGTTCATGACAATTTTATTGTGATAGCAATTTTTTGAGCTCCTAAGGTTATTTTGTAACATATAATGCTAAGTTTTGTACATATGTTTGTGTATCTCGTCCAAGTGGGAGATTGTAAGATATATGGACTTATATCTACATACATATGAACAATATATGGACAAATTATATGTTATGTGCTATCTTTTGGTTTGGCCTAATTTTGTGGTCTTATGGACATTATGTTAAGGGGGGCAATGTGTTGTCATATAAAGTGTAGGACTAATGTGTAGATACCCAAAAGGGTAACCTTAGTTAATGATGGGCTAACTAAGGTTACATATATGTAACCATGGTTACATGCTTGTGACTCTTGAGTTATATAACTCTTGTGACTCTTGGGTTATGTAACTCTTTTGTTATAAAGTGGGGGTTATGGTTCCCACATTATTGCAAGACAAACTCTTCTTCCTCCCATTGAATTTAGAGTAAAAACTCCATTGTTGTAGTCTTGCAAATTCTTGTGGAAAACCATATACCAACTTTGGTTATTGTCATAATATTATTATGTTGTGAAACCATTCATATATTGTTTAAGTCTTGTGAAAGAATTGTTGTGGATACATATACTTCAAGACAATCTTGAAGAAAGGATCAAGGAGCAATCTTCATAAGGACTTTGGACAATCATCAAAGGAGGTTCAACAATTTCCACTCATGGATTCAGGTTAGCTTCCGCTCATGTAGTTGTAATTCCGAATTGTTCAATATGAAGGTTATTGTATTTAGGTTGAATCATAATCTTAACATGCACCACTAAAGATGATCCTCTAGCACACGATCAGGTACAAGAATAGGATTGCACACAATTTGGCAAAGAAGGCAAGACAGAAAAGGATGGAAGTTTTTGTTTTACCACCTAGCTATGTACATCCAAGAGGAAAGTGAAAAATAAACTCTCTTTATGTACTAAGACTCTATCTTTTGAAGCTTGTAACATTCTAGCAAGCCTAGGAAATCAAAGTGTCCTTAGTGACACAAACTATGAAGGCTATGTACGCAACAATTAGTTATAAATATATATATTTTTCTGTTTGCTCAAACTAAAAGGATACATTTATAAGAATTATATTACTTCAATGCTCTAAAAATAATATTTATATTCCTCAACAAATCAGTACCTTAAAAATAAATATTTATTATATAAAATACGGTAAACATAAAAAAGATAGATAGATTGTTAAAAAAACATAAATTTATAAACCCAGTATCTTCAAAACTATACATAAAATTAAAATCAACACCTTATATTATGCAAATTACCTATTTGTTTGGAAAGTTTCAGTTTATTTTCATTATCTATATGAATATATTTTTGCCTGATCCAATCATTGTGTTTCGGTAACACTAAATTATTTTTAACCAATCATCATGCATATTACATTCAAAATAATATTCTAAAGTATTTTACTTTTTAGTTGAATATTACTTGATGTAATTTTGAGTCGGAGACAATTCATGGCAGGTGAGGATCTAATGAAAATAAACCAACTAAAGAAATTTTTTGTTAAACTTTAACATATACGAGACTTAGACGTACTTAATCTAGGAAACCTAATCTAATATTCACCGATTTTCTTTAAGAAATCATTAAAGGAATCAAATATTCATATTGAAGTAAAAATAAAAAGATTAAAGAGCACAATCTAATCTGTATTATTAGAACTTTATTGTCATGTAAAAGAAAAATATTCATATAAAATTGCCCCTATATTTTTTTATCCTTTTAAATTAGTTTTTAATATTAAAAAGTTATTATTTAGTTATTTTCTTTTTATTTCATATTTTAAAAATTAATTCAAAGTATTTGAATTATGTAGTAACTCTTAATATTTAGGAAAACAGAATATATCATAAAATTTACTAACTTAATTTAGTTTTAGTGTTATATGAACTAATACAAATAATATTTCTTGCGCCAAAAAAATACAAAGAATTTTTCACTATGTTCAAAATGTAATGAATGGTTTTAGAGCGTAGTACTAAAATTTCCTTTTAGTACGTGCCTTGTATGAGGAATTGTAATTAGAAACAATAATTCTAGTTCAAGTAGGATCAAAGTTGTAAGGACTGGCATATGTGTAGTATAAATCGAAAAAGAATTTTTTATTAGATATTTTATCATTAGATCTTTAAATTATATAAATATTTAGGGGCATAAAAGTCGATCAATGTTTCAAGAATATTTTAGTTGTTCAACAACTAATATAAATTATTCGTGCTTTTATAATAAATAGTTTCTATCTACGTGCCTCGCACGTATAACCTTACGCACGTCTGGAAACTAACATTAAATTAAAAACAAATAAAGCCAAAGAAAGATAAATCTTCTAATCCGTGCGATACACTTTATCATAATCGCATTGAGAACTCAAAATTAAACTTTGATCGACATCTAAAGACGTTAATAGTGCTAAACCTCGGAGCAAAAGCTTTATCATATTTACTTGATGTGGAAATGATTCTTTGGCTGCAATCATTATAATTTGATACGGCTTAACAAAGTTGTAAGTACTCCATCGGTTCCAGTTTATGTGAACCTATTTTGTTTTTGGTTAGTTTCAAAAAGAATGAACCCGTTCTAAATTTGGTAGCAATTCAACTTAAACTTACAACTCTACCCTTAATAAGAAACATTTATAACCACAAAAATACTCTGGGGCTTTTGGACTTGTTTAGGACCACAAATTCTAAAAGTCTTCATTTTTTTCTTAAATTCCGTGCTCGATCAAACAGGTTCACATAAATTGAAACAGAGGAAATACCTTTTTTTCGTAGGAAGGGTGCGTATCAGAGAAAACTCATATGATAAATAAATTATATAATCCATTTATATAAAGCGTTAATATTATAATATGTGTCCAATAAGGGCTGTGGTGTCACTACCCAAACCCCGGTCGTGATGCTCCAAACACCTTGTTAGGCAAGCCCGACCGTTTAAACATTCCCAGCCAAATCATTAACTTTAAAACCATCTTTTTAGCTTAAAATTCTTATTTTGATAACAATAGAAATACTGCGGAAAACGTAATCAAAACTAATGACAACCTAAGGGACCCGGTGTCACGAGTCAGAGCCGTTAGATACAACAAAACAGTATCCTAAACAAGGAAAATCTAGATACGAAAATAAAGATAGATAAGAGGAGGATTCATGCGATGCAGACGCCAACACCTACCTCGATATCTCCAGAACTGAACTAGGGAACAGTAGATAAGCACAACTAAGCCTCTGGAATCCCTGGATCTGCACACAAGGTGCAGGGAGTAGAGTGAGTACTTCAAACTTAGTGAGTAATAGTGATAAATAACAATTGAATGTAAGAAATCTGGAAAGAACACTATACAGTTCTAATATAAACAGTATCGACAGTAAATAATGCTAAATAGGGGAGAGAGCCTGATATATACTTCCCTTTCCGTCTGTCTAGTTGCTAACACTGCTACGACGTGCAGCCCGATCCAATACCATATATATTTATGATGCGGCATGCAGCCCGATCAAATATAATATATATAATGTTGTGAGACGTAGCCTGATCTAATAATATAGTATTGCGCTAACTGGGTGTGTGTGCAGACTCAAGAGGGGCTCCTTCAGCTCAAGCGTTATAATACTGCGACGTGGAGTCCGATCCATATAATGTATCGCTGCGGCGTGCAGCCCGATCCATATAATGTATTACTCTGGAGTTCAGTTCGATCCATATAATATATCGGTGCAGCGTGTAACCCGATCCATATAATATATTACTATAGCGTGCAGTCAAATCCAAATAATATATCGCTGCGGCGTGTAGCCCGATCCATATAATATATTATTGCGGCGTGCAGTCCGATCAATGTAATATATCGCTACAGCGAGCAGCCTGATCCATATAATATACATACTGTGGCGTGCTGTCTGATCCATATAATACATATAATGTTGCGGCGTGCAGCCCGATCCAATATTATATATATATATATATATATATATATATATATATATATATATATATGTTGCGGCGTGCAGTACGATCCACTATAATATATATATATAATGCTACGGCGTGCTGTCCGATCCAATATAATATATATAATAATGCGGCGTGCAGCCCGATCCAATACATGTATATGTATACACTGTTTGACGTGCAACCTAATCCAGTATATATCAAATTCCCTCATTACGGTGTCCTTGACTCCTCTCAATCAAAATAGACTTGGCCTCTAGGGCCCACTCATCTATGACATGGTATTCAACCCTAAGTATTGCTTATTTAGGGTGCAAATTACTACGTTCAGTTTATTTCATGATTTAAAATCAAAGTCAGGACAGATGGTATGTGTTCAGCAGGTAAAATGAGGTCAATCGGCTCAACGTGCTCCGTAGGAGTTCTACAGATCGGCACAAAGCCCCAAAACATGGCAACTAGCCCAATATATACGGTACAAGCTCAGTCTCAGTCAAGAAGTGCAGTAAGCCATCAATCAGGATGGATCAAGTCCGAGTCCCCGGCATAAGTATCACTACGCTTATCATATGACGCGTGTTTTATCTCAACATAGCATCGCAATGTGCAAATACAGGGTTTCAAACCCTTAGTATATCATCCTTAACCATTACTCACCTTAAACCGACGAAAATCCTAGCTCGCGTTGCGGTTTCCTCGCAAACTAACCTCCTCGAGTGCAGAATCTGACTAAAACCACAAGGAATATATTATAATAGGCTAATGGGTCATAACTCAATAGAAAGAACTCGAAAAATACAAAAAAACATGAAGTTGGCATAACCTGAGCCCCATGACCACTTCTCGAAAAATAACGAAATTCACATCATCGTAATCCTCATCTCGACATGAGTCCGTACATATAAAGTTCATCAAAATCAGAGTGCAAATAGGCCATCAAATCCCCAATTTACATAGTAAAATCCAAGCCCTAATTTCTTTCATTTCCACCCAATTTTAAGATATTTAGGTGATGATTCTTCAATAATATCACGTAATTAGCTCATAAAACTTACCTCCAATCGAAACCTAGTTGAAATCCTCCTACTCCATCGACTAAAGGCTCCATAAAGGTGCTCCACAATGTTTGAAAATAATGTTTGCTCGCGGAGGTTATGATATAAAACCCTTTTGCCCACCCAGAATTTTCTTCATCGCGTTCGCGACACAACCCATGCGGACACGATGACAAACATTTTAAAATTCTAATATTATCCTACGCGAACGCGTCATGCACCCACACGATCGCGATGCCCTAAGTTCTGAATCTACGCGAACGCGGACTGCTCTCACGCAATCGCTTATAAGAGATTCCACTTATCCAAAAGTCCTCTTTCACAAATGCGGACAACCATACGCGAACGCGGATACCTATTTTCCACCACTACGCGTTCGCATCAACTCCTTCGCGAACGCAAAGGAAAAGTTCCCAGGCTCCCAAATTTCCTCTACTCGTTCGCGTCCTTCATCACGCAAACGCGATGCTTTAAGGTTTGCAACACTTATGATAGCAACATCCAAGCTCTATACAAGATAGAAAGGATCTGTTGAACCTCTGAAATCACCTAGAGGCCCCCGGAACCTCAACCAAAACCATTTACCTACTCCAAAACATCATAAGAACATCTTCCAATCATAAAAACACTACCTTTAACACAAAACTCATCAAATCATGGCGGATTCAAGCCTAAGTTCAACTATAACTTCTGAAACTGACATTGATCAAAAACCCGACCAAACGACGACCGAATGACCTCAAAAATTGCATACATATCCAAAATTGCCTAACAAAGCTAATGCAACTCTCGGCATTCCATTCAGACCCTCGGTCAACTTCTGATTGATTTTTCTAATACAAGCTTTCTTCTAAATGGCTATCTGCCTTATTTCCAACCAAAACCAATTCAATTACACCCGATCGAATCTAATACTGATAGTGAAACATGAATCCACAAAACAAGGGGGAAATGGGGCGGTTACTCACGTGACGACGGGCCAAGTCGTCACATCCTCCCCAACTTAAACAAACACTCGTCCTCAAGCATACCCAGAGTTGTACCAGAAGCAGCCCAATAGTTGAATAACTTTACCATGCATATAAACCGGGGTGATCCCACGTCACCCTACTTCATATAGGTCCGAAAACACAATATAGTTGGAAGTTCACAGTCCATCTAACCCATAAACCGTAGGACTACATTTCATCCTCTAAAATCGTACACAAGATCAGAACCTCACATTTTTACTCAGAATGAACCCGAACCAGTTGTTAGAATCCATACCCGTAACCTCGGCTGCAATCACATGATATCCCGCATAACTCAAATATATGCAGCGATACTTCCATTCACACCAATTTCCCACAATAACCAAATACCGACAGAAAAAAATTTTGTTAGCTAAAGTATTATTTCAATACCCTCATATACTTCCAACGGCAACTGAAACACGTGATATACTAAGCACATTTCTCATACCAACCATTCATGAATCCATTTCCCTCTTGACTGATACTACAACAAATTTCCGAGCCAAACCTCTATACTACCTTTCTAGCAAGCTGAAATCAAATCTGTTCGTACTCATTAATGAATCCAATGATCACTTCGACTCCAACCACCCCACTGGTGATATGAAACCTCGATGCAAGCCTAAGCCACAACTTTCATAATATACGCACCAATGAGAAGCAGTCTGAGCCTACTCAAATCATGACAATGACTTAAACGAAAGAGTTGTACCTCAAACTCAACAGTACAATCATGACACAAAACTGAGATCCGGTCTCACATCAAAGAAATAGAGTACTTGAATTCTCCTCGAAAGGTCATAACTTCACGTGGCCTTTCCACAGCGCGCGATACTATCAAAATTCTATTACCCGTGAAGCACCTCAAGTCATTATGCTCAACACGATCAGTCACGCACAGATTGAGGTCTGAAGCCACACAATCCATCACACCCATGGTGAAGCAATTAATATACAATATTCAATCCTAAAAAGGACATAGTCGGTGCGCTATTCGCCGAGCAACACCCAATAACAATTTCCCTCACAAACCAGGAAGCAAGGCATACAAAGTACTATATAGAAAACTATTCTCCACATCACACTATTACGGAGTGCAACCCAACCAAGATAACATACCTGTGTCGGCGTGCCACCCGATCCACCCAAATATCTTACATAGGAGATGCACATCGAGCCAAATTTTGCTCATTACAATAAACACATATAGTCTCCTGCCCATCAACAAAAAGCGCATATGCACAAGTCCCCCAATACCGAAACTGAATCAATGGTAGAAACCTCTGGACTGACATCCGCCACGAAGGCCCAATTAATGAAGCAATGCTTTCCAGCCATCCGCTGGTCTCTAGAATACAAGCTACCCTGCTAGAACATAATTCGATGCACCTGGCCATGCAGCCCGTGGCATTTCCGACATAGCCCATAACACATTATCCTAGACAATCTGACATTGGAACAACCAGTCTGCCATCTAATATCATAACCCAAATTTAACATACCACTTAGAGAAAGATCCACTTGGACCTCCAATTTCCAATAACCGCTAGACGATGTTGATACACACGATCTACAACCACTGCATAGTCAGATCACTGGAACGTCTAGTCTCTGACACATATAACACATGAAACACTATGCCTGATCCCACACTCTTCCGTACGAATACCTATCACACATAAAGTATCCATTCTTCCACGAGAGATATCCGAAAATTTCCCTGAGCCATTGACAACTCAATTATCAACGGTTGATCCAACAAGAGAACACCGCAATACAACTAAATATTATCAATTCTTTTTACTACCTTGCCCTCTTTTCTGAACATAAACCCCCGCTAAATCACTAGCATAACAATACCATCTTCTTTAATCATCTGAAGATCGAATCTTAAATCACCTGAAACTGCCCGTGCTGCTTATGAATTTAATGACTCTCCCCTTATGACTGAACCAAAACCTTGAACACGCAATTCTCAATTCTCCATATCATAACACATAGACCATACCACACAAGGATAACATGAGGACTTCTACCTCTCTCCTGCGCCGCACACATCGACGCACTCAACTAGTCAAGAACTTACATGATCCCATATAGGAGAAAAATTATTACACACTCCATGCTTCGCATACCCATAGGAGATATACTCATTTTCAAACCACGGTAAAACACATCAAGAGCTCTTTCTCCGAATTCCATTCCACAAGCTAAACTTCTAGGACTGAATCCTTCAACCCAAACCAAGTTAAGCAAACTGCCATCACTTAAAAGCTTTGCTGCACAATACCTGTGAGGCTCGCTACCTCGACCACATACAATAATTAACCATATCCTTACCGTACTGATTCGGTTCATTATAAAGCTATTCCATTTATCCAATTTCCTTCACAATTCATCTTTAATTTGATATTTTCCCTTGTTGTAACACCATAATACCTAAATCCAGGTTACTATACGAGACTCGCACATAAAACCACACTGTCTAAGACCCATCGGCCACTGAATACCCTCTCAAACGTTTCCCAAAATATTCCAGAATGCTTTACTTTGAAGAACTTCATGTGATTCTAAATTTGTTTACCATAACAATCCAAATGCGGATACGTAGAATCCCATGATTAACACAAAGTACCACAAGTCTTTATCTTCTAATGATAACACAGTCTCTAGCCACATACACAAACTTAAGACACGTGATTGTTACAAAAAAATCTTGAACACAGTATAACCATTCTCGAGAGTCTTTCACTCTTATTTAGTTGTAATTTACCTGCCCTGAATGAATAGAACCAATCGTGCCTCATTAGCACCCCAACACCGCAGAACATGATTTCATACATATACAAACAACCATCTTTCTTTCTATGCACAGAGCATCCTTTATCATCAATAGCTCAAAACCTCCTAGTATTTTCTCACACCTACGAAGAACCATATAATCTTTGTAAAAATGTTTCCTTCACCCATGCCATCCGCCGCTCAATTAATACAACCATAAGATGTTCCATCATCCCTCGAAATAGAACCAACATTGCACATAACCGTGCAATCAGCTGACCAACAACAGCCTCCCTAACTTGGCTCCAAGCCATATATCAAGGCACGCTTAACAACTCATAGCACTTTTACTCCAATGATGCCACAATTTTATAGTGAGATTAAACTCAAGTCATTTACAAGTTTGTGAATACACCGATCAGCTAGCACTGACATGCTTTGCAAAACTCGAATTCATTTCCACATGAGTTGAGTCCATTCCTTAAGCGTCCCCGAATTCTCAAATTTCAACACATACCCTTCAATTACACATGAGACCTTCTAACGTACACATAAGGATCATACCCCTCAAAAACACTCCGTAGGAGGTTACCCACTTGCTTCGCCTCCTTTCAATATTTCAACATGCCTCCCACCATTATATACGTTACACAATCAATTAGTGTTCCTGAGTCAGAGCTCATACCGTCACATGAAATGTACATTTTACCACTAAGAGACATGAAAAATATTCTTCACGAGCCCATAACTTGGGGCTACAAAACAGACCGCAATAGCAAGCAAACACTTAACAACTCATCTATTATCCATCATACTTCTTCATCACTACCGAAATCACATAGATACCCCTCGCAGTACTAACACACTCATCACATAGATATCCCACCGCCAAACCGGCGAATAAGAACATTATTAAACACATAAGTAAAGCACTTTCTCACACACTCAACACCTCAGTGATCGAACCATAGGCAAAGATCTGACCTCAAGCCCTCCTGACGGGCCCAACATTAACTCACGGAGATTATATCTCGCCCCTCGATCAGGGATACACAAGCCATCCCAACATATATACTACTAGGCGCTCGTGTGAGCATACAGACGTGTGGAAGGAATCTCAAGAATTATATCTCAAGCTGAATCAAGTATGCACGATAAGAATTCCAAGAAAGTGAAGTTTTCCGAAATGTTCTACAGCCTCTCGAGAATAAATACACACGTCTACGTATCGTTCCGCGAGACTCCACTAAAACGGCTCATGACTCGCGAGGCCTAGTAACCTAGGCTCTAATACCAACTTGTCACGACCCAAACCCAATCGTGATAGCACCAAACACCTTGTTAGGCAAGTCCGACCGTCTAAACATTCCCAGCTAAATCATTAACTTAAAACCCATATTTTTAGCTTAAAATTCTCTTTTTGATAACAATTGACATACTTCAGAAAACATAATCAAAAGTAATAACAGCCCAAGGGATCCGGCATCATGCGTCAGAGCCTCTAGATACAACAGAACAGTATCCTAAACAACGAAAATCTTGATGCAGAAATAAAGATAGATAAGAGGAGAAAACCCTACAGACACCAGCAGCTACCTCAATATCTCCGGAACCAAACTAGGCAACAACAGATAAGCACTGTTAAGCCTCCGGAATCCCTGTATCTGCATACAAGGTGCAAAGAGTAGAGTGAGTACTTCCAACTCAGTGAGTAATATCAATAAATAACAACTGAATGTAAGAAATCAGGCAATAACACTATACAATTCTAATATCAACAATATCGACAGTGAATAATGCTAAACAGGGGAGAGAACCTGATAAATACTTCCATTTCCGTTCGACTAGTTACTAACACTATTGTGGTGTGCAGCCCGATCCAATACCACATATATAATGCTGCGGCGCGCAGTCCGATCCGATATAATATATATAATGCTGCAGCACGTAGCCCGATCCTACATAATATATATATGTATAATGTTGCGGCGCGCAGCCCGATCCAACAATATAGTACTGCACTCACTGAGGGTGTGTGCAGACTCCAAAGGGGCTCCTTCCGCTCAAGCACTATAATACTACGCCGTGCAGCCCGATCCATATAAAATATCGCTGCGGCGTGTAGCCCGATCCATATAATATATTACTGCGGCATGTAGTCCGATCCATATAATATCGTTGCGGTGTGCAGCCTGATCCATATAATATGTTATTGCAGCGTGCAATCAGATCCATAAAATATATTGCTGCGGCGTGCAGCCTGATGCATAGAATATATTACTGTGGCTTGTAGTGTGATCCATATAATATATTGCTGCGGCGTGCAACCCGATCCATATAATATATATACTGCGGCATGTAGTCCGATCCATATAATATATATAATGTTGCGGCGTGCAGCCCGATCCAATATAATATATATAATGATGCGGCGTGCAGCCTGATCAATAATATATATATATATATATATATATAATATGATGTTGCATGCAGCTCGATCCAATACATGTATATGTATACACTGCTACGGCATGCAGCCCGATCCAGTATGTATCAAATACCCTCACTACGGGTTCGTTGACCCCTCTTAGTCAAAATAGACTTGGCCTCTCGGGCCTACTCAGCTAAGACATGGTATTGAGCATTAGGTATTGCTCCTTTAGGGTGCAAGTTACTACGTTCAGTTTATTTCATGATTTACACTCAAAGTCAGGACAGATGGTATGTCTTAAACAGGTAAAGTGAGTTCAATCAGCTCAACATGCTCCCTAGGAGTTCTACAGATTGGCACAAGGCCCCAAAACATGGTAACTAGCCCAATATATACGGGTACAAGCTGAATCTCAGTGAATACTGCTAAACAAGGGGAGAGAACCTGATAAATACTTCCATTTCCGTTCGACTAGTTACTAACACTATTGTGGTGTGCAGCTCGATCCAACAATATAGTACTGCTCTCACAGAGGGTGTGTGCAGACTCCGAAGGGGCTCCTTCCGCCCAAGCACTACAATACTACCGCGTGCAGCCCGATCCATATAATATATCATTGCAGCGTGTAGCCCGATCTGTATAATATATTATTGCGGCATGCAGTCCGATCCATATAATATATCGTTGCGGTGTGCAGCCTGATCCATATAATATTTTATTGCGGCGTGCAGTCCGATCCATAAAATATATTGTTGTGGTGTGCAGCCTGATACATATAATATATTGTTGTGGCGTGCAATCCGATCCATATAATATATCGCTGCAGTGCGCAGCCCGATCCATACAATATATACTGCGGCGTGCAGTCAGATCCAAATAAAATATATAATGTTGCGGCGTGCAGCCCGATCCAATATATATATATATATATATAATGATGCGACATGTAGTCCGATCCAATATATATATATATATATATATATATATATATATATATTGCGGCATGCAGCCCGATCCGGTATATATCAAATACCCTCACTACGAGGTCGTTGATCCCTCTCAGACAATATAGACTTGGCCTCTCGGGCCTGCTTTGCTAAGACATGGTATTCAGCACTAGGTATTGCTCATTTAGGGTGCAAGTTACTACGTTCAGTTTATTTCATGATTTACAATCAAAGTCAGGACAGATGGTATGTGTTCAACAGGTAAAGTGAGGTCAGTCAGCTCAACATGCTCCCTAGGAGTTCTACAGATTGGCACAAGGCCCCAAACATGGTAACTAGCCCAATATATACGGGCACAAGCTCAATCTCAGTCAAGAAGTGCAGTAAGTCATCAATCGGGATGGACCAAGTCCGAGTCCCCAGCAGAAGTATCACCACACATATCATATGATACGTGTTTTATCTCAACATAGCACCGCATAGTGCAAGTACATGGTTTCAAACCCTCAGTCATCATTCATAACCATTACTCACCTCACACCGGCCATAATTCTAGCTCGCCTTGCCCTTTCCTTGCAAACCGACCTCCTCGGGTGCGGAATCTGACCAAAACGACAAGGAATATGTTATAATAGGCTAACGGGACATAACCCAATAGATAGAACTCGAAAAATAACCAAAAACACGAAGTCAGAAAACCCGAGCCCTATGCTCACTTCTCAAAAAATTACTAAATTCACGTCATCGGAATCCTCATCTCGCCATGAGTCCATACATATAAAGTTCATCAAAATCGGAGTTCAAGTGGGCCATCAAATCCCCAATTTACATGGTAAAAACCAAACCCTAATTTCTTCAATTTCCACCCAATTTTTAGAGATTTAGATGATGATTCTTCAATAATATCACGTAATTAGCTCATAAAATTTACCTCCAATCAAAACCTAGTTGAAATCCTCCTACTCCCTCGACAAATGGCTCCAAAAAGTGCTCCACAGTGGTGGAAAATGATTTTTGCTCACGGAGGTTATGACATAAAACCCTTCTGTCCGCCCAGCTTTTTCTTCATCGCGTTCGCGACACAACTCGTCTGGACGCAATAACCATCATTTTAAAATTACAAAATTATCCTACGCGAACATATCATAAACCCACGCGATCAGGATTCCCTAAGGTCTGACTCCATGCGAACACGGCCTACTCTCACGCGATCGCGTATAAGAGATTCCACTATTCCAAAAGTTCTCCTTCGCGAACACGGACAACCATACGCGATCTCGGACAGCCATATTCCACCACTACGCGTTCGCACCAGCTCCTTCACGAACACGAAGGCAAAGCTCCAAGGCTCCCAAATTTTCTCTATGCGTTCGCGTCCGTCACCACGTGAACGCAATGCTTTAAGGTCTGCAACACTTATGACAACAAAATCTAATCTCAATACAAGTTAAAAATGATCAGTTGAATCTCCGAAATCAACCCGAGGCCCTAAGGACCCCAACAAAAACAACAAAACTACTCCAAAACATGATAAGAACATGTTCCAATCATAAAAACACAACCTTTAACACAAAAATCATCAAATCACGACGGATTCAAGCCTAAGTTCAACTATAACTTCCGCAACTCACATTCAATCAAAAACCCGACCAAACAACATCTGATTGATCTAAAAATTTGGAGCCATATCCAAAATCACCTAAAGAAGCTTTTGAGACTCTCGGATTTCCATTCCGACCATCGGATAAAAATCTCACCGCCAACCAGAATCCGTAAAAATTCAAACTTTCCCAATTCAAGCCTAATTCTACACCGGGCCTCCAAATTCAATTCCGATCACACTCCTAAGTCACAAATCATCCCCCGAAGCTAACCAAACCACAAGAATTCACATACAAGCCCTCTAACCGCATAGGCAACTTCGGGCCCACTTTTCCAATACAAGCTTTCCTTCTGAGAGGCTATGTTCATTATTTCCAACCAAAACCAATTCAATTACACAAGATCGAATCTAATACTGATATTGAAACATGAATCCACACAATAATGGGGAAAAGGTATGGTAACTCACGTGATGACATGTCAGGTCATCGCATGGTGGAGTGACAGGTACTCCTTCATCCTTAACCAGAGGTCTTGAGTTCGAGCCTTGGGTCTGGAGTAACCTTCGTTAGAGAGCACTTTACCCCCAATGTGGGATTTCAGCACGAATGCAGCTATAACGGGCTCCAATATAAATATCGAACATCGTATAAGAAACCAGAAAAGTAGTATAATAGGTTGCTCAAAGTATTCTTGTTCATATAAAATTGGTATATCTTTGTCACGACCCAATTTCCATACCCGGTTGTGATGGCGCCTCTAGTGAAGACAAGGCCAACCAACTAATCCCAAATCCTCTATTTAACAGTTACTAAATGTAAAATGGATAGAAAGTACATCATAATGGCCATAAAATTATTGACTTTACCCCAATACAACCCGACCGGGGTGTCACAAGTCACGAGCATCTAAAGAAAACTGAATATCACTACTGGACCAATAATAGATATAAACTACAAACTTGAGTTCAAAGAGATTAAGCCTAATGTCACGAACGATGACGGTCACCTTGCTCAGCTACGATAGTACCTTCAATCCGCTAATAACCCACTTCCGGGAAGCAATACCTTCAATTGCACGAGAGGTGCAGGGAGTATGGGTGAGTACTACCAACTAGTGAGTAATAAGTATATAAATTGTCTGAAGATAAGAATCCTCGAAATGCCACAAAGTAAAGCTAAAACTAAAAGTCCGACACATTAACTATGAACCAATAGCAAGGCAATATCAAGTATATCAGATGAGTATAATGCAAGAGTGCAATGCAACGCACATGACTCGCTGCGTCGTACAGCCCGATCCATTGGGTACCCGCGCTCACTAGGAGCCTGTAAAGACTCTGGAGGGGATCCTACAGCACAAGCGCAATATCATCATATTATCACAGCGGTGTGCAGCCCGACCCATACTCAGTGTATAGTATGTATATGAGTCACATAACAGATTAAATTAAATTCTCAGTTTCCACTTTTTAAAGAAAATATGACTTAGTTACTTAACTTCAGGAAAAGTGACTTAACATTTCATAGCAGTGATTAATCACAGGACTGAGATCAATGATTATGCAAATCATGCTAGCATAACGGTATTCATCCTCTGAGGATGCTACATATCGGCCCAAGGGCCCAAACATGGCAATAAGTCTAGATATATTCAATACAGGGTGCGTATCAGTCGCCCATATAGTATAATTGTTGTTCGGGATTGACCAAGTCACAATCCCCAGTCATAAACAATCTTGAACCTGCCATGGGGTGCGAGTCACGCCCTGATATAGCGTTACAATGTGATAAACCGGGGTTTCAAACCCTCAGGCCATCATTTATACAGACTACTCTCCTCTAACCGGCCGTAGACTTGTCCACAATTCCTTTTCCTTTTTTATCGACCTCCTTGCGTGTGGAATCTAGTAAAAATCACAACGAATATATTATAATATGCTAAGGAAACATAACCCAATTGAAATTACTCAAAAAATACTAAAAATAACGTAGTTGGTAAAACCCGAGCCCCAGACCCACTTCTCGAAAAAATAAAAAATCACACCAATGGATTCTACGTCTCGCCACGATTCCGTACATATAAAATTTATCGAAACCGGAGTTCAAATTGCCCTTCAAATTCCATTTTTACATCAGAATTTCCCAAGCCCTAACTTACCCCATTTTTGGGGGCTTTTCACTGATTGCTACGAAACTTTTATGACATACTCGAATGATTAGGCTAAGAAACTTTCCTCCAATTGATTCTCAGTCAATTCCCTCGAAAATCCTTGTCCAAAGCTCTTGAGGGGTTAAAAAATGGTGAAAATAATGAAGAAATTCGCGGAAGTTTAAATTATAAAACCCCTTCTGTCCAGCTATTCTCGCCTCTATGTGATCGCATACTACCCCTGCGATCACATAGGCCAAAAATCAAGGGCCCTAATTTCCTCTTATGCGATCGCAAGACAAGTCATGCGATCGCAGAGCACAGGCTCCCCTTACTACGCGATCGCATTCAAGCCCACGCGACCGTAGTGCACAACCTCCCAGACCTATGCGATCGCAGGCCCCATCACCCGATCGCATAGAGCAATTTCTGAGACCCCTCCAAGCCTTCTATGCGATCGTAGCCCCAGGCTTGCGGTCCCAGAGAGCAAATTCTGCTGCACTTTTCATGTTCAAAATTCCCCGTTAGCCATCCAAAATCCCCCCGAGGCCCTCGGGACCTCAGCTAAGCGCACATATATTTTCAATTACTTCATTCAAACTTGCTCGTAGCATAAAAGCACTATCATAAACACCAAAATATCAAATTACCACAGATTCAAGCCTAAGTCAAGCTAAAACTTTCGACACCTCCATTTGATAAAACACTAACCTAAACACCTCCGAATGATCTGAATCTTTGCACGCATATCCAAAATCACCTAACGGGGCTACTTCAACTCTCAGAATTCCATTCCGACCCTTGGATCAAAATCTTACCTATCAACGGGAATTCGCCAAAATTCAAACTTACCCAATTCAAGCATAATTCTACATCTGACCTTCAAATTCAATTCCTATTGCACCCCTAAGCCTTAAATCATCACTCGAAACTAGTTGAATCATCAAAAATCCATTATGATCCCTCTAACTCATTAGTAAACATTGAGTTGAATTTTCCAAACTAACCTTCTCTTACAGAGACTAATTGTCTCATTTCTAACCGAACTTTATCCGAATTACTTCAAATTCACTAAACACGTATAATGAAACATATAGAAGCATAAAACGCAAAAAATGGGGCGGAGATACATGAAACGACGGGTTGGGTTATTACATCCTCCCTAACTTAAACAAATACACATCCTCGAGCGTGCCCAAAGTTATACTAGGAGCCAACCATTGCCTGAATGACCTTACCAAAAATATACCCGGGGTGATCCCGCGTCACCCTAACTCACATAGGCCCGATAAATTCAATATAGCTAAAACTTCACAGTCCATGTAGACCATAACCGTAGAACCACATTGCACTTCCTAACTCATAAACCCAAACTAGCTGTAATAACCCATACATGCAACCTTAGGTGAACCCATGCAACAAACCGCACAATCTAAGACTCGAAATCATAGTCTCTATTCACAACAGTTGCCCAAAATACTCAATTATCAATAGGAACCTCTTATTAGCTAAGGTCTTATTCCGGCACTTTCATATATTGCCGACGATGATGAAAAACGCTATTAATTGTGCATTTCACGGACCCATCATTCATGAAGTCATTCCCCTTTTTGGCTACTATCACAACAGATTTCCGAGCCGAACCTCGATGCTAACATACTAACAAGATAAAACAAAATCCGTTCGTATCCATTTATGACTCCAACTATCCCCTTGAATCCAACATACAACTATGGTGATAATACATCCCAACACCAGCCTAATCCACCACTTGCATCATATACGCACCAATAAGAGACGGTCCGAACACACTCAACTCATAGCAATTGATTAAAACGAAAGAGTTGTACCTCAAACTCATCAGTACCATTACAACACAAAGCTGAGACCCCGTCTCACATCATAGGAATAGAATATTTTAATCCTCTTTGAAAGGCCATAACTTCACGTGGCCTTGCCACAACGCGGGATCCTATCCAAACATTGTTACACATGATGTACCTTGAGTCACCGTGCTCAAAATAGACAGCCACGCACATATTGATGTATGAAACCAAGCAACCCATCACACCCACGGTGAAGCTAGTTACATACAGCATTCAATCCTGAATGTCACAACTGATGTGCTATTTGTCGAGTAATTCCCAATACAGACTTCCTCAGAAACCAGGAAGCAAGGCATACAAAGTAACATACGGAAACTATCCTCAACATCACACTGTTGCGGAACACAACCCGATCTAGATAACATACCCTATGGCAGCGAGCCACTCGTTCCACTCAAATATCTCACATGGAAATATGCACATCGAGCCGAATACAAAATACTGAGTATCGCTCGTAAGCACACTGAGTGCATAATCATATCTAATTATGGCAGTGTAAGCTACACAACTCAACTTCCACTATGAATCTCGATAGCACTGAAATTTATATATGCCACTGCCCAAAAATCATAGCGCCTCGTAGCACAAAAAAGCAACTCATGGATTTTCCTAGATCACTAGCAGGTCCAATAACGATCGAATCAACAAATCCTTCATACGATTCGGGACCAACAAAGCCCACTCAAGCTAAACACGTATTCGATCAACTTACCAACAAGCCCATTAGCAAGAAGCCTGAAGCTGCCTCTTATACTAGTATAACTTATGCCAAAGACGTATGATACAGTGCCGACACCAAATAAATATTGAAGTCCACAATCTTGCCTGGCGACATGCTCGTCCACAAGGAACGCATCCGAAAAGGTCTCTAAATACCATAACTGAAACAATGGTTAAAACCTCTGCACTAACATTTGCCACGAAGGCCCAAACAAGACAAGCAATCTTTCTCAGCCATCCGCTGGTCTTTGGAATGCAACCCACTCTTGCTATAACATCACCTTATGCACCTTGCCACACAACTTGTGGCATCTTCTGGGATAGCCCTAACACAATAGTTTAGATTAACCCACCACTGAGGCAACCAGTCTACACCCAATATCACATCAAAAATCTATCGTATCAACAAATAAAGATCCACTATCGCCTCCAAATGCTAATTGTCGCTAAACGATTCTGAATACTCATGAGAGACAACTGCGTCATAGACTGTATCGGAGAACTCCTAGTCTCCAACTCCATATAACATACAAATCACTATACCTGATCCCATATTCCGCCATATGAATACATATTACACATCAAGTACCCATTCATTCCATGAAATATATTCTAACATTTCCCTATACCATCAACAGACGCAAATGTCAACAGTCGGTCCAACAGGAAACTGCCAAAATCCCACCGAGTGTTATCAGTTTACATCACCTTCCCTCTTATTGAACATATACTGCCGTCAAATTACTAAAATAGTAATACCATTTTCCTTAATCATCTGAGGGTCGATTCTTAATTCACCTACAGCTACCCGCGCTGCTTAAAAATTTAGTGACTTTCCATTCGGACTAAACCGTACCTTACACACACAAATCCCAATCCTCCACAACAGACCAAGAATACCATACCATACTAGGAAAACCTGAGAACTCCATCTCCTTTTTCATAACCACAAGCTAAACTGCCAAGACTAAATCCTTCAATCCACACCAGTCTAAGCAAGATGTCCGAACTCAAAAGCATCGCCAAATACCCGTAAGGGCTCATTACCTCGAACCTAAACAAGGAATTGATCATATCTTTACCATACCAATTCGGTCCAATAACAAGCTACTTCATTTTTCTAGATTTCCTTCTGATTCATTTTCAACTTGATATCTCTCTTGATGCAGCACCACAATTCCTCAATCTAGGCTTACCACACGAGACTTGAACGTAATACCACACTATCTAAGACCAATTGGCCACAATATACTCTCTCAAACATTCCCAAAAACACCACCTTCTAAAATACCCTACTTTGAAGAACTTCCTGCGAATCTAAGTCTGCTACCTTTACTTCCGAGATAGTGATACATAGAATCCCGTAATTAACGTAAAAATAATACAAGTCTTGACTTGTTCTAATGAAAACCCTGACTTGGTCACATACTCAACCTTAAAATACCTAAGTGCTATATATAGAATCTTGAACACATCAAAACTCTCAAGAGTCATCCACTCTCACACACACTGCAAATTACTCGACTTAATGAATCGAACCACTCGTACCTTATCAGCACTCTGACACTGCAGGACATGATCTCATTCCGATACAACCAAACCAATTCCATCTCTTTACACTAAGCAATCTTTATCAACAACTGAAGACATTCTATTATTTTTCTCACATCTACTAAGCACCAATAACCTTTGTCAAAATTTTGCTTCACTCGTGCCACCCTCGGCTCAATATTTGCAACCAGAACTGATTCACCCGTATGTATCAAATCGTAACAAACATAGTACATCACAGTACAATCAGATAAACAACAGTAACCTTCCCAACATAGCTCGAAGCCGTATATATCACAACACATATGCTCTATTGCTGTCGTAATATCATGGTGACATTAAAATCACTCTTTCATAAGCTTGTCAAAACATGAATCATTAGAAACTTTTAACTCTTCTGCAATTCTTGCATTCATTAACACAAAGTTAAGACCACTCTATAGGCGACAAAAATTTTACTAAGTCCCAAATTTTTCAAAAATTTGGCAGAGTTTCCTTTGTAATTTAGCCTATCCACCTGCCAGAGAATCACCAAAACCATCCTAACAACACGTACACAACTTGACAAAGCATCACAATGTATATCAACAACATTAATCTGAATACTACATGTATTCTATTATCAGAATTGATACATGGAGATGCGTTGCACCTTTTCAAATCATAGCACATAGAAAATACCTTTCGATTACACATACGATCTTCTAATATAAAGATCATACCACTTAAGGACACTCCGCATGCGATATCCCACCTGTTTCACCTTAATTCAGTATTTCAGCTTGCCATCCACCATCACATATGTTACACGGTCATTTAATCTTCCTGGATCTGAACTCAACACGCAACATGCTATTTCCTTCGCTCCCAACTAGGAGACCTAAAAAGATTTTCCACCCACCCACAACTCGAGGCAACACATCCTATCGCAGTGTAAATCAAACACTTAATTGTTCATCTATCACCTAGCAGACCTTCTTTGACACTTCCAAGTCATAAAGAGACATCACACAGCACCAACATACCCATCACGTAGCTATACAGCCACTATTCCCACTATTAGGGATAACACTAAACATATTAGTTCATAACACTAGCTCGTAAAATCAGCACCTCGATGCTCAAGCCAATGGTAAAGATCCGGTCTCAAGTCTTCCAGACTGACCTAACATAAAACTCAAAGCGATCACGTCTGACCCCTCAATTGGGGAATCACAAGCCATCAAGCCACATCTAATACTGAGCGCTCATTCGTGCATATGTTCACGCAGAAGTAATTTCAAGAGTTACTCTTTCAATCTGAATCAAATACGTACGATAAGATTTCAAGAAAGCGAAGTATTTCCTAAAGTTTCTATAGCCTCCCGAGGATAGATATGGACGTCTACGTACCAATCCACGAGATTCTACTAACATGCTCATGACTCATGAGACCTAGTAACCTTGGCTCTGATACCAACTTTTTACGATCCAATTTTCATGACCGGTCGTGATGGAGCCACTCGTGAAGACAAGGCTAGCCAACTAACCCCAAATCCTCTCTTTAACAGTTATGAGATGTAAATGAATAGAAAGTATAACATAATGGCATTAAAACTATTGATTTTATCCCAATACAACCAGATTCGGGGTGTCACAAGTCACGAGCATCTAAAGAAGACTGAATAGCACTACTGGAGCAATAATAGATATAAAGTACAAGCTGGAGTTCAAAGAGATGAAGTCCAATGCCGCGAACGTTAGCGGTCATCTTGCTCAGCTACGATAGTACCTTCAATCCGCTAATAACCCACTTTCAGGAAGCAATACCTACAACTGCACACGAGGTGCAGGGAGTAAGGGTGAGTATACCAACATAGTGAGTAATAAGTATATAAGATGTCTGAAGATAAGAATCTACGAAATACCACAAAGTAAGCTAAAACTAACAGTCTGACACATTAACTATGAACTAATATCAAGGCAATATCAAGTATATCAGTCAAGTATAATGCAAGAATGCAATGAAATGCACATGACCCGCTGCGGCATACAGCCCGATCCATTGGGTACCCGCACTCACTGGGGGTGTGTACACACTCTTGAGGGGCTCCTACAGCCCAAGCGCAATATCATCATATCATCGATGCGGCGTGCAGCCCGACCCATACTCAGTCCACAGTATGTATATTAGTCACATAACAGATTCAATTGAATTCTTAATTTCACTTTTTTTTAAGAAAATATGACTTAGTTATTTAACTTCAGGAAAAGTGACTTAGCATTTCATAACAGTGATTAATCGTACGACAGAGATCAATGATTATGCAAATCATGCTAGCACAACGATATTCATTCTCTGAGGATACTACATATAGGAACAAGGCCCCAAACATGGCAATAAGTCCAGATATATTCAATACAGGGTGCGTATCAGTCCCCCATATAGTATAATTCTTGTTCGGGATTGACCAAGTCACAATCCCAAGTCATAAACAACCCTGCAGCTACCATGGGGTACAAGTCACGCCCTAATATAGCGTCACAATGTGATAAACAGGGGTTTCAAACCCTCATGCCACCATCAATACAGGCTACTCACCTCTAAGCGGCCGTAGGCTGGTCCACAATGCCCTTTCCTTTTGTATCGACCTCCTCATGCGTCGAATCTAGTCAAAATCACTATGAATACATTATTATATTCTAAGGAAAATAACCCAATTGAAATTACTCGAAAAATACTAAAAATCACGAAGTTGGTAAAATCCGAGCACCGGGCCCACTTCTCGAAAAATTACGAAGGTCATAGCAATGGACTCCTCGTTTTTCCACGAGTCCCCGTAAATATAAAATTTATAAAAAACGGAGTTCAAATGCCCCTTAAATTCTATTTTTACATCACAGTTTCTCAAGCCCTAACTTACCCCATTTTTTGTGGTTTTTCAGTGATTTCTACGAAACCTTTACCACAAACATGAATGATTAGGCAAAGAAATTTACCTCTAATTGACACTCAGTCAAATCCCTCGATAATCCTTGTCTTCAATGTGGGCTAAAAAACATGAAGAAGTTCGCGGAGGTTTTAATTATAAAAACCCTTCTGTCCAGCTATTCTCGCCTCTATCCGATCGCGTCACTACCCCTGCGATCGCATAGGCCAAAAATCTGGGGCCCTAATTTCCTCTTATGCGATCGTAGGACAAGCCATGCGATCGCACATGCTCCCCCTAGTACGCGATCGCATTCAAGCCCACATGACCGCAGCGTAAAACCTTCCAGGCATATGTGATCGTAGGCCCCTTCACGCGATCGCATAGAGCAATTTCTGAGACCCCTCCAAGCCTTCTATGCGATCGCAGCCCCAGGCTCGGGATCGCAGAGAGCAATTTGTGCTGCACTTTTCATGTTCAAAATTCCCCGTTAGCCATCCAAAATCACCTCGAGGCCCTCGGGACCTCAGCCAAACGCACAAATATGTTCTATTACTTAATTCAAACTTGCTCGTAGCATAAAAAACACTATTATAAACACAAAATTCATCAAATTACCACAGATTCAAGCCTAACTCAAGCTAAAACTTTCGAAACTTGCATTTGATCAAAAATCCGATCTAAACACCTCCGAATGATCTGAAATTTAGCACGCATATCCAAAATCACCTAACGGAGCTACTGCAACTATTGAAATTTTATTCTGACCCTCGGATCAAAATCTCACCTACCAACCGGAATTCGCCAAAATTTAAAGTTAGCCAATTCAAGCCTAATTCTATACCGGATCTCCAAATTCAATTGCGAGTGCACCACTAAATCTTAAATCATCACCCGAAACTAGTCGAATCATCGTAAATCCATTCCGAGCCCTCTATCTCGCAAATCAACATGCAGTTGACTCTTCCAAACTAACATTCTCTTAAAGAGACTAATTATCTCATTTCTAACCGAACTCTATCCGAAGTACTTCAAATTCACCAAACACATATAATAAAATATATAGAAGCATAAAATACGAAAAATGGGTCAGAAATACATGAGAGGACGAATCAGGTCGTTACAATCTTACACAATATATCAAGTAATGGAAAAGCTAGAAGTTCATTCATTAGTGCTAAAAAGTACGATGTTATTCAACCATATATAGTTTTCGAATAAGATACATATACTGAATCATAATTAATTATAATACCATAAATAATAATATTTTTAAAGATTAATTATAGTTATATTTAATTCCAACATGGAATATACTTACAAAGTGTAAAAAAGTCTCAAGATTTCACGTTTGGATATTTGTAATTTATAATGAAATATAGACAACTTCTTTAGAGAATCATTTTTCTCGAAGAAGTGTCTTGAATAATTTTAATATTTCTGTGCATATGATATAGAGGCTAATTTTAAGGAGTTCAATGAGTCAACAAACACTACTAGAAATTCGAGAAAAAGCGACCAAAGTAGCTTGTAGCTATATTAATGGTCCCTTTTATTTTGGGACCAAAGCGACCTTATTAATGGTCCCTTTTATTTAGGGACCAACTTTGGTCTCTACTCTAAATGGACCCATTTTTCTGGATATTGACGATAGAGAACAACTTTGGTCGCTATATTAATTTAATAATATAATTTTGCGACTAAAGTTGGTCTCTAAATAAAAAAAATTATTTATTTATTTTCTATTAATCGTTAAAAGGCGACTAATTGTGGTCTCTAATCCAAAAACTATATTTTAAAATATGAAAACTAGAGACCACTATTGGTCGCTATTTTATTCAATTATTTATTTATTTTATTAATTTAGCGACCAACTTTGATCCCTAAATACGTGAATTTAATTTAATTTTTAAATAAAAGCGACCAAATTTGGTCTCTATATTAGCAGAAGTTATTTTTAATGATATAGGGACCAAATTTGGTCGCTTTTTTAGCAATATAGGAAAATAGCGACCAATGTTGGTCGCTTTTCTCCAGAAAAATATTTTTTTACTTGAAAAGCGACCAAATAGAGACCAACTTTGATCGCTTTTCTGTGTATCATTTTGCCAGAAACGGCCTGTTTCTGCAGCTATACCACCTTCTAGTCATACCAATTTCCTAAATAGGCATTTTATGCCAACAACAACAAGAATAAAAAGCACTTAAAAGCAACAAAAAATAAACTTCAATAGAACTAATACATTAAGCTAACAAAATTAAATAACGCTTTTTACAAGCCCATGCGAACAAAAGAGAACTCAAACAATACTAAATTGGTATGTAAATTAATTCTAACACAATAGAACTAACACAATGTAAATTAGTTCTAACATAATAGTAAATTAGTTCTAACACAATAGTATATAAAGTACTGAAGGAGTGTTCTTTCAGCATCCTAGTGGAATGTGCCTTTAATTGTTCTTCTCATTATAGCGACAATGATAATGAGAAGCCAACAACATGTGTTTCAAATAGTTATAGTGTAGGTAGGAATTTAGTATTTCCTAAGTAGATAAAAGAAGAGCTTATAAAGTAATTTTTTACTTCATTTTCCATCAGGAAAAGAAGTTTAATTGAGAGTGACAAGGTTGATAAAGACGGAATGTGTTCCGACGGTCCTGACAGTTCCTATAAAGCAGGGATCATAAGACTTTATGATGACAAAGATTATAGAAATTTTTGTTCTAAATTTTCTTTTTAAGTCCAATCCACCAAGATTAATGTGATAATTGTGATATTTATAAAGATTCAGAAACTAATTTGACCGACAAAAAGTACAGAAATGCTCTTAAAACTTTTTTTAAGAGCATTTCAATACTTTTGTCGGTCAAATTAGTGTCTGAATCCGAAGAATATCAAAATTATTTCATTAAACTTATTGGATCATATTTGAAATAAAATTTAGAACAAAACTTTGTATAATCTCTTTCAGCATAGAGTCTTATGAACCCTGCTTTACGGGACTGCGAGGACCAATGGAACATATTCTGTCTTCATCAACCTTGTCACTCTCAATCTAACTTATTTTCCTGATGGAAAATGAAGTACAGAATTACTCTATAAGCTCTTGCTTTATCTACTTAGGAAATATTAAATTCCTACCTACACCATAACTATTTGAAACATATGTCATTGCATTCTCATCATCATTGTCGCTAAGGAGAATAACAATAAAAGGCACATTCTGCCAGGTACTTTATCTTAGTTATTCTTGGTGAAAGTTTCATTGCATTTCTAAGAACGTCATCAACCTCTTCGTGGTACTCTTATTATTGGTGGGAGAGAAATCGGAATTTAATTTGGAAGTTTGGTGTAGAATTAGGCTTGAATTGGCTAAGTTCGAATTTTGGCAAATTCCGGTTGATAGGTGAGATTTTGATCCGGCGGTAGGAATGTAATTCCGACAATTGCAATAGCTCCATTAGGTGATTTTGGATATGTGTGCACATTTTCAGATCATTCGGAAGTGATTAGGTCGGGTTTTGGATCGAATGCTAATTTGGAAAAGTTCTAGTTTGACTTAGGCTTGAATATGAGGAATATGATGATTTTTTATGTTAATGTTTGGTGTTTTTATGGCCCAAGCAAGTTTGAATGAAGTAATAGGTCATGTTGGTGCTTTTGGTTGAGGTCCCCGGGGCCTCGGGGTGATTTCGAATGGCTAGAAGAAAGATTTTAGTTTGAAAAGTTGCAGAAATTGCAGCAGCAGTGCAGACCAATTTTTGGTCATTGCGATCGCAGAAGCGTGGATGCGATCGCGTAGTAGCAGACCACTGTTCTATGCGATCGCGGGAGGCAAGTCGCATTCGCGTAAGGTTAGGAGGAAGGTCTATGAGACCGCGTGGGGATTAGTGCGATCACGTAGGAGTAAATTGGAGGCTTCAGATGTTTGTTCTCTGCGATCGCAGGCCAGGGGCTGCGATTGCGTATAAGGAAATCGCTGGGCAGACCTGTTTTAATAGAAACTTCATCCGTGATCTATCTCATATTTCCTTCATTTTTGCACCACCTTGAGATCTTGTCGACGAATTGTGAAGGGAATTTCTACAGGAAGTGATTGGAGGTAAGTCTCGTGGCCTTAATACGTCATTTTATTGAAGAATCAACCATGAATCCTCTGAAATCTAGTGTAAAAATTGATGAACTAGGGATTGAAATTTCAAATGAAAATTTTGGAATTTGGAATATAAATTTGACTCCGATTTTGATTTATTTTATATGTACGGACTCGTGGAGAGATGAGGATTCTGAAAAAGTGAATTTTATAATTTTTCGAGAAGTGGGCCGGGAGCTCTGGTTTTTACCAACTTCGTGGTTTTGGGCATTTTTCGAGTCCTTTCTATTGGGTTATGTCCCATTTGCCTATTTTGACAAGGAGGTCGATACGCGAGGAAAGGGCAAGGCGAACTAGGATTTTGGCAGGTTTGAGGTGAGTAATGGTCATGAATGATATATTGAGGGTTTGAAACCCCGTATTTGCACTCTGCAGTGCTATGTTGAGATGATATACGCGTTTCGTGACGAGCGTGGTGATGTATCTGCTGGGGACTCGGAGTTGGTCCATCCCGATTGATGATTTACTATACTTCTTGACTGAGACTGAGCTTGTACTCGTATATTTTGGGCTAGTTGCCACGTTTGGGGCCTTGTGCCAATCTTAGAACTCCTAGGGAGCAAGTTGAATTGTTTAACCTCACATTACCTATTGGACACATACCATATGTCCTGATATCGACCGTAAATCATGAAATAAACCGGACATTATAACTTGCACTCTAAATGAGTAATACACAAGGTCGAATACCCTGTCTTAGCTGAGTGGGCCCGAGAGGAAAAGTCAATATTGACTGAGAAGGGTCAAGGACCCAATAGTGAGGCTAATTGATATATATACATATATATCGGGTCGGGTTGCACGCCGTAGCAGTATTTACATATACATGTATTGGACCGGATTGCACGTCAAAGTATTATATTATATGGATAGGACTGCACTCTGCAATAGTATATTATGTGGATTAGACTGCACGCCGCAGTGATATATGGATTGGAATGCACGCCACAGTGATATATGGATCGGACTGCACGCCGCAGTAGTATATTTATGGATCGGAGTGCATGCCGCAGTGATATATCGATCGGACTTCACGCCGTAGTGATATATGGATTGTACTGCACGTCGCAGTATCTTAGCGCTTGGGCTGAAGGAGCCCCTCCGGAGTCTGTACATACCCCCAGTTAGCGCAGCCGGGAATATCTATTGGATAGGGCTGCGCACCGCAGCATTTTATATATTATATTGGATCGGGTTGTGTGCCGCAATAGTGTGTGTGTATATATATATATATATATATATATATATATATATATATATATATATATATATATATATATATATATATATATATATATATGGATCGGGCTGCGCGCCGCAGCAGTGTTAGTAACTGCTCGGACGTAAGGGAAAGTATGTTCGGTACGTATTTACTATTTTTGCTGTTTCAAATAGAACTGTACATTACTTTTCCGGATTTCTTACATTCAGTTATTATTTATTGATATTACTCACTGAGTTGGTAGACTTACCCCATACTCCCGGCCCCTTTTATGCAGATCCAGGTGCTCCTTAGATCTACGCTACTGGTGTGGATTGACGAGTTGTTCAGGGTATTGCGGTAGCTGCCTAGCGTCCGCATGACAAATTACTCTGTCTCTATCAGTCTGTTCTTTTTGCTATTTTGTCAGACTTTTGTATCATTTCTGTTCAGTCTTGTATCCTATTTTTGTTAGAGGCTCTGTACTCGTGACTCCTCGATTTTTGGAGGATTTTTATTCTTGCTCAGCTGTATTTTTATTGGTATTGTATATCCCTGGTTGGGAGTTGATATTAAATTCGCAATATTACATTAAATTGTTTTTTGTTGGCTGGAAATGGCGTTCTTGGTTGTGTATTTGGTCGGGCTTGCCCAGCTTCACAGCCGGGCGCCATCTCCACCGAGTTTGGGGTCATGACAAGTTGGTATCAGAGCATAGGTTTGCTAGGCCTCACGATTTATGTGTCGGTTTAGTCGAGTCTCGCAGATCGGTACGTAGACGTCCGTATCTATCCTCGGGAGGCTACAGAACCTTTAGGAAAAACTTCACATTCTTGGATTTATTATCGTGCGTACTAGATTTAGCTTCGGTTATGACTCTTGAAATTCCTTCCTCACGTTTGTATGCTCCCGTGAGCGCCTAGTATTATATGTGCCTTGATAGCTGGTGGTCCCCCGATCGAGAGGCGAATTATGATTTCTATGAGTTGATGTTGGGCTAGTCTATAGGACTCGAGGACGAATCTATGTCTATGGCTTGAGCACAAGGTACTGATTGAGCGATCTAGTGTTATGATCTTATAAGTTCAGTATTGTCCCTAATTGTGGTGATGGTGGATGGATAGCTACGTGGTGTGTATGTTGGTGCCAAATAATGTGTCCATGTGACTTGGAAGTGTCAAAGAAGGTCTGCTAGGTGATGAATGGACCATTAAGTGTTTGATTTCCATTGCGATCGGATGTGTTGCCCCGAGTTATGGGCGCGTGAAGAATCTTTTCGAGCTCCTAGCTAGGAGTGTAGTAGATTGCACGTTGCGGTATGAAGTCTGACTCAAGAAGACTAAGTGATCATGTGAGGTGTATGACGATGGATGATATACCGAAATATTATGTTGAAAGAAGCATGTGGGTTATCTCTTGCAGATTATTCTGAAGTGGTAAGATCATTATGTGTATGTTAGAAGACCATATGTGTAATTAAACGGTATTTTCTATATGTTATGATACGGGCAGGTGTAGCGCATGTTTATGTGCAAATTTTGATAATATAATACGTATGGTATTGCGATTAATGTTGTTGATATACAATGTGATGTTTTGTCAAGTTGTTATATGTAGTTGGGATGGTTTGGGTTATTCTCAGGCAGGCGTATAGGCTCAATTACAAAGGAAACTCTGCCGAAATTTTTGAAAATTTGGGACTTAGTAAAAATTTGGTTGCCTAGAGAGTGGGCTTAACTGTTGTGTGAGTAATGCAAGAGTTTCAGAAGAGTTAAGAATTTCAGATGATTTGTGTTTCCACAAGCTTATAAAGGAGTGAGTTTAATGTCTCTATGGCATGGTGGTGTCATCAGAGTAAAAGTGTTATGAATTGTTAAGTGTCTCCGGGTATATGGTTTCAAGCAAAGTTGGGGAGGTTACCATTGATTAGCTGATTGTACGATTATGTGCTATGTTAGTTATGATTGGATGCATGCGGATGGATTAGTTCTGGTTGCAAGAATTGAGCCAAGGATGGCAAGTGTGAAGAAAAATTTCTGCAAAGGTTATATAGTGCTTTCGTAAATGTGTTGAAAATACTAGGGCGTTTTGAGCTGCTGTTGATAAAGAACGCTTGGAGCATAAAGAAGGGAAAAGGTTGTTTGTATCTGTATGAAATCATGTTCTGCAGTGTCAGGGTTCTAATGAGGCACGAGTGGTTCCGTTCGTGTAGAGCGGGTGAATTGCAGCAGAATAAGAGTGAACGACTCTCGAGAATGGTTTTACTTTGTTCAAGATTTTGCATGTAACAATTAGGTGTCTTAAGTTTGTGTAAGTGGCTAGAGACTGTGTTTCCATTAAAAAATATCAAGACTTGTGGTATTTTATGTTAATCATGAGATTCAATGTATCCGCGTGTGGAAGGCAATGGTAACGAATTCAGATTCGCAGGAAGTTCTCCAAGGTAAAGCATTCTGGAATATTGCATTTCTGAGAAGCGTTCGAGAGGGTATTCAATGGCCTATGGGTCTTAGATAGTGTGGTCTTATGTGGGAGTCTCGTGTGGTAACCTGAATTAAGGTATTATGGTACTATAGCGGGGGAGAATATCAAATTAATAATGAATCAGGAAGAAAATTAGATAAATGGAATAGCTTGATAATAAAACGAATCGGTATGGTAAGGGTATGATTAATTCATGTATGTGTTCGAGATAATAAGCCATACGGTTATTGTGCAGCACAGCTTTAAGTGCTGGCAGTTTACTTAACTCGATTTGGGTATAAGAATTCAGTCCTGGCGGATTAGCTTTTGCAATGGAATTGGGAGAAAGAGCTCTTGATGTGTTTTACCATGGTTTAAAATGAGTATATTTCCTATATGTATGCGAAGCACGGAGTGTGTAATAATTTTTCTCCTATATGGGATCCTGAAGTTCTTGACTAGTTGAAAGAGTCGATGTTGCGGCACATCAGAGAGATAGAAGTCCTCATATTATCCTGGTGTGGTATGGTCTATGTGTCATTATATGGAGAATTGAGATTTGCATGTTCAAGGTTTTGGTTCAATTCATAATGGTAAATCATTAATTCTTGAGTAGCACGGTCAGCTACAGGTGATTAAAGAGCCGATCTTCAGATGATTATGGTGGTGTAAATTGATTATACGTCAGTAGCATTGCGAAATTTCCTATTTGATCGACGGCGGATATTTGAGTTTGTTGATGGCGCATGGAATTTTGAATATCTTTCGTGGCATGAATGTATACTTGATGTGTGTTATGTATTCGTACGGCAGAGTGTGGGATCAGGCAGAGTGATTCATGTGTTATATGTGTAGGAGACTAGAAGTTCTTGTGATCCGACCATGCGGTGGTTGTGGGTCGTGTGTATCGACATCGTCTAGCAATTATTGGAAACAAGAGGTTCGAGTGGATCTTTATTTGCTTGGTGTGTTAAATTTGGGTTATGATAGTTGATGGCAGACTGGTTGTTCCAGGGTCAGATTGTCTAGACTAATGTGTTATGGGCTATGTTTAGAAATGCCCCCGGCTTCAAGGTACATCGAATTATGATCTAGCAAGATAGCTTTTATTCCAGAGACCAGCGGACGGCTGGCAAGCATTGCTTATTGATTGGGTCTTCGTGGGGGATGTCAGTGCAGAGGTTACTACCATTAATTCAGTTCTAGTATTGAGGGACTTTTCGGATGCATTTCTTGTGGCCGGGCATGAGGCAATATGTATTTATTGTAATGAGAAAATTTGGCTCGATGTGCATCTCCTTTCGAAGATATATGTGCGGATCAGGTGGAACGCTACCACGGGTATGTTATTTGGATCGAGTGGCAAGCCGCCATGGGTATGGTATCTAGATCGGGTGGCACGCCGCCACGGGTATGTTATCTAGGCCAGGTTGCACGTCACAATAGTGTGATGTGGAGAATAGTTTTCCTATATGTTACTTTGTATGCCTTGCTTCCTAGTTTATGAGGAAAATCCATATTGGGTGTTGCTCGGTGAATAGCACATCAGTTGTGTCCTTCCAAGATTGAATAGTGTATAATACTTGCTTCACCATGGGTGTGATGAATTGCTTGGTTTCAGACATTAATTTGTGCGCGGATGTCTGTGTTGAGCATGGTAACTTGAGGCGCTTCATGGGTATTAGTGCTTGGATAGAATCGCGCGTTGTGGCAAGGCCACGTGATGTTATGACCTTTCGAGGAGAATTAAGGTACTCTATTTCTATGATGTGAGATGGGATCTCAGTTGTGTGTTGTGATCATATAGACGAATTTGAAGTACAGCTCTTTTGTTTGAGTCGGTTGTCATGATTTGAGTGTCTTCAGATCATTTCTTATTGGTGCCCGTGTTGAGCACGATGTGGTTTAGGCCGGTGTTGAGGTGTCATATCACCAGAGTGGCGTGTTGTAGTTGAGATGGTCATTGGAGTCATCACTGAGTGAGGGCATATTTGATTCAGCCTGTTAGAAAGGTAATATCGAGATTTGGCTCCAAAATCTGTTGTAATATCAGTCAGAAAGAAAGTGGACTCATGAATGGATGAGCTGACAGATGGGTTCGGTTTATTGCGTGTTTCAGTTACTGCTGGCAGTATATGAAAGTGTTTGAATAAGACTTTAGCTAACAAAAAGGTTTTCTATCAGTATCCGGTTATCGTTGGCAATTGCTATGAAAGGAGGTTATCGCTGCATGCGTTTGAGTTATGTGGGATATCATATGATTGCAGCCGAGGTTGCGGGTATGGATTATTACAGCTGCTTTAGGATAATTCTGAGTATAGATGTGAGGTTTTGATCTGGTGCATGATTCGAGAAGTGTGATGCGGTCCTATGGTTTATGGTTTAGATGGGCTGTGAATTTATGGATATGTTATGTTAGTGGACCTATGTTAGATAGGGTGACGTGGGATCACCCTGGGTATATGCTTGGTAATATCATTCAGCTATTGGTTGGCTTCTAGAACAACTCTGGGTACGCTCGAAGACGAGCGTTAGTTGAAGTTAGGGAGGATGTGATGACCTGACCCGTCGTCGCGTGATTTACCACCCTGTTTTCCCCATTTTATGCTTCTTCATGTGTTATTATATGTGTTTGGTGAGTTTGAAGTGTTTGGGGTAGAAATTGGTTAGAAATGAGACTAATAGTCTCTTTAAGGAAAGCTTAAGTTTGAAAAGTCAATAGGATGTT
The DNA here is from genome assembly GCA_034376525.1 of Nicotiana benthamiana. Classification (NCBI taxonomy): domain Eukaryota; kingdom Viridiplantae; phylum Streptophyta; class Magnoliopsida; order Solanales; family Solanaceae; genus Nicotiana; species Nicotiana benthamiana. The sequence goes on from CM067339.1 coordinate 123,447,163, forward strand.
GACTTGTGAGTTAGAGGGATCAGAATGGATTTCCGATGATTCGACTAGATTTGAATGGTGATATATGACATGGGAGCGAGATCTGAATTTAATTTGGAGGTCCGGTGTAGAATTAGGCTTGAATTGGCTAAATTCGAATTTTGACAAATTTCGGTTGATAGGTCAGATTTTGATCCGGGGATCGGAATGGAATTCCAACAGTTGCATTAGCTCCGTTAGGTTATTTTTTATATGTGTGAAAATTTTCAGATCATTCGGAAGTGTTTAGGTTGGGTTTTGGATCGAATGCGATTTGGAAAAGTTCTAGTTTGACTTAGCCTTGAATTTGAGGAATTTGATGTTTTTTTATGTTAATGTTGGTGTTTTTATGGCCCAAGCAAGTTTTAATGAAGTAATAGGTCATGTTTGTGCTTTTGCTTGAGGTTCCGGGGGCCGCGGGGTGATTTCGGATGTCTAGCGAAAAGATTTTAGTTTGGAAAAGCGGCAGAAATTGTAGCAGCAGTGCCGACCAATTTTTGGTCATCGCGATCGTAGAAGCGTGCATGCGATTGCGTAGTAGCGGGCCGTTGTTCTATGCGATCGTGGGAGGCGAGTCGCGTTTGCGTAAGGTTAGGAGGAAGGGCTATGCGACCGCATGGGGATTAGTGCGATCGCGTAGGAGTAAATTGAAGGCTTCAGAAGTCGAGAAGTGGGCCGGGGGCTCGGGTTTTGCCAACTTCATGGTTTTGGATATTTTTCGAGTCCTTTCTATTGGGTTATGTCCCATTAGCCTATTTTTACATATTCCTTTGGTTTTGGACAGATCCTACATTCAAGGAGGTCGGTACGCGAGGAAAGCGCAAGGCGAGCTAGGATTTTGGCCGGTTTGAGGTGACTAATGGTTATGAATGATATACTTAGGGTTTGAAACCCCATATTTGCACTATCCGTTTCTATGTTTAGATGAGATACGCGTCTTGTGAAGAGCGTGGTGATGTATCTGCTGGGAACGGGACTTGGTCCATCCCGATACTATACTTCTTGCCTGAGACTGAGCTTGTACTAGTATATTTTGGGCTAGTTGCCATGTTTCAGGCCTTGTGCCGATCTGTAGAACTCCTAGGGAGCATGTTGAGCTATTTAACCTCACTTTGCCTATTGCACACATACCATCTGTCCTTATTTCGACAGTAAATCATGAAATAAGCCGGACTTTGTAACTTGCACTCTAACTGAGTAATATCTAGGATCGAATACCCTGTCTTAGCTGAGTGGGCCCAAGAGGCCAAGTCGATATTGACTGAGAGGGGTCAAGGAACCCGTAGTGAGGTTTAATGAAATATATACATATATATCAGGTCGGGCTGCACGCTGCAGCAGTATATACATATATATGTATTGGATCAAACTGAACGCTGCAGTATTATATTATATGGATCGGATTGCACGGCGCAATAGTATATTATATGGATTGGACTGCACACCGCAATATTATATTATATGGATAGGAATGCACGCCGCACTAGTTTATTGTATGGATCGGACTGCACGCCGCGGTGATATATGGATCGGACTTCACGCCGCAGTAGTATATTATATGGATCGGACTGCACGCCGCAGTGATATATGGATCGGACTGCATGCCGCAATATCTTAGCGCTGGGGGTGAAGGAGCCCCTCTGGAGTCTGTACATACCTCCAGTGAGCTGTCGGCTATATCTATTGGATCGGGTTGGGTGCCGCAGCATTTTATATATTATATTGGATCGAGCTGCGCGCCACAGCAGTGTGTGTATATATATATATATATATATATATATATATATATATATATATATATATGGTTGGATTGGGCTGCGCGCCGCATCAGTGTTAGTAACTGGTTGGATGGAAAGGAAAGTACATATCAGATTCTTCTCCATGTTCGGTACTTATTTACTGTTTTTGTTGTTGCAAATAGAACTGTATAATACTTTTACCGGATTTTTTACATTCAGTTATTATTTATTGCTATTACTCACTGAGTTGGTAGACTCACCCATACTCCCTGCACCTTGTGTGCAGATCCAGGTGCTCCCGAGATCTAGCGCTACTGCTGTTGATTGCCGAGTTGTTCAGGGTATTGCGGTAGCTGCCCATCGTCCGCATGACCAATTACTCTATCTCTATCAGTCTGTTCTTTTTGCTATTTTGTCAAACTTTGGTATCATTTCTGTTCAGTCTTGTATCCTATTTTTGTTAGAGGTTCTATACTCGTGACTCCTCGGTTTTTAGAGGATTTATGTTCTTGCTTAGTTGTATTTTTATTGGTATTGTCTATCCCTAGTTGGGAGTTGATATAAAATTCGTTGTGTTACATTAAATTGTTTCTTGCTTGCTGGAAATGGCATTCTTGGTTGTGTATTTGGTCGAGCTTGCCCAGCCTCGCGGCCGGGTGCCATCACGACTGGGTCTGGGGTTGTGACAATAGAGACAATGTTGATAAAGATGGAATATTTTTCGTCGGTCGTGCCAGTTCCCGTAAAACGTGGATTATAAAACTCTATGATGACAAAGATTTTAGGAAGTTTTATACACTTCTTTCTTCCAAGGTTAATGTGATCTTGGTGATAGTTCATCGGATTCATATGACAATTAGACGGACAGAAGTATAGAAATTTTGATAAAAAGAATTAGAGGTAAAAACATTCAACCTCTAATTCTTTTTATCAAAAATTCCATACTTCTGTCCGTCAAATCATCGTATGAATCCGACAAACTATCACCAATATCACATTAAGTTTGTATTTATTAACAATGGAAGAAAGTCGAGTCACTCTTATGATCCCCTTTTTATGGGAACCGTCATGACCGACGGAACACATTCCATCTGTATCAACCTCGTCACTCTCAAATTAAACTTATTTTCCTCATGGAAAATGAAGTAGAGAATTACTCTATAAGCTCTTCTTTTATCTACTTAGGAAATACTAAATTTCTACCTACACCATCACTTAGTGCAACACATGCCATTGCCTTCTCATCATCAATGTTGCTAATCAGAACAACAATTACTGGCACATTCTGCCAGGTACTTTATCTTAGTTATTCTTGGTGGAAGTTCCATTGCATGTCTAATAACGTCATCAACCACTTCTGACCGTTTACCTCCCTCAATCTAAAATTCCAAAACATAAACCAAAACTTCAATGCATATCCTAAAGGTTCAACTCATTGTTAAATACTTCAATTTATATCCTAAAGCTTCAACTCGTACCTAAAAGGCCCAAGGTTCAATTTATATGATTCAAGGTTCAATTTATATCCTAAAAGTTATATTCATATCCTACGAGTTTAAACTTAAACTAAAAAGTTCATTTTATATCCTAAAGCTTCAACTCATATCTAAAAGGCTCAAGTCATATCTTAAAAGTTCAAGTCATATCCTAAAAGCTTCAAGTCATATCCTAAAATTTCTATTTATAAGTAAAGCTTCAAGACAATACAAAGGTTCAAGGTTCAATTTTTATCCTAAAAGTAATATTCATATCCTACGAGTTTAAACTTAAACTAAAAAGTTCAATTTGTATCCTAAAGCTTCAACTCATACCAAAAAGGCTCAAGTCATATCCTAAAAGCTTCAAGTCATATCCTAAAATTTCTATTTATAACTAAAGCTCCAAGACAATACAAATATTCAAGGTTCAATTTATATCCTAAAAGTTATATCCATATCCTACGAGTTTAAACTTATACTAAAAAGTTCAATTTATATCCTAACGCTTAAACTCATATCTAAAAGGCTCAAGTCATATCTTAAAAGTTCAAGTCTTAACCTAAAAGCTTCAAGTCATATCCTAAAATTTATATTTATAACTAAAGCTTCTAGACAATACAATGATTCAAGGTTCAATTTATATCATAAAAGTTATATTCATATCCTACGAGTTTAAACTTAAACTAAAAAGTTTAATTTATATCCGAAAAGCTTCAACTCATACCTAAAAGGTTTAATTCATATACACAAAAGTTCAAGTCATATCCTAAAGGTTCAATTTATATCCTAATATATATCATGTGTCTATATTAAATATCTGAATATATTAGCATGTGTCTAGATTATTTTTACCTAACTATAAACTAATCAAGGTTAAACTCAAAGTTCAATTTATACCCTAATATATATCTACTTATGAATCAAGTCTTTGACATTAAATTAGTATCTACTGCATACTAAAATATTGAAGGAGAAATACTCAAGAAAGCCTAACCTAAATATTCAACCTATATCCTAAACCCTAGATTTCTATTAAAATATTAACTAATGATAAATACAATCTAAACCCTATGTTTGTATAAAATATAATAATAAATAATCAATTGAAAAACTAATTATAGGTTGAAACAATAATCAATTGAAACCCTAGGTTTTTAATTCTAACCTTGAATTTATAGGAGGTGGCGGCAGAGGCTACGGCGGAAGCTGAGCGGTGGTTGTTGATGGCATGGGTGGGGCCTGATGGAGGGAGTTTGAAGGGGGGTGGGACTTGAGTGTGAGAGACAAAAGATGGATTTGGGAAATTTTTACAAAGAATGGGAGGGGATCCCGGTTTTGACAGATCTACATATATATACATATATATATATATATATATATATATATATATATATATATATATATATATATATATATATACATATATATATATAAAATGTATTCGATACGATATTACCTAGTATACTTATACTTAGTGCATAGTATAAGTACATATATTATATATAAGTTGTATTTGATACGGTATTTTTTCATCCAGATCCAAACTCTTAATCTTTTCCTGAGTTTTGCACTCATTCGCATAATGCCCAAATTTACCACATTTATGACATCTAATCCTTCTTTTATAATCAAATGTATTCGATACGATATTACCTAGTATACTTATACTTAGTGCATAGTATAAGTACATATATTATATATAAGTTGTATTTGATACGGTATTACCTAATACACTAATACTTAGTGCATAGTATAGCGTAAGTACATACACATATATATAAGTTGTATTCGATACGGTATTACCTAATACACTTATACTTAGTGCATAGTATAAGTATAAGTACACATTATATATATATAAACTATATTAGATACGGTATTACCTAATACACTTATACTTAGTTCATAGTATATCGTAAGTACATGTACTATATATATATATATATATATATATATATATATATATATATATATATACATATAAATGTTGTATTCGATACAGTATTACCTCATATACACGTATACTTAGTGCATAGTATAGCGTAAGTACATATATTATATATATATAAATATAAGATGTATTCGATACGGTATTACCTAATACACTTATACTTAGTGCATAGTATAAGTATAAGTACATATATTATATATATAAGCTGTATTCGATACGGTATTACCTAATACACTTATACTTAGTACATAGTATAGCGTAAGTACATATACTATATATATATATATATATATATATATATATATATATATATATATATATATATATATATATAAGCTGTATTCGATACGGCATTATCTCATATACTCTTATACTTAGTGCATAGTATAGCGTAAGTACATATATTATATATATGTATAAGCTGTATTCGATACGGTATTACCTAATACACTTATACTCAGTGCATATTATAGCGTAAGTACATATACTATATATATATATATATATATATATATATATATATATATATATATACTGTATTCGATACGGTATTACCTCATATACACTTATAATTAGTGCATAGTATAGCGTAAGTACATATTTTATATATATATATATATATATATATATATATATATATATATATATAAGCTGTATTCGATACGGTATTACCTAATACACATATACTTTGTGACAACCCAAAGGGTCATCACCGTAACTCTCCCTTTCCTTGAGCTTCTTAGGCCTTGAAAACCTCTTATTGTAGTGCCTTAATTTGCGTGTGTAGTCCGGGCGCGAAGCCCGAAAATATTTATGTGAAAATATTTGAATTCTATGTTAAAAACTATAAATTTTGATACACTATTGCGATAGTTGACTTTGTCAATGATTTGGGTAAACGGACCCGGACATGTGATGTGATGGTCTCGAAGGGTCCGTAATGGAATTTGGGACCCGGGCGTATTCCCGGAATCAAAATCCGAGGTTCCGGGACCGAGTACGGAGCTTTTCTATGAAATTGTTTTTAAAAATGCTTAAGGAAAAATGAAAATAAATATTTGATCAAAAGTGATGGTATCGGGATCATATTTTGGTTCTGATGCCCGGTACAAGTCTTACATAAATGTTAACCGCTATCTTTAAAGTTTGGTTGAAAACTGACGTCGTTTGACGTGTTTCGGACTAAAAGTAGAAAAATTTAAATGTTTTGAACTTGAAATGAAAATCATGAGTTTTGGAGGTTGATTCTTTGATTTAGATGTTATTTTGGTGAATTGATCGCACGAGTAAGTCCTTATGATGTTTTTGAGGTTGGGTCCATGTTTGGGTTGCAACCCCGAGGGCTCGGATGAGTTTTGAATAGGTGTTAGGCTCATTTTGTTGTATTTGGATCTGCTGGTGTTTGCAGTCTTCGTAATTGCGAAGACTTGTTCGCAATTTGAAACATCCCTTGTTTGACCTGCCATCGCAAATGCGATGTTTCTTCTCTCAAATGCGACATTCCCCCTTGGCATCTAGACTTTGCAAATGTGAATTCAATCTCACAATTGCGAGTTTCCCCCAGCCTAAGCCCAGTTTGCATTTGCGAACATTTTCCTTGCAAATGCGAGTTCTCCCTTTCCCTTGCCCTGTTCGCAATTGCGAACCATTTCTCGCAATTGCGAGGTCCCTTTCATTTCTCCCCAATTCACAAATGCGAAGTTAGTATCGCATTTGCGACTTCTACACCCCTGCAACTGATACTTAGACTAATTCAAACCTCACTTTTTCATATTTTCAAAACCCAAAACCACCATAGGCGATTTCTCTCGAACACCTTCGTCCCCAAACTACTTATTCGACCAGTTTTGAAGCGAATTCGAGGGGTAAAGCTATTTTAGAGGCGTGAGTTGAGTTGGAAGCCTTTGAGGTAAGTGTCTGATCTAACTTTGTCTTGAGGAAATGGGATTAGGTTGTTTATTGTATGTGCTATGTGGAGTAGGTATATAGGTATGGTGACGGTTACCTATGCATGCGCCCGAGTCAAGTATGATTGTGTTGTCATTTTTGTTATTAAAATTGCGAAGTAAGTGAACAATTGTGATAAATTCTAGTTATAAGAGCTATGAAGTCAAAGATGAGAAGCAAATGAACTAAAGATGAGTTGTTGGTACTTTTCCCTTGACGAGACTTGTTGTTGAATCGTATTTCCTTGCTGGGACTTGTTGTTAAATTGTTTCCCTTATTGGGACTTGTTGTTGCATTGTTCTCCCTTGACGGGATTACATATTATACATACATATATATATATATATATATATATATATATATATATATATATATATATATATATATATATATATATATATATATATATATATATATATATATATATAAGCTGTATTCAATACGGTATTACCTAATACACTTATACTTACTGCATAGTATAAGTATAAGAACATATTTTATATATATATATAAGCTGTATTCGATATGGTATTACCTAATACACTTATACTTAGTGCATAGAATAGCGTAAGTACATATACTATATATATATATAAGCTGTATTCGATACGTTATTACCTAATACACTTATACTTAGTGCATAGTATAAGTATAAGTACATATATATATATATATATATATATATATATATATATATATAAGATGTATTCGATACGGTATTACCTAATACACTTATACTTAGTGCATAGTATAGCGTAAGTACATATACGGTATCTATAAAAGTTGTATTCGATGCTGTATTACCTTATATACACTTATACATAGTGCATAGTATAGCGTCAGTACATATAATATATATATATATATAAGATGTATTCGATTCATTATTACCTAATACACTTATACTTAGTGCGTAGTATAAGTACATATATTATATATATAAGTTGTATTCGATACGATATTACCTAATACACTTATTTTTAGTGTATAGTATAGCATAAGCACATATACTATATATATATATATATATATATATATATATATATATATATAAAAGTTGTATTCGATACGGTATTACCTAATACATTTGTACTTAGTGCATAGTATAAGTATAAGTACATATTTTATATATATATATATATATATATATATATATATATATATATATATATATATATATATATATATATATATATATATATATATATATATATATATATATATATATATATATATATATATACAGCTTATATATATAAGCTGTATTCGATACGGTATTATCTAATACACTTATACTTAGTGTATAGTATACCGTAAGTACATATACTATATGTATATATATATATATATAAAAGCTTTGTTCGATACGGTTACCTCATATACACTTATACTTATGCATTGTATAGCGTAAGTACATATATATATATATATATATATATATATATATAAACTGTATTCGATACGCTATTACCTAATACACTTGTACTTAATGCATAGTATAAGTATAAGTACATATATTATATATATATATAAGCTGTATTCGATACGGTATTACCTAATACAGTTATAGTTAGTGCATAGCATAGCGTAAGTACATATGCTATATATATATATATATATATATATACACATATATATATATGTATAGATATATATAATGTATATATATATATATATACATATATATATATAAGTTGTATTCGATACGGTATTACCTCGTATCCACTTATACTTAGTGCATAGTATAGCGTAAGTACATATATTATATATATATATAAGCTGTATTCAATACGATATTACTTCATATACACTCACACTTAGTGCATTGTATAGCATAAGTACATATACTATATATATATATATATATATATATATATATATATATATATATATATATATATATATATATATATATATATATATATATATATATATATATATATATATATAGTACATACAAGAGTGATATTTAATTTTGACCATATAGAAACCAACTTTGGTCACTAACTTTAAATTATTTTAATTTAGCGACCAATGTTGGTCACTAACTGTACATGAATTTAATTTAGAGACCAAATTCGGCCACTAAAATTTAATCGGATTTATTTATATTTTATATAATATTAAAAAATAACTAAAAATTATTAAACGTTAGAATTGGGTCCCATAGTGGCGACCAACGTTGGTCTCTATTTCCTTAAGCGACCAACTTTGGTCGCTAATTTTTGAGTTATATTAATTTATATTTCATAAATTTTTTAAATAAATATGTATTTATTAATATATTATAACTGGGTCACTTTAGTGACCGAGCTTGGTCGCTAACTTCTTATCCTTCTGTTAGCGACCAACTATAGTCGCAAGTTTTAAATTATATATATTTTTATTTTATGAGTTCTATATATTAATAATAAAATTATTAAAAAAATTATGTGGGTCCCACTTTTTCGACCAATATTGGACGCTAATCTCAGAATATCTTTGAACAAGCTACTGTGACCAGATCAATCAACAATTTGATTAAATGTGCGTCCAAATAGCGACCATTTATGGTCGCTAATGTATTTTAAATATTTTTTTCTTATTTTCGTAAGTTTGACGACCAACTTGTGTCGCTTTTTTAAACATACCAAATTTGGTCGCCATTTTTTGATTGCTTTTTGACCGAATTCTAGTAGTGAAATTACCTTTCATAGAATGGTGAAATGTGATCGAACATGTTCTTGTTCATATAGAATTGGTATGAGTTGGAACTTCGGAATATGTGGACATTAACGTGGGAGAAGTTTAAATTTAATTAAGATTAGGAACTCATGCAAATTCAAATTAGGTAAAGTTTTAAATATTACAATTTTATCCAATATGAAATTATTTTTTAAAGAAAAATTTTAGCTTTTAAGGGTACAAAAGTCTATTAATATTTCAAGGATATTTTCGTCATCCAATATTTAGCATGAAACATTCGTACTTTTATAATAAATATAAATATAGACAAAAATAGATATAATGTTTAGTTCATCTTCGTCTATATTTTATGGAATATCATAAGCATATTAACTATTTGTAAACTACAAAAAAGGAAAAATAGATAAACATATTTGTGGAGTAATAGTTAATAAGAGGATAAGTCTAACACTACAGTAAAAATCATACCAGAAGCATAATGGAGACAAGCACATAGTTTTGTCTTAAGAAGAAAGCATAATGGAGACGCACGTAGAGACCGAAATAGAATTTGACCCTATATATACTTTGTAGGTTCGATACATGTGTTGTTTATATGGAAAAGGAATCCGCCCTTAGGTGATTAACAATAATATTGTTAACGTCAGATTAATTTTTTAGGAATATTTAATCGTTTAATATTTAGCTTAAATTATACGTGATTTTATAATAATATAAATATAAATATGAATATAGATTGATATAGATAAATAGATAAAGTTGTATATAAAAATTAATTAAGTAATAAACCCCTCTAAGAGTGGTAAGTTTATTAATATAACATAGATAGGTAAACGTTCCTTATAGATATACAAACTCACTTCAAGTTCATCATATCCAGTTTCTTAGACCACATGGGTGGGGGTTCGGAAGGTAAAGATACAATGTAAAAATTGTACGGTGTGTCTTATTTGATCGTCCTCATATAATCTATATTTATTTTTTTTTAAGTTTTAATTTATACCTATTTTTAAAATAATTTCAGCCCCCTTTTTCCTCCATCTCCTCCTCAAAGTTTTATCTTTTCATTCTACGCACTATCAACATCTTCTTGCTAGCTGTATTATCTATTATGTCAACGTCGTTTATTTAAAGAGAAAATTCCTTGTTCTGAACAATAGTTAATATCTATTTCATCATGCCGACTTCTAGGCCATTCTCACCTTAAATAAGTAAAACATTGTATACAAGCCATCTCCTGAAACCTTTCCCTCTTTGTGAAAAAATCCGTGGAAGAGAAATTAGAACAAGTCCCACTATGTTCATTATTCCAAGAGTTTCATATATCGGAGAAAAACGAAACTGCCAATCTCCTTCAGTCATGGGAGAGATTTGTGGAAGAAGTACAAGAGATCATAGGTCCCTTTCACTAAAGTTCGCTAGTTACAAAAAATAAAAACTTTAGCTCTACAGCTGAAGTTCGCCAGTTATAAAATAAAAATTTTAGCACTAGAGCTAAACTTCAGGCTTGACTACTAGAATGCTGAAATTTTGCATGATTGTCTTTGCTACTTCAGCTACAAATGCTGAAGTTATGCGTAAAAGCGGATAAGTTTGCAATTTCTTTGCAAAGCGGGTACAAGTTAAAACGTGACAGAAAAAGCTGGTATAAATGTAAATGCCCCAGATACAACCTTCAAATAGAAGAACTAACCCAAATAGCCCCTCGCCTAATCTCTTAAACTGAAAAAAACCGGTTGATGTATAAAATATGCATAATTTATGTATATTGTGTGTGTAACAATATATAATCAATGTATAATTTATATATTCCGATTAGAAAAAGTAAACAGTAAATAAAACTGGCTATTTACGTAATAATCCCCAGATATGGATGCTTTAGGCCCAAATCACTTGTTTTTAGTTTCAAAACTATTTTGGGCAGTATTAGTTAAAACTCTAGAAACAAAAGAAGAAGAAAAATTGACATGTAAATATCACTCCTGTTTACTACTAGCACGATTTAGCCAAAGATTACGCTAAGCAACTAAAGCCTTAGGGGTCAATTGATTGGAATACAATTTATACCGGCATAAGTTATATCAGTATAAGTTATATTGGGATAAGTTATACTGGTATTATTGTTTATTTCTTGTTTGGTATGTTATATTAAGAATGACAATTGCATAATTTCCAAGCAGAAAGTATAAGTTATATTGGTGCTAAGTACCTCACCTTTAAGGCATAAATCATCCCGGTGAAAAAATTAACACTGGAATAGCTTACAGTTGATTCGCTAAAAAAATAAAGTATTAAAAGTGATATTAAATTTTTATACCACCATTATATCTTCTTATACCTCATACCAATCGATCCTATAGAGAATTGGCAATTAATATCCAAATGTGTATATCTCTATGTATATTTTGTATACCCATGTATATCACTGTTGTACTTGTAATAGACAACACACTACATGTGTACATCAAATTTCTATGTCGTACGCAGATTTTCCTATATCATTATATATTACACAGTGAATTCATCGATATGTAAAGATACTGTCATGACCCAGATTATCCATCATCGGGAGTCGTGATAGTGCCTACTATTAGGAGCTAGGCAAGCAATATTAAAACATTTTTAATTAGCATTCGCGATAATATAGATAAAACGAAACACTTAAATAAAGTGAAAGCCTTTAAACTTATAAAACTGAAAACGAAAATGTGTAAGTCTGAATACACCTCTACCTAGAGTCTGGTGTCACCACTCACGAACTACTATAGAAAAGTCTGAATGAAATACATCAGTGTTTGTCTCGATGCAAAGAAAATAAACTAATAAAGAGAAAGGGACTCTGGTCTACGGACGTCAGCTAGGCTACCTCGCAAGTCCCTGGACTGAAGTCAGCTCCCGGTCAATAATGTTTCTGTGGTCCAAAAGCTGCTCCTAGATCTTTGCAAAAAGATGCACCGAGTGTAGCATCAGCACAACCGACCCCATATGCTGGTAAGTGCCCGGCTTAACCCCGGCGAAGTAGTGACGAGGCTAGACCCGACCACAGAATAAACATGTACAGATATGAAATATACTTGGCGGAAAATAAACAAGAGATAAGTAGTTTATAAAAAGAGTGGGGAACATGCTGGGGGGGACAACAGTTATAAACAAGGGGTCTAAATAATGGTAGATCAGCCAACAAAACTCAAATCCAGAAATAACACATTATCCCATACTTTGTTGTGGTGCTCAACCTGATCCAATCACTCGATAAAACTGTTGCATCGTGTAACCCGACCCATATATTTATGATATTATTGCGGCGTGCAACCCCATCTGTGAAAATATTATTTATCCTTGTTGCGGCGGGAAACCCGACCCGTCTAGATATTATTTATCCATGTTACGGTGAGCAACCCAATCCGTATGGATATTATTTTTCCTTACTGCGGCGAGAAATCCGATCCATGTGGCTATTATTTATCCTTGTTGCGGCAAACAATCCGATTCATATCATTTAACACTGTTGCGACATGCAACCCGACCCACTAATATCATACTTTATCGTCCAAACAACAGTCACAACTGCGGAGCAAGAGAAGAATAACCAGTGAAGAAGTCCCTGCAAGGGAACATAACATCAGAACTAACTCCTGGCAAGGGCGTATGTCAACACCACTAATAAAACCTCCTAGCAAGGGAGAAACAACAGTTAAAACAACTATACGTCCTGGCAATGGAATAATTATATCACTTTCTCCTTTGATCATTTATTACCCAGTTAACATATTCTCATTCAAACAAACGCTCCAAAATACACAAATCATAAATTACTTGAATGTATCAACAAATGTCATTTCCTCAAGTCAAAGTTAGAACAAACACTTACCTCGAAAGCTTCAAACTCAATGCAAGCCTTTAGTATAACTTACCCCTCGAATTCTCCACAAAACCGCTCGAATCTAGCCATTAATTACTTGAATGTATCAACAAATGCTAGTTAAATCAATTTGAATGAATAAGAATGAGTTTCTCAAAGTTTTACTCAAAATTTTCCAAAATGCCCCCAGGACCACGTAGTCAAAATCCGAGGTTCGAACCAAAACTCGATTACCCATTTCCCCATGAGCTCAGATATATAAGTTATTTTGTAATCGGACCTCGAATTGAGGTCTAAAAGCCTCAATTTTGGAAAACCCTAGGCTCTACCCTAAATTCCTAAATTTCCCCATTAAAATCTTAGTTTTGAAGTTGATATTATGTTTATTGATGTCAAAAAGTGAAGAAAATAAGTTAGAAATCATTTACCATTCGTTTTGAAGAAAGAGAATCGTTTGGAAAATCGCATCTTATGTTTTGGGTTTTGAAAAAGTGAAAAATGACTGAAAATCCCGCCTTTATACACTTTACAGAAGGCTGGCGCGGACCGCACAAAAATGTACAGCGGCCGCACCGAGGAAGGGAAGAAAAATGATACTCTGAACATGCCCAGCGTGGACCGAACTGATTTGGTGCGGGGCCGCGCTGGTCGACCTGGAATTCATGGCTCTCTAAATTTAGCCACGCGGATCGCGTAGAAATGCACCACGGTCGCGCGCTTATAGCGCGGACCACGCGGAAATGACCGGGGCCGCGCTGGGGGTCTGAAACATCTGGACCTGCAACATTTGATACTTTTAAGTCTAAGACTTTTCGGGACCTACTCAAAACTCACCCGAGCTATCGGGACTCCAAACCAATCATACATATAATCTCAAATACATCCCACGGACTCTCTCGTGGGATCACATCGCCAAAATAATATCATAAACGAGGAATCAACCTCGAAATCATCACTTTTCATTCAAACTTCTTAATCTTTCAAACTTAGAGATTTAGGCCTGAAACACGTCAAATGACGTCAGAATTTGACTGAATTACACATATATGTCTTAATATATATAAAGCTTATGCCGGGCGCCGGAACCAGAATATGGGCCCGATACCAAAACTTTTTAATCCAATTTCATTTCAAATTTCTCATATTCATTTAAGAAAAAAAAATCTTTCAAATATTCATTTCTCGGGCTCGAGACCTCAGATTTCGATTCCGGTAATACGCAGAGTCTGATATTCTCATACAGACCCTCCAGGATCGTCACATCATGGGTTAGGGTCCGTTTATCCACAATGTTGACCAAAGTCAACCGCAACTAATTTAAAGTCAAAATTTATCAAATTTCACATAATTTAACATATAAGCTTTCTGGCTATGCGCCCGGACAACACACGCACATCGAGGCAATTAAAGTGAGGTTTTCAAGGCCTCGGAGACTCAGAATGGGTAAGAAATCCTGTGATGAGCCTTTGGGTCGTCATATTCTCCACCTCTAAAATAACCGTTTGTCCTCGAACGGACAAAAGAAATGAGTACCTAAGTCGAAAAATAGATAAGGATAACGGCTCTGCATATCGGACTCGGACTCCTAGGTCAATGCCTCAGAAGGCTGACCTCCCCACTAAACACGCACTTAAGGACAACTCTTCGACCTCAACTCTCGAACCTGCCGTCGTAGAATAACCACCGGCTCCTCCTCATAAGACAGATCCTTGTCCAATTGGACAGTGTTGAAATCAAACACGTGGGCTTGATCGCCATGATACCTCCGAAGCATGGACACGTGAAAAACTAGATGCACGGCTGACAGGCTAGGCGGCAAGGCAAGTCTATAAGCCATTTCTCCCACACGATCGAGAATCACGAATGTACCTAGGTCTAAGCGTGACCTACTTCCCAAATCGCATCACCCCTTCATAGACGCCACCCCGAGCGATACTCGCTCACCAACAATGAAAGCCACATCTCGAACCTTGCAATCTGCATAACTCTTCTGCCTAGACAAAGCTGTTCGAAGTCTATCCTGAATAATCTTGACCTTATCCATGGCCTCCTGGACTAAATCTGTACCCGATAACCGAGTCTCTCCATGCTCAAACCATCCCATTGGAGAACGACACTGCCTACTATACAACGCCTCATATGGAGCAATCTAAACGTTGGACTAGTAGCTATTATTGTAGGCAAACTCTTCTAAAGGCAAAAACTGGTCCCACGAGCCTTCGATATCAATAACACAAGCTCGGAGCATATCCTCCAATATTTGAATCATCCTCTCGGACATGCCGTTCTTCTGAGGATGGAATATCGTGCTTAACTGAACCTGGGTGCCCAACTCCTGCTGGATTGCTCTCCAGAAGTGCGTTGTACTGCGTAGCCCGGTCCGAAATTATAGATATTGGCACCACATGACGGCGAACAATCTCTCAAATGTAGAGCTCAGCTAACCTCTCTGATGAAGAACTGGCTGCAGCATGAATAAAATGCGCTGACTTGGTCAGCCAATCAACAATAACCCAAATCGCATCAAATTTCTTCCGATTCATCCGAAGTCCATTAACAAAATCCATGGTAATCCTCTCCCACTTCCACTCGGGAAGCTCGATCCTCTGAAAGAAACCATCAGGCCTCTGATGCTCATACTTGACCTGCTAACAGTTCAAATATTGAACCACATACACAACTATATCCTTCTTCATTCTACACCACCAGTAGTGCTACCGCAGATCCTGATACATCTTTGCGGCGCCCAGATGAATTGAATACCAAGAACTATGGGCCTCCGCTAGGATCAACTCTCGAATCCCATCAACATTGGGCACACACACTCGCCCTTGTAATCTCAAAACACCATCACCATCTTAGGTCATCTTCTTGGCACCTCCACGCTACACCGTGTCTCTTAAGACACACAAATAGGGATCATCAAACTACCACTCACGGGTACGCTCCAACAACTAAGAACGGGCAACCGTGAAAACTAACACTCTGCTAGGCTCAAAAATATCCAAAGCAAGCTATCTCTGGCTGACTGGAATATAAGCAAGACTACCCATGATGGCGGACTTCCTACTCAATGCACCGTTCACCACATTAGCCTTTCCTGGGTGATACAACATAGTAACATCATAATCCTTCAACAATTCTAACCACATCCTCTGCCTCAAATTCAACTCCTTCTGTCTGAACAGATATTGAAGGCTCTCGTGATCAGTGTAAACCTCACACGTCACACCATAAAGATAATGCCTCCAAATCTTAAAGTCATGAACAATAGCTTCCAACTAATGATCATGAACCGGATAATTCTTCTCGTTGGTCTTCAACTGCCTCGAAGCATAGGCAATCACCCTACCATCCTCCATCAATACTACACCAAGCCCAATGCGGGAAGCATCACAATAAATTGTATAAGGTCGTGAACTCGTGGGTAAAACCAATACTGGTGCTGTAGTCAGAGCTGTCTTGAGCCTCTGAAAGCTTGCCTCACACTCATACAAACTGGGCACCCTTCTAGGTCAATCTGGTCATCGGGACTGCAATAGATGAAAACCCTCAACAAACCAACGTTAGTAACCTGCTAACCCCAAGAAAATTCGGATCTCTATAGTTGATACTGGTCGAGGCCAGTTCTTGACTGCCTCAATCTTCTTCGGGTCAACCTGAACACCCTCTGCTGAAATAATATGACCCAAAAATGCAACCGAACTCAACCAAAATTCACACTTTGAAAACTTAGCATGTAACTGACTATCCTTCAGAGTTTGAAGAACCACTCTGAGGTGTTGCTCGTGCTCCTCCTGACTGCGGGAGTATATCAGAATATCATCAATGAAAACATTCATGAACAAATCCAAATAGGGCCTGATACCTGGTTCATCAACTCGATAAATGCCACTGGGGCATTAGTCAACCCAAATAACATGACCAAAAACTCATAATGCCCATACCGAGTGCAAAATGTTGTCTTAGGTACATCAGACGCCCTAATCCCCAGCTGATGGTAGCCAAACCTCAAATCTATCTTTGAAAACACCTTTTCAACCTAAATCTAGTTGAATAAATCACCGATCCTCGGTAGGGGATACTTGTTCTTTATCGTCACCTTGTTCAATTTCCAATAATTAATGCACATCTTCAACTAGCCATCCTTTTTCTTCGCAAATAACATTGGCTCACCCCAAGGCGATACACTGGGTTTAATGAAACCCTTATCAAGTAAATCCTATAACGAGCCTTTAACTCTTTCAACTCTAGCAGGGTCATGCGATACGACGGAATGGAAATGGGCTGAGTGCTCGGAGCCATATCAATACAGAAAACAATATCCCTGTCGAGTGGTATACCCAGCAGGTCCGAAGGAAAAACCTCGAGGAACTCTCGTACAATAGGAATAGAATCAATGGATGGGACCTCAGCGATCATACACCAAGTAAGCCAGACACCCCTTCTCAACCATGCGTCGAGCTTTCACATATGATATAACACTACGGGTGGCATGACATAGGGTCCCTCTCCACACTGGTCAGGGAAAATCTGGCAAAGCCAAGGTCACGGTCTTGGCGTGAAAATCCATGGTAGCATGATACAAGAACAACCAATCCATCCCTAATATAATGTCGAAGTCCACCATGTCTAAGAGCAATAAATCAACACGGGTCTCAGACCCTCAAATACTACCAATAAGGAATTATGAACTCAGTCTACCGCTATAGAATCACCCACCGGTGTAGATACATAAATAGGAACACTCACAGCATCGCTAGGCATAACCAAGTATGGGTCAAAATAGGATGACACATATGAATACGTAGACCAGTGTTAAATAGCACGAAGGCATCTCTATCACAGACCAGAATAGTCCCTATAATAATTGTATCGGAAGACTCAGCCTTTGGCCTAGCTATAAAGCATAAGTATCGAAAGACACAGTCATTGGCATAGCTACAAAGCATAACACCGGGGCTGGGCCCCACCTCTCCAAACTATGTCTAAGGGATGATCGACTGCTGGCTGACCCTTACCTCTGGCGGTCTGAGCTCCACCTCTATGTTATCTACCTCCATCTCTATGACCTCTAACGTAGGAATCCCTACCTCTCGACGAGGTACCACTGAACCTACCACAATGACGAGGCCTCTAAACTGACCCCTGGCCACCTCCCCGTGCAAGAGCTATCTCAACTCTAAGGGTCTCACTGGCCGCCTCTTGATAAAAAATATCTCTCCCAGCCCCTATAGCCATCTGGGGACGGATCGGCTGAATCAACCCATTAAAAAAAGCCTCTGCACCCTCTCTCTCTCTCTCTCTCTCTCTCTCTCTCTCTCGGTGGGGAGTATAACAAGAGCATTACGTGTCGGGTCAATAAAATGGATCTCATACTGGGTGACTGTCATAGTACCCTAACGGAGACGCTCCAACTGCCTGCGTAAGGTCTCTCGCTCAGTCACTGGGAGAAACTTCTCAAAAATTTACTCTGCAAACTGGTCCCATGTTAATATGGCGACCCTGTTGTCCTGGCTATACAATAGTCCCTCCACTAAGTCTTGGCAGATCTTGCTAGTAGAAAGGTGGCGAAGTCGACCCCATTGGTCTCCACAATACCCGTAGTCCGGAGAACCTCATGGCAATTGAATAAGAAATCGTGGGGGTCCTCTATAGATGCACTGATGAATGTGGTGGTGAAGAGCTTGGTGAACCTATCAAGACTCCACAAAGCATCTGCAGACATCATCGCACCATCACCGGTCTGAGACGTAATACCCATCTGAGCTGCCTCCGCTAGCTAAACTGTAGGAACCTGAGCCTGAGGAGCTACCTGCTCCAGGGTACGTATAGTGGGAGTATGGACTCCTCCCCCAACCTGAGAAGTGACTAGTGTTACGGGAAGCAAACCCGCTCTAGAGACGCTCTCTATAAAGCCCACTAATCGGACCAAAGTGTGCTGAAGAACTGGAGTGGCTTTGAATCCAATGGGACCTAAGCTGGACCCGCCGGAGCTGCTGGGGCTGGAACCTCCTCATCATAATCAACATGAGGCTCCACCTCTGGGATTGCTTCTCGAGGCTGAGCTCTGCCCCAGCCTCGGCCTCTAGCACGGCCTCTACATCACCCTCTACCCCTAATAGGAGCAGCTGGTGGGGGCCCGGGCTACTACGCGGTAGAAGAGGAAGCACGTGTTCTCGCCATCTGTGAAAGAATAGAGTTGAAAGACAATCGGTACTTGAGAATGGAATCACACAACAAGAATGAAGAAAGTGAAATTTTCCAAACTCTGTAGCCTCTGCCGGATAAATAGAGACGTCTCTATACCGATCACTCAGACTTTACCGAGTTTGTACATGAGTTGTGAGACCTATGTAATCTAGTGCTCTGATACCAACTTGTCACGACCCCGATTTTCCACCATCGGGAGTAATGATGGCGCTTACTATTAGGAGCTAGGCAAGCCAACATTAATCTATTTTAAATTAACATTCCCGATAATATAGATAAAATGAAACACTTAATTAAAGCAAAAGTCTTTAAACTTATAAAATTGAAAAATGAAAATACGAAAGTCTGAATACATCTTTACCCAGATTCTGGTGTCACTACTCACGAACTACTATAGAGTACTAAAACAAAAGTCTGAATGAAATACATTAGTCTTTGTCTCGATCCAAAGAAAACAAACTAATAACGAGATAGGGACTCTGGCCAGCGGACGTCAGCTAGGCTACCCCGCAAGTCCCTGGACTGAAGTTAGCTCCTGACCGATAATGTTGTTGTGGTCCAAAAGTTGCTCTTGGATCTGTGCAAAAAGATGTATAGAGTGTAGCATCAGCACAACCGAACCCGCCGGCGAAGTAGTGATAAGGATAGACCCGACCACCAGATAAACCTGTACAGATATGAAATATACCTTGTGAAAAATAAATAGGAGATATGCAGTTTATAAAAAGAGGGGGGACATGTTGGGCGGGGCGCAATAGTTAGAAACAAGGTGTCTAAATAAAGGTAGATCGGCCAAAAAAACTCAAGTCCAGAAATAACACATTCATCCCATACTTTGTTGCGGCGCGCAACCCGATCCAATCACTCAATAACACTGTTGCATCATGCAACCCGACCCACATATTTATGATATTGTTGCGGCGTGCAACCCGATCCATGGGGATATTATTTATCCTTGTTGCAGCGGGCAACCCGATCCGTGTGGATATTATTTATCCTTGTTGAGGCGAGCAACCCGATCCGTGTAGATATTATTTGTCCTTGTTATGGCAAGCGGATCCATGTGGATATTATTTATCCTTTTTTTAGCGAGCAACCCGATCCATATCAGTTAACACTGTTGGGGCGCGCAACTTAACCCACTAGTATCATATTTTATCGTCCAAACAACATTCGCAACTACGGAGCAAGAGAAGAATAACCAGTGAAGAAGTCTCGGCAAGGGAACTTAACATCACAACTAAATCCCGACAAGGGAGTAAGTTAACAACACCGGCAAAACCTCCCGACAAGGGAGCAACAACAGTAAAAAACTACACGTCCCGGCAAGGGAATAATTACATCATTTTCTCCTTTGATCACTTATTACCCGATTATCATATTTTCATTCGAACCAATGCTCCAAAATCCACAAATCATAATTCTTCCTCAAACTTTTCACATTATATGACATTTATTAATATCATAAGGAAGAGGTATCACAGAATCTAAATAAACACAAACAAGACTCATGGACATGGTAGACTCCAGTGTATAGATACTCGTTACCATGCTTATACACCATACTCTACAATTAGAAAATAACACAAAATACTCTAATCCTATTCCTTCAAGCCAAAGTTAGAACAAACATTTACCTCAAAAGCTCCTGACTCAACTCAAACCTCTAGTATAGCTTTACCCCTCTAATTCACCACAAAATCACTCGAATCTAGCCACAAATTACTTGAATGTATCAACAAATGCTATTTAAATCAATTTGAATGCATAAGAATGAGTTTCCCAAAGTTTTATTCAAAAATTCCATAAATTCCCTCGGGCCCACGCGGCCACAACCTAGGTTCGAACAAAAACCCGATTACTCATTCCCCCATGAGCTGAGATATATAAATTATTTTGGAATCGGGCCTCGAATTGAGGTCTAAACCCCCGCCCCCCCCATTTTGGAAACCCTAGGCTCTACCCTAAATTCCCAAATTTCCCCATTCAAATCTTAGTTTTGAAGTTGAAATTATGTATATAAATGTTAAGGAGTGAAGAAAATAAGTTTGAAATCACTTACCACTCGTTTTGAAGAAAGATAATCGTTTGGAAAATCGCCTCTTATGTTTTGGGTTTTATAAACGTGAAAAATAACTGAAAATCCTGACTTTACATATTTTATAGAAGGCTGGCACGGACCGCACAAAATGTACCGCGGCCGCGCCGAGGAAGGGAAGAAAAATGACTTTCGGAACCTACCAAGCGCGGAGCGCACTGATTTGCTGTGCGGCCACGCTGGTCGACCTAGAATTCATGGATCTATGAGCTTAACCAAGCGGACCCCGCAGAAATGCACCGCGGTCACGCGGCTGTTAGAATATACGCTTAACGCTAGAGGGGGGTGAATAGCGTTTAATAAAAAACAATGTAAATTTGCGGAATTAAAATTGCAGGAATAACGTAAGTGCAGTAATTAAGAGGGTAAGGAGAGAACACTCCGAAATTATCCTGGTTCACCACAACGTGTGGTTAGTCCAGTCCCCGAGAGACTCTCTCGAGTATTACACTAACTTCGTTAAGCTTATGGGTGCCTAACAAACCGCTACACTTGCTCGTAGATATACACTCTACAAGACTTCAACCTGCTCGAGGATGCCGCACCTCAAGACTTCAAACCAAGGAATTACTTTTCCTTCTTACAACAAGGGATTAGAATATCCCTTCAAGTGTGTAAAAACACTTAGCACTCAAGACAAGACTCTCTTTATAGAGTAGATATGAGTAAAAACAATACGCTCAAGAACACAACAACTTAGTCAAGAGTTTGGCTCTCAAAAAGCTATGAAATGAATATAAAATGATTGATAAGAGTATGTAAGCTTAAGCAAGAATGTAATCAGTTGTTGTACTTAAAAGAGTGATTTTGAGGTGTATTTAAAGTGCTCAAAGTCACCAAGACCGTTGCTTAATTGCCAATCACTAATTGCTGATTTTGTGCTTGCATAATCGATTATATGATCTGCATAATCGATTATCTGCAGATCGTTCAAAAATCATATGCGGATTTTAAGCATAATAATCGATTATTCAAATTACATAATCGATTATCAGTTAACGTTAAAAAATTGGATGCAGATTATGTGCAAGCATAATCGATTATAGCCTTGTGTATAATCGATTATATTTCAGCGATTTAAAAATACTTTGGCAACGGTCTTAACATAATCGATTACCTAAAAGACATAATCGATTATTTCGTTGCTTTGAAAATCCGGTTATACACTGCCTCAACATAATCGATTATTAGAAGAGACATAATCGATTATTTCGTTGCTTTGAAAATCCGGTTATACACTGCCTCAACATAATCGATTATTAGAAGAGACATAATCGATTATTTTGTTGATTTGCAAATGTTTGAAAATCATTTTGGTTTAACTCAACGATGCATGAAAATGATTTTACGAGAGAAGCCAAGACTAGAATAAGTTGTCGGATCAAGATCACACTATAAAGTGACTCATTTATAACTTTGTTGATATTCTTGATCTTGCTCTTTGTTTCTCATGTTCTTGGACTTTGGCATATGTCAATGTTCCATGCGCGTCGGTTTGTCATTTATCAAAACCTACAGAAATGAACACACGTTTAGTTTTAGCGACTTGAGAACGTGTTTCAACAATTTCCCCCTTTTTGATAATTGCAAACCAATATCGAGATATGCATAATATAAGTATAAGTTCCCCCTCAATTTATGAGTTCCCCCTCAATTTATGCCAATATGAATTAATATGAATTAGTGTGCATAGCCCTTATTCTTCCCCCTTTTGACATTAGCAAAAATAATGAACTTTTATTTAAAATATTAAACATACATGAGAAAGCAAAAAATAGACAGAATATAATTCAAACGATACATAAAAAAGATTATTATTCATTGTCATCATTAACATCCGGCTCGGCATCCGGCACTCCATCCGGAAGAACAATTTGGGCATATGGATAGTTGACATGATCAAAGTACCCATGAAGCTCATAAGTCAAACGAGTGACGTATTGATCAATACGAGTCATTGAGGTTGACAAAGAAGCAAGTTGGTTAGAAATGGTTTGAAGAGTAGGAGCTTGAGGACGACGTATTTGAGTAGGAGGAGGAGGAGGATGATCACCAATATTGGGAAATGAAGATTCTTGAATTTCCCAATGCTTTGTTGCCTTTTTGTGAGGACCGACGGAGGTGTCGATAATGCAGGCTTCAAAGATAGCCATTATGAGAAAAGCATATGGGAGTGGCTTATCGTCCCCAATTGCATCATGCATGTGAGTCATGACGAACTGGCACCAATTGATGCGAGCCCTGGTGATAATTGCATGCAAGAGTTTTGAATCCTCATGAGAGAGGGTGGTATGATTGAATTTTCTGGGTTTGAGAATTCGGGTGATGAAATAAAATATCAGACAATATTTTGGGAGCATGTGCGTAATAGTTGGGCGACGATTCTCCGGACAGTTGCCAATACCAATTTGGTGGAAAAGAAGTTGTTCATCAAATAAAGCGCTTGCTTCTCTAGTGTAGAGAGAAATGTCTTCACCATTTCGTGGAAGATTAGTGATGAGTTGCAAGTTTTCCTCATTTTCAAAAATTGGAACTCCATTGATGCTAGAGACAAGGTCACCATCTTCGTCCTGCAGTAGATTTGAATAGAAAGCACGGATTAGAGCAGGGTGAATGTAAGGAGTTTGAAGATATAGAAAGTCAATGAGTTGGCTTTGTATAAGAATATTTTTTGTTGATGGGGGTGCGCTATTGCGAAGATATCGAGTAGTTGAGAAACGAGGCGGAAGGATTTCTCGATTCTCAAATTTTTCAATGAATCGAAGAAGTTCGAGTTGAGTATCAAAACGCAAATAAGAGCCGTCTTTATAGTAGAAGACGGGTGGAGGAGCGGCGGAAGAGGAGGCAATTTGTTTGCCGGAACGAGAGCGTTTAGAGTGCTTGCTTGCCATTAGTATGAAGAAATAGGAGCTGTTTCAAAAGTTTGAAGGCTTTGGAAGATTATTTGAAGCCAAGAGTGAAGTTTGAAGTGAGGAATTTGAAGGATGAAAACATCTATTTATAGAATTGAAGAAGTGAGGCATTTATGGAGCAAAAAGCTGCAGATTTCCCAAGCCAAACGTTCAAAAACGATAACAAAATTTTAAAACACGGACCGTTACTAATCGATTGTGGATTCTGAATAATCGATTATTGCCAATATTTTGAATTGGGGTCCGAGAAGAAATCGATTATGTGATAGGAGAAAATCGATTATTTGAAGACAGAAGTATTATGAGGGTCCGGGCTCGGGGAATAATTGATTTTGGTTAATATGATAATCGATTATTTCAGTCCAGTGAGATGAGTGAAAGCCGAGATGATAAAAGGTAATCGATTATGCATTCCTAAATAATCGATTATTATAAAACCTGTAACACTGAATCTCAACTTAATCGATTAGTAATATATGATAATCGATTATTGCCAAATTCCTGCAAACCGAGATGTTAGAAATAATCGATTGTTCTGAGTCAATAATCGATTATTTGTTACCAGTGCCCGAAAATTCCCCCTGTCTTTGGGGCGATACCTGCAAAAAAGAATTAGGCGCCTCCGACGCTCAAGTTAGTAATTATTTAAAGAATAATGCAATGCATGAATTAGATCATCGTGGAGTCAAGAATTCCGAGTTCACTACGAATGCGGAAAAGGGACTCTTTCTCTAAAGGCTTTGTGAAGATGTCGGCCAATTGATTTTTGGTTTCAACAAATTCAATTTCGACATCGCCCTTGAGAACGTGATCTCTTATAAAGTGATGTCTAATTTCTATGTGTTTCGTTCTTGAGTGAAGAACAGGGTTCTTCGTCAAGCTTATGGCGCTAGTATTATCACATCGAAGAGGGATATGATTGATACTAAGACCATAATCCGAGAGTTGTTGTTTCATCCAAAGGATTTGAGCACAACAACTTCCCGCGGCTACATATTCAGCCTCGGTTGTGGATAACGCAACACTAACTTGTTTCTTGCTAAACCAAGAAACTAAGGAGCTACTGAGCAAATGGCAAGTGCCACTAGTGCTCTTGCAGTCCAATTTGCAACCCGCAAAATCGGAATCGGAATAGCCAACAAGTTGGCATGAAGAACCTTTGGGATACCATAGTCCCACATTTATTGTTCTAACAAGATACTTCATAATCCGTTTTACCGCGGTTAAGTGAGACTCCTTCGGACATGATTGATATCGAGCGCATAAACATACGCTAAACATGATGTCCGGTCTACTAGCAGTAAGATAGAGAAGGGATCCGATCATACCTCGATACTTCTTGGTGTCTACTTCCTTACCTTTCTCATCTTTGTCAAGATGGTCGGATGTACTCATTGGAGTAGCCATTTCTTTGGCGTTGCTCATTTCAAAACGATTTAGCAACTCCTTGCAATATTTGGATTGGCAAATGAAAGTTCCCTCTTTCATTTGTTTCACTTGCAACCCCAAGAAGAAGTTTAGCTCACCCATCATTGACATTTCGAATTCGCTAGTCATTAACTTAGAGAATTCCTCGCATAAAAAATCATTAGTAGCACCAAAAATAATATCATCGACATAAATTTGAACTAATAGAATGTCATTGTTTTTATTTTTGATAAACAGTGTAGTGTCAACTTTCCCCCTTTCGAACTCATTGTCCAAAAGAAATTTGCTTAAGCGCTCGTACCAAGCTCGAGGAGCTTGTTTAAGTCCATATAGCGCTTTCTTAAGCTTGAAGACGTGATCGGGAGATTTAAAGTCTTCAAAAGCCCGGGGGTTGTTCAACGTACACTTCCTCTTGAATAAACCCATTGAGGAAGGCACTTTTGACATCCATTTGAAATAATTTGAAATTCATGGATGACGAAAAAGCAAGTAATAAACGAATGGCTTCTAGGCGTGTAACGGGTGCATAGGTTTCTTCATAATCAATGCCTTCTTCTTGATTATATCCCTTAGCAACTAGCCTAGCTTTGTTTCTAGTGATTATACCATTTTCATCTAATTTATTCCGAAAAACCCATTTCGTACCAATTATGGTGTGATTATCGGGTCTTGGCACCAATTCCCAAACATCATTACGTTTGAATTGGTTAAGCTCCTCTTGCATTGCCAAGGTCCAATGCTCATCCCCAATTGCTTCGGAAATGGTTTTAGGTTCAATTTGAGAAACAAAAGCCATATGCCCTACGGTGTCTTTAAGAAGATTTCGTGTACTTACCCCTTTCTCGATGTTGCCAATTACCTTGTCAAGAGGATGGTCTTTAGACGTCCTCCAAGCCTTAGGCATCATCGATTATTCTTCTTGTGGTGGTACTTCTTCTGAAGGTTGTTCCATGACTTCATCTTGAACTTCCTTTGGATCCTCCTTTTGTACCTCGTGTTGAAGATTGATTTTGTTTAAAGCATCTGCAAGATCAACAGAAGAATCCTTTCTCGCCAAGCGAGCATCATTTTCACAAAATACTACATGAGGAGATTCCTCAACAGTTTTGGTTCGATTATTAAAAACTCTATATGCTTTGCTACGCGATGAGTAACCAAGAAAGATTCCTTCATCAGATTTCGCGTCAAATTTTCCCAAGTTATCTTTTCCGTTGTTGTGAATAAAACATTTACAACCGAAGATCTAAGATGAGAAAGATTTGGTTTCCTTCCCATGTAGAGTTCATAGGGAGTTTTTATGAGTATCGATCTTATGACAGCTCTGTTTAAAACATAGCTGGCGGTACTCACGGCGTCCGCCCAAAACTTTTTGGAAATCTTAGCCTCATCGAGCATGGTTCTATCCATCTCTTCGAGACATCGATTTTTACGTTTCACCACCCCATTTTGTTGTGGTGCACGTGGAGCCGAGAAGGTATGTTCAATACCGAGTTTGTCACAAAAATCCGCAAAGATATTATGATCGAACTCTCCCCCATGATCACTTCTTATGGAAATGACGGTTGTGTTCTTTTCATTTTGAACACGTTTAAGAAAACTTTTAAAAGCATGAAAGGCATCACTTTTATGAGCAAGAAATAATGTCCATGTGAATCTAGAGTAGTCATCAACAATTACAAAAGCATAAAGATTTCCACCAAAACTTTCAACACGAGATGGTCCAAAAAGATCCA
This sequence comes from Nicotiana benthamiana, assembly GCA_034376525.1. Lineage (NCBI taxonomy): Eukaryota > Viridiplantae > Streptophyta > Magnoliopsida > Solanales > Solanaceae > Nicotiana > Nicotiana benthamiana. The sequence goes on from CM067339.1 coordinate 123,475,227, forward strand.
TGTGTAGAAGTTGTAAGGGTCTAGTGGTTGAAACAACATTTTTGGATTTAAAAGAGGCTTTTGTTTGTTTCCCTTTTTGACATGAATCACAAATAGAATCTTTTTCAAATTTCATGTTTGGAAGACCAATTACTAAATCTTGTGAAACTAGTTTGTTTAAAAGATTCATATTTACATGAGCTACTCTACGATGCCATAACCACATGTCGTCTTCTTTACTCATAAGGCAATTTACAAAACTTGATGAAGAATTTTCAAGATCAACCATATAGATATTATCCATTCTAATACCACGAAGAATAATTTTGAAATCACTACGACGTATAACTAAGCATTCTTCGGAGTCAAACAATACAAGATTTCCCTTGTCACATGATTGACTTATGCTCAAGAGATTATGTTTAAGACTTTTAACAAGCAAAATATGCTTAATGGAGGAGGATTCGTCCTTACTGACCGATCCAATGCCGATAATTTTTCCTTTGTTATTGTCTCCAAAGATAACATTTCCTCCTTCCGTGGGTTTTAGTTGAAGGAATTTTGATGCATCCCCGGTCATATGTTTGGAGCATCCACTATCAAGGTACCAAAGTACACTTGATCCCTTCAAACACACCTACAAAACAAATTAATGAGATTTTGGTACCCAAGCCATTTTGGGTCCTTGTGTGTTAGGTGCAAAATATTGGTGTGATTGTCCTGCAGTGAAATGTCTATGTCTAGTGAAGCATGCGGGAGCAATGTGTCCAATTTTATTGCAATATGACAAATGACATTCGGATTGTGCATTCTTCTAGGATGATAGTAATTTGGGGGTCTAAATTTATTCACTCTATTTTTAGGAACATAGTTTTGATGTAGTTTTCGAAAATCTTGTCTAGGTGGTCTATACATGCCAACATTTCTTCTAGCATTCACTCCATTTTTAGGAATATAGTTTTGATGTGGTTTTTGAAAGTCTTGTCTAGGTCATCTATACATTCCAATATTTCTCCTAGCATTTGTTCTAGGAGGAGTTGCTATTCTAGGATTAAAAATTCTAGGTTGAGTGTTGACATTTATTTTGTTTTGCCTAAGTTGAGTCTTAGGTGGTTTAGGAATGGACTCAACTTTTTCTTTTGGCTCGTGTTTAAAGCCTATACCGTGCTTAGTGGATTTCAAATTTACAAGCACTTCATTGAGATTTTTGTGTGAAGAATTGAATTTGTGCAAAGTGCTTCTAAGACTTTATACTTCTTCCTTTAGAGATTTGCAAGAAGTACAATCCTTATTTGAGCTTTCGGGTTTATCGGCGCTTCTTTTGCCATAAAACTTGTTTTCCTCTTTTAATTTCTCATTTTCAAGAGTAAGTTTTTCAAAATCCTTTTCTTTTGAAGAAAATTGTTTTCTTAAATCTTTTGTAGATTTAGAAGCGCTAATAAACTCTTTATACAACTCATCAAATGCATCTTGCATTTCTTCTAAAGTGAAATAGTTCTTAGAAGTAGGACATACCTCATTTTGAGTTTCTTCGTGTGCCATAAGACACAAGTTTGCGGTCTCGTTTCCTTCTCCATCACTTGATTCGTCTCCGAAGTCGCCTCCCCAAGAGATGTATGCTCTTTGTTTCTTGAATGGTTTCTTCTCCTTTTTGATATTTGGACAATTTGATTTGATATGCCCGATTTCTCCACATCCATAGCACTTCAATTGGTCTCCTTGTTGCTTACCTTTTCGTTCATACTTCTTTTGCATGAACTTGTGAAATTTCTTAATAACGAGTCCAAGCTCGACATCTTCATCACTTGACTCCTCATCATTTTGAGGTTGAGTAGTTGATGCTGTGAGCGCAATCCTTCTTTTCCTTTGATCATCCAAAGGAGAGTTAAGAATAGTTGATTCATAAGTTTTGAGATTACCTCGTAATCCGTCGATGGTGACGTTTGTGATGCCGATTGATTCTTGGATAGCGTCGGCTTTGGAACGCCATTCCGGAGTGAGGCCTAGAATTTTCCGGACAAGCTCCTTATCCGTGAATGTCTTTTTGAGGGTGTGTAGGTCATTAACGATTTTTGAAAATCGTTCGAACATGTCATCTATCTTCTCGTTTTCCTTCATGCGAAACAGTTCATATTCGTGGGTTAGGAAATCAATATTAGCTTCCCTTACCTAGTCCGTACCTTCGTAGGTGATTTCTAATTTGTCCCACATTTGCTTGGCAGTGGTGCAACATGATATTTTTCGATAGTCATAGGGGTTCACATCACAATACATCATGTTGATTGCCTTTGCGTTGTTCTCTACTTTTCTGATATCATCCGCGTCGTATTCGTCTTCCGTTTTTTGAACGAGTTCTTCTCCAACCTTTTTGGTGGGTTGTAGTTCTCCATTCTTGATAATTTCCACAATTGGAAGTTGTTTGATTGGATGAAAATCCTCATTCTCTCCTTCCAGTAAGTGTAGTTGGTTCCATCAAAAAGAGGTGGCCTTGTGAAGCATTGTCCTTCACCTAGTCCTGCATAAACACTACGAGTAGAAGCCATGGAAAGTTTCTCTCAAACTGTTAAGTCTTTCAGAGAGTATGACTCTGATACCAAATGTTAGAATATACGCTTAACGCTAGAGGGCGGGTGAATAGCGTTATAATAAAAAACAATGTAAATTTGCGGAATTAAAATTGCAGGAATAACGTAAGTGCAGTAATTAAGAGGGTAAGGAGAGAACACTCCGAAATTATCCTGGTTCACCACAACGTGTGGTTAGTCCAGTCCCCGAGAGACTCTCTCGAGTTTTACACTAACTTCGTTAAGCTTACGGGTGCCTAACAAACCGTTACACTTGCTCGTAGATATACACTCTACAAGACTTCAACCTGCTCGAGGATACCGCACCTCAAGACTTCAAACCAAGGAACTACTTTTCCTTCTTACAACAAGGGATTAGAATATCCCTTCAAGTGTGTAAAAACACTTAGCACTCAAGACAAGACTCTCTTTATAGAGTAGATATGAGTAAAAACAATACGCTCAAGAACACAACAACTTAGTCAAGAGTTTGGCTCTCAAAAAGCTATGAAATGAATATAAAATGATTGATGAGAGTATGTAAGCTTAAGCAAGAATGTAATCAGTTGTTGTACTTAAAAGAGTGATTTTGAGGTGTATTTATAGTGCTCAAAGTCACCAAGACCGTTGCTTAATTGCCAATCACTAATTGCTGATTTTGTGCTTGCATAATCGATTATATGATCTGCATAATCGATTATCTGCAGATCGTTCAAAAATCATATGCGGATTTTAAGCATAATAATCAATTATTCAAGTTACATAATCGATTATCAGTTAACATTAAAAAATTGGATGCAGATTCTGTGCAAGCATAATCGATTATAGCCTTGTGTATAATCGATTATATTTCAGCGATTTAAAAATACTTTGGCAACGGTCTTAACATAATCGATTACCTAATAGACATAATCGATTATTTCGTTGCTTTGAAATCCGGTTATACACTGCCACAACATAATCGATTATTAGAAGAGACATAATCGATTATTTCGTTGCTTTGAAAATCCGGTTATACACTGCCTCAACATAATCGATTATTAGAAGAGACATAATCGATTATTTTGTTGATTTGCAAATTTCGGTTAACACTGTCTTAACATAATCGATTATTTATGTCCAGATTTGAAAAACATGTTTGAAAATCATTTTGGCTAAAATGAAAATGTTTGAAAATCATTTTGGTTTAACTCAACGATACATGAAAATGATTTTACGGGAGAAACCAAGACTAAAATAAGTTGTCGGATCAAGATTACACTATAAAGTGACTCATTTATAACTTTGTTGATATTCTTGATCTTTCTCTTTGTTTCTCATGTTCTTGGACTTTGGCATATGTCAATGTTCCATGCGCGTCGGTTTGTCATTTATCAAGACCTACAGAAATGAGCACACATTTAGTTTTAGCGACTTGAGAACGTGTTTCAACAGCGGCTTCCCGAGCGGACCGCCTAAAAATGATCGCGGCCGCACTGGGGGCCTGCAACATCTGGACCTGCAACATCTGACACTTTTAAGTTTAAAACCTCCAGGGACCTACTCAAATCTCACCCGAGCTACCGGGGCTCCAAACCAATCATACATATAATCTCAAAAATATCCTTCGGACTCCCTTGTGCGATCACATGGCCAAAATAACATCATAAACGAGGAATCAACCTCAAAATCATCACTTTTCATTCAAAGTTCTTAAACTTTCAAGCTTCGATTTAGGCCCGAAACACGTCAAATGATGTCCGAAATTGGCCAAATTAGACAAAAAAGTCTTTATATATATATATATATATATATATATATATATATATATATATATATATATATATATATATATATATATATATATATACCGCGCACCGGAACGAAAATACAGGCCCGATATCAGTACTTTCTAATCCAATTTCATTTCAAATTTTGCATATTCATTTCAGAAAATAATTTCTTTCAAATATTCATTTCTTGGGCTCGGAACCTCGGATTTTGATTCTGGGAATACGCCCGAGTTCCATATTTTTATACGGAACCTCCGGGACCGTCATATCACGGGTCCGGGTCAATTTATCCAAAATATTGACCAAAGTCAACCTTAACCATTTTAAAGTCACAATTTATAAAATTTCACATAATTTAACATATAAGCTTTCCGAATAAGCGCCCGGACTATGCAGGTATATCGACGTGACTAAAAGTGAGGTTTTCAAGGCCTCGGAGACTCAGAATGGGTGAGAAATCCGATGATGACCCTTTGGTTCGTCATAGATACATGATATACAAGAGATAATTCATACTTGAATTATCAAGAGGATATACACTAATACACATGTGTATACATACAGATATACAAGAAGATATATACATAAATAAAATAAGCTAAATCCAACCTAAACCACACCAAATCTTCTCCGAATAAGTTTAATTTTAAATTTAGCTTCCCAAAGATGTGACCAAGATATCGCAACAACCATTTGATTTAAGAATTTCAAATCCTAGACCTTCAATCTTCAATAATGAGATTTTGTTATAATGTGAGAAGAATGCGAAATACCTAAAGACGAAGTGGAATGCGTTTTGAAATCTAGTGACTAGATCATGAATAAAAGGGGGTGTTAAAGTCCAATTGTTCTCTCATTTATTGATTTATTACAGAAAGGAGTCTACGTATATTTGTCACGATTCGATTCTTACTATAGGGTGTGATGGCGTCCAACGCTACCGTTTAGCAAGAAAATAGTGAACCTCCAACACCAAATTCTAACCATCGATTTTGATGATAACAAATTTCACACACAAGTCTAAAATGATATTACGAACCTATTTCCAAGCTCATATAATCAAACGATATCCGGTAACACACTAAAGTCTACTTCAACTCAAACTTAGAAAACTCTAAAACCTTCAAAATTCCAACTTTCAACAATAAGCATGGAACCGCTCCCAATCTACCCCAAAACTTGAACCAAACAAGTCCAAAATCACCATATGAACCTATTGGAACCCTCAAATCCAGATTTAGAGGTCGTATACTCAAAGTGTTGACTCAAGTTAAACTTAGCCACCTTAGGCCACTATTATAAAACTAAGTATCCCGACTTCAACCCGAACTCTTCCATAAAATCAAACCAAACCGTCCCCGTAATTGATAAAGCAGAAGCACATATGGAAAATCTTAAATATGGAAACGTGAATCTAGAAACAAAAGGATTGGTTACATTTTGTACCTCTTAAATAAATGTTCGCCCTCGAACGAGCTTAGAATCATACCTGATGTCTGAATAAGTGTGGATATTTGCTCCACATGTCGTCCTCGGCCTCCCTAGTCGCCTCCTCGGCTAGCTGACCCCTCCATGAACCTTCATAGCTAAAGGAGACCTCAACTTCCGAACCTACCTCTCAATAATAGAAACTGGCTCATCCTCGCAACTCTCATATATCTGAAATGTTTTTTAATCCAACACATGGGACCGATCGGCATGGTATCTATGGAGAATACACATGTGGAATGCTGGATGAACTCATGATAGGCTAGGAGATAAAGCAAGCATGTATATAGCTTCACTAACTAGCTCCAAAACCTTTAATGGGCCAGTAAACGTCAGACTCAACTTTCCCCTCCTTCCGAACCTCATGATACTCTTCAATGGCGTGACTTTCAAAAGTACCTTCTTACCCGCCATAAATAACAAATCACATTCTATTTTATTTGCGTAACTCTTCTACCTCGGCTGTGTTATGCGAAACTGCTCCAAAATTAATTTTATCTTGTCCAATGAATCCTTTCCAAATCAGTACCATATAACCTAGCCTCACCAGTCTCAAACAAACCAAGGGGGAATGATACCAAATTTACCAGGATCCGACATCAAATGGTCATTCAAATTCCCAAAATTCATTCTCCAAATCCCTAGGCTCAAACCCCCAAGTTTCACCTCAACACCACATAATCTAGGTGGGAAAAACAATGGGGAATCAAGATTTATGATAAAAAACGAGTACAAGAAGCTTACCTCAATAATCCCCTCCAAAATCACCTAAAGCCGAGTTCAAAATGTTAAAATGAGATTAAAATAGCGAACTCTTATTTTTAAACCTTCTGCCCAGACTTCTCGCACATACGGCCATTTATACCTATAGCCATTTATCCGCTTCTGTGTTTAAATTTCCACTTTTTCAGAAGTCACTTATCCAGCTGCCTCGGCTTCTACGAGCACTGGACAACATCTGTGCATATCGTAGGTGCAGGAAATCCATCGCACCTGTAGATCCAATTCGCTCATGCGCCATTATGTCCGCTTCTGCGGCCATCACAAGTGCGGGATGGTCTTCGCGCTTGCGACCTTTCCCCAACTATTCCTGAATCCGAAAGAGAGTACTTGGGTTCTCCCAATAACTAAAAAGTGTAGCATGCCTGAATCTAACTGGGGTTCGCGTTGGTGGAGGAACTGGATCGGAAAAAAGAGGGATTCTAGTTGTAAGATATCTAATGAAACTGTCGCTGGAATTGAGATTAGTCTCTTCTACAATTCATATCCTGCTTCTGCGGGCTCGCACCTGCAGTTCCCACTCAGCAGGTGAGGTTACACCAGTAGCAACAGCACTTCAGCTGCTTCACCAATTTCAAACCAAGTCCGTTAACCACCTGAAATCATCCTGAGTCCCCTGGGACCTCAACCAAACATACCAGCATGTCCCAAAACACCATACAAACTTAGTCGAGCCCTCAAATCAGCTCAAAAAAACATCAAAACGTGAATTACTCACGGATTTAAGGTTATGAACATTGCAATTTTTGAATTCTACAAACGACGCTGAAACCTATCAAATCACGTCTGATTAACCTCAAATTTTTCACACGTGTAAGAAATTATACCATGAACCTACTTCAATTTCCGAAAATCTAATCCGACCCCAATATCAAAAGGTATCATTCAAACTTTCCAAAATTTTAACTTTTGTCAAGGCTAATTCTACCACGAACCTCCAAATCACAATCCGGTCATGCTCCTAAGTCCGAAATCACCTATCGGATCTATCCGAATCATCAAAATTCAAACTCAAATTTGTTTGCACATAAGTCGACATCCAGTTAATTTTTCCAACTTAAACTTTCAATTAAGAGACTGAGTGTCTCAATTCACTCTGAATTCAATCTGGACCCGAACTAACTAACCTGGCAAGTCGCAATACAGCTGTAGAACATAAAAATGGCAGGAAATAGGTTAATGAAGCTACAACTCTATCACGACCCAAGCTGATGGGCCACAACTGGTACCTAGGTCCTACCTATAAAACACCCCTAAGCATACGTCTTAGATATGAACCTATATAACATCTGTTAAACTACGACGATAACATACATGAAGAAAACCTACCAACAATGCATATGTATGTATATATGCAGAATATAGTGGGTAAGTCGGCAAGACTGCAATAGACAACTATGCATCCAATAACTGAAAGCCGACAAGGCCACATACAACCCAACTAGACATATTGTCTACAGACCTCTAATAGAAACATAATTGTAAAAAGACAGGATTGGGTCACGTCATACCCATAGACATATATCGTACAAAAATTAAAGCGGCTCTTGATCAAGTAGAGCACTCCAACTCTCGCTGATTAGGGATCCTAAGAAGGGGGACCGTCAGCTTGCCTACCTGCATCTACGGGCATAAAATGTAGGTCCCACTGAAATAGGGCATCAATACGAAAAATGTACTGAGTATGTAAGACATAAAAATTAATACGTAAAAGGCATAGATAAAACATGTAATACAGAAACATATCGTTAAATCTAAATAACTTTATAAATTCTGAAACATTTATAATGTCATGTACGTGCATGTAAATATCGAGCCATGCATAGGTATGGAAATATCATCAAGCCACTGAGGGCATCCCATCATATCGTCCTGGCCACTGTGGGCAACATCATCAATATATATCAGCTGATCAGGTGGTGATGCATATAGGGGTGTGCATTCGAATCGACTTATCGATAAATCGAATCAATTATTTGTTATCGAAATCGAAAAACTCAAAATCGAATAAATCGAAACCTTATTGAAATGATAACGATAAGCATATGTACAAATCGATAATCGATAAATAATTATCGATAAGGGTCAAAATCGAATCGATAAATCGAATGCACACCCCTAGACTGTAGACATTGTAAAATAAGTAATTACCTATTTGTGTAGATTAATATAACATACAAAATGTATATATATTCCGCTACTAATTTGAAAGCGGCTATACAATATCATTTTCCCTATCTATACCCTTTCCTTTACCCTAAGTCCCTTACCCTACTATTTCCTCTACCACATTTAAGGAATGATAAAGATCAAGGGAATGAAGTTCAAATTAATGGAAATAAAAATTAGCTGTGATGATGTATTTCGTTTTATTTTATTTTTTAATTACCGTTGGAGTGTTGGTGGCATACATTTGATCCCTTACTTTAGTTTTGTTGCATGTGCTTGTTGATACAATTTTTATGTTATAAATGGTGTTCGTCTTATTTTAGCTTCTTTTTGTCCATATAAATTAGGCGCGTTTATAGGAATATACTTTCCGTGGAATCCCGCAAATTTTCTTATTGGTGTAATCGATAACCGAATCGATAAGCCCCCTAAATCGATAAATCAAAATCAAAAAAATCGAAACCTTATTGAAACGGTAACGATAAGCATATGTACAAATCGATAATCGATAAGTAATTATCGATAAGAGTAATAATTGAATCGATAAATCGAATGCACACCCCTAGGTGCATATATAACGATGTAACCTTTTTCCGTATCCCATATACATATATTTACATACATACACGTATATAACACTATCTGGTCAGGGTTAATGCACATGAGTGAAATGCATGAAAAATACATAATAATCTCAATATTCCTTCCAGATAAACTTTTTCAATCGCAAATTATTCTAAGATCCATGAACAGAAAATAATAATAATTCTCATGGGGAATCAAGAATATAGACACCTATACTATTTCTATGAATAGAGTAATTTATGGAAACTATGTGTTTGCTCATTTCTTTAGTATAATTTGAACTATGGCAAAAAAAAGAAGGAAAAGTTTTAATATACATATTTCTGGAATTATTTGAACGGAATGAAAATCCTACTTCTATGAAATATGTTAAGCGAAATTCCGCTTGAATCCCTTGAAATTTTGAAACGATTTTGTGGTGGCTTCTATTGAAATTTCAATCGAAATCTTTGGCTACGGCTTTGAATTGTTTGGACGTAATGATTCTACTTCGATGTTCTTGGTTTCAAGCCAAAGATATGAAATGAAGCCAAAGACGGATTATCAGGTCTTCATGGATAAGATTTTACTTTTAAGCTTAAGTCATGACTTACTTTTAGACACCTACCCACATATTTAATGAGTCATTCTTCCTGATTAGTGTCGTTGTGCCACGTTTCTTTTAGGCATAATTAGTTACGTTTTGTCCGCTTATTAGTTAATAAGTAATATTTTGTTATTCGGTAATTAATCAATTATCCGTATAATTTAAAAATTACTACAAATTACTTAAAATTCTATTTATTTTTAATATTTCATATATATGTTATATATTAGTTTACCGTGGTCATATGGTACCTTGTATGGTACTAGTTCATAATTATCGGGTATTATCGCTCGACCCATATTTTATTTCGAATTGGCCACTTTAAACGAAACTCGTTTTCTTTAATCTGCGTACCCATTTATCCTTCATACACTTATTTATCGCTTGTTATAAATAGCGTAAGTATGTTAACGTTAATATGATCTCATCCCCGAGTCTACGTCAGTTAAATGAAAGCAAAATTTTAACGTACGAAATCACCCAAAAGTGATATCAGAGCAGTTCTGTCCTTGGGTTGTCTAGTAAAGTCTTGCTTATGGGTGTGTCGTTCACCACACTTATAGACAGGAGACTACCAGACATATAGGATGTTATCCTCTCTTTTTATCTATGGTCGTGCGATACAAGAATTCATGTACCTAATAATATGCTATATTTTCAGCAATGCCTCCAAAGAGTACGGTCGCCCAGAAGGGAAAGTATGTGGCTGGTGAGACAACTCGTCGAGCGCCACGAATTACCAGGGCTTGGGGAGAGTCTCATAGTGAGGTTCCATCATAGACTTCATATACCCCACCCTTTCAAGAAGAGCTATGAGGGGCACCAGTGTCACCGCCTGCCCTTGTATATTCAGCACCTCAGTCGGATACACCGGGTCAGGAGATGAGAGATGTTATTCTGTTATCGACCCGATTAGTAGTCACACAGGATCGGCGCCAAGAAGTAGGTATTAATCATGCAGATAGGTTAGTGAGTGCGAGGGTTCGTTATTAATCTTGATCCTCTGGTATTCATTAGAGTAGATCCAAAATGAGGATCCTCAGGTATTTATTTATAGAGTGTAGAGGACATTATGGGTAATGAAGGCCACTGCGGCTGAGTCAGTTGAGCTAGCTTCCTATAGACTTCGAGATGTTGTAGTTAATTGGTACGAATCTTGGGAATTTTCCAGAGGTGAGGATGCCCCTCTAGTAGTATGGCAGGAGTTTACAGAAGGTTTTTTCGTCATTATCTGTCATCAGAGGTTAGACGGGCCAGAGTTGATAAGTGATTGACCCTTCGGCAGGGTAACATGAGTGTTCGGGAGTACAGTCTTCAGTTTGATTTGTGGCGAGGTATGCTCCCCCTATTGCATCTAAGATGGAGGATCGGGTTCATCGGTTCGTGATGGGATTAGAGCTTTACTTTCTTAGCGATTGTATGTCGGTCTCACTTCAGCCAAATATGGGTATTTCCCGTTTCCAGGCATATGCTCAGGGTGTAGAGGAGAGTAAACAGAAACACAGGGCCGATCGTGAGCGTGATAGGGCTCATAATAAGAGAGAAAGATCTTCGGGTCCTTATGGTAAGTTTCGAGGTGGTCAGAAGCAACAGTACTCGAGGTATCCATCTTTACCCTCGGCTAGCACGCCCCCTCAAAGATTTATTTCCTTTCTCAAGGCAAGGAAGCTGATCATAAAGGGTGGTATTTATCACTTAGTTTGGGTTCAGTACGTGTAAGAATAGTCACAAGCCATTCAGTACATCCTTGTGATTAATGAGTTTCCCAATGAGCTTCCGGATCTCCCGCTAGAGCGAGAAATTTTGAGTTTTCTATTGACCTACTACCAGATACTCACCCAATATCTATTCCTACCTATATAATGTTCCCCGCAAAGCTGAAAGTGTTGAAATAACAACAAAAGAAATTTTTTGAAAAAGATTTTATCAGACCTAGTACGTCATCGTGGGAAGCACCTGTTTTGTTTGTAAGAAAGAAAGATGGTTCCTTACGAATGTGTATTGATCATAGGCAGTTGAATAAGGTGATGATCAAGAATAAGTACCATCTCCTAAGAATTGATCATTTATTTGATAAGTTTCAAGGTGCCAATTATGTTGTTCAAAGTTATACTTCAGGTTCACTTACCATCAGGTAAGGGTTATGGATGAAGATATTCTGAAGACAACATTCAGGACTAGATATGGGCAGCTTGAGTTTAGGGTTATGTCGTTTGGTTTGACCAATGCCCCAGCAGTATTCATGGATTTGATAAACCATGTGTTCAGGAATTTTTTAGATCTATTCGTAATTGTATCTGTCGAGGATATATTAGTGTATTCTCATTTAGATGATAAGCATGTTGATCATCTGTGTATTGTGCTAAGAGTTTTACAAGAAGGAAAGTTGTATGAAAAATTTTCTAAATGTCTGGTTGAACTCGATAACTTCCTTTGGCATATCATTTCGGGTGAAGGCATATGGGTAGATAAACAAAAGATTAAGGCAGTAAAGACTTAGCCTAGACCCACACCACCGACGGAGGTTCGTAGCGTTCTCAATTTGGCAGGTTATTACAGGAGATTAATGGAAGGATTTTCTTCCCTTTCAGCACCTTTGACAAAATTGACTCAGAAGGGAGCAAAGTTTCAATGGGCGGATGCTAGTGAACGAAGTTTCCAGGTATTAAAGTACAGATTAACGTCAGCACTAGTTCTAACGCTTCCAGAAGGAACCGATGGTTATATTGTGACGCTTCAGGCATTGGATTGGGTTGTGTGCTAATGCAGCAGGGCAAGGTTGTGGCTTATGCTTCTAGACAACTAAGAAAGCACGAGAAGAACTACTCGACCCACGATTTAGAGTTAACCACGGTGATTCATGCAATAAAGATGTGGAGGCACTACTTGTATGGCATTCATGTTGACATCTATGCGGATCATAAGAGCCTTCAATACACCTTCAAGCAAAAGGAATTGAATCTAAGTCAAAGGAGATGGTTTGAGTTACTTAAAGACTATGACGTTGATATTTTCTACCATCCTGGGAAGGCAAACATAGTAGCCGACGCCCTCAGCCATACATTTATGGGTAGCCTGTCATATTTACAGCCAGAAAAGAGGGGAATAGCCCATGAGGTTCATCAGCTAGCTAGTCCTGGAGTTCTTTTACTGGACTCAGGTGACGTTGGAATTACTCTCCAAGATACGACAACATCCTATTTAGTAACTGAAGTAATGGAATGCCACTACGAGGATCATGTGTTAGTTCATTATAGGGATACCACCCTACAGAAGGAGAAGACGCCGTTTGAAATTACAGAAGATGGGATCCTCAGATATCAAGGATGATTAAGTGTACCTAATATTGCAGGGCTGCATCGGCAGGTTATGGGAGAAACTTATTATTCTCGTTATTCTATCCATCAAAGAGAAACAAAGATATATCATGATATCAGGGAAGTGTATTGGTGGGATGGAATGAAAAAGGATATAGTAGAATTTATTGCTCAGTGTCCTAAATGTCAGCAGGTTAAGATTGAGCATCAAAACCCCGGTGGATTATTGCATGCTATGGAGATTCTGACATGGAAATGGGAAATAATCAATATGGACAATTGTAGGCTTGCCTCATACCAGCATAAGTTTGATTCGATATAGGTGATTGTTGATAGGCTTACAAAGTTAGTCCATTTTCTTCCTGTTAGAACTACATATTCCTCAGAGGATTATGCGAGGCTTTATGTCAACGAGATAGTGCGACTACATGGTGTCCTTGTGTCTATCATCTCGGATAGAGGAGCTGAGTTTATAGCTAACTTCTGGAGGTCCTTCCAAAATGGATTGGGGGCTCAAGTAAGTCTTAGTACAACATTTCATCCCCAGACAGACGAACAGGCTGAGCGTATTATTCAAACACTGGAGGATATGTTACGAGCTTGTGTAATATACTTCAAAGGTAGTTGGGATGATCATTTGCTACATATTGAATTTGCATATTATAATAGTTATCATTCTAGTATTCGGATGGCTCCATACAAAGCTCTTTACGGACGAAAGTGGAGGTCGCCTTCAAAGGTGGTTTGATGTTGGAGAATATGGATTACACGGGCTAGACCTGGTTCAGCAAGCCATAGAAAAGTAAAGTTGATTCGGGATCGACTATTGACAGCCCAGAGTCATCAGAAGTCATATTCCGACGTGCGGCGACGTTACTTTGAGTTTGATGACCGGGTATTCTTAAAGGTGTCACCTATGAAGGGTATGATGAGGTTTGTCAAGAAAGTCAAACTTATCCCACGGTATATTGGGTCTTATAGGATCATTCCGAGAGTGGGCCAAATAGCATATGAGTTAGAATTGCCCTCAGAATTAGAGTTTTTCCATCCGATTTATCACGTATCTATATTACAGAAGTGCATTGGCGATCCTACCCGAGTGGTGCACACGAACGATGTATAGATTATAGAGTACATATCATATGAGGAAATTTTGGTTGCAATTCTAGACCGACAGATCCGCAAGCTATGGAATAAGGAGGTAGCCTCCATGAAAGTACTTTGGAGGAACAACAATGTGGAAGAAATGACTTGGGAGTTCGAGGAAAATATGAAGTCTAGATATCTCTACCTATTTCATCCTCTGGAGAAGGGTCCGACTAAGACGTCACAACCTCAAGGTGCGTGTATAAATTATTGTGTTGGTTATTATCGTTGGTCATGTGAAGCCGTTGTCGTTATTTATAATTATGGTCCTGTGTGTCATTGGGTTATTAAGCTTCTACAGGGAGAGTTGGTAGTGGTGTTTTTACAGAATCGACATTGCCAAAGTTATATTGAACGCAGCAAGTTGAACATTCGAGGAAGAATATTTCTAAGGGGGGAAGGATGTTACATCTCACATTTTCGTACATTAAAATTTTACTTTTAGTCAACTGACATAAACTCGGGGATGAGATTCATCTTGATGTTAACATACTCAAGCTATTTATAACAAGCGATAAATAAGTGTATGAAGGATAAAGGGGTACACAGATCAAAGAAAACGAGTTTCGTTGAAAGTGACCAATTTAAAATAAAATATGGGTCGAGGGATAGAACCCGATAATTATAAAATAGTGCCATGAAACACCATATGACCATGATAGTATAATATATAAAGTATATATGAAGTATTTTAAAAATAAATAAAATTTTAAGTAATTTGTGAAAATTTTTAAATTATACGAATAATTGATTAATTATCGAACAATAGAAAATTACCTAATTAATTAATAAACGGACAAAACTAAATAACTAATTATGCCCAAAAGAAACGTGGCACAAGGCCACTAATCAGAAAGAAAGACTCATTAAATATATGTGCAGGTGTCTAAAAGTAAGTCATGACTTAAGCTTAAAAGTAAAATCTTATCCATGAAAACAGGATTATCTGTCTTCGGCTTCATTTTATATCTTTGGCATGCAACCAAGAACATTGAAACAGAATCATTTCGTCCAAACAATTCAAAGCCAGAAGCCACCACAATTTCGTTTCAACATTTCAAGGGATTCAAGCAGAAATTTCGTTCGACATATTTCACACAAGCAACCTCACTTCCAATCGAGAGGTTGTAAGGATGAGTCTCCCCAAGAACAAGGTGGGAAGTTTTTGGAGGAAAGGATGTCGGGGGTCTATTTGGAAACAGCCTCTCTATTCAAGGGTAGGGGTAAGGTCTGCATACATACTATCCTCCCCAGACCCCGCTAAGTGGGATTATACTGGGTTGTTGTTGCTGTTGTTGTATATTTCACAGAAGCAGAAGCTTCATTCCGTTCAAATAATTTTAGGAACAGTATGTTAAGGCCTTCCCTTCTTTCTATTGGTATGGTCCAAATTATACTACAAAAAAAAACAAACACACAGTTTTCACAAATTACTTTATTCATAAAAATAGTAGGGGTGTCTATATTCTTGATTCCCCATAAGAATTATCATTAGATTTTATACATGGGTCTCGGAATAATATGTAGCTAGAAAAGTTTATTCAGAATGAATATTGAGATTATTACATATTTTCATGCATTTCACTCATATGCATTGACTCATGACCAGATGGAGTTATATACGCGTATATATACAAATATACGTATATGGGATATGGGAAAAGGTTACAGCATTATATACACACCACAAACTGATCAGCTGGTATATGTTGATGATGTTGCCCACAGTGGCCGAGAGAATATGGTAGGATGCCCTCAGTGGCTTGATGATATTGTGTACACACATACCTATGCATGGCATGACATTTATGCACACGTGCATGATATTATAAATGTTTAAGAATTTATAAAGTTATTCAGATTTAAAGATGTGTTTCTGTATTACATGTTTCATCTATGCCGTTTACGTACTAATTGTCATGCCTTACATACTCAGTATAGTTTTTGTACTGATGCCCTATTTCGCGGGTCCTGCGTTTCATGCCTGCAGATGCAGGTAGGCAAGCTGACGGTCCCCCTTCTTAGGATCCTTGATCAGCGAGAGTTGGCATGCTTTACTTGATCCGAAGCTGCTTTGATTTTTTTAGTGCATGTTTGTGTGTATGTGTGTGTGTGTATGTGTGTATGTATGTATATATATATATATATATATATATATATATATATATATATATATATATATATATATATATATATATATATATATATATATATATATATATGACGCGGCTCAGTCTCATCTTTGTACAATTATGTTTCTATTAGAGGTCTGTAGACAATATGTCTAGTTTGATTGTATGTTGCCTTTTCAGCTTTCAATTATTGGATTTTTAGTTGTCTATAGCGGCCTTGCCGGCTCGCCAATTGTATTCTGCATGTATACATATGCCTTGTTGGCAGGTTTCTTTCATGTATAGTATCTTCGTAATTCAACATATGTTATACAGGTCCATATCTTAGACGCATGCTTAAGGGTATTTGATAGGTAGGACTCAGGCACCCGTCACGGACCATCGATTTAGGTCATGAAAAACTCTCTAAATGATCAGTCGAGTCGTTACAACTTCGAAGTTTTTTACTGGCTGTCAATGGTGGAGAGTCAAAACACCTTCAAAATTTATTGATTGATAATTTCAATTTGAACATCAAATATGCAACATGAAAAGAAATTACTAAGTTAAAACTCTATTGTAAAACGATTGAAATCATTGATGAATTCCAATAAAAATATATACAACATGAACGGATAAAAAATAGAGGACATTAGAGGAAGAAAAATTAGGGAAGAACAGAGAATGAGAAATTGAGAGTGCAGAGATAGAGAGGGAGAGGGAGAGAGATAGAGAGAGAGAATAAGGACAAGAAATAATTGATTCTTTCTTCAATTTCTAATATAAATGGATACTCATTTAATTTTTAAATTGTATATAATTGGTAAATTATATAAGTCAATATAATTAAATTGAAACTTGAATAGAGAGGGTAAGTTTCAAATAGTGTATAGAAAGGTAAAAATCCCAATAAAAAATAATTGACAGCTGTATCAACCCACAATGGGTCAGCTTTTACCCAATAACTAAATGAATTTTTACATATCTACACACTATTAGAAACTTTATTACCCTCCCCACTCAAGTTTTACTTTAATTACCTTCTATATACAAAATTACCAATATTATATATTATTAGGATTTAAGGATAATTAATCAATTCCTACAATCACTCTAATATACAAATCACACTCCCCACACGTTTCTCTCTCCGTACCCCACTCCCCCCCACGTTTCTCTTTCCATACCCCCAGCGTATCTTCAGTATCTCCAACCATTAATGTCTCTTTTCACTCTTCTTTCAAAACTTCCTCAATAGTTTAGATCTCTTCTTAAAAATTCCTCTTTATTTTTACATATTCCATCCCTAAATACTCTACCAAAATTGTAGTTGCTTAATTTTCAATGAAGAAAAAAATATTATCGAAGATTAGCCCAAAAGAATCTAAAGTATGTGATATGCCCACTTTTTATTTGGGTGTTTCCGTACAGAATTCAATAAAAAAAGAGTTTCAAAATTGGCACATGCAAAAGCAGAGACAAAGACCAGGTTTTCCCCTTGTGAAGCTAGGGCAGAAACTCGAACAAATCAGAAGGACGAAACGGAGTTGAGAGAGTTTGCCATGATTAGTGGTCTTAGATGTTTTGTAGAAGTGACAGATTTTGGTTACACAATTATGTATGACAGTAAAATAATGAGGAGCTATTTCTCGAACAAGGAAAAAGTTGAGAGGTCATACTTGAAACAAATTGTAACCAGCTGTAGTTAGGTGAACGATGAGGATGTAGTCAAGCTGTGTATTCTTTATCTTATCAAATTCTTCATATGTCCGTCAGACAAAGAGAATTTGGGTTTGATAGACCATATTAGGTTCTACTTGGTGGACTCGGGGCAGTATTCGAACTACGCATGGGGTATCCCATCTTATACACATTTCCTTGAGCCCCTTAGGCACAAGCTCAACCCTCCTGTGCATTTTTATCCCATTCGGAGTTTTGCACTAGCTTTGCAAATATAGTTGTATGAGTGTTGCTCTACGTTCAACATGGATATGGCTACAAGATTTGCTAATTCGATCCCCTGCGTACTTAACTGGACAACTAGTAAGGCAAGATATGGTTATCTGCATTAGAAGATAAAATGATCAAACAATCATAGATCAAGGTAAATATTTTTCACTTATGTGCACTAAATTTACTAAAAATCATCTGCATAATTCATATTTATTATGAGTAGGTCTCTCACATTTTTTCCACTCAGTTATCCAGCATAATTGAAGCCCCAAAAGTGTTTTTAAGAATGAATTTGCTAGATAAAGTTGAATACATCCTTGTAGAAGATGAAATAAAGTTCGAGAATCCGATAGATTCTCCATCTTCATCTCCATTCGGTCATAAGAAGATAATTGGAAAAGGTGACAAGAAAGACATTCTGGACGAAATTAAAAAATTAAAAAAAAAAGATGTTCATAAGGTAGCATATATACATAATCCTAGATGGTTTATTGTTTATATGTTATGCAGAATATTTCTGTCACGCCTCTAACCTGGGGCCGAGACTGGCACCCAGTGCCTCACCTATACTTGTGTACCAACTTGCAGCTAAGCGACTCTGAACATATGATATCATACTTTGACCATGGGCCATATTGCACGACAACTGTGAATTCTGACTAAATATCAAATAAAGTTGGGCCGACAAGGCCGTCATAATTATTGCAGCTGACAAACTAAGAAAATATACATATTGTACACGTGATTTTTGCTCTATATGAATTACTCCCACAAATTCAAAACAAAATAATTTTTTCCATTTGTTTTCAATTTCGTAAATTTTTGTAGCATTTTTGTTACTTTTTGCATTTGTTTGTGCATGTTAATTTTGAAAAAATATAAAAATATATTGTATTTTTATTTAGAATTTAATTCTATAATTAGATTAATTAGCAAGTTAGTTGTCTAATAAAAAATAAAAAAGAAAAACACACACACAAAAGAAGGAGATAATTTATTTTCACACTTTTAATTTTAGTTTTAAATTTTGGTAGTTTTCTTTAATTTGATTTGTAATTGATTGTGGTAATTATTAGTTAATTAATTAATTTGTTAGAATTAATTTGATTTAGGAATTAGTGTAGATTTTATTTTTATTTTTATTTTTAAAAGAAAGTAAAAATAATTTTGAAATAAATAAAAGAAAAGGGAAAAATGAATTGAAGAAATCAAATAACTGAGATTCCTTTAATAGTAATTTCCTAAGCCCAAAAATCTTGCCCAATTAACCGGTCCAATTTGGTCCCCAACCCGATCCAACCTTCTTTGGAACCAAAAACGCCGTCATTTTGAGAGCCTCTCATTTAGCCACATCTAATAGACAAAATCGTCTCCCCTATTGTAATTAATATGTAAGAACCATTTAGTCTTAACCTAGTCCAATCAAATCCCCTCATCTCTCTCTCTCTCTCTCTCTCTCTCTCTCTCTCTCTCTCATCTCCTTCATCAGAGAATCCGCAAAAAACCCTATCACCGCCTTTAGGAGATTCACAATTTTTATCGGTGGCAGCACTTTCAAACAGTCCCAAAACTTAACCACAACACACCCATGGCTTCCTCACTTCAAATCCACCATCCAAGACCATCAAATCGTCATAAAATTGAACCCATATTAGATCAAAGAAGGCAGAAACAAATGACAACTGAAAATATCCTAAGTTCTTCAAGTTTCAATGGCCGATTAGGGTTGAAACTGCTGTTTTGTAGGTTTTTGGCAAGAACCTGCGACAAACATCAATTTCGGCTCGAAATCTTGAAGGTTTTTCGTGCTTAGTTCTTTCATGCCTCTGTTAGGTATCCCTTCTCTCTTCTTTCCAGTCTGCTGCTCTCACACTCATCTTTTCTTTCTCTTATCTGTCCTCTTTTCTTTTTCTTTCCATTTTATGAACATACTAGTGTTGCATGGCTCAAATCTTTAGCAAGTTTATGTTTCTTGATTGTGTTTTTTTGTTATTTATGCTTGTTTTCGTTCCATTTGTTTGTGTTTTCACTTTTAAGAGACTTCTAATTTTCCTTTTCTTTTAGGTTGTTCCCGTTTAATTTCATAAATTTGGTTTGGGCTTTGAAATCAGAAGCCTAGAAAAGGGATTCGATCCAATTTGGCTAGCCCGATATTAGAAGTTGAACCTTGGGTCAACATTGACCCTATTGGTTTTCCAATGTAAAAACATAGGATCTAGAGGTTAATTTAGGAAGTGTAAGTTGGGTAATCTCATTTAAATAAATAGGAAGCTTCTAGGAAACTGTGGAGGGGGACTATTCTGAATTTTTGATTTTTAACTAAGGGTATCTTAGCTAAATTGAAAACTCCGAAAGGTTTGAAGTGTAAAATTGAACCCTTTTAGGCAGCCCTAATACCTTGCCCATAAAAGCTACCATTACTTGAGTTAAAAGTCAGAAAACTGAAGGGATAAAAACCTGAAAAACTGAAACGGCTGAAGAATGGTTCAAAATTCTAAGTAAATTGGAAATTCCTGATCCTTTCATTTGTTAGAATTCCTTGAAAAAACATCTGAAAAAACACAAATTCTCATTCTGGTTGAAATGATTTGAATTTGGGTTTTGAAAGTTTTGTTTTAAGTTTTGTTGCTGCTTCACTGTTCCATTGATTTTTCTGAGTGGGTTTCATTGTTTTATTGGCTGGATCTGGGCTGATTCTTGCTACTGCTTACTGCTGATCCTTCACTTCTTTTGGTTTTGTCCTTGTTCACTATCAGGTATGCACTGGCTTTTGAAGTAGCATATGAGGTGCAAATGTGATATACATGTAATTAAATTGAAGAGATGATAAATGCTAGCTTTTGTTATCAAATAACTGCTCGAGTTTATATTTTGTCCATGTGTTATCTAGTCTAGTTGCACTATGTATGTTTTGTTCTTGTTGTTAATGTTATATTTCACTTAAAAGTTTGCATTTGGGGTCTATTTAAGTACAGTTTGGGCTTAAGATTGACCTCAAGTCTATGATGATATATATAAGTGAAGAATTACCATTTTGTTTAGTCTGATTTGGTTAAGTTTTGTTAAACCTTGGATATGTGCTCCTTAGTCGTGTAAGTGTGCTCTTCATACTTGCCTCCGTATGTTTCTCTTTATCCAAAATCTGATATGCCTTGTTTTTCCTTCTATTAGTTCCTATTATGTTAGGTTACTCTTTCATGGTTTCCTAACAACTCGGTCATTTCAATTTGGTATCTGGCCTTGCTTTTCTCATGTATGAGTGACTTAAATTTCATAAAATCTTTCAAATGAATTTTGGGTTTTATCTCAGACTTAGAGTTCTTAGATTTGCTTACTCTTTATTTCTTGTTGTTTCTTTCTTATAAATAACAAACGATTCTGTCCAGGGGTGGGTGGGGGGGTTAAGTAGCATTTGGATTCATATATTTATGATGGCCATGTTATCTGTTGAAATGAGATTTGATTAATCAATTGAATCAGCTAGAAGACTATTTCGAATGGGATAAGTCCAACATCCATGCATTTTTTTGTGAGCTGCAGGGACTTGATCTCAAGTCTTGTGATGGCCTTTGTTTTCATTCTTAGAAGATTTTCTCTGCCTTAGCTTGTTTTTGAATCCGTGCTGGGACAAAGGGATGGGCTTGCATTCAGAGCCTTTTGGGCCCTGTGATTCGAGCCTATTTGTCCCCTCTTCAATTTCGAAATAGGTCCTCCACAATGATTTGATCTTGTTCTAATTCTGGCTTTCCTATTAGTTGAATGATCGCTACGGGCAGTATGGCAATTCAGATGAGTTGGGTCTGAATCACTCACTCTAAGCAAGAATTCATTAACTCTGGTGTTTAATTAATTAAATTTCTTTGGTGCTTAATTAATCAAATTCATAAAGTAGGTTCGAGGTGTGCCATTAAATAGGATATAGCTTATGTCCCTCAAAATTGTAGTTTGACTTTCATTTTAAAACTGGAATTGAGGTGCGCCGTGCCAAATAACATCTTAAAATTCATGGCCCTCGCTTAGTTATTATTTAATCCTCATAATTCGAGGCATGACATTTAGTGAATCTTCCATGGCCCTCGCAGAGTTGAAAATATGTAGTTTCTTTAAGCGCGTAATTTTAATAATTTACCTTCCTAAACTCAGGTGTGCATTTATGTGATGTAGTTCGAGACGTGTTTTAAACGACGTTGCAAATTTTCGTAAAAATAATTAAAGGTGGCTAATACAGTTAAAATAGAACCATAGTCAAAAATATGTATTAAAATGAGATAATAGGCCAATAATAACAGTTGAGCGACCGTGCTAGAACCACGGAATCCGAGAATACCTAACACCTTCGCTCGAGTTAACAGAATTCCTTACCTGATTTTAATGTTTGCGGATTGTAAAATAAAGTCAATCTTTTCCTCGATTCAAGATTTGAACCAGTTACTTGGGACACCATAAAATTATCCCAAGTGGTGACTCTAAATTTAATAAAAATAATTATGTTTCAGTTGTCACTTTAAGTTGGAAAAACTCCCTTATACTACCCCTTCCGAAGGTGTAGGTAAAAGGAGGTATGACAGCTCTTGTGACTCTGCTGGGGATCAAACCCAGAATCTCTAGTTCAGGTTTCAAAATTTGAGTTTAGATGAAATTTTATATTTGGCTTTATATATTATCTAATTTTATTACATGTTTTTGGCCTAATGTGCTAAATGTTGCTTTTACCGCTTTGATATTATATGAACTGTATATAAATTGATACGAGAACCTTCTCTTCTCATCTTCGGGAATGTGTATGCTGGCATGAATCCCTATTATTTTAGTGTCATACCTTGAAATAAGAAAGAGACTCGGACAAGTTACTAAGTCGGATGGCCTTTTGGTTCCCAGTACCTAGCCCCCTCATCGGCTCAAGTTGTCCGCTCGGGTGCACAAGTCTAGAACGGCATACCCAGGTTTTATACTGAGAATAACTCACCCTCATGCCGGATTCCTAGTAGGAATTATTTGCTTCATGTGCATTTGACTTTGGAGACTCAACACAGGTGTTAGGTTTGTCTAGGATAGGTGTACCCGAAATAAAAAAAGACCGATGCATCCTACGTGCTACTTGTGCATTCATTTTCTTTGGATTTGCATGCTGATTGACTTATCAAATAATAAGGGAAAACTTGAACAGAGGAAAGTCAATGTGAGGGCTTAGAGAGATAACTTTCTGGTTTTGAAAAACAAATGTCCAAAATATACTGAAACTCTAACATAATTTTGAAACAAAAAAAAAATTTATTTTTGTTTTTTAAGGATATAAAAGATAGTCGTTTTTTTTCATAATTGCCCGAACTACACCAGTTTGATTCTCACCAATGTGGGATATGTAGGCAACCCCCATCGGGTCCAACTTCCTTTTTTTGCAAAAATAGCTCAAAAAAGAACCAAAACTTTTATTGCTTTGTTGTAAATAACTAAGGGGATGTGATTCTTTTCAAAGATAGCCGAATGGCTCCAAAAGGATGCCAGAAGGCTGATTTTGTAAGAATAACCACCTTTGGTCTCTTTTAAATTTTTTTTGTTGGTTAGCAAGCACAACCTTAAAATCTTCTCCCCGGAAGTGCTGAAAGGTCGTATTTGCAAAGCCGGGTTTTATTTTTGAAATGAAAATTTGAAAAAACACAATGTTAACTTTGTTTTGAGTCAAATGAGTCATGACTTTGCTTAATCACCCTAATAAATATGCAGAATGAGCACGAGTAAAAAATTTTCAATAACAATCATGAACAAGATCTCTTTGGAGTTGTGTATGTGGTGGGAAGATCTAGGTAAATCAGGGCACTATAAGGTCAATCTATACTTGGGAGGTCTCACCGGGTTATTGAAGATTAGGCCTAGACGAGACATCATAAAGGCATTGGTTACGTTCTGGGACCCGACCCACAATGTATTTTATTTCTCAGATTTTGAACTCACCCCAACTTTGGAAGAAATAACCGAATATATTGGGAGTACTGAGGGTCCTCTAAGAAACAAGTATCTTATTGGTCCAAGAGTCTTCGTTGTGCACAAGTTCCTTTATTCCTTAAAGATAAGCAGGGGGTCCACAACCCAAATTTTTCGGCTGGTTTTTCCACTCCGCAGTTTATATACCAGCGATGCGGGCACATGAACAATCTAGAAAACAAGATTTGCAGCAAAGGGAATCGCCTCAAATGGGAAGAACATAGGTTCTTTACTTTTATCATGGTATTCTTGGGTCTTCTGGTGTTTCCTAGGAAAAATGGAAATATCGATATACGGATAGCTAGGGTCGTCAGCACTTTGCTTAATTAGGCCAAAAGCAACATCGCACCCATGATAGTGTCTAAACTCTTCCCTGTTCTCACAGACTGCAAAGCCGGATGAGACGTTTTTGAAGGGTGCAACTTGTTGCTACAAATGTGGATGATTGAACATTTATGTCATCATCCTCAATACATAAGCTATGGATCGAAAAAGAGAAAAGTTGTATAGAGGAATTTCATACAAGGGTTGACGGAATTATCATGCCACAAGGGGTCACATAATGGATATCTCATCTCCGTTCCATCACCTCAAGTCAAAGAAATTGACGTTCGGGTGGCTTCCTATAGATGAAATCATATACATGCTAGCTACCGGGCCACACTTCCTCCTTATGGGTCTCAGAAGTATCCAGTCGTATGCCCTATACCGGGTTTTGAGATAGCTGGGGAGATGTCAAATAGTTCCAAAAGACGAAGACCTTAGTGCTCGCGTATTCGAGATTGGTCCTGATGGTCAATTTCATGAAGCAACAGTTCGCCAAATCTGGAGCGAGTGTTAATACTTGACGGCAAATACTTGTATGCGTGATCTATACAAAGGTGAAGTTTCACCTAGGTACCTCGCTATGGTATAAAAGGGAAGTTGAGTTTGGAAGGCCGGCCAAAGGACCTCATCTTCAATAATTTGTCGAGGCATCACAAGCGCATTGGGTATGGTTGGCCAAAGAAAATGAGTATAGGGGCACCATAAGTAAGCTGGAAAATTAAGTCAAGGACCTTCAATTTGAGAGTGTTTTTCAAGCTGCTGAGGATGACGGTGAAAAGAAAAAGTTAGCTAAAGAAAATGAGGCCCTTCGAGCCAAGATTCAGGAAATGAAAATAGCAACTGAAAATCCCCTAGAAGTGAAAAAGATGAAAAGCTTATAGGTAACCTTAGGCAGAAAGTGGGTGCATATAGGTTTGATCTGAACAAAGCAGATGATGAACTGGCAAGGGCTCGAACAAGATTGGCAAAGAATGCGGAAGAGCGAGCACACTTGGTTAAACAATTGAAAGAGAAACATAACAATGAGGTTGTAGGGTTGAAGCAAAAGATCATCGTCCTTGAGAATAAAATGATTAAACAGGCAAAAGACTTATAAGCAAAAAGAGAACACTTTTATGCAGCAATAGCACAGTTAGAAAGAGGTTTGCAACAAGTTCAAGAACAAAATCAAGTAGCTGAACAAACTTTGGAAGCTAGAGCCCAGCAGATTGGGCGTTTGTTACAAGAAAAGGGTGCCATAAAAGTGAGGGTCAGAAGGATCGCTGACTACATCGCAATGAAATGCAGTAGGTGTGAGGACATGACTAGATCTATGTTATTTTCCACTGTAATGACCTTTGTCTGCTAGATGATGGAACATCTCTATCATCTCCAAGGGGATTTTACACATAGGCCCATGGCGAGACTGAATGTTGTTTCACGGGCCCCGGGAGTAGTTAAGGCATTGATGTATTCATGTTTTTTGTTGGAGTCTGTTAGTCGGTTTTCGAGTCTGTATTTTCATCTTTCTGTTAGAGGCTGTTAGTCTATTTTGAGTATGTGTTTTCATCTTTCTATCGGAGTCTGTTAGTTTCCCTTTCCAAGTCTGTTAGTTTTTATTGATAGGATGAGTCGTTGTAATCAAATATTTTATTTAACGGAAAATTTGAAAATCCCAAAATATTTTTATTATTTATTTTCTACCCTTATCCTAGAACTACGCTTGGTCTGGTTCATGCAATGTGATGATACGTAGGTAATATCCATAGGATTCGATCATAACCAAAAATGAAAAAAAAAGAAAAAGAAAAGAAAAACAAGATATAAAAGAAGAAGTTGCAATTGGGAATTAGGCCAAATTTGGGATGACGCAAGAAACCTATCAAATGCATAATAGAAATGGATAGCTGCTTAGGTGCATTGCATTCCCCATATGTGCGGTTGCCTATCTGTTAAACCTTGATCGCTAACAAGTTTATTGTTGTCATCCAGTAACAAGAAGGTGGTTAGTTTATTCTGGAAACTCACACATACACCACCCGATCCAAAAACAAATCGACCATAGCCAACCAAGAACTGGACGCAAGTATCGTCGATCCGTCAAGAGAAAGGGAAAAGTCGGATGTTAATTTGAAATAAGAAATGTATAAGCTGAAACAACATATGGCCAAAATGTACCAATCATGGGCAAAAGGGAACCCACCACCACTTTACCCAGCCAACCCTGCCTTCGTCCCACCATAGGCTCAGTCCTAGGAACCTCCACTACTTATTCATCTTCAGGCTTTCCCGTTTACAACCACTACCAGAGCACCACCTCCCAAACACCACAAGCTCCACCACCTAAACCATTTATATACCATCATCCACCAGCCACTCTTGTCTTCGTGGAACCCCCACCCGCTACACCTCACAGATCCTCCAGCGAGCCTTTATTCTAAGCCCACGACAACCAATATTACCCCCCCGGAGCCCACTTTCAAGGCTCCAGAACCCTATTCCTTCACTCATTATTTTGATCTCCGTGTAGAAACTGAGAAACCATATAAGAATCCCGAACATGAGGAGATGTTTAGGAAAGTTAAAAGCCTGGAACAGTCATTCAGAAACATGTAGGTGTTGGGAGGTTAGGTAAGCGTGGCTTACAAAGATCTATGCTTATATCCATATGTTCAATTGCTGGCAGTGTTTAAGATGCCCAAGTTTCATTTATATGATGGACACGGAGACCCAGTGGCGCGCTTGAGAGGTTTTTGTAGCAAAACTAGGGGAGTTGGCGGGAAAGACGAGTTACTAATGGCGTATTTCAGTCAAAGTCTGAGTGGTTTGGCACTGGAGTGCTACACTAGGCAGGATCATGGAAGATGGTATACATGGGATGATCTAGCCCAAGCATTCGCTTGTCACTTCCAGCAGAATCTCAAGATTATTCCAGATCATCTGTCTTTGACAAAGATTGAGAAAAATAATAATGAAAGCTTCAAGGAGTATGGTTTTCAATGGAGAGAACAGACAGCAAGAGTTGACCCTCAAATGAAAGAAAGTTGGATTATTTTATATAGGCCTTAGAACCTACTTATTATGGTCATCTAGTATTCACTATAGCCAAGCCCTTTAATGAAGTGGTGAAGATGGGCGATATGGTAGAAGAAGGACATAAGTAAAAAAAACCATGAGCTATTCGGCTATTAAGGCGACCACCCAGGCCATTCAAAGCGGAACTAGGGAGTAATTGAAAAGAAGAAGAAAGAGGATATGGCAACGATTGATTCAGGCGCTTGGTTCGGACCAGGGGCTCATCTCACCACTATAATCAGCCTCGATCCCACCACCAAAACTATCCTCATACCCCGTATAATCCACCTCAACACTACTACCCACCACCAGACCCCAATTTTTCTGTCCACCATGCCTAAATATACAGCCAACCCCCCTCCCCCCCCCCCCCCCGCCCACGCACAATGGCATGCGTCAACCCCACAAACACATACCCGCCCCCACGAGCCTACTGAAACCCTCCTAAACCAAATTTTGGTCCCAATCAAGCACTTAAGAACGAGAGGTTTAGAGGAAGTAAACCTTCACTCCATTGGTAGAGGCCTATACTAGTTTGTTCCAAAGGCTAAGACAATCGGATATGTTGATGACGATCAAGTAAAAATTGCCAAATCCTCCCCCGAGAAATCTTGATTATTCTGTAAGCTGCGAATATTATTCTGGTGATTCGGGGTATGACACGGAGAAATTCTAGCATTTAAAAGTATTATCTAGGAGCTCATTGATACAAATCAAATTGAAGTCTAACCTCTGGAGGCACCCAATATCAACTCAGAACCCGTCGCCGACCATCAGGAGACAAATATGATTAAGATAGTTCATAAGGGAGGGGAGTCTAAGAAGCCTTCACAGACCGTCATGATGATTCGGTCCATTGAGGTTAATCCGGTTGAAAAATCAACAAGTGAGATATCAGTGATCAAGTTGAGTAACCATCTGCGGTAGTCAAGAAGGGGTCCTCAAGTGATGTTGCAATGAAATAAGAAAGGGAAAAAGTGGTTGTGACAGGAGCGGCGAACAAGCCTATTATAATTGTGGAGAATGCCTGCACAGATCCTGTCATTATCAAACCTGTAACCCAGTTACCGATAGTCAATAGCAAGGATATCCCATGGAATTATGAATATGTAACAGTGACTTACACAGGAAAAGAAGTCAAAGAAGAAGTCAATGAGACCCATGGATAGACTCGGTTAGGGAGATGCTTTGCCCTCGAGGAGATAAGAAAAGTAAAACATCAAAAGATTACCCAGTGTTAGTGAAGAAAGTTGTGACCGAAGAAGAGGCAGAAGAGTTTTTGAGAAAGATGAAGGTGCAAGACTATTCCATTGTGGAGTAGATGGGGAAGAAGCCTGCTCAGATTTCACTATTATTGTTAATCCATTCAGATGAGCATCATCGAGCCTTGATGAAAATCCTAAACGAGGCTCACGTTCCCGAAAAAATCTCAGTAAACTATTTAGAAAAGATAACCAACAAGATATTTGAGGTAAACGGAGTCACATTTTCTGATAATGAGTTGCCCATGGAGGGTACTGAGCACAATAGAGCCCTCTATCTTACAATGAAATATGAAGATTCAGTGGTTACCCGGGTTTGGTCGACAATGGTTCCAGTGCAAAATTTTGCCCTCTGTCCACTTTGAACAAATTGAAAGAGGATGATGAAAGAATTCACAAGAACAACATTTGCATTGGGGGTTTGACGGTGGAGGGAAAGACTTAGTTGGTGATATAGTGCTTCAGCTAACAATAGGACCAGTTGAATTAACCATGGAGTTCCAGGTGTTGGATGTAGTTGTTTCTTATAATCTGATATTTGGTCGACCCTGCATTCATGCCCACCAAAGTAGTCTCGTTTACTCTACAGCAGATGGTTACGTTTGAATGGGACAGATAGAAAATAGTTGTGCACGGCGAGGATAATCTGTTTGCTCACACTGATGCCATTTTCCCATTCATTGAGGTTGAAGATGACAAGGGTTGTGGGTCTATCGGGTTTTTGACACAGTGTCGGTCGAGAAAATTCTAAAAGAGAAATGCATTCCAATTCCGAAATTAACCGCCACATCAGTCATGGTGGCCTTTGAAATGTTGAAAACTATTTTGTACCCAGTAAGGGTTTGGGTGCATCTCTGCAAGGTATCATACAGCCGGTGTCTCTTCCTCAAAACTTGGGTACATTCGATCTGAGATTCAAGCCCACAATCGCATATGTGAAAAGATCCAAAAAGTTGAAACAAAGGGCATGGGTCCTCCCAAAGCCTGTCCCCCGTCTCTCCAGATCATTTGTCAAGTCTGGCGCCAAGAAGCGCCCACTAACAACAGTTCCCAGTTTTGTGGTTGGTCTAGATAAAGAGTTGATTAAAAGGTTTGAAAAGCTGTTCGACGATGTGAATATGGTGGAAGTTGGAGAAAGTTCTAGCAAGGCAGATGCACAATTTGTCGGGCCCAGTGCAAAGATTAACAATTAGGAAGCCACTCCTCTCCCTACCAGGAAGGAGTTTTGGTAGTTTTCTTTGATTTTCTTATAATTTATCCAGATTATTTAACGTTTGTAATTCAGATTCCATGTTATATCTTTTTGGATGCATAAATCTTGTTATCTTTTAATTTCAATGAAATGCAATTTCCCTTTTTCATCATTCCTGATAGTTTATACTTTTGTTTTTCTTTTCTTCTTTGTACAGTTCTTTTAATGCTAGTTTCAATGACATAACATGCATGAGGAATCTTCGGCCCAGTCTTAAGAGCGAATCTAATTCTGAAATAATAATTCAAGAAATAGAGTGTGATGATGAATCAGAATATGATGAGGATGATGCCTTTGAAGAGTAAGAATTAAGTCATTTTGAAGAAAAACCCAAGCCTAACCTGAGTGTACAGAATAATTCAATTTAGGGGACCCAGATAATATCAAAGAAACCAAGATAAGTGCCCATCTTGAACAGCAAATCAGGAAAGAGATAATTAAAGCATAATTTGAATATAAAGATATTTTTGCATGATCATATGACGACATCCGGTCTAAGCACTAACTTGGTGGTTCATAAATTGCCCACTAACCCGGCATTTCCTCCCGTCAAGCAGAAGTTAAGAAATTTCAAAACTGACATGAGTGTGGAGATTAAAGAAGAGGTCATAAAGCAGTTTGATGCAAAGGTCATTCGAGTCACGCGGTATCCTGCTTGGTTAGCCAATGTCATGCTTGTGCCAAAGAAGGATGGTAAGATAAGAGTGTGTGTTTATTACAATGATCTCAACAAGGAAAGTCCAAAGGAAAACTTCCCACTGCCAAATATCCATATTTTGATTGATAATTGTTCCAAGCATGAGATTGGATCTTTTGTGGATTGCTAAGAGGGCTATAATCAGATCTTACTGGATGAGGAAGATGCAGAAAAGACGTCATTCATCATGCCATGGGGAACATACTGCTATCCGGTCATGCTTTTCGGTTTGAAAAATGTTGTTGCAACTTACATGAGGGCAATGAAAACTATATTCCATGACATGATACACAAGGAGATCGAGGTTTATGTGGATGATGTGATCATAAAGTCTATAAAGCATGTTGACCACGTCAGGGATTTGAGAAAGTTCTTCAAACGGCTCCGCAAGTACAATCTTATGCTCAATCCTGCAAATTGCGCATTCGGTGTGCCCTCTAGAAAACTGTTAGGATTTATAGTCAGCCGTCGAGGTATTGAATTGGGGGCCGTCATAGATCAAATCTATCCAGGAATTTCCACCCCTAAGGAACATGATCGAGGTGATGATTCTATAAGGGAGGTTGAACTACATCAGTAGGTTTATTGCCCAGCTCACGACAACTTGCGAGCCTATCTTCAAATTGTTAAAGAAGGATGTTGTGCTCAAGTGGACAGATGAGTGTCAAGAAGCATTTGATAAGATAAAGGGGTACTTGTAAAACCCACATGTGTTAGTCCCATCGGAACTGGAGAGACCTTTGATTCTGTAATTTACAGTTTTGGACAATTCATTTGGTTGTGTATTGGGTCAGCATGATATCACCGGTGATATAGTGCTTAAGCTAACAATAGGACCAGTTGAATTAACCATGGAGTTCCAGGTGTTGGATGTAGTTGTTTCTTATAATCTGATATTTGGTCGACCCTGCATTCATGCCCACCAAAGTAGTCCCGTCTACTCTACAGCAGATGGTTACATTTGAATGGGACAGATAGAAAATAGTTGTGCACGGCGAGGATAATCTGTTTGCTCACACTGATGCCATTTTCCCATTCATTGAGGTTGAAGATGACAAGGGTTGTGGGTCTATCAGGTTTTTGACACAGTGTCGGTCGAGAATGTTCTAATAGAGAAATGCGTTCCAATTCCGAAATTAACCGCCACATCAATCATGGTGGCCTTTGAAATGTTGAAAACTATTTTGTACCCAGCAAGGGTTTGGGTGCATCTCTGCAAGGTATCATACAGCCGGTGTCTCTTCCTCAAAACTTGGGTACATTCGATCTGAGATTCAAGCCCACAATCGCATATGTGAAAAGATCAAAAAAGTTGAAACAAAGGGCATGGGTCCTCCCAAAGCCTGTCCCCGTCTCTCCAGATCATTTGTCAAGTCTGGCGCCAAGAAGCTCCCATTAACAACAGTTCCCAATTTTGTGGTTGGTCTAGATAAAGAGCTGATTAAAAGGTTTGAAAAGCTGTTCGACGATGTGAATATGGTGGAAGTTGGAGAAAGTTCTAGCAAGGCATATGCACAATTTGTCGGGCCCAGTGCAAAGATTAACAATTAGGAAGCCACTCCTCTCCCTACCAGGAAGGAGTTTTGGTAGTTTTCTTTGATTTTCTTATAATGTATCTAGATTATTTAACGGTTGTAATTCAGATTCCATGTTATATCTTTTTGGATGCATAAATCTTGTTATCTTTTAATTTCAATGAAATGCAATTTCTATTTTTCATCATTCCTGATAGTTTTTACTTTTGTTTTTCTTTTCTTCTTTGCACAGTTCTTTTAATGCTAGTTTCAATGACATAACATGCATGAGGAATCTTCGGCCCAGTCTTAAGAGCGAATCTAATTCTGAAATAATAATTCAAGAAATAGAGTGTGATGATGAATCAGAATATGATGAGGATGATGCCTTTGAAGAGATTAGTAAAGAATTAAGTCATTTTGAAGAAAAACCCAAGCCTAACCTGAGTGATACAGAATAATTCAATTTAAGGGACCCAGATAATATCAAAGAAACCAAGATAAGTGTCCATCTTGAACAGCAAATCAGGAAAGAGATAATTAAAGTATAGTTTGAATATAAAGATATTTTTGCATGATCATATGACGACATGCCGGTCTAAGCACTAACTTGGTGGTTCATAAATTGCCCACTAACCCGGCATTTCCTCCCGTCAAGCAGAAGTTAAGAAATTTCAAAACTGACATGAGTGTGAAGATTAAAGAAGAGGTCATAAAGCAGTTTGATGCAAAGGTCATTCGAGTCACGCGGTATCCCGCTTGGTTAGCCAATGTCGTGCTTGTGCCAAAGCAGGATGGTAAGATAAGAGTGTGTGTTTATTACAATGATCTCAATAAGGAAAGTCCAAAGGAAAACTTCCCACTGCCAAATATCCATATTTTGATTGATAATTGTTCCAAGCGTGAGATTGGATCTTTTGTGGATTGCTAAGAGGGCTATAATCAGATCTTACTGGATGAGGAAGATGCAGAAAAGACGTCATTCATCATGCCATGGGGAACATACTGCTATCCGGTCATGCTTTTCGATTTGAAAAATTGGGGCAACTTACATGAGGGCAATGAAAACTATATTCCATGACATGATACACAAGGAGATCGAGGTTTATGTGGATGATGTGATCATAAAGTCTATAAAGCATGTTGACCACGTCAGAGATTTGAGAAAGTTCTTCAAACGGCTCCGCAAGTACAATCTTATGCTCAATCCTGCAAATTGCGCATTCGGTGTGCCCTCTAGAAAACTGTCAGGATTTATAGTCAGCCGTCGAGGTATTGAATTGGGGGCCGTCATAGATCAAATCTATCCAGGAATTTCCACCCCTAAGGAACATGATCGAGGTGATGATTCTATAAGGGAGGTTGAACTACATCAGTAGGTTTATTGCCCAGCTCACGACAACTTGCGAGCCTATCTTCAAATTGTTAAAGAAGGATGTTGTGCTCAAGTGGACAGATGAGTGTCAAGAAGCATTTGATAAGATAAAGGGGTACTTGTAAAACCCACATGTGTTAGTCCCATCGGAACTGGGGAGACCTTTGATTCTGTAATTGACAGTTTTGGACAATTGTATTGGGTCAGCATGATATCACCGGTAGAAAGGAGCAAGCCATCTATTATCTTAGCAAAAAACGCACATCTTATGAGGTTAAGTACACTCACCTTGACAGGATATGTGTGTACCCTAACTTGGATGGAATAGAAGTTGACACAGAGGATATGTGTGTGCCCTAACTTGGATAGAATAGAAGTTGAAGCACTATTTTTCATCTTACACTACATACCCCATTTCTCTCTAGGATCCTTGAAGTATATCTTTCAGAATCCCATGCCGATAAGGAGGCTTGCAAAGTGGATGATTTTGCTCACAAAATTTGACATCATATATGTGACTCGGACTACGATGAAAGCCCGAGCATTAGCCGAGAATTCGGTGGATGAAGGATATGAGCCTTTGAAGTCTTACTTCCCTGACGAAGAGGTAATGCACAATGATGAGTTGGAACAAGTTGAAGAGCCAGGTTGGAAACTTTTCTTTGATGGATTTGCTAACATGAAAAGTGTTAGGATATGAGCCGTACTTATTTCTGAAACAGGGTACCACTATCCTATTACAGATCAGCTTTGTTTCTACTGTATTAACAACATAGCTGAGTACGAGGCATGCACTTTGGGTTTGAGGTTAGCTGCAGACATGGGTGTCCAGGAAGTCTTGGTCCTGGGAGACTTGGACCTTCTGGTGCACTAGATTCAAGGAGAATGGGAAACAAGGGATTTAATACTCATACCGTACCGACATTGTTTGCATGATCTTTGTCAACGGTTTTGATTAGTAGAGTTCAGACATATTCCAAGGATCCATAATGAGGTTGCCGATGTTTTGGCTACTCTGGCGTTAATGTTACATCGCCCAGATAAGACTTATGTTGACCCTTTGCATATTCATGTCTGTGGTCAGAATACTCACTGTAACATGGTGGAAGAAGGACTTGATGGTGAGCCGTGGTTCCATGACATCAGAGAGTACATCAGAATGAAGGTATACCCAATACAAGCCACATGTGATCAAAAGAGAACAATTCGACGCTTGGCAAGCAGATTCTTCTTTTGCGGAGGAGTTTTGTACAAAAGAACTCCAGATCTTGGATTGCTAAGATGCATAAATGCTAGACATGCCACAACTATCATGACCCAAGTACATTCTGGAGTCTGTGGACCAAATATGAGCGGGTACGTTCTGGAAAAGAATATTCTTCAAGCAGGTTATTATTAGCTCACCATGGAGCAAGATTGTATCAGCTTTGTGCGCAAATATCATCAATGTCCGATACATGGAGATTTGATTCATTCTCCGCCATCTGAATCACATACAATGTCTGCACCATAGCCTTTTGTTGCTTGGGTTATTGATGTCATTGAATCGATTGAACCAGCAGTGTCCAATGAGCACATGTTCATTTTGGTAGCCATCGATTATTTCACCAAGTATGTTGAAGCTAAAACTTTCAAGTCTGTGACCAAGAAAGTGGTGGTCAATTTTGTGCACTCAAATATCATGTCGGTTCAGGATCCTAAATGTGATCATCACAGATAATGATGCTAATCTCAACAGTCATTTGATGTAAGAGGTATGTCAACAGTTTAAGATTATGCATCGCAATTCCACCCCATACCACCCCAAGGCGAATGGAGCAGTTGAGGCAGCCAATAAAAACATAAAGAAGATACTTCAGGAAATGGTTGAAGGTTCCAAGCAATGGCATGAAAAGCTGCCCTTTGAATTGTTGGGTTATCTTGTTCGTACTTCAGTAGAGGAAACTCCTTATTTGTTGGTATATGGCACTGAAGTAGTGATACCCACAAAAATTAAAATCCCATCCCTTCGGATTATCGAGGAAGCCAGAATTGATGACGATGAGTGGGTCAAAACCCATCTGGAGCAATTGAGTTTGGTCAATGAGAAACGATTGGCAGCGATGTGTCATGGCCAACTGTATCAACATAGAAAGACAAGAGAATATAACAAGAAGGTGTGTCCATAGAAGTTTGAAGTGGGTCAACCAGTATTGAAATGTATCCTTCCACATCAGGCTGAAGCAAAAGGCAAGTTCGCCCCAAATTGGCAAGGGTCGTTCATCGTAACGAGAGTGTTTTTCAATGGTGCTTTGTATTTAACAGATATAGAAGGCAAGTGTATAGAAATGGCTATCAATTCTGACCTAGTCAAAATATACTACGTATGATTTCTTTGGTTAAATTGTGTTTGTCTGTCCTTGGCATGTTTTGAAGATTAGAAAGATGAAGGCATTTTATTCTGCTATCTGAACACTTTATCTATTGTTACCCCTTTGAGCCTTATTTACTTCCTTTTGTGCCCCTCTGTTGGAATAAGTAGCAAAATTCAGAAACACAAGCGTGAAAGATAAGTAAAGGAAAAGAAAAAAAATAAATAAAAAAAAGAAAGAAAAAAAAAGTAAAGAAAAAAAAAAGAACAACAAAACAACAAAAAGAGAAAGAAGGAAGAAAGGAAAAAGAGAAAGAAAAGAAAGAGAAAGGAGAGAATCACAACAACAAAGCAATTTCTATGTCATGAACTACGTTTGACCTGATTACTTCTAAGGATACGTAAGCAGCCTCACGGTTCAGTCCCATCAAAATAAAAATTCAAAGTCCCCAAGCAAAGAAACTGGGACATAAGTTGTGGTTGTTGTAAGAAATCTTATTCCAAAAGTTGTAATTTTGAACTCAGTTGAGTTGTTTTGAGCCTTTTGATTCCCTTTCTTTCTAAACCCATCCAAAAGACCACATTACGGTCCAAAGAAAGACATTCCGACCAGTCTTTGATAGATGCCGAGTCGAGCAAATAGAGGTGATCCATATTAGGGGAAAAGCTCCAGTCCAAGCTGGAAAAATAAAATGAGAGAGTCTTATTGTAAAAACCCTCACGGGCACCAGATGAGAGAAATAAAAAATGAGAGAGTCTTATTGGTCAACACCTTCACGGGCACCTTAATGCGAAAATGAGTTGAGAGATGAAAAAATGAGAGAGTTTTGTTGGTGAAAACCCTTCGGGGCATCGTAGACCAAACAAGGACATGGTTTTGAGTGAAGAAATTGGGTCTTGAAGATCTCGAAGCGTAAAAGTACGACAGCAGAAAGTTGATTGCTTGGACAAACTACGGAGATTAATCTAAAATGCATGTCATGATCATTGGTGCCAGCTACTCCACTCAGATAAGTCTCTTTTTTTTCCTTTCAAACAGTCTTCCAGTTTTGAATTTTTCTAACTCTCAAAGTCATTGCATGTCATTTCATTTCTTTTGGGTTTATTTCTCTAAGATGTTTTCAATGTTAGTTTTGTCTAAGGAAATAAGAAAGGGTTTCAAAGCTCACTACCAACTCCCCAAAATTGCACAAAGCACGAGGTAGCCAAAGCATTGCCAGAAATTGTTTGATGTAAAATGGGAAATAAGGTGTCAGGGAAAGTTCCATTGGTCGAATGGTTAGTAATTTCATGGGAGATGCGAAGGACTAGATAGATGGATCAGAGATGTAACACAATTTGGGTATAGAACACTCGGGTCATCCAGGGTTATGTGGTTGAAAGTCAGTCAGAAAGGTAAGCAGTTCTTGGCCAGTTTGGGGAAGCTAGTCAAAGAAAAGCACGGCAGCGGAGAGGCCACCTTCGGCAAGAATGCCACAAACTAACCACCACATTTTAAACTGACAAGATTTTTCTTTGATTGAAACAAGGGCATAAATTTTCATTTGTTTCGGATAAACCCTCCGTATGGGAAAAGCAAGCACTAGACAAGTTTGACCGTAAATTCTCAGGACCCTCCTGGAAAATAGGACCTAGTTTAAAATTCAAAAACAACCATGAGTAGCAAAATCTATCATAAATGTACCCCAAAGGAATATACGTTGGATTTAAAGTTTGCATGCTTGAGATAGTACTCAATTAGGAGTTTTTAGTACCATCCTGGATAAAGGGATGTAGTTGTAAGATCTGCTTAGATAACAAGATGTAGCGGAAGTAATATCTTTAGAAGATATAATCTAGATTTAAAACTGTCAATTAACTAGGAGTTTTCTTGACACTCCTGGATAATGGGATCTAGCTTTCAAATTCGTAGTGATATTTGGTAACAAGATTCAGTTTAACACTCATAGATGTGCCCAGCTACCAAACTGGGGCAAAAGGTTTTTTGTTTTCTCTATTTTGTTGAAATCATGAGCCCACCTGGAGAACAAAGCAAATCAAGCGTCGATAATCAGGAGCCCACCTGGAGAAAAAAGTAGATCAAGTATTAGTAATCAGGAGACTACCGGGAGAACAAAGCAAATCAAGTGTTGGAATCAGGAGCCCACCAGGAGAACAAAGCAGATCAAGTGTTGGTAAACAGGAGCCCACCTGGAGAACAAAGCAAGACAAGTGTTAGTAATCAGGAGTCCACCTGGAGAATAAAGTAGATCAAGTGTTGGTAATCAGGAGCGCACCTGAAAAACAAAGTAGATCAAGTGTTGGTAATCAGGAGCCCACCTAGAGAACAAAGCAGATCAAGTGTTGGTAATCAGAAGCCCACCTAGAAAACAAAGCAGATCATGTGTTGGTAATCAGGAGTCCACCTGGAGAACAAAACATATCAAGTGTTGGTAATCAGGAGCCCATCTGGAGAACAAAGCAGATCAAGTGTTGGTAATCAGGAGCCCACATGGGGAACAACTCAGATCAAGCGTCGGTAATCAGGATCCCACCTGGAGAACAAAGCAAATCAATTGGTCATCAGGAGCCCACCTGAAGAACAAAGCAATCTAAGCATCAGAAATCAGGAGCCCACCTGGAGAACAAAGCAATTCAAGCATCGGTAATCAGGATCCCACCAGGAGAGCAAACCAATTCAAGTATCGGTAATCAAGAGCCTACCTGGAGAACAAAGCAACTCAAAGTATTGGTAATTAGGAGCCCACCTAAAGAACAAAGCACCAATGTTTGAAAGAAGGCAGTTCAAGTTCAGCAATCAGGCACCCACCTGAAGAAAGGGAAAGCATCTCATATTATAATTCAAGTCGGCAACAAAGGAACTTCACCTCGAAAATACAAGTCAACAAGGCAACAAGAATCACATGATCAAGTTTGGGGATATAGATAAGATTTATTTATAATGCATAGATCATAGTTTAGTCTAGCTTCTTTTATTTTGTCATGGTGTAATAAGGAGTTCAATAAGCAGCAGCAACAACAGTGAAATTACAGTTTCATGGTAGTTCCAGCCACCGAAACTTCCCAAACTACATTGACTTGATTCCTTTATACACAAGGATATGTAGGCAACCTCAGGAGCAGGGTGGTGTCAAATCTTTCAAAAAATACTTCCCACAGAGTATTCTAACGGGCAAAAATCGCTCGTATCCACTCACATTATATTTGCGCGAAAACTTTTCACGTTTTCGAGAAAAAATGGGTAGTTGTGAGCACGTAATTTTTTCCCAATATGAATTATTCCCACAAATTCAAAACAAAATAATTTTTCCATTTGTTTGCAATTTTGTGGATTTTCGTAGTATTTTTGTTATTGTTTGCATTTGTCCGTGCATGTTAATCTTGAAATAATACAAAGATATATTGCATTTGCATTGATGATTTAAATTTATATTTTTAGATTAATTAGCAAGGTTTTTATCTTATAACAACTTGAGAAAACCACAAAAAAGAACAAAATTTATTTTCACACTTTAATTTTTGTTTTTAATTTTGGTAGTTTTCCTTTAATTTGGTTTTTAATCGATAGTGGTAATTATTAGTTAATTAATTTTATTTGTTCGGATTAATTTGATTTATGAATTACTGTAGTTTTATTTATATTTTTATTTTTAAAAGAAAGTAAAAAATAATTTCGAAATAAATAAGAAAAAGGGAAAAAGGAATTGAAGGAATCAGATAATTGGGCTTCCTTTAATCCTAATTTCCTAAGACCAAAAGTCTTGCCCAATTAACCTGTCCAATTTGGTCCCTAACCCGGTCCAGCCTTCTTTGAAACCAAAAACGTCGTCGTTTGGAGTTCCCAATTCGGATTCAATCTGAGCCTCTTATTTAGCTGCATCCAGCGGCCAAAATCGCCTCCCCTATTGTAATTAATATGTCCAAACCAGTCAGTCTTAACCTAGTCCAAACAAATCCCCTCATCCCTCTCTCATCTCCTTCATCAGAGAATCCGAAAAAACGCTAGCGTTACCCCTAGGAGATTCACCATTTTTACATGCGGCACCACCTCAAAACAGCTCCAAATGTTAACCACAACACCCCCATGGCTTCATCACTTCAAATTCACCATCCACGATCGTCAAATCATCACAAAATTGAACCCGTATTATATCCAAGAAGCAAAAACAAATGACAACTGGAAATCTCCTAAGTTCTTCAAGTTTCAATGGCCTATTAGGGTTGAAATTGTTTTTTTCATGGATTTTTGGCAAGAACCTGCGACAAACATCAATTTCGTCTCGAAACAGGAATATGAAGGTTTTCTACGCTTGGTTCTTTCATGCCTATGTTAGGTACCCCCTTCTCTCTTTTTTTCTGATCGGTTACTCCCACACTCATCTTTTCTTTCTCTTTTCTGTCCTCCTTTTTTCATTTTCTTTCCGTTTTATTAACATGCTTGTGTTGCATGGTTCAGCTCTTTATCAAGTTTATGTTGCTTGATTGTGTTTTCTTGTTATTTAGGCCCATTTTTTGTTTCCTTTCGTTTTTGTTTTCACTTTTAAGAGGCTTCAAATTTCCCTTTTCTTTTAGGTTTTTCCCGTTTAATTTTCATAAATTTGATTTGGGCTTTGAAATAGAAACCCAGAAAAGGGATCTAGATGTTAATTTGGGAAGTCCCGGTAGGGGAATCTTATTTAACTAAATAGGAAGCTGGGGAGGGGGACTATTCTAAATTTCTGATTTTTTAACTAAGGGTATCTGAGCTAAATTGAAAATTCCAAAAGGTTTCAAGTGTAAAATTAAACCCTTTTAGTCTAGCCTAATACCATTCCTATAAAAGCCACCATTACTTGAGTTAAAAGTCAAAAAATTGAAGGGATAAAAACCTCAAAAACTGAAATGGCCGAAGCATGGTTCAAAATTCTGAGTAAATTGGAAATTCATGATCCTTTCATTAGTTAGAATTCCTTGGAAAAACATCTCAAAAATCACAAATTCTAATTTTGGGTTGAAATAGATTGAATTTGGGTTTTGAAAGTTCAGATTTAAGTTTTGCTTGTGGTTCACAGTTCCATTGATTTTTTTGAGTGGATTTTACTGTTTTATTGGTTGGATCTGGGTTGTTCTTGCTACTGCTTACTGCTGATCCTTCACTTCTTTTGGTTTTGTTCTTGTTCATTATCAGGTATGCACTGACTTTTGAAGTAGCGTATGAGGTGCAAATATGAAAGACATGTAATCAAATTGAAGAGGTGATAAATGCTAGCTTATGTTATCAAATAACTGCTCGAGTTTATATTTTATCCATGTGTTATCTAGCTAGGTGCACTATGTATGTTTTGTTCATATTATTAATGTTATATTTCACTTTGAAGTTTGCATTTGGGTCTATTTGAGTACAAGTTGGGCCTAACATTCGCCTCAAGTCTATGATGATATGTATAAGTAAAGAATTACCATTTTTTTAGTTTGATTTGGTCAAGCTTTGCTGAACCTTGGATATGTGTTCCTTAGTTGTGTAGGTGTGCTCGTCGGACTTGCCTCCATATGTTTCTCTTTAGCCAAAATCTGATATGCCTTGTTTTTCCTTCCATTAGTTCCTAGTATGTCAGGTTACTCGTTCATGGTTTGCATAATAACTCAGTCATTTCAATTTGGTATCTAGCCTTACTTTACCCATGTATGAGTGGCTTGAAATTCATAAAAGCTTTCAAATGAATGTTGGGTTTAATCTCACACTTAAGAGTTCTTAGATTTGCTTAACTCTTTATTTCTTGTTGTTTCTTTATTACAAATAATTGATGATTCTGTTCAGAGGTTGGGGGGTTAAGTAGCATTTGGATTCATATATGATGGCTATGTTATTTGTTGAAATAAGGTTTGATCAATTAATTGAATTAGCTAGAAGACTAGTTCGAATAGGATATGTCCAACGTCCAGGCATTTTTTTGGTGAGCTGCAGGGACTCGAGTCATATGGTGGCCTTTGTTGTCATTCTTAGAAGATTTGCTTTGCCTTGGCTGGTTTCTGTCCGTGCCGGGACAAAGTGAGGGGCTTGCATTCACAGCCTTTTGGGCCCTGTGATTCAAGACCATTTGTTCGCTCTTCAATTTCGAAATAGGTCCTCCACAGTGATTTGGGATGGTTCTAATTCTGGCTTTCCTATTAGTTGAATGAACACGAAGGGCAGCCTTGCAATTCAGACGATTTGGGTCTGAATCACTCACTCGAAGCAAGAATTCAATTTACAACCACTGACTGCATTTTCAAGACTAGAATTGAAAAATTTATGAAAAATACATTAATTCTCCTGACGATAAGAAGCTTGCTGTTGTAAAATCCCAGGACATCGAAGAAGAATACATATTAGGGTACAGCTATTTGCAAATGTTGCATGAGATCAAGTTGATTTTATGATTATGCCCATGAACATTGCGGACAAATTTCATTGGTTGTTGGCTATATTTGACACTATCGAAAGGGTTCTATATTTTTATGATTTTATGGTCTCTTCACACAATCACATCATTGTTGAATTTGTTGTCAACAAATTTGCAACAATGATCCCTCTTTACTTGTCATCTACCGGCTTCTATGGCAAACGTCCAAACATCAACTACAAAAACACAAAGGCATATATTGAAAAAGGTGTTACTGACCCTCTTGACATTCGGTGGTTGGTCGGGAGATACCCTAGCAAAAAGAGGTATCACTGTATGAAAAATATGTTTTTCCTTCTATTTATTTAACAGATTTTATTCAAGCTCTAAATGTTAAATCTTTTCCCTTAATTTGTGTTTGCAGTGGCTATGGTGTATACGTTGCGGCATTTGCTGAATATGGCAGCATTGGAGAGTTATTGATTTCAAAGGAAGACCTTTATGATATTGATCAACATCGTATAGGCAATGGAGCTCTACTTTGGGATTATGCTAGGAAAAAGCAAGAGATTGGTACAATTAGTTAGAGTGAGGTAAATGGAAGATTAGCAAGAAGAAAAGGTCCACCAGCTGCAAATGAGAGAACAGAAGTCCGGAAGAAGAAGAAGAAGAATTAGTTTCCCTAGTAAACTGTAGTTAAAATGTGTAAGTGTAGTGAGTTTGTAGTAAAGTTGTAAGCAAACTGTTAACTTAAAACAAGTCAGTTGAAACATATTTGTAGCATATTTGTGCTACAATTGTTTTACCATTAG
Organism: Nicotiana benthamiana; assembly: GCA_034376525.1. NCBI lineage: Eukaryota > Viridiplantae > Streptophyta > Magnoliopsida > Solanales > Solanaceae > Nicotiana > Nicotiana benthamiana. Next base: position 123,518,664 of record CM067339.1, read on the forward strand.
TTTTGTTATTTTTGTCGAGGAAATTACTACTTTAAATCGAAAACACTATGAAGATCCTTTTTTGGTTGTACATTATGAAGTACTTTTTGTGTTGTTACCCTTTGTTTCACTATTTTAGCATATAATTTCTTTACAATTGTAGACATCGAAATTTTAATGTATCGAGCTAAATCCTAAATTCAAGATACTACAAGACCTCTTGAAATTCTAGAAGTTTGTCAGTGTTGTTTGGAGCTTGATCTACCAAAACCCTAGGTCACTCCTATAAAAAATATTACATAATCCCTTAAAAAAGATCTCAAAAGTGGAGATCATCTCGAAAATCCCATAAACTCACGGGATATTCACAAAGAGACCAAGAAGTGGTAGGATAATTCTTGATAATCAAATACTTCAAGAATATCCACAACATACTTCATGTATATTAAATAAATCCATGAAAGTCCGCAACAACTTACGTTCGAGAAACACGTTGTTTTATCCCTCGAATCACGGAGATAATCAGGAAAGAAAAATCAAAGGAACAAACAGAATTGTACCCGCATTAGTTTTTAATAAAATTATATTTCTTCATATTTATATTGTGGTTGCAATTTATTTTTGTATCACAAATAATTTGTTGCAAATAAATTTTCACGCCCAGTGGGACCAGTCCTGCCCTTCATCTCTCGAGTACATCAAGTCTTGTCTTCAAATTTCGGTAAGCCTACGCCTCGATAAACCTTGAACCATGGGGAATTTACAGACATCAAAATTTTAATGGATCGAGCTAAATCATAAATTCTAGATACTACAAGACCTCTTGAAATTCTAGGAGTCCGTCAGTGTTGCTTGCAGGCTACTCTATCAAAATCCTAAGTCATAAAAAGGGTTACATGATTCTTTAAAAAAGATCTCAAAAGTGATAATCATCTCGAAAATCTTATAAACTCACGGGATATTCATAAAGTGATCAAGAAGGAGCAGGATAATTCTTGATAATCAAATACTTCAAGAAGATCCACAACATACTTCACGGATATTAGATAAATCCATGAAAGCCCACAACATCCTATGTTTGAGAAACACATTGTTCTAGCCCTCGAATCACGGAGATAATCAGTAGAGAAGAATCAAGGGAACAAACAGAATTGTACTCGGGTCATTTTATCAATAAAACTATGTTTGTTCATATTTATATTATGATTGCAATTTATTTTTGAATCACAAATAATTTGTTGCAAACAAATTGGCACACCTAGTGAGACCAGTCCTGCCCTTCATCTCTTCCACCTATAAACCAAAAACTTCAAGTTTTAAAGCAGCGGTTTTATGGTCGAGTACTTCAAGTCTTGTATTCAAATTTCGGCAAGCCAACACCCCGACAATCCTTGAAGTAGGTGGCATTTGTAGACATCAAAATTTTAATGGATCAAGCTAAATCCTAAATTCAAGATACTACAAGGCCTCTTGAAATTCTAGGAGTCTGTCAGTGTTGGTTAGAGGCTACTCTACCAAAATCCAAGGTCACTCCTATAAAAAGGGTTACATAATACGTTAAAAAGGATCTCAAAATAGAGATCATATAAAAAATCCCATAAACTTGCGAGATATTCACAAGGAGATCAAGAAGTGGCAGGATAATTCTTGATAATCAAATACTTCAAGAATATCCAAAACATATTTCATGAATATCAAATAAATCCACGAAAGCCCGCAACATCCTACATTCTAGAAACACGTTGTTCTAGCCTCAAATCACGAAGATAATCAGAGGAGTAGAATCAAGGGAACTAACAGAATTGTACGCGCGTCATTTTATCAATAAAACTATATTTCTTCATATTTATATTATGGTTGCAATTTATGCTTATATCCCAAATAAATTATTGCAAGCAACAACTTAACTACATTTATAAAGTTTCACTATGTATTAAGTCAGTGGGCTCGGGATATATTGATGTCCCTAGGATGTGGATTTGCAGATGTTCCTCATTTGATTATTCTGTCTAAAAGTGCTGCAACACTTGCTCATTTTTACAGTTGAGTTTTGTGAAACTGGAATGTCGCTCTCATTCTTTTACTGTTATTGTGGTGAATCTATCCTAAGGATGTTGGCTCAAGAAATGTAGTTAAACAAAAAAGCTACAAACCAGTTGCATTAAGAGTCGAAAACATTTTATTACACAAGATGGTCTATTTTCCGTTTAACAGCAGAATTTCAACTCAACTATAATTCTCCAAAACACCTCAAAACAATCTATCAAAAAATTGTAGTTAATCAATTTTTATTTCCTTTTGGGTGCATTCTTACAAGATTTTTTGTTATGCCCTTCTAGCCCACAATTTCCACATGAGACCTTGTACTTGTTTGCTTTTACTTTATCAAATATCTTTGTTTCTGAGGTCTCCCTGGCTGTCTTTTCCCACTTGGTGGCTTTACAACTTCTTCAGCTACATGTTGTGGCACATTTCATTTGCTTTTTTCAGGAAGCTGGTCTACTAGTATTTCATAAGTCTTCAAAAGACTCTCCCTCATGTGATAAGGAGAACAAATAGTTTCATAAGACTCATCCCTGTGACTCAAGGCCACCAAAGCATGTGGACAAGGAAGTTCGTCAAGCTGGAACTATCCACAATTAAATCTCTCGTTTTGAAGGCAAACAACAAAGCACTTCACACCGGTTAGCACTGTATGGATGTGGTTTGTTGAAGCCCTCACCTACTAATTCATTACAAACACACAACTAATTATCAGCAATATGTACAAAATAACAACAATTGTACTATAAGTTATCTACAATTGTATCTGATGTTACTGGATATAACTTACTCTCATCTTCCGCAATAACGTTCTGTTGTCCTCCAACACTTTGTTGTATTTTTTCCAAGGTATGTGAACGTACCATTTTCTTTCAATAACTTTTCATTATTCCAAATTTCAAGAAGAGTCCTCATGTACTATTTCCTTAAGCTGGAAATAACAGCATTCTTGCATCTCTTGTTACCGCATTCAATGACTCTGCAATGTTTAGCATCATCGTCTATGTTCTGTTCACCGTAGCATGTACCCCGAGAACATCTGTGATAGCCAATATCCGATAGATATGCTTTAACACGCACGTCGATCTTTTCAATCTATGACATTCTTTCATTAAATTCATTAGTTGTGTATGATCGTGCCGTGGCAAAGTAGAATTCACTTAATTTTAGATGACCCTTCATGAACTTTGACCTTACATTTTTCCAAATGTGCCACATGCAAGCATAATGTGGCATTCTAGTATAAATAATAGATGTTGCCTTCAAGATACTCTCATTTCAGTCCGAACCAACACACATATTAGGCTTTTCACCATACGTATTTTTGAATTGCTCAAAAAATGAACTCCATGTTGTGTCATCTTCTGAATCAACAATAGTGTATTCTAGTGGTAATATGCTACCTATCACACCGGTGGCAAAAAATAAAATTAATTTCTGTAATAAAATTTGATTGTACAAAAACTAGATTCTGAAAACAACTGTACAACAATATTTCTACAAAGAATCTACAATACTTTCTGCATCCATTGTGCTGGACGTTAATATTTTCCCTGTATGCCGACTTCAAGAAGGTGCCATCAACTACCACGATTGGCCTGCAATACTCCCAACCCTTGAGGGACGTACTAAGCGCAATAAATGCATACAAGAAACAATCATCTTCAGTCTTCTTCAAATTAACTACCGTTCCCGGATAAGTCTTCTCCAGAATATACAAATAACTAGGCAAGCGAGACTGTAGGAATCAACAGGGTGACCTCTCAAAAGTTCCAAAGCATTTTCCTTTGCTCTCCAAGATTGCATGTATGTTAAGTTCAAGCCATAATCAGGCAACATGTCAGTTTGTATGACTTTTGGTGTGAATATTGTCTTAGGATTCGCATATTTTGGCATCACCATGCTGCCAACTACCATGACAGTTGTTTTGCGTTGTATGTGTGTATTGTCCATCAAAGAGTATGCGTGCAAGTTGTTGAATTTTCGAACCTTGAACAATGCTGATTCGTTAATGCTGGTTGACTTGAATTGCTATGTACAATTGTCCTCAAGACACAACAGGCATTAGCTACATAAAAAAACAAGTTAAACATTGGTGTGAAAAATGTAGCTACATAATGATAGGCTGTTTAAGCACAAAGATCTTATATTAAGCAATTTATTTAGAAAAGAACTACAAATGTATTAACAATTATATACAAAGAACTTACTACCTATAAATAAAACAATACCAAACAACTACAATATAAACACAAATATGAATTTGACAATTGAACTGCTACTACCTTCTTGCGCTAGATTTTTTACCCTAAAATTGAAACTTATTCATGACAGAATTGTGCTTCTTTGCATTGACAATTGTTTGCTTATTTTTGTAGACTTAGCCTGCTTCAATAATATTTGGTGTATGTTTTGTTATTATGTCACTTTCATATTCCACAATCGACAGAGATGTTGGCCTATCGATCAACAACACTGTTCTAGATGAACCTGCACTCAATTAAAAATATATACAATTCAGAAGTATAATGTAGCTAATTTGTAATAAAATTGTGTAATAATTGAAATTAAATACTTCAACAGTTATAAAAGTTGAACTACATTTGTTAATTGTATCACTTTAGTTATTGAATAGAATAATTGTAGAAAACAAAGAACTGACAGAACATCACCACTGAAAATACAGAGCAAACCTGCAATTGTGCTTATATTAGAGCTACTGCTTTCCAAATCGAAATCACGCACGGTTATACACAACGAATACATTTCTAAGCTTCTGTTTTCCTTTTTGGTCTCCATATATACTCGAACTCCCATATCATTCCAAATTTTCATTGGAAGACAACATTCATTGATAATGTATTTAATTTTGATGATTTTCTCAGACGAATTGATCATTAGATGCTCTGTAATTGCAGAACTCAATTGATTGTAATTTGAATCCTCGCTGACTACAATTCTATCAACATTAAAATCATTGTACCTGCCAAATGCTATTCCAATGACCATTTAGCTGAAGCATAATAGCTAAATTTTTCGGTATGTCGCCGAATTCAATACTGTTGAAGATAATTGTTTGCAATTTTTTTCCCGTCGATCTTCGTTTCTCATTTTGAAATAATAGGAGATAGATAAAATCAGAGTATTGAACTTGATTGTGAGACATTGATGAGAAAAAATAGAGTATTGAGCTTTGATTGCGCGACATTGACGTAATTAAATTGCGAAAATTGCGTCAGTAAATTCTCCGAAGAATCCTCGGTGATCCCAATTTTTCGCGTCTAAAATAGGAAGGCTAATACAGAAAGGATTCTACTTTACAAAAATGTATATATTTTGTAGTCTGAATATGGATAGGTCGGATAATTATGTAAGCATGAACATTTTTAATGATAAAGTTTCTAATTTTGTATGGTTATAAAAATGGAATTTTTTTCTATCTATACCATGTATGAAACCTTATTACCCTAAATGTTCATAGTTGTTAATTACCCGCACAGTCCACACTTTTACTATAATTTATATACCATTCGACTATTAGGCATTAAAAGGGCAGAATATTCCCTAAAAAACGCGCTAAAATTAAGGAGAGAATCTTAGTGTTAATTGATTCTACATTAAATTCAATTTTAAAAGGAAAGGAGATTTCTCATATGCATATTTTTCTCCAGAACAGATTTGATTGGTAGGCAAAGTCATTGGATTTTTCGTAATTCAAAAAAAAAAAAAAGAAAGAAGAAAAGCTTCAACACACTGAAAATCAAATATGTTCTTCATCTTTTTCTTTTCTCAATACACAAATAAAAAATAATAATAAAATATAGAACAATACCTCAGTAACACTCAATCGTGTCCAAAAGCCCAATCATGCTACAACTGAATGGAAAAAATCTGATTATAGAAAATGGGTCTCATCTCTGTAATTTTTTAGAAGAATAAGGAATGGAGAAAAGGAAGTCTGATTTTTTGTTAATATCTACAAAATTCCTGCATTTATCTATAAATAAACTATAAATTGGTTTAAGTATGTATAAAACAGTATTGTTTTTAAGGGGTATCTATAAAATTAATATATTTATACTACAATTAAACTACGATCTATGTTGAAAGAAGGGTTGACTACAAAATTTCTATAAGAAAACTACAAATAAACTACAAATCAGTTTTATTATTGTTTAAAACTGGATTATTTTTAAGGGTATCTACAAAATTACTACATTTATACTATAATTAAACTACGATCTATGTTGGAAAAAAATATTGAATACAAAAAAATTTTCTCTTGACCTACAAAATTTCTTCAAAAAAACTACAAATAAAATACAAATCAATTTAAGTATCGTATAAAGTTGTATTGTTTTTAAGAATATCTATAAAATTAATATACTTATACTACAATTAAACTACAATTTATATTGAAGAAAAATATTGACTACAATAGATTTTCTATGTGGCATAGGAATGTAAAAATCCAAAAGAAAGGAAAACACTTATCAAAAGTAACGAATAAAAACTAGAAACCACAAATGGGAAAATGCTACCCAAAAGCGATGGGCAATTACACGAGATACAAAGGAGTGAGAGAGATCAAAACAAAACTTGAGGAATACAGGAATGTTGAGGAAGAAGAAAACCGAGGTGGTAGCTCAAAACATACGGTGTACACGCCTCTGTAAAAATGAACGTAGACGAAACACCAAATTTACTCATAAAGCGCATCATTTGCGGTTGAGAATATTTAAGGAATTACGAGGATAAAGAAACATGAGATATATAAATACTTTTAATTAAGGAATAAAAATTATCTTTTAATAAGATTCTTAATTAAGCATGGTATATGATTGTTATTTGATATACGAGTTTGTAATTAAAGCAAATGGAATGTGAAAATCCAATAGAAATCCGTTAACTAAAAAGCCCAAACCAAAATGTTACATGGCCCATCTAAGACCATGTTCATTTTCATTTTCACTCTGTTACTCTTTTTCCACCGTTAGTTAGGAAGAGGAAGAGATCTGTAACTCCGATCAATTCACTCGAAGAGCTTCTGTCTCTATACATATACATATAAATTAATATATCTATAGCTTATCACCGGCAGCGGAAATCGACGGTGGTCGGCGATGGCATTGGCACCGGGGCTATCAAGGAAGCTGAAGAAAGTGCTGGAAACTCGAACAGACACGCCGGATCTGCTCGCATCGCTGAATACTCTCTCCACATTCTACACCGAAAACACACCTCATTCTCGCCGTAACCTCCGATCCACTATTGAGAAGCGTTCTCTATCTATAAATGAAGAATTCCTTCTTTCCTCCACTGCTGCTCAGAAGGTACCTTTTTTTGGATTTAATTTTTCGAATAAGAACTTCTATAGTTGAATTGAGTTTTCTTTTTAATTAGGCGTTGGATCGAGTCGAAGAAGAAGTCAATTCGATCGTTGAATGCTGTGACAAGTAAGCGTTTACTAAGTATTATACAACTTTTGGTCTTCTGATTAATATGTTTGGATTGAGTTTAACTTTAATGCTATCTGGTCACCTGTGATCAGTGGAACTAGTTACTTGGAAAATAAGGAGGAGAACATGATACAACTAGTTAAGTTACCTTGTTTACACTGTCATTCGGTATTAAGTCTCCTTGCTGTTACATCAATTAAAGAAAAGTTGTGCTGACATGTGTCCTTGTAATGCCTGAATTTTCAGAATTGCACTGGCTTTAAGCAGTTGCAATGCCACGACAGGTGATATTATTAGTACCACAGAACGGCTGAAACAGGAATTTGAAATTACTAAACAGAGGCAAGAAATTGTATCATGCTTTCTTCGTGATTATCAGCTATCCCCAGAAGAGGTTTTAGTCATTCCTTTTGAGTTCAATCCCATTTCAGTGACAGATTATTTGTTTTAGTTGTGTTTGATTTGCAGCTTTTCGCTGATGTAGATAAATGCTCTTAGGGAAGAAGACCTTGATGAGAATTTTTTTAAGGCGCTTGCTCATGTTCAAGAAATTCATGCCAACTGCAAAGTGCTTCTCAGGACACACCACCAAGTAAACTTCTCTCTCTGTCCCTTTATATAGTGTATGAATTTATCCCTAAATTTATCTCTAACCTTCTCAAATCACTAGCCAGCAAAGAAAAGGAGGTGGGGCAGGGAACATAGAGAGCAAACTTTAAGACGCGCCTTGACACAAATGCAACTGTTTGTCACGACCCGAACCCCGAATTCGGTCGTGAGGGCGCCTCTCGTGAAGACAAGGCTAGCCAATTGAACCAAATTCTCATTTTTAAACAGTTAGATAACATAAAAATAATATAAACATGGTTTAATAATACTAAGTAGCGAAAATATAGATAACAATGCGGAAATCTAACCCAACACAGCCCTAACCGGGGTTTCACAAGTCACGAGCATCTATCGGCTAAATCCAATATCTAGTACAAATGTTGAAGGACATAGAAATGACAAGATAGTAGAGACACGAGGCTGCGGACGTCACAGCTACCTCGTAATATCCGAAGACTGCCTGGAATTGGAGGAATCACCAATCAGAAGCGGAACCAGCAACGTCTGAATCTGCATGCATGGTGCAGGGAGTAATGTGAGTACTCCGGCCTAGTGAGTAACAAATATAAATAATGAATGAAGGTAAGAAAACACGTAAAGCACATGGCGTTCTATAATGAAGCAGTAAAACATCATTTAAAAACGGTAAATCAGTGAAAAATCAAGTAAAATCTCTTTTCAACAGCTAAAATAGGTAATTGACCGGTAAATCATGTAAAGTAAACAAATAGAAGTTCGCCCTTCGGGCTCAGTATCCACAAATCCGCTCCTCGGGCTAGATCTCAGTGCAGTACCAGCCCCTCGGTCTCAATATTATACCACAAATGGGTACCCGCGCTCACTGACTCCTAGAGGGGCCCCTTACGGCCCAAGTGCAATAACAAGCCATCTCGTGGCATCAAATCTAGGCCCTCGGCCTCATATCAATCAAGCCACCTCGTGTCGTATATACATCTCAGGCCCTCGGCTTTAAATCAGTATCAATGTTCCTCACAATATAGGCTCTCGGCCTTACTCAGTCCAAAAATCATCACAAGCCCCTCGGGCATTAGTAAAACATTGTTTTAAGCCCAAACATCATTTAAAATATCATCTAAGGCTGAAGAACTGAGAAAGAATGGCTAAATAGTAAAACAGTGGGAATTAGCAGGACTTAGTTCAAGGAATAAGTCAAACCATTGAGGAAATAGAAAAAAAATCCCCGAAGGGTTCAAATAGTTGGCACGAAGCCCAAATATGGCATTCAGCCCAAGTCATGATGATAGCAAATAAGTTTCAGTCAAATACGCGGTAAAATCCTCATTCGGGACGGACCAAGTCACAATCCCCAATAGTATTGTCCCCACGCTCGTCATCAAGCGCTTGTCTCACCTCAATATAGCACTACGATGTGCAAATCCGGGGTTTCAAATCCTCATAGCATCATTTACAATCATTACTCATCTCGAACCGGTTAAATTTCTAGCTCGCGTTGCCTTTGCCCCTCGAATTGGCCTCCACGCGTGTCGAATCTATCCAAAATCAGAACAAGGACGTCAAAATATGCTAGGGGAATAAATCCCAAGCGAAAACAATCAATAAAGAGCACAAATCCCGAAATTAGTAAAACCCGAGCTCCTCGCCCACTTCTCGAAACTCAAAAATTTTCACATCAATATGTTCCTTATCTTTCCACGAGTTCATACATATCAAAAGTTCTCGAATTCGACCCTAAATGGCCCTCCAAATTCCTAATCAAAAGTCCAAAATTTCAAGCCCTAGTTCTTCCATTTTTACCTTAAGTTTCCACGATTTTCTAGGTGGATTTCACAATAGAATCGAGTTTTAAGTCCGAATGTCTTACCTCCAAACGTCTCCCCTTGAATCCCTCTTTAATCCCCTTTAAAAAGCTCCCAAAATGACCAACTATGGGCGAAATGAGCCCCAAAATCGCGGATGAAACGATTTAAAAACATTTTGCTCAGGTCTAACTTTCCTTCATCGCGAACACGGTCAAACCTTCGCGTTCGCGAAGCAAAAACTCGCATTGACTAAATTTTCTTCTACGTGAACGCATAACACCCATCGCGAACGCGATGCTTCTTCCACCTACACCTTCGCGAACCCGATGAATAAATGACCTCGAACCCCTCAGAGAATGAAGGTTAGACCTGCGATGTTGTATGGGGCGGAGTGCTGGCCCGTGAAGAACTCTCATGTTCAGAGAATGAAGGTTGCGGAGATGAGGATGCTTAGGTGGATGTGCGGTCACACCAGACTAGATAAGATTAAGAATGAAGTGATTCGAGAGAAGGTGGGGGTGGCCCCAGTGGATGAGAAGATGCGAGAAGCGAGACTGAGGTGGTTCGGGCATGTGCGGAGGAGAAGTCCCGATGCCCCAGTGAGGAGCTGTGAGCGGCTGGAGATTGTTGGCGGTCGGCGAGGCAGAGGGAGGCCTAAGAAGTATTGGGGAGAGGTGATTAGGCAAGACATGACTAGAATGCAGGTTTCCGAGGACATGACCCGCGATAGGAAAGTCTGGAGGTCTAGAATCAGGGTTGTAGGATAGGGGCTCCTAGAGTTTTTCGTACGCCTCATCCGGGGTTGGGTGTGGGTCAGCAGGGTTACTTATAGATGATTTGTGTTTTAGCTTATGTCCCCCCTATGGCTGTTAGTTATGGTAGTTACTGTATGATATTATTGCATGCGATTGTATTTATGTTTCGTATGTTTAGATAACTATTTACGCTATTTCTGCTGGAGTTACTAATGCTCTATTGTTTTTGTTTTTTGTCTTTGTTTTTGTTCTACTGCTGTTTTTCCTTTATGCTATGCGCCTCTCTGCCCTTTCGGGTAGGGGTAAGACTTGTCTACATATTACCCTCCCCAGACCCCACCTGGTGGGAGTATACTGGGTAGTTGTTGTTGTTGTTGAACCCCTCAGACCCAAATTACCCTACGCGATCGCGAGTGCCTTCTCGCGAAAGCGATGCACTGCTTCCCAACCTTCCTCGAACGCGACGCCCCCTCTCGCGAACGCGAAGGTTTAAATCCTTCTACGCAATCGCGAAGGGTAATTTTTCTGCAACACTGAACTTGTAATTTCTGAACTCCAAAAATGATCCGATTGACTACCCGAAACTCAGCCGAGGCCCCGGGACCTCAACCAAAGTACCAACACATCATAAACCTTATTCAAACTTGTTCCAATCATCAAAACACCTCAAACAACATTAAATTACCAAAACACATCGTATTCAAGTCTAAGTTTCTAAAATCTTCCTAAATACACTTTCGATAAAAAACCCAACCAAACCACGTCCGAATGACCTGAAATTTTGCACATATATCCCAAATGACGCAACGAAGCTACTGCAACTCTTGGAATTCCGTTTCGACCCTTATATCAAAATCTTACCTAATAACCAAAAATCGCCAAAATATCAACTTCGCCAATTCAAGCCTAATTCTACTCCGGACCTCCAAAACCCATTCCGATCACACTCCTAAGTTATAAATCACCTCCCGAAGCTAATCAAACCATCGAAACTCACATCTGAGCCCTGTAACACATAAGTCAACATCCAGTTGACTTTTCCAACTTAAACCTTCTTAAAAGAGATTAAGTGTCTCAAACCTTACCAAAATCATTCTGGACTACCAAAATCATTCTGGACTCGATCGAACCGACCCGATACCACAAAACATGGATAACGAAGCATAAAGAAGCAGAAATGGGGGAAACGGAGCGATAACTCATGAGACGACTGGCCTGGTCGTCACACTGTTCAAGATTTTTTGCTTTAAAAAAGAAATTTGACACGTGACCTTTCTTCTATAGCAAACAAATATATGCACATTTCGTTGCGGAATAACTTCTTTTCACATTGCCTTTTGAGAACAACTCATTATGTTCAGCAGTTCTTTATTCCATTTAGTTGTGCATGAAAGGATATTTTGATTCAGAGAGGTTAAGATAATTATATTTTATGATTGGAGCCTCTAATTTGAATGACATGTGCAGTGCATATCTCCTTCCCTATCAATTGAACATAGCTTGTGACATGATGATATGATCCAGACTACATGTCTCATCCAGCTTTTGGAATGGTGAATGGAAGATCCTCATCTTGATTGATGGATTTTATTTCCTCATGGAATAATGGGACTCGATGCTGGACATATTTTGATATTCATTTTAATTTTCTAATCCCACTAATTATAGCAGATTAACCAATTGCAACAACAATAATTGGTCCTCAGTCCCAAACAAGTTAAAGTCGGGTTTATGCATGTTTCTCCATTTAAATTCATCTCAGGCCAGATTAACCAACTTCGCCCCCCCCCCCCCCCCCCCCCCCCCCCAAAAAAAAAGTAGACAAATTAACCAGTTGCTTCTGAAATATCTGTTCATCAATTCTAGAAACCTGTATTATCTAATATTTCGAATTACTTAAAGTTTATTTTTGTCTAATGTTGTGTTTATCTGATAAAAATTATGTCCAACTTAGATATATGTGATAAGCAACCCCCACTTCCAACCGAGAGCTTGTGAGTTCGAGTCTCCCCAATAGCAAGGTGGGAAGTTCTTGGAGGGAAGGATGCCGGGGGTCTATTTGGAGACTACCTCTCTATCCAAGGGTAGGGGTAAGGTCTGCGTACACACTACCCTCCCTAGACCCCACTAAATGGGATTATACTGGGTTGTTGTTGTTGTTGTTGTTAGATATATATGATAACTTTTTTGGATAAAAAATTGAGTATGAAAATTTTGCGGAAAAAAAGGGATTGACCTGTGTCCAAGAGCTATAGATCATTGAAATCTTAAAGTTAAAGTTCATATAAATAAATCACTGCCAATTGTCTATACAAGTTGGCCACATGAGTGATCCAGGGATATCCAGGAAACTTCTTGAAAAAAGAGTTATATTTCCTTCAAGAGCCCTTGTGTGATTGGTAATTGATAAGAGTTCAATCATCTAGTTTCAATTATATTTTCCTAATGATAGACTATATGACTCAAGTAGTGTTACACGCACATCTTGTACTTTGCAACACCTGGTTGGTGTTTATTAATGAAGCTTTTTGACTTATATATAAAGCCGAGGGTGTATCAGAAACAATCTCTCTGCCCCATCAGGGTCGGGATAAGGTCTGCGTGCACACTACTCTCACCAGACCCCATCGTATGAGATTTTATTGGGTCGTTGTTGTTGTTGTTTGACTTATATAAAAAAGATCATAGCCTAAATTTTTTCCGGACATTAAGATTCATACAAGGCCAGGACAAACTTTATTTATTTTTGCTTAACTGACTCAAATACTCTTGGCAGCGCGCTGGTTTGGAGCTCATGGATATGATGGCCATGTATCAAGAAGGAGCATATGAACGCCTTTGCAGGTTACTCTTCTCTGGCTCAATGGGCTCTTGAACATCGGACATTTCGTATGTCATACTCCATAGTCACAATATCCTCTCATTTAAGTGCCTACCAAAAAGATTTACCTTTTTTGCTGATGTCTGGAATGTCAAAACACTATCGCTATCTGGTAAAATGTATATTGTGTGGCACGGTATTCAGACACCTATATTTTGGTGAACAATTTGTTTCTTGTATAATCTACTTTTGTCAATCTGCTCCTTGTACCATCTATTCTATGCCTCTTGCAACAATACCCATGCATGGTTACAAATTCAGTTTTCTGTAAATTTGTGCTCAATTTTCTTTGTGTGCCTCTGTGTTGTCAAAACACTATCACTATCTGGTTTTCTTGAATTATTTCAAATTGGACATTCTTTCTACTATTAGTAGGTCATAATCATATGATCTATCTAATTTCTTATATGGATACTACCTTATCAAAGAGAATTTCTTATATGGATACTTAAAATTTAGAAGTGTTAACCAATAAACAGTCATCTGAGCCTTCCACTATGTTGACATTCTGCTGGTTTTCTTGCTAGGTGGGTTCAAGCAGAGTGTAGGAGACTTGGCGATGTTGATAACCCTGAAGTCGGAGAACTTCTGAAAACAGCAGTCAGGTGTCTCAAAGAAAGACCAGTACTTTTTAAATATTGTGCGGAAGAGGTAACTTATCTTAACTAAGAGCTACAATGATTATTTAACAACTTCGCAATGTTGTCTACATTTCATATTCATGAAATCCTGAAATATTAGGTGGCAAACATGAGGCACAATGCGTTGTTTAGGAGATTTATAAGTGCTCTTACACGTGGAGGACCTGGTGGACTTCCCAGGCCAATTGAAGTGCATGCTCACGATCCTTTAAGATACGTCGGTGACATGCTGGGATGGTTGCATCAGGTGATAGATTTATCATAATGTTTAAGTTTTTCCTGTTATGAAACAAAAAAGGGTCTTCTGCGCATTGACTTGCTGCATCTGATCTCGTACATGTTTTTGCTTCATGACAGGCATTGGCATCTGAAAGAGAGCTTGTCCTTGCATTGCTTGACCCTGATGCATCAGATACTAGATCAACTAGTCATAAATACCCTAAAGGCGTAGATAGTGAGTCTGGAAAGACAGAAACCGATTTGACTTTTGTTCTAGACAGGATTTTTGAAGGAGTTTGCCGCCCTTTTAAAGTTAGAGTGGAACAAGTTTTGCACTCTCAACCTAATTTTATAATTTCATACAAGCTTAGTAATACACTGGAGTTCTATTTATACACAGTGAGTAGAAATCTTTTGCTAGCGATCCAATCTTCTTGCACCCTCCTTTTTAAGTTATCCTTGCACTCAACTCCTTTTCCAATGCAGATATCGGATTTGCTGGGGAAAGAAACTTCTCTATGTAATACCTTATTGGTGCTGAAGGACGCGGCACAAAAAACATTTTTTGACATACTAAAGAGTCGGGGCGAGAAGCTTTTGAGGTATCCTCCATTGGTCGCTGTTGATCTTTCTCCACCACCAGCTTTAAGGGAAGGAGTTTCAGTGCTGCTTGAAATTATTCAAACACATGATAGCATGATGTTCCCTGCATCTGGAAAGAAGCCTGACTTTGATCCAGCTATATCTGCTCTGCTAGATCCTATTATTCAGGTCAGTGTCCATCAAGTTACTTTAAATAAATGATTGTTACTTATGTATTAGTTCCTGATTTTTTGTGTTACAACAACATCAGCACCTCAGTCCCAAACAAGTCGGGATCGGCTATATGAATCCTCACTGACCATGTTACTTCACTTAAGCTCATCCCATGCCAGTATTATGTAAATACAAATGAAAAATATTAGAAGCTCTATATTTTCTAAACATATAAAATCTCTGAAAAGGCTAAACCATCCTAGAAATCATAGGACCTACGGCAAAAGTGCTAACATCTAGAACCATATTCTCAACTAATATGTATCGTCTATATTGATCTGCTTGTTCCATTCTGCCCTATCTTTTGCTAAGTCTGCATGGATCCACATATGTAGTTCTTTCGAAACAACTTCCTTCCATGTGATTTTACGTCTATCTCGTCCTCTTTTAACACCTTCATTCACCGTGGTTTCACACCTACAGACCGGTGCATCTGGAGGTCGACGCTGGACATGACTAAACCATCTCTAGCTACCTTCTCTAATTTAATCGTCGATGTGTACTACTTGAACCTTCTTGCAAATGTGACATTTCTTATCTTGTAAATTCTTATGTCACCACATATCTTTGCATCCGTTGTGTTAAATAAGTAAATATTGCATGACCCTCTTAATTCGGTTGGTGCACTTAATAGGTAAGACATGGAAGGATTCTGCTATCCAAGCTCACATTTTAGCCCTAATCTGGAATTTCCTATGTGCTTTCTTTAAGTGTTACTCGTTTAGGATTTTTCATTATACAATGTTGAATGCGAGTCTCAATTTCTCTCAAGAAATGCTTGGTTCTTCCGAAAAGATAATAATATATTGTTAATTATATATTTATCTTTGAATGAGCAAATGTTGTTATTCATCAAATTCTATTATATATGCTTAAGCCTTAAGCACCTAGACACATGTTGATTATACATCTTGGTCTTGTTCCAACAAATTTTTAGCATTTTTCAATGGAAGACCTTGAGTTATACAGGCCAACTATCTGACCTTGGGGGATTGCTAGAGTACTGGAGAATCAGCTTGCTTGAATTCGGTAGCATTAGTTTGTGCTTACCCATGTTTCCGGTCTCCGAGTTGATTATGGTTGGCAAGTAGTTGTCTGACCCAAAAGAAATCCTATTTTGTTGTGTGCAGTAGAGCAGAGAACCCATGAAAAAGATTCATAAATATCTAGAAACAGAAATTTAACTCTAACAATTTGTTGTTGAATAATTAGCATGAATCATCTAGATTCTATTAGTTTAACTCCAACTGTGCAGGACTAGTTTATTGCAACGTGAGGTTCAAATGTTCTAAGATACTTATAGGTACCTGTGAAATATAAAGTACCAGTTAAAATGACTATGATGTGAGTCGTGGCTTCTAACAATTGGCATCGGCTGTTTATGATTTCTTTTTATTTTATGGGAAGGACATTGTACTGTTATTACTTGCCATCAATACCCCCTTAGTTTGCTATCACTATATATTTTGCACTGTTATAGGGGTGTGTGCAAGGACTGCAAGGTTATTCCGGGAGAGTCCCTTTCGACTCTCCATAGACTCGTAGTGATGGATGTCGGTCTCTGGGTGAAGCGGAAGAGGAGGGGTGCTCGGGGACAACCGCGGATTAGATGGGGTGTTTTGACTAAGGAGAAAGCACAGGAGTTGGAGAGGAGGTTAGCTGAGGGCGGAGCTTGGAGAAGTTATGGGGAAGCGGATGCTATGTGGTTAGAGACGGCGAACTTGGTTAGGGAGGTAGTACGGGACGTGCTCGGGGTAGCCAAGGGCTATTCAGGCAGACATCAGGGTACTGGTGGTGGAACAATGTAGTCCAAGGAAAAGTGGAGGTGAAGAAGGCGGCGTTTGCTAAGATGGCAAGGAGCACGAGCGAGGAAGAACGGAGAGTGAACAGGGAGATCTACAAGGCGGCGCGGAAAGAAGCAAAGATGGCGGCTACGGAAGCCAAAAACGCGGCGTTTGGTCGCATGTACGAGGAATTAAGGGAGAAAGGCGGGGACATAAAGTTATTCCAGTTAGCTAAAGCAAGGGAAAGGAATGCGCGTGATCTTGATCAAGTTAGGTGCATCAAGGGCGAGGATGGTAGAGTTCTGATGGGGGAGTCTCAAGTCAAGCAGAGGTGGCAGGCGTACTTTCGAGACTTACTTAACGAGGAGGGGGATCGTAACATAGAGCTAGGGGAGTTGGGGCATTCAGAGCAACATAGAAACCTTGGGTACTGCAGGCGCATTAGGGCGGATGAGGTCATGGGGGCTTTGCTTAGGATTAGTGGGGTCGAGCGATCGGGCCTGACGAGATCCCAGTGGAATTCTGGAAATGCATGGGCAGGCAAGGAGTGGAGTGGCTCTGCAGGTTGTTCAATGCGATCTTCAGGACCAAAAGGATGCCGGAGGAGTGGAGGTGGAGTACAGTGGTTCCCTTGTACAAGAACAAAGGTGACATCCAGTGCTGTAACAACTATCGGGGTATCAAATTAATAAGTCACACCATGAAGGTTTGGGAGCGGGTGATCGAGGCGAGGGTGAGGGAGATGACATCTATATCTGTGAACCAGTTCGGTTTCATGCCGGGTCGCTCCACTACAGAAGCTATCCACCTTGTCAGGAGGCTGGTGGAGCAGTTCAGGGATAAGAAGAAGGACCTGCACATGGTGCTTATCGACTTGGAGAAAGCGTATGACAAGGTCCCGAGGGAGGTGCTATGGAGGTGCTTGGAGGCGAAGAGCGTGCCAGAAGCCTACATCAGAGCAATCAAGGACATGTACGATGAAGCTAAGACTAGGGTTAGGACGGTGGGTGGCGACTCAGACCATTTTCCAGTGGTTATGGGGCTCCATCAAGGATCGGCGCTTGGCCCTCTCTTGTTTGCCTTGGTGATGGATGCTCTAACCCGTCATATTCAAGGGAATGTGCCTTGGTGTATGTTATTTGCTGATGACATAGTTTTGATAGACGAGACGGGGGTCGGTGTTAATGAGAGGAGGTATGGAGACAGACTCTCGAGTCTAAGGGTTTCAAAATAAGCAGATCTAAGACAGAATACCTGGAGTGCAAGTTTAGCACCGAACCGAGCGAAGTAGGCGGAGACGTGATGATTGGATCTCAGGTCATCGCCAAGAGGGACAGTGTCAGATATCTTGGGTCGGTGATTCAGGGGGACAGAGAGATTGACGGGGATGTCACTCATCGTATATGAGCGGGGTGGTCAAAGTGGAGGCTTGCATCAGGAGTCCTGTGTGACAAGAAAGTTCCACAGAAACTCAAGGGAAAATTTTATAAAGCTGTGGTTAGACCTGCCAAGTTGTATGGGGCGGAGTGTTGGCCAGTAAAGAACTCTCATGTTCAGAGATTGAAGGTTGCGGAGATGAGGATGCTCAGGTGGATGTGCTTGGCTCACCAGGTTAGATAAGATTAAGAATGAAGTTATTCGAGAGAAGGTGGGGGTGGCCCCGGTGGATGAGAAGATGCGAGAAGCGAGGCTGAGGTGGTTCGGGCATGTGCGGAGGAGAATCCTGATGCCCCGGTAAGGAGTTGTGAGCGGCTGGCGATGGTCGGCGTACGGCGAGGCACATGGAGGTCTAAGAGGTATTGGGGAGAGGTGATTAGGCATGACATGGCTAGAATGTGGGTTTCTGAGGACAATGACCCTTGATAGGAAAGTCTGGAGGTCTAGTATCAGGGTTGTAGGATAAGGGCCCCTAGAGTTTTTCGTACTCCTCACCCGGGGTTGGGTGAGGCTTGGCAGGGATATCCATTGATGATTTGTGTATTGGATTGTGTCCCCCTTATGGTAGTTATCTATGGTAGTTACTGTCTGATATTATTGCATGCTATTTTATTTATGGTTCTTATGTTTAGATAATTATTTACGCTATTTCTGCTGAAGTTACTAATGCTCTTTTGTTTTTGTTTTTGTTTTTGTTGTTACTTTCCTTCACTGAGCCGAGGGTCGATTGGAAACAGCCTCTCTGCCCTTTCGGGTAGGGGTAAGGCCCGTCTACATATTACCCTCCCCAGACCCCACTTTGTGGGACTATACTGGGTAGTTATTGTTGTTGTTGTTGTTGTTATTACTTGCTATCGGTACTTCTTTCATCTTCTCTTTTACTCTTGGATTTAGTTTTCTAAATATCCTGTATTGTTATTACTTGCTAGCGGTGCTTCTTCCATCTTTTCTTTAGCCGAGGGTCTACCGGAACCAATCTCTCTGCCCTTCCAGGGTAGGGGTAAGACTGCGTACATCTTACCCTCCCCAAACCACACTTGTGGAAATACAATGTTGTTATGGGAAGGACATTGATTTTTTTTAAAATAAAAATAAATAATTGTTAACAAAAAATTTGGCGAAACAAAGAAAACTTATTCACATGTGATGGACTTGCCTTTCCATTAGAGTAAATACCAAATAGAAAGTCATGTTAAATGCATGGCAACATCGTCTGATGTTGAAAGAAAAAAAATGAACATGTTCTCTTATTAGGACTATTCTTGTTTTTCTTGTGCAGTCTATCTGTTTCTCTTGAACTTTGTAACTCAATCCTTCACGGGGGTACTGGTTTGCTCTGAAATTGCAAGACCATATTACTAGTACAGATTTTCTCTGGTTGTTAGCTGTGTTTAAAGTAAAGAGGAATATGTCTGGGAAAGTTAATTTGTTTGTTATATGGAAAACTAGAGTACATCAACTATTTAGATCGTATTAAGTAGAATGCATTGTTTATTCCATTCTCCTGTTTGAGTGACATTTCAGAATTTTAAGATTGTTTGATTTGAGCTTCTTGACGTGAGAATGAGATAGGCTGAAAATGGCATCATTGCTGATTTTACTGCAGTTTTGCCAAATCGGTTTTATTATGCGTCTCTATGTTTACTATCTTATCTTCCATGCAGATGTGTGAGCAAGCAGCAGAGGCGCACAAGTCAAAGGGTGCCATACATTCCTCAAGAAGGAATAGAATTAATTCTGATCCAAGTCAACACCGCAGGTCATCTGTGGATGCTCTTTTGGATGGCAACAGTTCAGCATCTCTACCACAGGTATTTATGGTCTTGTTTCCCCTTGAATCCAAAGTCCAATTAGGCCTTTTGTGTTGCAACCTTGGCTTATGAAATTTCGTGCCCCTTCCCTCTCCCCCAATAAAAGGTAAGAAAGCAAGAAGAGAGACTACAAGAAATGGAAGAATCCTACCGACACTTTCCAAGCGGTGTTTGGTTGGATTTGGGACATTTTACTCAAACAATGATATTTTTCAGAGAGATTTGCTGGACCACCTTATACTAGGTGCATAGATGATAGATCACCATGGATCTATGTATTATATGATTGACTGAAATGTTGATTTTTGCGTTTATTCCATGTTCGTGATCATGAGTAAACCATCGATTGAATATGGCGTTATAATATAGTGAAATTATATGAGATGGTGCTTGTTATAATATAGTTATATTATATGAGATGGTGAGTTATCTACTATCACTAGTGTTATCCTACTGTTTTGTCTTTGCAGACCAGTGAAACTCCGGCCAAAGTTTTCCTCATCAACTGCTTATGTGCCATTCAGCAACCACTTTTAGGACATGAAGTTGCAAGTGGCTATGTGAAGAAGCTCGGAGTGATGATAGACAATCACATAAATGATCTTGTGGAAAAAGAAGTCGATGCTATTCTAAGAAGATGTGGTTTATTGAATAAGATGTCACACTTCCGCAAGTCATTAGAAATTAATGAATCTGGTAACTCCATAGCTAGGCAAGCGTTAGCAGATGAAGAGGATACAGCTCCGGTGTCTGTTGCTGAGAGTTTGAAGGCTTTCTTTGGGCTCATTTTGGGCAGTGAAACTGCCATTCCTGAATTTGAGCAGATGCAGGTTCCAAGATTGCGATCAGAAACTAGTGTTCAGGTAGCTAGGTCACTTGCTGAAGCCTACGAGCTTATTTACAGTGCTATCATGGACCCTGATAATGGCTACCCAGATCCAAAATCACTGGCTAGACATCCACCTGATCAGATAAGAACAATTTTGGGAATTTGATATTGCAATGAGCGAGTCAAAAGTGTAATATGTAATACGTCATTTTTGTATCAAAGGTACATCTAGTATTTGTATTTTTGACACTCTTTATTCCAATTTTTGATTCATATTCTTCATTACTTCTTTTATTGTTAGGAAACAATACTTGCTAAATTTGTTTTATTTGTGTCAGCAAAAACTCGACTGTGAGTTTCACAAAGTGTAATTGCTTCTCAGCCCGATAAAGGAGGAGAGTTATTGTAGGTTGACATACATCGTAATGATCGTTCGGTGAGATGAATATGATCGTTTCATGCTTAATCTCCTCGGGTTTGAGTTTTGAATTTGATAGGGAGTGCTATTTCTTTCAGTCAATTCTATGCTATGCGAATTTGAATTAATCAGAACCCAATACGGTGAATAAATTAAAAAAAAAACAAAACAATGATATGACTCATACTACTGCAGTAGACAAGTGATACGTTTTAGAAATTTCTCAAGGATTAGAGAAAGTAACCCAAAACTCCATCAGTTAATTTGCCATTTTTAGCCTTTTTTACTTTCAGAAAAGCAGAAGACACATACTGTTTATGTGGGAAAGCGTAAACCTCAAATTCGTCAGAAAGATCAACTCCAAAATCCTGTCCAAAGCTTTCTCAGTTTCTTGTGACAAAAAAACCAAGAAAACACAAAAAACGTGAGGTTCCTGAAGCAAGTCAACTCCTTTTCTCATATATTTTTAATCTCTATAATAATCAAGAATCACCTACTCCCCCATTATTACTCTTAATTGACTCTATTTATATAACGGGTGGGTAGGTGTAGTGTGGATGAAATGAACAAGATGGTAGTAGGAAATGGAGGTGAGATATGGAAAGCCCATGCTGCAATGGCTTTGGTACAGCTCGTCTATGGTGGTTACCATGTGATTACAAAAGTGGCTCTAAATGTGGGCATGAATGAAATTGTCTTCTGTCTGTATAGGGACCTTCTTGCTATTTCTATTCTTGCCCCCATCGCCTATTTCCGTGAAAAGTTAGTTCCTTTTTCTCTTTTCCTATATCCCTTTCTCATTGTTTCTTAGTTCTGCCATCCAAGTAGTGTAGTCTCTCTGTCTGTGCAGAAAAAAAACACAGATTTTGTTACATTCATCCACTTTGTAGATAGATATTTTTTTTCAAAAAGGTAATGGTAATGTCTCGCTAGCTTGGGTCATTCCGCACCGGTTCTACCCCGTACAAGTACTCAATAACCCTGTCAATGAGACTTATAACCCGTTTGGCCAAACTGCAAAAATCAGTTTATTTTGAGAAGTGTTTTTTCCAAAAGTGTTTTTCTCAAAAGTACTTTTGGTGAGAAGCAGTTTGTGTTTGGCTAATTAGTTTGAAAAGCACTTCTGAGCAGCAATTAGTGTTTGGTCAAGCTTTAAAAAACAGCTTTTAAGTATATTTTTCTCAAAAATGCTTCTCAAAAAAGTACTTTAGGAGAGAAGCTACTTTTCCTACCTCTCAAAAACTGCTTCTGCTTCTCCTCAAAAACACTTTTTTTCCTTCAAGAAACTTGACCAAACACCTCGCCAAAAAAGTATTTTTAGCCAAAAATAAGTTTGGTCAAACATGCTATAAATACATGAACTCGTCAAAGATTCTTTGTAGGTAGACAATTAGTAGGCGCTTGGGCATAAGAATTGTAAAAATGGTGAATTTTTTTTTCAAGTGAAAATGGTATTTGAGATTTAGAATTGTGTTTGGACATTAATTTCAGTCTGATTTGTTTTTGAAATTTTGTGATTGATTTGAGTGAAAATTTTTGAAAAACAACTTTTGCAATTTTTTAAATTTCTGAAAATTTTCAAAATGTATCTTCAAGTGAAAATTGAAAATTTTATTAATTTCGAAAAAAAATGAAATATTTTTACAAAAATCTTCCATCAAATTTTATGTCCAAACGGACACTTAAATTGTTTGATGTACATATAAAGCATGAGAATTCACAGACATATACAGACCATTTCGCATAGTTTATGGGTAAATTTAATTATTTTTTCGTTATTAAATTTGGACACGTGACAACAAATTGTACAAATCAATTCTGTTAGTCAATAAGGGTAAATATAATGCATTTTTACAATGACAAGGGCACGATTGACTCCAACTATTTATGAAGTTTGGTTCGATTTTCTATTTGGTGTGATTTTTCGATTTTTTGGTGCCAAACACCCGAGCCGTGGTTTGTATTACTTGTTCTCCCATATAGTTCTGGACCCATGCTAGACAAGTGACACATAAGGAAAAAACACACACATATGACATGTGTATGTGAGAAAGCTAAAACCTCAAATTGGTTGAAAGATATTCCAAAATTTTAGTTCATAAGCTTCCTTAGTGTTTTGTGACCAAAAGACACAAACTCAGTAGAACAACGTGAAGTTCCTGCAACAAGTTCTCTCCTTTTGTCCTATTGCCGTATTTTTTTAGTCTTTATAGTTAAGATACACCTACCCCATCACCACCTACCCAAATTTTACGTTTTGGTGACTAAATATATAGAGTGGGGGTGGGGTGCGTGGCTGTGGAGTGGATGAGATGAACAAAATGGCAGCAGTTGCTGTAGGAAATGGGGCTGAGATATGGAAAGCCCATGGTACGATGGCTATGGTACAACTGTTCAATGCTGGGTACCATGTGATTACAAAGGTGGCTCTAAATGTGGGCATGAATGAAATTGTCTTCTGTTTGTATCGGGACCTTCTTGCTATTTCTATTCTTGCCCCATTCGCCTATTTCCGTGAAAAGTTAGTTCATTTTATCTCTTTCCCTATGTCCCCTTTTCATTGTTTCTCTTAGTTCTGCCATCCAACTAGTGTACTCTCTCTTGTTTGCAAACAGTAAGCATAGATCTAGTTACATTCAGCCTCTTTGTCGATAAAAAATTGAACTTGTGTAAATATAAAGCATGAATTTTTCTGATTTGTGAGCAAATTACTGGCTCAAGCCCGTTTTGGATTAGCTTGTTGCAAATAGCTGATAAGTATTAAATGTTGATAACTACTTCTAAATATTGCAACTGATTTTATAAATAAGCAAGTTGTGTATTTTGATAGAAATACTGAAATAGGCACCCTCTAGCATACAATGTTAGGGAGAATACCAACATTAACTCAAACTCCTACTTTCATGGCATTCGAACCTGTCTCAGCACCACCATCTGAATCAATTTGCCAAGTCTTCATTGGCTTCTTTTTGGAATCCAATGTGGAAGTTTTCTACCTTGGCTTACTGTTAGATGCTTCCGATAAAGACCAAGCAACATGGAAAGTAGCTGGTTGGTAGAACATATACTTTTCAAAAGGTGGAAGGAAGTGTTAATTAAAAGCACTCTTTTTAGCGCTCTCACATACTCTTTCAATACCACGGGCACCAGCTAGCTTACTGGAGAATTGAAAAGATTCCATTGGAAGTTCATATGGGACTCAACAAATGGAGATAGGAAGTTCCATTTAGTAAGTTGGGAGATCATCACACCCCCAAAGAGATGGAGAGGCCTTGGGGTGAAAGTTTGCCTTGTTTCCACCATGCTTTATTAGGAAAGTGGATATGGAGGTTCCGGATTAAGGAGCACACTTTCTGGATGAAGGTAATAACAGAAAAATATGGGACCGAGGAAGAGGGTTGGAGGATTAAAAACATTACGATTCCATTTTAAGTGCGATGCTGCAGTAGTCTGGACTTGATGAAACTACTTGATGCTGCAATACCGGCTATTGTGTGTTTATGAGATAGTTATGAACTGCCCCCCTGCAAGTTCCACCCAAAATAATGCCACATAGCATCTTGAAGATTTGTGGTAAGAGCTATTTTTTTGTTGGACAATAGCTAATTTTTTGATGTTGAAGTTTGGTTAGTCAACCTTGGCTAAAGTGGTTACTGTTAATTTGTTTTCTGCCCTTCTATGCTACTTTTCACCCTATAAACAATTGAGCACGATCCAAGTAAGTTTGAAAGGAGATAGCATCAATTGCTCAATACAAATCGCAAGGGTTAGAAAATTCTATGGTGCATATTGTATCCTTATAGAGGTTTGGAACTTTGAAGAGGTTGGAGCAATATGACTGCAAACTATTCAACATTATTTGAATTATGAAGGATTGAGAGGATGCCTACAGAAGCACATACATATACACACATAGATTATACTCAAAGTTGTTCGAAGTATCATGGTATTAAACTTATGAGTAATCTAATGGAACATCGGAAAAAGATGATAGATCATAGACTTAATGACTATATAACAATTAACAGAACCAGTTGAATTTATGCTTATTGGATCTAATTAATAGAAACTATATCTTTCCTGAAGAGATGAATGAAGTATAGGGAGGGGAAAAAGGATCTCCTCGTGACATTTATTCACCTAGAGAAAATATATGATAGATCAGTAACAAAAGTCCTTATTGGGTTCCCTTTACTTTGTTAAAAGAACATCCTTGGTGGATACTTGTGAAGAAAGGAAAGGAATGCATATCAAATATATAAATCCACAATGGGCATGTATTAGGGACGAGGGAGTAGTCACAAGTGTAAATAGTAGGAGATACTGATAACTCTTCCTATAAGGCCATAACTATGGGTTACATCAGGGATTTGCGTTGATGTCCTACTTGCTAACCTAGTTGAGTTACCAATTATATTCAAGATGAAGTTTCATGATATGTACTATCTGCAGATGATATTTTGTTAATTTATGAATTTAATACGAGTCAACCAAAAGTTATTAAGTCAAGGAGAAGCACTCTAGGGAATAAGAGTTTTAGGATTTAGTAATAGTAAGGCATAATATGACTGTAGATTTAACACTCCGGGAAGAATGAAGTGAAGTAAGATTCGATAGCATCAGGGTGTCTAAATGCAGACAATTTATATAAGAAGTTTTAGTTTCTCAAGAGAATGACATGATAGATGAAGATGCGATGCATAAAATTGATGTACAAGGTGGAAATGGAGGAGTTTTAGAAGAATGTTATGCGATAGCAAGGGCTGAATAATTTAAAAGGCAAGTTTGAATCTCTAAGGCTTAAATATCCATGATTTATGTGGCAAAAATGTAGATGTGATGAGGTGTGGTGATATAAATTGGACAAGATTAGAAATGACCACATTAGACAAAGTTTGAAAGTAGCTACATCTTGAGAGAAGGTTTTCTTGACCATAGACCTCGAAAGTCGAAACATACTAGTAGGTGCAGCACTCATGCTATAATAATTGAATGTTCTAAAATGGGACAATGTAGACCTAAAACACATGAAATTCCCGTAAAGAATAAACATTTTCGTGGAATCAATGGAATTTTACTAAGGATAGAACACAATGAAAGCATAGAGTCCATATAGGTGAAACCAACTATTTGAAATCAAGGCTTAGCTATTGCTGTTACACGTACATTAAGTCTAATGTTTGCCAAGAATTCTTTTGGCTTGTTAATTATTTTATGTTACTGTTAATATAGGAATAAATTGGACATTTAGAGAACCTTTAGTTTTAGAGAATCCTTATTTCCTTTTTGAAGAATCAAATTGTTTTCCAGTATTGGAATGGAAATGGGCTCAAATAGAGTGAAATGGACAGAGAGGGTTCATATAGACGACCCCAATTGTTTTATGAGTAGGTGTTGATTGAAATATTTGTTTTATTAATTACTTGTTAGTCCACAATAATTGAAGCAAAGACCAAATTTTTATTTATTTTTTATTTTATGTTCTCCAATTGGAGATTTGAGTGTGAAACCTCGTAACAGACTAATAGTTAGGCTAATTAGATACCATTAGAATCGAACGTCTAGCTTTCTAATGATGATGTGTGCGTTGGGTTTGCCCAACAAATAAAAGAGCATTACTATTGACAAGTGGGTATAGTAGTTCAAACTGAGGTTCCTGCTTTTTATAGTATGTTATATGTTTTCAGTCTGTTACTACATCACTGTATGGCAGTTCACTTGACAAACATAACAAATTTTTCCTCTCATTCTTTCATCAGATAACCTGTGTTATATACATAGACACAAAAACATACATGTTCTTTTGTATAAGCTCTTTCAAAAGGTTAGTTATGATATCTGCAATTATAATAGCATCACTAACATATTTACGTGTTATGTTTCTCTATGTATAGGAGGTCGAGGCCTCCTCTGAATAAACGGCTTCTACTGTCATTCTTCATTCTAGGTTTAACTGGGTAAGTTTTGATGTGCTAAGCGTGTATATTTGGATTTGTTTAGTTAATTTCCTTAGTTTTGTTACACTCAATTAAAGCCTATTCCTGAAAATGTCCTTTTTCTCCTTTGGCACTGAGACAGTATTTTTGGTAACCAACTTTTGTTCCTTGTTGGTCTTGGCTACACGAATCCGACTTATGCTGCTGCTTTGCAACCTGCAATACCAGTCTTCACGTTCATATTTGCTGTGCTCATGGGGTCAGTAGACATCAACCTTTCTTCATCTCTCTGTTTTGTTTCTTTGTTTCCATCACTCAGAATTCTTGCATGTCCTAGATGTTGAGTGAATCTTTGTTGCTTAAACCTTTTTGATAAGTTATGTTGTGTTGCTTAACTTTGTGAGATGTGAAAGATCATAGTGCTATCAAGTATCAGATGTTGCATTCATTTTTTTTTTGTTGATGAAGTAAGATAATATCATTGAAAGGACATCAGGAAGATGCCAAATTACAACAACAACAACAATAACTACCCAGTAAAATCCCACAAAGTCGGGTCTGGGGAGGGTAATGTGTACGCAGACCTTACCCCTGCCCCGGTAGGGCAGAGAGGCTGTTTCCGATATACCCTCGACTTAGAACGACTGAAATAGAGGAAAACAAGAAAAGAAAAGGGAATTCATTAGTCCAGTAAAACCATTAAAGTAACAGAAGCATAAAAAAGTATAAAAATTTAAACCAAACGATGAATGACATGCAATAATGGTAACCAGAGTCTAAGGCATCTAAGATAAACAATAAGTGTGAGAAAGCACGGGAGAAAAATAATAATTGATATTAAACATGATACAATGAGCCTTATATATATACACATAACCTATCCTACTCCTAATACACATTGGATTAGGATTATTTTACTACTATTACATATTCTAACACTCCCCTCAAGCTGGTGCATATAAATCATATGTACCGAGCTTGTTACAAATGTAGTTAATACGAGGACCAGTGAGGGACTTGGTGAAAATGTCTCCAAGCTGATCATTTGACTTTACAAACTTTGTAGCAATATCTCCCGAGAGTATCTTTTCTCTGACAAAGTGATAGTCAATCTCAATGTGCTTAGTTCTCTCATGGAACACTGGATTTGACGCAATATGAAGAGCAGCTTGATTATCACACACAAGTCCCATCTGACTAACATCACCAAATTTCAGCTCTTTGAGCAGCTGTTTGATCCAAGCTAGCTCACATTTCGCCATAGCCGTTGCTCGATATTCTGCTTCTGCATTAGACCGAGCAACCACATTCTGTTTCTTGCTTTTCCAAGATACCAAATTTTCTCCTACTAAGACACAATATCCAAAAGTAGAACGTCTGCCAGAAGGCGATCCTGCCCAATCAGCATTGGAGTATCCAACGATCTGCTCATGGCCTCGATCCTCAAACAATAAACCTTTACCTGGAGTTGATTTTATATACTGAAGAATGCGAACAACTGCATCCCAATGACTATCACACGGAGAACCCATAAACTGGCTCAAAACAATCACAGGAAAGGAAATGTCAGGTCTTGTCACTGTAAGATAATTTAATTTACCAACTAACCGCCTATATCTTGTAGGATCGTTAGAGGCCCCCCCTGTCCTGGAAGAAGTTTAGAATTCGGGTCTATCGGAGTGTCAATAGGTTTACAACCTGTCATTCCTGTCTCCTCAAGAATATCTAATGCATACTTCCGTTGTGAGATCACAATACCTGAGCTAGACTGTGCGACCTCAATACCTAGAAAATACTTTAGTGTGCCCAGATCCTTAGTTTGAAAGTGTTGAAAGAGATGTTGCTTCAATTTAGTAATACCATCCTGATCATTGCCGGTAATAACAATGTCGTCAACATAGACCACCAGATAAATACAGAGACTCGAATCAGAATGGCGAGAGAATACAGAGTGATCAGCTTCACTCCGAGTCATGCCAAAGTCCTGGATAACAGTGCTAAACTTACCAAACCAGG
Organism: Nicotiana benthamiana; assembly: GCA_034376525.1. Lineage (NCBI taxonomy): Eukaryota > Viridiplantae > Streptophyta > Magnoliopsida > Solanales > Solanaceae > Nicotiana > Nicotiana benthamiana. The sequence goes on from CM067339.1 coordinate 123,548,078, forward strand.
CTCGAGGAGACTGCTTTAGACCATAAAGTGACCAGCGCAAGCGACATACAAGGCCACAAGACTCCCCCTGAGCAACAAACCCAGGTGGTTGCTCAAATTTCATCCTCAAGGTCACCGTGTAAAAACGCATTTTTAATGTCCAGCTGATACAGGGGCCAATGGCGAACATCAGCCATGGATAGAAAAAAGGCGGACGGTGCTATCTTAGCCACGGGAGAGAAGGTATCACTGTAATCAAGTCCAAATATCTGACTATATCCCTTGGCAACATGACGAGCCTTAAGACGATCAACCTTACCATCTGGACCAACCTTGACTACATACACCCAACGACAACCAACAGTAGATTTACCTGAAGGAAGAGGGACGAGCTCCCAAGTACCACTCGTATGTAAAGCAGACATCTCGTCAGTCATAGCCTGTCGCCACCCTGGATGAGACAATGCTAAGAAGATAGAAAAGCATAATAGGGTGATGACAAACGATGATAACTTAAACCGATATAATGGGGATTAGGATTAAGGGTGTTCCGTATACCTTTTCGAAGTGCAATCGGAAGAGACAAGTCCGCAGTAGGAGCAGGGTCAGGTGCAGGACGTGAATCAACCGGGCTGCATGATGGGCGAGGATGACGATGATATGTCAAGAGTGGAGTGTCTGTTGCAGGGAGTCTAGGAGGAGCCACACTAGACTCTCCAACGGTTGGAATGAGTAAGACTTCTGTAGCGGAAGGTGAATGAGGAGATATAGTAGACTCCCTAAAGGCCGATATAGGTAAAACCTCAGATATATCAAGATGGTCAGAATGGTTAGAAGAGGTATAGAAAGGTTTAGACTCAAAAAATGTGACATCGGCTGACATAAGGTACCTACGAAGATCAGGTGAATAACAACGATAGCCCTTTTGGGCACGAGAATAACCAAGGAAGACACACTTGAGAGCACGATGAGCTAACTTATCTTTCCCAGAGGCTAAGTTATGAATGAAACAAGTGCTCCCAAAAACACGAGGGGGAACAGAGTATAAGGGTGACTGGGGAAACAATACCTCATACCGAATCTGATTCTGGATGGGAGATGAATGCATCCGATTAACCAAATAACAAGATGTGAGAACTGCATCGCCCCAAAAACGCAGCGGAACATGAGATTCAGTGAGAAGTGTGCGAGCAGTCTCAATAATGTGCCTATTTTTTCTCTCTGCAACCCCATTTTGCTGAGGGGTATAAGGACAAAAGGTCTGATGAATAATTCCGTGAGAAGTCATAAACTACTGAAATTGAGAGGATAAATATTCTAAGGCATTATCACTACGAAAAGTGCGAATAGAAACACCAAATTGATTTTTAATTTCAGCACAAAAATTCTGGAATATAGAAAACAACTCAGAACGATCTTTCATTAAGAAAATCCAAGTACATCTTGAATGATCATCAATGAAACTAACAAAATAACGAAATCCCAAGGTTGAACTGACTCTAGTAGGACCCCATATATCCGAATGAACTAAAGAAAAAACAGAATCTGCACGACTCTCAATACTATGAGGAAAGGAGGCGCGAGTATGTTTCTCGAGCTGACATGACTCACACTCTAATGTGGATAAACTAGTCAAACTAGGCACCGTCTTCTGAAGCTTGGACAAGCTAGGATGTCCTAAACGACTGTGAAGTAGGTCTGGAGGATCTGCAACTAGACAGGCCTTGGAGGATGTTAGTGAGTTAAGATAGTAGGTCCTTCTGATTCAAGTCCTGTTCCAATCATCTGTCCCGTACTGCGGTCCTGCATAATAAAAGAATCATCAATAAAATATATACCGCAATGGAGGGCACGAGTCAAACGACTAACAGATGCAAGATTAAAAGGACAGCCAGGGACATAAAGAACGGAATCTAGAGTGACAGAGGGTAGATTCGCTTATCCAACTCCTTTTGCTTTAGTTTGAGACCCATTAGCTAAAGTAACGTTGGGAAGAAACTGTGAATATGCAATATTTGACAAAAGGGATTTATTACCAGAGATATGATCAGAAGCAGCTGAGTCCACAACCCATTGTTCAAGAGGACTAGACTGGGAAACACAAGCAAAAGAATTACCAGCAACAGAAGTATCAGTCTGAGCAACAGAGGCTACTTGTGGAGATGTCTGCTTACTTGCTCGATATTTAAGGAACTCATTATACTCCACTTCAGATACAGAAAATCCCTGGTTACTTGTAGTCTCGGTCTGAGCAACATAAGCATTTTTGGGTGGTCGACCATGTAAAGAATAGCACATGTCACGAGTGTGACCAAGTTTATGACAATAAGAACACTTGTGTCTAGATCTTCCAAAACGACCTCCTCCTCGTCTATTCTCCATAGTTTGAGATGCCCGCTTGTCCACTGATTGGGATACGGGGATAGATGAATCAAGTGTCTGTGATGAGCTCACTAGGCGACTTGGTGCTGCAGCAAGAAGAAGTAATCGAGAGAATAATTCATCAACTGTGGGGACTGTCGGACTAGCTAAAATCTGATCGCGTACTGAGTCGAGATCATTAGGAAGCCCAGCAAGAGTAAGAACTAGAAACAACTTTTGTCGTTGCTCTTGCTGCTTTGCAACGCTAGCAGAAACTGGCATCAACGTCTCAAATTCCTCTATAACTGCCTGTACTTGTCCCAAGTAAGTAGACATATCTAATTCCTGTTTCTTTAAATTTGTCATCCGCGATATCACATCATAGAAACGAGACATGTCATTAGTGTATAAAGTACGAACCTTTTCCCAAACCAAATAACATGTTTGGAATGGACAAAACAAGGGCATCAACTTGGAATTAATAGATCGCCACAAAATACTGCATAATTGAGCATCGATATTCTCCCAATGTGCTTTGGCTTTTTCATCTCATTCACTAGACTCCTTGATTAGATGATCTTGAACACCTTGACCTTTACACCACAACTCGACAGACGAAGCCCAAGCTAGGTAGTTTGAACCTCCCATTAAAGGTTCTGAGGTAATCATAACACCGCAACTGCCAGACCCCGGGTTTCTATACCCGAAAGCATCGAGTCCCATAGGCATCGTTGGGTTATCACCAAATAATCAGAAAGAACCAACTGAAAACTCGCTGAAACAGATGAAGGAAACTGAAAACCGGAAACACTGTAGCTGCCGGAAAACTGGAAACACTGTAGCTGCCGGAAAAAGATACAAGGTTGTCGGAATTGAAAAATAAAAATATCGATAGGCTCAGAATTCGAGGACGATTAGACTGTCCTTAAGGAATTTTTCGAAATTATGGCTGGAAGGTGTCTCATGCGCCGGCGCGTGGGACAGACGCGGCGGCGGCGGCAAAACTCTGGCAGGCGCGTGGCGGCGCGTGGGGGGTTCTTTTCCGGTGATTTTTTCTTGGGTTGGTCGGAATTCTCTTCCGAACCTTGTGGTGGCCTCGGATTTTGCACAACACAAACAAAAAGGTAATTTAGTTACGGACAACCTCTTATGTCGCCGGAAAATTGCACGGCGACTAGGTCTTTCTTCCCGGAAGTTGCTGGTATGACGGACAACTATAATATTCTCACTGTAGCTCTGATACCATGTGAGAAAGTACGGGAGAAAAATGATATTGATATTAAACATGATACAATGAGCCCTATATATATACACATAACCTATCCTACTCCTAATACACATTGATTAGGGTTATTTTACTACTATTTACATATTCTAACAATAAGAATAATGTGGGTTCGACATAAACTGCAGGCCATCTAAGATCAACCCTAATCCAACCCGCCTCACCCTCGGTATGCAGGAAGGGAAGCACCACTACCCCCATCCTACAACTCTAATGCTTGTCCTCCATGCCTTCCTATCGAGGGCCATGTCCTCGGAAATCTGCAGACGGACTATGTCACCTCTCCCCAATACTTCTTAGGTCTCCCTCTACCTCTCCTCATACCCACCACGGCCAACTGCTCGCACCTCCTAACCGGAGCGTCGATGCTTCTCCTCTGCACGTGCCCAAACCATCTGAGCCTCGCTTCCCTCATCTTGTCATCCACAGGGGCGACACCCACCTTCCTCCGAATATTTTCATTCCTGATCTTGTCTATCCTAGTGTGCCCACACATCCACCTCAGCATCCTCATCTCAGCTACTTTCAACCTCTGGATATGGGAGTTCTTAACCGGCCAACACTCTGCCCCATACACATAGCCGGTCTAACAACAGCTCTATAAAACATACCTTTGAATATCAGTGGCACTTTCTTATCGCACAAGACTCCAGATGCGAGCCTCTTTTTCATCCATCCCGCCCCTATACGGTGAGTGACGTCTTCGTCGATCTCTCCATTCCCCTGAATCACCGACCCAAGGTACTTGAAGCTAGCTCTCTTGGGGACGACCTGTGACCCAAGTCTCACTTCCCCGCCTCCATCACTCGATTCAGTGCTAAACTTGCACTCCATGTACTCTGTCTTAGACCTGCTCAATTTGGAACCCTTAGACTCGAGAGTCTGTTTCCAAACCTCCAATCTCTCGTTAACACCTGCCCTTGTCTCGTCAATTAGGACAATGTCATGAGCAAACAACATACACCATGGCAACTCTCCTTGGATATGGTGTGTCAAAGCATCCATCACCAAGGCACATAAGAATGGGCTAAGCGCAGAGCCTTGATGTAATCCCATAACAACCGGGAAATGCTCCGAGTCGCCTCCCACAATTCTAACCTTAGTCTTAGCTCCATCATACATGTCCTTGATCGCTCTTATGTAGGCTACCGGCACGCCCTTCGCCTCAAGACATCTCCAGAGCACCTCCCTAGGACCTTGTCATACGGTTTCTCCTCAAGTCAATAAACACCATATGCAGATCCTTCTTCTTATCCCTGTACTGCTCCACCAACCTCCTAATAAGGTGGATAGCTTCCGTGGTGGAGCGGCCTGGCATAAACCCAAACTGATTGTCGGATATAGACGTCGACTTCCTCACCCTCGCCTCCACCACCATCTCCCATACTTTCATGGTATGGCTAAGTAGCTTGATACCCCTATAATTGTTACAACACTGGATATCACCTTTGTTCTTGTACAACGGTACTACTGTACTCGACCTCCATTCCTCCGGCATCCTTTTCGTCCTAAAGATCACAGTGAACAACCAAGTTAGCCATTCCAACCCCGCTCTCCCCACATACTTCCAAAACTCAATCGGGATTTCATCTGGCCCTGTTGCTTTACCCTTACTCATCTTACGCAAAGCCCCAACTACCTCGTGAACCCTAATGCGCCTGCAATACCTAAAATCTCGGGGAATCTCCGAATGCCCGAAGTCCCAGAGCGCTATATCCCGGTCCCCCTCCTCATTTAAAAGACCATAGAAGTACGCCTGCCATCTCTGCTTAATCTGGGGGAGCTCCCATCAAAACTCTACCATCCTCATCTTTGACGCACCTCACTTGGTCAACATCTCGGGCCTTCCTCTCCCTCGCCTTAGCCAGCCGAAACAACTTCCTTTCCCTTCCTTTCTCCCCAAATTCCTCGTATAGGCGGCTAAACGCTGCATTCTTAGCCTCCGTTACAGCCAGCTTCGCCTCCTTCCTAGCCGCTTTGTACCTCTCTCTATTCGCTCTCCTCTCCTCCTCGCTTGAGCTCCCTGCCCACTTCGCGTATGCTACCTTCTTCGCCTCCACTTTACCTTGGACTATGTCATTCCACCACCGGTCTCCTTGGTGCCTGCCAGAATAACCTTTCGATACACCTAGCACCTCCCTCGCCGCCTCCCTCACATAGTTCGCCGTAGTTGACCACATAGTGCTTGTGTCTCCACTACTCCTCCAAGCTCCCATAGCCGATAACCGCCCGTCCAATTCCTGGGCTTTATCGTTAGTCAAATCTCCCCATCTAGTCCTCGGACGGCCACGAGCATACCTCTTCTTCCTCTTCATCATAATGCCAATGTCCATCACTAAGAGCCTATGCTGCGTCGCGAGGGTCTCTCCCGGGATAGCCTTGCAATCCTTGCACAACCCTCTATCACACCTTCTGAGGAGGAGGTAATCGATCTGCGTCTTCGCTGCTGAACATCGGAAAGTAACCAAATGCTCCTCCCTTTTCGGAAAAGTTGAGTTCGCATTCACCAGCTCGAAAGCCTCAGCGAAGTCTAACATCGACGTACCTCCTTCGTTCCTATCCCCAAGGCCAAAGCCACCATGCACCTCACCATAACTACTCGCAGCTGCCCTGATATGGCCACTAAAATCCCCTCCAATAAATAACCTTTCAGTAGATGGAATACTACGCACAATGCCATCCAGGCCCTCCCAAAAGCGCCTCTTAACCTCCATCCAAGCCTGCATGCGGCGCGTAAGCGCTAACTACATTGAGGGTGCACTCACCAATCACTAACTCAATAAACATTAACCTATCATTCACTCGCCTAACCTCAACCACAGACTCTCTAAGATCACTATCCACCAAGATACCCACTCCATTCTTACCTCTCGCGACTCCAGAGTACCAGAACTTATAACCGTCTGCATTCCTCATTTTCGGCCCTGCCCACCTAGTCTCCTGGACACAAGCTATATTAACCTTCCTCTTCTGGAGAATCTTGGCCAACTCAATAGACTTACCCGTCAGCGTGCCTATGTTCCACGACCCGATCCTCAATGTACGACCTCCCACTTTCCCCCTACCCTCCTTACCTCTCGTCCCAGCCCCTGACCCCCTCCCCACCCCGGTCCTCACCCACGGCACCCCTCGAGGACATGACCTTACTCTATCATCCCACACCACAACCAATATACCTACAATAAACTTCGGAAGACACTAACCCGGGCCCAAACCAGAAATAGCCAGCTGCAACTACAAGTATACTACAAACACTAAGAAGACGCTTAAAATGATGCTAACTAGATAGCCACAATTTATCTAACAAAGAGAAAGAGACGAGAGAACGGGAGGTACCAACTCCCGATGGGCACAACCTGGAAGTGTGCCTTGCTGCACCCAGAGATGCTCCGGTCAACTCGCCCGTATGCCTCGCGCTTGCCGGGTGAGCTACAGCAATTCCCGCAAATATAACCTGGGTATTGTGGTACTCAAGAATGCTATGCTAGAACCAGGGAGCTAACAAAATCCACAAAAGTGTCAACCCTATTAAAGGGGAAAGAAAGTTCCAACTGAAGAAACTAACTAAACATCTACCTTTTAAGGAATGTGTCGGAGTTGATATTCCATCAAAGCATCTGCCATTTCTTTCCTTCCAAACAATCCAAAATATGACTGCTGGGACCATTCTCCATATTCTTTTGATGGCTTTGTCAACTCTCCAAAAAATCCGGCTTCCTTGATTGTCCAGATGTTGTATTCTTAATACCAAAATTGTTTTGTTGCTTTAAATTGGAGGCTTGGAGCAATCACAATTCACAAGTACTTTATTTTTGTGCATAGAATGAGAATAATTACATTCAATTCGAGAATCTTTATCCTCCAAATTGATACACGCAACACCGAGATAAATCTCAGTCACTATCTTGGAGAGTTGGACTTTCTAAGAAATTAAATTGCAGAAACACTCCTCCCGAGAGGATAAAAAATGGCACAATGATGAGGCATAGAGAAGTGATAGCTTGAAGCAAACACGGACACAAGATTAAAATAGATAGGAGTAGAAAAAGGTTTGAATTAGAGACAAACTTGATTTTAATATGTCATATGGTAAAAGGAACCAAATACGTTCAATTATGGAATCAAAGAAAGCATCTAATTTACTAAAGAGGATTGAATCCTCAAGCAAGCTCCATTGGAGTAGTGGTCAGCAAAGGCATAGCCCCGAAACGACATCGTTCTGCCCCATTCATTGCTTCATTATATCACAAATATACGACGATGAAGTTAAACGTCTTATAGTTCAGGAGCATTTTGATTATGTATAAATGTTTAGTGAGGATTGGATGTTAGAGACTTCAGAATCTCCGATAGGGAATGGTCTAGATAATTTCGTTGAAAGGGAATGCTGAACCCTACTGCCTTAGCTGCTTTAATAACAAAGAAGCTAGCTCTGTATAAATTAGTTACGTTCTCCTTGAAGAAACTTAAATAAGTAACTACTTATCATTTTTGGGGTACTATGAGAAGAACAACTATGCATCAATGGCTTTTACATTTCATATGTCATAGGAGGGTGCTAATGAAGTAACCTTCTGTATTTCTATTGGTGCTATTTACTTAGAACATTGATCCTTCTATTATCTAAAACACCAAGTTCCCAAATGAATCCACAAAGCCTTTGCTGATAGTGGGTTCGTTCCTTTTCTAGTCTCAGTATCTTGTCCATATAATGGCTTCCTTTCTTTACCTGTTATTTGTCTTCAATTCCTGCATTTCTGGTATTGTCACATAACTTATCTGTTGCAGCTGTTGACCTGCTCAACATTATTTGTATGTGTTATTTATGCAGTACAGAAACACTGAAGTTTCTTACTGTCGAAGGTCAGGGAAAGGTTGGAGGTACCATTGTTTGTGTTTCTGGGGCGATTTTAATGGCTGTATTCCGTGGTCCAGTGGTATTTGGAGATGGCACATCAGACTTCACAGCCCACATTGAGATAAGTGCTAAGGGTCAACCCGAGCCTGCTGGATGGCCAATGTCTAGTTTTCTGGAGTTGGGATTTGATAATTGGCACCTCGGCGTTTTATGCTTAATAGGAAACTGTATGTGCATGGCAGCATACTTAGCTATTCAGGTAACTAGATAATCATTATAATTGCTAATTCGGATCTACTTGATTGGAATAAATAGCAGAGGTCGTTCCCAATGATTAAACTGAAAGGTTATGCACATATATAACATATATATGTGTCTAGGCGTCGGATGAAAAAGTTAACCCCCAATCTTCCATTGTATATAGGATCTTTCACGATGGACCTCCTTCTCTAATAACATGCTAATGAAGGTGATTTTGGCATGCTTTGGTTGAGTGGCCTGTGATGCATTAGCATTTGCAGGGGGTCTTTGAAAATTTTAAATTGGTGTGGGTGAATGTTTACAATTGATTAAAGCCTGATAAAAAAGTTTAATGTACAGTCTTTGAAAAGAAAATATTGCTATGTAAAAGTTATCACTTTACCATTTCCATGTTTACTATTGATTAAAGCCTGATAAAAAAGTTTAATGTAGTCTTTGAAAAGAAAAATATTGCTACGTAAAAGTTATCACTTTACCATTTCCATGTTAAAAGTTATCACTTTCAGATTCATGATATCTTTCTCGTAGTTGTTTTCTTCTCTAGTGAACTTTTATCTTTCAATTGCTATTCATCTGAAGTAGATTAATTTGCTCCATCTGGCTTATGTTGGACACCTTTTATAATTGATTTAGAAAGATGACTTTATTGAACAATAGCCAGATACCAATTCCAGTTTACAGAATCAATGTTTTAAAAGACTGATTAAACAACAACAACCCAGTAACATGTTGAGCTAGCTTGAAACGTTCTGGAAAATCCTTGAGTTTGTCAGTGTATGTGTTTGTACTGCTATGAAATGTAAGAGTTGAGCGGCTTATGAAATTTTTGCAGGCTCCACTTTTGGCAAAATACCCTGCAGGCTTATCATTGACAGCATATTCATACTTTTTTGGCGTTCTATTGATGATAGGCACATCATTCTTTATGTCCAATGGATCAACAGACTGGTATTTGACAAAATCTGAAGTTTTCGCTGTGTGCTATGCGGTAAGATTCTCTTTAGTATCCTCTTCATGTCTGACTTGCAGTGCTTCTTTTTATAAGATTTGAAATATGCTAATTATGGGAGTACGGAAGACCCTTTTATACACTTTCTGTTTAAATGGAACTTCTTATTACGAGCATACTTTTTTGATAACTATAGTGTCCGGGCCAGCTTGCACGCACCTCGACTAATTCTACGGGATACCTGCTACCTCCTACCAACAACAAGTACTAGGTAACTCTGTCCAACCAGGCTTGGACAGATGTGAATAAATTACTACCTAGTGTTTTTTGCCTCAAGTGAGATTTGAACTTGAGACCTCAAGGTTCTTAACCCACTTCGTTGATCTTCCTTTCACATTCACAGTAAAATGGGGCGCGTTGAGGTGTTCTAGCCAGTATCATTGGAAGTCATCGATTTGTCACTTAAAAGCGATGAGTGACGCGAAACGAGGATTTATCGCTTCAGGGGTGAAGCCATGTGCTTCAAATAATGCTGCACAAAGTGACTCCAACAAGGATCGGTCCCTTCTTTGAATCTCAACTTTGAGTCCTTAATTAATATCAGGATTGTTGTATGTTGGATACTTAATTTGATATTTTAATTGCAATTTAGTTTTTAATTTATTAAATTCATAGATGTTTGATATTTTGAAATTTCTCGTAAATTATGCGCTTCACTTCTCACTTTTTGCTTCAAGCCCCATGGACGTTGTTGCTTATTTGCTTATTTTCACTTCTAAAACCACCGGTTCTAGCCGATCACCAGTGCCAAGATTATTTAACATGTACCTAAGCAGTTGACACATCAATGTTCTTCATACTTCCTCCCCCTGTGTTGCTCTTTCATTTCGCAATGGTCAATGCATCATTTGTTAAATATAGTTTTTAATGTTACATAGTGGATTCTCATTCACCTGTCTATAGCATCTCATACCATATGGTTAGTATGTAGACTGACAATGTTTTTAGTTGGGTGAAATGAAAATAGTATCTTCATAATGGTTAGTGTTTTTCAGGGAATTGTTGCATCAGCCCTGAACTATGGACTTATGACATGGTGCAATAAGATTCTTGGCCCTGCTTTAGTTGCTTTATACAATCCGCTTCAACCTGCTGCTTCAGCAATTCTATCTAGCATTTTTCTCGGGAGCCCTATTTATCTGGGAAGGTTGGTGCTCTGATATATTTAATATCCACTTTTATATCTGTCTTATGTTCTCATTTCTTTGTTTTATAGTCGTTTTGGCACAGTGAGGACCAAAATGGTGTGAGGGTGCTGCGAAATTCTCCTGCTGGAAAATTGCCATGTTTCCTTTATTGACTTGCTTTCTTTTGGAGATTTTTTCTTGTGATACTATGCAATATTCCACTTGCTGAACATTTGTGCCGCTCATTTGATCTTTTCCTTATAGTCCATTTCTAGTTGTTCGTCGTTAGCCTCAAGTCTAAGATATACCCCACGATTTGTGATTGCAGCATTTTAGGAGGACTTCTCATTATAGCTGGACTTTATTTAGTAACTTGGGCATCTTACAGAGAGAGGCAGCCAGCCATGGGAACTGTTTCTCACACTCCTCGGATGACGGATCCCCTAATTCCATATCAGATAGGACACATTTTCTCTGTTCCTTCTTCCTCAATATCAAAGACCACTGATTAGATAGTGCTATTGATATCATTTGTATGTCCTTTTCTTTATCTCCTTCATGATAACATGTAGTGCAGTTCCCTGCTTTAAAAATGATAATATGTAGTGCTTTACCAAGTTTTTTCCCTTTAATTTTCCACAAAAAAGAAGTAACATATCTACATATGTTATAAATAGAATTTTATTTATGGTGAAGGTCTATATTTAGAGAGATCTCAGGGTTTATTATTTGGTGGGTAAGTCACTCTTTTCCTATAAATAGATGGTTCTATTCCATTGTAATTCATCACATATCAATAAGAATCCCCCGTCTCTACTTTGCCCTGCAATATTGTTCTTCTACTTTTATTATTTTATAACACGTTATCAGCATGAGACTCTAACCTATTGAGTATAAGCTTTGGGATTGAGCATAATAATTATCAATTGTTCCATGAACTTCTTTCATGATTAAAATTTTGGATTTAAGGTAAGTATTTTTCTTTGTTTTTCTCTTTTAAATTCTTGAAATTTTACAGTTTGATTTTATATACAAGCAAAGACAACAAAGTTCGATTATAACTCTAATGGAGTTAGTAAGAAATTATAACCACCTAAATTGGTAAAATATTTATGCCTTGCCATGATTGTGGGCAAAGTGTTGAAAACACGTCCCATTGAGTTTGCTCCATTCTCATCCCCTTTAGAGGATTTGATAGCGGCATGTCATAAGTCTGAAAGAAGATAAAATTATTATTGCGAATGTATCAATAGATGTGGACGTGACAATAGACAAAATTATAATCGTTATTATTGTAATAATGAGAATAATAAGAATTCTCAAAATAATCCTTCACTCTGTGAAAGTAATATTTGTCATCGATTTGACATGAGATTTTATAAAGCACATATAGATGATTATGGTCCATTCATGATGTGAATGTGACAACATCTAATTTATGAATACATCTTCTTTCTTCAAAGAATATCAACGTGCTAGTGGTAGCGAATATACAACAATCACCTGTAGAAGTAGGTTTGAGATGAAATAAGAAAATAATGTCATTATTATGGCATGAATGGTCATTAGTCACGCACCTATTGTACGCCAAATATTCTGGCAATGTGATTATCAAAGGACAACAGTAATGTAAGAAACATATTTTACATATAATTTTGGCCATGACCATAATTGTATAACTTTCTCCTTGAAAGAGATATATGATCATATGGATGATGAATATGTATTGTGTTGTAGTAAGTCTCAAAGAAACTTATTCAGTTTCCAAAGCATACACGAAAGCAGTTGATTATATTGAGACTATAAATAAACGAAAGATTTGATATCTTCTACTACTACGACTTGTAGCGGGATAAGAGGTATATTAAAGGCTACCCACTTTATTCTCCAGTTTGTACACAAACGAAAGAATGCCACAATAAAATAGATGGTTATTGATATAAAAACCCATATGATAATAAACTGTGAGTTTATTGATAATTGCAGATGTCATGGTGTAAATCTGAACTTAATCAATGTGATAATTTATTCAGTTGATATTTGTGCTAGCCATATCAATTTAAGTATGATATGCAAAAATAATAGAGAATTCACATGGGTAAATATTAAAGAACTAGAAAGTTCTTTATGAATTCTCTTTCACTGTTTGTTCTTACTAATTAATAGATCAACTAAAATTGGGATTGGATCCCATGAATGCTGGAAATATCAAAGGTGAATATGTGCCCATTCACCTGCCAGTATACGACATAAGATACATCTATGAGATGGTTACATGTGCGATTATTATTAACTCGCAACCTGTTGTCTGTGAGGTAAGTTGCTCAAGAATTTAATTTAGAGCATAATTTTCAGATTTTCTATTCAATAAGTTCATCTTGATAAGTTGATTTACATCACAGTTGGTTTAGCAAAATAATTTATCGGGTGCCTCCATTTAATAGCTAAGCTATTTCTTATGAGAACAAAGTTATATATATCAATTTGATATGTGTTATATACGAAAGTATATTGCATTCTACCCGCGCAAATGGTTCAGGATCAGGACCAAATGATTTCATCTTATTATTATTGATGTGCGGTGTATATTTTCATTAACACCATAATGCACAAAGATGAATTCTCAAAGTTGAGTAAACAAGTTAGCTTTTCTAACATGAAGGGGAGATGTGATAAACAATTGAGAAAAATTTACGTCGAACGGATCATCATTCGTATATATAGATCCTTGAATATCATAATATGAACTTGATGTTCATAAAAAGTTAATTTGTTTGCAGCATATTGCAAAGCATGCTATACGCATTTGCTGACCCAAAGAAAGTAACTATATTCTTATTGCAAATGCTCATATTAAGTCTAGAAGGACAAAGTCTATGGTACGTTTAAAGCGTATATACAAATCGGTTTCAAATAGAATTTCTTGATAAAGAAGATGAGCAAATGATCAAAGTGATCATAATAAAGAGGTAAGTTATCTATAAGATCATATAACATAACACTTCATAAAATCTTATGAGAGATTCAGGTACCTGAATATATGAATGAAGAGATCTTTATGTTATGTCTTTATGAAAAAAATATTGGAACCGATATAAAATGTTCGTCGAGGACATCTATGATAGCGGTAAATATAGATTAGGATATTAAGTCTGTCGCCTACAGACACAAAAATATTGGCCAAATAGAAGAGACACAATTCCAATAGAATTGGTTTCATATGAAAGACATATAATTTTGTCTATGTTGTTTAAATACTTGAAAGTATAAATTCAATGGTATGTGCAATTAGTTTTCGATATCTTATATGTCTAGCATGACATGAAAACTTGATATGCATCTAAAGTCTATTATATGGCTTATATGACTTAACTTATATGACAATCCATGAAGGACTTAATCTGCTTAAGCATATATAATCTTGATCTTAAAGTACCACTTCCTCAGTGCAATTTGTGTACAAATGTATCTTGCTATAACTATAAGCATGATAATATGATATCAAGAGTTTTCACCTCTATGTGAAGATATTGAACTGGCGATTCCAACAAGATCATATGAAGACAATACATCTATTAAGAAAGATGATTTCAAGGTTCAACATATTCATTCAAGTTCATATGGTTGATTTATTTATCAAATCTCTTCCAACGATCTCTTGAAGATGGTGCACAAAATTAGAATGTGCAGGCTCAAGGATGTGAATTGATGCTCTTATCAGGGGGAGTTAATGCGTGTTGCACTCTTTTTTTCTTACAAAGTTTTGTCCCATTGAGATTTTCTTGCAATGTTTTTAACGAGGCAACCAAAAGGCGTATTATTAGATATGTGTACTCTTTTTCCTTCTCTAGATTTTTTCCCATTGGGTTTTATCTAGTTAAGGTTTTAACGAGGCACATTATCTGTTGAATAGACATTCAAGGGGGAGTGTTATAAATAGAATTTTATTTATGGTGAATGTCTATATTTAGAGAGATATCAGGGTTTATTACTTGGTGGCTAAGTCACTCTTTCCTTGTAAATAGGGGGTTCTATTCCATTATAATTTATCACATATCAATAAGAATTCTCCGTCTCTCTACTTTGCCCTGCAGTATTGTTCTTCTACTTTTATTATTTTATAACAACATAAATTTATTCTCAGCTTTCGGTCGTATTTCTTTGCCAACAATTTTAGTTTATTTTAACTTTCTACTCAAATCACCAAATTCTACTAAAACAAATTTGAGTTTTCTTTTTTCTACACATTTTTGTCGTGAGTCAATGCAATACACAGGCCATAATATCTTCACTTGATGTTCCGCTGGAACTTTACACACCAAAACATGATAGTTTGTAGTCATTATTTGTGTTCATTCACATATCAATTTGAGTCAGGACTTATCATTGGTCTGTACTTCCTGAAATTAAACAAAACAAATAAGTAAAACATATAGTTGCTGGTTGTGTTAGGCTGTTGCATAGTAAAATAGACTCAAAATATCAATCTAAGGGTTTGTTTGGCATGAAGGAACATGTTTTCTATGGAAAATATTTTTCTGAAAAATAAATGATCTTATAGTATCTTGCTAATAAGCAAAAGATATTATCCCAAGAGGAAACACTATGGTTGACGGGGTGGTTAGGTGCAGGGTCAGGAGTCGGGGGGGGGGGGGGGTTGAGAGGTTGAAGGTTTGTGGTCGAACTGTTGTCGAGGGTCAGGGTCGGACTACGGTCGAGGTTGAGGGAGGAAGGGAGAAGGCTGGAGTTTGATTTTAGAGTTGATATGTAGGTTTGGGTCGATGTGGTTGGGGGTCGGGGAGGGGGTGGCATTTGGGTGATAGGGGGTAGGGGTGGTGGTCAAGGTTGAGGGGTGGTGGATAATGGGGTGGTGTGTGGGGCTAGAGCGGGATGTAGGATATGCCAGAAGGTAGGGGTGGCAGAGGGTTGATCTAGTTTGTGGGGGTGGCAAGGTTGGCCGGGGTAAGGGAATGCGGATGTGGGAGGGTTGAAAGCATGGTTGAATTGCTTTCCCTATTCTTGCTAGGGAAGTCATTTTTCCTCTAAAATAATTTTCAAAAAATAATTTCCTCTATACCAAATACATCCTAAGTCACAGATAATTTGATCCTCTACATCCATAAATATTCAACACTTTTTGCTTACTATTTAACTGAGTATGTAATTATATTTTGATGATTAACAAACCAGAGTAGAGAACTAAGTTTCAAGTACCAGGTTAATGTGCTACTAAGCTGGGATGCAGATGACAAATGAACTAGATTCGTAGCAGACCAAAAGCAAAATGCTAATATGACGCAGAATGTCAGAATATTTGCGTAAGTTGGATTCCTCAAAAAGTCCTACCTGTGCCCTAAAAGGAGTAATTAAATTGGAGGAGTTTGTAATTAAGGGAAAAACTTGCGTAGAAAGAGAAGGTTGAAGAGTCGGAAGCAAATAAGGAAACTAAATCTAAATAATAGAGGTTTTCCTTAACCGAAATATTCTAGGTTTTTGAGCATAGTTAAAGAAGAGTTTTGGCCAACATTGCAAATATAAAAGTATACTTTTTACTGCAATTTAAGACTACTACAATTGAGAGAAATCACATAGAATTACTTTTGATAATAGCAATCACAATAAGAAGATACTTCGGGGGGCTCGAGCTGATCAACCGTAGAACCAGTTCTCGAAGACGAAGCTATTCAAGTTCTTTAGTTGTTAGGTTGAGTCTGGATGTTCTAAAATGTAACCTATTTACTTATAGTATGTGTAATCAATAGGTTAGCGCATAAACTTTGATTTTTTGTTAGCTTCCTGTAGAGTTAGTTTGGGAAGGGGTTGCTAAAATTGAGTTGATTGTAGGGGTCGTGATACTTGAGTTAGTCCCCTTGGCTATAAAGTTGTAACCTAGAACTGCTCTTTGAAGTTTAGTGGAGTTTTGAGAAAACTCTTACTGGGTTAGTTTTGGGTTTTACTCAATTGGGCAAGGAGGTTTTTCACGTAAAAATATTTGTGTTGGTTAAATTTAAATTTTTGCAATTATTTCTATACGTGTCTGTTTGCATAGTTCAAAGAACCGGGTTCTTTGAAATTGTAAAAATCAGGTAAGACACAATTCAACCAACCTTCTTGCGTCTAGGTGTATCATAAAATAACAATTGTATCATAGCTAGTTCTTTCATAAGAGGCTAACACCTTGAAAGGATCTACAATGATTGCACCATCTCATGCTCCAAAAGGACAATCAATTGCCAAGCCGTCATTGTTTAATGAAAAATATTACGGTTGGTGGAAGGAAACGATGCATGATATTTTGGAAGGAGAAGACCTGGAGCTTTGGGATATTATTGAAAAGGGACCAAAGATTCCTACGTTGGTTGATGACAAAGGTATCCCAAGTTGACCAAAGGTAGGAGAAAAATATTCAGAAGATGATGTCAAAGGAAAAAGAATGCTAAGCCAAGAAGATTCTGGTATGTGGTATTGGTTCAGATGAATACAATAGGATATCAACATGCAGAGATGCAAAATCTATATGGGATGCCCTGCAATGTGCTCATGAAGGTACATGTATACGGTCAAAATTAGGAAAGACCGTTTTGAGACTCCCATGGCAGTTCAAGCCCGGCCTTAATGAGATCAAAGCATAGTCCAAGGCCCATCCTCGAGAACTCGCGTCAGCAGGGTACGTCGAAGACTCCATGGTGTACCTCGAGGCAGTATGAAAATCGGCAACCATCATGGAAGGGCAGAAAACCCACGAGGGCACTCGATAAGGAGTAACAGATCTGCAAGAATAGTACAAATCCGTCCTGAGCCGTTATACAGCTGTACTGGTAGAATTTCTTCGTCATTCATTTAACATGTACTGTGTTGGAATTCACCTATCATATATAAAGGAGAATCTTGTCATCTTGAAGAGGATTCGGATAATTATTCAACATATTGAATACAATACAACATTCTCTCTGATGTGGGGTGATTTTAACACTCATTTTAGCCTCTTTTCCTTAACTTTTATGTTATTTTAAGTATACAATGAGGTTTTTTATAGTGGTTATTGTGAGAGTTTCAGGTACCTTATACTATGAGTGGTTTGAATGCAATTTAGGTGGTTGTGGAAAAATGACTGTTGGGCAGATTACTCTATGCGATCGCAGAAGTATGCACGTGATCGCAGAAGTTCATACATTAATTCCACGCGATCGCAGAAGTATGCACGCGATCCAAGAGCTTGAACAAGTAAAACTACACGATCGCAGGTACGTCCACGCGATCACACAAGCTTCAGAAGACACTCTACGCGATCGCATGCAAAGACACGCGATCGCGAAGCTTCGTACCTGGGACAAATTTGGGCAATTTTGGCATTTCACATTTTCTCACCCCAAATCATTTTATACTCATCCAAGCAGACTTTTGGAGGATCTTTGGCTTATTTTCAGTCTTCATAGACTAGAGAGAACAAGTTTGAAGCTAGGGTTTTGCACAAACACACTTGGTTGTGAAAGATTAAATCTTGTGGTTAAGGTTTTCTTACCCATCTATGTTTCTTTCTTCATTTCCTTGCCTTGTACTGTTTATTTAAGTGTGTAGTATTTTATCCAACACATAAATCTTGTGTATGGGAATATTCATAATTAAAGTGTGGATTTTATACCTTGTTGTGCTTATGTATTGAATGATTTTTCTATATTTATGAAGTGAGTTGTTGTTTCTTTAATTATTCTTGTTCTTTAATGTTTCCAAAAGGATTAGCTAACCCTAGGACTCGCCCATTAACTCCGAATTAATTTTGGGAAAAATAGCTTGGGGTAGGAAAAGATTAATTAACAAGAACTTGAGGCGTTAACCCTCATTTGATAGATTCTACCTAGGGATAGGATTGAACTACTTGTAGCCTTGCGGGTGTGTTAATCTTCTAATTGAAATTAGGGATAATCCAATTAGGAAGTCTTGTTGGTTTTCGGAAGAAGCTAATTAAGAATTATTATCCGTGGCTAATTAACATAAACTCGCTCATATTTGTAAAATCGTGAAATACATTGGATCGTGACTTGAGTGTAATTCCCGATGCTTCCATACTTGTAGCCATTGATCATATTATTTGCTTTCTAGGTTAGTTTACATTTTTGCATCTTAGATATAAAAACAATTTTCAACCCAAATGTCTTATTGTTTGGCACTGCGCGACTAGCGATAATTCTCTTACATTCCTAATCGCCTACACATTGTTCTCTGTGGGATTCGACCCCGACTCTTAGTTGGGTAGCGACCGTATCTATTTCGTTTGAGCGGTGGATTTGGACGTCATCACTCTGATCTTTGCTTAAACAATTGTTCACACATTTATTACTTATTCATTCGTTATTAATTTATTGTTCTTCATTTATTGCTCATTATTAACCGCAAAAGGCAATCTTTGAGGCCCTCATTGTCATTGATTCTTCATCAATCGTTCATTGTTATTAGCCCCATCTAAACCTTGAGGTCCTGCTCCAGCCAGCTCGAGTCCTAACCTTGTGACCCTATTGGTTTACATTTCATATTTTCCATACTTGCACTTAACATCTATTGCCTAACAACTGGAGTTTAAATAGATCACTTATTTTTAGAGCCACAAAATCAAATATAATTGTAGTTACCATTTTCAAGGTAAATAGTTTGACGCCCACTGTGGGGCTAAAAATAATAGTGATTGTTTTGATGCTAGTTTTGTGATAACGCACGTTACTCTTTACACATTTTCTTGTCAAATATTCTTTGATTTCAGGCTTAATCATGTCTACTACACAAATGCACCTCTTCACGACAATGAAGGACTTGGAGGAAATAGCGGCATAGGTCCGGGTGTGCCACTTGTAAACCCTGAGGGAGTGCCAAACGTGGAGCCATATGATATCAACTCTCACAACACCCTAAACACGGAAGCTGGCACATACCCCATAAGGAATGGACACATGGGAGCCCAGGTTGGAGGCCAAGAAGAACGAGGAATGGAAGAAGGAGGAGTCAACCTCCAAGTGATATTCGAGATGCTGCAAGCTCTGCAAGTCATCATCGCTCAACTTCAAATTTAGAATAGAACTCCTAACACCCCCGAGCTAGTAAAGATGCAGCACAAACCAGTGCTAGAAAGACCTGATGAAAGTGTCTCGGGGACTGACCCCGTAATCAGAAAAATGCTCGAGGAATTGACTAAAAGAATTGAGTCAAGATAAAAGAAGATAGAGTCTAACGATAAAAATGTGGAGACTTATAACTCGAGGGTCGATCAGATCCCGAGTGAACCTCTGATTTTGAAGGGCATAGATTTAAAGAAGTTCATGCAAAGACCATTACCATCAAGTACGGCTCCAAATCCTATCCCAAATAAATTCAGGATGCCCGATTTCCTTAAGTATAATGAGACCACGGACCCCAATGAGCACATTACCGCTTATACTTGTGCTGTAAAAGGTAATGACTTAAAGGATGATGAGATTGATTCCGTATTGCTGAAGAAATTTGGAGAAACAGTGTCGAAGGGAGCCATGATGTGGTATCACAACCTACCCACGAACTCGATAGACCCGTTTTCCATGTTGGCAGATTCTTTTGTGAAGGCATATACTGGTTCCAACAAGGTTTCTATAAGGAAGTCCGATGTATTCAAGATAAAAAAGGAGAATGAGATGCTAAGGGAATTTGTGTCTCGCTTCCAGATGGAGCGAATCGAGTTACCACCGGTCTTCGATGACTGGGCAGTAAAGGCCTTCACTCAGGGCTTGAACGAACGAAGCTCGATCGCTTTGAAGCAGCTAAAGAAAAATTTGACTGAATATCCCACCATGACCTGGGCGGATGTGTAAACCATGTACCAATTGAAGAGTAGGGTCGAAAATGACCAATTAGGAGCCCGCCCGGGCTCAGTATATCCTAGCAGGCTCTTAACAAAGGAACAAAGATTTGGTGAAAGGGAGCCGAGACCAAACAAGGAAAGGTACTAGCTGTATGCAGAAGATCGTATAAATGCCTCGAGGCGTAATATATCTCGAGGCGATTGAAGGATGGATCGAGGTCAATATTCTCAAGGACTCATGAGTAAATCTGGGTTTGATTGGGACACTAGGCCGATAGAGGCACTCCGACTATCTGAGTAAAACTTCAACATTAATGTCTTAGGCATCGTATCAGCCATAGTGAAAATCAAAGATGGCAGGTGACCAAAACCCGTACTATCAAACCCTTCATAGAGGAACCCTAACTTGATGTGTAAATATCACGACAGTCATGATCATAGGATCGAGGACTGTAGGCAGCTTCGAGAAGAGGTAGTCTGACTGATCAGCGAAGGGAACCTTCGGGAATTCCTCAGAGACTGAGCTAAAAACAATTTTTGGAAAGAGAGGTAAATAGAAAAAAGAACCAGAAGGACCACAACATGTCATCTACATAATCGTTGGAGGGGTCGACGCCCTGTAGAAACCCGTTTTCAAATGGACGAAAATGTCCATCACCAGGGAGAGGTGAACTCGGAGTTACATACTAGAGGATGCTCTCACGTTCAGCGAAAAGGACATCGAGAACTTGTCTCAGCCTCATAATGACGCACCGTTAATTTATTTTCTTTTGAATAAAATTCAAATTAAATGTTTGATCGTGGATCCATGTAGCTCGGCCAACATAATCAGGTCGAGGGTGGTAGAGGAGCTCCGACTGCTCGACTAGATCGTACCAGCCTCTTGAGTCCTCAATGGATTCAACATGGCGAGCGAGATAACAAAAGGGGAAATCATCCTCCGATCATTATATCCGGTACAATCCAAGATACCAAGTTTTAGGTCATCGAAGGTGACATGAGATATAATTCCTTGCATGTAAGGTCGTGGATACACAGTACGAGGGCAGTACCCTCGACCCTCCATCAAAGGACGAAATTTCCAACCAAGGATGGACTAAAAGCAGTATATGGGGAGCAACATGCAACAAGAGAGATGTTTGCGGTGCATGACATGACACCGACATCGATGCCCTCTACATCAAAGAGTCTAAAAGGCAAGTAAAAAATCATATAGCAACCACAATCTACATTCTCAGCTACATCCAAACGAGTGAGTATAGGACCATGCCACGTCCCTGGGAAAAGCAATTGCAATTTATCAAAGCTCGAACACCATCTTTAAGGTACAAACCTCTCCTTTTTTATTTATACATTATACTAACTTTTTGCAGGTGTTCGATTGAGAGGAATCGAAGTGCCCTCCAGCTCGAAGACCTTGGGTTTTAAAGCATACATTGCGCTCTGTTCCCCTTAGATCGAATTTTTTCCCGATCGGGTTTTATTGATGTGGTTTTTTAACGAGGCAACATCCATATGCTACCTAAGGAGAACTCATCAAGTATTCAAGGCTTCTATATGATCTACCTCAAATACTGGGCGACATCACCCCGGGAGGTTGCCTTTTCAAAGAACTCAAACAATGCCTAGGAGGAACACGATAAGAGAATGATGTATTAGGCCAAATGTCGAATGAACCATGTCCATGTAGAATAATTGGGCCTCCGAAGGCAAAAAACATGTACACATACATCAAATAATGGAGGAAACCTTTTTGCTTATCAAAACACTCGAAGAAATTCAATAATTTTATGCAAAACGGCTCAAGGGCCAAAAATCCTCAAATACTCGGGGACTATCATCGACAGTAAACTCGGGGACTATGAGATCTCAACAAGGCATGTAGATACTTATATGACCTCAATGAGGCAATACCGACCTTATAAGACCTCAATAAGGCGTACTCAAATTTATAAGAACATAAAAAGGCATAAACCCAATATGAAGGCCAAGGCTATATATTTGAACTTGTAAGACCCCTAAAAAGGCATATCCTCGATATGGATGCCATAGTCACTGCACCCGGGGATTAAAAACTACAATCGAATAAAAATAATATGGTCATATCAAAAGGCTTTGACCGAAATAACGTGGCTTAGTGACCTGCGACCGCCGGCATATAACTAAAGGGCTCCAATTACTTCGAAGTTCTTCGAATAGAACTAGTTAATCAGGCTACCCTCAACATAAGCAAAGGAGCTTCGATAATATCAGTTCCGAACAATAAAAAGGCTTCGAAAACAATCAGACTTTGATGAAAAGGTTTTAAAAACTTAATCTTTGAGAGAGCCTCCCGAGTTACTCTGCTATCATCACATATTGACTTATAATCGAGGTTCTCATTTGAGCCGTCGAAGATTAGGAGGAAAATAAATCATGCTATGGCGTAATCAAAACTTCAAAAGTCTTTTGCCAAAATGAGGGAAAAACTATAGCCATATTATAGGTGGCACCAACCCAATTTAAAAAGAGCATAAGGGCCAATGCATAAGAGCCTAAGGGCTAGCCTAAAGAGCCTAAGGGCCAATGCATAAGAGCCTAAGGGCTAGCGTAAAGAGCCTAAGGGCCAGCCTAAAGAGCCTAAGGTCCAATATGTTGAAAGCCTAAGGGTCAATGAGCCCAAGTTAAAATTTTACTCGAGGATTGAACATCGAACGGTCAACTATTATCAATCACTCATCGAGCATGAAAGGCTGAGGTATTTATATCATAAGTTAGAACATCAAATTGGTTATCGACAAGCATCAAAATTTATTCCAAAAAGGCAAAGGGAAAAAAAGAAATGACGAAAAGCAAAAATCCATATATATATATGTATATATATATGTATATATATATGTATGTATATATATATATATATATATATATATATATATATTTATATGATAAAGTTTCACGAAGGCATATTTACAAGGCTTACGCCTGGAGCCATTACACAAAAAAGGAACAAATGAAAAACTAATCTACCACCGAGGTTACTTGACCAGACGGAACTCCCTCGGAAGTAGTGCCTTCAACGTCTTGGTCCTCGACCCACAAAACATTGTCAGGCCCCTCCCTCTCGAGGACCTCACCATAATCTTTATCATTCTCCAAGCCGCTGGTCGATTCACTAACTGAATCATCATCGGATGAAAGAAAAGTGGCTGATTCTTCCTCTAGAGCCTTCGTCCTCTCGATCTTGGCAGAGAAATCGATGCCTCTTGCATATACATCCTTGAGAGCCTATATATGAGATCTTAATCGAACGTGTTCCAAGGCTCGGGACAGTTTAAGCTCGGCCTCTTCGGACACCTTCGTGGCTCGAGCATTTGCAGCAGCAACATCTTTTTGGTATGAAGACATGAGCGCAACAACTTCAGGCTTAGCTGCAGATAGCTCAACCACTAGTTCAACATGGAGAGCTTTGTACTTGCGGCTTTCTCCCCATGCCCCTTACAGTATACAATCAACCGAGGTAAGCTTCTCTCAAAGAGTTTCTTTATCGGAAGACATCTCATCCATGTGCTGCTTCAGCCCAAGGATTTTGGTATCTTTGACTCTAAGCTCCTATCGCATTAGATCATCTTTTTGCTTGAGCTAAAAAAGTCAAATTAAGGTATCAAACGCTCAATTGAGTGAAGTACAAAAAGAAGCCCACGAATGTTGTATTACCTACTCATCGAGACTTTGTCCTGCTCTCGAGATATCCTCTCCAAATTAGCTCGAAGGTCACATAGCTCCCACTCCTTTCGGGCATGAAGGGCCTTAAGCTCGTCCGATTCAGAAACGAGTTTCCTAAATTCGTCATCACAACAAGCCAACTCTGATTGTGACTTGGAAAAGGCTTGGTTGGAGAGCTTTATGTTCTGAAAACACAGAAGAAGGGAGTTGGAAAAGCAAGAATCGAAACTCAGAATACATTGATTAAATCAAGATTAAGTGTTGTTGAAGCTTCACTGCATCTTCAAAGATCAATGAGGCATCGATATCGGGTCGTTCATCAACCCCAACACAAATATCCTTCAAACATACTATTTTCTCCAGGGGACGCCCCCACAATAAGAGTTTTCATATCTTGGGCATCCCGAATTTGCCAAGGAGAGAACGGTGGGCCCAGTAGATGCTCATCTACGTTTATCACCTCGACTGGGTCGGCGAGGGCCCTTTCCTTCCTACGAGGGGCTTTATCATTTGTTTCTTGGGGTTCATCGACAAGGTTCCCCTTGGCACCCGATGTGTTTTGATCGTTTTTCGGTCTTGGGACTTCGTTTAAGCCCCCCTTAATAATTCCGTCTGTTCGGGTCGGGACCACATCGACAACCTCAGTTCCAGTAGCCTCCGGCTCAATCACCTTTAGCTCAGTATATTTTTAGGCAGCTACACTTCGTCTCCCCTAAGTATTAGCATGCATTCATCACTCTCTTCGCCATTGGCACAAGGACATCTGGCCACCTCACGAGTTGAGGCCACTGAATTGGCCTCGGGCTTTTGAACTTTAGCCTTTTTTGGTTCTGGGGACCTGGCCGGTGATTTTTTCTTTCTCTTTTCTCCTTAGTAGGATTTGGGGTATCAGCTTCGCTAGGTGGTAGTTCCCTCATCAAAACAGCCTCTCCAAGGTCTGCATAGGCACAAAGGATGAGAGTACTAGGGAGAGATACCTTCTCTAAAGAGCTAAAGTATGAACAGAGATAAAAAATCACTAAGGTTTTCGGCCTCCCAACGGGTCTTATCCAGATCATGCCACACGTGCTTAGCATATGGGCAGATCGAATCAAGTCATAGAACCAACCCGGGAGATCGTTAACAGCACCGGTGTACCACTCGACATCTGTACCATCGAAGAAAGTTAATTCAATATCAAGAAAAGGTATCTGATTAGCGAAATATGTTTATTAAAATTTATATTCCATTTACTAGGGAATAGCAGTCTCTTAACAGGGATCAGGTCTGAGGTCCTAACTTGGACAAAGTGGCTCATACAACCTCGGTCCTTGTCCTTATCGATGCTATGAAAAAAGGCCTTCGGAGATCGACGCTTCATCTTAATCAGGCCACCTAGATAAAGTCTGGGGTTATACAGTCTAATTAGATTGTCGATGGTAAAAGGCATCCCCTCAACCATGTTTGAGAAATACCTAATCACATAAACAATGAGCCAGAATGATGGATAGATTTTTCCAAGTGTCACCTGATATTGGCTGCAAAAATTGAGGATCACTGGATCTATCGATGGAAAGGAGGCTTCTGCCGGGGCCTAAGGTGAAATGATATATGTATACACTGAGGAAACTGTCTCGCGCTTGGTTATGTCTTCTCCTCATGAAGGAATCTCTACTTGCACCGCCTTCCCCCAATGGCGCTTGGCCTTCACCTTCTCATCGGTTATTAAAATGATATATCGAGACATATGTTCGCATTGACCTTGAATAGAGGAGGAGTTTTAAACCTGGAAATCAGAAGACGTATCACAAGGCCCGAGAGTACACTCCTCGATATTGGGAGGAACTACCGGTATATGGTTAGTGGTTTGAGAAGATGATGAAGCTTTTTCCATTTCGAAAGCGAAGGATCTTAGAAAATGGAAAATGTCGTTAGAAAAAAATGGAAGAGTTTAAGGAAATTGAAAGGGGCTAAATAAAATCTTGGAAGCGCTAAGGGAGTAATATCAACAAAGTTATGGGATTTCGTCTATTTATAAAGATCATTTGGGCGTGTTGAGGAAGCTAAAATGCTGACCGTTGGCCGCCTACAATTAATCATTTTGAGAATCATACCAAAGCAACCCTTCAGTCACTTCAACCACTTACATCATAATGTTGGCGTCATAACAAAAGCATCGGGAATCGGATTGTTAGAAATTATTAAGAACAATCTACGGGTTGGGCTTGAGTACTCATTAGCTCGGCTGTTAAAGCCCAAAGGCCACCCGAGTTCAAGCTAGTTCTCACTCGGGGACTCTTCATAAAGCCTCAGAGCTATCTTCATCTCAAGTTCGAGCGAATGCTCTAAGGATTATTTAGCCCACATGCTACCCAATTTCGAGCAGGTTCTCACGCAGGGACTCTTCATAAAGCGCCAGGGCTATCTTCATCTCGAGTTCGAGCGAACGCTCACTCGATTATTTAGCCCATGGGCTACCCAAATTCGAGCAGATTCTCGCTTGGGGACTATTCATAAAGCGTCAGGGCTATCTTCATCTCAAGTTCGAGTGGATGCTCACTGGATTATTTAGTATGCGGGCTACCCAAGTTCGAGCAGGTTTTCACTCAGAGAGTCTTTGTAAAGCCTAAGAGTTATCTTCATTTCAGATGATTGAGCAAATGCCCACCTGGTTTAAAAGGATGCTTTAGTTCGAGAAACTTTCCACTCAAGGACTATTATGAGGCCTAAAAAGGCTAAGTTTTATTTCAAAAAATTGAGACATTGCTCTCAGTCAATTCGGACCTAGAAGTCCCGGCGACCTAAGTTTGTAGCGGATCAATCCAGGCTTAGTCCGAAGGATAACAAAGAGCTTCAAGGAATATCATATTAACCAATCAAAAACCTAAGGGATTACTATGTCTGCGTCTAGTATTCAGACAAATCGATAAAGTCATATGCTTGGATTTTTGACAAACGAAGGCAAAATGGAGTTCAACAAAGTCGAAGGCAAAATGAATAAACTCTTATATTAATAAAAGACGATTACAAAAGCCTACGAGGGGTCTATACACAAAAACAAAGAAGCTAAAAACAACTGCTAAAAGACCTAATCTACTTTCGAGGGTATATCCTTAGGATCGACATCTTCGAGCATCGTCTCCTTGGGGAACTCATTTCGATCTTTAGAGCGACATCTTTTGAGAACCTCCTCTGAAGCAGCGATAGACGAGGAAAAGGCTATAGCCCGTCAAAGAGAAAAAGTTTTTAACTGGCAAAGGAAATTGTGGCCTGGTGAAAAACTTGTCGAGTATGGGTCTCGTCAGAACTACTACTGTGAAACCACTTCTAGAGACATTACACCACAGTGGGATGAAAATGTTAGTAGATAATGCCACCTCATTCCATAGAAAGTAAAAGGAGTGAAGTGCCACACCAGGTTGAAGTTAAGAGAGATGAATAGTGGTTTACAGTCCACAAAACTTCTGATGCAGGGAGAATTTGAGGCCATTCTCTCATTATTTTGGGCCAAAAACAACAATAACAACCCATTATAATCCCACTTAATGGGAAAAATCACTTAAAAAGAGCCATCGCATAACTGACAAAGTTGCTGTCGTATGGCCTTATGGCCACAAGTTTGGACCATAAAAATAGGAGTTTGGAGAAAGACGTAGATACCGGAAAGGGCTAAAGGCTGTTGAAGAAAGACTGAGTGAGGTCTTGGTTCAAGCAATCCCTCAATTATGGAGAGACAGTAGCATAAACGACAGCGCAGTCAATGCTTTTGGGGAAGCGTTATCAACGGTGCAATCAATGCTTTTGGAGAAACTGACTGGTGAGGCAATCAACACTTTATGAGAAATGAACCAGTGGTATATTCAATGCTTCTTGAGAGATGAACCGATGGGATGCTTTAGTGGCTTCAAACTCTTATGTCACGAATGTGACATCATCTCGAGAGGTTCGAGAAAGTTGGGGTCAAGATCGTTTCTTATCGATTCACTCTATGAAATACGGGACTATCTGTATATGGTAAAATTTAGGAAAGACTATTTTAAGGCTCCCACGGCAGTTCAAGCCCGGCCTCGATGAGATTAAAGCACAGTCCAAGGCCCATCCCCAAAGAACTGGCCCCGGTAGGGTACGTCGAAGACTCACCATGGTGTACCTTGAGACAGTATGAAAATCGACGACCATCATGGAAGGGCGGGAAATCCACAATGGCATATGGTGAGGATTGACAAAGTTTGCAAGAATAGTGAAAATCTATACTGAGCCGTTATGCAGCTGTACTAGTAGCGTTTCTTTGTCATTTATTAGAGATGTACTGTATTGGAATTCATCCCTGCTATAAAAAGGGGACCTTTTCCATCTTGAAAAGGATTCAGATTATTATACAACACATTGAATACAACTCAACATTCTCTGCTTTTTGCTTAAACAATTGTTCTACATATTTATTGCTTATGCATTCATTATTCATTGATTTTTCTTTATTTATTTCTCATTATTTACTGCAAAATTCCATCTCTGAGGCCCTCCTTGTAATTTATTCTTCATCAATCATTCATTGCTACTAGACCCATCTAGACCTCGAGATCCTGCTCCAGTCATCTCGAGGCCCGGCCTTGTGACCCTATGGATTTGCATTTCTTATGTTGTTTACTTGCACTTAGTATCTATTGCCATAGATCAAGTATTTTTAAAAACACAAAATCAAATATAATTGTAGTTATCATTTTCAAGGTAAATAGTACGTCTCAAGTGAAACAGTTAAAGATTGATATGCTAACTAGGAAATATGAAATGTTTAAGATGCAAACGAGGTGATGTTTTAACTTCAATATAGCACAAGAGGAGGGAAAGGGGAAGAGGGGGGGGGGGGAGAGTGCTTTGAGTGGTGTCTAATTTTAATCTTAAAATGATTATTGAAGGACCTGGTTCTTCTATGTGTTCCTTAACCTACTATTGCTGAAATAATAAATGCAAAAAGTAAAGAATACAAGTATTTTATGTGAAAAACACCTGGCTCAAAAGGTAAAAAAAAATCACGGCCTACTTCTCAGTAATATTTTCTCAAACTCTTCACTAAATTATTGAACAAAAAACTGCATTTACAAAACACTTTTGTAAACCTAGTATTAACTCTAATCCCGTTGTGGAAAATCGCCTCTAACTATTGCGACAACTTCAAGTTAACTCTAAATTGAATACTCTGAGTACCTATTGCAATTGCATCTTAATTAATCTGAAAGGTAAAATTTGAAAACACCTACAATTGAACTAGGATAAAAGACAGACACTCGGAACTGGTTCTTCTAACTAGTTCATGTAGCTTCAGGTTTGCACATGTGAATCACACACGAACTGCTTGCAAACTGCCTTGCTATTTTTCTTTCACTTCACGTTTAACTTCTGCTTTTGTGCATATCTGTAAATGAGAACATCCTGCAATATATAGAGTTAGTGGATTAATAAATAATTAGAGTTCTAATGCTACTCTTCCTTGGTGAAAGAGTTCTAGTTGATCTCAACTTCTATCTCCCCCTTATCTTGGATAGTGTTCTTTTTCAGTAGGGAGTCCTTCTCCTTATCACTTATGCGACCTTTTCGATAAGGAGATATCAATTATACCAAGTTAAGTTTATCTCCTTCACATGCATCTCGCATACTCGAATCTGCCCTTGTCTATGCACATATGGGATGGACCTGGTTAATGCATGAGCTTCCTTTGTCAATCTTTAAAACAAACCTTCACTTGGACCAACAAGTTTCCCCTTTTTGATGATGATGAGCTCTGTGCTTTTCATGAGCTTAGGCCCTGTTTCGACTTAGCTCATTATCAATACAATGTTAGAAATATTTTTCCTTTTTATCACTTATCATTAAGGGTCGGGTACATTAGGTTGTAAACATCACCGTTCAAAGTGTATAGCACAGCCTTTTTTCCCCTTTCGACATCATCGAAAAGTTGTATAAATATGTAAGATAACTAGATTTTAAAACTTACTCATGGCCGTTTGGGCTACTTCAAATGCAATCATGGATTAATCATCATAGATCAAGCTAAGAATTAATCAAAGAAATATAAACAAACAGTTAGCGCAAAAGACAGTGAACTTCATTGATGATTGATAAGATTCTACCACAAATAAATAGAAGAAATAAAAATATTGGAAACATGAGCAAAAGAAATAAAAAATTCCAAATTGGGTCACTGGTTGAACTACATTAGGCTAGGAGGCTTAAGGCTGGGAAGGACCAGGTACTTGGTTTTTGGCTTGGAGATGTTTCAGCATATCTTGAAGAATGCCATCATTCTTCTTCTTTTCTCTTGCCAGCTCAGTTATGAGAGCATCTCTCTAAGTCTCCACTTTAGCCAACCTTTTCTTCAGCCTCTCAATCACAGCCTCTTTAGCCCTACTTTCTTACACCAAGGTTCACACTTTGCTATTCACTGGTTCATTCTTGGATAAAGAAGATTCTTTAGGAGTGGCATGAACTTCATGGTCACAAGCAAGAAGGGTGTTTGCTCCAAAATGATCCTTACTTGTACCAACCTCCCACTTTTTCATAGGTACCTCGAATGTGCAAGCACAGTCGTGATAATGAAGCCATAAGGAATGTCATGAGTCATGGTTCCATTTATAACCCTATCAAGAATCTCGATTATAAATCCAGGCTAATTAATCTGGCTCCCACTGTCCAAACACTCCATAGGGCCAAGTCCATGAATGTTGCAATGTGCCTCCTTTCCTTCCTTGGAAGAACACATTTGTTGACGAATTCGAACAACACTTTATGGGGGTGGCTTCATCTCACTCTTGTACAAAACCTTGGGCTCAATTTCCTCCTTATTGTCATCGAATGTTCTGGTAATGACAAGGGCAGTAGAAAGATTTTCTAGGCATGACCACTTGAGATTTTTACAGTCATTGTGCCCCTCAGCAGGTACACCCAGGATTTTTCCCAACTCATTCACATCGAAGGAGACTTTCACTCCTTTCACCATACTGGTGATCCTTCTATCTCTCACCTTTCCATTAGCCATGAACTCAACAATTTTATTCCTGGCCAACTTGCCATCCATCTGAAGGACCATGTCCTTCCAGCATTGCAATTATAATTTCTCTAAAGGCAACACCATTCCTTGCTCCTCCAAGTACTTTAGGAGTCTGCCCTTCAAAATTGTCCTTTTACCAAACTTGACCATCTTTTCTTTCTCAATGTCAGGATAATCTTCTTCCTCTTCACTCCATTCCTCTTCGTAAAATATTTCACTTGTTTTGACTTCACAGCAAGATTGTTCTTTTGCCAAGGTGGATGGTTCAGTAGACCTTGACTCTAAAATAGACTTCTTAGTGAAAGTCTTGGCTTTCTTGGGCTTGGGAGTCAGAACCTTCATTTTTTCAGTCTCATCCTCATCTTAAACGACAGGTTCCATCTCATACATGTGAACAACCTCAACAGGCTCAACCATTTTTTTCTCTCACCTAGCACCCGCTTTTCTTCTACTTTATTTTAAAGTCTTCTCTAGTTCTGCCTCATTATGTTTCTTCTCGACTCTTGTAGTTCTTCCTCTTGTGGGAGGAATTCACTAGTGATATAAGGGAAATCCTTTCTTTTCTTGTTTGCCCTAGCATTCCCAGGGGTTTTAGCCTTTGAGCTTCCTTTCTTCTTAGGATTATAACTCTGAGTCACTTTCTTCAGTAATACTGCGAGGGTTTTCTATTCCGATGAAACATGTTCACTTATATTTTTCCCATGTTGAACAAGCCCTTCACCGGCTTCACCAAACCCACTTCCCCCTGTTTTCTTTATACTCTCCTTTGCTTCACTAGATCTCTCTCCCCAAACAACCACTGCACCTGTGTCTTCGGTTAAAGTCACATGAGTAGGTAAAGAATCAACCACTCTTTTCCCTTCCCCTCACCGTACTTCTAGCACCCTTGCTCTATTTTTCTTTTTTTATTTTATTTTATTTTTACCACAAATTTCTCCAGACTCTATAGTTTCAATACCTAATATATACCCTACCAGTATAAATCTATTCTCCAAATTTGCTGCAACTTCAAAATTGTCTCAGGAGTAACTTTTCGACTAGAAGACGCCTGTTTAGATTTGGAAGAACCCGTTTCTTCCCCTTCAGTAGCAGATTTGAAGGATTCATCAGATTTTTGAGATTCTTCCTCCCTACTTGCTTTCAGTTGTTAATTAATTTTCTGAAGCTGCTTTCCACCAGCAACAATCTTGGAAGCCATCATTTTTGCTCTTTTCTTAGAGGTTGGGGTGTTAGAAGGAGTAATAGTGGGTGCGGAAGTTTTTTTCTTGTGGTGGTTATGAAGGGTGTTCAGAAGTGTTAGCCATTTTTTGTGCTTGGGTATGGAAGAGAAGAGAAATAGATTGTGTTTGGAAAATGAAAGAAGATTGAGAGTTTTCGACGGCTTGAGAGAGATGAAGTAAGGAATACACTAAAGCTGATCAATTTAAATAGGAGTAATTGATGAGGTAACGACCTATTTTCAGACTTTTGGAAGTCTAATCAAACTAAAATTTAGTTTTGAAGAGATGTTGGAGTGTATCCCTAAAATCTAGGTACTTCAACTTGGTTGGGCCTCTTTTGAACGGAACTGGTTCACTTGTAACGATAAGTCCAAAAGGGATTTGGAATTAGGTAGGACTCTGCTCATGACCCAAATATTATTATTTCAAATTATGCAGAGTATAGAAAACATACCCAGTAATATTGATGAATCAGGTTCTTTACTGAAAATTCTCTTGTGTAAGTTTAAAATTCTCAAGAAAATAGAGGAAATATCATTGGTGATTAATGAGTCATTTTAGCATATGGCACAAGAGTATACTATTGAAAGTATGAGACTAAGCAAAATTTAATCTAATTACTGACGAAATTTACAGATTTTCTAACCAAATTTGTTTTTCATTTTTTTCTCAATTTTTTTTTCAGATGAGATTTTTGAAGTGGTCCTTTTAGGTGATCTCAGTTATCCCTAATTCTAACATGTTCCTTTTAAACTGATCTCTACTTAGAGATTTTGTGAAGATGTCAGCTATTTTCTTGTCAGTAGCACAAAATTCTACAGTGATCAACCCCTTTTGATAGTTGCGGCTCAAAAAGTGATGCGTAACATCTATCTGCTTGGTTCTCTTATGATGAATGAGGTTCTTGGTCATACTAATTTCACTAGTGTTATCACAAAACATGGGAATACAACCATCATCAATTCCAAAGTCAATTAATTGCTGTTTGATCTATAATAATTGAGCACAACATGAAGCAACAGTAACATACTCAGCTACAGTAGTAGATAAGGTCACAAAATTTTTCTTTTTGGTAGCCTAAAACACAAGACATGAGCCAAGAAAGTGCGCCATACCCGAGGTACACTTTCTATCCACAAGAAAATCAGCACAATCAACATCTACATATTCCACTAGATTGAAATTACTACCTTTTGGATACCAAAGATGAAGATCAGTCGTTTTATATATCTCGAAATTCTCTTGATATCAGTCAAGTGAGACTCCTTTGGGTTTGCCTGAAATCTTGCACAAATTATGTCAGATCTACTAACAGTGAGATACAACAATGTTAATTTGTATGGATCCACCAAATCGTAAATACATTGTCCTCTATAAGATTCTGCTGAGAGAACATGGTAAAGAAGTAAGTAAATGAAGCAGAGGATTTTTACGTGGAACAATCGCACGCAAGGGGATAAAAAACCACGACCTATACCTGTATCCTTTTAACTTCACTAATCTGTAATCTACCTATTACAAGTCACTTTAACATACTTCCTATTTCAAAGGATATACTCAACTAACTTGTGGTACCTTTACCACAAGCCCCTTTGTGACTATCCTAGTTACAAAGGTTTTTTCTAACTTGTGATGCTATCACCACAAGCCACTTTGTAACTATACGATTACAAAGACTTTTCCTTATGACTAAATGTAGTCACAACATAAACTCAATGAGTTTACAAATTTACAAGAGGATTCCTAATTAGTATACTTCTAGATAAGCGAATTAGGAGATATAATTAATTACATTAACAAGGTTACAACTCAACTAGGACACCAACAAATAATCTTTTAGGAACTGGTCTGTAGTGGCATTCAACCTTATTTTTCAAGCTAGTAAGGATGATTTTTTGATTTTTGCAAGAGGCTTGAATAAGAAACAGAAACCTTCTAGTGATATTTTTTGTGTGAAGCTTATTGGGTACATATTGATCTTATCACTTGAAATGATGTGAGTACTCGTTATTAGATAATGAGTGGGCTGATAGTGTAGTGCAGTGCGACAGAAATAGTGCCATCAGTCACTTCATTTCCAGATGTGTCCAAATGACTTTGTACTGCTATGTTGAAACCACAAGAGTATCAGGTCCTTGTTTGGTTCCTAGCTCCTGAAGTTGTAGCAGTTCATCTTTAGGTGGAATCCGTTAAAGCTTGCAGCAATCCAAAGTAGGTCAAGGTACCTATCTGGTTCTTAAGAGTAAGTTTGTTAGATGATAAAAACATAAAGGCAAGAGTATTTAATATCTATCAATTTTCCCCTTTTTAATGGTGACAAATTTAAATAATTATTAGTAAGAATTAGGGAAGTAAAAACCAGTTTCAAAGAGTTTCCCCTGAGATGACACATCCTATATGAGTCTAAGAACCAGTTCCCCAATCAATGTGTTTCCCCCTAAGTCCTATATTAGTCTTTCCCCTTTTTGGAATCATTAAAAAGAATAACAACACAAAGAAGTCCAGCTAAGCTAACTCATGCCACATATGTGCACACAATTATGAGAAAGAATAGAATACATAGAGAAAGTACAGAAAAAATAAAATATGATTCATATTAATAATTTTTAATAGGTATCTTCCTTTGAAAAATGATGAAGCAACAGAGGACTTTTTCACAGGAGTAGTAGTAGTAGTACATCCCAACCATAAAAAAACACAAAAAACATCCACCAACTATCAACAAAGAAACAGGAAAAAGAAACATATCCAGAAAACTGGTCACTGAAGGGGTTCTTAGGGGGCACTAGGAGGAAAAGGCTTGAAAGCTGCAGTAAGTGTCTGGACAACAAGATCTATTTGGGGATTTCCCAACTTTTTCTCATTGAGCCATTTAGCCTTCATGTTCTCAACTTGCGCCTTGAGATCAACATTTTATTTGTTCAAACGGACCACCTCATCATTCGACATGGAAATAGCTCGGGCTTGGTGACCTTCTAGGATGGCATTCCTGGACATCAATCGACGTATTTCTTCAGTTGCACTATTTTGGGCATTGATGAGCTGAGACACAGTTGAAGTACTTCCTACCCTCCCATACTTCTCGTACACTCGGCACCCCAACTGTAGGAACTTGAATAATTTCTCCAAGCAGTTGCACGTGAAAGACAGTGTCTACTCTATCGACCAAAGAACAAACATGGTACGTATCGACTGGAAAGAGACTGGCAAAGAAGCTCTATACATTCTCCTCATACACTTTAGGGGCATCAATTAGAATAAATGCATCCATTTTTGAAACTCCACCATTTCCAGAATCTAGCACATTTCGGACATCTTCGAGATTGTTGGGTCAAAAATACGACCCAACAGAACTTTTTGATTCCTTAGGCGCTCAGAGCCAAGGCAGACCTCACTTCTTTCTTTCTTCCCAGAACTAGGTTCTTCAACTATTTCAGACTTGTGTTTCCTAAGCTTTTCTCCATTGATTTTACCTTTCCCCTTAGACTTGATTAGTACATCCTCATCACTCATTACCTCCTTCATCTTGGACTTAGATGTTGTCCCTGTCTCCTTTGACACAGGCTCAGCTCTTTCAAGGACCGCCTAACAAGGAACCAGATTCCTCAAGAGTTCCTTCTTCCACCTCAACTACAATGATAACTTCATCACTTACAGGTACACCATCCTGTACCAACTTTCTTCTTCTCTTCTTACTACTTTTCTTGTTCTTTTAGAGTGCAAAATCATAGGACACTTTGACTTGAAGCCAGGTAGTGGGCCACTTGATTTCAGACTCAGGGGTGGATACAACCCTTTGCTTACTTATGAATGCATCAAGGGCCACGATGTCCAGGTCTTATTCATTACTAGATCGCATTTTTGGTGATTGAATTTCCAGGGGCACAACATCAAATGCAGGAACAACACTGTCTTAGGAATGAGAGTCCAACCTGGTTCCTCCCGAGAGGGATCAGATTCTTCATGTGATGCCCCAATAGTGTATACTACTGCATCCCCTTCAACTGCCATAATGTCCCCTTCTACCCACACGCTTTCTGACTCATGTTTCTGGGAGATAACTTCATGAAATACCCCAGTAGAGGATACCACAAACATAGTCTTTTATTCTTCTACCAGTGCTTCCACAACCATAGAATCGACAACAACAATGGCGGAACCTTTTGTGAACTCACTATTTTGACCTTGTTCTCCATTTAGGGTTTGATTGGTTGGAACAACAGATGACGGGGAAAGCAAAACATCAGTTTCAAGGGTTTCTGAGTTGGAAAGAGATTTGGAGACTGGGAAAGGTGTGGCTGCAGTAGTAGGGGTAATAAAGGGTGATGATGGCTCAGTAAAAGCGAGAGGTTCCATAGATGAGTCAGAGGTAGTAACAACTAAAGCAGAGAAATCAGTAGTTTTCTCAGCCATTAGAAGAAGAGGAGAGAGTAAGGCTTATGGTCAAGAAGAACAGAAGAGATTTTTTTTAAAAGGACAGGATAATTATGAAGGGAAAAGAATAGGCACCGGTTATGAAACGACGATTGGGTTTGGAGAATTGCAATGTTTCATGGGGAGATGGAACATTTGAATTGAAAGGATGTGACAGCAGGATCTGAAAAGTTGATGATACGACAACCTTATTTTGAACCCTTTTAAAGACGTGTATTAAAAGGGATGCAGAGAACTACTAACCTTTAGTACAATAACCTGTTTCTCGAAAAAAGCATTTTCTTCATCTCGTCATTTTTTTTGAAAGGAATTAATCCTCTTTTATCCGTCATGCACTGCATCTATTGCTTCTACGCTCATCATGCGTGGTTACCTACAACTGCATTGAAGTTAGTTAGACGAAGCTAGAAAACACTTTGAACCAATTATTTCTTAATAATACGAGCCAACCAAAAAGGAATCATGTTCTTAATTTTGCCTCAATAGTCCCAAATTTACTTTGTTTCTTTCAAACTGTTCTCAACTTAGTGCCTTGGTGAAAACTTTTGCAATTTGATCTTATGTGGTGCAAAAATTCATGCATATCAACCCTTTCTCCACATTATCTCTTAGAAAATGATGCCTCACATCAATATGTTTGGTACTTTTATGTTGAACTAGATTCTTTGCCATGTTTCGTGCATTGGTCTTGTCACAAAGGAGGGGCACAGTCTCAATGGGAACTCCAAAATCCTCCAGTTGCTGCTTGATCCATATTATCTGAGCACAGTAGAATGCTACAGCTACATATTCAGCTTCAGCTATTGAAAGAGCCATTGACCCCAAGAGATAAGACATGATCTCAAGAAATGAGCCATCCTAGAAGTGCTCTTTCTGTCCCCAAGATAACCTGCATAGTCTGCATCAGCATACCCAATTAGATTAAAATTTTCACTTGATGGATAGTACAAACCCATGTCCTGTGTTCCCTTGAGATATCTTAGTATCCTTTTGGCAGCCTTCAAGTGAGATTCCTTAGGATTTGATTGAAACCTTGCACACTGCCCCGCACTTAAGACAATATCATGTCGACTGCAGTGAGATAGAGGAGGGACCCAATATTTCCTCTATACATTATTTGATTCACAGAAGATCTGGTTTCATCCATGTCGAGTTGAGTCGCAGTTGCAATGGGAGTGTCTATCACCTTTGATGCTTCCATGTCAAACCTCTTCAAAAGTTCCTTGATGTATTTTTGCTGACAAATAGAAGTACCATTTGGGGACTGTTTTACTTGAAGACCCAGGAAGAATTTTAGTTCCCCCATCATGCTCATTTCAAATTCACTTCCCATAAGTTTGGAAAATTCTTCAGAAATTGAGTCAGTTGTTGCTGCAAAATGATATCATCAACATAAACTTGAATACTGAGCAAGTTCCTTCCTCATTTCTTTAAGACGAGAGTATTGTCAATTTTCCCTCTTTTAAAACCATTTTCTAAGAGGAATTTTTACAATCTTTCATACCAAGCTCGAGGAGCTTGCTTTAGCCCGTATAGAGCTTTGTCCAATTTGAACACATATTCAGGGTGCTCATGACATTCAAACCCAGGGGTTGCTTTACATAGACTTCTTCCTTAAGCACTCCATTCAAAAATGCACTTTTGACATCCATTTGCAACAAGGTGAATTCCATATGGGATGCAAAGGTGATTATAATTATGATGGATCGAGCCACTAGAGCAAATGTTTCATCATAGTGAATCCCTTCCTCCTGATTGTAGCCTTGGGCCACTAGCTTGGCCTTATTCCTTGTGGTAATTCCATGTTTATCGAGCTTGTTTCTGAATACCCACCTAGTTCCTGTAATGGTTTTGTCTAGGGGTCTGGGTACCAGGTGCCACACACTATTTCTCTCAAACTGATGCAGCTCGTTTTGCATGGATGTAATCCAATCTGCATCTTTCAAGGCTTCATTGATGTTTTTGGGTTCTGCATGGAAGAGAAAGGCTGAGAAGACAAGTGAATTTCCAGCTCTTGACCTGGTTTGAACTCCGGAATCTAGAGGAGTGACTATGTTGTTTATAGGGTGAGTTCTTTGATGTCTCTAGTTGGATGTCTGGGGTTCATTCTAAGAGGAAGAAGGTATGTT
Organism: Nicotiana benthamiana; assembly: GCA_034376525.1. NCBI lineage: Eukaryota > Viridiplantae > Streptophyta > Magnoliopsida > Solanales > Solanaceae > Nicotiana > Nicotiana benthamiana. Next base: position 123,587,290 of record CM067339.1, read on the forward strand.
TGGCTGATTCTCCTCTATCGTTCCCTCAGATGCTAGTGGAGTTCCCCAAACTAAAATAATCTTTCTTCAGCTTCAGTGGTTGTAATTGAAGTGCTTGGTTCTGTTGATGATGAGGCAGTATTGTCTTCATTTGGCTCTTTCACTTGACTCATCATATTTGCTTTTCCGTTTGTAATGTTAATGACTTCACCAGGAAAAAGTAAGGGTTCTCCATCTTGATCTTCCTCAGCACTCTTCTCAAATGATAGATAAGATTCATCAAAAATAACTTGGACGCTTTCTTCAACACATTGAGTCCGCTTGTTATATATCTTGTAAGCCTTGCTTTCAGAAGAGTAACCAAGAAATATCCCTTCATTGATTTTGGCTTCGAATTTACCAAGATGATCCTTTCCATTGTTGAGAACATAGAATTTGCATCTAATTGTTCTTAGGTGAGTCAGCGTGGATTTTCTTCCATTCAGCAATTCATACGGAGTCTTGTTCAGAAGTGATTTGATGATGCACCTATTTACTAAGTAGCCGCCAGTGTTGACAACTTCAGCCCAGAAGTTCTTTGCAAGTCCACTGTCAATCAACATTGTTCTTGCCATTTCTTCCAGGGTTCTATTCTTTCTTTCTACTACTCCATTTTGCTGGGGAGTTTTGGAAGCTGAGAAGTTGTGAGGGATGCCATTTTCATTGCAGAATTCATTGAATTTGGCATTGTCAAATTTTTTCTGATGATTTGATCAAATGAATACAACTCTAGACTCCGTTTCACCTAAATTTTCTTTACAAAGGCCACAAATACTTGAACAGTTTCATCTTTTGTTCTCAGAAATAGAGTCCATGTGAATCTGGAATAGTCATCTACGATTACAAAAATGTATCTCTTTCCTCCTCTGGTTTGCACCCTAATAGGTCCACACAGATTCATATGCAAGATTTCAAGCGACTTTGAGGTGCTCACATTTTTTTTCTGACTTAAAGGAGGAATTCACATATTTTCTTCTAGCACAGACATCACAAACTTTTTGAGTTTTGAATTGTGACATAGGCAGACCATGGACCAGATCCTTTTGAATTAGTTTGTTCAGAAGGAAAAATCTTGCATGGCCCTGTCTTCTGTGCCATAGTTCAGTATCATCAACAATTGCCTTCAGATAACTCAGATCACCACTATGTAAAGAGTCGAGATCAGCAACATAGATGTTCTTGTATCTTTTGGCCATCGGAACTATTTTCCGATCACAAGGTGAGTAACTGTACATATTTTGGACAATAACACCTTGTTTCATTATCACAAGTTTGAGAGACACTTAGGAGATTGTACTTAAGTCCATTGGCATAGTATATATTTTCAATAGATGAGTGAGTGACTTCCTAAATTTTCCAACTCCAAGAATGTACCCCTTTTTGCCGTTATCAAAGGATACACTCCCTCCTTGGAGGGATTTTAGTGAAGCAAAGTCTGTGGTGTTCCCAGTCATTACTGTTCCCTACACAAGAGATTATGAGTAAGATTAGAAACCCAAATAAGTTTGGGTCCCTTGTAGTAAGCAAGAGTATGAATAAGAGTTCTCTTAGTCCAAGCAGGTAATGTGCATTTTCTATAAGTGGAACCTGGTCCCTCTTTTATGGTCACAGTTTCAGCAGCCATTTTGTCTTTCTGTACTGATTGACTCTTGGCCTGGATACCTTCCTTGAAGTGCATAGTGTTCCCATATTGGGTACGAGGCCAGTTATCAGATGTAGTGGCACACTTACTGTGAGGGTTGAGAGAAGTTTTCTCCATTGGGAACCCTGCTCTCCGCCTTTTTCCACTATCATTTGTTAGCAAGATAGTGGTATCTTCTGAGGACTAGGTCCACTTTAGAGACCTTTTAAGATCATTCATTACTTTTTTCTAGATTGTCTTGAAGGAGCTGGTTTTTCTTAATTTCAGCACACATCCTACATCTCAAAGGTTTCACCTCATCTTCAAGCCTGAAGTGTTCCTCACTAATTATCTCATTTCCTCTTTCAGAGCTTTCAGGCTTTGACTTAGTCAATGGCTTTACTATTAGATCCCTTTGGTCTACAGTTTCTACCAACTGATCATTCTTTTATTTTCTAAGAATTTCAATGGTTTTCTTTTGATCAGTAACTGCAGCCACTAAGTCTTCTCTAGTATGTTCAGATTCTTTTAGTTCTAAGAACAAGGAAATCCTATCCTCTTCAAGACTACAAAAGGCACTAATTAAAACATAAGCTAAACACATGAGTTTTTTTAGAGAATAGGATTTCAAATTTTTCTGAACATCCATGAAGTTTACCTCTTCGTTGCCATTGTCTTCATCATTATCTAATTGAACCATCAAAGCAAGCATTGAGTCATATCCAATCTCCTCGCCTTCAACTACCATCATGGAACTATCACACGTATTAGGTTTAACTTTGTTTTACTTATGTAGTTCCCTTATAAGCTGTTTGCAAAGCCTCCCGTATTTACTTGGCAATATCGCAAGTATAGATTCTGTCGTACTCTTTAGGTCCCAAACCATATACTAGAATTTTCTTGGCACGAAAGTTCTTCTCCACCGCTTTCTTATCTGCTTCAGTATATTCTTTGCTATTTTTTTAATTGAAAATGGAAATTCATCTAGTAGCTTGACTGGAACAAACAGATCATCACAAATGACAACCCATAGCTCCCAATCCTCAGCCATGATGAAATCGTGCATTCTAGATTTCCACCACTAATAACATTTTCCATCATACTTGGGTGGGTGGTATATGGATTGACCTTCTTCAAAATTTAGTGGAGCCTCCATGAGGATCCTTCCTAGGCATTAGCCTGATAGGAGAAACCCTCTCTGGTATCAATTGTTAGTTTGTGTGGATCCATCATATCGTAGAGTAACTGGTCCTCTATAAGATTCTGCTGAGAGAACTTAGTAAAGTAGTAAGTAAATGAAGTAAAGGATTTTTATGTGGTAAAATCCCACACAACGGGAAAAACAATCACGACCTACACCTAAGGCTTTTCACTTCACTAACTTGTAATCTTACCTATTACAAGCCACTTTACAATACTTCCTATTGCAAATGATACCTTTTCCACAAGCCACTTTGTGACTATCCTAGATACAAAGGAGTTTTCTAACTTTTGATGCTATCAGCATAAGCCACTTTATAACTCTATGATTACAAAGACTTTTTCTTATGACTAAATCTAGTCACAACATAAGCTCAATGAGTTTACAAATTTATATGAGGATTCCTAATTAGTATGCTTCTAGATAAGAGATTTAGGAGATATAGTAAGTATAATAACAAGTCACAACTCAACTAGGACAACAACCAATCAATCTTTTATGAACTGGTCCATAGTGGCGTTCAAACTTGTTCTTCAAGCTCGTGAGAATGATTTTTCTATTTTTGCAAGAGGCTTGAATGAGAAACGGAAACCTTCTAGTGATGTTTTTTATATGAAGCTCATTGGTTACATCTTGATCACATCACTTGAAATGATGTGAGTACTTTGTTTGGTTAGAGAATGAGTGGGCTGACAGTGTAGTGCAGTGCGGCAGAAACAATGCCTTCAGTCACTTCATTTCCAGCCTTGTCCAAATGATAGTGTACTGCTATGTAGAAATCACAAGAGCATCAGGTCCTTGTTTTGTTCCTAGCTCCTGAAGTTGTAGCAGCTCATCTTTAACTGGAATCCATTAAAGTTTGCAGCAATCCAAAGCAGGTCAAGTTCTTTATCTTGTTCTTAATAGTAAGTTTGTTAGATCATCAAAACATAAGGAAAGCGTATTTAAGATCTATCAAACAATGAGCCAATCATTCCCTATACAACTTCTCGTCAATAGATGAACCAACTTTATCTATCCAACTTTGTAGCTGTTGAAATAGGAGTGTCAATTTCTTTGGAATCTTCTATTTTAAACCTCTTAAGAAAATCTTTTACATAATTCCGCTGAATAATCATAGTTCCATTTGGATTTTGATTAATTTATAGGCCTAAAATGAAATTAAGCTCACCCATCATGTTCATTTCAAATTCACTCTCCATTAGTTTAGCAAACTCTTTATTTAGCTTATCACTAGTTGCTCCAAAGATTATATCATCTACATATATCTAAACAACCAAGAGATCTTTACCTTTTTCTTTTAAGAAAAGTATTGTCAATTTTACCTCTCTTGTAGTCATGTTATATCAAAAACTTTGATAATATTTCATACCATGCTCTTGGAGCCTACGTGAGCGCATAAAGTGCCTTGTCAAGTTTGTACACATGATCAGGACATTCCTTGCTTTCAAACCCCCGGAGGTTGCTTGACAAATACTTCTTCCTTTATATAGACATTTAGAAAAGCACTCTCGACATTGATCTGGTGAAGGGTGAATTCTGTGTAAGCAACAACAACTATAAGGAGTTTTAATTCTTCAACCTTGCAACTGGAGCAAAGGTCTCATCATAGTTTATGCCCTCCTCTTGGCTATAGCCTTGATTTACCAATCTTGCCTTGTTCCTTGTAACTATTCCTTCTTCATCAAGTTTTTTTCTGAAGACCTATTTTGTGCCAATTACTGATCTGTACTTCGGTCTTGGTACCAGATGCCAAACTTAACTCCTTTCAAATTGGTTTAGTTTATCTTGCATTGCATTTACCCAGTCTGCATCGTGCAAAGCCTCAGCAACATTTTTAGCTTCAATAAGAGATATGAAAGCATCAAAATTACAAATATTATTTAATGAATATTTGGTTTTGATTTCTAGAGGTTGGATTAGTGATTATGTTCTCAATGGGATGAGAACTTTGACACTTGTAAGATTTCACAACCATTTGGTTTCTTCTTGATGTTCCTTCAATATTTTGTTGTTGTGGAACATGTTCATGGACATGTTCCCTTAAGGTTTGAGAATTAGTTCCTTTTTGTTCAGTTCCCCCTGTCAGGGTGCCCTGGGTAGAAGAACATATTCCATAACCCGTTCTTTCCTCTGGTGCAGCTTCAGTCTGGTTTATGGTTTCATTTGAGTCTCTTGCCACGCTAATTCCTTGTTCATCATGCTCATGTCTCTCAGAAAGAATGTTAGTTTCATCAAAAAGCACATGAACACTTTCTTCTGCACATATAGTTCTTTTTTTTGTAGACCTTATAAGCTTTACTATGTGAAGAATGTCCCAAGAATAATCCCTCATCACTTCTGCGAACAAACATACATAGGAAGTCTTACCATTATCGTGCACAAAGAACTTGCATCCAAATGCTGTAAGATGAGATATGTTTGGTTTTCTCCCTTTAAGTAACTCATAGAGAGTCTTTTCTACAAGAGGTCTAGTCATGTACCTATTTTTGATGTAGCATGTAGTATTTTCAACTTCTGCCTAGAAGCTTTGGGGCAGTTTACTAGAAAGAAACATAGTCCTAGCCATATCTTCAAGTGTCCTATTCTTTCTTTCAACTACTCCATTTTATTGTGGAGTCCAAGGAGTAGAAAAATTATGATCTATCCTATGCTCATCACAAAATTTAGCAAACTTAGAATTCTTAAAATTCAGTGCCATGATCAGACTAATTGATGCAAGTTGATTTCCTAGACGTTTATGATTTTTTCTAACAAAAGAAGTGAACATGTCAAATGCTTCATCTTTAGATGTTAAAGCCAATGTCCAATTAAATATATAGTAATAATCAATAAGCACAATCACATATCTTTTACCACCGTTGCTTAATGTTCTTATCAAACCACAGAGATCCATATGGACCAGTTCCATCGTCTTGGTGGTGCTTGCCACTTTCTTGATTTAAAAGAGGATCTTCCCTATTTCCCCATTACACGAGCCTCACAAACTTTGTCTTCCTTGAACTTGATGTTAGGAAACCCTATCACCAGATCCCTGGAGACTAATTTGTTGATTTGGATTAGACTTGCATGTCCAAGTCTCTTGTGCCAAAGGAGGTGATCATTGTCCAACAGACTTAAGCAAGTGAATTTAATTTTTTGGAAATGTGGACAAATCTACAATATAAATATTGTTTACTCTTTTTCCCTTCAAAACAATCTTTTTAGTGATTAGATTTATTATAAAACATTTGGTAGAGGTGAATGCTACAAGTTACCTTTATCACACAGTTTTGATACACTGATTATACTGTATTTCAAGCCTTCCAACAAGTAGACATTCTCAATAGAGTGAGAATCAGTCTTACCTAGCTTTCCAACCCCAATTATCTCACCTTTTTCCCATTTCCAAAGGAGACATTTCCTCCTTTGAGGTCCGTAAGTGAAAGGAACTGGTTTTTGCTTCCTATCATATGCTTTGAGAATGCACTATCCATGTACCATATTTGGCTGCTCCACTTCACTTGGATCTCAGATTCCTCGTCAAATTTTCCAATGGTCATAAGTGCTTATTCATCTACATCTTCATCATCTGAGCTTTCATCTGACCTTTCTCCCCAAATAGCAAACATAGCCTTTATTGATCCTTTGTTCTTCTTGGGTTAAACCTGTTCCTTCTTCCTGTTTCTTCATTCAACTCTTTCCTTCTTCCATTCAATTTACCCTTGAGGGCAATTTTTGATGTGGTGATCAGTCTTTCCACTCTTGTACCAACCCTCATTAGTTTGCGTTTCAGGAACCAATTGTTTGCTTTAGCCTACACTTCTTGAAGGACCCTTTCCTCTCATTAGGTACTTCTTGAAGTCCTTTGTGATCATTTCCATTTCATCATCTTCGAGTTCAGAACCTTCAGTGACTCTGAGTTCCAGACTCCTTTCCTTCTTGGGTACATTCCTCTTCATGGTTTGCCTTCTATGTTAGTAAGATTTAAGATTAACTCATCCAACTTAAGAGTGGAGATAATCTTTGATTCCTTAACGACAGTGATTTTGCTCTCCCAAGTGACTGGCAGAACCCTTATCAAAATCTTCTCAACTTTGTCTTTTTCAAAATTAATTCTTCCAAAAAACTTAAGTTCATTTGTCAGTGTGGTGAACCTTGTATACATCTCTGGGAGGGTTTCCCCTTCCTTCGGGTGAAAGTCTCATATTGAGAATGTGATAGTGTTCCTATAGACCTCTTCACTTGAGATGTTCCTTCATGAGACACTTGCAAAGTGTCCCTAATTTTGTTAGCTATGGTACAAATTTGAATTTTGCTGTACTCATCTGGACCAAGTCCACACACAAGCCATTTCTTGGTTTTTGCATTCTTCTCCCATTTCCTCAAGTCCTCATTATTGCAGCCAACTCTTATTTTTGGCACATCCACTCTATCAGCATTTTTCTTTATATTAGCCAGGGGACCATCGGTGATAATAGAAAAACCTGATTCTTTTATGTGTTCCTTAAGCTACTATTGCTTAAATATTAATACGAAAAGTAAAATCAAGTATTTTACGTGGAAAACACCTAGCTCAAAAGGTGAAAAACCACGACCTACTTCTCAGTAGGATTTTTCCAAACTCTCCACTAAATCACTGAGCCAAAACATCATTTACAAAACACATTTGTAGACCTTGGATTAACTCTAATCCTGTTGTGAAAAACCACCTCTAACTGTTGTGACAACTTCAAGTTAACTCTAACTTGAGTACTCTGAGTACCTATTACAATTTCCTCTAGATAAAGCTGAAAGGTACAGTATGAAAACACCTATAACAGTTGAACTAGGATAAAAGACAGACACTTGGAACTGGTTCTTCCTTCTGGTTCATGTAGCTTCATGTTTGTACACTTGAATCACACACGAACTTCTTCCAAAATGACTTGATATTTTGCTCTCAGTTCACATCTAACTTATGCTTTTGTGCATACATGTAAAATGAGAAAATCCTGCAATATATAGAGTTAGCAGATTAAGAAATAACTATAGTTCTAATGCTACTCTTCCTTGGTAGAAGAGTTCTAGTTGATCTCAACTTTTAGCTCCTCCCTTATCTTAGACAGTGTTCTCTTTGATTAAAGAGTCCTTCTTCTTATCACTTATGCAAACTTTTCGATCAAGAGATATCAATTATACCAAGTTAAGTTTATCTTCTTCACGTGCATCCCACATTCTCGAATTTGCCCGTGTCTATGCACACAAGGGATGGACCTGGTTCATGACTGAGCTCCTTTTGTCATATTGAAATAAACCTTCACTTGGGCCAACAAGGGGGGAAACCATCTTCGATATGCATACAAGGATCACATCAATTATGAATAAATTGATGTCTCTTGGAAAGGTTATCCCTCAAAATAATATTACGAGGAAAATACTACACATACTGCCTCTTTATGTTATAGCAAGTTCAATGCAATTACTGAAGCAAGAAATTTGAACACAATGACTCTTCAACCACACCCAAAAAGAGGTCTTCTAGAAAAATGAAGTCAATAGCCTAAGAGTCTAAAGGGAAAGGGACTGGTTCCAAATGTATAAAGAGGATTCAAGTGAAAATTTCCATTGTGGGCAGAGAGGAATGGTTTGTAGGGCTAATCATATTAAAGGGTCGGGTAATTGACCCGTCTGTTGTGAACTTTCTTGGGATGAAAGAGTTGAAGGAGAAGCTTGAGAATCAGGGGAGAACACATCTGTTTTAGTGTCCACTCTCAATCATGTATTGTAAGGCAATGCTTCACTTTTACAATATCTTCAACCTGTCTGAGGATGGCACAGTCTAGACAGAAGAGTTACTCGAATTATAAAGTGTGTTATTTATCATTTGTGGTAGGCAAGAAATTTCTCTTGAATTTCTCATTGATGAAGGGTATCATGAGGTTCATAAAGAAAGGCAAGCTGAGTCCGAGGTTTATTAGCCTATTTTAGGTGTTGAAGTGAGTTGGCAGGTTGCTTACGAGTTTTCCTTGCCTCCAAGTCTATCGGGAGTCCATCTAGTTTTGCACGTGTCTATGCTCTGAAAGTATAATGATGACAGGTCACATGTGTTCGATTACAACACAGTTCAACTAGATGAGAGCTTGGGTTATGAGGAGGAGCCAATTGCCATTGTTGCCAGGCAGTTCTGCCAGTTAATGTCAAAGAAGATTGCAGTGGTTAAGGTCCAGTGGAGGGGTTAACCGGTCGAGGAGGTAACTTGGGAGACTGAAGAGGATATGCAGAATAGATATCCACGCTTATTCAGCACTCTATGTATGATTCTAGAACCTTTCAAGGACGAACATTTGTTTAAGAGGTGCTGAATATAACAACCTGATTGATCGTTTTTCTTTCTAGATCCTCATTACCCCACTCAAAACTTCTTATATGTGCTTTTTATTTTTTGTGACTTGCGGGGATGGTTGATTTCGTATTGGAAGGGTTCGGGTCAAAATCCGATGGTTTGTTTGGTTTTAATAGATTTTGGGTTGAAATCGAAATGCTTAGATCCTTAATAGTGTCCCAATTTGACATGAGTTAATATTTTTAGTCGACCTCAGGACTGGAATTTGATAGTTCCAACATATTCATAGGATGATATTGGACTTGGACGTGTATTGAGATCGAGTATTGGGTGATCCGAGAGCGTTTCAACGCTTAATGTTGAGAGCTGGTTCCTTGAAGGTTTTAGAGTTTGTTAAATTTGGTTTGAGATAGACTTTCGTGTTTTCAATATCCGTTTGTGATTTCTATTACAGGAATAGATTCGTGTGGTGATTTATGACTTGTACGCAAAATTTTGCATCGTATTGAGTTGTCTAAGTATTATTTGTTGCATTAAGAGCTAGTTGAAGAATTTTGAAGTTAATGAGTTGATTAATTTGATTTTGGGATATGATTCTTAGTTTTAATTTTGTTTTATGTGTTCTGAGGCTTTGAGCAGCTCCATTTTATATTAATGGATTTATTGGTGCATTTGGACGGGGTCTCGGGTGGCTTGGGTATGTTTTGGACCACCCGGAGCAAAGTGCAAAATTCAAAAATTGTTGTTATGGTTTCCCTTTTCAAGAACATGGATAATGCCTCACGTTCGTGATGAAGGAATTAGGGACTGAGTATTTTTATACTTTGCATTTGTGAAATTTGGGTCGCATTTGCGAAGTCTTGTGACCAATGGCCTCCACTTTCGCGAAGGTTATATCGCGTTCGTGCAGAAGGGGGGTCAGGTGGCTTTTACCCTTTGCGTTTGTGGAGGGGGACCATGTTCGCGAAGCACTGGTTGGGCAAGCCTTCACGACCGCGAGTTCCCATCATGTTTGCGAGGCGTATTTTCAAGGCCTTAACAACGTAGCCTTCACGATCGCAAGGGCATTGTCGCAAAAAATTGATTTCTGGGCATTGAATTAAATTAAAATGGGACTTGGGCATTTTCTCTCATTTTTATTTTGCTTGGTCGATTTTGGAGCTCTTGGAGGGTTTTTTTCACCTAGCATCTTGAGTTAAGTAATTTCTACGTAATGTGAGTTTAAAACATAGATTATGAGTAGATTTTAACATGTAAATTGTAGAAATTATATGATTATATTGAAAAACTTAGGGTTTGGTAAAAATGGATTAGACTGCGAAAGTTATTATGAAATTGAAAAAAGTTTATATATTTGAGTTCGTAAGGTCATGGTAACATTTATTTACGACATTTTTCAGAATCTGGGCACATTGGCTCTTGAGTGACTTTTAAGAATTTTCTAAATTGGATTGGGTATGTAACGACCCGATCGGTCGTTTTGAGCTCTAGCACGTCGTTCAGCAGCCTGAGGCCATGAGCATCTTCATTTTAGGGGTTATGGATTGTACGCATAGTCGGAATTGAAATTTAGAAAGATTGGAGTTAAATTTTAATAAAAATTCTCATTCCAGAAGCTTAAAGTTGAAAGAATGAACTAGGATTGCATTTTGAGTAAAAGACCTCGGAATCGCGATTTGAAGATTCCAACAGATTTGTATTATGATTTCAGACTTGGGCGTATGCCCGAATCGGGTTTTATGACCTGGGAGCATCTTGGCGCCTATTGTAAAAGTTAGCATTTTGGAAGAAATTCCTTAAGTTTGGCTTGAAGTGCATTCAGCATTATCGATGATGATTTGGGATTCCGAGACAGGGAGTAGCTTCGTATGGTGATTCTGGAATTGGGAGCGCGATCACAAATTAATTCAGAGGTCCGTAGGTCATTTTAAAGCCATTTGGCTAAATATTGAGATTTGAAGGTTTTGAGAAGTTTGACCGGGAGTGGACTTTTTGATATCGGGGTCGAAATCCGATTCCAGAAGTTTGAATAGCTTCGTAATGTCAGTTATGACTTGTGTGCAAAATTTAAAGTCAATCGGACGTAATTTGATAGGTTTAAACATTGAAAGTAGAAGCGAAAAAGGCGGCCTACAAATGAGACTGCAGATGCAGTTTGGGGACCGCACGTGCGAAACTGCAGAAGCGGTCTGGCAACCACAGGTGCGAAAAGTAGCTGGGGCGGAAGGTATTAAAATCCGATTTTGGGTCATTTCTCACCACATTTTCATGGCATTGGGACGATTTTGGAGCTTGTTGGGAGGGGCTTCCACATAGCAACTTGGAGGTAAGTTAATCCTATATATCATAAGTTTAGTCTATGGGTGGATTTAACATGTGAAATTAAGGAAAATTAAAGGTTTTAGATGAAAAACCTTGAATTTTGTAGAAGCAAGATTTGATCATGAAAATTGTTAGGGAATGGAGTAGAAATCATATATTCTTGATCCTTAGGTTATGGGTAAACTTTAACTTCGAGAAATTTCATATTCCGGGCACGTGGGCCCGAGGGCATTTTGGTCATTTCACAAAATAGAGTTGGGAAATGGTATAATTTGAATTGTTAGAAAGTATTTGAGTACATTCTCATTAGTCTGCCGTTATTGGCTAGTTTTGGAGCTTTGTACATTGGTTCGAGCTTTCGGAAGGATGTAGAGGGCTGATTATGGATCTTCGGGCGAGGTGAGTCTCCTTTTTAATCTTGTGAGGGGGAATTTAGCCCATAGGTGAGCTAAATTGATCATGTGCTCCTATTTGTGGGGTCTATGTACGCACGAGGTGACGAGAGTCCGTGCGTAGCTACTATTATGCTATTGTGCGGATGGTCTAGGACCCAAAATCATGTTATACTTGGATTATTGTGAACCCATTGATGTGTTGAATTGCCTAAATCATATTAAAATTAGCAAATGATTTTCAAAGGGGTTAAGCTTGATTTCTTAAAAGTTGTTAAAGGAGAGTTGGATTTACTTGAATAAATATTCCCCGATAAGCTCTTATTTGACTGATTGGGCATGTATTCTTATGTGTACTTGTGTCGCATGCATGATTCACAAGAAGGGTATGTGTTTGTCTTTGGAACGGGACGAATGCCTCGACAAATTAAATAGATGCATCTATGTTACGGGTATCTCGACCCTCGACATTGCACAATTTACATTTCTTTTGGAGCGGGCCGTCGACCTCGGCATGATTTGCGCATGTTTGTGTTGTTGTCGTGAACCTATTTTAGATGTTTCATGCCTCACTTTGGCTCGAGATCATATTGTTTAAAGTAAAAAGAAATCTAAGGAAATTTTCCATGAAAGAATTATATGTTTACTTGCTTCCTCTATCTGGATTAGAATCATGTTTATAAAACAAACCCATTGTTTAATATATTTATTATGGATAAATAATCATTGGACTACTAGTGAGTGTCAATGTTGACTATCTCGTCTCTACCCCTTCGGGAGTAGGCGGGACACTCATTGGGTACCCATGGGTTTTGTACTCATACTACACTTGCTGTGCATCTTGTTGCATAGGTATATGTGACTCCAACAGTCTGCTAGGTATAACAGCATTGATGATTCTGGGACTAGGTGAGATGCATCATTCGAGACAGCTGAAGCTAGAGTAGTCCCTTATTTTGTACTGTATTTGCTTTCTGCTGTATTCCGGATGGATGTTGTATGTTATTTCTCTTATCAGTAGATGCTCATGCACTTGTGACACTGGGTACTTGGATGGTTTGGAGTATTGTATTAATTGCTTAACTTTTATATTTGACTTGAAACTAGAGTCTTTTATAATTTCAAAATAATGGAGGAAAAATCCTGTATTTCAAAAGTGATAAAATGAGATTTAATTTAGCATTTAAGTTGGCTTGCCTGACAGCGGTGTCCGGCGCCACCACAACCCTTAGTGGATTTTGGGTCGTGACAACATGGTATCACAGCACTAGGTTCCCGTCGGCCTCACGAGTCATGAGCAAGCCTAGTAGAGTCTCGTGGATTAGTATGGAGACGTCTGCACTTATCCTTGGGAGGCTACAGGGGTGTTAGGAGTACTTCCCTTATTGATTTTGTTATCGTGCGGTTCGATTCCTTTGAGGCTTATTCCTTTGATTCCTTCCTACTCAATCTTACGTGAGTGCTTGTTAGAAATCGAGAATTTGAAGAATTGAAATGGCACTACAATTGCGGTGCGGGAAGATTTTCCCGGTGTAGTTGATTGGACTATTATAGTCGCTTTATGGAAGGATATTCTATTGTTCACCTTAGTAACAGGACTTCTAAGACCTTGAGGCTAGGCACACGTTGGCATGATGCTTATGAGCGATTATTCCGTAGTGTTGTTGTGATGGTAGGATGTTTGCCCACGTGTCGGGGCAGTGGATGAATTGAAGGGAAGTTTACTTAGCGTGTAATCAAGGGATTCAGTATTTTATTACCGGCAAGAGAAAGTCAATCGGGCTAAGGATGGTCAGATTTGGGCTGGTGGAAGTGATGAGACCTGGTATTTGCAAGTGTGATGAAGCTTTCTTCTTTAATGGAGCGTCAAGGCCCTAATGGAATGTGACAAGTTTGTCGATGTATAATCTGCTACGATACGCCTTTAAGGCAAGATATTGTAAAATAGTATTGGAGAAACAGCTATCAGATATCACATGGTGTGGTGGTTTTAGATCGAATAAGATTTTCTAATGTTGATGGATCAATAAAAATGACTTTTGGAAAGGTTCTAAAGTTAGCAACAATGGTGGATTAAAGTGCCACGTAGATAGATTTTGTTTAAAGCAACAAGTGAGTAACAAAATATGAGGAAGGACATGTGGGAAGTGTCACGCGGTGTTTAAAATTTCTAGAAGACTAAGTATGAGAAGAAAGGTCGAGTGACCGATTAAGTAGATGAGTTCCTCCAAAGTGGGAGAGTAGCGAGTATTGCATACGGTCTTGGTAGTAGGAAGACTACGCGCCTTAAGGAGAGTTTGGATCTAATTGCGGATTTTAATGATTGTTGACTGGAGTCTACGGGTATGATTTGAAGTACGAGCTATTATGCAAAATAAGATTGATATGGAAGAAAAGAGATGCTTGAAATGGAGGAGGGTACAGCATAACCCCGAATTTGGAAGGATGTTTCCACGTATTTAATTGATAACCGTGAGGGGCGAATGGACTTGTGCTACTGGAAGGTGACCTCGGACTCAGGATAGGCTTTTGTTGTCATAGTGAATGTAACCCCGTGAAGCGGCAAGAGATGATGTCGGGAGGTGATTCCCCGTGAGCAAATTAGCGGTCGCGTGGTTGGCGAAGCTTCTGTGAGGAATTATATTGGTTGTTCAACAAGGAGATCGGTTGGGCAAACTCTTGAATTGTGGAATGATGTCTTCGAGCTAAGTGGGAGAGTCCCACTGCTTATGATTGGGCTGTATGATTAGCTACTTGCATGATTTTTGGATATTAGCATCGTGATAGATTATTTCAACTATGAGAAAAGACATTAAGTGGTAATTCGAGCATATAAATTTTCGGTGGCATACTACTGTTGGCCTTATTGGCTCACGTTCAGATTTGGAAAAAGGTTTGGGGCTTATGCCTCGTATAGATGCAGGTTTCAGAGGAAATAATTTCCCCGGGTGCTTCGCGGAGAGATAAGATCTAGAGTGATATATAATCGAGACCAAGACAGAGAGGGTGGCTCTCGATAATGGTCCTGGCAAATTTAGGAGTTTAAGTGTGGTGCTAAAAAATTTCGAGCCTATAGGTACATATAAGAATCAAGCTTTGTAGCGGCTTACGAGAGGGGAGGGTTATCGAGGGGACTCATACTTTCGATCTCTTCTTGCCCATAATGTTCAATGATATTTTGACTCTGGGTGTAGCATTTGAGTTATACAAAATGGTTCGTGGGAATTGAGACAACCTGGTCTCGTGCTTCAAGGTCACTCGGGGCAAGTGTAGATGGAGTATGTTATGTGTTGAATGGAGTTAGTCTTATTTCTAAGGCAAGCAAGGATGAACTGGAAGAAGGTGAATTGATTAGCGATAGTTGAATTGGCATATTGGGGTCAGTGATAAATTTGGTCCGCGTGACCAGGTTATGTGTATGATTTGTGGCGGTACATGTGAGGCTTGTTGGCCACCGTAATTGATATTATTCAGAAGCATTCTTCTGTTATGGCTTGTTAAGTAGAGGCAAATTCTGGAAAGAATATGGTGGATTGGACCACTACGTAGAGATTTATATATCCTACGGTTTTGGGAAGTTTCCCGTGTTGCTATGATTCTCCTGAAGTAAGTTAATTAAAAAGTTATTATATGATGAAGTGTTAAAATATTGATTATTTTGAAGTTATAATGAAAATCGTGTCTTATAGTGTATTGGAACGTGTGGGTGCGGTGAGAGGTATGGAAGTGTAAAACGAGGATAATGGTTGCAGTTCGGTGTTGACAAGGATGCCACGGGCTCGGGTGAGCAAGGAAAGGGTTGAATGATTAGCGTAAATTGGTATTGTCTTCAACATCACCAGAGATCGATGTGTTGTGAAAGCGTCGTTACATCTTATATAAGGTTCTTGATTGTTTTCCAGCGTTTGTGCGTTCGATGGTTTGGACGTGCGAACCTGTCATTTATTTCAAAAGATTTTTGGAGCGTGCCCCACGGGAAGGTTGTATAAGTATGACATGTAGTCATTTGATTGACTAAATATTTGAACATAGTATGAGGATTGTGGTAATATTATTCATTTGAGAATTTAGGCCTGGAGGGCACTTTGTTTATTGGGTTATGAATGGTGGAGGTTGCTCTGGTTATGATAGTTGTCCTTATGTGTTATGAGGAAGAATGAGTTAGTGTGGACCTTTGAAAGGTTATTAGCCAAGTTGGTGCAATCAGAAATCATCTCGAGATCAGTGGATTGATTTATATGTGAACAGGGCTTTATATTAGGCTAGTTGTGATTGTTTCAGTGAGCTTTCCCTATGGAGGAACAGTCGGGGTGTTATTTTGTCATCAGCTATTATAGGTAATGATGTATTGAACCGTATGATTTGTGAGATGGCTTGGAAAATTCGTATGTATTGAGGTTCTGCGTGGCGATGATGTTATGTGAGCAGAATGGCTCTTGAGATTTAGATCTTGTATCGCACCTCAGTCGTGCTTGAGTCTTGTAGCCTATACCGCTATGTTTTCCTTATGGATGGTATTATGTACTTAGCGTGTTTACGATCGAAATCCAATATTTTTAATGTAATGGGCTGATTTAGCTCGAAGTGCAATCTCCATATGCGATATCTATGGGTGGATTAGGTGGCACGCAGACATAGATGTGTTATTGGATTGGGTGGCACGCCGCCATGGATATGTTATTTGGATCTGGTGGCACGTCGCCATGGATATGTTATTTGGATCTGGTGGCACGGTGCCATATATATGTTATTTGGATCGGGGTGCGTGCCACAACAGTGTGACGTCAAGTCTGGGTTCCTATATGCTATTCTTTCGTGTGCTTCACTTCCTATCTCTAAAGGAAGTCTGTATTAGCGCGAGGTTAGGTAATTCCTTCCCAAGTTAAAATTCCTATTTATTCACGTTTGAATTAGTAGCCTACTTGCACACTGTGGCATCATGTGGGACTTTTGATCATGTTTGAGGTGACTTATTGCCTGAGCAGTTCGTACTGGGTGAGACGAGATTATCGGACTTAGGATCAATGCAATCTAGTTATACGAAGTATATTAAGGAGAAAAGATCATTATTTGGTTTAGAATGTGGTAATATTCTTGTCAGAGGTATAAACTCAACGATTGATTGATTTGGCAGTTGGTTATGAATTTTTGCGCATCTCTTCCATCGTGTTAGTGTTATAAAGGTTAGAGCAAGACCTATGTATGTCATGAGGTGCAATAGGAGCATCTGATTCGTTGAATTTCTGCTAAATTGATCAGAAAATGTTATTGTGGTCCTATGAATAAGTGACGCAAAGTGTGAATTCAGCAAAGTTATACAGTCATGTTGGGTACAGCGTGTGGCGAATGATTTGGTGACCTCTTGATGAAAACATGCATGTCGTAAAATTCCGAATGTTGGAATTGGGCTCTAACGCTTATTTGCCTGAACAAAGGGGAGTATCTTCATAATTTATCGAGCTAATGTGCTCAGATAAGTTGTAGTAGCACGAAAAGGAGCATAAGGTGCTAAACAATGATTTCAGACCACTTCGGGATAGTTCTCATCATGTTCCAAAATGAACGTATGTTTAAGTGGGAGAGAATGTAACGACCCGACCGGTTGTTTTGAGCCCTAGCACGTCGTTCAGCAGTCTGAGGCTATGAGCAACTTCATTTCAGGTGTTATGACTTGTACGCATGGTCGGAATAATAATTCAGAAAGATCGGAGTTAAATTTAAAAGAAAATTTTCATTTCAGAAGCTTAAAGTTGAAAGAATAAACAAGGATTGGAATTTTGAGTAAAAGAACTTGGAATCGGGGTCTGAAGGTTCCAGCATATTTATATGATGATTTCTCACTTGGGCGTATGCCCGAATCGAGTTTTGGATGACCCAGAAGCGTTTTGGTGCCTATTGTGGAAGTTAGCATTTTGGAAGAAATTCCTTATGTTTTGATTGAAGTGCATTTCAGCGTTATCGATGTCCATTTGGGATTCCGAGACTGGAAATAGCTCTGTATGGTGATTCTAGAATTGAGAGCGTGATCGAAAGTGAATTCAGATGTTCGTAGGTCATTTGAACCTATTTGGCTAAAGATAGAAATTTGAAGGTTTTTGAGAAGGTTGACCATGGGTGGACTTTTTGATATCGGGGTCGGAATCTAATTCCGGAAGTTTGAATAGCTTTGTAGTATCAATTATGACTTGTGTGCAAAATTTAATGTCAATCGGATGTCATTTAATAGGTTTAAACATCAGAAGTAGAAGTTGGAAAGTTCAAAGTTCATAAAGCTTGAATGGGGGTGGAATTCGTGGTTATTGCGTTGTTTGATGTAATTTTAGGCCTCGATCAAGTCCGTATGTATTCTGGGATTGGTTGGTGCATTTGGTTGGGGTCCCAGGGGCCCTCGGGTGGATTTCGAGTGGCTAATAGATCGAATTCGGAACTTAGAGAAGGTATAGATGTGCTGCTTCTGGTATTTCCGCTTCTGCGGAATTGGGACCGCAGAAGGGGCCCCGCAGAGATGAAATTTTGGACCGCGGAAGCGATTAGGACCAAAGGGGGGGAATACCGCAGAATTGGTTGAGCAGCCATAGAAGCGAGACCGCTCCATTGGTCGGCGTATCGCAGAAGTGGAAAGGGTAGACTAGGGATAACACTGCATATGCGATTTGGGGACCGCACCTGCGGAACCGCAGAAGCAGTCTGGCAACCGCAGGTGCGGAGAGTAGCTGGGCCAGAAGGTTTTAAAATCCGATTTTGGGTCATTTCTCACCACATTTTCATGGCGTTGGGACGATTTTGGAGCTTGTTGAGAGGGGCTTCCACCTAGAAACTTAGAGGTAAGTTATACCTACCTATCATAAGTTAAATACATAAACTATGGGTAGATTTAACATATGAAAATTAGGAAAATCAAGGATTTAGATGAAAAACCTAGAATTTGGTAAAAGCAAGATTTGACTACGAAAATTGTTAGGGAATGGAGTAGAAATCATATATTCTTGATCCTTAGGCTATGGTTAAACTTTATCTTAGAGAAATTTCAGATTTCGGTCACGTGGGCCTGAGAGCATTTTGGTTATTTCGCAAAATAGAGTTGGGAAATAGTATAATTTAAATTTTTAGCAATTATTTGAGTATATTCTCATTAGTTTGCTATTATTTTTTTAGTTTTGGAGCTCTGCGTGTTGGTTCGAGCTTTCGGAAGGATGTAGGGGGCCGGTTATGGATCTTCGTGTGAGGTGAGTCTCCTTTCTAATCTTGTGAGGGGAAATTTACCCCATAGGTGAACTAAATTGATTATGTGCTCCTATTTGTGGGGTCTACGTACGCACGAGGTGATGAGAGTCCGTGTATAGCTATTATTATGCTATTGTTCGGGTAGTCTAGGACCCAAAAGCATGTTATACTTGAATTATTATGAATCCATTGATGGCTTAAATCACATTAAAATTACTAAATGATTTTAAAAGGGGTTAAGCTTCATTTCTGAATAATTGTTAAAGGAGAATTGGTTTTACTTGAATAAATATTATCCGATAAGCTCTTATTTGACTGATTGAGCATGCATTCTTATGTGTACCTATATCGCATGCATGATTCGCGTGCAGGGTATGTGTTTATTTCTGGAACGGGCCGAACGCCTCGACAAATTAAATAGATGCATCTATGCTACGGGCCGCTCGATCCACGGCAGTGCACAATTTATATTTCTGCTGGAGCGGGCCGTCGACCTCGGCATGATTTGCGCATGTTTGTTCTGTTTTTGTGAACCTATTTGAGTTGTTTCATGCCTCACTTTGGCTCGAGATCATATTATTAATATATCAAGAAATATAAGAAAATTTTTCATGAAAGAATTATATGTTTACTTGCTTCCTCTATCTGGATTAGGATCATATTTATAAAACAAATCCACTATTTAATATATTTATTATGGATAAATAGTCATTTGGACTACTAGTGAGTGTCAAAGTTGACCATCTCGTCTCTACCCCTACGGGATTAGGCGGGATACTCATTGGGTACACGTGGTTTTTGTAATCATACTACACTTGTTGTGAATCTTGTTGCACAGGTATATGTGACTCCAGCGGTCTGCTAGGTATAACAGCATGGATAATTCTGGGACTAGGTGAGATACACCATTCGAGACGGCCGCAGCTAGAGTAGTCCTTTCCTTTGTAGTGTATTTGTTTTCCGTCCACTGTATTCCGACCCTTGAATCAAAATTCACCTATAAACCAGAATTCGCCAAAATTTAAACTTAGTCAATTCAAGCCTAATTCTACGATGGACTTCCAAATTCAATTATGATTGGATTGTGAAATGATGGCTTCAAGCTAAGTGGGAGAGTCCCACCGCTTATGATTGGGCTGTATGGTTAACTACTTGCGTGATTTCTGGTTATAAGCATATTGATGGAGTATTCCGGCTATGAGAATAGACGATAAGTGGTAATTCAAGCAAAATAATTGTTGGAGGGATGCTACAGTTGGCCTTATTGGCTCATGTTCGGACGTGGAAAAAGAATCAGGATTTATGCCTCGTATAGATGAAGGTTTCAAAGGAGGTGATTCCGCCGGATGCTTCGCTAAGAGGGTATTCATTTGTTATGAGGTTGGTGGAGCTGATTGCATTTGGGACAAAATCAGAGAAAATGGATCTCAGTAATGGTCCTAGTGAATTCGAAAGTCAGAGTGTGGTGCCGATGATTTCGAGCCTATGAGTACGGCTAAGAATCAAGCTTTGTAGCAGATTATGAGAAGGTGCCCAGAATGTTCTACGATGTTTTGACTTGCGGGTAGCATTTGAGAAATATGAAATGGTTCATGTGGATCGAGACAACATGGTCTCATGATTCAAGGTCACTCGGGATGAGTGCAGATGGAGTATGTTATATATTGAATAAAGAAGTATTATTTCTAAGGCAATCAAGGATAAAGTGGAAGGAAGTATATTGATTAACCATGGTTAACTTGGCATATTGGTAGTGGTGATCAGTTCATCCAGCATGATCAAGTCATGCATGTGATTTATGGCGGTGTGTGTGATTCTTGTTGGCCGCAGTGATTGATGTTATTTAGAAGCATTCTTCTATTATGGCCTGTTCTGAGTAGGCGGATCCCGGAAGGGTTATGGTGGCTTGGACCACTACTTAGAGATTGGCATGTTCGATGGTTATGAGAATTCTCCTGTATGTTTCTATAGTTTTCCTGAAGTGAGTTAAATGAAAAGTTTAATATGATGAGGTGTTAGTCTATCAGTGGTTCCAGAGTTGTGATGGAAATCGTATCTACCATATATTAGCACGTTGGGTGCAGTGAGTGGTATGGAATTTGAAGTGAAGATCAAGGTTCCAGTTTGGTAATGACTATGATGTCACGAGCTCTGATGAGCAGGAAGGGAGTTTCAGTGTTTTGAGTAAGTTGGTATTGTCGTCAGTATCACCTGAGATCGGTGTTTTGTGAGAAAAGCTTTGCGTCTTGGTTAAGGATTCTTGATCGCTTTTCAGCATTGGTGCAGCCGATGGTTTGGATGTGCAGACCCGTTATTTATTTTGGATGGTTGTGGGAGCCTGTCCCATAGGAAGATTGTACAAGTGTGACATGTAGTCACTTGATCGACTAAAGATTTGAACCAAGTATGAGGATTGTGGTAATATCATTAATTTGAGAATTATGCCTAAGGGGCGCTCTGTTCATTGGGTCATGGACTGTGGAGGTTCGCTCCAGTTGTTATGGATGTTCTTGTGTGTTATGAGAAAAGGGAAGTTAGCATGGACCTTTGAAAGGTCATTGGCCTAGTCGGTCCCGATTAGGATCGACTTGAGGTCGGTGGATGGAATTAAACGTGGAAGTGAGCCTTACGTCAGGCCGCTTGTGTTCATTTCAGTAATGCGCTCTTGATGGAAGAGTAGTCGCGATGTTATTTTGTGGTCAGCTTTTTCATGTAGAAATATATTGTGCTGTATGAGTTGTGAGACGGCTTGGTAACTTCTTATGTGTTGAGGTTCCGCTCAACAATAATGTCATATTAGTAGGATGGCTCTTGAGATTTAGATCATGTATTGCACCTTAGTTGTGCTTGGGTTTTGTAGCCTATAGCGCTATATGTGTCCTCAGGGATGATATTATACCACTTAGCGTGTCTATGACCGATATTTGATATTTTGTTGTAATGAGATCTGGCTCGATGTGCATCTCCTTTATTGAGTGCTAAGATTATTCAGATCGGGTTACGCGCCGCAACAGTGTGACGTCGAGTCTGGTATCCTATATGCAATTTTTGTGTGTTTTGTTTCCTATATTCTAGGGAAAGTCCGTATTAGTGCGGGGGTTAGGGAATTCCTTCCAGAGTTCAATTTCTGGTTTGTATTGTGTTCCGATTGGTGGCCTAGTGGCACATTGTGGCGTCATATGAGACTTTTGGTCGCATTCGGAGTGGCTTATTACCTAAGCAGTTCGTATTGGGTGAAACAAGGTTTGTTAGATTTAGGACCAGTGCAATTTATTATATGAAGGGTATTAAGGAGCTAAGACCATTAGAGGGTTCAGAAAGAGGCAATGACTCTTGTCAGGGGTATAGACCCAATGATCTGTTGATTCAGCAGTTTGTTATGAATTTTGGCACATCTCTTCCATCGTGTCGGTGTTGTAAAAGTTATAAAAATATCTATGTAGGTAATGAGGTGCAATGGGAGTATACGATTCATTGAATTTTGGTTAAGTTGATAAGAAAGTGTTATTGTGATCCTACGAGTAAAGTGGCGCTATGTGTGAATTCAGCAAAGTTATGTAGTCATGTTGGGTGCAATGTGTGGTGAATGATTTGGTGATATTATGATGAAAATAGGCCTGGAATAGATTTTCGGATGTTGGAATTGGGCTCTAAGGCTCATTTTCTTGAATAAAATGAAATATCTTCAGATATATCGAGCTAATATACTCAGCTAAGTTGTGGCAATGCGGGAAGGTGCATAAATAATGATATCAGACTACTTCGGTATGATCCTCAGCACGTCCGAGGACGAATATATGTTTAAGTGGAGAAAATGTAACGACTCGACCGGTCATTTAGAGCCCTAGCACGTCGTTCAGCAATATGAGGCCATGAGCAGCTTCATTTAAGGTGTTATGACTTGTTCGCATGGTCGGAATTGAAATTCAGGAAGATCCGAGTTAAATTTAAATGAAAATTCCCATATTAGAAGTTTTAAGTTGAAAGAATGAACTAGGATTGGATTTTTGAGTAAATGACCTCGGAATTGGGATCTGAAGGTTCCAGCAAGTTCGTAGGATAATTTCAGACTTTGGCATATGCCTGGTTCGGGTTTTGGATAACCCGGGAGCATTTTGGAGCCTATTGTGGAAATTAGCATTTTGAAGGAAATTTTTAAGTTTGTCTTGAAGTGCATTTCACCATCATCGATATCCGTTTGGAATTTCGAGACTGAAAGTAGCTCCGTATGGAGATTCTGGAGTTGGGAGCGCGATCGGAAGTGAATTCGGAGGTCCGTAGGTCATTTTTAATCCATTTGGCTAAAGATAGAAATTTAAGGTTTTTGAGAAGTTTGACCGGAAGTGGACTTTTTAATATCAGGTTAGAATCCGATGCCGGAAGTTGGATTAGGTCCATAATGTCAAAAATGACTTTTATGCAAAATTTGATGTCAATCGGACGTGATTTCATAGGTTTCGGCATCGAAAGTTGGAAGGTTCAAAGTTCATATAGCTGGAATTGAGGTGTAATTCATGATTTTTACGCTGTTTGATATGATTTCAGGCCTCAAGCAAGTCCATAACATGTTTTAGATATTAGTTGGTAGGTTTGGTTGAGGTCTTGGGGGCCTCGGATGGATTCCTGGTGATTAACGGATCGAAAATGAAATTTTGGCGAAGGCTGAAGGATCTGGTTGCTGGTGTTTTCGCTTACGCGGAAAAGGGACCTTAGAAGCGGCCCCAGAGAAGCCATTGAAGGGGCTGCAAAAGCGGTTTTTTCCTAGGCATTTTGAACCGCAGATGCGGTCAAAGTTCCGCAGAAGCGGGACCGCATCTACGGAAGAGGGCATCGCAGAAGCGGAAGGGGGGGGGGGGGGCTGAGCCCAGGACCGCAAAAGCGACTGTTGACCGCAAAAGGTGAACCGCTTAAGCGGGAATAGTTCCGCAGAAGCGGAAAGTCTGGAGGTAGAAGCTTGATTTAAATCGCGAATTTGGTTCATTTCTCTCATTTTCTTCACTTCTTTGGGCGATTTTGGAGAGTTTTAAGGAGGCATTTCATCATCAATGTCAAGGTAAGCTACTCCTACTTATTTCTATGTTAAATACAAGAATATACCATGGATTTAGACATAAAAATAGTGGGAAAATATGGATATTTGGTAGTAAACCTAGAAATTTAATTCTTGGACTTTAGCCACGATTTGGAGCATGGAAGTAAAAAGACATTATATATTTTTGTTGCTAAGGTCATGGGTAAAGTTTATCTTCAAAAAATTTTGGATTCCGGGTACGTGGGCTCGAGGGTATTTTTGTTAACTTTTCTTTTGGGGTTAGAAATTGCTATAAATTGGGTTGTAAAGTATAATTGAGCATATATTATTGGATTTGTATAATCGTTGGCTAGTTTTGGAGCATTATGCATTGGTGCAAGTCTTCGGAAGAATGTTGAATGCGGGTTGTGGATCTTCGGAGCGAGGTGAGTTCCTTTCTAATCTTGTGAGGGGAAATTACCCCATAGGTGAGTTAAGCTAATTATGTGCTCCTAATTGTGGGGGCTACATACGCACGAGGTGACGAGAGTCTGTGCATAGCTACTATTATGCTATTGTTCAGGTAGTCTAGAACCCAAATACATGTTATACTTGGGTTAGTTGTGAACACATTGACGGCTTGAACTGCTTAAATCATATGGAATTTATAAATGGATTTCAAAAAGAAAGACATAAGCTTCATTTCCTCAAATTATTAAAAAGAATTGACCTTTCTTGGATATTTGCTTCGTGTTGGCTGATTGTCTGTCTGCGTAGTTTGCTTGTTATTTGAGGATCAGGCCAGTTGCCTCGGTATGAATAGAGGCATCTATAGGCGCACCGTCGATTCTCGGTAAGTGCACATTTATTTCTGTTGGATCGGACCGACGCTTCGGTATGATTTCCACATGCTCGTATTGCTTCCTGGACTCATTTGATTTGTTTTATGCCTCACCATGGCTCGAGAGCATATTGTTAATAATGACAAGAAATCTAAGAAAATTTTCATGAAAGAATTATATGTTTATTGGTTTCCTCTATCTGAGTTAGAATCATATTTTTAAAATAAATTCACATTTTAATATATATTTATTAAAGATAAATAATGATTGGACTGCTAGTGAGTGTCAGGTTGACCATCTCGTCTCTAGCCCTTCGGGATTAGGTGGGACACTCATTAGATACACTTTATTTATGTAATCATACTACACTTGCTGTGCATCTTGTTGCACAGGTATATGTGACTCCAGCGGTCTGCTAGGCATAACAGCATGGATGATTCTGGGACTAGGTGAGTTGCATCATTCGAGACGACCACAGCTAGAGTAGTCCCTTCCTTTGTACTGTATTTACTTTTTGCCCATTGTATTCTGGACGGATGTTGTATTTTATTTCTCTTATCAGTAGATGCTCATGCAATTGTGACAGCGGGTTCTGGGGTGATTTAAGGTATTGTATTATTGCTTAACCTTCAAATTTTATTTGAAACCATATTCTTTAAAAATTTCTAAATAATGAAAGAAAAATTCTATATTTCAGAAGTGATAAAACGAGATTTAATTTAGCATTTGAGTTGGCTGGCCTGATAGAGGTGTCCGGCGCCACCACGATCCTTACTGGATTTTCGGTCGTGACATAAATCATGCTCATTGGGATAAGATACAGGCGCATCGCGCATACTTGAAGACTAGTTTTTATATTAAAAGTGGGAAGCCTTAAGCTAAAAAGTTAAATTACTAAAATACCCTTTTACATCATTTTAATGACATAACTATAGAAAAAAAAACTTATTCCAACGAGTTGTCAAGTCAATGGTAAAAGTCACCGACTATTCATTTTACCAAGCCAACAATAACAATCATAACTATTTCTTTTAAGGAGTCACTATATATACATGTGCATTTGTGTATGTGATATGTTTCTTCTTTGTCCCTTATTTCTTAGCTTTCATGTTTCCATTTTGAGTATATTGTTCTCATCGCTTACCTTTACTCAATTGGAGTATATTTTAATATTTATTTTGATTTACTTTAATTAATAAATCAATAGTTATATTTTCACTGATTATTTATATCCTTACAAATTTGTATTTTTAATTATGAGTACACAGTAACCTTTTCTTTTAATGAGTATAAATATATTGGTTACTTTCATGTTGATAGTTTATGGAGAATAATACCTTTTTTAGTCGGCGGATTATCGTTGGACCTCTTTCATATATTAAATTAGATATGCAATTAGAAGAAGTTGATTGTCCAACATTTTATAGTTTTTTCTTATTGGAGTATCAATATAAATTTTATATTTTTAGTTTTATCCTCTATTTATGTTTCTGATTCGTCAGCTAACAAATAGTACCAAAGCAAATGTTTTAGCCTTTCTTTATGTGCTTAGGATCTGTTTTCATTTGTGCATGTTCCTGTACTTACAATGATTAGTTGGTAGAATAAGTTTTAACTAAAAAAATTTAAAGGCACGGTATTATTAATTTGTTGAGTAGGATG
Organism: Nicotiana benthamiana; assembly: GCA_034376525.1. Classification (NCBI taxonomy): domain Eukaryota; kingdom Viridiplantae; phylum Streptophyta; class Magnoliopsida; order Solanales; family Solanaceae; genus Nicotiana; species Nicotiana benthamiana. The sequence continues at coordinate 123,613,887 of CM067339.1, forward strand.
ATAAAACATTTTAATTTTGGTAAATAAAACAAATTATTTATTTTGTTTTGATCATTTTTATCATTATATTTCAGATATTCATATCATCTACTCTTTGCATACATTTTTATTCCGTGAATAAAAAATGACTCATTATCCAATTCAATCCTTCGTATCTACAAATGACATTATAATTCCAACACACTCGCGCGCACACACACATAAGAATTTGTGCATGATGTGTTGGGGTTTTTAGGCAAAGTGTGAACAAAAAAGGAGGAAAAAAATATATTAAATGCTTCCTTTTTACAGCAGAATTTTATCCCTCGCTGGGAAGGGAGAGAAAGATGGGTATTCCTCAAGCTAACTTATATCGACGTCATCATTAAGTCAATCCCCCCTCCCTTTTATTTAGCCTTTTTTTTTCATAAACAATAATATTCCTAATAGTTTGATTATACATATATTAATGTTTTGAAAGTATCTTTTTATATTTAAACAAAATATAATGTTATCTAATAAAAAAGATTCATTTTACGATTGTTAACTGCAAAATACTGGTTACTTATTTATTATAAATTATTATGTTTGGAAAATATTTGGTTGTAGTTTGAAAAATAATAATTTCGCGTTAAATTTGAAGTTGGAATTATTTGACATGAATTTCACTTAAAGAAGAAGTTAGAATTTTTGTGACGGAAACACTACATCTTTCGAGATACTCAAACAAAATTTTTAGGTTCAAAATGTTTTAATTTGAAAGTAAAATTAAAATAATAGTTAAAATTATAAATTAAATAACTTAATTACAAATAATGTGTGTCAAAATAACCTTATAACTAAATTTTTTTTAAAAGTATGCATATGATAAAAGTTCAGAATATTGTAATACAAAGTTTATAATAATGAATCAGACCGTACAACCTCGGCATAACTCATGCTTGATATTACTAGGAGTCCTTTTGTACTTGATATTTACTTCATGACTTGAAAATTAATTTATACTTGATGGCGCATATCTGTTGAAATTGACATGTGATTACTTATGGGTTTTAAGTTGATATTTTGTCAAGGAATCGCTTATTTAATGCTTCTTATTCTATTATTACTGTTGCATTTTCTGCCTATCTATAATTCTTGCACTTTATTTATCGATTCAAGTGTCAATATCGACCCCTCGTAATTACTTCTTCGAGATTAGATTAGATACTTATTGAATACACGTTGTTTATTTATTCACACGACAATTTTGCAAAAAATTGTGCAGGTACTCACGCAAGTACATCTTGTATCGGATCATATCTAAATTATTTAGAGGCCCAGTGGTAGCTGCTTTTCGTGCTCTATTCTACAGCATCCGGAATCTCCTCTTTTTTATATTTACTTTCCGTCTATCTTATTGCAGACAGTAGTTGTACGTAGTTTGCATGTTCTACTAGATTGCTCTTGCACTTGTGACTTCAGAGTTTGAAATTGCTAGTAGATATTTATGGTTTTGCCTATTAATTTCACTACTTCGCTCTTATATTTTATTTTATGATGTATATAATCATGATCATTTATTCTTGGTTTCTTTATTAAATAAAATAATTCATGACTGGAAAAATAATAAAAAACAATTAAATGGATAGTTCACTGTTGGCTTGTCTAAAGGGGACGGTTGGGCGCCATCACACTCTATAATTGAAATTGGAGTCCGGAATCAAAATATGATTATTTTTGACTTAAAATACGTTAATAAATGTAAAAAAAATAATGACGGAACTATATATATAAAACCACAAGTAATGAGATCTGCTAAAGAACCTGATCCTCAATCCTCTTAGGTTTCCTAGTGTGTCCTTGGTCAGTCCAGAGTCATGTCCCTTCTGTGAGCAGTATATGGTTTTCTTTTTTCGTGTTTTGATGTTGTTGACAGTTTGACGGGTTTGTTCATTCTTTTTACAATTTGGACCCTTTGGGTTTAATGTGGTACAATGACTAATGAAAGAATTTCCTTATTTTTGGGAAATGTTTTGTCTGGCCAAATTTATTGCATTAACTTTAACTATATATGTTCCTGATAATACTTACATGTTAGTGTAGTACCAGTGGCCATAAGTTTTATACTAATATATTCTCTCGTTGACTACTAAGTTTTTTTTTATTCGATGATGTAAAAAGGGGAAAGTTAAGTATGGCATATTCCTTGATCAATAAACCTGATTTTTTCTTAAGGATTTGGACTAATAAAAGAGAATTGTCACGATTCGAATTTTTTACTTTCAGTTGTCTTAATGTCGCCTACTATTAGGAGTTAGGAAAGCCAGTTATTAATTACATCTTTAGCAAACATCGATAATATTAAAAACAATGAAGCATTTAATAATAAAGTGGAAGTCTTAAATAAAATTAACTGAAAGAAAAGCGGAAATCCAATACAAACTCTACCAAAGAACTAGAGTCACAAGCTCACAAACGTCTAGAGAATACTAAATACAATGTCTGAATAAAAACATGAATCTATTTGTTCGGTACAAAAATGACAAACTTTATAAGGATAGAAGAGACTCCAGGCCTGGACGTTAGCAACGCTACCTCGGTGTCTCTGGACTGAAGGTCAGCTCCCAATGAACTACTGCTGTCCAAAAGCTGCTGCTCCAGTACTGTGATCTGTGCAAAGAGTGTACCATCGGCACAACAGACCCCATGTGCTGATAAGTACCTAGCCTAACATCGGCGAAGTAGTGACGAGGCTAGACCAGACTGCCAGATAAACCTGTCCAGTTATGAAATATATTGCGGAAAATAATCAATAAATAAGCAGTTTATAAAGGGAGGGGGAACATACTATGGGGAGGCAACACTTATACACAAGAAGTCTAAATTTAAAGATAGAACAACCAACAGACACTTAAATCCGGAATAAACACACTTATTCTATATTTATTGAGGCGCGCAACCCGATCCAATCACATAGCAATACTGTTGTGGCGTGCAATCCGATCCACAATTATCATTGTTGCGGCGTGCAACCCGACACATATCATTTAATGTTGTTGCGGTGTGCAACCCGATCTATATATAATTCGATCTCTCTCTCTCTCTCTATCTATATATATATTAAAATATATCACCTATACAACAGTCACAAATAAAGGATAATGGAATAACAACTAATAACAGAAATCCCAGCAAGGGAATATAACAACACAACTAAATCCCGGCAAGAGAAAAAAAAAAAACCAATAAAACGTCACGGCAAGGGAATAACCATCAACTCGTCCTCTTTCTTACACTTCTCACTTTTAATTAACTTTATTATTCGAGCCATCGCTCCAAAGAATCATTTCATATCATATACCTTCTCAACCCGTAACACAACTCGAGCCAATGCTCCAGGGAGTTTAGTAATCATAATTTCTATCTCATACTTTTTACAGTATATAGAAATCATCAAACAAGCATGGAAGAATCACAACAAATTCACGGTAAATCACAATATAAGGAAACATAGTAATGCTAGACACCAGTATATAGATACTCGTCACCAGTCCTATATACCGTACTTGACAAATAGCAATTAGCAAATAAGACTATACTCATATTCTCTCTAGCAAAAGTTAGACCAAACACTTACCTGAAACGGCTAAATCAATCCACAACGATCGCTTTCCCTCTCGAATTCAGCTCCAACTCAATCAAATCTATGAAATAACAATTTTATAATATCAATAGTAGCTAAAAAAAATCAAACCCAATGCTTAAAAATAGATTCCCAAACTTTTTTCAAAAAAATCACAAAAATTCCAAAAATCGACCCCGATCTCGATTGGTGAAAACTCGAGGTTCGAACCAATTTCATATCACCCATTTCCCCATGAGCCCGGATATAAAATTTATTTTCAAATTCGACCCCAAAACAAGGTCTGTATCAAAGAAAATTGAAAAGTCCTAATTCTATCCATTTTCCCCAATTTTCACCCTAATCTATAAGATTTAAGCTTAGAAATTCAATAATTAATGAAGGAAAATGAGTAGGGATTTACTAACCCAAGTGGTCTTGAAGAATGGGGCCTTCAATAGATTCCTAGAGCTCAGGGAAGAAGAGAGCTCGTGTAAAATTTGAAACAAACCCGTATGTTTTGATTATGAAAACTTAAAAAAAATCACTAGGCGAAATTCTTCTACGCGTTCGCGACATTGGGGTCGCTTTTGTGATTAATAGGGGCAGAAAAGCACTGCGTTCGCGAGGAAGGGTTGTGAACGCAAATAGTAAAATTTATTTCTCGGGCTCGGGACCTCGAATTTCAATTATGAGCATACGCTTGAGTCATATATTTTTCTATGAACCCTCCGAGGCCATCAAATAATGGCTCCGGATCCGTTTACCCAAAATGTTAACCAAAGTCAATTTTAATTATATTAATTTCAAAATCATTAATTTTCACACAAAAGTCATATTTATGCTTTCCGGCTATGCTCCCGGACCATGCATGCAAATCGAGGTGACTAAAAATGAGATTTTCAAAGCCTCGGAAGCACAGAAAGAGAGAGAAAAAAGGTAATGACTCTTTGGGTCGTAACAAGGATATTGTTGAGTGCATCTGTTTGCATGATATAATATTAAATTTTGCCTAGCCATTTTTAGTGTTGCGACGAATGAAAGGTAGTTCCCTTACACTTGTAAAACATGGGCGAATTGAAGAAGAGCGATGTAAATAAAACTGGATATTATGCTGATCAGACATGAAATATTAGAATATTTCTGCAAGTGGGATTACTCTAAACATCATGCTCATGCCCTAAAATAAATATGTAAATTGTAGTAGTTCGTTGTCAAAAAGAATTTTTTAATTACGGGAAAAACTTGCATGGAAAGAGAAGTTTGAAGAGTTGAAACAGATAAAGAAACCAAGCTAGATAAGAGAGGTTTTCTTTAATCGAAATATTCTATGTTTTGGAACATTAATTGAAGAAGCATTTTGGCAAACTTTGCAACTATAAAAGGAGACTTTTCTTGTAGCTCAAGACTACTTCTATAGAGAGAAATCACATCGAATTACTTTTGATGATTACAATCAAAATAAGAAGATACTTCTTGAGATTCAAGGTGATCAACTGAAGAACCAATTCCTAAAGACCAATTTGTTCAAGTTTTTCAGATGTTAGCTTGAGTAAATGTGTTCTAAATTGTAACCTATTTGCTTTTGGGAAGTGTAATCAATAGGTTAGTGCTGAAACTTTGAGTTTTTGTTAGCTTTATAGACTAGAATTGGTTTGGGGAAGGGTTGCTACAATTTAGTTGATTGTAGAAGTTAGGATATTTGAGTTAGTGTAACGATCCATCCAGTCGTTTTGAGATTATTATCCCCGATCCCCTATTTATTGCTCCCTCTATTCTATTTTGTGGTTATTTGACTTGCCAAGGTGTTACACCCCATGTTTTCGTACGTGAGAGTACGTCATAAGTCAATTGATATAAGCTAAAAAAAAGAGATTGTCATTGAAAGTACATAATGTAAGTTCATCATATTATCTTGGAAGTTACAAATCTTTAATATCACAAATAACAAGTACCAGAAGGGTTGGAAATCTTAGACGCTAAATGGATTGAAGAAAATTAGTTTTTTTCGAAAGATAACAAGTTGGGAATATTATAACATGTACTTTTAGGGTGAGACTAGGGTAATTAACATGATAAGGAGGCTAAGTTATGAGTTATGTTAGCCTTATGATAGTCGTGTGTTACGTATTTATGTCAAGCGAGTTGTGGAAGAAAAGTTGGCAAAGGTCATCACAAGTTACATTCCATAATGCGCTGAAATTTACGTCAAATGTATCTGCACTTTTATAACAATATACTTGAAATCAAGGGATGATCTACATATCAAATTTAATATCTACGAGTTTAATTTCTAAGTCATTAAACTATTCGTCGATACGATATCAGACTAGAGAGATATTTGTATTTTTGCGAGATTGCGCAAGCGGCTCCCATGGGACCCACAAAGTCGGTGTTAAAACTTCAGCTTGTATTTAATTCAATTATATGTCGTATTAACTCATGTTTCTGGTCCAAAATAGTTCCTAAAACCTCCTAAATGCTCTCCAAGGGTTCCTCCGTGATTCTTGGGTGAAAACTTAAGATAAAACATGAATCCAACGCTGGAAATCCCGTGGTGCTTGCTAGATCGTAGTTCTTCATCTTCTGGTTATTTTGGAGGGTTCTTCAAAGGTAAGTAACTTCAGATTTCATCTGGTGCTTGCTCTTTCTATCTCTCTCTCTCTCTCTCTTTATATATATATATATATATATATATATATATATATATTAGAGTTTCAAGGAAAAATGCAAGTATTTACAATCCAACTTGAACACAAAATTTGATTCAAGAAGAGATTACAACTCCTATAGTGTTGTGGTGCAATTGAGCGTTCTTGTGAGCTACACCATCTGGGTATTTCAAGTTTTATCTGATGCCTAAGGTATGTAAATTACGATTTTGGTTGTGCTCAAGGTCAATTATGTGTTGGTTGAGTGAAAATCTACAAGATAGTAATTGACATTGCATAAGGAATCATTATCTTTTTTTTGTGGGCTGTGTTGAGGCTATATATATGGTTTATTGTTGCTGGACATTGTTATAAATAGTTTTATTATATTGTGAGTGCTGTTGTTAAGCTTATCTATATGCTAATTCAGTGATCTAAAGAAGATTACATGAAAAATAAGATGTTGACGGTAAAGGTTAAGATGCTAGGCGTGTGGGCTATATTTGAAGATTATTCTTATGATTATTTGTGTTTATAATGATATTTTAAGTATAAGTATGATTTTATATATGTTGTAGACAGATTCATGGAAAAGGAATTGTATTCAAACTATACTTTGCTAATTGTAGATCGAGCGTGCCGTTCAAAATGGTTGTTGAACTAATCTGAGATCTTATTGTGAATTAATATTATTGTTGTTTGGGATATTTGGTGACTTTTGGTAACATATGCGATGTAGTACAAATAGGGGAGGTGCTGTTCATTTTCTTGTAGAATATTGGTTTCCAAATATGAGAGTTACAACGCTTATATGATGACGACGAAGTGGTTTTACTCATTGTGGATGTAAGAAGATCATATTGAGCTTACTTGAAAATTGCATAGAAGATTTCAAAGGTATTTTAAGGCACTTCCGTCTTTTTTGGGCATGATCTAAAATTAAATGAACATAAACAATATGCTATTTCATAATGGATATACTCCTAGCAACTAAGGATGTCCGTGTGTTTCTTTCCTTATAAAGGTATTGTAAGCAAGTATGTATGAACCTTGAATCCTATTGAGGTTCATACTGATGGTATGGATGTATATAATCTTAATCGAGAGTGCGAATACCTTATGTCACTTCGAAATGTTTAGAACGTGATTCCATGAGTCTAGCATGCATTATATATATGTATCTATTTTACTCTACTGAGCGGCGCTATAGTCGGCCGGGTAAGACACCTATTATAAAACCACTAATTAGTTAGGTTTTACTAAGTTTCACATGGCCGTATTTGATTCTACCGAGTCTTATGATGGTCGGGTACTTTTTTACCGAGTCCTCTTCGAGGCCAGGTACGATATGATGATGATGGTGATGATGCCTATGGAGGCGTATACTTTTTAAAAATTTATGTATACATATTTATCATGCATTTCATGTCAGTATCTCTCAAAGGTACTCATATGTTACAGGTTATATCTTCTCTACCTATGTTTATATTATTGTTCATATACATACTTTCCTACCATACATACTCAGCACTTTATTAGTACTAACGTCCCTTTTCCCTGGGGATGTTGCGTTTCATGCCCGCAGGACCCTATCGATAGGTTGTCAGCCCTCCTAGTAGGCTATCAGCTCAGCAAAAGGTGTTGGTGCACTCCACTTGCTCCAGAGTTGCCTATTTAGTCAGTATGCTTTGGATATGTATTGATTGGTATGTCAGGGCCATGTCCCAATCTTTATGACGGTTATGTACTCTTTGAGGCTTGTAGACAGATGTCATGTATATGGATACTTGTATGGCCTTGTCGGCCTATGTATTAAGTATCAAAATGATCATTTTTGCCTAATAGGCCGGTATGTCACACATATAAGTTTGTACATTATGTTTGGTCATCATACCTCGAGTATTCCCTTATATTTTATTCTTGTTATCTCACGATGGACTTTCTGGCTCATTACTGTGATGACCCGGCTAGTCGTCTTTGGAATTCATGCCATGTTTCCCCATTAACTGCTTTCCCTAAGTTCATTTCTGCTATTTGGGTTTGCCAGGATGTTCGGTGATAGAATTCGGAGTGTCTTGGGACACTTAGTCCCTAAATGAGAGCTTAAATGTCAAGACGACCTCGGAATAGAAAACCAATTGTTCCATTAGCTCTATTCGGTGATTTCGGGGCTGGGAGCATGTTGAGAATGTATTTTGGATGACCGTAGCTCATTTAGTATATAAATGCCGAAAGTTGGAATTTTGACGTTTCCGGTCCGATAGTGAATTTTTGATCCGAGGATTGGAATGAGATTCCGGAAGTTGCTTTAGCACCTCATGTCCTGCAAAATTTCAGGTAAATCGGACGTGTTTTGGTTAGGTTTTGAATCGAAAGCGAATTTGGTTAAGTTTTGAAGTTTTTAAGTTCGAATCATTGATTTATTTGAGTTTTCGACGTTGTTATAGGTGGTTTAGGGATTGGTACAAGTTGGAATGATGTTATGGGTTAGGTTTGTAGGTTTGGTTGAGGTCCTGGGAGTCTCGGGTGTGATTTAAATGCTCGTCTTGGTGATTTTGGAATTTTCAGATAAAGTTCAAGTGCTAGTTCTGTTGTTTCCGCTTCTGCGGCTTAGGGACCACAGAAGCGGCGCCACAAAAGCAGCTCAGAAGTCGCAAAGCGGAAGGGGCTCTAGGCCAGACCGCAGAAGCGGTAGGCATTTCCGAGGAAGCGGGGGTCGCCATTGCGATGCATGTCCGCATAAGCAAAAGTTTATATTGTACGTAAAACCGCTGAAGCGCCAATTTGACCGCAAATGCGGAACCGCAGAAGCAGTCCCTGGATCCGCAAAAGCGGAAATCGTAGTAGAGAAAAGGGTTTATCCGAGGCTTAAATTTCATAAGCTTAAAAATCAATTGAGACCTCGGGAGAAAACGATTTCGAGTGAGTTTTGAAGAAGAGATTATTGGGTAACGTTTCTATGATCCTTTCTAGCTTTAACCCATCATTTAGTTGTTAAATTCATCTTTTAAATTTGAATTAAGGTCCAAAAATGAAGGAATTTGAGTAGAAGTTCATTAACTAAACAATTGGGATTTGGGGCACCATTTGACCTCTGATTTGAGAGATTTCTATATGGTTAGACTCGTGAGAATACGGAGTTTCTGAAAATATGAAAAATTATTCGAATTCGAGACATTGGCCTAAGGGGTATTTTTGTTATTTCACCTATTTTCGTGCCTTAGCTTTAATTTTAATGGTGTACTTAGTTACATGCGATGTTATTTACAATATGTAATTGGTTTAAATATATTTGGGCCACTCGGAGTCGGATACTCGTGGCAAGGGCATTGTTTCTTAGCAGTTTTGTACGAATTCGAGGTAAGTGACTTGTCTAACTTTGTATGGGGGACCTCTACCTTCAGGATTTCTTGACTGTTTTTTAAATGCCTTGTGCGCGAGGTGACGATCATGTAGTTGTGCTAATTGTTGAAAATTCACCTTACTTGACTTATTTAGACAGTGTTTCTTCACGTATTTAACTGTTATAAATACTATTTCACTTGTTTTAGCTTTTGGAAAGCATGCTAGTGATTTATTTGCTCTATTTGACTAAATTGCCATATTTGTCTTTAATGCGAAGCATGTTAGATTCTCGACTTTACTTGTTGTTCACATTTGGCTTCCTTTCCGTTAAATATTGATTTGTTGTGGTGTATTTACTTTTGGGACTACGGGTTCAATTCCTGGGAGATCCTCTGATATTGACATGACGGACTACGAGTTCAATTCCCGGGAGATCCTCTGATATTGATATGACAGACTGCGGGTTCAATTCATGGAGATCCTCTGTTATTGGTGTGAAGGACTGTGGGTTCAATTCCCGGAGATCCTCTGTTATTGGTATGAAGGACTGCGTGTTTAATTCCCTGAGATCCTGTATTAGAGATATGATGGACTACGGGTTTGATTCCCTGGAGATCCTCCAATATTGGTATAAATGGGCTGCGGTTCAATTCTCAGAGCTCAATGTGGATAATCGTAATTTTTGATTGATTTGCCATGTGTTCGTAGTGTGTACTTGTAGTCGTTCTGTTTTAGTTATTGTCTTGTTAGATATTCGGGATTTACTTCATTATCTACTATTTATTTATTCTTACATTATTTCTTATGTTCGTCTCAGTAGGGCCTCGACCTTCCTCGTCACTACTCCATCGACGCTTACTGAGTACCGTTGTGGTGTTCATGCTACTCTTCTGCACACTTTTGTTGTGTAGATCCAGGTACTTCTGATCTGGCGCGCTATAGTGATATTAGGAGCTATACTTGGAGATTTGAGGTATGCATCTTCCGCGTCCGGAGAGCCGAAGAGTCTCCTTCTATTCCACCGTTAGCTAGTGGTTTCATTCATGTACTCACTTATTGTAGACACTTCTAGATGCTAGAGACGTACGTTATATTTTACTCTTAGCTTGTGTTTCCCGTGGGTTTCCAGGGTGGAGGTTTTGTTTTTCATTATTTTGATTTGACATGTATGTGCTAGGAGCCACTCTATACATTATCTTATGCTATTTATGTTTTATTTATCGTTTATCGTAAGGATTGTTCAATTTTCCGCAATGTGTCAGGCTTTCCTAGTCGCAACGACGAGGTGCCATCATGATAGGTTCATGATTGGTGAACTAGGGTAGTGACAAGTTAGTATCAGAGCTCTAGGTTCATAGGTGTCACCGGACACATGCCGGTTATTTAGAGTCTCGCTGATCGATACAGAGACGTCTATACTTATCTACGGGAGGCTATGTAACTATTTATAAAAAATCTTCACTTCATTGAATTCCTTGTCGTGTTAAATTTTTTACACCGATTCAAAAGTTTTTTCTTCTATTCTCTCACAGATTGTGTGTACACGCACGACCCGGGACGATCAGGCATCCGTACCCTCTCCTGCAGCAGCCAGGGGCAGAGGCAGGGGTCGTAGACGTGCGTGGGGTGCAGCCAGAGCACCTGTGCGAGCAGCGCTGTCGCAGGCAGGGTTGCTTCCACCTCCTATAGCTACATCCCAGGCCGGGGTGCATACCACCCGCAGGCAGGATCGTAGACACCCGCAGCCTGCACTCCAGAGCAGAGGGCGCATATGGGGCCGATTCCGGATATTATTCCTATCCAGCCTACATTGCCGGTTCAACTCGAGGATGGGGCACCTGCTTTGGAGGATGAGTAGCGTAGATTGGAGCGGTTCAAGAATTATGACCCTCATATTTTCAGCGAATTAGCTACAGACGATGCTTTGGGGTTTTTGGAGGATTGTCACCGCATTTTTCGCACCATGGGTATTACTTCTTCAAGTGGGGTTTCCTTTGCAGTTTTCCAGCTTCGGGGAGCCGCCTGTGAATGGTGGGGCACTTTTGAGCTAGAAAGTCCGGACGAGGTTGCCTCTATGACTTGGACTCAATTTTCAGATATGTTTCAGATGGAGTTTGTTCCCCAAAGTCTCCGAGATGCATGGCGTGCGGAGTTTAAGCACTTGTGCTAGGGCCCTACGGCTGTCTCTGAGTATGCCATGCATTACACTAGGTTGGCCAGGCATGCGCCTGCTTTGGTGGCTACTTTTCGTGAGAGCGTTCGCAGGTTTATCGAGGGTCTCATTCCTTCCATCAGGTCTGGCATGGCGCGAGATGGATATACCCTATCAGCAGGTGGTGAGCATAGCCAGGAGGATAGAGGGTATGCATGCCAGAGAGCGAGAGGAGAGGGAGGCAAAAAGGTCTCGAGAGTCTGGCCATTTCTCTGGTACCTGTACTTCAGGAGCAGGACATCATGGTAGGGGCTATACAGGTCGCCCAGTACACTCAACTATTCCTTCTCCCAGCAGTACTCCAGCTCCTCCCAGATTTCAGGAGCTTTATTATGCACCTCCAGTTTCTAGCGCACCTCCTGCACAGGATACCTCCAGAGGTCAGTCTAGCAGGGGTAGGTCCAGTCAGTCACAGCCACCGCGCCCTCCCAGAGTTTTTTTTATGAGTGCGGGGATACCCGTCACTTGGGTAGAGAGTGCCCTAGACGTGGGAGAGGTGTGCCTTCTCAGACACCACAGCCTCAGCATGCTTCACAGGGACAACAAGCCATTGTTCCTGCTCCAGCTGGCACCCCACTGGCCCAACCAGCCAGGGGCGGGGATCAAGGAGACAAGGGTCGCCCTCGAGGAAGGGGCCGAGCCAGATTTTATGCCATTCCTGATCGTGCAGAGGTTGTCGCCTCCGTTTCTGTTATCATAGGTATTATTTTAGTTAGTCACAGAGAGGCATCAGTTCTATTCGATCCAGGTTCTACTTATTCTTATGTGTCATCTTATTTTGCTCCGCATTGGGTACAGTCCGAGAGACCTTTAGCTCTCCTGTTTATGTTTCTACTCCCGTGGGAGATTCCCTTGTTGTGGACCGCGTATATCGGTTGTGTTTGGTTACTATTCGTGGTTTTGAGAACAGGGCAGATCTTTTATTACTTGATATGGTTGATTTTGATATTATCTTGGGCATGGACTGGTTGTTTCCCCACAATGCTATTCTTGATTGTTACGCTAAGACCGTGACGCTGGCTATGCTAAGTATTCCTCGTATTGAGTGGAGTGGTACTCTCGATCACACTCCCAGTAGAGTTATATCCTTTCTTAAATCTCAGCGTATGGTTAAGAAGGGGTGTGCTGCATTTTTAGCCCATGTGAGAGATGTCAGTGCTTATACTCCTTCTGTTGACTCTGTTCCAGCAGTACGGGATTTCCCCGATGTGTCCCAGCTGATCTTCCGGGCATGCCACCCGATCGGGACATTGATTTGGTATTGATTTGTTGCCGGGCACTCAACACATATCAATTTATCCTTACCGTATGGCTCTTCCTGAGTTGAAGGAGTTGAAGGACCCGTTACAGGAATTGCTTGATAAGGGATTTATTCGACCCAGTGTTTCACCATGGGGTGCTCTTGTCTTGATTGTGAAGAAAAAGGATGGTTCTATACACATGCGTATGGATTATCGTTAGTTGAAAAAAGTTACAGTGAAGAATCGACATCTGTTGCCTCGTATTGATGATCTATTTGACCAGTTTCAGGGCGCACATGTGTTTTCTAAAATTGATTTGCGCTCAGGTTATCACCAGCTAACGATTCGGGAGCCGGATATCCCGAAGACTGCTTTAAGGACTCGGTATGGTCATTACGAGTTCCTTGTCATGTCATTTGGGCTGACCAACACCCCAACAACTTTTATGCATTTGATGCACAGTGTATTCAGGCCCTATCTCGACTTATTTGTCTTCATTTTCATAGATGATATTCTTTAATACTCCCGGAGCCGGGAAGATCATGAGCAACACCTGAGGACATTACTTCAGACTCTGAGGGAAAAGAAATTATATGCAAAGTTTTCAAAATGTGAGTTTTGGTTGAGTTCTGTGGCATTCCTAGGCCACGTGGTATCGAGTGAGGGAATTCGGGTAGATCCGAAGAAGTTGGAGACCGTAAAGAGTTGGCCCAGGCCCTCCTCAGCTACAGAGATCCGTAGTTTTCTTGGACTGGCGGGGTATTATAGTCATTTTATGGAGGGATTCTCGTCGATTGCAGCCCCTATGACTAGATTGACCCAGAAGGGTTCTCCTTTTCAGCGGTCAGACGAGTGTGAGGCGAGATTCCAAAAGCTCAAGTCGGCTTTGACTTCAGCCACTATTCTGATTTTGCCTACTGGATTGGGGTCCTATATGGTATATTGTGATGCCTCACGAGTTGGATTTGGAGCGGCATTGATGCAGGACGGTAGGCTGATTGCCTACGCATCCAAACAGTTGAAGGTGCATGAAAAGAACTATCCTGTCCATGACCTTGAGTTAGCTGCTATTGTTCATGCCTTAAAGATCTGGCGTCATTATTTGTATGGTGTGCCTTGAAAGATTTAAACGGATCATCGGAGTTTGCAGCATTTGTTCAAGTAAAAGGTTCTGAACTTGCGCCAGAGGAGATGGTTGGAGCTACTGAAGGATTATGATATTACTATTCTTTATCACCCGGGCAAGGCTAATGTGGTAGCTGACGCCTTGAGCCGCCAACGGAGAGTTTGGGGAGTTTGGCATATTTTCCAGCTTCAGAGAGACCTATGGCGATGGATGTCCAGGCCTTAGCCTGTCAGTTCCTGAGATTGGACCTTTCGGAGCCCAGTCGGTTTCTAGCCTGTGTGCTTTCTCGGTCTTCATTGTTTGATCGTATCAGGGAGCAGCATTATGATGAGCCTCATTTTCTTGTCCTCGGGGACACAGTTCAGCATGGCGATGCTAAGGATGTGACTGTCGGAGATGATGGGGTGTTGAAGATGTAGGGGCGGATCTGTGTGCCCGATGTTGATAATATTCGGGAGTTGATATTGACCGAGGCGCATAGCTCGCGATACTCCATCCACCCAGGTGCCACGAAGATGTATCATGATCTAAGGCAGCATTATTCGTGGAGGCGGATGATGAAGGACATAGTGGAGTTTGTCGCTAGATGTCTCAACTGTCAGCAGGTGAAGGCTGAGCATCAGAGACCGAGAGGGTTACTCCAGCAGATGGAGATTCCGGAATGGAAATGGGAGAATATCACTGTGGATTTTGTGACTGGTCTCCCTCTGATGGCGAGGAAGTTTGATTCTATTTGGGTTATTATGGACCGGCTGACCAAGTCTGCTCATTTCATTCCATTGTGCACTTCTTACTTAGCAGAGCGGTTAGTAGGGATTTATATCAGGGAGATTGTCCGTCTGCATGGCATTCCAGTTTCTATTATATCAGACAGGGGTTCAGTGTTTACATCACGGTTCTAGAGAGCCGTCCAGCATGAGTTGGGTGCAGAAGTGACCATGAGTACAGCTTTTCACCCTCAGATGGACGGTTAGTCCGAGCGCACTATTCAGATTCTTGAGGATATGGTCCGTGCGCGCACGATTGAGTTTAGAGGGTCTTGGGATTAGTTCTTGCCATTGGCTGAGTTTGCATACAACAACAATTATCAGTCCAGTACTCAGATGGCGCCTAATGAGGCCCTATATAGTAGGAGATGCAGATCCCTGGTGGGTTGGTTCAAGCCGGGCGAGGCCAGGTCATTGGGCATTGATTTGGTTCAGGATGCGGTTGAGAAGGTTAAGGTGATTCAGGATAGACTCCGTACGGCCCTGTCCAGGTAGAAAAGTTATGCGGACCGGAAGGTTTGTGATGTTTCCTTTATGGTTGGTGAGCGGGTTTTTCTTCGAGTCTCGCATATGAAAGGCGTCATGAGGTTTGGAAATAAAGGACAGTTGAGCCCGAGGTTCATTGGTCCAATTGAGATTTTGAAGCAGGTTAGGAAGGTTGCTTATGAGCTTGCTTTACCTCCTAGTTTGGCCGGGGTTCATCCAGTATTTCATGTTTCGATACTTCGGATGTATCATGATGACCCGTCTCACGTGTTGGAGTTCTCTTCAATCCAGTTGGACAATTATTTGTCCTATGTTGAGGAGCCAGTGGCAATATACGACAGGCATGTCCGAAGGCTCAGGTCAAAGGATATAGCTTCAGTAAAGGTTCAGTGGCGGGGTCAGCCGACCAAGGAGGTGACTTGGTAGACCGAGCGGGACATGCGCAGCCGATACCCTCATCTTTTTTCTACTTTAGGTATGTTATCTATGCTCGTTCGAGGATGAACAAATGTTTAAGTGTAGGAGGATGTGACGACCCGGCCGGTCGTCTTTGAAATTTATGCCTCGTTTCCCCAATAACTTCTTTCCCTAAGTTCATTTCTGATAATTTCGTTTGCCGGGATGTTCGGTGATTGAATTCGGAGTGTCTTGGGACACTTAGTCCCTAAATGAGAGCTTATATGTAGAAAAATGGTCCATAATCAGAATAGTGTCAAGACGACTTCGGAATGGAAAACCGATGGTTCCGTTAAAGGGGTTGGGAGCATGTTCGGAATATATTTTGGATAGCCGTAACTCATTTAGGCTATAAATGCCGAAAGTTAGAATTCTAAGGTTTTCAGTTCGATGCAGAATTTTTGATCCGGGGGTCCGAAAGGGATTCCAAAAGTTGCTTTAGCACCATCATGTCATTTGGGACGTGCGTGCAAAATTTCAGGTGAATTGGACGTGCTTTGGTTAGGTTTTGAATCGAAAGCGAGTTTGATTAAGTTTTGAAGTTTTTAAGTTCGAATCATTGATTTATTAAGTTTTCGATGTTGTTTTAGGTGGTATATGTATTATTACAAGTTCGAATGATGTTATGGGTTAGGTTCGGGTTGGTTTTGGAATTTTTGGATGAAATTCATGTGCTTCTTCAATTATTTCCGCTTCTGAGGCTTGGGGACTGCAGAAGCTGCTCTGCAAAATCGGCTCAGAAGTCGCAAAAGCGGAAGGGGCCCTAGGCCAGGAGACCGCAGAAGCGGTAGGCATTTCTGCGGAAGCGGGGGTTGCCTTTTGCGATGCATGTCTGCAGAAGCGGAAATTGATATTGTAAGTAAAGCCGCTGAAGCGGCAATTTGACCGCGAAAACGGGACCACAGAAAAGGCCCCTGGATCCGCAAAAGTGGAAATCGTAGTAGAGAAAAGGGTTTATCCGAGGCTTAAATTTCATAAGTTGAAAAATCAATTGAGAGCTTGGGAGAAAACGATTTTGAGTGAGTTCTGAAGAAGCGATTATTGGGTATCATTTCTATGATCCTTTCTAGCTTTAATCCATCATTTTGTTGTTAAATTCATCTTTTAATTCGAATTAAGGTCCAAAAATGGAGGAATTTGAGTAGAAGTTTATTGACGAAACAATTGGGATTTGGGGAAGCATTTGACCTCTGATTTTGGAGATTTTTATATGGCTAGACTTGTGAGAGTACGTGGTTTCTGAAAATGTGAAAAATTATTCGATTCCAAGACGTTGGCTAGAGGGGCATTTTGGTCATTTCACTTATTTTCGCGCCTTAGCTTTAATTTTTAATAGTGTACTTAGTTACTTGCGATTTTATTTACAATATGCAATTGGTTTTAATAGATTTGGGCCACTCGGAGTCAGATACTCGTGGCAAGGGCATTGTTTCTTAGCAGTTTTGTACCAATTCGATGTAAGTGACTTGTCTAACTTTGTGTGGGGGACCTCTCCCCATAGGATTTCTTGACTGTTGTTTAAATGCCTTGTGCGCAAGGTGACGAGCATGCACTTTTTCTAATTGATAAAAATTCACCTTACTTGACTTATTTAGACTGTGTTTCTTCACGCATTTAACTGTTATATGTGCAATTTCACTTTTTTTATCTTTTGGAAAGCATGTTAGTGATTTTTTTGCTCTATTTGACTAAATTGCCATATTTGTCTTTCTTGTGAAGCATGTTAGATTCTCGACTTTACTTGTTATTCGCATTTGGCTTCCTTTCCGTTAAATATTAATTTGTTGTGGTGTATTTCCTTTTGGGACTACGGGTTCAATTCCCGAGAGATCCTCTGATATTGACATGACGGACTACGAGTTCAATTCCTGGGAGATCCTCTGATATTTATATGACGAACTGCGGGTTCAATTCCTGGAGATCCTCTGTTATTGGTATGAATGACTGCGGGTTCAATTCCCGAATATCCTTTTTTATAGATATTATGGAGTACATGTTAGATTCCGGGGATAGCCTCCGATATTGGAACAAATCGGTTGCGGGTTCAATTCTCGGAGATCCATGTGGAAAATCCTGATTTTTGAGTGATTTGCCTTGTGTTCGTAGTCTGCACTTGTAGCCGTTCTGTTTTAATTATTGTCTTGTTAGATATTCGAAATTTACTTCATTATCTACTGTTTATTTATTCTTACATTATTTCTTATGTTCGTCACAGTAGGGCCTCGACCTTCCTTGTCACTACTCCATCAAGGTTAGCCTTGGAGCTTTCTTAGTACAGTTTTGGTGTACTAATGCTACTCTTCTGCACAGTATTGTTGTGCAGATCCAGGTACTTCTGATGGGGGCCGCTATCAGTGATCTTAGGAGCTATACTCGGAGATTTCAGGTATGCATCTATCAAGTCCGCAGAGACGAAAAGTCTCATACACCGTTAGCTAGTGGTTTCATTCATATACTCACTTATTGAAGACACTTCTAGATGCTAGAGCCGTACGTTGTATTTTACTCTTAGCCTGTGTTGTCCGTGGGTTTCCCGGTATTGGAGTTTTTTTTTCATTATTTTGAGTCGACATGTATGTGCCGGGCAGCATTCTATACATTATCTTTTACTATTTATGTTTTATTTATCGTTTATCATAAGGATTGTTGAATTTTTCGCGATTTGTCAGGCTTACCTAGTCGCGAAGACAGGATGCCGTCATGACAGGTTCAGGATTGGTGAACTAGGGTCATGACATTTACCCATGATAGTATGATAAGAAAGATATGTTACATTGGTACTCGGTTGAGTAAGGCACCGGGTGCCTGTCGCATCCCTTCGGTTTGGATCGTGACAAACTTAGTACCAGAGCAATTTTGTCCAAGGGAGTACAAATCGTATCTAGTAGAGCATTGTTTCTGGGTGTGTTGTGCACCACACTTATAAGCAGGAGGCTACATGGAATTTAGGATCGTCACTCTTTCTTCTTACTCTAGATCATTTGGCAGAGATCAATTATAAGAATTCAAACTCCAAAATTCTATTTTATTCATAATACACGGAGACCTACATCCATAAAGATAGTTGGTAAGATATTGAATGTGGTTTTGGAAGAGTTGATCAGAGGAACTCGATTTTGCATCATGCTTATGATAAGTAAATGTAAGGTCTTTAGTAGATTATGTGTGTACTAAGATGTGTAAGATTCTTAAAAAGGATCCCTAAGGCATGAATATCAATCCACCCATATGGTTTAAAAAGAAACTAGAGAATCATAATGTAGATAGAAGTTTCAACAAGTAAAAGAAGTAAGGTGGTGAAGGGTATGAGTTATCCAGTTATTGAAGATTATCAGTTTTTAAAATTCAGGCATATAAATATATATATATTTTGAGTTACCTTCATTAGTAACAGAGGTATGTACAATTTACCATACCTATATTAGTTATGCTATATGAGAGCTAACATATATAGTTTAAGAGAAGGATACGATATCCGGATCCAGATGGGGTTATAGTAACCCAAAACTGTGGATGGATTATTATCATTATCTAACATTTTCGAAGGGTAGTGCAAAATATAGTAATTGTTCTCCTTGTGAGACACACATACGGTGCACTCTAAAATAGTATAGTCGGATATGAATACTAGAATGTTAAAAAATTTCGGAAGATAGGAAGTGGAATCCTAAAAGGGATAAATATTTACCTTAGTATGACTCTCGCCCCTAGGAAAAAGGAGAATGTTATAATGAAAAGAGTCCTCTCGGCGGTTACTCTCGGCGCACGTTAAGCGCGCGACTGGTGCACAATAGCAGGACGCCATTGTTGCCGGAATATGGCTCGTCGGCGGCGTAACGCCCCTCCCACTAATACGCAACTAGTTACACCAGAGCATGGTATTACAAAAGAGCTTGAACCATTAACATTTGGAAGCTTTCTGCCCCAGAAGTTCCAATCAACCGATATGATGCATGTAGAGGGAGAAAACTGTGAATTGCCATTGCCGATGACTGAAGTTCCTTCCAACATTGCTGTAAGACGGTTGCAGTTTACTGATGCCATTGGATTGGAGAAATCCATACCGATTGTAGCAGATGTGGTGCGCGGAAATCGCGATTCTCAGATGGGCAAGCAACTTTCATTCATTCCCCCCACTGATCGAGATGGCACTAAGGTTGTTAAGATCAGTGAGGACGATCTAAAACCTCAATTGGATTACTGGCAGAATGCTTTGATTGGATACATAATTGGTGATAATCCAACTGAGAAAACTATGGATAACTTTGTCATGCATGTGTGGAATTTTGTGGCTAAACCTCAGGTACTGATTCATGCTGAAGGATACTGTATTTTTCGCTTCAATAGTATCGAGGATCGAAATTTAGTCATCCAATCAGGGCCCGATTCCTATAGGAACAAACCAATGGTTTTGAAACCGAGGGAAGTTGATTTCTCATTTCAGAGTGATGTTCTAAGCATTGTTCCTATTTGGATTCGTTTCCCTGGACTTCCTGTGGGTTATTGGTCTACTGAGGTGTTGAGCAAAATGGCTAGTGCTGTTGGTAAGCCATTATACACTGACAAATTTACTGCACATTATGAAAAAATTTCATTTGCCCGTGTACTAGTAGAGGTGGATGCTGCTCATCCTTTACCAGATCAATTAGAGATTGATACTCCTTATGGGCCTAAGATTCAGTCAATTGAGTATGATTGGAAACCAAGCTTCTGTAATCATTGCCTAAAATTTGGGCGTGATTCATTTGAATGCTGGTACTACGCTGATAATAGTAAAGGGAAGGATAAGGAAGAGCAGGAGAAGCCAAGAAGGCAGAAAGGTAAATTGAAGCAGCAGGGGAAAAATGCTAAAAAAATAATGGCTTGTTAAGCAGCCTGTAGCTATTGCAGAAGTACAGAATAATCATGATATTACTGGGAATTCACTAGTACTGGAGATGCAGGCAGTGCAACTTCCTAATAAGGTGAATGAGAACAGTGTAGTTAGTGTCCAGCAGCATTCACAAAGTGATCCTGTTAATCAAGGGAGGCCTGAAAGTGCAGTCATTGCAGTTGCTGCAACCAATGGTAACATTGAGCAGATGAATGATAATGGAAGAAAAGGGAAAACTACTATGGTTGTGGCTGAGAGCAGGGTTCAGCAGATTGTTCTGGGACCCTTACATAGTCTAACCCCTGATTTCCTATGATTATTGTTACATGGAACATTACGGGGCTTATCCAAGCCCATAAACAAAAGGAGTTGAAAAACTTCCTAGCTGTTAATAAGGTGGATGTTATGGGAGTTTTAGAAACTAGAGTTAAGGAACATAAAGCTAACAAAATACTTTCCAAGGTTGCTAAGTATTGGAATGTTCAACCTAATTACTCAAAGGCTGCTAATGGTAGAATATGGTTGCTTTGGAGACCTCACATTTTGATCCATATATCCTCTATCACTGATCAGCTCATTTACTGTTTTTTAGAAGACACAAGAAGCCAAGCCAGAATCCATTTAAGTGTTATCTATGCCCATAGCACTGCACTGCTTAGAAACCAACGGTGGAGAGTACTGAGATCAACCTATATTCCCAGTCAAGATGCTTGGCTGATCAGTGGTGATTTTAACTGTGTATTATGCACTGATGACAGAATTGGCTCCCCAGTCACTCATGCTGATGTTAAAGATTTCAAAGATACTATTACTGACCTGCAACTTACTGCCCTCAGAGTTAATGGTTGGCATTTCACCTGGAAAATAAGCAAGATTCTTCCACTAGAGTATACAGTAAAATTGATTGGGCTCTGGGTAACTTTCAATGGCTACAACAGTATGGGCATTTGGAAGCTAATTTTATGAACCCCTCTGTCTCTGATCACTCCCCTATCCTGATAATATTTGGAGATCATAAACCTTTGCACCCTAATCCTTTCAGGCTATATCTTGCTGTCATGGAACAATCTCAGTTTCATGACAGTTTAGAGCAAGTTTGGAGACATGACTATGGAACAACACCTATGCAGCATCTATGGAAAAAAATGAAGGACATGAAACAGCACTTGAAGGTGATCAATGCCCACATGGCATCTTACAAGTAGAAAATTATTCAGGCAAGGGAAAAGTTGGGTATTATTCAAGATCAACTGCAGAACAGCCCATTAACACAGTCAATCCTTACTGAGGAAAAAGCAGCAATTGAGGAAATTGAGAAGAGGAGTTATGTGGAGGAAAAAATTCTGAGGCAGAAATCCAAAGCATGCTGGATTGAGTGTGGGGATGCTAACACTAAGTATTTCCATGCTCAATGGAAGATCATAACTGGACAAAACAACATCACATCCATTTATACAGACTCAGGTTTTAAACTAACTGACCCTTTAACTGTGGAGCAGGAATTCATCAAGGTTTTTCAATCATTAATGGGGGAGTGTGCTGCTGAACTGCCTTGTATCAACTCTGCAATTATGAAAGAGGGACAGTGCTTAAACCTTTCTCAACAAAGAATTCTTATTAGAGAGGTAACTATGGAAGAGATCACTGAAGCTCTCAAAGATATGCCCAAAGATAAAGCACCTGGAGTTGATGGCTTTCCAGTGGAGTTTTTCAGTAAGAACTGAGAGATGGTAAAAGATGACATTCTAGCTGCTGTGAAGAAGTTTTTCTCTACAAGCAAAATGCCTCATATGCTCAACACCACTGCCATAGCACTTGTGCCTAAAGTCAAAGATCCTACTACTGTCAAAGATTACAGACCTATTGCCTGCTGCACTACTGTCTACAAAATCATCTCAAAAATTATCACCAGAAGGATGAATACTGTCATTGGGCAGTTAGTTGGTCCTGCTCAATCTGCTTTTATTGACAGAAGAAGTATTGTAGACAACATTTTGCTAAGCCATGAAATATTTAAGGGTTACTCAAGGAAAAGTGTTTCTCCCAGATGTGTACTCAAAGTGGATTTGAGGAAGGCATATGACACACTGGAATGGAATTTTGTGAAGCAGATTCTTATTGATTTGGGCTTTCCAGCAAAATTTATTCAGTGGATTATGACCTGTGTCACCTCTGTCTCTTATTCCTTAGTAATGAATGGTGGCTTAACTAAACCATTCAATGCTAAGAGAGGTATTAGACAGGGTGACCCCTTACCTGTTTGTCTTAGCAATGGAATATCTTAACAGAATTCTTCAGCAGCTGCACAAGGATGGGAACTTCAACTTCCATCCCAAATGCAGAAAGCTCAATGTTTCTCATGTTTGTTTTGCTGATGACCTCCTTATGTTTTTTCGAGCAGATATTATGTCTATCCAGATCTTACATAAAGCTTTTCTTCAGTTTTCTGAAGCATCTGGACTTCAGGAAAATATCAGCAAGAGTGCTATCTATCTGGCTGGAGTGCAGCAAAACATCAGAGAAGAAATCATTGACACCTTGGGATTCACTGCAGGCCAACTTCCATTCAGATACTTGGGGATTCCACTAGACTCTAAAAAGCTGGCTATCCATCATTATATACCCCTAATTGAAAAGATTACAGATAAGGTTACTTGCTAGTTAGCAAAACTACTATTATATGCAGGAAGGAGTCAATTGATCAAAGCTGTGGTGTTTGGCATTCAGACTTATTGGGCACAGGTCTTCATTATGCCGAAGAAAGTACCGAAAACTATTGAAGCTATCTGCAGAACTTTTCTATGGACTGGTTCAGCTCCAGAAGGGCACTGGTGGCTTGGGACAAAGTGTGCAGACCTGTATCAGCTGGATGACTTAATATCCTAGACTTGAAGATGTGGAACAAAGCAGCCATAGCAAAGCTGCTTTGGGACTTGTCTGGGAAAAAAGACTGTCTATGGGTTCGATGGGTTCATTCTTATTACATCAAGCAAAGGAGCATTGCCACAATTAGCATTTGAAAAGCAGCATCTTGGGTGGTCAGAAAGGTGCTGGAAGTAGAACTATGATTCTAGAAAGCCAAAAGCTTCAAGGTGATCTAATTGACAGACTACAAAGTGTATGCAGCCTGGGAAAATTTCAAATCCAGAAACTATACTTCACTTTACTGCCCAGTTTCAATAAGGTTTTAGTGGAAGAATTTGATGCTGATTTCTAATGTCCTACCTAGGCATAAATTCATTGTTTGGTTAGCTGCTCAACATAAACTTCCTACTGTTGAAAGATTGCAGAACATGGGCATACAAGTTCCAACAGATTGTGTGTTCTGCAAACAGAATATAGAGGACTTGAATCATCTATTCTTTGAGTATCCTATTACAAACAGATTGTGGTCCAGAATATGTATTTGGTTGGGGCATATCAGAATAATTGGCTGCTGGGAAACTAAACTTCTTTGGGTATGCAGTAAAGCTAAAAGTAGACTGTGGAAGAATACTATAACAGCTTTAGCATTTGTCACTACTACTGCTCTTATATGGAAAGCAAGGAACCTCATTCGTTTAGAAGGAACTGCTTATGTGGAGGAACTGACTTGTAAGGAGATTGCCTTGCTCTTGCACACTCGAGGGAGCAAGTGCAAACATTGGCAACCTGGTTTGAGACATCTCAATTACTATCCTTAGCTGTTGTAATTAGAAAGTTAGGTTGCTCGAGTATAGATAGTCAAGATAGTATAGAAGTACTTGTATCATTGTAGTAGCTAGTCCAAACTACTACCACTTAGCTCTATGATGTACATATTTTTTAGATCAATGAAACTAACAGTTATACCAAAAAACAAAAACAAAAAAAGAGAATGTTTGGTGACCCGATGAGCTGGTGAGATAATGCAAGGGGAGCTAAAAGTGAAAGAACATTTTGTTGAAGTTTTCGTAATAAAGTGATAGAAATAAATATTAGCTAGAGAATAAGAAGAGAGTTAATGAAGCATTATGAGTAAGATCTGATAAATGAGTTATCACGAAAAATCAAAATATGAAAGAATGACAGTTTCTAGTCAAGTGAAAGAAATGACAAGAGGTGATAGGCCTTGAGACAATAAAACTGTATAAGCCATAAAGTCATACCTTCATTTCGAGAAATGAGTTGGTGACTCGAACGTGATTACCAGAAGGCTAAGTTAGAACACCAAAGTAATAGCAATTAGTATGATATAGTAAACAAGATAACATAGAAATGAATTAGGGACTAAAGGATTTGATAATAGTCAATAACATAGTGGACAACAAAAGAATAAACTTTACAGTTCATTCAGGAAGACACTTCCCTAAAATAAGCACTGGGAGCATAATTAAGCTTATGGGACTAAGCGTGCCAGTTACACTAGGTGTCACTTTTGTGCATATGAAATTCAGCTATCCCTACTACATAAGGGTTGCCGCAAGGAAAGTAAGATTTTGTGAAGATGTGAAAAGACGCCTAAGATGAAGAGGTAACTATAGAATAGTAAAGGAATAATGTGGTAGAAAAGCGAAATGAATTAGATTTCATTTATTAAAATCCTACAGATATGATACGAATCCAAAACATTATGCAAGCACAATGCCGAGGAGAAGCAGTAAGGGTTCCAACGCTATATGTTTTTGATAAATAAGTGCAAATGAACACTTGATATACATAAGGAGACTGCAAAGGGTAAGTTAAGACAAAGGACATAACCAAAGAGAGATTACGCAGAATATAGATATGAGAATGGACCAATGAGTAGTTAGTAGTTGATTGAGGAAGAGCCAGTTATGTCTAGACAAGAGGATACAGATAAATCAGCAGATTGTGCAAGGTAAACATAGTGAAACCCAACATAGTGAATTCAGTCTCGCCGATATAATGAAATCGGAATCCTTGAGAAATATTCATATATGATTTGGGGTAGTTAAAGGTACCGTATATTACGGATATAAAGAAAGCTCCACCAGGGAGATAGTCAAAATTTCTGTTCAGAAGCAACTCTACGAGCACAAGGGCATGGAGGTAGGTAACTAAGGACAATTATAGGCGAGTAAGAACATCAAAACTTTCATCGGGTATATGATATAATAAGCTCATAGTGTTACAGGAGTCATAGGATCTCCTCTAAGTACTACCACTAAAGACTAGCTCTAACCTAAGCATATTAACTTGAAGAAGAATTGGTTTGATAACTACAGTCTCACTATAATATTGGATGCACTCCATAAGGAAATGGCGCCTATAGTGGCTAATGAATTGGAAGAAAAAAATTAAAAGTATATTTGAGATTATATGAATTACAAGGAATTCCAATATTCTGGGTACTAAGATAAGTCAAGTATCCATGCAACAAGTGACAGAACGACTAGAAAATGTAATTGCTTATATTTAAAGAAAATTGAGAAGGCACAAAATAAAATCAATGGTGCTATCAAGTAAAAGGAATGTTGCAAGTAATATATATATATATATATATATATATATATATATATATATATATATATATATATATATATACATATATATATATATATATATATATGTGTGTGTGTGTGTGTGTGTGTATGTCACAAGTTGAAGTATCATAGTGTGACAATGTGTCAGGTAGATGGGAGTAAGGATAAGAGAAGCAGCATGCAGAAGAGATAGAATATGTCCCTAGACGTAATGTAAGGTGTAATTGTGATAAATTATAAAAGGATGATATTTAGGCCTTTGATTGAGTAAGGATTCAAAGAGAATAGATTTCATGGATGGCACGGAATTAGAATACCCCCATAAAATAGGGTTACTGAAGTATGGTATCATTCCTAGGTTGTGACGACCCAAACCATATGGGCCGTGACTAGCACCCGGTGCCTTACTCAACCGAGTACCAATGTAAAATATCTTTCTTGTCATACTATCATGGGTAAATGGAAAGGAAACTCATCATGAGATAACAAGAATGAAACATAAAGGAATACTTAACATATATCGACCCAACATGATATGCAAACTTATACATGTGGCATACGGACCTATAAGGCCGACATGACCATTTGTAAATACAAAACATAGGCCGACAAGGCCATAACAATATTCATACACTTGACATCTGTCTACAAGCCTCTAAGAGTACCTAATATCATAAAGGCCAAGAAAGCTCCCGCCAAACTAATCAATAAATATCCAAAGCATACTGACCAAATAAGCAAATCCGGATCAAGTTGAGTGCACCAAACACATTCCGCTGAACTGATGGCCTACATGGAGGAATGTCAACCTGTCTATCGGGATCTGCGGGCATGAAATGCAGCATCCCCAAGCAAAAGGGATGTCAGTACGAATAAAGTACCGAGTATGTAAGTCATAGAAGCATAAACAAGAACAATAATGTAAAGAGAGATCGAGAAGATACAACCTGTAAAATCTGAGTTCTTCTAGGAACTACTGACGTGCAATGCATAAGACATATATATACATAAACTTTGAAAACATTCGCCTCGTTTGGGCATCATCATCATCATATCGTACTCGGCCTCAAATAAGACTCGGTTAAAACGTACCCGGCCATAATAAGGCTCGGTAGAATCATACCCAATCACGTGGAGCTCGATAAACCTAACAGATCAGTGATTGCACAATATGTGCCATACCCGGCCGACTATAGCGCGGCTCGGCAGAGTAAAATAGATATATATATATATATATATATATCTATATATATATATATATATATATATATATATATATATATATATATATATATATATATATATATATATATATATATATATATATATATATGTAATGCATGCATGCATGCTTGACTAATGGAATCGTGTTCTAAACCTTTTAGAGTGACGTAAGGTCGTTGCACCTTCGATTAACATTATGGATATCATAAATATAAACTTCATTAGGACACAAGGATCATACATATTTTCTTAGAATAAATTTTTATGGAAACAATAACATGAACAACCTTAGTTTTTAGGAATAAATTCATTATGAAATAACCTATTCATTTCACATTAGATCATGCCAAATGAAAGAAGAAAGTGCCTTAACATACCTACTTCTTAAATTGTTTGAATGAATTTGCTTCCAGAAAAATATGGTCGCACTTCTGCTTGAATCTCTTAAAATTTTGAAATGAAAATTTCAATAGAAAATTTTGAATTGTTGAAGGAAATGATTGTGCCTTTCTCGTTTTGTTGGTTTTGATTTTTTTTTTGGAAGGGATTTAGATTTTTCACGTTTTTATTAAAGGCAAAAGGTTTTTGAAACCTATCCAGGAGTTAGACCAAGTGACTTCCTATTCATTTTTCCAAAATGAATTCAATACTTCAAGTCTTTCCTTAAAGAAATGACTTATCTTCATGAGTCATAAATGACTTGGCACGCCGGTGTCGTTACTAAGAAGATACGACTCTTAGTCTTATGCCTAAATGGTGGTGTACTGCCACGTTACTTTTTGGATATACTTAGTTATTTAATCGGATAATGTTCTGTTACTCATTAATTAATTAATTATTTTAAAAATTAAGAATTATACCTTATAAATCTTTCTATCATAATCATGTGGTACCTTGTATGATACTAGTTCATAAATACTGGGTATTTTAGTTCGGATCGCATTTTACCCCAATTGTCCCAAACTTTGACAAAATTTATTTTCTTCGACATTACTTACCCTCTTACCTTCCAGTATTTACTCATAACTTATAATCCTTATAATTCCCAAAATATTCTTTTCCTTGGACTGATTTCAATTACCTTACGATAAATTCAACGTACATTACTGCAGAGTGCAACATCGTCGTAACTCATTTTGTGAAGCATAACATCACCATAATATAATACTGTGAGGCATAATCTTGTCGTAATATACTACTACCGAATGTAATATAGATGTAATATTGTGGGGCGTAACATCATTCCCCCCTTTGGAACATTCGTCCTCGAATGTTGGCTGATGCTTTTATCATTTTCATAACGTATATCTCTTTTGAATACCTTAGTACTCTTCTTGCCATTTAAGTTGTTGCTCTGTGTTTAAATCCAAGGTCTAAGGTATTCCTCCCTTTAGTCTTTTTTCCCATATCATGACTTGCGGTTGAAATCTTCCTAGTCATACAACTTCCGTACATCTTTTCATGCAGCCTATGACCCTGGCTTTATAGGTTCACTTATGTGATTCATCTTTCCTTTTAAATTTTATCTATTAGTACATCTCTAGGCCATACTTATTTATACGGGCTTAATAGGATATCTCTCTAGACCTCTAATATACTGGAGTTCTTTGCTCAATACTTTGTAGAACTTGCGAAACATATCTTATTTCATATATCTGGTTACCCATTCACATGATTTTACTATATTTACGTGAGTTATACTATACCATAATTTTTGCTTCGATCTACCTTTTACTGAGGTATGCTTACCAAGTTCGCAGTTACTTTTATTGCCTACCCTTTAGGTATAAATCTCAGTCCTTCAATGCCCTTCATTACCGTTCATCTTAAGAATCAGGGCCTAGCCTCATGTCGTACTTTGTAACTTATGTTTGACCATTGTTGATTCGCCTCAATGTCAATCTATCAGATACAACTGATAATTTGAAACTTCTTACGACATACCTTGCCACTAGGGCTTACGTTCCGTCGAGGAATATTTGACGTGATATTCCTGATCCACTTAGGAGTGATACTATACTTCAATGACCGTATTTTATAGCAATCCAATATGATTCAATTATGTGGGTATTTTAATCTCGTACAATCTATGAAATCCTCTTCAAATCACTACTCACCTGAATGCCTAATCGTCATCCTTTATCTATCACAATTACACCATCATTGTATTATCAGGTCATCGTTCCATCTTTTCTAAATGTTACTAGTCTTAGACTCCTTTAAGTTCATTCAGGCTATACTAAGCTTTCTATATCTTAGAGAAACCATCAACTCTTCTTGTTTTTATGAATATAATCCCCTAGATTTATCCATTCTCGTCACCTTTTCACTTTCATTTCCTCATCCTTACTCATGTTTCCTTTAAATTTTGTCGCTCTACCATACTTTAGCTTGCGACCTATACATATCCATATATAGTACTCACAACTTTCCTTCAACTTGCTTGCACCATAGTTAATTTTCCATAAGTTATTCTGAAATATCAAGCGATACATCACATCACCTCCATCTCTTCTCTATTCTCTTAACTATATCTCTTAGTACTTAGAATCCATAGGTTGGAAGACATGCCACTAACGATGCCGCTATCATTCTGGTTATTGGATCCCCGTGTTTATTGCCCTCTATCTTATGTATGGACTATTCAGGATCTTCTATCTTTATGTATCTTGTACGTTGTTCACCTTTACCTTACTAACCTTAAATCACGTATCGTATCTTCTATCTCTTTCATAACCTCCTTTCTATCTAGGCGTAATTCATGTCCATAACTTGAATCTCCATTATAATACTCGCACATTTGGTCCATAGACAATCATGTGGGAGCTTTGTACTAACTTCTTATGAGAATGATACTTTTTTCTAAGTGGCTTTCTTGTAGTGCCATTACAGATTAGGGTTGTTGCACCATTTCTCTTCAACATATAATATTAAGAGTGATTTTGACATGTTTTCAAGAACAGCTTCTATAAAAAAAATTCTAAGTCCAATAGTCAAACTCCTGATTTACATGAGTGATGTAATTCTTTAGTCTTCTCTTCCTTCAGATCTGCCCTTACATAGGCTTAAGCTATCTTTGATTTGTGGCTCATGGTATTAGTTATTACCTTAGCCTTTCATTGATGTTATGGAATATCCAAGATACAATCTTCTAAGAATTCAATCCTTTGTTTATGCCATGGGCTCAATTCTTTCTTTAAACTTATACCGGGTTCTTCTATGGTTGTATGATTGTTATCAAATATGCTGCCTAAATAATGTTCTAAAATCTTGAGTGTATCTATAACATGCTAACTCTCTGGATCATTGATCAAATAATTCTTTCGTTCCATCGTAGCTTTATTTCAACATAAGTTATTACTTTTTCTGGTCTTTCTGCCCCCTTGTTGTGTCCGCACTTAACTTATCTTAGTGTCCGCACTTGCCAGAGTTTTCATACAACTCATATGATCTCGAATATTACTTTTAATTCTTACTTCCCGTTTATTATCCACGGTAGGTGCTACTTTTCTTTGGAATGCTTACCATGTTGTTATGAGAATGTTGTTACACGACCATTTCCTCTTTAGGTCGTTGTGCTTATATTGAACCCTTCTTTCTTACCTTCTCAGCTAGTCTTTCGTTGTAGTACTTAGGGAGAACTCTAATCTCTCGTAATGTCGTGAGCTTATTACGGGCCTTTTATGATGTCCTTACTTGCCTATAATCATCGGTAGTTGCTTACCTCTGTACTCTTGTGCTTGTAGGGTTTCTTCTAAACTGATATTTGACTGTCTCCCCAGTGGAACTCTCTTTTATTTCCGTAATACTCATACGGTACCTTTAACTAACCCGTCTCTTTTCTTATGAATATATCTCAAGTATTATAATAATATTCTCCAAGGATAAATTCTCCATGTTGGGTTCTACTATGTTTATCTTACACGATCTGATGACTAGTCTGTAATCTCATGTTTAACCATAGATGAGATCTTCCTGAGCAATTAATAATTACTCGTTGGCCCATTCTCATATTAATATTCCTCGTAATCTTTCTTAGGCTATTTACTTTGTTTTAACTTACGTCTCGCACTGACTCCTTATTTATTAAGAACAGCTCGGGCAGGAAATTTTACTTCCTCTTTTTGATATCGTGCTTGAATAATATTCTTAAATCGTGGTGTATGTGTAAAACCACTTAATTCTAACTTAATGCCACATTACTTCATATTCCCCCCCTTTTGGGGTGTACTAAGAGTTGAAGACGCGAGGATATGCCTATAGATGTGTTACCTCTTCATTTGGGTCTTTCACCACATCGATGACCCTTACTCGCCTTGCGGCAATCGTTCTGTACCAGGGATTAACAAATTTCCTCATCCATGAGGGTGATACTTAGTATAACTGGCACATACAATCCCTTAAGCTTAACTTTTCTCACACTGCTTGCTCTAGGGAAACGTCTCCCCTGAATGAATATTCTCTGAATTCATCATGAATCTCCTTCCGTGGTCCATTCTATAATCGCTAGAACAAATCTAAAATTACCTTGATACAGAGTACTTTCCAATCATTCGGTCCATAATTCATATTTTGTTTATCTTTTTCAACCAGTCCATGCTGATTTTTATTACTATAGGGTCTAACTTTTCCTCTTGGTAATCGCGTCGGAGTCATAAATTTATTTCTTGAAATATGGATATAACTTTATGGCCTATACTCTTTCGTTTTCTTAAGGCCCATCACATTTTGTCTCTTCATTCATTTGACTATAGGTTATGTATTGCTCTAGCGTTTTTATCCATGTATCACACCTTATTCATAATGCTTCCTTATCTCTCTTCTCATTACTTTGCAAATATTTCTGCATATCCCTTTTCTTGTGGAAGTTTCAATATGACATTCTTTCGTTTTTAGCTTTCCTTTGCTCCATCTAGTGGCTCTTTATGTTTCTTAACATTCTCACTTAAGAAGGGACGCGAGCTATACTAAGATAATATTTATCCCTTCAAGTCTTATAGTGCATGTCTTTATAGTACTCATATTTGTCTGCACTATTTTAGAGTGCACCATCTAGGTGTCTCATAAATCGATTTATTTGCACATTAGCAATATTCTTTGGAGATGTCACCCGATGCAATCAATTCATCCATCATATCTTTCTTATACTACTTTGTTAACCCCGGTAGGGCCTATCTGGAATGGGTGCCACCAATTGCAAATACCTCTGTTACTGATGAATATAACTTGAAAATTTTATGTTCTTATGAGTCATTATAAACGATGTTAACCTTCATTAACTAGTTACCTCATATCCTTCTTCACCTTGCTCCTTTTACTTTCTGAAACTTGTACTTATTTTCTTAATCTCTCATTATCCTTTACTACAAAGATGAATAGGCATTCACGCCTTAAGGTCTTATGAGGAAGCTTACACCTTTCAGTACACCCATGATCTTCTAAAGACCTCATATTTACTAATCGTAGGCATCATACAAAATTCCAATTCCTCTGACTTAGCTCTTCCACATCTATCTCTGTCCAACCTTCTTTTCGGATGTAAGCATCGTCTTATTACGATTAAAAATAGAAGCTCGGGACTTGAATTATTATAAGTGAGCTCTACTATATGATCTAGAGTTGGAAGAAAGAGTAATAATCCTAAATGCCCTGTAGCCTCCTGCTTATAAGTGTGGTGTACGGCACACCCTTAAACAAGACTCTACTAGACACAGCTAATAGACTCCCTAGGACAGAACTGCTCTAATACAAATTTTGTCACGACCCAAACCATATGGGCCGCGGCGAGCACCCGGTGCCTTACTCAACTAAGTACCAACGTAAAATATCTTTCTTGACATACTATCATGGGTAAATGGGTAAGGAAACTCATCATGAGATAAAAAGAATGGAACATAAGGTAATACTCAACATATAACGACCCAACTTGATATGCAAACTTATACATGTAACATACGGGCCTATAAGGCCGGCATGACCATTTGTAAACTCAAAACATAGGCCGACAAGCCTTAATAGTATCCATACACCTAGCATCTGTCTACAAGCCTCTAAGAGTACCTAATATCATAAAGGTCGGGACAGGGCCTGCCATACTAATCAATAAATATCCCAAGAATATTGACCAAATAAGCAACTCCGGATTAAGTGAAGTACACCAATACCGTCCGCTGAGCTGATAGCCTACATGGAGGAATGTCAACTTGTCTATCGGGACCTGCGGGCGTGAAATGCAGCATCCCCAGGCAAAAAGGACGTCAGTACAAATAGTGTACCGAGTAATGTAAGACATGGAAGCATAAACAAGAAAAGTAATATAAAGAGAGATATAGGAGATACAACCTGTAACATCTGAGTGCCTCTAGGGACTATTGACATGAAATGCATAATACATATATACATAAACTTTTAAAACATTCGCCTTTGAGGGCATCATCATCATCATATCGTACCCGGCCTCAAAGAGGACTCGGTAATAACGTACCCGGCCACATGGAGCTCGGTAAACCCAACTGATCAGTGGTTGCGCAATAGGTGCCATACCCGGCTGACTATAGCACGGCTCGGTAGAGTAATATATATATATATATATATATATATATATATATATATATATATATATATATATATATATATATATATATATATATATATATATATATATATATATGATGGGATCACGTTCTAAACCTTTTAGAGTGACGTAAGATCGTTGCACCTTCGATTAACATTATGTATATCATACCACAAATATAAACTTCATTAGGACGCAAGGGTCATACATCTTTTCTTAGAATAAATTTGTAAGGAAAGAACAATATGGACAACCTTAGTTGCTAGGAGTAGATTCATTATGAAATAATGTATTCATTTCACATTAGATTATGCCAAAAAAAAGAAAAAAGTACCTTAACATACCTGCTGCTTGAATTGTTTAAATAAATTTGCTTCCACAAAAATATGGTCGCACTTCTGCTTGAATCTCTTAAAATTTTGAAACGAAATTTGGTGGCTCCTTCCGAAATTTCAATAGAAAATTTTGGTTTGTTGGAGGAAATGATTCTGCCTTTCTCGTTTTGTTGGTTTTTAATTTTTTTGGCAGGGATTTAGATTTTTCACGTTTTTATTAAAGGCAAAAGGTCTTTGAAACCTATCCAGGAGTTAGACCAAGTGACTTCCTATTTATTTTTCCAAAATAAATTCAATACTTCAAGTCTGTCCTTATAGAAATGAGTTATCTTCATGAGTCATAAATGACTTTACACGCTGGTGTCATTACTAAGAAGATATGACTCTTTGTCATATGCCTAAATGGTGGTGTACTGGCACGTGCTTTTTGGATATACGTAATTATTTAATCGGGCAATGTCCCGTTACTCTATAATTAATCAATTATCTAAAAATTAAAAATTATTCGCACTTACTTAATATATTAACCACCTTTCACATACCTTATAAATCTACTTATCATGACCATGTGGTACCTTGTATGGTACTAATCCATAAATACCGTATATTTTAGTTAGGGCAGCATTTTACCCCAATCGTCCCAAACTTTGACAAAATTTATTTTCTTCGATACTACTTACCCTCTTACCTTCATGTATTGATATGGGCCGCGACGAGCACCTGGTGCCTTACTCAATCGAGTACCAATGTAAAATATATTTCTTGTCATACTATCATGGGTAAATGGGCAAGGAAACTCATCATGAGATAACAAGAATGAAACATAAGGGAATACTCGACATATAATGACCCAACATGATATGCAAACTTATACATGTGACATACGGGCCTATAAGCTCGACATGACCATTTGTAAACTCAAAACATAGGCCGACAAGGCCATAACAATATCCATAAATCTGACCTCAGTCTACACGCCTCCAAGAGTACCTAATATTATAAAGGTCGGGACAAGGCTCGCCATACTAATCAATAAATATCCAAAGCATACTAACCAAATAAGCAACTCCGGATCAAGTGGAGTGCACCAACACCTTCCGATGAGCTGATAGCCTACATTGAGGAATGTCAACCTGTCTATCGGGACCTGCGGGCATGAAATGCAGCATCCCAAGCAAAAGGGACGTTCGTACGAATAAAGTACCGAGTATATAAGGCATGGAAGCATAAACAAGAACAGTAATGTAAAACGAGATAGAGGAGATACAACCTGTAACATCTGAGTGCCTCTAGGGATAACTGACATAAAATACATAATATATATATATATATATATATATATATATATATATATATATACATAAACTTTTAAAACATTCACCTCTGTGGGCATCATCATCATCATATCGTTCCCGGCCTCAAAGAGGACTCGGTAAAAATGTAACCGGCCATCATAAGGCTCGGTAGAATTGTACTCGGCCACGTGAAGCTCGGTAAACCCAACAGAACAGTGATTGCACAATAGGTGCCATACCCGACCGACTATAGTGCGGCTCGGTAGAGTAAAATAGATCTATATATATATATATATATATATATGTATATATGTATATATATATATGTATATATATATATATATCCTTTTAGAGTGACGTAAGGTAAGGTCGTTGCACCTTTGATTAACTTATGGATATCATACCACCAATATAAGCTTCATTAGGACGCAAGGATCATACATATATTCTTAGAATAAATTTGTACATAAATAACAATATGGACAATCTTAATTGCTAGGAGTAGATTCATTATAAAATAGTATATTCATTTCACATTAGATCATGCCAAAAGAAAGAAGGAAATGCCTTAACATACCTACTACTTCTTGAATTGTTTGAATGAATTTGCTTCCACAAAAATATGGTCGCACTTCTGCTTGAATCACTTAAAATTTTGAAATGAAATTTGGCGGCTCCTTCCGAAATTTCAA
Organism: Nicotiana benthamiana; assembly: GCA_034376525.1. Classification (NCBI taxonomy): domain Eukaryota; kingdom Viridiplantae; phylum Streptophyta; class Magnoliopsida; order Solanales; family Solanaceae; genus Nicotiana; species Nicotiana benthamiana. The sequence goes on from CM067339.1 coordinate 123,650,212, forward strand.
TAGAAAATTTTGAATTGTTGGAGGAAATGATTCTGCTTTCCTGGTTTTGTTGGTTTTGAATTTTTTTGGAAGGGATTTAGATTTTTCACAATTAAAGGCAGAAGGTCTTTGAAGCCTATCCAGGAGTTGGACCAAGTGACTTCCTATTATTTTTCCAAAATGAATTCAATACTTCCAAGTCTTTCTTTAAATAAATGATTTATCTTCATGAGTCATAAATGACTTTACACGCTGGTGTCATTACTAAGAAGATATGACTCTTAGTCATATGCCTAAATGGTGGTGTACTGCCACGTTATTTTTTTGGATATACTTAATTATTTAACCAGACAACGTCTCGTTACCCGATAATTAATTAATTAGTCGAAAAATTAAGAATTATTCCTACTTAAATAAAATATTACTCACCTTTCACACACCTTATAAATATTTCTATCATGACCATGTACTACCTTGTATGGTACTAGTCCATAAATACCGTGTATTTTAGCTCGGGCCGCATTTTATCTCATCGTCCCAAACTTTGACAAAATTTATTTTCTTCGATATTACTTACGCTCTTACCTTCCCGTATTTACTCATAACTTATAATCCTTATAATTCCCAAATATTTTTTTCCTTTGACTGATGTCAATTAACTTACGACAAATTCAACGTACATTACTGCAGAGTGCAAGATCATCGTAACTTATATTGTGAACTATAACATCACCATAATATAATACTGCGAGGCATAACCTTGTCGTAATATAATACTATCGAACGTAATATCGATGTAATATTGTGGGGCGTAACATAGGGGGATAAGGAAAGCCATTTCAAATGTTCCCTGATGAGACGTGAGCCCCAGTAATAATGTATTACGTAAGAGCTTTCAAGTTATCAGTGATGGATTATAGATCAAAATTAAGGTGAACAACAATAGATGGATAAAAATTTCAAAGTATGAGAGGAGATTATGATTCCATTATTTAGAGGAACAGTAATAAGGAAGCATGAAATTGCTTAGATTTACACATAGAGGATAAGCGATGTGAGAGTAACCTAGAATTGGGTAGAATACCTCTGTAATAATAAACCGAAATAAGATTTAGGATATAGTATAACCTACCTAGGTGCAGTAAAACCATAAGTATCGATAACCAAGGCTATGAAGCAAGGTATAACAATAGTGTAAAGTTCGACAAAGTACCAAACAAAGAACGTTAGTACATCAATATATTCCTAAAGGGACATTTTGTCATAGTTCTGTATATGTTGACAAAGTGAGGCCTAGATATTGGCTAAAAGTGATAACTAGGAATTTTTGACATATTTCATGCTCCTTATTTCTCATGCTTTTATTATAGATTCTTACAAAATAGTCTCAAAAGGCTCATAAGTGTACTTGAATGCAGGTTTAATTATCAAAGTGATGAGATGTCAAATATCGGCTCAAAAGGAGTAAAACATGCATAATTACCAAAGACAAGACAACTTAGGACAAATAGGCCTAGTGTAACCGCACTACACTTTATGCAATCCGCACTAGGGTGATTCAGAGAGCTGTAATTGAAGGCATCAACGCAGTGCAACCGAAGAAAAAATTGTGCGGTCTACATTGAAGACACCATGGTCGCACCACCATTTCGTATGGTTAGCGGAAGCATTGCTAAAAGAGATGTCAAGTGCCTAGCGTCAAGCCTATGCGGTCCGCGATCGTGTTTGTGCAGACCACACTAGATGCCTTCACGACCGCAGTCCATTCTGCGAGGTCCGTGGAGCCTAGGTTCAGAGAGTTGGAATTTTAGAAGTCAAGAGCCTAGTGCGGCCGCACACCATTTTTTGCAGTTCGCAATAACCCGCATGGGCATTTTTGTCTAGTTTTTTCAGCTTAGTATAAATAGAACATTTTTCCATTTTTAGGGTATCATCTTTTTTCTAAACTAAGGTGCGCTCATGAGAACACCATCTATAGCCATTTTTGGCATTTAAACTTAGTTTTAACGATCGAATCTCCGTATTTACGTTAGTGTTTAATTAATATGTCTTCTTCTTCATCTATTTTTCTATTTTTATCTTCAAGCATGAGTAGCAAGACTCATTAGCTATGGTTGTGGCTCAAGCCTAGTGTGGCTAATTGATGGGTGTTGTGATTTAGGGTTAGATTGACTATAGGTGTTGGTTATTTGGGTCAATTTTATGGTTTAATTTATGAATTGCTGGTTGCAAACACTGGTTTGTGCTAAATTGACTTGGCTCTTCTTGAGAAAGAGAACCTAAGTCTCCAAAATTAATCCAACAAGGAATTGGAATGGACTCAAGAGAATTGATAGTCCCAATTAAATGGTTAAACCTCAAGAGATTAATTACCTGACTTGAACCCTAGTTGCTTGAGAAAATTTGCCTACCCATTTGGTCTTGAGAAAGTCAATTGGGCAAATCACTCTCTCTACCGAAAGGTGTGAGAGTGGGTAAAATTATACAATGGTTATAGCATATTTCCCCAATCATATCAATCGAGTCTTAGAAGCAATTTCCCATAAATTGGCCACCTAGGTGAAAGTCACTATCCTAGTGCCCCTTAATTCATTAGATACAACTTGTAGCAAACTAATCTAAGCATAATCTAGTTTCAATCTTAATTTGTAGTTTGATAATAGTAGTTTTATATAGAAAAACCAAAAATAATTGGAAGGGACGTTTGGAACCAATACTCAATCCAAAACTTAATAGACACCCACCTCCAATCCTAGCTCTCTGTGGAATTCGATCCCAAACCACAAATTGGGTAAAAGCTATTGCGACCCTCTCTCGCTACTTTTTAGGGGTATAGAGTTGGCTTTGATCACTTTTTGGCGTCGTTGCCTGGGAGCTAACAGGTTTGGCTATCTATTTAGTTAGTGTTGTGTATTATTCTTCTTTCCTTCTGTGTTAACTACTTTTTTGTGTCATTACTCTGGTACCAACATGGCTTTAAACAATGCTAATGATCCCCTTGGAAATGTAATACTGGGGCAGGAGGTAGAAGTTCTTGAGCAAGATGAGGTGCCTCTGGCAAGGAAAATGGAGAGGTTGGAATGCCAATGCTAATCCAAATGACAATATTTCAGACCCTTCCTTGCCACCTCCAAGAGTGGCTCCCAGAGTATTATCGAACCAGGGCTACGCAAGTGCTATTGTCCCACCCGAATCCAGGCGGGCAACATTCAGATAACCAATGTGATGTTGAACTTGCTTGAGAAGCGTGGGTAATTCACATTCACTCCATATCAAAAAGCCTATAAACATCTAAAGCGGTTCGTGGATACATTCTAGGGTTCAAACAGACAAATATATCCGAGGATGTGCTGAGATTGAGACTTTTCCCGTTCTTACTTTTGGGGAAGGCATTAGACTGGCTTGAGAGACTCCCCAACCATTACATCACAATGTGGGAACAGTTGGTAGATTAATTTATTGCCAACTTCTTCTAACTGAGTCATATGGCGGCATTTCGGGATGAAATGTTAGCCTTCAAGCAAGAGACGACGGAGCCTTCGCATGGAATTTGGGAGCGGTATAGGACTATGGTGAAAGAGTTCCCCAATAACGATATGACCTAGGCGATGATTCAACAAACCTTTTATCGGGGCATCAACACCACAAATCAATTCATTGTAAACCAATTGGCCGGGGGCAATTTTATGAAGCTTACTTATAACTAGACATGTGATGTACTTGATGATATGGAATACACTTTTTCGGCGTGGCAAAGTATATCAAATGTAACCCAAGGTGACCCCATGGTCATCCATTTGTACTAGGAATTTCATGACCATGGTCAAGCTATTACCGAGCTTATTACTACTATGAACCAATTAGCAGAGGCGCAATTGCAAAAAGTCCAAAATCTGCACCAAGTCAATGCCACGGAAGATGCCTCTATGCTTAAAAGGAGGCAAAGAGGGAAACAATCTCAATGGAATTGTGAACAATATGAATATGATGGTGGTCGTTTCTAATATGATGGTTATGATGATCAAAGTGAAGAGGTACGACATGTCAACAACTATAGGGGAAATAGAGGCGACTCTTCAAATCAACAATGGAAACCCCAAGGAAATTGGGGCAATCAATAACAAGGTGGTGGAAATTGAAAAAACAATAACCAAAACAACAATTGAGGTAATAAAAAAAAACAAACAAGGCAATTGAAGCAAAAATAACAATAGTCGTGGCAACAACAACAATCAAGGCATATGGAACAACAATGGAAACCAAGGAAACCGAGGGCAAGGCTTTCAAAGGCCCCGATGTACCAATAGCCAAACAATCCACCCCTTTCCCTTCTCAAGGTCCTAGTTCTTCTGGAAGTGATATGGGAAGAATTGAATATATGTTCGATCAAATGAGGAAAAAATCCAAGATGTGGATTCTGAAATGGCTTCTCATAATACATCTATTCGGAACTTGGAGGTGCAATTAGGCCAAATCTCTCAATCTTTGAATAGTCGCCCCAAGAGTGCTCTACCAAGTGATACAGTAGGGAACACGAAGGGTGGGAACCATAATCATGTGATGGAAGTTACAACAAGTAGTGGGAGAGGCGGTGATGTGAATGACTCAAAGCCAAAGTAAGTTGTGGATGATAATGTTGAGTTGAAAAATGATGAAAAATACCGTTGGTTGTTAAAGATGTGGTTGAAGAGATTGTAACATTGATGTGAGGATTGATATTGATAAATTCAAGATGTCGTGAACCCGTCTAGTGAACACGTCATTGACATGCCCGAGTTGTTTCTACCAAAAGCCAATGTACCCTTGCCTAGGCCACCTCCACCTTATCCTCAAAGGCTCACGAAGTAAAGAAATGATACCAATTCAAGAAGTTTATTGATATGATGAAGATCTTGTCCATAAATGTGCCTTTGATGGAGGCTCTTGAACAAATGCATGGATATGCCAAGTTTATGAAGGATTTAGTGATAAAGAAGAGGTCTATGGATTGCGAAACAATAAAGATGACTCATCAAGTGATTTCTATAGTGCATTCAATGTAACCAAAGCTTGAAGACCCCGGAGCTTTTGCTATCCCTTGTACTATCGAAAGTGGGGAAATTTTCCAAAGCTTTATGTGACCTGGGAGCTAGTATCAATTTGATGCCTTACTCGATTTTCAAGACATTGAGTATTAGGTAACATAGACCAACTTCAATGAGACTTTAAATGGTTGATAGATCGATGAAGTGAACTTTGGGCATTATTGATGATGTGCTTGTCCGGGTGGACAAATTCATATAGCCGGTTGACATTTTCATTTTGGATTGTGAAGTAGACTATGAGGTTCTTATTATCTTGGGTAGACCTTTCCTTGCAACTGGGAAGACATTGGTTGATGTTGAAGTGGGTGAGCTCACTTTCCAAGTGGGTGATGAAAAGGTTGTCATCTATTTTTGCAAAACCATGAAGCAACCTAATAGCACCGAGGTGTGCTCATTTGTAGACCTTGTCACAATCGTGGCTATGGATGACACGAGTGCAATGATCAACATGGAGGACCCTATTGAGCCCGTGCTACTAAATATGGATGCCAATGATGATTCAAGTAGAGTAGAGTGTGCGAATGCCCCACATGGGATGGGCTCTTATTGTTATAAATCAAGAAAATTGTCTTTGGATCTTGAAAATTGGAAAACTCCACCAACAAATCCATCAATTGAGGAACCACCAGTGTTGGAGTTGAAACGACTTCATCCACACCTCAGATATGAATTCTTGGACTCAAGTTCTACTTTACCAGTTATTATTTCTTTTTTCCTTACAAACATGCAGGTTGAGGCCACTTTGGCAGTGCTTCAAAAGCGGAAAAGGGCAATTAGATGGACTCTAGCTGACATTCAGGGAATAAGACCCACATTTTTCATGCACAAAATTATCTTGGAGAATGATGCAAAGCCGTCCTTGTAGCATCAAATAAGATTGAACGAGGCTATGCAAGAAGTGGTGAAGAAAGAGGTGATCAAATGGTTGGATTGTCGGGGTTGTGTATCCCATTTCTAATAGGTTGTGGATTTCTCTAGTGCAATGTATACCGAAGAAGGGTGGTATGACTGTGGTGACCAACGAAAACAATGAACTTATTCCTACTTGGACTGTCATCGGATGGAGAGTATGTATGGATTACCGAAAGCTAAACTAGGTGACCCGAAAGGACCATTTCCCATTGCCATTCCTTGACCAAATGCTAGATCGTCTTGCGGGGTGTGCTTTTTATTGCTTTATGGATGGTTAATCGGGGTACAATCAAATCCTAATTGACCCAGAGTATCAAGAGAATACCACATTTACTTGTCTGTATAGCACATTCGCTTTCTCTCAAATGTCGTTCGTATTGTGTAATGCTCCGGCAACCTTCCAACGATGTATGATGGCTGTTTTCACCGATATGGTGGAAGATATCTTGGAGGTATTCATGGATGATTTTAGTTTGATTGGGGATTCCATTGAAGAGAGTAATGGCAATTTGGATAGAGTGATGGCTCGGTGTGAAGACACCAACCTTGCATGGTTGAAGAGGGTATAGTGTTTGGTCACAAAATTTCAAAGCGAGGAATTGAAGTGGATAAAGCCAATATGGAGGTGATTTCAAGGCTCCCTCCTCCTACTTTTTTCAAAGGGGCGACGATTTTTCTTGGGCACGCGAATTTTGACCGGAGGTTCATAAAAGATTTTTCAAAAGTAGTACACCCCTTGTGCAAGTTGCTAGAAAAAGATGCAAAGTTTGTGTTCAATGAGGGTTGTATGCAAGCATTCGAGCTTCTCAAGATCAAGTTGACCACTGCCCCTATCATCACCACGCCAAATTGGAGCTTGCCCTTCGAGCTCATGTGTGACGCAAGTGACGTTGGGGTTGGGGCTATTTTGGGTCAAAGGATTAACAAGATGTTTCAACATGTACTATGCAAGCAAGACCATGAATGAGGTTCAAAGGAACTATACAGTCACATAGAAAGAGTTGTTGCCTATAGTGCTTGCAATGGAAAAGTTCTGACCATATCTTATGGGGGCCAAAGTTATAGTGCGCAGCGATCATGTCGCCCTTAAGTATTTGATGACAAAGAAAGACTCCAAGGCAAGATTGATGAGATGGGTGTTACTAATTCAAGAGTTTGATCTACAAATTATGGATCAGATAGGTAGTGAGAATCAAGTGGCACACCACCTGTCCCATGTGGAGGAGGAGGGGAGGCCTTGTGATGGCCTTGAGATCAATGATTCATTTCCCGCCGAGCAACTCGTTGCAGTGTCATTGAATGATATGCCATGCTTTGCCGATGTTTCCAATTATCTTTTGACCGGAGTAATCCCGTATGATCTCTCTTCTAATTAAAGGAAGAAGCTCAAGTGGGATAGCTTGGATTTCTATTGGAATGAGCCATATTTGTTCAAGATTTTCACGGATGGTGTGATTCGTAGATGTGTCCCAAAATAAGAAAAATTGCGTATTTTGCAGGACTGTCACTCCTCTCCCTATGGTGGCCATCATGGCGGGGGAGGAAGACTTCTAAAGTGCTTAGTTATGGTTTATATTATCCAACCTTGTTCAAAGATGCAAGTGATTTTGTGAAGAGGTGTGACGAATGCCAAAGAGCGGGTGAAATTTCAAAAAGGAATGAGATGCTTCTCAATTCCATTCTTGAAGTGGATATCTTTGATATTCTGTGAATTGATTTCATGGGTCCATTTGTTAGCTATTCTGGGAATGCTTACATTCTTGTAGCGGTTAAAATGATCATTTTCATAAGGTTTGGCACTCCTCGTGCGATTACTAGTGATGGGGGGTCTCACTTTTGCAATAAAGCTTTCGACATGTTGATTTCCAAGTACGGTCTCAACCATAAGGTTTCTACTCCGCCCCCCTCCCCCCTATCATCCTCAAGCTAGTGATTAAGCGGAAGTCTCCAATAGGGAAATCAAAGTATCCTGTCGAAGACTATTAATACTAATAATACGGATTGGTCGAAGAAGTTGGATGATGCTCTATGGGCTTATCGGACGGCTTAAAAGACTCTATATGGTATGTCTCCGTATCGGTTGGTGTTTGGGAAAGCATGTCATCTTTTGGTCGAGTTAGAGTACAAGGCTATGTGGGCTTTTAGGAAAGTTGAGTTTGGAATGGGATGTTGCGGCCAATCATCATGTTGAACAACTCAATGAAGTTGATGAGTTTAGGTTCCATGCCTACTCCAGCTCGTGCTTGTATAAGGAAAAAATGAAGTACCTTCATGAAAAATATGCTTGTGGAAAGGAGTTCAATGTTGGTGATTTGGTTCTTTTCTTCAATTATCAGTTATGTTTGTTTCCGTAAAAACTTAAATCAATATGGAGTGGCTCGTTTGAAGTTCTGTTTGTGACCCCTTTTGGTGCTCTTGATCTAAAGAACAAAAATGGTGATGTTTTTAGAGTTAATGGGAACCGGGTAAAGCATTATCTTAGAAAGTTTGATGATAGCCACGTGTTGGCGGTCCTTCGTCTAAAGTGATATGGTGGTAACATGCGTCGTGCCACAACGTTAAATCAGGCTCTTCTTGGGAGGCAACCCATGTCATTTTCTTCTTGTTTTCTTTGATTTTTTTTGTAGTTTAGGATTGATTTCTGAACTAACTGGTTGTGAGATGTTGTAAGGATTGTGTTGATGCAGTGCAAAACATTGTGATGAATATTATTAGGTCTATGAAGTTTCCAGTGCGTCCACAGTACACTCTATGCGGACCGCACTGGTGTGAGTAAGATAAAGCTTCTATGAAGTTTGCCACCACGGCCGCACTATATTTTGTGCGGTCCGCGATGGACGTCTGTGGCCGCGGTCTGTTTTGTGCGAACCGCAGAAGGTTGCCCCTTCAAACTGGTGCTAATCAAGGTAGTGCGGGCCGTTTTCTATTTTGTGTGGTCCGCACTGGTAGGTGAGGCTGGACCCAGGGGCTTCTCTATAGATAGACCTTAAGGGCCTCCTGTTGCCCTTTTCGAAAATTCGAAACTCAGGGAACTTTGAACATTGTTCATCCTTATACCTTGATCGTAACTGCTTGTTTGCATTGTGTTGATTCATTCCATCTCAATATCTGGTACATTAATCCCCTTTCATACTCATTTAATTTTGTTTTATTCATTTAATTTTTGTTTTCTTAGGGTTTACTTTATTCTCCTCCCGTATTTCTTCAATTGTTAGATTAGGTTAGTTTAAAATTTTGATTCATATGTTCCTTGTTAGTTTAACAGTCTGGGTAACTTAGTAGGGTGTATAATTAGGTAACAACTTGAGCATAAAAGTAATATTAATGAACACTGATTCAGTGCCAAGTCTGGGCATCTTTTGCGGACCGCGGTAAATTCTGTGCGGTCCACGGTGTACTAGTGTGGTCAACAGTACCACTTTGTACGGACCACAGTAATGAACTTCTGAAAGATGACACTTGCCTAGCGCGGCCGCAGTACCATTTTGTGCAGTTCACACTGGTTAGATTCAGAGGGTGGGTGTTCTGAGCCCCATCCCTGTGTGGATGGCGGTCAATTCTGTGCAGTCTGCACTGATCCCTATGCGACCGCACTCCATTTTATGCGGTCCGCACTGGACTGTTTCTTCAACTTGTCTGCAATAATTTAAACATGTTTTGCAATTCTTTGTACACCATTGTTGCTCACTGTTTCTAGTGAAACAAACAATGTTAGATGAATGTGTTTGAAAATAATTGATAAACAAAGAGGCAAGGGATCAAAACAACCCGGGAAAGGTGACTCCTCCCAGGGAGGGAAGCAGAGATTGGTAAAACTCACTCCCCAGGCTCGTCAAACCATAAAGCAGATGAGAAAAAAAATTAAGGCAACTGATAGAGGTTGATCAGTAAGGGAGTGATTATGTGCCCTCCCAAGATATCTCTTCTGACTCAGTACCAACTCACATTATCCAAAGCTTTGGATTGCTAAATGACATTGCTCGACCATAACCCACTGCCCAATCACCAGAGCATGTTCCCACTGAGTCGTCTGAGGGTTCAGCAACTAGAAGTGGTTAGTACTCTACCTCCCCCATAGCTTCATTATCCGGGGAGAGTGCAGACTGAGGTGAGGAAGAGGTTCAAGGGGATGAGTAAGTATTTGAGGGGGTGAGCCTCAGGTTGGGGGAATTTCCCAAACTAGGAAACCTGATGTTTGGGAGGACCGGTTTGAGAGCCAGGTGGAGTACCACACGTTTAGGGAATGGTGGCCGGTGACAAGACTAATTCTAGAGAAGAGCTTTATAGACAAACACCTTCTACCCCTAAACCCTAATATACATGGACAGTTCAGAAAGAGAGTGGGGTGGGAGCACCTTTTAGATGTCTATGTCGATGCAAATGAACATTTGGTCAAAGAGTTCTACTGTAATGTAGTCCACATCATCAAAGGCTCCAAGTGACCAAGGTTTGGAACCTCAAGGAGTTGTTTGAACGGAAGTCACTCAACGAATACCTGGAGTTGAATGAAGAATATGAGTCCCTCTATATAGTGAAGCTAGAGATGGGCGAGGAGGTCCGTCCATGTTAGCTCAATACCTGGCAATCCCAGATACCGTTCTAGAGTGGATGAGTGCTGGGTCAAAATACTATGGAGGACCCTCAACTTTTAGGTGAGGGTTTGAAGAAGTTCGTGTGCAGCCGGTTAGATCCTATCTCCCATAACTAGACTCTTCCTCTTCATCGGATATCTCTTGTTGCTTCCATCATGGGGAGGCAACCCATCAATGTGGGGAATGTCATGTCCTGCATCATTTCTATAGTAGGTACCTAGACTGACCGGAACTATCTTTTCGCCAACACCCTCACTATGTATTTCCGGGATTTGAAGGTGGAGAAGAGGCCGTTTGACATCCAGGTCAAGGATACAGCTCCTTTCTCCTGGTACAGCTTGAAGGAGACTGACAACCTAAGGACAATAACTACAAGGCCCCTGCTTCTGCCCCAAATGGCCAGTTTGAAGAGCCAGTTATGGTAGAGACCCCCATAGAGACTGCCTCCACTTCTGCTAAGATACCTCCCGGACCCTCCACTTCAGTCATTCCTCCCGGCCCTTCCACATCAGTAGGACCGGAGATCCCATCTTCCTAGGCCCATCCTATCACTGCCTACCTACTGAGTCAGATGCTTCAGAGTCTAAACAACTGGATGTACGGCTTCATCAAAGTTGACCACCTTGACCACCACAGTTGCAGCTCAGTCGGCACATCAGCCAGCATAAGTGTCATAATCTATCGAGGATGCATTGAAAGAGATTCTTGAGAACCAGAAGAAAATCCTCACTACCTGAGATGCTCTAGCAAAGGTAGTTGATTCACATAGCGATGCTCTAATGGAGTTTTCTAAGGAGCATAAGAAGCTGCGAAAGACACAGGCCTCCAAGGAGTTCATGAACGAGCTGAGGTCGGATGCTGACAAGTTGAAAGAAGACCAGCTGCCTTTAGATCTACTGTTTAAGGACCTAGTTCCAGTAGCAGAGCCACAACTGAAGCAGTTACAGAGGCCTCCAAAGAGGAGGAAGATCCCGAGAGCAGATGCTGCCATAATCAAGTTGGCGAACCCACTGGAGGCTTTCTCCAGTCAGCCACAGGATGTACTAGAGCCTATTAAGGTCCAGGCCCAAGCAGCTGAGCAGCAGGATAGCGGGAACTAGTCTGAGGTTTCCGAGCACACACATGCCCAGGAACCACCCATGCTCCTATGTAGACAGACACAGGTTAGGGAGTCTTCATATCCTTTCTTTATTGTTTTTGGTGCTTATTTGTTTAGTTTGCATTGAGGACAATTCCACCTTTTATTTGAGGGGGTGTGCCCTATATTTTTGGATGATTGTATATAGATTGATACATTTTATACTTTCTTGATTTTCCTTTAGTCTGTATATAATATTACATCATTTAGTTACTTTTACTGCACTTTTATCTATCCTTGGGTCTGTATATAAAGTTATATAATTTGGTATATATTCATCCCTCGTTGTTATTCAAACCCCTTAAGGTACATATTCATTCGATTTTGCGTAAAAAAATTTCATTTTTAGCGTCTTATTCATATTTTATTTTTTTGTTTTGCTTTTGGCATTTTCAATACTCCTTTGGATTTTTTAATGCCACGATTCTTTCTAAAGGTAAAGTATTGTGTGAACCGGGTGGTTCTTCCTAATGTTATATGGCATGACAACCTTCTTATTGGTTTGGTCCTTTTTTTTTTTGTTTTTGTAGTTTGTAGTTAAGGTTACCTCAAGCAAAACTTCACTTGGGCCTAGCACGTTTGCTTTTGATGCCATGGTCAAAGACAAAATGTTGTGTTTAGGATGGTGATAGTCGTAACCTTCAGACTGTTGTATTGACGGGTAATCATCAAATGATTTTTGGGACCATTGCGTGTTCAAATCATATCTAAGGTCGTTGTGGGCCCCCGACTCTATGTCTATAGCAATTTTTTAGCTTGTGTGGCCAGAAATCGAATTGTGAGTCCAAGTCCCGAGCCATTCATCTAGAACTTGCCCTGAATATTTGTTGAGGCGAAATCTCAAGTGAAATTTGACTTGAGAAGTGATTAATAGGCTCTCCTTGATCCAAATCATAGTTGAACAATTTCCATAGCATACCAATGAAATGATTCATAGTTAACTCTTTTGAGTCTGACCTTTTTCCTTCAAGTACCATGATACAGGCCTATACCCGTTCTAAAAGATACCCTCTCTTGGCACCAGATATTTCCTTGAGCACATGGAAAAAGTATAAATTTGGGGGGGGGGGGGGGGGGAGACGAGGATAGCAACAAAAGTGGTATAAGGCACAAAAAATGAAGAAAAGGAAATGAAATGAAAAAAAGAAAAGAAAGGGGAAAAACAAAATTAATGCTCAGTGTGAGAAAGAATAAAAAGGGATTCAAGAAATGCAAAATAAAGAAAGGTGTGAAAATTTTAAAATGAGAAGAGGTTTGAATTGCACAATAAATAGTGACAATGTGTCTCTCTAACCCCTTAAAAAGAGCTAAAATAACTCAAAGAGTCAAGTGAATGTTTCCAAATGAATCAAAAGAAGTGCTTAAGGGAAGATGGAACCCACTTAGATCAAAATATTTCCTACCCTGAACCAAAAGCCTTCACAATGAATCCACAAAAGCGCTATATAATCTTCAGTTGAATGAAGCTTACATTAGTGAATACATACATAAGGGGCAAACATATAGTACTTAGAGCCGGACTTGTGAAATTTTCTTGAGAGAGACGAGTGAATACCCATTGACCTCGGTTTGTGTTCCAATACTTTAAAAGGAGAGGTTTGCTTAGGGAGAGTTGAGGATTTGTTAGTTTGGTTTTCACAATGATCAAAGTAATTGAGAGAGTTATTTGATGTAATGAGTCAACTCTTGATGCTCTTGTGTCACACTTGATCCATGTTTTTTCAAAGGTTAAAAGTTGTTAACGATCCATTTATATTGAGGGAAATTATTAGTCCCAATTGATGCTAGTTGAGGTTACTTCATTATAGCTAAAAATTCTTGAGCGTCAAAGGGTGGATATTATTTTGTTTGCTTGAGAACAAACAAAATATTAAGTTTAGGGAGGTTGATAACTAGGGATTTTAACATATTTCATACTCCTTCTTGCTTACTCCTTTTTTATAAATTCTTACAAAATAGTCCCAAAAGGCTGATAAGTGTACTTGAATGCAAGTTTGATCGACAAAGTGACAAGATGTCAAAGATTGGATCAAAAGGAGTGAAGCCCACACAAGTACCAAAGACAAGACAACTCAATACAAACAGGCCTAGTGCGGCCACTACACTTTGTGCGGTCCGCACTAGGGTGATTCAGAGAGATGGAATTGAAGGCATCAATGTAGTGCGGCCGTAGTACAAATTGTGCGGTCAACACTGAAGACACCGCGGCCGCACCCCCATTACATGTGGTCCGCGGAAGCATTGTTCAGAGAGATGTCAAGTGCCTAGCCTTAAGCATGTGCAGTCCGCGGTCGTGTTTGTGCAGACTGTAATAGATGCCTCTGTGACCGTAGTCCATTTTGCGAGGTCCGCGGAACCTGGGTTCAGAGAGTTGGAATTTCAAAAGTCAAGAGCCTAGTGCGGCCACATGCAATTTTATGTGGTCCGCACTGACCCACAAGGGCATTTTTGTCGAGTTTACTAGCTTAGTATAAATTGAACCATTTTCCATTTTTAGGGAATTGGCTATTTTCTAAACTAAGTCGCGCTCGTGAGAACACCGTATATAGACATTTTAACTTTGTTTTAATGGTAGAATCTCTATATTTACTTTAGTGTTTAGTGAATATGTCTTCTTCTTCTTTATTTATTTTTCTATTTTTATCTTCAAGCATGAGTAGCTAGACATATTAGCTAGGGTTGTGGCTTAACCCTAGTGTGGGTTATTGATGGGTGTTGTAATTTGGGGTTAGATTGACTCTAGCTATTTGTTACTTGGGTCAATTTTATGGCTTAACTTATGAATTGGTTGTTGCAAACACTGGTTTGTGCTAAGTTGACTTTGCTCTTTTTGAGAAAGAGAGCCTAAGTCTCCAAAATTGACCAGGTAAGGAATTGGTATGGACTCAAGAGAATTGATAGTCTCAATTAAAGGTTAAACCTACAGAGAGTAATTACCCGACTTTAACCCTAGTTGCTTGAGCAAATTTGCCTACCCATTTGGTATTGAGAAAGTCAATTAAGCAAAATCACTCTCTCTACTGAGAGGTGCGAGAGTGGGTAAAATAGTGCAACGATTATATCATATTTCCCCAATCATCGAGTCTTAGAGGAGTTACCCATCAATTGGCCACCTAGGTGAAAGTCACTACCCTACTGCCCCTTAATCCATTAGATACAATTTGTAGCAAACTAATCTTAGAATAATCTAGTTTAAATCTTAATTTGTAGTTTGATAATAATAGCTTTATATAGAAAAACCAAAATTGATTGGAAGTGACATTTGGAACCAATACGCAATCCAAAATTGAATAGACACGCAACTCCAATCCTAGCTCTCTGTGAAATTCGATCCTAACCCACAAATCTGGTAAAATCTATTGCGACCCTCTCTCACTACTTTTTAGTGGTGCGCAGTTGGATGCATTAAAAAAGCTGGAGGAAAAAGGAGATAAAAGTCGCATTGGCACACATACAAGTACACAGTTTTACATGATGCATGACAGAAGGTAACAAAATTTACGAGAATGGAGGAATTATGACCACAGGTCGTGGTATGAGAAAGTGGCCTAATGGGGGGAATACCCTGGCCTTTGGATTATTTATTGAATAATTTCATATATTTCAAGGAAAATAATGAAGTGCATAAGCGCGAAAAGTTATGAGACTGGTCAATACATTCAACATTCGAGGACAAATGTTCCAAAGGGGGGGAATGATAAGTTTTTGTACGTAAGAGTAAGTCTTTTCAAATGATGTAAGGCCATTGAAAGTAAATAACATAAGTTCATAATGTTATCTTGTAGGTAATAAATCTTTAAGATCATGAATAACATGTACCAAAAGGGTTGGAAAGCTTAGGCGTTTAACGAATTGAAGAAAATAAGTTTCGTCGAAAGTCGACACGTTTAGAATGTAATACATGTACTTTTGGGGTGATATACTAGGGTGATTAACATGATAAAGGAGGATAATTTATGAGTTATTTTATCGCATCATAGTCGTGTGTTATGTTTTTAAGTCAAGCGAGTTGTGGAACAAAAGTTGGCAAATGTCATCACAAGTTACATTCATAATATGCTGAAATTTAGGTCAAATGTATCTGCACTTTTATCCTAATATCCTTTGAATCAAGGGAAGATATACATATCAAATTTAAGATCTACGAGTTTAGTTTATAATTCATTAAACCGTTCATCGATACCACATCGGACTAGATATATATTTGCGTTTTTGCGAGACTATACAAGCATATCCCATGGGATCCACAAAGTCGGTGTAAGACTTCAGCTTGTATTTAAGTCAATTATATGTCGCTATAAATCATTTTTCTCGTCAAAAACAGTTCCTAAACCCTCCCAAATACACTCCAAAGATTCCTCCGTTATTCTAGGGTGAAACCCTAAGTTAAAAACAAGAATCCAACACTAGAAATCCTGTGGTGCTTGCTAGATCGTAGTTCTTCATCTTGTGATTGTTTTGGAGGGTTCTTCAAAGGTAAGTAACTTCAGATTTCGAGTTTTTTGTTATGATTAATATAAGAATCAGTCCTTCATTCATATATACTAGAGTTTCAAGGGGAAATACAGTATTTACACGCCAACTTGAACACAGAAGTTGATTCAAGAGGAGAATACAACTTCTATAATGTTGTGGTGTGATTGAGGGTTATTGTGATCTACACAAGCTGGGAATTTCAAGTTGTATCTAATGCCAAAGGTATGTAAATCATTTTCTTGGTTATGCTTAAATTCAATCATGTGTTTGTTGAGTTGTTTGAATGAAAATATGTAAGATAATAATTGACATAGCCTAAGGAATCATTATCTTTTTGTGGGCCGTGTTGAGGCTATATATATGATTTGTTGTGGCTGAAAATTATTATAAATAGTTTCATTATATTGTGGGTTCTGTTGTTAAGCTTATCTATGTGCTATTTCAGTAGATTGAAGAACATAACATGAAAAATAAAATGTTGACGGTAAAGGTTCAGGTGCTAGGCATGTGCACTATATTTGAAGATTATGCTTGTGATGTTTTGTATTAAAAATGATATTGCATGCATAAGTTTGATGTTATATATATTATAGGCAGATTCATGGAAAAGGGATTGGATTCAAACCATATTTTTTCAATCGTAAAACGAGCTTTCGCTCAAAATGGTTGTTGAACTAATCAAAGAGCTTATTGTGAATTATATTGTTGTTGTTTGGGCTGTTTGGTGACTTTTGGTAACATATGCGATGTAGTACAGATAGGGGAGGTGCTTCCCGTTTTCTTTAGAATATTGGTTTCCAAATATGAGAGTTACAACGCTTTATATGATGACGACAAAGTAGGTGTGCTCATTGTAGTTGTAAGAAGATCATATTGAGCTTGCTTGGCTATTGGATAGAAGATTTAAAAGGTATTTTAAGGCACTTCCTTCTTTCTTTTGGTATGATCTAAAATGAAATGAACCTAAATGATACGCTGTTTCATAACGGATCTACTCCTAGCAACTAAGGTTGCCGGTGTTATTCTTTCCTTGTAAAGTTGTTTAAGAAAGTATGTGTGATCCTTGAATCCTATTGAGGTTCATATTGATGGTATGTGTTTCAATAATGTTAATCAAGGGTGTGACGACCTTATGTCACTCCGAAAGGTTTAGAACGTGATTCCATGAGTCTAAAATGCATTAGATTTATATATGTATTTTACTCTACCAAGTTGTGCTTTAGTCGGCCAGGTACGACACCTATTGTGCAATCACTAAACCATTGGGTTTTACCGAGCTCCACGTGATCGGGTGCGATTCTGCCGAGCCTTATAATGACTGGGTATATTTTTATCGAGTCCTCTTCAAAGTCGGGTATGATATGATGATGATGATGCCCACGAAGGCGTATACTTTTTAAATATTTATGTATATATATGTATCATGAATTTCATGTCAGTATCCCTCAGAGGCACTTAGATGTTACATACCGTATCTTCTCTACCTCTCTTTACATTATTGTTCATATTTATGCTTTCATGCCTTACATACTCAGTACTTTTGTTGTACTGATGTCCTTTTTTCTTGGGGACGCTGCCTTTCATGCCCGCGGGTCCCAATTGATAGGTTAACAGTCCTCTAGGCTATCGGCTCAGCGAAAGGTATTGGTACACTCCACATGCTCCAGAGTTGCATATTTGGCCAGTATTCTTTGGGCATGTATTGATTGGTAAGGTAGGGCCATGTCCTGAACTTTATGACGTATATGTACTTTTTGAGGCTTGTAGATAGATATCATGTATATGGATACTTATATGGCCTTGTCGGCCTATGTCTTTAGTGCTCAAATGATCTTTTCGGCCTTATAGGCCCGTATGTCACACGTATCAGTTTGTATATCATTTTGGGTCATCATATATCGAGTATTCGCTTATGTTTTATTCTTGTTATCTCATGACGGCCTTCCTGAATCATTTACCCATGATAGTCTAATAAGAAAGATATGTTACATTGGTACTCGGTTGAGTAAGGCACTGGTGCCTGTCATGGCCCTTCAGTTTGGATCGTGACATGGGGTGCTTGGCGTCGGGTTCGGGAGTGTTTCGCAGTGAAATAGGACACACAGTCCCTATGTTTGAAGTTAAAATTGTAAGAGTTGATCGTAGGTTGATTTGTGTGAATACGACTCCGGAATGAATTTTCATCAGTTCCAAAAGCTCCATATGGAAATTTTGATCTTAGGAGAGTGTCCGGATGTTGATTTAGAGGCCAATAGGTCATTTCGGCGTTAATTCACGAAAGTTTAAAAATTGAAAGATTTTTGAAAAGTTTGATCGTAAGTGAACTTTTTGATATCGGGGTCAGATTCTGAAACCAAAAGTTTGACTAGGTCTGTAATGTCAAATATGACTTGTTTGCAAAATTTGAGATCAATCGAACTTGATTTGATAGGTTTCGGCTTCAGATGCAGAAGTTAGAAGTTTATAAGTTCATCAAGCTTGAATTGGAGTGTGATTCATGGTATTAGCATTGTTTGATGTGATTTGAAGGTTTGACTAAGTTTGTGTGATGCCTTAAGACTTGTTGGTATTAATTTTTAAGGCCCGAGGGGCCTCGGGGGTTATTCTGACTATGTTCGGCGCATTTAAGAACATTATGAGTGCTGAAATGTGGTGCTTCTGGTTTCCTTCTACGCATTTGCAAAGGTGCTGCCGCATTCGCGTAGAGGAGTTTGAGTTTTGATGGAAACTTTCCCTCCGTGTTTGCGAAGGAGGTCCCACGTTCATGAATGGGTCAGATCTTGGTGCTACGCGATTTCGAACTGGCTAACGCGTTCGCGAAGAGGGAGAGAGTTGTGGTGAATCTGACGCGTGGTCTATGCGTTCGCGAGAATGTCTATGCGTTAACGAGAAGGTCTTTGCTCTCGTGAAGCTTGAGGATCTTTGGGCACCACGTTCTGAGTGGCCCCTCGCATTTGCATAAGAGGAATTTGGGCCTGAAGCATTTTGTGCTTCGTGAATGCAAGGTTATTTTGGCATCCACAAAGAAGGAAAACTGGGCATCAGAACATAAATTTTAAAATCGAGGGTTTGGGTTCATTTTTTAATTTAGGACTTTAAGAGCTCGGGTTGAGACATGATTTTGAGGGATTTATAGAGAAAATAGTTGGGTAAGGATTCTTGACTCTAGTTTGATTAATTTCCACTCATTTATCTTCGATTTCTTCATCTAATTAAGAATTTGGGTTGAAAATATTGGGGAAAAAGGTGTAAAGTTCTTTGACCAAATTCTTGGGGTTTTGAAATGTTAAATAAGTTCGGATTTGAATAATTCTTGTATGGTTGGAATCGATATTGAATAAGTGTTCGGACTTTATAATTTGGGTTGGGTTCCGAGACGCAGGCCCGAGTTGATTTTTTGGGATAATTTTCCAATTCTTTGCTAAAGATCACAATCTCATTATTTAGATTAGTTTCCTATAGTTATATTTATAGTATGTAATTGT
Organism: Nicotiana benthamiana; assembly: GCA_034376525.1. Taxonomy (NCBI): domain Eukaryota; kingdom Viridiplantae; phylum Streptophyta; class Magnoliopsida; order Solanales; family Solanaceae; genus Nicotiana; species Nicotiana benthamiana. The sequence continues at coordinate 123,669,878 of CM067339.1, forward strand.
TCTTGGCTATATTTTAGCCATTCGGAGTTGGAAAATCGAGAGAAAGGTCTTCTTATTGATCGATTGAGCATGGTTTGAGGTAAATGACTTGTCTAACCTTGTACCGGAGAAATTTCCCTTAGGATTTGATACTGTTATAGTAATTTTCTGTATGTAAATGTCGTGTACGTAATGTGACAAGTGTGTACACAAGCTAAGTGTTGAAATTTCGATTTTTGCTAAGTCTTTTTTATGCCTTAACTGAGTTACTTTAGCATGTTTAATCGTCATGTTTTGCCTATTTTTACATGTCTACTTGTCATATCTCTTATTTGCAAAATGAGCTACATGCTTAATTGAATTACCTGCTTTTCTCGATTCCATATTTAATATTTGACTATATAATTCTTTTCTTGAAATTGCAAACATTAAAATATCATTGTTTCTGTTGTTATGTGTTTGTTTCTGTGATTATTGTTGAGATAATTGTTTTGTTGTTGCACGAGGTTTCTGTCGTGCGAGTTGTTGCTGTGACACGAGATCTCTATCGTGCAAATTATTTTTGTGGCACGAGGTTTGTGTCATGCGAATTGTGGCACGAGGTTTCTGTCCTGCGGATTGTTATTGTGACACGAGATTTTGCCGTGGTTGTTATTGTTTGCACGAAGTTTCTGTCGTGCCATTATTATTATGGATATGCATGGGTGGTATAAGGAAAAATGGTGAGACATTTAATTTTTGAACTACACGGCGATACCTTGGGAGTGCCCCTGTTAATTTTTCCTCTATTTATTGTTGTTGTTTCCTTAACTCGTAAGGTTCCTGCTTCTATTCGTGTTATAGTTGTTTACTTTGATTTCATATTATTCTCTTCCCTGAATTCTTGTTTTTTCACTTCTCTATAACCTTATTATTATATCTTCTGTCTTGTCTCTTATTATTTTTCAATAGGGCTTTGACTTGATCTCGTCACTACTTTACCGAGGTTAGGTTTGACACTTATTTGGTACCATTATGGTGTACTCATTCTATGTTTCTGCACATCTTTTTGTGAAAATCCGGGTACCTCTTACCAGTCCAGGCATCAGTGAGGCGAACTCAGTTCTGAGACTTCAAGGTATACCTGTTGGCATCTGCATTGCTCGGAGTCCCCTTCTATCTTGTTCTTTTCTTATTTCTTTATATCTTTATAGACAATGATGAATAGGAGCGTTTCACACTATATCTATAGATTGTGACTTATATTTCACCGGGTTTTGAAATTTGTACCTGTTGAGTGGCAATTTCACTTATATAGTTGTTAATGTTTGTTGTGAAAGTTACTATTTCAGTTATTATGCATATTTGTTACGCGATATATTACCTAGTCTTAGAGACTAGCTGCCATCACGACATCTTACGGAGAAAAATTCGGGTCAGGGTTTTTACTCCCCTGAGTAAGGAGGTTTTCACATAAAAATATTTATGTTTGTTACATTTCTACAATTATTTTTATTTGTGCCTGTTTGGATAGTTCAAAGAACTAGGTTCTTTAAAATTATATATATCGAGTAAGAGACAATTCAACCCCTTTTGAGGGTATGTTTATCCTAAAATAACACTAACAACAATTAAAGCCAACCAAAAATATTGGTCTAACAGTCACTCATGAATCGGAAAAGCCATTATTTTGTAAAAGCTGGTACATATGTGACTTGAAACAATAGAAAACAAGAGCATTAAAGTTTTCTCGGTTATACGTAATTGTTTTTATGTCCGTTCGAATTTCTTTTGATATTTTATGACCACACACTAGAAAACAGGGAAGCTAGGAATGGAAGCTGAACTTCCCTTTGGTTCTCCCCGAAAACGCCCTTCCTTTTTTGAGCCCATTTTTAAGGAACTCGAAAAAAAAATTGGAAAATTCAAAAAGAAATAGAACAATATGCACCAGATTTTTATATCTGTCCCTATTTTATATATATTACTAGTGAAATTTTTGCGCTTCGTGCGGTATTACAAAAAATAAATAAATATATTGTATGTGTTATAAATAGAACTCTAATTAGAGTGAATGTCTATCTTATAGAAGAGTTCTACTTTGAGGCTAAGTCTTTTCTCCTCCCTATAAATAAAGGGGTTCTCTCCCCTTATAAATCATCCCAAAGTATCAATTAGAATACTCCTCTCTCTACTTTTCTCTCTATTGTTCTTGTTCTTGTATTATTGTTCTTGTTCTTATATTATTTCATAACACGTTATCAGCACGAGTCTCTAACCATCACGAAAGCACAATTTTCATACGAGCATACCAGGTCAAACAAATGGAAATCGAATTCATCACAAGAAATCCTGAAATATTTGATTAGTTTTATGGAATCGTAAGCAGCTACATTGTAGTTAGCATTGAACAGTTACCTTTGCCTCGCTCGGCTTGCAAAGAATAACTTCAGCAGATCTTTTGGTTTTAATACCCACAATGTTGCACCCCATATTTATGAAGCCCATTCACATATTGAAGATAGTCTAGTTTTGAGGAAGTGGGCATAAGAAGGTCACTGCTGCTACAAACAATATCCAAACCTTGAGGACAAGGTTTGTTTTAAAGAGGGATGGAATGTAACAGTGGAGACATATTGTGGTTTCGAAGATAAATACTGGTCTTTAGAGGAATATGTGTTCTATGAACTTCCTTCAAGATTAATTCTGGATTTAAGGTAAGTATTTTACTTTTCTCTTTCAAATTATTGATATTCTATAATTTGTTTTTAAATACAAGCAGAGACGATAAATTTTGATTGCAACTCTAATGGAGTTTGTAAGAGATTATAACCACATGAAATGGTAAAATCCGTCCCATTGAATTTGCTTCATTCTCATTCCCTTTAGAGAATGTAATAGCAGTATGTGATAAGTCTGAAAGAAGACAAAATTATTACCATGAAGGTATTAATGGATGTGGACGTGGCAATAGACGGAATTATAACCGTCATCATTGTGATAATGAGAATAATAAAGATTCTCAAAATAATCTTTCACTTTATGAAAGTAATATTTGACATGAGATTATATATAGCACATACAGATGATTATGATCCATTCCCTGAAGTGAATGTGATAATTGTAATAAATCCCGTAAGTATGAACACGCTCTTGATGTAATTTTGTTTCATGTCTGACATTATGAAAAGAAAGTTCGTTGCCCTTGAAATTTCGGGCAAGAACTATATGACATGGGTGTTGGATGCTGAAATCCATTTGGATGCAATGGGTCCTGGAGACGCCAATAAAGACAGAAATAATGCATCCACCCAAGACTATGCTAAGGCCTTGATTTTCTTGCGCCATCACCTTGATGAAGGTTTGAAACTGTGCTAAGGCCTTGTTTTTCTTGCGCCATCACCTTAATGAAGGTTTGAAACTATGCTAAGGCCTTGATTCTCTTGCGCCATCACCTTGATGAAGGTTTGAAAATTGAATATATCATAGTCAAAGATCCACCTACCTTGTGGAATGGCTTAAAGGAGAGATATGACAACTTAAAGTTGGTCACTCTACCACAAGCACGATATGATTGGGCTCATCTGAGGCTCCAAGACTTTAAGTCTGTTTCTGAATATAATTTTGCAATGTTTAGTGGTGATTATTAACTATATTCATGCTCATATAAATTTTTAATAATTTTATATTATGAGTTGGTATGCATTTACAACCTCTTATCTGGCAAATTATGTCTAATTAACTTGCATTGCCCTAAATAATAATTTGAATTTTGTTTTGTGTTTGTAAGTAAGCACAAGAGAAAACACATTATTAATGATGTAGTATAGATATTGTTTTCTTTTTCAGTATTGAGTTAAAAGATTTATTTTGCATGCTAATTATTTTACAGCTATTAAATTAATAGCATCTACGCTCGTATGAAAAGCATATGATTATGTACGGCTTTGTTGTATCATGATACAATCGAATTTATATTGCCTGTGAGATAATGGTTCATTTGAATCATCTTGATCATTACTATGCTTCAAACATGGTTCATTGTTGTGTGTATTTGATTTGAAATTTGTTTTTATATATAATTCATGCATTATTTGATTATGTTGGTTTATGTGTTGTGCAGTAATATAATGTAGTAGTGCTGTCCGATTACTATATATATGTATTGTAACAAATGTTTGCAGTTTGTTGTAATATAACGATGTTACTGTTATGATATATGATTCCTATAATATGATAAGGCGTCTCATGTGGTCAATAGCAGCTTAAAACTTTATGTTGTTTATATTTCTTATTTTGTTGTTTGTTTCTCTCACAAAGCAAACTTGGATCAACGTCCAATTGTAAAATATATTTGTTTAATTGATTCATGTACCACACATACGATACTCAAAGAGAAGAAATATTTCTCTCATTTAAGTATGTGTAAGGCAGATGTTACTACAATGTCTGGTAGTAGTAAATTGATTGAAGGCTCCGGAAGGCAACTATAACTCTGCCTAAAGGAACAATATTCTAGAGAATGCAATGTTCTCCTCCAAGTCTAAGAGGAACTTGTTGAGTTTTAAAGATATCAGTCAAAATGGATATCATGTTGAGACAATAGATGAGAATAATCTTGAATACCTCATTTACTCATGAAAACGAGGCTGCCCACTTCGGTTTGGGGTCACCCCATTTTGCATGCAGCAATGCTAGTTCGTCTCAGACCGACAAATTATCACAAATATTCCCCGTTGCAATTAGTTTTGGGTCATGAACCTAATATATCCCATTAAAGAATTGTTGGATGTGCAGTATATATGCCTGTAGCACCGCCATATTGCACCAAAATGGGTCTGCAAAGAAGGTTAGGAATATATGTTGAGTTTGAATCGCCCTCCATTATTCGCTACCTCGAAACATTGAAAGGGGATTTGTTCACTGCACGATTTGCAGACTGTCAATTTGATGAGACACTTTTCCCAAAATTAGGGGGAGAAGTTGGTGAAACTAAACGGGAAATTTTGTGGAAAAATGCATCATTATCTCATCTTGATCCACATACCTCTATTTGTGAAAAAGAGGTGCAAAATATTATCCATTTGCAAAGAATAGCAAATCAAATGCCAGACGCATTTACAGATTTGAAAAGGATAACAAAATCACATATCCCCGCAGTGAATGTGACAACATCTGATTCACGAATACATATTCATTATTGGAAGAATATGAACATGAAATTGGTATTGAATATACCACACTCACCCCTAGAAGGAGGTTTGAGATGATATATGAAAATAATGTCATTGTTATGGCATGAATGATCGTTGGTCACGTACCTATTGTACGCCAAAATATTTTGGAAATATGATTATTAAAGGACAACGATAATGCAAGAAACATACCTTGCATATAATTTTGATCATGACCATAATGGTATAACTTTCTCTTTAAAAGAGATATTCACCACATGGATGTTGATGAATTTGTGGTAGTACAAAATTAATTCAGAGCTCTAAAAGAGCCAATTATTACTATGTTGGAGAAACACAATTGATTACCAATAAGGTATTGTGTTGTAGTAAGTCTCAAAGAAACTTATTCAGTTTCCAAAGTATATGCGAAAGCGATTGATTATATTGAGATTATAAATAAAGGAAAGATTTGATATCTTCCATTACTACAACTTGTAGCGGGATAATCTGTATGTGAAAAAACTGCCCGCTTTATTCTCCAGTTCTACACAAGAATACCACAATAAAGTGGACGTTTATTGATATAAAAACTCATATCATAATAAACTTGAAGTTTATTGATAATTGCACATGTCATGGTGTAAATTTGAAGTTTATCAATATTGATAATTTATTCAGTTGGCATTCGGGTTAGCCATATCATTTTAAGTATGATGTGCAGTAATAGAGAATTCACATGGGTAAATATTAAAGAACTAGAAAGTTCTTTACGAATTCTCTTGTATTACTTGTTCTCATTTGACCAACTAAAGAGTTCGGGTTGAATCCCATAAATTCTGAAAATATCAAAGGTGAATATGGGCTCATTCACCTGCCATGTACACCACATATGATGCATCTATGATATGGTTACATGCGCGATTGTTATTAACCCGCAGCCTGGCCGGTGCTTGCGAGGTAAATTGCTCAGTAATATAACTTCGAGCATAATTTCCAGATTTTCTATTCAAGATAGTTCATCTTGATAAGTTGGTTTACATCATAGTTGGTTTAGCAAGATAATTATTGATTGTCTCCACTTAATAGCTAAACTGTTTCTTATGAGAACAAAGTTATATATATCAGTTTGATATACGTTGTATACAAGAGTATATTATATTCTCCCCTCACAAGTGGTTCAGGGTCAGGAACCAAATAATTTCATCTTATTATTATTGATGTGCGGTGTATATTTCATTAACATCATAATGCACAAAGATGGACTCTCAAAGTTGAGGAAACAAGTTAGCTTTTCTAACATGAGGGGGAGACATGATAAACAATTAAGAAAATATTACATGGGATGAATTATCATTTGTATATATAGATCCTCGAATATCATAATATGAACCTGAAATTCATAAAAGGATAATTCAATTACAACATATTGCAAAGCATGCTATACGCATTTGCTGACCCAAAGAAAGTAACTATATTCTCACTGCAAATGCTCATATTAAGTCCTAGAAGGAGAAAGTCTTTGATACGCTTAAGGCGTATAGACAAATCGGTTTCAAAAGGAACTTCTTAATAAAGAAGATGAGCAAATGATCAAAGTGATCATAATAAGGAGGCAAGTGATCCAGAAGATCACATGACATAACACTTCATAAAATCTCATGAGAGATTCAGGTACCTGAATATATGAATAAAGAGATCTCCATGTTATGTCTTTATGAAAATTTACTGGAACCGATATAAAATGTTCGTCGACGACATCTATGATAGCGCTAAATATCGATGAGGATCTTATGTTTGTCGAATACAGACAAAATATTCGCCAAATGGAAGAGATACAATTCAAGTAGAATTGATTCCATATGAAAGACATGTAGTTTTGGACATGTAGTTCAAATACTTGAAAGTATAAAGTCAATGGTATGTGCAATCAGTTTTCGATATCTATTTGTCTGGCATGACATGAAAACTTGATGTGCATCTAAAGTCTATTATATGGCTTATATGACTTAACTTGAAAGATTTAAGTTGCTTGAAGCATATGCAATTCTTGGTCCTGAAGTACCACATCCTAAGTGCAATTTGTGTACATATGTATCTTGCTATAATTATAAGCATGATGGCATCGAGAATACTTCTATGGAGATATTGAAGAGTCATTCCACGACATTAAATGAAGATGTTCATATCTATCAAGAATGATAATTTCAAGGTGCGGAATATTTATTCAAATCAATATGGCTGATTTATTTATCAAATCTCTACCAAAGATCGTTTTGAAGATGGTGCACAAGATTGGAATGCAAATGCTCAAGTATGTGAATTGATGCTCTTTTCAGGGGGAGTTAATGCGCGTTGTACTCTTTTTCCCTTACAAGGTTTTGTCCCACTGGGTTTTCCTTGCAAGGTTTTTAACGAGGCAACCAATAGGCGCATATTCAAACATGTGTACTCTTTTTCCTTTTCTATAATTTTTTCCCATTGGGTTTTGTTTTAGTTAAGGTTTTAACGAGGCACATTATTGAATAGACATTCAAGGGGGAGTGTTATAAATAGAACTCTAATTAGAGTGAATGTCTATCTTATAGAAGAGTTCTACTTTGAGGCTAAGTCTTTTCTCCTCCATATAAATAAAGGGGTTCTCTCCCATTGTAAATCATCCCAAAGTATCAATTAGAATACTCCTCTCTCTACTTTTCTCTCTATTGTTCTTATTCTTGTATTATTGTTCTTGTTCTTATATTATTTTATAACAATATGGTCATCTTATAAACTTAATCGAAATAGAAGAGATACAATTATAAATTCTCCTGTTAGGTACAAAACTCACAATATCACCAAAAAATTAACAAAATTGTTTATCAATAAAACAGTAAGTATTTATATAGTCAAAGCCTATAAAAGTCGAAAATGGTATACATTAGTTATTGAGTATTATAGCATTCGCATGGTTGTGCATTGACTCCATTATAAATTTTAGAAAGAAATACTATTTGTAAATGAATCTACCAACACTTTCGTCTAGAAAGACAAAAAAGAAGAGTTGCACTATATTCATGAACAAATTTGTAGCAGTAGAACGTAATAGAAACAAATTTAGAGGAATCTAAGTGTAATGCAAAAGAATACTGGGAGTGAGATTTAAGAAATTGGATGTAGAATTGGTAAACCTCGGTCACACTTTCATTATAGACTATAATTTTTGGAGCTATGTACCCTCAGAAAGAGTCTTCAAACAAATATATTCTTCTTTAGCATCAAAAGGAAGCTACAACTTCTAATTAAATGATTATGAGAACACACATTCTGCAACCTCATGACAAAAATGCATAGGAAGAGACCCTCAAAACCATTTCAGATTTTTTATGATCATCCTCATTCGTCTCGTGTGTATATGCTCCTAATCTTTTCAGAGCAACATTGAACAGGTTCAGAATTAGGAATAAATACTTAAATACATAGTCACAAAATATTTATCAAGAAAGAAAATGAAGATAAATAGTTAATTATGGACAACTCATGATGGCAGAGTAGTTGTTTTCCCTAGCCATCTGCATAATGGCATATAAAATCAGACAGTATACTCCATTTATTTAATTGCGCCATCTGCCAGATCTTTTTGAACAAAAAATTACAAACCATGTACATGTAATAATCATGGCCGAGGACATCATGACATTATCGAGACATAATTTTCAGAATAAACTCCGTATTCTGAATTTTCTTTGGAATGTTGCAGAATAAGCAATTGAATAGTATGAAGAATGAAGTTCTAGGAGGAAAAGCAAGACTCATGAAAAAAATTACAAAGGAAAACTAAAGATGGAAACTCCAGTTGAAATGAACTTCAGTGCAAATTCTATTTAGCAATGTATAGACCAGGATTATACAACATGATTATTAAATAGGTTGCATGAAATTATTGAAAAATTAAAGTGAAACATTAAGTTCTTTTCTTCATATTCCCATAAACGAAAAGATTCTTTGAAAGTTCATAGGAAAACAAAAAAGGCTAAAGAAGTATCGAAGATTGACTCATTATATTTAGGTGCAGTATTATACTGCATGAAGAGCAGGGTGGGAAGTTCTTGGAGGGAAGGATGTCGGGAGTCTATTTGGAAACAGCATCTCTACCCAAAGGTAGGGGTAAGGTCTGAGTACATACTACCCTCCCAGACCTCACTAAATGGGATTATACTGGGTTGATGTTATTGTTGTAGTAGTATTATACTGCATCACAATCTGATGCCTTCGAATAGAAGAAGTTGAGAACGATCCGGTGAAAGAAAGCATCCAATAGAGACACAACAAAGAACAATATAAGTCAGAAAATGCGAGCCAAAACTCACCCTATCTGCCAGTCAGAAAGAATAACAGTTAATGGATCCATATGCATAACTCCAATAGTAGATAAAAGTTAATGGATCCTTATGCATAACTCCAATAGTACGGAAAGTAATTAAATAGAAGGAGATCTCGATACAAGAAGTCTACTAATAAAGAAAGAGCGAATAAGGAAGATCCCATTAAATGACATCCTGGATGTACAAATAAACAGACAGTAACTTATATTTAAAAAAATATTCTATAAATATCTGATAAACTAAATTTGGAAGGAGTAAAATATCCATTAATTCAATCACTGTTCTAGATTGACCATACTGCAAGGTTTATAATACATAAACCTGACAAAAAATATTTCAAGGAAAGCTAAATCTCAACAAAGGTATCATATGTCAAGAATTCTTATCCGGACATTGGCAGGACGCTTAATGGCTCTTGACAATTACTCTATTGCTAATTCCGGTATGGTGGGCTTTTATACGCATCCTGATATGCTCTGTTACTGTGATTGTTTTAAGTTGTCAAAGCCATTGTTTGTAATGCGAAAGGAAAGCTAAATCGGGACACAGAAGAGTTTGAATAATAAATTATCAGTGATAATTATTATGCTCCTATCAAATTATTTAACTCTTCCACAGGTAATTCTAATTAGCAATAAATAAATTCTAGTAAATGTTGAGTTGTCCCACATCGGAGGGATTTGAGGCCTTGATCTCCTTATATGGCTTGGGCAATTCTCACCTCATAAGCTATCTTTTGGGGTTGAGTTAGAACCAATGTCCATTCTTATCATTTTATCAAAGCCAGGCTCATCCCAATTGTTGTTACCGATATTGGGCCCCCATTTATGTTGTCCACGCTCCAGAGATCTGGGCGCGATGGGGGGTGCTGAGTTGTCCCACATCGGAGAGATTTGAGGTCCTTGGTCTCCTTATATGGCTTGGGCAATCCTCACCTCATAAGATAGCTTTTGGTTTGGGGTTGAGTTAGGGTCAATTTTTGGGGTTGATTTAGGCCCAATGTCCATTCTTATCAGCAAAAAATTGTATATTTTTTGTTCTGAGAAGTCCAACTTAAGCCAATACACAAATTGCCAAAACGTAATAATTGGTGAAAACAGTGTTGTTTTCTCGGTGCATATACCATGAAACGCATACACAGAAAAAGAGTCCTTCTCAAAATCTATGGAAGGAACGATGGAGCAACCGAATTGTGATTTACCTTCTCGAAATCTATTGAAAGTAAGGCTGCAAATTTCACGGTTCTGAACCGGAACCGGACCGGAACCGCGGTTCTGCCGGTTCCGGTTTCGGCGGCCCGGTTCCGGCGGTTCACCGGAACCGTGATGGGACGGTTCCACCCGTTGGAACCGCGGAATCGGAACCGCCAGAACCCGAACCGGACCGGTTCTGGCGGTTCCAAACGGTTCTGTAACGATAATTTTTTTAAAAAAAAAATTCAAACTGTTCCAAACGGTTCTTTTTCAAAAGTAGTCGTTTGGTAGTTTAAAAAATAGCCATTTGGCCCCCAAACTTTATATAATTACACTATTTCCTATTTCTCAACTATAAATACCCCCTCATTCTTTCATATTTATTCACCAATTCATCAATCTCTCTCAAGCTCTCTCAAGCTCTCTTTCAATCTTTCTAGTGCAAGTGCTTAATTTATTGTTGTAAATTCGTGAAACATTGTAAAGTTGTTGAATTGAAGTTTTCAAGTGTTCAATTTCAACGATTTTCAATTTTCAAGAAGTTGTTCGTCAATCCGGTAAACTCGTTTCAACTCTTACGTGCTAATTATTATGGCATTTTCGTTGAAGATATGTTCGGTAAAGGAAAAGCTAAAACCGGTGAAAGTAGTGGCCAAACTACTACCCCTCCCCCGGTTGATGACAATCTCAACATAAAATCGAAAGTTGAATTCTTGCCTGGTAATAAATTGGTGGAGGGAACATCTCTAGAGATTTTGGAGAAAGAAGGTACAAAGGACAACGTCACACCATCTTTGCAACACCATGCTGATGGCTTGGAAGAAGGTGCAATGAAACAGGTGGTTTTATCTCAATGGGGTGGTTCAAATAAGGCAGGATTTAAAGTAGTGCCTTCAAACACTAAGAAGTCCGTTCGCCTTGATGGTGTGTTCAACGTTGTATCGTACGACATAGTCCCTAAGCTTCAAGATCTACTTATGGCATCAACTTTTAAGGTAAGTCCAGTACATTATCTACAGGATCTAACATCTGCTGTAATTCAATTCTCTAATACCTGAACAATTTGAATCCTTAGTAACTTATCTTTTGATGGACCTTGACATTGTATTCGACATGGCTCAGTATATGTATTTGTCTATTATTGTGAGTGGTATAACATGACTAAAAAGTTAAAAGACCTTTTTTGTTATCTGGATTTTATTGCATTATTATTGTAGGGGCTTTGTCTGAGAAATCAATGGAGGCACACAGGACAGGGAAAAAGCATATGGCTCGGACAGGGAAGAAGCATACGGCTCGGCTCCAGGAACTCCAAAAGATGTCGAAAAAACTGAAGTGGCCGATGATGTGGGTGCAACTGTCAATAGAATTAACCCCAAGGAACAAGAACAAGCGTTCACCACAGGGGATAACTGAGTTAAGTCATGTTCAGGGAATAATGCATAAATTATGATGTAACTTGTACATTGGCATGTCTTCTTTTAGTTTTATTCCATTGGGGGAAGGAAGAATAAAAAAAGATATGCCATTTTGGTCAATAAATATGCTCTTTATCATATCCTTGAATATCTTTTGTCTCAATATTTCTTTGTCTTTAATTCTATATCAATCCTTGAATCTTTATATAACATACAATATATAACATACAACACTATATACTAATGACAATATTCTTTTATCAATATATACTACTTATATACAATTTATACTAATTACTAACTACAACACAATATACACTATTTATATACAATATATACTACTTAAATACAATATATACTACTTATATACAAAATATACGCTACTTATACACAATATATACTAATTACCAAACATAATATATATATTATACTAATAACATAGTACACCATATAAAATATACTCTACAATATACTAATGACTACTATACAAGATATTGATTTAAAAAAAAAAAAATCAGAACCGCCGGGAACCGCCAGAACCGCGGAACCGGAACCGCCAGAACCGGAACCGGACGGTTCCGGAACCGTATGGTAGCTGTTCCGGCTCCGGAACCGCCAGAACCGCCAGAACTGCAGAACCGGAACCGCCAGATCCAAATAGACCCAGAACCGGAACCGGATACAGCCTTAATTGAAAGAGCCAAGGTGCAACCGAATTGTGTTTTTTCACTGTTGCTGTTCCTTTTCACGTTCTCCTTTGGAATTCAATGATGATGATGAACGCTAGTATTAAGCATTATTCCGTATGTTCATCACTAATTACAGATCTTTAATCGAAGAGAGGGTAGAGAGATTACTGTTCGAAATTGCCATAGTAATTAATCAAATGAAAAAGGCACTGTTTGGTTGAATTTGATCGGCTACCATTAGCAACGAAGGAAACGGTTTGTTTAAGAAGGTTAATCGGTGGCTTTTCTTTGTGTTTTATTGGGCAATTAATAATTGGGTAAAATAAAATACCATCAAACGGAGAAAAAAGAAAAAGGCAATTGCTGTCAATGGGGCATGCCACGTCACCGGGCTTATGGCCCTGGATTATATAATTATATAGATAGATAGATTGTAAAGAAACAAACTCAAATTAATAATATAAAATAAGAAAATGGACAAAAAATATAAAAAAGAAGAGATAGAACTTTTTTATTTCATCAGGTGTTTTCAAATTTATACAAATTAGTGATACCCAAACTCTCTATTTATAGATGATATTGAGGTAATACGAAAATATTCGATGAATATGGTATTAACTATTGGATCACAGGGGAAGATCATGGAGAAAGTACTGAAGGTGTGGAAGTAAAAACTATAACAGTGAAGGATAGTGAGAGTTATATTGTATAGTGGATAAGATATCTATATAAATAATGTATTTTATAACAAATATCTGTTTCTTTTTGTTTTAGACTGCAATTAACTATTGTCTTTAATTTGTATTTAACTAATTGAAGTGATAATAAGATCAGAGTATTTTTTATTACTCCTCTTGAAACTATACTATGTTAGATACTACAAATCTAGAGAAGAAATGAAAATGAGAATTGGATGCTGAATTTGAGAGAAGCTTCAAGAAGAAGAGAGAAGCATGAGATATTTTCTTATTACTGAAAAATGAATCTGATTCGTTATGTACAAAATAAAAATCAAAGTAATAAATATAAATAGTGGACCTTTGACCCTTGACCCGGTGGCCTAGATACAACTGATACAAAAATAGATTGGGCCACTGCTATGATAAATTACAATTAAAGGCCCAACAACCATATCAACATTTGTCTTCTACTATTCTAACAGCCCCCTCAAATTGGAGGGTGAAAGAACCCCCAACTTGCGAAGATGGAAATGATGAGCATGCCCAGGGAGCGCCTTGGTAAGGATATCATCAACTTGAGAAGCAGTGGATACTAAGGCTGGAAGTTGGGCGGTTCTGGAACCGGAACCGGACCGGAACCGCGGTTCTGGCGGTTCCGGCGGTTCCGGTTCCGCGGTTCCGGGCCTAGCGATTCCCCGGAATCGTGATGTCGCGGTTCCACCCATTAGAACCGTGGAACCGGAACCGCCAGAACCGGAACCGGAACCGGACCGGTTCAGGCGGTTCCATCCGGTTCCAAACGATTCCGCCAACGGTCCGATATTTAAAAAAAAATTTTAAATTCGGACCGTTGACGGAACCGTTTGGAACCGCCTGAATCGGTCTGGTTCCGGTTCTATCCGGTTCCCAACGGGATGATTTTTAAAAAAAAATTTTTTTTTTTTTAAAATCGAAAAATCAGAACGACTCTCTTGCAGAAATAGTCGTTTGACATTTTTAAAATTTAGCCATTTGACCCCTCAAATTTAATTTAACCCCAAACTTTATATAGTTACACAATTTCCCATTTCTCAACTATAAATACCCCCTCATTCTTTCATTTTAATTCACCAATTCATCAATCTCTCTCAATCTCTCTCAAGCTCTCTTTCAATCTTTCTAGTGCAAGTACTTAAATTTTTGTTGCAAATTCGTGAAACATTGTGAAGTTGTTGAATTGAAGTTTTCAAGTGTTCAATTACAACGATTTTCAATTTTCAAGAAGTTGTTCGTCAATCCGGTAAACTCGTTTCAACTCTTACGTGCTAAGAATATTTGTTGTGTGTTGTTATTTTGCTTAATTATAATTATTATGGCATTTTCATTGAAAAACATGTTCGGAAAAGGTAAATCTAAATCCGGTGAAAGTAGTCGCCAAAATCCTACCCCTCCCCCGGCTCCCTGACCTAGAAAAGATAAACAAGTTGAAACTAGTAGCCAACCTAGAAATACTAATGAAAATTTCGGAATACTTGATAGTAATCACCCATGTTTTCAATTTAGCGATGTTGATTTTCTACATGATGTAGCAGTAGGTGATAGAATAGACGATGATATTATGAATATGCTTTATCCTAATGCACCTATAATAGAGGGAAATGAGGATGATGATGATGACGAAACCCAAGCTCCTGTAGATTTAGATGATACACCTACTAGTCCTGCTACTAATGAACCGGATCATCCACCCATAAAAACTTCCAATTTTAGTAGACAACCTCCTAAACGTTCAGAAACTTCATTAGTTTGGTAATTTTTTATTCAAGTAAGAGATCAAGATAAGGCTAAATGTAAAACTTGTGGTAAATTACTTGTTCATAGGTATAGTGGTGATCGTAGCGGAACAGGTAGTTTAGTTAAACATATAAAATTACATCCTAGCGATAAGGCTAGATTTTTTCAAATGAAAGCACAACAAGAGGGGAGGGCAAGTCCTGATACTACAATTAACCAAAGTACTGGTTCTAACATGCTTCAACCAGGAATAAACACAGTCACCGGAGGTATATTGTATTACGATCCAAATAAGGATCGTGAAGAATTAGCTAAAATGATTACTGTTATGTGTTTACCTTATTCTTTTGCTTCTAATCCTGCTTGGATTCATTATATTAGACGATTATTTAATCCTACATATAAAGGTTGGCCTCGAGCCACAGTTAAGGCCGACATTTATAAATATAAGCATGAATATGAACAATACTTGCGCTATTTATTTACTCATATAAGTAATCGTATGTCTATTACAACTGATATTGGTAGAAGTGGAAATGACTGTGATTATCTAACCGTGACCAGTCATTGGATAGATGAAGACTGGACCATGCAAAAACGCATTATAGCATATAGAATAATTAATTCACGGCACACAGGTAAGTTTATTGCTAGCACTGTTTCAGATGTATGTAGATATTTTTGTTTTAGTGATAAAATAATGTCAATTTCCATGGATAACGCTAGTAGCAACACTACTGCAATAGGTATTTTAACTAGAAAACTAAATCCTGCTTTTACAAATATTTTCCATGTTAGATGTATATGCCATATTTATCATTTAATTGTTGGAGATGGTATGAGAATTTTAAACATAGAAATTAAAAAAGTTAAATTTGCTCTTAATTGACTTTTTTATTCAAACCGTAGAAGTAGACTTAGAGAATATTATAAAAAATGTAACGAATATGGCCTTAGAGAAAGAAAGGTTCCTAAACCTTGCCCCACTAGGTGGAACTACATGTATGAAAGCTTAGTAGTGGCGTACGAATATAGAAACCCAATAAATGCTAGTTATAATTCTAGGGATTGTGAGGATGAAGATAATGACATGCTAACTAATCAAGATTGGAATAACGTTAAGATTCTTTTAGATTTTTTAGAACATTTTAGTGTGGCTACAACTGCTTTATCTGGCCAATATTATCCTACAATTTCAAACTGTTTAGTATATATTGCCGCACTTGCTAATTTATTTGCTGATTTTAACGAGGGAGGGGAAATTTATGAAAATGCAATATTTGAAATGAAAAAGAAATTTAATAAATATTTTTTTCCAATCCCTCCTATTTTTGGTTTGGCTGCTATGTTAAATCCTACTATGAAAGCAGGAGGTCCTAACTTTTGGTATAATAGTATTTATCAATCTTTAGATCTTTCACCAGAAGAAATGGCTACACTATCTGATGCGAAAGCATCAATTACAGTGAATGCTCAAACTGTTATAATGCTTATAAACAGGCGTTAGAGCATGCTAGGCCTACTATTCCAACCCCTACTTCGTCCACATCACAAGCGTCTAAAAGAGTTGCTGGCTTAACAGCTCTTAAATCGTGGACGGAGTTCAGGGGTACTCAAGGTGAGAATTTAGATGATATTTCCCATCTAAGCGAACTTCAAGTTTATTTGTCGCAGGGGCTAGAAAATGATAATCCAGACGGATCTTTCGACCTTTTAGATTGGTGGAAGACAAGGGAAAAGCATTTTCCCGTTCTTGCAAGGATGGCTCGGGATGTTCTATCCATTCAAGCGTCAACTGTTGCATCGGAGAGCGTATTTAGTCAAGCCAGACTACAAATAGGAGATCATAGAGCGTCGATGCAGGACAACTTGGAAAAACCAGTGCTCTTCCGAGATTGGATCCGCTCTGAAAGAAGGAACTTTGGGTTAGCTGAATCTCAACCCGAAATAGATGAGTGCTATGAAGAATGCTAGCAGAACTTGCTCAGGAAGCAACTTCACCCGGAAGTGGTGATGAACAAGCTTCATTTCCACCACCGCCAACACAACCACCTCCAAACCTTGAAGGTTTTATGAGATTTGTTAGAAATAATACATAAATTATCATGTAACTTGTACATTGGCATGTCTTCTTTTAGTTTTTTTTCCTTTTAATGGTGGTATTAGTACCATGTTGTGCTCATTCCATTGGGGGAAGGAAGACTAAGAAAGATGCCATTTTGGTCAATAAATACGCTTTTTATCATATCCTTGAATATATTTGTCTCAATATTTATTTGTCTTTACTTCTATATCAATCCTTGAATATTTATATAACATATAATATATAACATACAACACATAATACTAACGACAACATTCTTTTATCAATATGTACTACTTATATAAAATTTATACTAATTACTAACTACTACACAATATACAAAATATATACTACTTATACACAATATATACTAATTTTCAAACATAATATATACTATACTAAGAACATAGTACACCATATAAAAATATATTGTACAATATACTAATCACTACTATACAAGATATTGATTTTAAAAAAAAAAAAATTTAAGTCGTAACCGCCTGGAACCGCAAGACCCGCGGTTCCGGAATCGCCAGAATCGGAACCGGGCGGTTCTGGAACCGTATGGTAGCGGTTCCGGCTCCGGAACCGACAGACCCAAATAGACCCAGAACCGGAACCGGATACAGCCTTAGTGGATACATGAGCCAAACTGATCGGGCCATCACCAGTTTTACCTCTGATGTCCAGCTCTATATGTTTGGTTCGCTCATGGAAAACATGGTTGCGAGCAATGTGCAATGCATCCTGGTTATCACAGAATAAGGGAACATGAGCAGAAGAAGAAAGACCAAAATCAAATAATAATCTGGAAAGCCAAGTAACTTCAGCAGCAGCTTTACTCATGGCCCTGTATTCAGCTTCAGCAGAGGAAAGAGAGACCACATGCTGCTTCTTAGACTTCCAAATCAGCAAACAGTCACCCAGAAACACACAAAAACCAGTAACAGACCGTCTACTATTAGCACAAGAAGCCCAATCACTGTCATAGTAGGCTCGTAAGCCAAGGTCAGGAGAATTACTGAAAAACAAGCCAAAATCAGAAGTCTCTTTCAAATAGCGCAAGAGATGTAATGCAGCCTGCATATGAGGAATACAAGGGGTTTGCAGGAACTGGCTAAGGTGTTGTATAGCAAAACTGATATCAGGTCGAGTGTGGGTTAAAAAATTCAACTTGCCCACTAAACATCTATATTCCTACGGCTTGGGCAAAAGATCGCCAATAGAAGCCTGCAACTTCTCATTGATAGTAAGTGGACAGACCATTGTTGAAGAGGTAGAAGAGTCAAAAGACTCTAACAGATCATGAGTAAATTTCTTTTGGTGAAGAATAACACCAGAATCACAATAAAGCACCTCAATACCCAAAATATAGTTATAGGCCCTTAATCCTGAACTGCTTATGTAGAAAGCCTTTTAAGGATGAAATATCAGGGAGATCAGTTCCAGTCAGAATAATGTCATCCACATACACTACTAAAATAACCAAAGAAGAACCAGAACCCCTTGTCAATAGGGAGTAGTCATCCAAAGAATGAGAATATCCTATGGAGCAAAGAGCTTGAGATAATTTTGTATACCATTGCCTGGAAGCCTGTCACAAACCATAGAGGATTTGAGTAGTTTACAATTCAAAGGAGGAAAAGTAGATGAAGAGGGAGAAACAGACAAACCAAGAGGTATTTTCATGAAAATCTCTTCATCAAGATCTCCACGCAAGAATGCATTATTTACATCAAGTTGGAACAAGGGCCAGTTCTGTTTGACAACCACAACAACAAATGTATTCAGAATAGACTTTTACTTTATATACCCATTTACATCATATAGGCTTTTTATCAGGGGGTAACTCAACAATATCCCAAGTTCTATTTGCCTCCAAATCCTCAAACTCATTCCTCGTGGCCCCTTGCCACTCAGGGACAACAACAGCCTGTGAGTAAGTGTAAGGCTCAAGAATGTGGAGTTGTGAAGTGATTTCTTTGAATGATAGAGACTCAGAACTATAAGAAATAGGAGCATAGATGGAATTAGGAAGATTTGAACAGACTAAATCTGGAAGATAGGCAGGGACAGAATGAGGTCTGCTAGATCTTCTAAGAAGAGGATGATTAGAAGACGGAGCAGAAGAAATAAGAGTATGAGAGGGCAGAGGAGAAATTGAAACATCAGAAGAAAGATTTGGAGTGAAAATAGAAGAAGAAGAAGAAGAAGAAGAAGAAGTGGTTGAAATAGAGGGTATAGAAGGGAAGAAGGAACAACAGTAGGATTAGGCATAGACGAAGGTGAATCACAAGAAAAGTGCTCAGGAGAAAGAGGAGAATGCAATGTAAGCGATGGAGAAGGAGAAGATGTAAGAAAAGGGAAAATGTGTTCATGAAAAATGACATATCTAAAGACAAAAGAAGACTTAGTGGTGCGATTGTAAAGTTTGTATCCCTTTTTTGCAAAAGGATATCCTATAAAGACACATGGAATAGATCTAGGGTGAAATTTGTCCTTATGCACCTTAGGCACAGTAGAGTAACACAGGCAGCCAAAAGACCTGAGATGGGAATATGTTGGAGCCTTGCCAAAAAGTAATTCATAAGGACTCTTGTTCAAATATGTGGCAGTAAGTAGACAATCAACCCAAAACTTTATAGGAAGATGAGATTGAAACAAAAGAGCCCTAGCGGTTTCTAGCAAGTGTCTATGTTTTCTTTCTACCACACCATTCTGTGGTGGAGTGTGTGGGCAAAAGGTTTGATGAATAATACCTTTTTCAGAAAAAGAAGAGTTCCTAGAAGAAGAGGAACCTAATTCTTAAGCATTGTCACTCCTCACAGCTTGGACTCCAGTTTGAAATTGGGTTTCAACCATAGAAATAAAAGCTTTCAATTGGTCAAACGCATTGTTGTTAGCCCCCAATAAGCGTGTCCAGGTGGCCCTAGTGTAGTCATCTACTATAGTAAGGAAATACCTAGCACCAGAGTGAGTAGGAGTATAATAAGTGCCCCAAGTATCTATGTGAATGAGTTGAAAAGAATGGGAGGATTGAATGAAACTATCAGGAAAGGGAAGCCTAGTTTGTCTTGCTAGTGGGCAAATAGGACAAGTGAAGAACTGTTTGGAGACAAGTCACAATTAACACCATAAATAAATTTCAGCTTGGAAAATGGTACATGCCCAAGTCTTTAATGCCAAACAACATCAGACTTATTCACTTTATTTGAAGTAACAATGGTATTTATAGATAAATTGTTATTCTCATCAACATCAGTAGTAAAAAGTACATGTAAAGAGGAAACAGGTAAAGAAGAAACAACTGAAAAACAAGAGTTATAGGAGCATACTCAATGGGTGAAGTCACATACTGAAATAGCTTGTAAAGTCCAGTGTCCAGCCTACCAAGAACCACTAGCTTCTTCACTGAAGGGCCCTGGAATGTGCAATCAGACTTCGTAAACTGAACAACATGAGATTATGATTTAAAAGCTTGTGAACAAAAAAGAGATTATGTTTGAATCTGGGAATGTAAAGGACATTATGAAGGATTAATTCAGGAAACAATGATAAATATCCAACATTTGTTACTTTAACTTTGTAACCATTTGGGAGAGACATACGATAGGGAATGGGAAGAGTGATTATGTCAAAGAATAGGCTTTTAATAGAAGTCATATGATCAGTAGCTCTAGAGTCTATTATCCAAACAATGCCATTCACACTAGATAACATAAAAGCTCCATAAGAAACACCCTCATAAGTCATGAGCTTACCTGCAAAGTTAGCAGAAGCCAAAAGAGGTGGAGAGTGTGGGTAAGCAGCGGAAATTTGGGATTGTTGCAATAACGTCATCAGTTGGGAGTATTTATCCTTGGTGAGGCCAAGTATAACAGACGAATCTTCATGCTCATCAGAACTACCAGGCACAAAATTAGCACCAGGAGATTCAAGTTCAACATGTGCATCAGATCTACGAGGAGGAGGTCCTTTGTTGAACTTTAAATGAGAAGGATATCCATGTAGCTTGTAACATTTATCGATTGAGTGACCAGGTTTTTTTGCAGTACTTGCAAATAAAAGGATTCCTGGTCCCAACAAAAGAAACCTTTGAAGGGAATGAAGGCTTACAAGTCCCAGCATTAAAAGAAGCAGATCGAGATGAAAACTGAGAGACAGAAGACATTTGTTCCTATTTTTCATCAGACAATATAATGCTATACACATTTCCAATAGATGGAAGTGGCTTCATCATTAGGATGTTGCTGTGAGTCTGCATATAGGTATCATTCTGACCCATAAGGAACTGATAAACCTTCTGCACTTCATCCTCGACAGCTTTCCGTCCACAAGTACAAACTCTAATTTTGTAGGATACAATCTTATCCCAAAGTTGCTTAATTTTGTTAAAATACGAGGCTATATCTAAAGACCCATGGAAATATGAGCTAATTCTTTCATTAGCTCAAAAACTCTAGCACCATCAGCTTTACCATATCTCTCTTCCAATTCACACCAAATTTCCTTGGTAGATTTAGAATATTTGACACTACGAGATATCTCTTTTGACAAAGTGTAACGATCCGACCGGTCGTTTTGAGCTCTAGCGTGTTGTTCAGCAGTTGGAAGTCATGAACAACTTCATTTTAGGAATATTGACTTGTGCATATGGTAAGAGTTGAATTTCAGAAAATTCGGAGTCAAATTGGAAAGAAAATTTTCATTGCGACAACCTTAAATTGAAGAAAATAGCTAAGATTGGAATTTTGAGCAAACGACCTCAGAATTGGGATCTGAAAGTTCGAGCATGTTTATATGATGATTTTGGACTTCGGCATATGTCTGGATTTTGTTTTGGATAACCCGTGAGCACTTCGACTTATATTGTAGAAGTTAGTATTTTAGAAGAATTTCATAAATTTGGGTTGGAATGCATTTCAATGTTATAGATATCCGTTTGGGATTCGGAGTCTGGGAATAGCTCCGTATGGTGATTCTGGAGTTGGGAGTGCGATCGGAAGGGATTTCGGATGTGCGGAAGTCATTTTGAAGATATTTGGCTAAATATAGAAATTTGAAGGTTTTTGAGAAAATTCGACCGGAAGTGAAAATTTTGATATCAGGGTCGGATTGCGATTCCGAAAGTTGAGGCAAGTCCATAATGTCTAATGTGACTTGTGTGCAAAATTTGAAGTCATTTCGGAATGATTTTGGTAAGGTTTGAGACACTTGGTCTCTTTTAAGGAAGCATAAGTTGGAAAAGTCAACCGGATATTGACTTCTCTGTTAGTGGGCTCGAAATGCAAAATTTATGGTTCGGTTTGCTTTGTTAGGTGATTTGGAACATAGTACTGTGTCCGAAATATTTTTGTGATGACCAGTGTAGAACTAAGCTTGAATTGACAAAGTTAGTATATTGGCGAATTACGGTTGATAGGTGAAATTTTTATCTAAGCGTCGGAATGGAATTCCGAGAGTTGTTGTAGCTTCGTTATGTCATTTGGGACTTGTCTACAAAATTTGAGGTCATTCGGACTATTTTTGATGTATTTTGGCATCAAATGTGGAAATTAGAAGTTTCAAAGTTCATAGGCTTGAATCCAAGATGAATTTAGTATTTTTGCGTTGTTTTTGGTGATTCGAAGGAACAACTAAGTTTGTGCCATATTATGGGACTTGTTAGTATACTTTGTTGGGATCCCACGAGGCTCGGATAAGTTTTCGAAGAGTTTTTGGAAGATTTTGGTGTTTTGAGCATGGTGACCGCCAATGTTCGCGACACCAGATTTCTTCCTCTTGATTTTTAATTTCTATTCTATATATTTTTGGCATTGTAGTCATATTTCAAAAAATATTAGATGTTCGTGACTTGTGACACCAAGGTTTGGGCTTATTGCCATACTCTGGTTTCGTGCCGACAAATAGGAGTCTTTTGTGAACTCCCATCACTGTTTCCTCACTAAATGGAGTATCAACTGAACTCAGTCCTATTGAAATTACATTATTTCGTGACCTCAGCTATACTTTTTCTCAACTTGAGATTTAAATGATATTTGAACTGATGTTTGAACTGAGCACTATTGTTTTATTGCAGCTCAAGAGGCTTATGATCATTTTCTGGACTGAGCATGGGTCGGGTTGCGCCGCAGTAGTATTATATGAGCATAGATCGGGTTGCGCGCCGCAACAATATTATTTTGATATTAAGGCCGAGAGCCTAGTTGATGCCACGAGATGGATTGGTATTGCGCTTGGACAGTGAACGCCTTCGACATTAAATGGATCATGCTGCACGCCAGAGCGTGGAGCGGGCTGCCTGCCGCAGCGGAATTAGTACTATTTTATGTGTTTACTTTATCTCATTTGTCTGCCATTATCTATTGTTCATGCTATTTCAAGAAATCTTTACCTGTTGTTCTGGTATTATCTTATCACTGAGTGTTGGGACTGATGGACGAATTTTTATGCTTACCGGCACTATTGCTAATGCCTTCATTGGCATAATTGTTGGAAAAGACATTTTTACAACACGATGTTATGTATTACTTGATTTCTTACTGCTCAGTTGTTATTTACTTTTATTACTCACTGAGTTGTAGTACTCACTTTACTCTCTGCACCTCGTGTGCAGATGCATGTACTTGTTCACCCGGTAGTGGGTTTTGAGCTGATTGGAGACTTGGTTATCATAGCTGAGCATGGTGACCGCCAACGTTCGCGACACCAGATTTCTTCCTTTTTTTTAAAATTCTATTTTGTATATTTCTGGCATTGTAGTCATATTCAGAATTTTTTAGATGCTCGTGACTTCTGACACCCTGGTTTGGGCTGTGATTGGATTGTACTTCCACTAATTGTTATTTTAATACCGTATTTAGACTGTTTCTTCATGTTTCACTATTTTGAAAAAGGCAATTTGAGTTGGTTGACTGGCCTTATCTTCATGAGAGGCGCCATCACGACCGGAACGGGGTTTGGATCGTGACACAAAGAGTTAATCAACCATGAAACTACAAGATCATTACACCGTTGCCATTGGCGAGCCAGAGGAGAACCAACAGGCGGCTTTGTAGAAGAATCGTTAATCAAATCAAGTTTATTTCAAATAGAGAGAGCAACTAAAATATTTCTCCTCCAGCTGCCATAGCAGGTGCCATCAAATGGACTAGCAACCAAAGAAGCTCCTAGTACGTCCGATGGATGCATATATAGAGGGTGACAGGGATGTGTAAAATCATCCTCATGAAACACAGTGCGAGACACAGTAGATGAAGAAGAAGGTGTGATATCAGGATTATCATTCCTCATGGTGGAATATATAGTAACAGAAAACACAATGTTCAAACTAGTATTCAACAAAATAAGAAATGTGAAGAAGAACTGATTTATCCCCTCCTCGCAACCGAAAAGAGAACAGTCTTGTAAAATTCAAAGAAGAGACTTCAGGCAGCTCAACATAGATGGCGAAGAAACCCTAGGTCGAAGTAGTCGGACCCCTAGCTCAAAATAGTCAGAGAATCACTCAATATCTCCATCAAAACTGAAGATCCAGTATAAGTAAGCAAAATATTCCGAAATTTCCTCCAAATTCGGAGAAAACCCTATTTCAGCATGAAATCAACAAAAAATCCCAAATTTCGACGAAGAACGACGTGAGTAACATCAATCGAAAGCGGATGAAATGAACTATCAGGATCTACGCACTGATACCATGTTCTACTACAAATCTCGAGAAAAAATAAAAATGAGAATAGAATGTTGAACTTCAGAGAAGCTTCGAGAAGAAGAGAGAAGCATGAGATATTTTATTACTAATGAAAAATGAATCTGATTCTTTCTGAACAAAATAAAGACCAAAGTAACAAATATAAATAGTGGGTCTTTGACCCTTGATTCGGTGGTGCAGATACAACTGAGACAAAAATAGATTGGGCCACTACTATGAGTAATTACATTAAAAGGCCCAACAACCATATCAACCTTTGTCTTCTACTATTCTAACAGGTATGACGATTAAATTATCGAAAATACATTAAGTTTAAGATGCAACAATCTCAAACCTTAATTATTTAGGTAAAAGCAAAAGTTTCAAGCAGCTGAATGGGAAATTTTTCAGATAAAACATCTGCAGAGACGAATATATTTTGTGCAATGCAAAGCATGAGCACCTTCAAACTTTCCCCTCTTATTTTAGGTAAAGTCTTTTCATTTTTTCAGATTTACACATGCAGATAAGATAAGGTGTACTAAAAACTACTATCAGACAGAAGAATCATCAAGTGAAAGCAAAAGTCTTGGGCAGAAAACCTAACTCAAATGATAACCCCTTTGCCCACGTGAAGAAGGACCATGTGCAAAAATGGTAAGAATACTTCATTTTGATGCTTTTACGTAAGTTCTAAAAAAACTTAACAAAAATGGAGTTGCAATTTGGCAAATTTTAGTCCTAGACTTTCACTGGATGAAGATGGAAAGCAAACGTAATTCCGAAGTTCCAATAAAACATACCTTTACTTGTAATACTATAAAATATTATTTGTTTTTTTATTTTTCCAAAAGAAAGGCCTCAAAAGAGAGCAAAATTTTAGCAAAGTACAAACTAATAGTAAGTGTTAGATAAGACTAAATATTTATGAGGATTGAGTGCGTTGGAAATTTTACTTCTAGAAAAAAATAAGAGAACTAAAGATAAATTCTTTATTTTTTTTAGATTTACACATGCAAATAAGATAAGATGTACTAAAATATCATACAGAAGAATCATCAAGCGAAAGCAAAAATCTTAAGCAGAAGACCTAAGCCAAATCAATAACCCCTTTACCCACGCAAGGAAAGACCACGTGCAAAATATGATAAAAATACTTCACATTGATGTTTATGTATAAGTTCTAAAAAAACTTAAAGAAAATGGAGTTGCAATTTGGCCAATTTTGGTCCTTAGTCTTTCATGGGATGAAGTTGGGAATCAAAAGTAATTCCAAAGTTCTAACGGAACATAAGTTTTCTTTGTAAAATAATAGAATTAGTGGAGAAAATATCCTTTCTTATTCTATATATCCAAATTTATATGAGGTTGAGAGGTTCCAAAAATAAAAGAATATTTAGAGAAATAAGAGAATTAATGACATGAAGAGCGCATGACAGGACCTTTAATTTTTAGAAAATGTAAATGTAGCTTCAATCGCCTACGTGTCTATCATTCAATCTTAGTTTCCTTAGTTTTCAATTAAATAATTTGTGGATTACGGTGTAGTAGAAATTGTACCTTCTAAGTAACCTTGCACATGATCCTTCTCTGAAAGTATTCTACCATTCGATTAGTCAAAGAAAGCATTCTTCTACCATGATACTTCTCTTTAGTGAATTTAAATTACATGTATTGAACATGCAAAAGAATAATATTTACACTATCAATAAAGTATAACATAATTACTGATAAACTTTCGTGATAAATAGGAAAAATCAACCGGATATTGATTAATCTGTTAGTGGGCTCGAAATGCAAATTTTATGGTTCAGATTGCTTCGTTAGGTGATTTGGACATAGGAATCCGAAATATTTTTGTGATGGCCAGTGTAGAACGAAGCTTGAATTGACAAAGTTAGTATATTGGCGAATTCCGGTTGATAGGTGAAATTTTGATCCGAGCGTCCGAGTGGAACTCTGAGAGTTGTTATAGCTTCGTTATGTTATTTGGGACTTGTCTACAAAATTTGAGGTCATTCCGACTATTTTTGACGTGTTTCGGCATCAGATGTGAATATTAGAAGTTTCAAAGTTCATAGGCTTGAATCCAAGGTGAATTTAGTATTTTTGCGTTGTTTTTGGTGATTCGAAGGAACAACTTGTTAGAATATACGCTTAACGCTAGAGGGGGGGGGGGGTGAATAACGTTATGATAAAAAACAATATAAACTTGCGGAATTAAAAATTGCAGGATTGAAATAAGTGCGGTAAGTAAATAATAAGGAACGAACGCACCGAAATTATCCTGGTTCACCACAACCTGTGGCTAGTCCAGTCCCCGAGAGACTCTCTCGAGATTCCACTAACTTCGTTAAGCTTACGGGTGCTTAACAAACCGTTACAAACTGAGAACTTGGGTCACACAAGCCTCAACAACCTTTGCTCGAAGATACCACACTTCAAGAATTCAACTGAAGGAATGAAAACGTTCCTTCTTATAACCACAAGGGATTAACACTTCCCTTCAAGTGTATACAAACACTTAGCACTCAAGACAAGACTCTCTTTAAGAGTAGATATGAGTAAAATAAATACGCTCAAGAACACAACAACTTTCGGCAAGAGTTTGGCTCTCAAAAACTTATGAAATGAATAGAAAATGATGAATAAGAGAGTATGCAAGCTTTAACAAGAATATGATCAGTTGTTGTACTTAGAAGACTGATTTTGAGTTGTATTTATAGTGTTCAAAACCCCCACAACCGTTGCCTAATTGCCAATCAAGAATTGCTGATTTTGTGCTAAGATAATCGATTATCTGATTTGCATAATCGATTATTTTCCAATCGTTCAAAAATCATTCCCAGATTTTAAGCAGAATAATCGATTATCAAAATCGTATAATCGATTACCTGACAACGTTCAAAAAATCATATTCAGATTTTACTTAGCATAATCGATTATCAGATTGTGTATAATCGATTATCTTTCAGAGTTTAAAAATACTTTGGCAACGGTCATTTTCATAATCGATTATGCTATAAGGATAATCGATTATCTTTTGTATCTTGAAAACTTCGGACTACACTGTCTTAACATAATCGATTATCATAAAGTACATAATCGGTTATTTTACAGTCTTGTAAAATTTGATAGACACTGCCTCAACACAATCGATTATCATAATGTGCATAATCGATTATTTTATAGCTTTGAAAAATCTGATGGACACTGCCTCAACATAATCGATTATCATAATGTGCATAATCGATTATTTTATAGCTTTGAAAAATCTGATGGACACTGCCTCAACATAATCGATTATCATAAGGTACATAATCGATTATCTTGTAGCTTTGAAAAATCTAATGTACACTGCCTTAACATAATCGATTATCATAAGGTACATAATCGATTATTGTTCAGCTTTGAAAATCTGGTGTACATTTTCTTAACATAATCGGTTATCATAAAGTACATAATCGATTATCTTTGTCCAGATTTGAGAAGCATGTTTAAAAATCATTTTGGCTAAAATAAAATGTTTGAAAATCATTTTGCTTTAAATTAAATATGCATGATTTGATAAAAATAATTTTACGAGAGAAGCCAAGTCTTGAGTCAATTGTCGGATCAAGATCACAATTAAAGAACGACTAATGCATAACTTTATTTCTTTGCTTGATCATGATCTTTGTTTGTCTTGTTCTTGAACCTCGTTATGTGTCAATTGCGCGCTTGTGCTTGGACCTCTTCATATGTCAATTTCGCGTCGTTTGTCATTTATCAAAACCTACAAATATGAACACACGTTTAGTTTAGTGCCTTGAGAACGTGTTTCAATAATTTCCCCCTTTTTGATAATGGCAAACCAATATCAGGATATGCATATTAGACAATTCATAATGACGATCCAAGACAAGTATATAGATATGCAATTAGTTCCCTCTCAACATATGAATTCCCCCTCAATTTATGCTAATAAATATTAAGTGCATAGCCCTTATTCTTCCCCCTTTTGACATTAGCAAACAAAAACATTAGTAAATAACTTGTTTATTGATTAACCAAATATTGCAATTATAAAAGGGACAATATAATGTCAACATAATCGATTATTGATACTTTATAATCGATTATGTACTTAAGAGAAATCGATTATTCTTAAAAGAGATCGATTATTCTGCACCAGTGCTTTATAATTCCCCCTGTCTTTGGGGTGATACCTGCAAAACAGAATTAGGCGCCTCCGACGCTCAAGTTAGTAATGAAAAAAATGCAATGCATGACTTAGATCAACGTGGAGTCAAGAATCCCGAGTTCACTAAGAATTCGGAAAAAGGACTCTTTCTCTAAAGGCTTTGTGAAAATGTCGGCCAATTGAGATTTGGTTTCAACAAACTCAATTTCGACATCACCTTTTAGAACGTGATCTCTTATAAAGTGGTGCCTAATTTCAATGTGTTTTGTTCTTGATGAAGAACGGGGTTCTTCGTCAAGCTTATGGCGCTAGTATTATCACATCTAAGAGGGATATAATAGATACTTAGGCCATAGTCCGAGAGTTGTTGTTTCATCCAAAGGATTTGAGCACAACAACTCCCGTGGCTACATATTCAACCTCGATTGTGGACAACGCAACACTTACCTGTTTCTTACTAAACCAAGAGACAAGAGAGCTACCGAGCAAATGGCAAGTGCCACTAGTGCTCTTGCGGTCCAATTTGCAACCCGCAAAATCGGAGTTGGAATAGCCAGCAAGTTGGCATGAAGAACCTTTAGGATACCATAGTCCCACATTTATAGTGCCAACAAGATACTTCATTATTCGCTTAACCGCAGATAGGTGCGACTCCTTCGGACATGATTGATATCGAGCGCATAAACATACGCTAATCATTATGTCCGGTCTACTAGCAGTAAGATAAAGAAGGGATCCAATCATACCTCGATACTTCTTGGTGTCGACTTCCTTACCTTTCTCATCTTTGTCAAGATGGTCGGATGTGCTCATTGGAGTGGCCATTGCTTTGGTGTTGCTCATTTCAAATTGTTTTAGCAACTCTTTGCAATATTTAGATTGACAAATGAAAGTTCCTTCTTTCTTTTGTTTCACTTGCAACCCCAAGAAGAAGGTTAGCTCACCCATCATAGACATCTCAAATTCGCTTGTCATTAAATCAGAAAATTCCTTGCACAAAGCATTGTTAGTAGCACCAAAAATAATATTATCCACATAGATTTGAACTAATAAAATATTATTGTTATTATGCTTAATAAATAGTGTGGTGTCAACTTTCCCCCTAATGAACTCATTTTCCAAAAGAAATTTGCTCAATCGATCATACCAGGCTCGGGGAGCTTGTTTAAGACCATAAAAGGCTTTCTTAAGTTTGAAAACATGATCGGGAGATTTAAAATCTTCAAAGCCTGGGGGTTGTTCAACATAAACTTCTTCTTGATAAAACCATTTAGAAAAGCACTCTTTACATCCATTTGATATAAATTGAAATTCATAGAAGAGGCAAAAACAAGTAATAAACGAATAGCTTCTAACCTTGCTACGGGTGCATACGTTTCTTCATAGTCAATTCCTTTTTCTTGATTGTAACCTTTTGCTACAAGCCTAGCTTTGTTTCTAGTGATTACACCATTTTCATCTAATTTATTTCAAAAAACCCATTTCGTACCAATTATGGTATGATTGTCGGGTCTTGGCACCAATTCCCAAACGTCATTTTGTTTGAATTGGTTAAGCTCCTCTTGCATTGCCAAGGTCCAATGCTCATCCCCAATTGCTTCGGAAATGGTTGAGGGTTCAATTTGAGAAACGAAAGCAGTATGTCCTAAGGTGTTCTTAAGATTGTTTCGAGTACTTACCTTTTGTTCAATGTTGCCAATTACCTTGTCGAGAGGATGGTCTTTGATTGTCCTCCACGCGTTGGGCAGTTTCGTTTCTTTCTCCAGTGGTGGCACTTCCTCCGATGATTGTTCCAAGATTTCATCTTGAATTTCCTTTGGATTTTCCTCTTGTGCTTTGTCTTGAGGACTTATTGTGTTTAAAATACCTGCAAGATCAAAACCAGAATCCTTTCTCATCAAGCGAGCATTATTTTCGGAAAACACAATATGAGGGGATTCCTCAACAGTTTTCGTTCTATTATTGAATACTCTATATGCTTTGTTACGTGATGAATAACCAAGAAAAATTCCTTCATCGGATTTGGCATCAAATTTTCCCACATTATCTTTTCTTGTTGATATGAATAAAGCATTTACAACCGAATACTCTAAGGTGGGAGAGAATTGGTTTCCTTCCCTTATAGAGTTCATAGGGAGTTTTCATGAGTATTGGCCTTATGACTACTCTGTTTAAAATGTAGCATGCGGTACTCACGGCATCCGCCCAAAATTGTTTGGGAATCTTAGCCTCATTGAGCATGGTTCTAGCCATCTCTTCGAGACACCTATTTTTCCGTTCCACCACTCCATTTTGTTGTGGTGTACGTGGAGCAGAGAAGGTGTGCTCAATACCGAGTTCGTCACAAAAGTCCGCGAAGAGATTGTGATCGAAATCTCCCCCATGATCACTTCTTATGGAAGTGACGGTTGTGTTCTTCTCATTTTGAACACGTTTAAGAAAACATTTAAAATTCTGAAAGGCCTCACTTTTGTGAGCAAGAAATAGTGTCCATGTAAATCTAGAATAATCATCAACAATAACAAAAGCATAACGATTTCTACCAAGACTTTCAATGCGAGATGGTCCAAAGAGATCCATGTGAAGAAGTTGCAAAGGTCTTGTAGTTGAGACAATATTCTTAGATTTAAAACATGCTTTTGTTTGCTTCCCTTTTTGACAAGAATCACAAATAGTGTCATTTTCAAATTACAAATTTGGAAGACCAATAACTAAATTTTGTGAAACCAATTTGTTTAAAAGATGCATGTTGATATGAGCTACTCTACGATGCCATAACCACATGTCATCTTCTTTACTCATAAGACAGTTCACATACTCTGATGAAGTTTCAAGATCAACCATATAGATGTTGTCAATTCTAAACCCACTAAGAATAATTTTAAAATCATTACGACGAAAAACTAAGCATTCTTCCGAATCAAATAAAACAAGATTTCCCTTGTCACATAATTGACTTATGCTCAAGAGATTATGTTTTAGACCTTTAACTAGCAATATATGCTTAACGGAAGAAGATTCATTCTTACCGACCAAGCCAATGCCGATAATTTTTCCCTTGTTGTTATCTCCAAAAATAACGTTTCCTCCTTCCTTGTGTTCTAGTTGAAGGAACTTGGATGCGTCTCCGGTCATGTGTTTGGAGCATCCACTATCAAGGTACCAAAGTACACTTGATCCCTTCAAACATACCTACAAGACAAATTAATGAGTTTTTGGTACCCAAGCTGTTTTGGGTCCTTGAGAGTTAGGTGTAAAATACTGTTGTGCTTGACATGCAGTTAAGTGTCTGTGTCTAGTAAAACAAGCAGGAGCAATATGTCCTATTCGACTACAATAATGACAAATGACATTAGGACTATGCATTCTCTTAGGTTGGTAGTAGTTGGAGGTACGAAAATCGTTTGCTCTATTTTTGACAATATGGCTATTGCGCAATTCTTGAAAATCATTTCTCCTACTGTTTTGTTCTAGGATATGCAGCGTTTCTAGAATAATTATTTCTAGGTCGAGTGTGTCTAGATTGCGATTGTTGAAAGCCATTTCTAGGAGTTCTAAAATGTTCAACGTTTCTTCTAGTGTTTGGTCTAGCATGCATGTTGATTCTAGGATTGTTATACCTAGGTTGAACGTTTACTTTATTTATCCTAGGTTGAGCGTTGGGTTGTTGGGGGATGGCTTCAACCTTTTCTTTAGGCTCGTTTTTGAAACCTATGCCATGTTTGGTCGATTTCAAATTGACAAGAACATCATTCAAATTTTTATGAGAAGAATTGAACTTATCTAGGGTGCTCTTAAGTCTTTCTACTTCATCTTTTAGATGCATGCAAGAAATACAATTTTTACTAGAACTCTCGGGTTTGTCGGCGCTTCTCTTGCCGAAAAAATTGTTTTCTTCTTTCAACTTCTCATTTTCCAAAATCAATTTTTCCAAATCTTTTTCTTTCAAAGAGAGTTGTTTTTCAAAATCTTTTTCTTTCAAAGAAGAATTTTTCTTTACGTCTCTAACAGTTTCTGAAGCTCTAATGAATTCACTATACAATTCATCAAAAGCATTTTGCATTTCCTCAAGAGAAAAGAAATTTTTAGAAGAAATTTGACATACCTCTTCTTGATTGTCTTCGTGTGCCATGAGACATAGATTTGTGACTTCGTCTTCTTCATCGTCGCTTGATTCGTCTCCGGAGTCACCTCCCCAAGATATGTATGCTCGTTGTTTCTTGAAGGGTTTCTTCTCCTTTTTGACATTTGGGCAATTTGATTTAATGTGCCCGATTTCTCCGCATCCATAGCACTTTACTTGATCTCCTTGTTGTTTGCCTTTTCGTTCATACTCTTTTCGCATGAACTTTTGAAACCTCTTAATAACGAGTCCGAACTCGTTATCTCCGTTGTTTGAGTCCTCATCATTTTGAGGTTGAGCCGTGCTTGCCTTGAGGGCGATTCTTTGTTTCCTTTGATCATTAAACGGAGGATTAAGTATAGTAGATTCATAGGTTTTAAGATTACCTCTTAGTCCGTCGATGGTGACATTTGAAACGCCGATAGACTCTTGAATCGCGTCGGCCTTGGAGCGCCATTCCGGAGTGAGACTTCGGAGAATTTTTCGGACAAGTTCCTTATCCGTGAAGGTCTTCTTAAGAGCATGTAGGTCATTGACGATTTTTGAAAATTGTTCGAACATGTCATCGATCCTCTCGCTTTCCTTCATGTGGAACAGTTCATATGCATGGGTTAGAAAATCAATTTTAGCTTCTCCTACCTGGTCCGTACCTTCGTACGTGATTTCCAGCTTATCCCACATTTGCTTAGCTGTTGTGCAACATGATATTTTTCTGTAATCATCAGTATTTACAGCACAATACAATAAGTTGATGGCTCTAGCATTGTTTTGCACTTTTCGGATATCATCCGCATCGTATTCATCTTCGGGTTTTGGAACCCATTCATTTTCAACCTTTTTGGTTGGAATTTGTTCTCCCTTTGTTACAACCTTTCATAGATGAAAATTATTCGATTGGATGAATATTCTCATCCTTTCCTTCCAGTACGTATAGTTTGTGCCGTCGAACAGTGGTGGTCTGGTGGAGCATTGTCCCTCACCTATTCCTGCATTAAAGTCACGAGTAGAAGACATGGATTGTTTCTCTCAAACGGTTAAGTCTTTCAGAGAGTTGGTCTCTGATACCAATTGTTAGAATATACACTTAACGCTAGAGGGGGGGGGGGGGGGGTGAATAGCGTTATGATAAAAAATAATATAAACTTGCGGAATTAAAAATTGTAGGATTGAAATAAGTGCGGTAAGTAAATAATAAGGAACGAACGCACCGAAATTATCCTGGTTCACCACAACCTGTCGCTAGTCCAGTCCCCGAGAGACTCTCTCGAGATTCCACTAACTTCGTTAAGCTTACGGGTGCTTAACAAACCGTTACAAACTGAGAACTTGAGTCACACAAGCCTCAACAACCTTTGCTCGAAGATACCACACTTCAAGACTTCAACCGAAGGAATGAAAACGTTCTTTCTTATAACCACAAGGGATTAGCACTTCCCTTCAAGTGTATACAAACACTTAGCACTCAAGACAAGACTCTCTTTAAGAGCATATATGAGTAAAATAAATACGCTCAAGAACACAACAACTTTCGTCAAGAGTTTGGCTCTCAAAAACTTATGAAATGAATAAAAAATGATGAATAAGAGAGTATGCAAGCTTTAGCAAGAATATGATCAGTTGTTGTACTTAGAAGACTGATTTTGAGTTGTATTTATAGTGTTCAAAACCCCCACAACCGTTGCCTAATTGCCAATCAAGAATTGCTGATTTTGTGCTAAGATAATCGATTATCAGATTTGCATAATCGATTATTTTCCAATCGTTCAAAAATCATTCCCACATTTTAAGCAGAATAATCGATTATCAAAATCGTATAATCGATTACCTGACAACGTTCAAAAAATCATATTCAGATTTTACTTAGCATAATCGATTATCAGATTGTGTATAATCGATTATCTTTCAGAGTTTAAAAATACTTTGGCAACTGTCATTTTCATAATCGATTATGCTATAAGGATAATCGATTATCTTTTTTATTTTGAAAACTTCGGACTACACTGTCTTAACATAATCGATTATCATAAAGTACATAATCGATTATTTTACAGTCTTGTAAAATTTGATAGACACTGCCTCAACATAATCGATTATCATAATGTGCATAAGCGATTATTTTATAGCTTTGAAAAATCTGATGGACACTGCCTCAACATAATCGATTATCATAAGGTACATAATCGATTATCTTGTAGCTTTGAAAAATCTAATGTACACTACCTTAACATAATCGATTATCATAAGGTACATAATCGATTATTGTTCAGCTTTGTAAATCTGGTGTACATTGTCTTAACATAATCGGTTATCATAAAGTACATAATCGATTATCTTTGTCCAGATTTGAGAGGCATGTTTAAAAATCATTTTGGCTAAAATAAAATATTTGAAAATCATTTTGCTTTAAATTAAATATGCATGATTTGATAAAAATGATTTTACGAGAGAAGCCAAGTCTTGAGTCAATTGTCGGATCAAGATCACAATTAAAGAACGACTCATGCATAACTTTATTTCTTTGCTTGATCATGATCTTTGTTTGTCTTGTGCTTGAACCTCGTTATGTGTCAATTGCGCGTTTGTGCTTGGACCTCGTCATATGTCAATTGCGCGTCGTTTGTCATTTATCAAAACCTACAAATATGAACACACGTTTAGTTTAGTGCCTTGAGAACGTGTTTCAACACAACTAAGTTTGTGTCATATTATGGGACTTGTTAGTATACTTTGTTGGGATCCCATGAGGCTCGGATAAGTTTTGGAAGAGTTTTTGGAAGATATGGTATTTTGAGCATAAACATGTAATAATCCAACGGTTTATTTTTAGTTGTACATATCAAAATTTTATTTTGAAACTTCCGAGTGGCTGATACAAATGATTGAGAGGTAGCCCGAGGGGCTGGTACTGCCTTTAGATATTGCCCGAGGGGCGAGCTTTTATGTGCTCACTTTGCAACTTACTTGTCTTTTACTTCTTATACTATGGTATTTGTGCCCGAGGGAATATTTATGTGCATATCGGCACTAATGTTTTTAAAATTATTTCACAACTGTTGAAAAGACTATTTTCAAAAGAAGTTTAAATTGAGCCAGAGATTTTCTAAATATTTCACAATTCACTATTTTCTCAAAGGAATGTACACTGCTTCTATACAGCATGTTGGCTTCTTTACGTAATTTCTTACAGCTCAATTGGTATTTACCTTTATAACTCACTGAGTTGGATTACTTACTTTATTCCCTGCACCTAGTGTGCAGTTGCAGTATATTTATTCATCTGGTAGCGGGTATTGGCTGTTTGGAGGCAGAGCTATAGGAGTTTATCGAGGTGACTACCAGCGTTCGCAACACCGTTTCTTTCTATGTTATTCATTATTCATGTTCAGTATTTCAAGACTTGTATATGTAATTACATTCTTATAGATGCTCGTGACTTGTTACACCCCGATTTGGAATGTGTTTGGATTGTACTTCCGCTAAGTAATGTTATTATATCATCTTCAAAATTGTTTATTCCTGTTTATCTTTTTTTGAAAAAGGCAATTTGGGTTGGTTGAATGGCCTTGTCTTTATGAGAGGCGCCATCACAACCAGAGCGGGGTTTGGTTCGTGACACCTTCTTTGACCTCATTCCAGTAATATTCCAAAAGATTGTATTAATCATGAGATATTTAGGGAGGAAGTATCCTTCGTTTGTTTCCTCTTGACAGAGGTAGCATATTTATTATGACTTTTCTTGAGTTTCTTTCTCTACTTCTTCCCCTTCCTGTTAGGAGATACTCTTCTTCCTCATGATTTCCTCTGTCTTGGTTCCTCTCCTTATTTTGTTCGGTTCTCTGTATACTTGGATATAATAAAGTATCTTGCATTGGGTGGTCAGTTGTTTTGTGTATATTTCTTTCGAAAGGTTGTTCCGGATCTCCATATAATTCAACCATTAACTCAATACCATGTTGTTCTGTAATGTTAGTGGGTAGACTTGTTGAGCAATAACCAGAATCCATGTTCTTTTCCTTTCCTTTGTACTCCATTTTCCATCTCAAAGTTTTCATCCCCATTATCCACCAAGCTGTTAAGAATAAGTATGCGCCGCCTCTCAGTATTCTTATCTGAAAGGTCCTTATTGTTGGTAGTATCCTGCCTTTCAGAATTATCTTCATGCATTCAATTTTCCTGTGTAAGTTCATTTAATGAACTTTCCTTAACCATGGAGTTGGATTGGTTGTTGAGATCATGTTTTTCCTTCGTATTGTTGTCGCTTCTGGCATGTTTCTCTTCAATACTATTTTGTTCCACTTCATTGTTACTGTCATTTGTGCTTATGCCGTCTGTAATGGAATTATTGTTCTGGGAGGAGGAAGTCTTGGTTATAATTTTTTGCATGCTGCTCCTTTGTATCACAACTGGTTTGAAGATCACCTTAATCTTCTTCTTTGGCTTTTTTTTCCTACTTTCTTTTCTTCTTCTTCTTTATAACTCTGCGTGCTATAGTAGCTTGATTATCTTGTTCGAACTTTGATCTATGTTGAGGCTTGTTAGAGGTTCTATGGTCTGACCCTCCTATTGCTTACATGCAATTCAAACCCATGATCTTGTGACTATTTTGTTGTCGAACATACTTCTCCTTATCACTCATATTAGGTGGTGGCTCTTTCTTTCTTTTTTCCCCTTCTTTCTCCTCCTCCTTCTCCTTTTGTGATCCCCTAGTTCCCTCTTCACTATGTGTCTAGTCATCGTCTTTATTGTTTTTATCAGTTTCTGCAGCCCTTTTCTTTTCCATAAATCTGCAATTGAGTAAGTTATGCCCAAGTTTTTTGCATTGTTTACAATATTTAGGAATATTTTCATACTCATTTGTTTTGACTAAATCCTTTTAAAGAAGCATTTTCATCCTCCGATCCAAAAAATGCCCAATGTACCAGAGGTTTTAGAATATCAATTCTTAGCCATGCTTGGTCTCGTTTTACCAACTGTTGCAACATATAGAACTAAGGGAGTTCCAATCTCACTAAAGATTTGTTTAGCATAGTACCATGTGTGCATATTAGAAGGTAATCCAGGCAGTAATACCGACCCTATAGAAATGTCCTAGTCTGGTCTGATGTCCGGTGTCCGCTTTTGCGGCCACACTTGAAGACCATAGATTTCTACCATTCTTCTAACCAACCGAGTTGAAATCATCCTCATTTGTGAAGTCCAAAAAGACGTTGTAATTGTCATACACTCCAATTTTGGCCATGCCTTTTACTGGAAATCTCTCTTTGAATGTGGATCGTATTTTCTCAATTTGGGGCCCATGTTTCAGAATTCGCCCCACGATGGTCATTCGACACTCATCCGCCATGATTCCATAATAATCCTTGGCTTTGAAAATCACCGCCGAAATATCATTGTGGGTGGTATGTGTTGCAATGACTGTTTATCTGGGATTATGAGTATTGATAGCCTGGATTGGGGTAGCAGCACCTATGGTGTTGGGATAGGTGGGGTTCTTTGAAATTGATTCATAGATCAGGTTCACTAACATTGGGGGTTTGTTTTGATTATTAGGACGTGCTTGGGGAACTCCGTCAGATAGCGCCATGAGGCAGGGCGTAACAGAGACGCACCTAAGCTACTGCCTTTTGGAACAGCTAATCGTACGAAGAGAGAAATATTTTTAGAGAGATGCCCAACTAATTTCATTTACTAGTTTAAGCTGCAGAAATTCTCTTTTTCTTGACATGACCATTTTTGTCCAAATTTCCTCAAGATCCATTGTGAGGGCATCCACATTTAGTATACTTGGAAAATGATCAAGATAGGGAATCTCCCTTGAATGAAATGGTAGATGGGACTCGTACACTCTTTTCCTAACGTGAGGTGGAGCATGCTCTCTCGTCAAATCAGGCTCATCATTCTCGTACTCATCATCATCACCCTTATCAGGGAAAGGGTGTGTCATCTCCAGAGTCATCAGCTTGTTGTCATAATCCCTATTATCTTCCCGACTCTATGCATCTTTCATACCCTATTAAATATGTTATCTTCAGGAAATTGAGTAGGATAAGACCTTTAAGTTGCTCTTATTTACTGCACAACCCAAATAATGAGCTTCTCAAACTCATCCAAAACATATAAACTTTATCACTTCACCTACAAATCATAATGTGTTGATATCCCCTAATAGATATTATCCCATTGATGATGACTCCCAGATGGACCACTATGATCCAACACACCAAAACTAAGTATATTCCAACTGCTCGTTAGTTCATAACTTGTAAAATTCATATCTGGTCGGTACCCTCTGTGGAATATATGAGTGTTAATCCAAATTGAATACATAAAAATAAATATCGTAACACAAAGGAATATTGTAGATTACCACTCGGCTTGTGGATTATGTAAACTTGGGGAGAAATTATGTCCTCGTTCCTCATTCTTTCGTGGAGATAAGTTTAGATCAGGCCAAACTCTTTTATCAGAACCTATTCGGCTAAAACTGCTCCAAAATAATCACCCTATGATTGAGAGATATCCCTACTTTGTGGAATCTCATTATTGCGAATGTCTTCAGCCTTGTACATTTCCAACATTTTTATCACAAGAAGTTACCAGTGTTCATCCGGAGCCCTCAAAAATTTCTCAGAGTTTTATCGTCTTGAATGTTAAACTCAGCATAACAAGCAACCCCTTGCGGAGTAACAGAATACGGTTATCTTTCGGTTACTTTAATATTCACCGAATGTCCGCTCACAATATTTTTACATAACAACAATACCAAGATATCGTATCCATTATAAGTGGCAACTTAACATGACAATTTGGAGAACAACATGAACCCCTAAATTTTCGCTCTTCGTACATTATGACAAAATACAAAATAACTTAACGAACATATATTTTGGAGGACTTGAAGGGTCCTCAATGAATTTTTACCAAATTCTGAAACTTCTTAAATAAGAAAAGGACTAGTCTGGGGGGTACAATTGTTTGATATGTAGCGCATGTATAATAGGCGCTATACCCATATGAATCTTTGGTGCGTCAGTTATGTGAAGATGAATTATTGTTGGGGCCACATTTTTTATATATAGCACGGTTATCCACCGCGGTATACTTAAATGGACAACGTGATGTTAAGGTATAGTGCAGTGAATAATCGCGCTATATATAAAATGGTACCCAATTTTTTTAAATTTACTTACGTCTCTTGAGTCCAAAAGAACCAAATTTGGATTCCGGATTCAGATATATACTTAGCTCCAAAGCGTATGGTCCTTATCGATCATTTCAGTACATGAGATACTAGTAGAACAAAGATAAAAAGTATAGGGTCCCATATTCTT
Source organism: Nicotiana benthamiana (assembly GCA_034376525.1). Classification (NCBI taxonomy): domain Eukaryota; kingdom Viridiplantae; phylum Streptophyta; class Magnoliopsida; order Solanales; family Solanaceae; genus Nicotiana; species Nicotiana benthamiana. The sequence goes on from CM067339.1 coordinate 123,710,537, forward strand.
CAAAAAAATCTGGTGTTTCTGTGGTCAGAAGCATTTTACTGTTACCAATGGCGAGTGCGATCGATATATTAATTAGCTGAAAGTGACTAATACAATATATATCTGTAGATGATTTAACTAGCCATGAAAAATGAATCACGTCGTGTAATTTGAGTACTACGACATCAATTCTACATGATTCCTGCTCCCTGTGAAATCATTGATAATATAGGAAATGCTTTGAAACAAAATTTTGTCAAAAATATAAACCACACGTTTAAAACTAAAATGCATTTAAAGTATATTAAAATCTTAAAGGAAAATTTGTTGTGTCACGACAAATAATATTTTTGGTCTTTAGTCAAAATTGCTTATAAACTTTTCTATGGATAATTTACTTAGGTTACTTATGTGGTTCGTTATGTCCAATTTATAAAACTACGGAGCTACATATAAATTTAAAAACTCATGTGCTATCTTGTTTTTCTTGTAACTCGTAACATGTTAGGAGTTACTGATGCACTGTGCAAACTTTAGTGCTACTAATAGCACTGATCTCTTGTACAGGATATGAATGCATAATATATGATGGTTTCGTCATTAACCAAAAAAGGAAAAAAGAAAAAAAAGAGCTATATTACATTAATGATCACTTGCTCAGCTGTATAGCTATCTAGCGCTTAGAGATATATACACCAAAGACTCGGCAAATACAGCAAATATTAGTAGCAAAACTAGAATTTACTAATAAGTATGACTGTCCAACGGGACTGGACGGAAATTTAAAGGGAGTCAAGGATCGGGTCTTATCTGGCCAGGATAAACAAGATGACCTAGTAGACCCGTTCGTCCCATAACAAACGGGATGGGATGAGATGATATGTGACAGAGGCCCTAAGTGAGCTTCTTTTTTAGGAATATTTACCTATTTGTACTACATTATAAGCTTATTTATTATTTCTACAGGAGTTATGACATAATTACATTAACATATATAATTTAATATTTGTATACAAAACAATATGTTAGACTCCTTCTCATTTATTTTAAAAGCTCAATGATGCATTACAATTACCAAGCCATGGCAGCCCTTAAATGTTTCCCGAGGAATCCCCATTTGACAATTAGGTCTGCTCTATTTTGTTTGAAGGGAAGTCTGAGTACCATTGGATTGTCTCTGTTATTAGAATATTCGTGTGCTGGAGAAGCCACCAAGCATTATTCAATATTGCAAACTTTGTTAAGTTAAGGAAGTCTGGGTACTTAATTCTTAGCTTATCGATTGTCGTAATTGTTTACTTGAATAAAGCAATGTGTTCCTTTGAGAATGTTCAGTTGTTAGACAATAGATATTGCTCGCTTTGCAGAAAACACTATGGCATTCAAACCAAAAGCAAAATCACAACCTTCATCCTCTCGGGATGCACCTAAGTCAGGAAAAAAGAATTAGCTATCTACGGAGAAAGAGGCAGTTGGACAGCGGCAAGCAAAGAAATAAAAGGTTTGTGCGCCACCACGATTTGTCAATGATGAGGCAACAAAGATTTTGAAATGGTTAAAAGGAAGAAGTACTTGACAGAAAGACCGGTAGATGAAGAAAAATTGAAGAAGAGGTACAAGGTGATATGGAAGGATTTAATAAAGAACCGCCAGTGGAGTCCATTGTTCAAGTTCAGTAGGTGACGCCAACGTCATAGTGGTTCAGGAATTATATGCCAATTAGGTAGATTGGGAGAGCAGAGTATCTAAGGTAAGAGGGGTTGGCATTCATATAACTCTGATGACCTTTAATGAATTTTTAGGACTCTCCAACCCAGATGATGACTTCAATTGAAAAAGCAGCGTGACTATGCTAGTCACGCTAGAATCAGAGAAGTTCTATGTGATGGAAACAAGCAGGCTAAGTGGAAGCGAAAGGGCCAGAGTCGACACCATGTGCTTCCATACAGGTATTTGAACCAGAAGGCTAGAGTTTATCTGAACTTTATCTGTAATAGAATCTTGCCATGCAAACATATCATTATCGTGCGACACACATGTGTTGTTGACATATGCCCTTATGACGGGCGTCACGGTCACTGTGGATACCTTTATGTGCTTAGGGATACAATGAATATTGAGGTGGTCAAGGTGTCATTTATTTTATGCAAATACCCTGACCCAATACATGAAGGATAAGTTTAAAGTGTCTTACCAAGGAGGCGATGTGAAGCAGCCAGTTGACACTAAATTGGTCAAATACTCTACGGTCAGGGGCCCCAAAAAATCTATGAAGTTGAGTGCTGATCACAAATTTGATGTGATTATCGAGAACTTCAAACAATTGTGGTCTGTAATTGCCTCTAAAGTTAAGAAGCCAGAGGAAACTGATAGAGACTTCATGAAGTATATACCATTTAGTGTTTAATCGAAGTTTGCTCTAAGCATTGATGAAGATAATGATGTTCATCCATCTGAGGACGAAGTCACACCACCCATGTCAACAAAAAAGGATGATGACAGTGATGATGAGTCTGACGAGGAGGTGACACCTCATACTAGTACTTCTACTCTTGCTTTTCCAGCCCCAGACCCTATTGCTGGACCGTCTTAGAGTGGTCCAACCACTATTGTCGATGATATTGCAGGTGATGCAGATGTGGAGGACGTCGGTGACTCTAATGCTGGCAAATCTGACTATGATACTTAAAGGGAGTATTTCTTCACCCATATTCTTTGTTTTGCTGAATTCAAGACATTGCAGATTCTTAAATGTATGTGTGTGTATATATATATATATATATATATATATATATATATATATATATATAGATAGAGAGAAATTGAAACAAAGAGAGGCCACTACTTGAAAAGCTGTATTTTGTGAGAGTCACCTAGGTTGTTCTTGAACCTCCTTTATGAGCTCCTATTTGTCCATCGACGGTGAAACAAAGTGACTTGAAAATCCCATGTATATTGTGTAGGGAGTTTTTGTTGTGCATTTCTATGTATGCAAGTCAGTCTAGAACTTGTCATGCCTGTTGTTTGAGGAGAAATTTTAGAAAGTTTTGATTCTTAGAGTAATAGTATGTTTTCATTTATATAAACCATTTGTGCCTAAATTAGGCTACCGAATGAATAAAATAACCAGCATCCAAATTTGAGCCTACTAACTATTTCTTTGGAAACCCATGTTAGAAGCCATGTCCATTTTGTATTATTCTCTCTTGCTAACCGATCTTCTCCCTAACTACTTTAGGTTGTGTGATTGGATAGAAATTGTGGTTATGAAAAAATATTATGTACTTGAAAACTCAAAGTTGCACCAAAGAATTAAAGTTAAGTCCCTTGATACTCCCTTTTTGAAGATCCATTATTTTAAAAGAAAAAAAAGAAAAAAAAAAGAAACAGATATAGTTGGAAAAAGTAAGAGGGAGACAAAAGAAAATAAATAAGTTCGGACTTTAATGCTTGAGTTGCGAAAAAAATGTGGAAAGTGTCTACATAGAAAAAAAGTGGGAAACATAGAAGTTAGTGATTCTTAAAGTGTTTAAGGGAATATTTAATCACTATATAATCAAAAGTGTTCATACTTTACCCAAGCCAACATTACACAACAAATGTGTTCATACTTTACCCAAGCCATTGTTTGACATAAAATTTTAGGAAGTTTTGATCCTTAGACTGATAGTTGGCCTTCTTTGATATTAACCATTTGTGCTTAAATTAGTCTACTAAATGAATGAATATAACCAGCGTAAAAATTTGAGCCTACTAAACTTTTCTTTTGAAACTCATGTTAGAAGCCATGTCCATTTTATATTAATCCCTCTTGTTAATGTAAGACCCCATGAAAATATGTGTTCAAATCCTAGCAATTCATAGAGTCAAGTTCCACCTACATGCTCGCCGCGGGTCGGACCCATTTTACTGATTTTACGCTTAAAATTTAGAGTTAAAGTTTTCCAGAAAAGTGTTATTTTGCGGTCCAAAATACGATCGCAGTTCACATGTGCAGACTGCATTTCTACCGCAGAGTTAATCAGAGAGTAGTCAAAATTAATATTAAAAATATGGTTCATTATGCGATCACATAGTTAATATGCGACCGCATAGTCATCGCATGAATTTCCTAAGGATTTGTGAAGGTCAGTTCTGCGGTGTAAAGCGCGACCACAAAACAGGAATGTGGACCGCATTCCAGTAAGTTCAGTAATTTGGGACACTTCTGCAGTCCAATCTACGGACCATATTTCAACTCTATGATCACAGAATGCGACCACAGATCCTGCTGGGTTTCTATTTTCTGAAATTTTAAATCCGACCCCTTTTTTAATAAAAAATCCCCAAGCCCTCATTTTAACATACTTTCTTAGCAAAATAAGAGAGATGGAGGAGATAGTCCTTGAGAGTGAAAGTCCATCTTCATCAAATTGATTTTTCAAAGTCACCAAAGCCCGGAAAATTTCAAGTATTGTCTTCACTTCTGTTCTTTCAGATAAAATCCCTAACTCTCTTCCATTGATTTTCCTATTTAAACAAAAAAGGGGGATTCCCATGGATTGATTCTTAAAAACCAAAGATGGGATTTTGCATGCATGTCTTTTAAAACCTAAAATCTGGTAAGAAGAATTGAGTAGGAGTAATCTTAAGGAATTTTTCAAAAAGGGGTAGATAAGCTCGGGTAGTAATTGTGAACTTCAATTCTAAGGCCTATGTGTCCACTTGTGAACTAGATTGACGTTGCTATACTGCTTGGTGAGTTGGAAATAGAAGTTAAAGAGGAAATTCGGCTCCAAGTATGTATGGCTAACTTTGATCCTTGTAAAATCACCTTGTTTGGTGTACATACGCTGTGTAGGTGATATGTACGTGAATTATTTAGGAAATTTTTGTGATTAGTATGTTTGTGACTGTGTTATGTGGTAAGAGTTGAGGAATAAATGACTAAAGGAATTCGTATATAATGCAGCCGGAATAACTGTGATAACCATATCTATGGCTTGTTGTGGGCAATTACCAATGTGACGTAAAACTTATATGGGTTGTTGAATATGATGGAAATAGTATTGATGATCATGAAAATACTTGTAACATTGTTGTTGTTGTTACTTCTTGAGAAGTATTTGATGTTGATCTTTGTGAATCGCTGATTGTTGTTGTGTTTGTTGTGAATTGTAATTGTATGGTGGGATTGGGTTGCGCGTCAGAACACGAAGTAATAATGTCTGGATTGTGGTGATAAGGGTGGCTGAGGTAATAATGGTGGACGAGGTAACAGGGCTGGAATGTGATTGAAATTACTATTGAAATAAAATATGAGAAAATTGTGAAACTATTGAAGTGGAATTGTGGAAGGGGAAAAAAGGATAGCTTGTAAACTTGTTTGGCTTGATTGTTCCTTTCATGTGTGTTTGGTTGCTGCATTTATTACTGTTTCCTACTTACATATGGTTTGAATTTAATTGGAGCAAGTTTGTGCATACATACCAGTAAAATTTAAATATACTGATGTCCCTTTTGTCAAGGGCGCTACATTCGTATTATGATTGTAGGTGGATCCATAGCAGGTACTCCAGTCCACTAACAGTAGCTCCTCATCACTTCCTGTCAGCTTAATGGACGAGTCCCTTTCCTTTCGGGACACTGCGTTGCTCATGCCGCTCCTGTTCTTGTCTTTTGGGATCTTGTTTTGGTATTTATAAAAGGTATAGCCGGAGCCTTATTACCGACAAGTATTGTATAATTATTTTTTATCTTTAGAGGCCTCGTAGGCGGAAAATGTGGGTCAGGAACTTAGGTGATATGTACTTTGTATATTGCGCGATGTAAGTTATAAACAACGCTAAAGATTATCTATGTTATGTATGCTTTTGTAACAAGGTGTTCCAATTATAATTAGCTATTTCACTTGGTTTATAAGTAAATAAAAGTGGGGTAACACGTGGAATAGGAAAGACAGCCATGTCTGATTGACTGGAGATACCCGGTCAATCGCCGGTCATGTCCCTCGAATTTGGGGCATGACAGTTAACCCATCTTCTCTTTAACTGCTTTAGGTTGCGTGATTGGATAGAAGTTGTGGTTAAAAAAAATGTTATGTACTTGAAAACTCAAAGATGCAACAAAGAATGAAAGTTAAGTTCCTTGATACTTCCTTTTTGAAGATCCATTATTTTAAAAAAAAAAAGAGAAAAAGATGTTGTTGGAAAATGTAAGAGGGAGACAAAAGAAAATAATAAGTTCGGACTTTAATGCTTGAGCTCCGAAAAAAATGTGGAAAGTTTCTACAGAGAAAAAAGTGGGAAACATAGAAGTAAGTGATGCTTAAAGTGTTTAAGGGATGATTTAGTCACTATATAATCAAAAGTGTTCAGACTTTACCCAAGCCGACATTACACGTTTTGAAAATTTCTTTTTGACAGTGGATTGAGACTCCTACATTAGCGGATGGTGACAGAATGGGCAAACTTATGGTACTATACGTGTTGCATGTGAAACTCCTTGATGAGCGTGAGTGTTTTGTTTTATATTCCTTAGTGCTTTCGATTTGTTACAATAGATGTGTGTGTTGGGGCCATTTCATTGTTTGTGAGGTACAATGGGATTTGTGAGGAGCAAAGTTTTGAGTTTCAAAAGATGAATCTGAGCAAAAGAAAGGTGTTCACTCTTGTGGTTAATATCTCTGAATAATTGCTTAGTTTGAATGAGCTTAACTTCTTCTTTGTCATTTGTCTGTGATATTATATGTTTGTTCGAGTACAAGCAAAAGTTAATGGGTGGGGTGGTAACAATATGCTAGAATTATATGTAATTGGATATGTTTTAACCCTACTTTGATGTATTTATATGTGTTTTGAATGTTGAAAGATGACCAATCGAACTTAATTATTGAAGTTTGCTATGTTGGAAGCCAAGAGTGAAGAATAGAAGTAATTTGAGAAATAATGAAACTAAAAGATAATTTTTGAAGAAAAGGAAAATCGAACCAGACAGTGAATTAACTTCGGAAAACACAGGGAAAGCACAAAAAAATCTGGTAAACACAACCAGGCCCTGTGCGAAGCACAACTTTCGCACAACTGCGGCACAAAGGGAAATTTGCATGCATTTTATCTTGAGGGGTAACTTACTCAATTGGCTTAAGGACGTGATATAAAAGCATTCAACCTTTATTTCAGCAACACGTTTGACCTTAGAAGACATTAAACACCATTGTTGAATTTGGGCCCAAAATATTCTCAAGTTCATTCAAGAAGATGAATCGAAGAGTTTATCTGTACTTTTCCATTTTTATTTCTATGAATATGGGTTTGACAATGGTTTATGTATTTTTGAGTAGTATTATGAGTAGCTAAACCCGTCATCTAAGGTTGATGGAACCAATTGTTGGATAAATTCTTTATTGCTTATTGATATAATTGAGTCATTTTTGCTCTCTAATTGATCAACTCTATGCTTCTTGTGGTTAATTGAAAGGCACTTGATTAATCGTGTCTAGTTATCTGGTGTTGCTTGAGAGATAACACTTGATTAGATTGTTGTTGAACAACGCCACTTTCGAGTAACTTAAGAGGTTAATTACTTGAATTTTATAGCGGGATTAGAGATAACAAAAGTTTGACGTATGTTTTATGAGTTGTAGGAATTATCAGCTAGAGTAATTCGAGATAATACTTTTAGGAAATTATTGTAATTTATCGAGAAATAATGACAATAAATAAAAACTCATCATCTTTAGGGTGTGGTGCGGCGAGATTATAGCTAGCGTGTTAGAAATTAATTCGGCAATTAGGAAAATCATAAACCCTAGACCTTTTTATCCTTGATTCAACCTCATTCTTGGTAGTTGATAGTTTTTATTGTCTTATTTTTTAGTAAAGTAATTTTTGTTAATTCATAAATCAATTCATAAACTCTAGAAGTTGTCTGAACTTATCTTTAGTGATACTAAAAGCAAATAGGTTGGTTTTTTATGGGATCGACTCCGGACTCTTGAATCAGATTATTTTTGCAGTAATCGCTTAGTTCTTTTTATAAGGCACAATTGGGCATGATCAACTTGTAATTTATTTAATATAATCTCAAACTATGAAGTAACGAAGTAATAATCCAAAAAAATTCAAGGCTAAACCCTTTTTGTTTATTTAATAGAAATGTCAGATTTCACATATAAATATAAGTCTTTTGAAAAACACCTAAAGAAGAGTATATAATCTACACAACCACCTTCTATGAAGGATTCTTTTTGAACTAGGCCTCTAAATAGTTAATTACGAATTTTATTTATAGAATTATTTTATTATGTTATAAAATATTAAAAATCTAGAACCCATGGGGCATTTGCCCATGCGCCTCAGCGCTTCCGCCTTGCCACGCCCCACAATTAATTAAATAGATTTCTATTATTGATTCGATGTACCACTTGGCAAGATTTTCTGAATTTTCTTTTTATTTTTAAATTTCGGAATTTGATCTGGGGATATCGACCACAATTACTTAAGAGTTGAGACTATGTCTCTAGTAGTGATGCTCATGTCACAGTCCAATATGTTGTCTTAAAAACGCAGGTATTAGTATGTTCTAATATGGACTCATTAAAAAAACAAAGCAAAGCTTACAGCGTCTAAAACTACACTGCATAACATTTGCAACGTGAATATTTTCATTCGAAAAGTCGAAAACTTTTGTCCCGACTACTAGAAATTAGCCGGAAATTTTTTAAAAATCATTTTCTTAAATCAATTATAAGTCGTAAAATCATCTATCATTACGATAGGTGGTAAGTTGAAGTTGTGATATATATTAACCATTCAAATCATTCTGCAACATGTTCTGTTTGGTGGAAATCATCTTCAGCTTACTGGAAGTCTGGATAATGTCATTGTAACTGGGTTGATGGGGGGGGGGGGGGGGGGAGGGATTAGGAGACAAGTATGAACGACAACGTAACCATAATTAACTAGCACGGAGAGGAAAGAATATGTTGGTTATATATATATATATATATATAAGGAAGATGTTTTAGATGACACTCACACCCTCTCTAAAAGGTATATACCTGCGCTTCGCTGCCTATATTGCCACTTTTAAAATAAAATATCCGTATATATCTATGTTGTGTTTATGTATTTAACTAATAAATTAAATACTTAAAAAAAAGTGAACGGGAAATTGAAGGAAATGAATTTTTGAGTTAAATTTCAAGTATCCCCCTTGGCATAAGGACATTGTCCCATATTGAAAGAGGAAGAGGTTTTTTATGGGTTTATAAGCAATTGCTCTTCTTCTAGCACTTAAAGAGTTGAGAAGAAAGTAAGCCTCGCGCCGTTGTCTTCGTCGCTCGACTTCGGCTTCGGATTTGGCCAATTGATTGATTAATTTTATTGGACTAAATTTATTTGTTAATAATAAAATATTAACAGAAATGTTATTAAATATGTGTTTAATAACAGAATATTAATATTAAATATTAAATTAAATATTAATATTAAATCCAAATAAGTTATTTAGATTTCAGTTTACTGTTTTTCTAACAGAAAACTAACTACCCATAAATTTTCCCTCTTTATTGTTGAGTAAATAGCCATTTATGTAATGGCATTTATGTTGTGGCCGTTTTGCAGAAACAATCATTCTGAAGAGTTGCACCTCTTCAGATTTCAGCCCAACTTTGGGCTATAAGTACAACAATATTCTGCTCAGAATTTCACTATGAATTTTTGAGTTTCTTCTCATTCTTCTGCATACTTTTAGCATAAAAACAAAGCAAAAGTAAATGTAATTTGCTACTGATCTTTGTGTTCGCTGAAACACTGGCGTTTGAAGTACCACTATACCATTGTGTAATTCGTTCTATCCTGGGAGAAAATAATCCATAACCTTGGGTGCTACAAGGGGATTAAATTCCTTAAGGAAATACTGTGAATTCAGTGGGCTTGAATTGTTTCTATTATCTCTGTTTATGATCATTTCTGTATATGTCATTTCTGTTTATATTAATTTATATTTTCATAATTGTTTTACAAATACATTTTACTAACAAGCTTAAGGAATTTCAAGACCATAAACATCAGCTAACACTACCAACGTTCGTATGAACGTAATTCTTGTAACCGGAGAGTATGTATCAAAATAATCAAGACCTTCTCGTTGTCTATATCTTATAATTCTTGTAACTGGAGAGTATATATCAAAATAATCAAGACCTTCTCGTTGTCTATATCTTTTGACCACAAGTCTTGCCTTATATTTGTCAATAATGCCATCATCTTTCATTTTCCTTTTAAAGATCCATTTAGGACCCAACTGTTTATTTCCAGGAGGAAGATCAACCAATTCCCATGTATGGTTGTTCAGCATGGATTCTATTTCACTATTGACTGCCTCTTTCTATGACAATGATATTGAAGAAGATATAAGTTCTTTAAATGTTTGAGGCTCATTTTCCAATAAGAAAGTTACAAAATCTTGTCCAACTGAAGTAGACGTTCTTTGACGTTTACTACGTCTTGGATCCTCCTGGTTAATCGTACTTTCTTTGATTTCTTCCCGAGATCGTTTGTCATTCACCAACCGACTCACATTCTTTTTTATACGGATATATATTTTCAAAGAATTCAGCACTATCTGATTCTATAATTGTATTATTATGAATATCGGTATTTTCTTATATATGAACTAGAAATCGATATGCTTTTCTATTAGTTGCATATCCTATGAAAATACAATCAACGGTTTACGATCCTAGTTTTACCCTTTTGGAATTAGGAGCTTGCATTTTTGCCAAACACCCCACACTTTAAAATAATTCAAGTTGGGCTTTCTTCCTTTCTATTTTTCATATAGAATGGATTGTGTTTTGCTATGGGATATTCTATTTAGTATTCGTCTAGCCATAAGAACGGCTTCCCCCCACAAGTTCTATGGAAAACTAGAACTTATCAATAATGTGTTCATCATCTCCTTTAATGAACGATTCTTTCTTTCTGCGATCCCATTGGATTGGGGCATGTAAGGGGCCATTATTTGATAAATAATTTCATATTCTATATGTATTTGTTCAAAAGGAGATTCATATTCACCACTCCTATCACTTCTTATCATTTTGATTTTCTTGTTAAGTTGTGTTTCAACTTCATTTTTATATTGCTTGAATGCTTCTATTGCTTCATTTTTACTATTAAGTAAGTAAACATCGCAATACCTAGTTCTACCGTCAATAAAAGTTATGAAATACTTCTTTCCACCCCGAGATAATAATGACTTCATGTCACAAATATATGTGTGAATTAAGTCTAAAGGATTTGAATTCCTTTCAACTGACTTATAAGGATGCTTAACATACTTGGATTCCACACATACTTGACATTTTGATTTTTTGCATTCAAACTTAAGCAATACTTCAAAATTAATCATTTTCCATAAGGTTTTATAATTGATATGACCCAAATGTATATGACATAATTCATTTGACTCAAGTAAGTAAGACGAAGCTACAATTTTATTATTATTCTCCAGAACCATTACATTCAGCTTGAAAAGGCCCTCAGTGAGGTAACCTTTTTCCTACAAACATTTTATTCTTACTTATTACAACCTTATCGGAAACAAAAATACATTTAAAACCATTCTTAAGAAGAAGTCCAGTAGAGACTATATTCCTAATCTCGGGACATGAAGGACGTTGTTCAAGTCACCATTTTGCCGGAAGTCATTTTGAGAAATATCTTCCCACATCCTTCAGTCTTGGCCTTTGCAGCATTTTTCCAATATGTAAATGTAGTATTTACCACTGAACCGCTTCTTAATTGGGTTGTATTTCAGACCGGAAGTCTTCTTCCTCTTCTTGTTCTCTTCAATAATATTTTCTCCCATTATTTTTTAACTTCCACGGCCTCTCTTTTCCGCAGCTTTGTTGTCCTCTTCCATTATCAATAGAACAATGAGATCTTCAAGGGACATCTCCTTGCATTTGTGTTTCAAGTAGTTTTTGAAGTCCTTCCACAAAGGAGGCAACTTCTCAATCATTGTTGCTACTTGGAATGCTTCATTGATGACAAGACCATCAATAAAATTTCCGCTAGTAAGAATATTAAGATTACTACTTTCAACATAATTTATTAATTTGATTTATACCTTCAGTAAGGAGATTGTGAATAATCACTTGAAATTCTTGGACTTGGGTAATAACAGATTTGATATCTACCATTTTATAGTCAAAAAACTTTGCAGCCACGAACTTTTTCAACCCGACATCTTCTATTTTATATTTACTTCAAGCGCAGTCCACATTTATTTTGACACCACGCTGCTGTAGACATTATACAAGGCATCCTCCAACCCGCTAAGAATATAATTTTTTGCACAAGAAATCTGAATGCTTCCACGCCTCATTCAAGAGAAAGCGTTCATTATCAGGAGTTTCATCGGATAACATATGAACATCTTCCTTGATGAACTTCTAAAGACTTAAAGTAGTCAAATAGAAGAACATCTTTTGTTGTCGGACTTGAATTCAATCCCGAAATATTTTTCAGGTTTCTCCGCCAGCACCAAAGCTGCTGGTGTTGTTCGGCTTGTTGATGCATTGGGAGTCACCATTGGAATAGCTTGGTTCTCATTCTCATTAGTCATTTCTGTAAAAGAATGACACCAACGTTAAAATTACGTAGATTTTAATAGAATACAAAACCACAAAAGTTTTACTCTTCAGAAATAATAATACAAATACATAAATATATTAAATTCCTTAAGCTTGTTAGTAAGTTGTATTTGTGAAATAATTTTGAAATTATGGTCTTGAAATTAATTAAATGGATGCTAAGACGACCTTCTTAAATGGAGAGTTGGAAGACGAAATATTCATGCAACAACCTGAAGGGTTTGTGGTTCTTGTTAAAGATGTAGACTTGTTAAGTCCCTTTACGGACTAAAACAAACACCCAAATAATGGCATGCGAAATTTGACCAAATAATATTTTCAAATGGGTTTAAGATAAATGAATGTGATAAGTGTGTGTGCATTAAAAATATTCCAAATCACATTGTCATTGTTTGCTTATATGTGAACGATATGCTCGTAATGAGTAATGACATTGCCAACATAAACGCTACTAAGCGTATGCTAACTAGCAAGTTTGATATGAAAGACTTGGGAGTTGCTGATTTAGTTTTGAGAATTAAGATCCATAAGACTTCTCAAGGTATTGCACTTGGGCTTTAAAGTTGCAAAGATTCCAATTGATGTGAATGTTGTATTAGCGAAGAACAAAGGCCAAAGCATATCACAGTTGAATTATGCTCGTATGTTGGGATGCTTAATGTACATTATGAATTGTACGTGACCAGATATAGCTTTTGTTATAAGTAAATTGAGTCGATATAGGAGCAATCCAGGTCAATCTCATTGGATGGCCATAAAACGTGTTTTGGGGTATTTAGTACATACCCAGGACTTTGCTTTGCACAATAGTGTATATCCTGCAGTCATTGAGGGATACTATGATGCAAATTGGATTACCGCATCAACTGATTCCAAGTCCGCAAGTGGATATATATTCACTATTGGTGGAGAAGCGGTATCTTGGATGTCCTCCAAAAAAACTTTATTGCCGCTCTATAACGGAGGCTGAGTTCATAGCTTTGATAAAGCCGGTGAAGAAGTTGAATGGCTCCGTAATTTCTTGAAAGATATTCCATTTTGGTCAAAATTGTTGGCATCAATATGCATACATTGTGATAGTCAAACGACAATTGGAAGGGCCGGGAGCATTATGTATAACGACAAATCTCGTCATATACGACAAAGACAAAAAATTGTTAGACAATTACACTCTAGAGCAATTATCACGATTGACTATGTAAAGTCAAGTAATAATATGTCGGATCCACTTACAAAAGGCCTAACTAGAGAGGTAGTTGAGAAGTCATCAGGGGAAATGGGACTGTGACCGAGAACAAGTCATAGTCGTGGTAACTCTACCTAGAAGACTGGAGATCCAAGATCTAGGTTCAAGGATATGAAATAAAGTTATTTATGATGGTTCAACATTGTCAACTAAACTTTTGGTCCATTCTCGTGATGAGAGAATGTTCAGTACAAAGGATAATGTATTAAGGCTTTTTAATGATTTATATGTTTGATACGGGGTATATCAAATAGTGCATTTACGGGATAACGCGTTTAGGAATCACCTATGTAAGTGGAAAGTGTTAGCTGCTTCAAGGAGAACTTTGTAAGGCCAGTTCTTTACGCAGTTATGAAGCAAGGCGGTGTTCATGGCTGAAACGAACACAATAATGAGAACCAAAGATGGTTAATGGTTGGTTGTGTGACTTGTGGTTGTCTAGGTATAATTCAAAGTTCGCTGGTTCAAAGATATAAAATCTACCGATTGATCAAGTATATCCGACATAAGTTCACTACGGAAAGTTCAAAGGGAAACCTACTTATCCAGATGCAATTAATCATTGCTTGCGAATCACACAGTTTTCATGCATACTTCCGTGATATATTCATTCCCATTCATGTGGAGGATTGTTGGGTTTATATATTTAATTAATCAATCAAATACTTAAAAGATGATGAATAGGAAATTGATTTTTGAGTGAAATTTCAAGTTTTCCCATTGGCATATGGACATTGTACCATATTGGAAGAGGAAGAGGTTTTTTATGGGTTTATAAGCAATTGCTCTTCTTCCAACTCTTAAAGAGTTGAGAATAAAGCAAGCCTTGCGTCGTCGTCATCGTTGCTCGCTCGGGTAGGCTTCAGCTTTGGCTTCAGATTTGGATTTGGTCAAATAATTGATTCATTAATTTTTTTGGACCAAATTTATTTGTTAATAGTAAAATATTAATAGAAATATTATTAAATATTTATTTTAATAACAGAATATTAATATTAAAAAAAATATTAATATTAAATCCAAATCAGTTATTCAGATTTAAGTTTTATGTTTTTATAACAGAAAATTAACTACCCATCAATTTTCTCTCTTTATTGTTGAGTAAATAGCCATTTACGTATTGGTATTTATGCAGTAGCCGTTTTGCAGAAACAATTATTCTGAAGAGTTTTCCCTTCTTCTGTATACTTTTAGCAAAAAATCAAGGCGAACGTCCTCTTTAAATGGTCTCCAATGAACAATTAAACGCCTCCATTTCCTAACTGACCAACTAGACACCTCTACTTACCAGAAGTGTCTCTTCTGAACCTTTGTGACTGATGTGGCATATGCGTGTTGGATAAAAAGATTTTGAGCCCGTTTTTCAGCTTAATTTGCTTTTTCTTTGCCCGAAAAATACATCTTTTTCTGTTGGACTCTCTCCTACCTTCATAGCCAACATACACCTCCATTATCGACCACTATCCGTGGAAGCTTTAATCAAGTACCCAAAAGACTATACCACTACAGCTTTATCTAAAACACTCATCTTCTACGATTCTTCTCGCTGCTAAGTTGCCACCACATAAACACCAATAACTCTATCACCCTCATCTCTATAGACCCATCATCCTTATTTCCACCAAATAAATACTAACGGCCCCTTTAATCACTACCGATGACAACACCTTACTTCCAACAGAAACACAAAAACAAGAACTAATTGCCTGAATCAGCTAGACAAAATTTAAGGGGAAGTATACACAAAAAATAACAAATTAGAAATAGTGATATAACCCAAATTCAGCATCAAGAAGATGATAAAGAGAGAAGATTGAAGATTTCATTGGAGTCGATTCGTTCAAATTTGCCCGGCAAAGGTGGCAACGATAGAGTTCAATCGGAGGCATCTTCACTTCAACTCCCCCAAAATATTGAATAAACTGATATGCTCTAGGGTTCTCTGGCGTGACAAAATAAGAAAAATAGAGAAAGTTCGCCGGAGATGAGATTTTCCGGCAAGGTCTCTGTAACCCTTGGAGGGTTCTCCACTTGGTTATTCTGTGTGTTGTTTTTTAAATATTTATGAGTTTTATAGAAGAATTGTTGTGTTTAAGTTATTCCAAAGAATTGTTAAAGTAATGAGTGGAGGTGTGTCAAAGAAAATGGTGGGTGAAGCAATGGTAATGGCGGTGTGTCAAAGAAAATGGTGGGTGAAGCAATGGTAATGGCGGTGTGTCAAAGAAAATGGTGGGTGAAGCAATGGTAATGGCGGTTGTTTGGAAAAGTGGAAATTGGACAGAAAAAAGGGAGGGGGTAAGGAGAGACGATGGGTTTGTTTGGATGGAAAGTGGTTCTGAGTTTTGTTTTATTTATTTAACTTAATGAATTTCTTTCTTTTAAATTTTTATTGTAATTTTTAATTCTAAGTTACACATGTTAGTATCTTAATGGTTCATTTCCACATAACTAGCTATTGTATTTCATGCATGTGATCTAGTGAATGAAGGATTGAAGGTATTCAAAAGATACACTTCTGGTAAATAGAGGTGTCTAGTTGGTCAATTGGAAATGGGAGGTGTTTAAGTGATTGTTAAGGACAACTTAAAGGGGCAGTCTATGTACTTCGCCTAAAATCAAAGTAAAAAGTAAGTGTGATTTGCTACTGATTTTTGTGTTTAATGAAACGTTAGCGTTTGAAGTACCATTATACCAGTGTGTAATTTATTCTATTCTGGGAGGAAATAATCTATAACCTTGGATGCTACAAGGGGATTAAATTTCTTAAGGAAATACTGTGAATTCAACGGACTCGAATTGTTTCTATTATTTCTTTTTATGATCATTTCTATTTATATTAATTTATATCTCCAGAATTATTTTACAGATACAGTTACTAACAATCTAGAGTTTGCTAAGATCAGTTTCCCTGACGAAAAGTCCGTGGAAACCGTAAGGCACTCGACGAGGCAATTTGACAGCAGCCACAATGTCAAGATTAGGGGACTTTGCATCCATGACCAAAAACCTTGACTCTCCTGTCTTCTCATTGTGCACATACGACACAACGTAGCCATCGTCCTCATCCGCTGTCGGATTGTTAGGATCCTTTGCCACAAAATATGGCTCGCCGCCAAAGCAGCCTTCTCCAAATAATCGACATCCCACTATACAATCGCGCCGATCAGTTTCTGCTACTGATACGTCCAATTTTGCGATGCCTGCTATCCTTGGCATTGGGTCTCCAATAGCTGCATATACATACCTGTTGGAGTAGTAAAAATTGAAATCACATTAATTATACTATTTAAATACATAATCAGAAATCACCTTTTATTTCTTTTATCTCCACTTAAGTTTGAATTTTGGTCTTTTGTGAGTTTTACTAACTTTATTAACAATTAATTAAAGTCACACCCTAGGGTGCATTTATGTCTATCTTTTGTTTGTTTTCGCCCGACATATCTAGTATCATAGCTCAAGGTGCAACCTTTTGTGCTTGTAACCTAATTATATGTGGTTCGGAGTATGAGTTTAATTATTTGATAGAAAAATCATTTACGTTAATGATGTATATAACTTAAACTCAATTTATATATATGTGTGCAAATTTCATCCATAAAGGAATAGGGGTATGGCTATACAAAGGAAACCGACAAACTATACCAACCCGAGTCAAACCGAGAAAAAAAATCTGACTATTGTTTGGTTTGATTTGGTTTGGTGTTGGCGAAAAATATCCGACCATAACTGATTTAGTTTCGTTTTAACTAAAGAAAGTCAAACCGAAACAAAAACAACCCGCCACTACTTATATAATTTTTTAGATATATTTAATATATAAATATACTATTTATGATGTAATTTATTAATATTTCTTAAACTTTTTCATAATTTTATCTTTTAAAGTATTATTTCAAGGTTGGACTTAGAACTTTTAAATGTTCCAATAAGTTTTATAGTCATTAATATTAGTAACTTAAATAATGCTTACAGAAGCCCAAATCAAAATCAAATCAATACTAATGCTAAAAAAAGACATTCAATTCAATACTACGAATGACAATGTATTGAATATCTATTTTTGTTTTGCAATAGTTTAGATAATCAATACTCCATTATTAGTCTACTTATTTTAGCTCGACTTAGTACTTTCAGATTATATTTATTTTTATTATGATTTTTTTAATTAGCAATATTTATAATGTATAATTTTATTATCTTTATTGTTAAATATTGTAGGATAATGCTATGACACATCTCATAATTTGTATTATTTTCTTGGAAAATACTTTATAATATAGTTGTATGTTACTAGGATTAAAGAAATATTTTGAGCACAAGTTATATGTTTTGTGCTAGGAAGATTTTATCGAAAAAAATACGAAAAATCCAAAAAACCGAGAAAAACTAAGATTGAAAAACCCAAGCTTTATTAGTTTGGTTTGGTCTTTAAATTTAATTATCCGATACAATTAATTTAGTTTGATAATTGCAAAATCCGAACGAAACTCACCCATGTACACCCGTAGATGGGGCAGTGAACTGGTGGAGAATCTCAGATTTTTCTTCTCTCCTCCTTTTGTTACTACTTTTTGGGGTTGATTGTCATATTGGAGCATAGGATACTTGCACGCCAATGGATCCTCACCAAACAACTAAAGTGTTGTTTCCTCATAAGGAATATAGTTTCTCAAAGTGAACTTATTACTATTCTTGTCACTTAGATATTTAAACTGAAATAATAAAGATTATAAGCATGGGTTACAAAGTACACAAACTGATACGATATTTTTGGTCTTTACTCAAATATTTTGTAAACTTTTTCATGGATAATTTACTTGGAAGATGGGAACTTAACATATTTGGTATGTTTAGAAGAAAATTAAGACAACAGTACATTTTTAGTGGGGAAAAGCTGACTTTGCCTGTGAGGAATAGCTAATTACAGATGGTTTGGTTTGTGAGATCTGATGAATCATGTGATCAGTAGGATCTACATGGCCATACTAGACAATAGATGGAGCCCTACCAATAAATTTCTGGGTGTCAAGTGGTTTGTCCAATTTATACCGTGTAGCTCTAGATAAATTTTCTTTTTCGGTATATATATATACACACTAATACCCTAGGCTTCTTTATTGGAGTTAGTACTTCTTTATAATTTGACCTTATTTAATTAAAATTATGGCTGTGTCACTACCCATTAATTATTATAATTATCTTTAGAGGTGACATAACTGTGTAAAAGTTATTTTCCACTGTCATTTAAACTCTATTAATTAGCCAATTTACTTATGATCTAATTAATTTATAAGTGGCTGATAAGATTATACGTACTTGTTCTTCTTCCCAACATAAGCAGGATTGGTGACTCCAAAATCAAGATTCCTTGTCGAAACTGGATGTCTGCTCACCATCCCACTCTTCAAATCTATCTTCACTTTCTCAACAGACGCATGTATCATATCCACTCTCTCCAGCGTATGCTCCACCGACAATATATTCGGCGCCACCATCACTATAGTATCACCATCATCTTCATCCCACGCATTAATCGCATGTACAATATTGAACCCGGGCACATCAAACCACTTCATTTTCGATTCGTCCTTGGCGTCACGTGGAATCACGCCAAGACGGGGAATTTTCCCTGAGTCGCAACTCACCGGTGAACCACCGGTGATGAACTCTAGTGGGTTCATTCCTATTTGTATGTCCGAGAATATCGCATATTTCTTTGTAATTGCAAAGTCATGCAGAAATGACGGACGTGTCATAGAAAATATTGGCACGTCTGGGGTTTTTGTACCATTTGGTTCGATTCTAAAGTAACTTAAAAACGGAGGCATTGGACCGTAACGGAAAGCAAATGCCTCGTTAGTATCTGGGTCAATTTTGGGATGTGCCGTCATGCTCATAAAAAGTTTTCCGTCGAAATCGTACCGGCCGAGGGTAATAATATCACCATCTGGGGCTAATTTTACTGCATACGGTAAATCAGATTCACCAAGAGCGAAAAGTTTGCCTCCAAATAAAGCTAAGCTTGTGTTTGCTAGCCCTATGCCGTTAGTGGGATTGAACTGTCCCGCAATCGCACGAGCCGCGGTGATAGCACCACGCGCCGCCGAGGCAGTGAGACCGTTGAAACCGGAGAATACACTTGGGATAACCGGAGAACCAGCTTCACGTTCAATTGTGTATTTGTAAGTTTTGACGTATCGGCTGCAGAGTGTAGCTTTTCCTTGAGAAATTTTAATGGAATGAAGCATTCCATCTCCATCAAAAAGATGGTAAGGTCCACGTGGAAGATACTGAGGATTGGGGCCATTTCGGATGTACGCGCCGTCAAGGCAAGGCGGAAGGGAGCCTACCACTACCTCGCATTCAGTAGGAGGAAGCTCCTCCACCGGAGCGAAGTTGTTAGAGAGAATATATTTTGGATCAACGGAAGGTTTCAAAGGAGGATCAATGAAAGCGTTCACGAAATCGTCAAATGCATTGAAGATAACCGATGGAAATGATGGCTCTACTGTTTGTTTGGTGGTAATTGATTTTGTAGGTAATAGTCTTTTGGGAGTGTCTTTTGGAGGAGTGTAGGGTAATGGGGTTGGTTTATCTTGTGGTTTTGTTCTAGTAGTGTTTGTAGTTGTTTGTGGCCTTTCTTCAATACTAACGGAGGAGACCTTAAGAGTAGGAGAAGGTGATGTGTTGGGAGAATAATTAGGAGAAAGAAGAGATTTAGGGTGTTGTGATAATGGAGAAAGGAAAGTGGAAGAGAAGGCATCCATTATGTTTCTTCTTGTCTTGAACAAAAGAAGAAACAAGACTTGATACTAAGGAGTAAAGGAATGAAATAAGTACTTGCATGAACTGAGGTCCCATGGCCAATTTATACACTGTGGGATATGAGTGAGTAGTAAGGCAAAGGAAAGGGACTATTCATTTATTTCCTGACGTGGGGCAATGAAAAAAGACTCCTCATCTTCACAACACCTAAGTTTCTTTTCACTGGACCAAATAAGGCGTTTAATTATGACACAGTTTTGATATATAAAGTCTGTTTGGATTGACTTAAAAAAAAGTAATTTTTCAACTGAAATAGTTTTTAAGCCAAATAGTAGTAAGTTGGGATTGTCCAACATATTGTTTTTCGCTTGTTCTAAGAAATTTTTAATTTATTTTAAGCACTTCTTGACTTTGCCAAACATCAAAAAGCTAAAAAGAATTTAAAAACTGATTTGACCAGCTTAAAAGTCAATCCAAACACCTTCATAGTCACCTGTCGATTAATACATATTCACATCCTTTAAAGCTGATAAATTCTAAAACCCAACAAATATGAAACATCTAAACATCTGAATATATACTATGTATAATGTTGTTATTGTATCTGCAATATTGAATGCAAGATATAAAAGAAATGTTGACGAAGCACAAAAAAAAATAATATAACATTCCAAAAGCCTAAGCAAAAAGGGACCCTTTTCAACATAATAGGTATGGTTGAAATTCACTGAAAATATATAGATGAGTCAATATGCATAATTCGAGGAAGATTGGATGTGATTTGGACTAATTTATTATCAAATTTGTAGTTGAAATCGAGTTTAAAACTTTTCTCCAACATATGTATCAAACATGTATCTCACATTTATATTTACGTAAATATACATAAGATACACAAGATATATGTATTTGATATACAAGTGATATACGAAAGATGCACGGGAGATACATAGTGAGATATATTCTTCCATGTTCATCTTGTGTACTTCGAATTTGGCTTAAATTTCAGTTCAAACCACCTAAAGTATTACCGTATCGTCCCAAAATTCAGATTCATACTCCTTAAGTGTACCCAATCTATTCCAACAACAACACCACCACTACCAAAAATAACCCAGTAAAATCCCACGAATGGGGTCTGGGGAGGTAGTGTGTACGCTGACCTTACCCCTACCCCGAAGGGGTAGAGAGACTATTTCCGAAAGACCCTCGACTTAAGATAAAAATAAAATAAAAGAAGAGAGTATTAGATTCACCACGAAAATCATAGGGAAAAAGGAACATAGAAAGCAGGAAAGAAAAAAAATTCAAAGCAAAAATGATGGTTTGTAAATGGTTCGTGCATTGAAAATAGAAAGTAGTAAAATACGACATTGCCCCTACCCATCTTAGCCAAAACCCCACCGAACTAGGCTCATAAAGGTATAAAGTAACGCAAAACTCAACTACTTCCTATCCTACAACCGTAATACGCGACTTCCATAACTTCCTATCAAGTGCCATGGCCTCGAAAATCTGAAGCCTTGCCATATCCCGCCTGATCACCTATCCCCAATGCTATTTAGGTCGCCCTCTACCTCTTCTTGTGCCTTCCGCAACCAGTCGCTCACATCTCCTTACTAAAGCATTTGGGTTTCTCCTCAGTACATGCCCGAACCATATGAGCCACACTTCCTGCATCTTGTCATCAATAAGTGCCACATGCACCTTCTCCCGAATGTCATTATTCCTAATCTTATCCTTTCTAGTGTGCCCGCACATCCATCTCAACATCCTCATTTCTGCTACTTTAATCTTTTGGGTATGTGAGTTCTTAATAAGCCAACACTCAGCCACAATCATCATGACCGGTCTGACCGCCGCTTTATAGAACTTACCTTTGAGTATCGTTGGCACTCTCTTATCACACAAGACTCCAGATGCTAGCCTCCCCTTCATCCATCCTACACCAATACGGTGTGTGACATCTTCATTGATCTCCCCTCCCCCGTGGATAACGGACCCAAGTTACTTGAAGCTACTTCTATTTGGTATAATCTATCATTCAAGCCTCACATCCATGTCCACTTCCCTTGGCCCGGCGTTGAACTTACACTCGATGTATTCCGTTTTTGTTTTGCTTAGCTTGAAGACCTTGGACTCAAGAGTCTGTCTCCGAACTTTCAATCTTTCATTAACACTGGATTGTGACTCGTCAATCAAAACTATGTCATTGGTGAATAACATGCACCATGGCACCTCCCCTTGAATATGGTCTGATATCGCATCCATCACCAGGGCGAAGAAGAACGGACTGAGTGTAGAGCCTTGGTGTAATACCATTTCAACCGGAAAATGTTTAGAGTCCCTTCGTACTGTCCTAACCCAATCTTAGCCCCGTCATACATGTCCTTAATTTCCATTACATATGGAGCCGGCATACCTTTTGCCTCCAAGCATCTCCAGATAACTTCTAGGAACCTTGTCATATGCTTTCCCTAGGTCAATAAACACTATGTGTAAATCCTTCTTTGTCTCTTTGTACAGTTCCACCAACCTGCTAACAAGGTATATAGCTTCTGTGGTGGAACGACTCCGCATGAACTCGAACTGGTTGTTGGATACAGACACTATCATCCTCACTCTTGCTTCAACCACCCCCTCCCATACTTTTATGGTATGAATCAGTAATTTGATACCCCTATAATTGTTACAACTCTGAATATCACCTTTGTTCTTATACAATGGAACCACCGTACTCCACCTCCACCCATTCGCCAACCTCTTCGCCTTAAAAATAATATTAAATAACCTAGTCAACTACTCCACACCTTCTCTCTCTACACACTTCCGAAATTCCACCGGAATCTCGTCCGGCACAGTCGCTCTGCCCCTACTCATCTTACGCATAGACCCCACGACCTCGATATGCCTACAAGGCCTGAAGTCACGATGGCTTTTAGAAGGCTCCAATTCACCTAGCACAATATCAATATCCTCTTTTTTCAATTAGAAGTTTATGAATGTAAGTTTTCCATCTTCTCTTAATCTGGGCATCTTCCACCAATACTCTACCATCTTCGTCCTTAATACATCTCACTTGGTCCAAATCCCGAGATTTCCTCTCTCTTAATTTGGCCAACCAGAATAACTTCTTCTCCCCGGACTTTTCCCCAAGTTCCTCGTACATACAACCATAAGCCGCATTCTTAGCCTCTGTGACCGATAATTTAGCTTCTTTCCTAGCTACTTTACATCTCTCCATGCACGCTCTCCTCTCGTCCTTACGTATGCTCTCCACAAACTTCTGGTATGCTGCCCTCTTCACATCCACTTTGCCTTTGACCCCTTCATTCCACTACCAATCTCCTTTGTGCCCACCAGAAATGCTGGTTGAGACCCCTAACACCTCTCTCGCAGATTCCCTTATACAGTCTGCTGTCGCTGACCATATAGTGTTCGCGTCCCCACTACTACTCCAAGCTCCTATTGCCGACATTTGCACTCCAATTCTTGAGCTTTATCCTTAATCAAAGCTGCCCACCTAATTATTGGTTTTCCCCGAGCAAAGCTTTTCCTACTCTTAAACCTAATTCCAACATCTATCACCAACAATCTATATTGCGTCACGAGGGTCACGCTCGGAATCACCTTGCAGTCCGTGCACAACCCGTTGTCACACCTCCTGAGGAGGAGATAGTCAATCTGGTTCTTCGCTACTGAATTTTGAAAAGTAACCAAATGCTCTTTCCTCTTCAGAAACCCAAAAGCCTTAGCAAAATCTAACAGTGAGGTTCCTCCCATGTTCCTCTCCCAAAAGCCAAAGCCTCCATGCACCTCGCCATAACCACCTGCTGTCGCCCCAATTTGACCATTGAAATCTCCACATATGAACAAGTTCTCAGTTGGAAGAACCTGACACACAATCTCATCTAACCCCTCCCAAAAGTTTCGTTTAACCTCCTCATCTAGTCCTTCATATGGCGCATAGGCGCTAACGATGCTCAGTGTGTGCTCTCCAACTACCAACTTAATAACCATCATTCTATCATTCACTTGTCTGATCTCAACCCCCGACACTCTGAGTTCCCTATCAACCAAGATACCCACTCTATTCTTAACTCTCTCGACTCTGGAGTACCAAAGTTTATACCCGTCCGCATCCCTTGCCCTCGGCCCTACCCATCTAGTCTCTTGGATACACGCTATATTGACCCTCTTCTTCTTGAGAATCTTCGCCAACTCCATAGACTTACTTGTCAATGTACCTATGTTACATGACCTAATTCTTAACCTATAGGCATCCATATTTCCTTTACCTCATTTGCCTCTCGGCCCAGTCCCTAACCTCCGCCCTACCTCCCGTCCACCCCCCGCTCCCTCCGAGGACATGAACTCAATCGACCGTCCCAAACCACAACCACTATACCCACAATAAACTAAGGAAAATAACTAACACACACAAGGCAACTGCCAAGCTAGATAAAAACAGGCTGCAACTATAACCGCAGTAATACTGTGAGAAAACTAACAGAAACTAAGATTGCAAAAATTAACTAACGTAATAAATGGGAAAAGGAAAGTATGAGGTGCCAACTCCCGCAAGTAGACCTGAGAATTGTCTTGGTATATACGATGATGTTGCATCCAACTAGCACGCTCGTGTTTCACTTTGCCGCCCCTTGTTGACCCTTGCCAGGGTTGTTCCTTATGTTTGTCCACATACGTTCCGCTCGTAGCTAATAGACACGGTCCTTAACCTGAAAATATGCACAAAATACCACGGAGACAAACAAAAGGGGGAATTATCACCGCTACCACTTGTGAGGCCCCACCTGTAGCAAAAGAGCGCAAAAGGTTTCTATAAACCAGAAAAGCTTTCCCGTTCAAAATCCGATCTTGAGATTAGATCCTTTGAAAAGATGAGAAAGTAGTAAGGAAAATGTATAAAAATAACTGAATGAAAAATAATGGACAATTAATGCCCTAGTTATTGGCAAAAGACTATGGCGATTGGCGGAGGTGGAAAGAGCTACAGTTTATTATTCTAAAAGAGAGATAGAGTAAACACTAGGACCTAATATCGCACAATGTAAGAACAATTAGTTTTGATGATTGGAATATTAAATTTTGATAGTCTTCTGCTATGCTGCAATTGAACAAACTAGACTAATGAAATTGAAAATAAATAAATTTCATAAAACAACAACAAGTGAGGAGATAGGAGAATGAGGAGAGGGATGGGGATGCGGGAGGGGGATAACCTGTTGGAGGAGGTGGTTGTAGGTGCCGGGAATTCGCCAACTAAAGGCTGTATCTTGGGATTTCTTGACCGTTGTGGGGAGGGGGGAGCATTTCTAGAAATGAGAGAGAAAGAGGTAATAATTTTCGAATGCTAAATACTATAGAAAGCCAATATTCCAACAACACCACTCAAAATATATTCTAATTTTGAAAATTCAAATTTCTAATTTCAGGCTTAAGCAAGCTTTGATAATTTTCCATGGCATTTTTAGATTTATACTTCAACCCAATCCAACAATCTAATGTTTAGTATTATTTCTAAATTGAATTAAGGTATTCGATCCTCGATTTTTAACTTAAAGGAGTTAGAATATTGTAATATTACGGAAGTTCACTGTCTCAAGAAGTTCGAACACCTTTATATTTTAGAAAAGTAGACCTATAAAAAATGGTATTTGGGCTATTTTCGATAAATACTTTATTTTGGGCTAGTTTTGGTTGAAAGTATTTATGGACTGATAGTTTGGATCATTTTCCTTTTTAACTTAAAAAAGCCTTTCAACTTTTTATCGAATGTCCCTAATGTATTTACCCGTAAAATGGTATAATTGAATTTATAACGTGGTTTATAGTGAATCGATTAGACCCAAAATAATAAGTAAATGAGAATAAAGATAAGATTATTAAATAAAATGAAAGTAGATAACAATACTGACTAAGAACTTAGCCTTTCTGATGATAAGAATGAATGCAATGTTCAAGTATTTTAAGTGAGAATAATAAAATAATAGATTATAGCTTTTTGTGTACAGAGTTTTTTGTGTTTACAATGGACATTAATACCCATATTTATAGTTTGATTTAGGGAGACAAGATCCTCACATCAATCTAACAAATAAGCCCGAATAAGTATTCGTCACCTCACGTACATGACCTTCACATGAAACGATTAGGACAAAGACTCAAATCCTAAGGGGTAGTTCCCCCACACATAGGTAAGATAATTACCTCAAAAGAGTTAGATCGATACTCTAAAATGATGTTCTTGTGTGGAACAACCACCAGACGACTCAAATCTAGCCAAAATAACTTAACATCATAAATAAAAATCATAAGGAATGATTTTGAATAATAAAGCTTTGATCTTGAAAGAAAAATAAAAATTCAACCCCGGGCCCAAGTATTGAAAATTGACCAAAATTACAAAATTCGAACATCCGTCCGATAACAATTCCAACCATACAATAATTATTTAAATTCGACCTCAAGTTGCCTTTCAAATCTCCAAAGTTTAGTATAAGAAGTTTTCACAATTTTCCCCAAATTTCTAGTTTAAAGCACTAATTAAATGATGAAAATAACAATGGATTCAGGTAAAGAACACTTACCCTAATAAATTTCTTGAAAGCCCCATGAAAAATGTCACTTACCGAGCTCCCTAGGTCAAAAAATTTGTAATGAAATCAAACCCTCGAATTTAAACCTTTTTGCCCAACACTTTTGTATTTGTGGATAAAGAAGCGCATAAGCGCACTTACACCTGGGAGAAAATTCACGCATCTGCGACAATAGCCTACCAGCCCAAGCTTCGAATCTGTGCGAGTAAGGTCGCAGCTGTGACACCACAGAAGCGAGACAAGAACCGCAAAAGCGAACAATCACCCTGAGCCACAAACTCGCATCTGAGATGGGCACACCGCAGATTTGGCCATACACTTGCGTTCACCAACCCGTAGATGAAGAAATCCAGCCCAGGACCAATATTGCAGAAGAGACAACAACTTTGCAGAAACGGCTCCACACATGCGCTCTAAAATGCGCAGGTGTAACACCAGAAACAGACCTAACCGAAAGTAGAAAAACCATTCGAAACACAATCGGGCTCCCCGGGAACCTATTCGAACATACCAACTAGTTCTATAACATAACCCGGATCTTCTCGAGCCCTCAAATCACATCAAACAATGTCAAAATTACGAATCACACCTCAAAATTTATGAGCTTTGAGCTTCTACAACTCACGCTGAAACCTATCAAATCATACGGGAAAAACCTCAAATTTTGCATACAAGTCCCAAATGACATAACAGAGCTAATCCAACTCTCGAAATCAAGATTCGAGCATGATATCAATAAAGTAAACTCCCAGTCAAACCTCTAAAACTTCAAAATCTTCAACTTTTCAATTTTTGCCAAAATGCATAAAATTAACCCACAGACCTCCAAATCCAAATTCGAATACACGCCTAAGTCCAAAATCGCCCAAATAAAGCCACTGGAATCATCAAAACACTATTTCGAAGTTGTCTATATAAAAGTCAAATTTTGGTCAACTCTTAGCGCTTAAGTTCCTAAAACACGAATTATTCTTCCAAATCAATTGCTGAATCATCCAAAAATTGAATTCGACCACACATGCAACTCTTAAACACATAATACAAAGCTGATCGAGACCATAAGTCATCAAATGGGATGCAAAATCTCAAATGGGGTCGTTACATTCTCCCCCTCTTAAATAAATGTTCATCCTCGAACATGCCAAGAACCATTCCAAAGTCGTCAAATAACTAAATTTACTCACCTTAGATACACTCGCAGGTGACTGTACGTCACCCCAATCGACATATGCCCGACAACACCATCTCAACTGAAGATTTTTTCCTTCCACCAGCTCTAAGAAGCTTTAGAACCAAAGTTTTCACCATCTGATCATTTACAAAAGACCAAATTCCCACAACAACACCATTTATCAACCTTAACCAGCTACAAAAACTCATTCCTACACCCACAAGGTACAATCACACAACGTGGCATATCACACATATGGCCATAACAATAGCTCTAGGCACAATAACTGCCCATAATCAAATCTAGCACCGACAATTTATCTCATATTAGCTAGAACCCTACTCCAAATCTTCACAACACCGACAACGATGCAATAAACATAAAGATCCCATAACCATTCACTCAATTCAATAAGACGCATATAACGCCACCTGGCACACAAGCCGCAAGCTAAAACCCAATGAGCACAACACAAATATGACTAAATATTAAAAGAGAAATACATGAGAGAACTATTAGAAAAAACCAACAAGCACAACTCCCCATCAATATGATATTACGAATCTATTCCTCAATAGAGATTCAAAATATATTAACTAATCACAAGGATCTCATCATAATGTAACTCCACCGCAACACGTAGCCAGGTTCAAAGCTATCAACCCACATGGAAACACAGGGATCCCATCCTCAGTTTTGAATCAAAAATAGAATATACATCATTCCAACCAAACCTTCCACTAATTCCATTATGCGATACCAAATCACAACACATAACAAACTTCCCATACCGATAAAGCATCTAAACCACAAATCATGACCAAAGCATCTAGACATTACATTAAAACAAATCGTAATGAGAAACAGAATGTCAATTCTAGTCTCATTGCTATCAATAGTGAACAAAATAAAACGATAGAAACGAGCAACTGCTATAGAATCTCCCAACAAGGGTAAACACAAAGGCAGAGTACAAAATCACGAAACACACGCATATGTGAAACAAGATAAGTTGGCTCATCCCAATAACCAAAACCAAATAAAAATAAGGATGATGCTCCAATAAAACTGTGATCACGTGATTTTTCTTTATATATGAATTGTTCTTAGAAATTCAAAGCAAAATAACTTCTGTCAGTGTTTACAATTTTGTGGATTTTTGTGACATTTTCTGTTAATTGCTTGCATTTTTGTCTGTGCATTTTAATTAATGAAAAATATAAAAAAATATATGTGCATTTAAATTTAGGCTGTTTAACTTGAAATGATAGGATTAGGTAAGTAATTAAGTTGTTTATAAAAAAGAAAATCACGCAAAATAGCTTAAATTGCACTTTTAATTCTAGTTTTGATTTTGTTAGTTTTTTTGTTAATTTGTTTGGAATTAAGTGTGTTAATCATCATTTTAGGTTTAATTAATTTTTTTATTTAATTAAGAGTAATAGAAATTAATTTTTATTTTTATTAGGTTTTGAAAAAAAAGGAAAAAATTGGTTAAAATTGATTTGAAATTGGAATATAAGAAAGAGTTGGGAGATCAAAAATTCTGAGCTCTTTTTAAATTATCAACCTCACGACCAAGTCCTCTCTCCCTTAAACTCGTCCAAACGGATCCCAAGTGTAGCCTCAACTCGGTCCAGACCATATCCCGACCAAACGCGGCGTTTCACGTTTGTCTAATCCCAGCGGTCTAGTTAACGGCTGGGAAGCCTGGTTGATTTAACATTTAAATGTCCTAACACTCCCCCCATCATTGTCTCTAACTAAACTCTCATCAGAGACGGGTCCTTGAAGAACCCTAGCAGGCGCCCCTCATTCCACCGCCTCAACCAGCAGCACCTAGCCCTAATACCCTCAGATTAACACCCTAAAGTCCCCTTCCTTTCCTAATTCCAAATACCTACCTCAGATCACTCGAATCATCGTCCAGCCCCTCAAATCTCAGATCGAAGTTTGAGCCCTAATTCTCAAAGGTCACAATTCGGTCCTGTTTAGGGGTTTTTAGGCGTACTTTAACATTTGTCATGTGCTCTTGATTAGGAATGCATGATTAACATTATAGTTGGCGGAAAATCAATATTCTAAGGATTCAAGCTTCATTTCTTGGTTTGTTTAGTATTCAGTATGTATTTTCCTTTCCCCTTATTTCGTTTTCTTTCTTTCTCTGTTATCCTCCTTCGTCTCCCTCATCTTTTTGTTCTTGAATTCGTTTTCTTCTACTTCTTCTTTTTTTGGCTGTTAAATATTGTAGGTTAGTTTGTGTGCATGTTTGTGATTCTAATTTTTTTAACCTGGGATTTGTCTTGACGTTTAATGCATTGGAATTTGGTCGATTTAATTTTTTTCTAAAAAAAAAAGGAGGTAAAATGTTTTCGAGCTTATTTGGTAAAATCTCTTTCAAAATCTGGTTAACTTGAAGTTCCAATTAAGTTTAGAATGATAAGTTCATGTTTGGGCTTTAGTCTTCTGCCCCATTGCACTTGCA
This sequence comes from Nicotiana benthamiana, assembly GCA_034376525.1. Lineage (NCBI taxonomy): Eukaryota > Viridiplantae > Streptophyta > Magnoliopsida > Solanales > Solanaceae > Nicotiana > Nicotiana benthamiana. Next base: position 123,741,449 of record CM067339.1, read on the forward strand.
TGTCCCTTTGCCCGTTTGGTTTCTCTAGGTAATTAACAAGGGTTCAAGGGGTGTTTTGGGTAACCAGAATAGGTTATCTAAGGGTAACAGATTGAGGAAGCTTCTAGGAAGCTGGGATGGGATGATTCTGAATTTCTGATTTTAAAACTAGGGGCACTTTAGAAAAAATGAGAATTAAAAAAAGGATTAACATGCAAACTTTGTCTTGCACTGCTGCCCTAACACCCCTCTAAAAAAGCATCATTTACTGAAATTCTTAAGGGAGATCAGTCCAAAGAAGGATTATAGAGGTAAAACTCCTAATAGTTCACAGGCGGCTGAAATAAAAAACTACAAAGAGTTTTCCACTATTGCATTTAAAGGGTCCTAATATTCCTTACAATTACTATTCTAAATTATGTTCTGAGCATCAAAAGCTAAAAATGAGTTGAATCATTGGGTTGGAGGGTTTTGGTTTAGTTTGGGGGTGGCATTTTGATAGTTGGTGTCTTTTGACTTTGTTTGGCTTCGAAAGTGGGTTTAAAAGGTTTTTTTCTGATCATCTCTGGGCTGGATTTTATCGGTAGAACATTGCTGCGACTGCTTTGCCATGCTGATCCTCACTTTTCCTTCTTTCTTTCAAATTCCAGGTATTCAATGACTCTTTATGTTGTTACCTGCAAACAGGAAGATTGTACTTTCTTAAAGTTCATGACATGAATGAATGATTGTTTCTCTTAACCTCCAACATTACTTTTGCTGCTTGAGTTCTTAGATTCAGTAGTGTTGTGCAATGATGTTTGCCTTAGTTTATTACTTTAGTATAACAGTCATAATTTTGGAATTGAGGTTACTCTTTCAATTTCTAGAAACTAAGGGATTGTTAGTTTGCTTGAACACTTGAGACATTTTTGTATTTGGACTTTCGTTTAGGTCATTTAACTATGTATATTATATGCTATGCAGTTAAGTCGGTTTTTGAACTATGATTCATCATCTTTATTTGAAGAATTAGGTTTTATTCAATTTAGAAAATAATAGACTATTTTGAAAGTGATATTTGGCTTCGGATGTTTTGAGAGATTTGGTTTTGATTTTTGATGTAATGACTAATCTGGCTAGAGGTTACTTGGGTTGAAATTGCCCCTAGGGTCAATACCCTGTTACAAAATAGTTGAAAAGCTTTGTATGTTTAAAGTATCACCATATCTTATTATATAAAAGTCATATTTGAAACGGAATCAGACTTTGATATTCAAAGAATAGTGTAAAATGTTTCTCTTTGGCTAAATGTGGAGCATGTTTCTTTGTTTCGCGCCCACTGGGTTCGATCATAGGTCCTTTCACCCACAGCCCATGCTCATTAAAGTTTGGACGCTGGCCCGAAGATTGAGAGGTAGACCATGGAATTTAGGCAGCCCTCTGAAAAACGTTTGGGCCCAGTTTAAAATAAAAGTAAAATTTAATTTTGGAGGACTCGACATCCGTAAACATCTTTCTTTCTTTGTTTGAATATTTAATTTCCCCAACTAGTTGGAGGTGAGCGATAACAGACAAAAAATTATTCATGGCCCTACGATCTTTTAGCTTAAATATTCTTTAAAACAGAATCGAGGTGCACCGTACCAAATAAAACTACAAATGCGTGTCCCTCGTATAATTATTTCTTTAAAATATATAGAACTCGGGGCATGCCATTTAGCTAATTTTCATGGCTCTCGCAAAGTTAACAATACGTTAGTTGCTTTTAGGCATGTTATTTAGTAATTTTACCTTCTTAAACTCGGGTGCGTATTTATATGCATATATCCAAATCTCAATGATGTTAAAATATGTCAAAAACCGCGGGTGCATTTATGTGACGTGGTTCGAGACGTGTTTTAATGTTGTTCCAATTCTCTTTAAATAATAATAATAAAAGAGGCTAAAAGTTAAAATTTTCACATAGGTTCATAATTGTTTAAAATCAGATAATTTAAGACGAATATAATTGTTAAGCGACTGTGCTAGAACCACGGAACCTGAAAATGCCTAACACTTTCTCCCGGGTTAACAGAATTCCTTACTTAGATTTCTAGTTCGCGCACGGTAAACATAGTAATTATTTTTTTCGATTTGGGATTCACCCGGTGACTTGGGACACCATAAATATCCCAAGTGGAGTCTTTGAATCTTCTAATAATAAATCCCATTCGATTGTCCTTTAATTAGAAAAACTCGTTTATCCCTTTGCGGGGGTGTAGGTGAAAAAGGAGGTGTGAAAGCTCTGACGGCTCTGATGGGAAAAAAAACCCCAGAACTTCTGGTTTTTTGAGCTTAGAATAATTATTATATTTGGATATATCTGTTATATGATTTTATTACATGTTTTGGGCCTAATGCGCATCATGGTGCTTTTTACTACTTTGATATTATTTGAACTGTATACATAAATTGCTACAAAATCCTTCTTTTCTCCTCATCGGGGGTGTGCTCGCTGGTTGAGACTCCCTATTTTTTAGTATCATACCTTGAAATAAGAAAGAGGCTCCGACAAGTTACTAAGCCAGATGGCCTATGGTTCCCGATACATAGCCACCACCTCGACTCGAGTTGTCCGCTCGGGTACACAGTCTAGAACAAATACCCAGGTTTAGAACCTATAATAACTCAACTTCATGCCGGATCCCTAGTATGAACGTTTGTTTGCATCATGTGCATTTGACTTTGGAGGCTCAATACAGGGGTTTGGTCTGTCAAGGACAGGTGTACCAAAAATGAAAAAGACCATCCTGATGCATCTTATTTGCTCGTTGTGCATTTATTTGCTTCGCACTTGAATGCTGACCTGCTTTTTTGAATGTTTGGAAAAAGTTGAGAACAGAGAAATAGCAGTATGAGGGTAAAGAAAGTTAATCGCCTGTTTTTAAAAAAACCAATGTCCAAATAGTGCTGAAACTCTGCCGAGTTTTTGAGAAAATGGAAAAAGGAGAAGGGAAAAAGTTTTTGTTTTCAAAAAATAGTTTGTTTTACCAATGAAATGAAGAAAAACCTAAAAGAAAAAGAGAGTCTTGTTTTAAAAAAAATAGTTTGTTTTATTTTCCCGAACTACGCATACCTGATTCTCGTCTTTCGAGGCGTGATACGTAGGCAACCCACATAGGGTCCGGTCTTCCTAGTAAATCTTAGGTTCTTGGCTTTGCGGGGTCTTATAAAAAATTTACACTTCTAGCTACCTTTTGACCAAATAAACTATTTTGGAAAAATAGCCCTAACCATGTCTTGCATGTGTCTAGTAGGGAATGTTATTGTCTCACATAGTGTTGGTTTAAGTTTTCTCATACATGAACATATTTAGTGGAGTTTGAGAATGACAGACATCCCGTTACCATACAGTCAGTATCGCTCAGTTAGGAGTTGCTTAAGGAGATTTTTTTTATGTTTTGAGTTTGTTCTTGATTTTATGTGGTCTTTACTTTCTAGTTTTATACAGTAATGTCAAGTCTTTTTTTTATTGTTGTTTTGTATTTATATTTGAAAATGTGCTATAACTCAAAAATCCAAAAAATGAGAGATGTTGCATTTTATATTTCCGTTATAAGTTTTGTATAGATTACTTATTCTAGAAATGGAAAAAAAGAAAATTTTTGAGGTTATTTTTCATTTAGGCAATTAATACTTATGACTTAAAATGAATTTTTTTATGTTTCCTTTAAATATATTAGGACCAAAATTCAAAAAAAAGAGAATTTTTTTAGTACTTCTTTGAAAGCTTTATTTAAGGTGTTAACTCAAAATCTAAAACGGTTTTCCTTTCTTTGGGAAATTAGTGAAAAAATAAAAAATAAATCTTTTTATTTTTATTAGAACTTTTGGATATTGTACATAAAAGAAAAAAGACAACATTCTTCATCTTTGGTTTCTCTTTTAGGCAATCAAAATGGAAATCTAAAATATTTTTATTGCTTGCTTCGAAATCTTGCATCAAGATATCAATTGAAAATAAAAAAATATTTTCTGTGGTTTACTCTTTAGATTTTCTTCTTAATAACAAAAGAAATCAAAAAATATTTTTTCTCTTCTAGATGTTTCCTTAATAGAGTCTTTGTTTCAAAAGGATAAGAAAAAAAGAAATGCCCGTTAATCTTGAGTTTAGGATAGGTCACAGGACGTTAAGTATAAAAAATTCAAAAAGGGGATTTGCTGGTTTTATTTCTCTTTTCTCATCAGAGTAGCCGTTAAGGCAAAAAAGAGAAAAAAATAGAATGTCAGTTTGTTTACTTTATTCCCATTGTCCAAGAAGTAAGCTTTGTATGATTCATGTGGGGTCTGATACGTAGACGATCTCCATAGGATTCGACCATAACAACCTAAAAAAAAAAAGAAAAAGAAAAGAGAGGAAAAACAAGAGAGAAAAGAAAAACAAAAAGAGAGAGAATAAGAAACCAAAAGAAAGAAACAATGGAAAAACAAAAGGGAATTAGGGAATAAAAACAAAGGGAAATCAAAGTCAAGAATGAAAATAAAGAAAGAGAGAGGAAAAAAAGAAGAAAAAGATAAAGTTTGTAATTAGAAATAGGGAAAAGACCGGGATGACGCAAGTAGTCGAGCAAATGCATAATAGAAACTGTTAACTGCTTAGGTGTATTCATTCCAAAAAATGTGTAGTTACTATAATGTTAATTGCCCTAACACTAACATAATGACTTCATTTTGTTAAATTCATAGCAGAAGGTGGTTGGTTTGTGGTTCATATGGTAACCTATCCATACAACACAAGGTCAGGAGCAAGGCAGTCATGGCTGGCGAAGGATTGAACACAGGTGTTATTGATCCAAGTAAAGGAATTGCTAACTAGAATTTGAGTTGAAAGAAGAGGTTTTAGGTTGAAAATACAGATAGTCGGAATGTACCAAGCTTGGAGTAGCGGGTTTCCTCCACCATCGGTCCCCGATGCACAACATTATTCTCCAGAACCAGTTGTCAAGGTTTCGGGTTCATACCCTCACACTCTTCATTTTGAGCCTCTCGGTGAGACTACGAAGATTGCTAAGTCGAGCAAGATGAGTTATCCAGAAAGCTGGAAAGGTTTACCAAGCCTAAGTTTAATTTGTATGATGGGCTCGAGTAGCCCACCTGAGGGATTATTTCAATGAAACGAGAAATGTCGGCAATAAAGATGCCTTGCTGATGGCGCATTTCAGTGAGAGCCTAACTGGGGCAGCCTTGAATGGCATGATCGTCAAGATGTCGCGAAGTGACACATGTTGGATGATAAGGCTTAAGATTTTGTGCGACATTTTTAGTACAATAAAGATATTGTCCAAACCATTTCTCCCTATCTCAGATTAAAAAGAAACCCAAGGAAAGTATTAGCGAATTTTGGGTCAAATGGAATGAACAAGTTGCTCAGGATACTCCTTCCATTGATAAAAAAGATATCGCTGAGCCCCGCCGATGACATGGCCCAGTAGTCGTTCCTGCTAAGTGTCTTCAGCCTTAGCTCCAACCCCAAACCTATTCCAGAGTTCCACATAATCTACTTTAGCATTATCCTCTGAACAATGACCTGTCATATGTCCAACCACTAGGTCATTCCCTCTACCTGCGACAGGGTCCGGTGGTCATTCTTGCTAAACCCTCCCAGCCTCGACGTCAGCCCCATGGATATCCCTGTGCACCATATGTTCCACATCTAGAAGGCACCTAATGTCCCGCACCACGCCCACAAATGTCTCACCCGCTCTCACGAGCTTGCCAGAAAGCCTCTAGATCAGGTTTCCAACCTAGTCAAGCATGTCGGGATGAGAGATTTCGGAAGAGGAAAGTCTACACTCCATTGTATGGGTCATACACCAATCTGTTCTAGAGGCTAAGAAGTTCAGGCATGATGAAGCCTATCCAGATAAAAATACTAAACCCTCTTCCAAAGAAGTTTGACTTTTCCCAAAGGTGCGGATTGCTCGAATTCCCCGGTACATGACATAGAGAAGTGTTGGAATCTGAAGAATGCGATTTAGAAGCTTATTAATGCAGGCAACATTGTCGCACCAAATCCAGATGCGGCAGATATTAGCCAAAGTCCATCACATTTGCAAAATAAGTCGCACATGTTGGGTATGATTTATTTGGAAAGGGAATTCGTTAGGAACAATGTGATGGAGACTTACGAAGGTCCCAGTACTCTTAATGCAAAAGTCAATGGCTAAGATGGTAAGCTAGTCGATTGAAAAGACGCTATTTTCTTGGTTAGCCATGGAGGAGTCTTGGTGGTTAATTTTTTTGCCGTTTAAATTTTCCGGGTTATTTTTAGGGTTGTAATCCGGATATTGTTTTGTGGTCAAACCCACTTATCCTTTCATTTTGTCTAGCTTGTTTAGTCGTAGTGGTTTGTCTATCGTTTTCCAGGTTTGTTTCAGGTTTCTTCCAAGGTTGTACTCCAGTTTTTTTTTTCTTTTCTTTTATGCGAACCGTTTCATCATTTGTCTAATGCGAATTTCGGTGTTTTGTTCCCGTCATCTTCTTTGTTGAGTTCTTTTTTTTCCTTTTATTTTGTCTTTTTGTTTAGTGCTGATTCTAGTGACATGACATGCATGCATAATTCTCAGTATGATATTTCAAGTCAGGAAGAAATGAAACCATTTTTGAAAATAGATTATTTGAAACACAACCCATGTAAAACTGGGGCACATAAAATATAGAGAAACCATAAAAGCAAGTTGGCCAAATTGACAGGGGCCGTTCGTGGTAATGCAAGTGAGAGTGTTGTCCAATACTGCTTTAAAATTGAAAAACGAAAAAGGTGAATGTGTGAATTTGGTGATCAAGTCTGGTACAATCAAAAGATGTTACAAATGTTTTACTTAGTTTGTTTAATTGCGTAGTTTCCACTTGGCATGTTTTTGAGATTGGAATGATGAAGGCATTTTGTTCTGCTATCTAAACACTTTATCCTTGGTTAGCCCCTTTGAGCTTTATTTATTTACTTTAATACACCTCTTTTAGAATCTGTAGCAAAGATCAGAAACGCAAGCGTGAAAGGTAAGTAAATGGAGAAAGAGAAAAGAAAAGAATGAAAAGAGAGAGAAGAAAAAGAAGAAGAAAATAAAAAATAAGAAAAAGAAAAAAAAACAAAACAACAAAAGAGAAAATGAAGAAAGAAAATAAAAGAAGAGAAAAAAGATGAAAAACCACAACAATAAAGTAATTTCTATGACATGAGCACGTTCGACCTGATTCCTTTTTAGGATACGTAGGCAGACTCATGGTTTGGTCCCTTCAAAATAAAATCCAAAAGTCCCCAAGCAAGAAATTGGGAAGAAGTTGTGGTTGTTGTGAGAAATCGGATTTCGAAAGTTGTAATTTTAACCTATTTGAATTGTTTTTGAGCCTTTTATACCCTTTCTTTCTAACCCCGTCCAAAAGACCACGTTACGGTCTAAAGAAAGACCTTTCGATCAATCTTAGAGAAATGCCAAGTCGAGCAGTTAAAGGTAATTCATATCAGGGGTAACATTCTAGTCCATGCCGAAAAATAAAAAATGAGAGAGTCTTATTGGTGAAAATCTTTACGGGCAGCATAGGACGACCGGAGCTGAGAGAAATAAAAATGAGAGAGTCTTATTAGTTAAAACCCTCACGAGCACCTTGAGGCATAAGTAAGTCGAGAGATGAAAAAATAAGGGAGGTCTTTTGGTGGAAAACCTTTCATGGCACCGCAAGATGAACAAGGTCAAGGTTCGGGTAAAGTAATTGGGTTATGGAAATTCTGGGGCAACAAAGTATGGCAACTGAAATTTGGTCGGTTCACAGATTGGGACGATTAATCTAAAATGCATGTAATGGTCATTAGAGTTGGTATCCACATCTGATAGGTTTCTACTTCGTAGTTTTCTTATTAGAATCATCTCTTTCCTTTGTCCTTTACTCTGTTCCTTTTGTTTTGTTTCCTTCCATCTCTTGAGTCTGGTCATAACAAGTGAGAAATGACTTCAAAATCTGACATTAGCTTTCCAGTTGAACAAAACAGGATCTGTCTAGCACATCAAAAGTGTCACAAGTCAGGAAATAACAACAAGAGCACTGAGCTGGTAATAATCAGTATGCTTTGGGGGTCCTTGGGAAATACAAAGGCTTGTTATAGAAATTCGTGAACAATGCAACAGATGAAGGGATATGTTGAACGGTTCAACGATATTCCATGTGATAAGATTGACGAAAGGGTAGTAAACTAGTGACGAGTAAGACCTTACAAGCAGAAATCAAAGTTATCATGACAAGTGAAAGAGCAACATACCTCAAGGCCAAGGCCAATGGATAAGTCAAGAAAGAACAACATATACACGGAATGATGGGCAATGGATGTGCTTTGGGAATTCTTATGAGAAATAAAGTTTGGGTAAATGCCAGTTCATGCAATGCAACAAGCAGAGGATATTGGGTCTGAACAGAGAAAAGGTATTTCATGTGATGAGGATGACAAAAAAGGGGTTAGTCCATAAAAAACAAGGTCTTCAAGTGAAATCAATCATCGTGAGAAGCGAAGGAGCAATATCCCTCAAAGTTCAAGGCCACAAACGAACCACCACATTTTAATCTGATACGATTTTTCTTTAATTGAAACAGGGGCAGAAAATTTCTTTTGGTTCAGAGGAACTCTCCGCAAGGAAAGATAGGCATCAAACAGGTTTAACAGTAAGTTTCAGGACCCTCCTGGAAAATGTGGCTTAGTTAAAATTCAAAACAATCATGAGTAGCTTAATTGAGCATAAGTGTATTCCAAAGAAATATAAGATTGTTTCAATGTTTGCATGTTTAAGATAAGATTCAATTAGGAGTTGTCAGGGCCTTCCTGGATAATAGAATGTAGTTTACGACCTTCTTAGATAACAAAACTTAGCGGAAGTAATACCTTTAAAAGATGCAGCTTAGATCTATAATTGTCAGTTGTCGGGACCTCCCTAGATAATAGGAGTTAGTTTGCAAATTCTTAGCAATAGTTGGTAGAACGATTCATGTTTAACACTCACCCATGTGCCCAGCTACCAAATTGGGGCGGAAAAGATTCCTTGTTTTTGTCTGTTTTGTTGAAGTCAGGTTCCCGACTGTATAGCAGAGGAATACATTTGAAGATTTGAAGTCAAGAGCCCACCTGTATAGTAGAGGAAGACATTTCAAGTGTGGAAGTCAGGATCCTGCCTGTATAGCAGAGGAATACATTTCAAGTTTTGAAGTCAAGAGCCCGCCTGTAGCAGAGGAATACCTTTCAAGTTTTGAATAAGGAGCCCGACTGTATAGCAAAGGAATACGTTTCAAGTTTTGAAGTCAGGAGCCCGCCTTTATAGCTGAGGAATACATTTCAAGTTTTGAAGTCAGGAGCCCGCCTGTATAGCGGAGGAATACATTTCAAATTTTGAAGTTAGAATCCCGCCTGTATAACAGAGGAATACGTTTCAAGTTTCGAAGTCAGGAGCCCGCCTGTATACCAAAGGAATACATTTCATGTTTTGAAGTGAGAAGCCCGCCTGTATAGTAGAGGAATAGATTCAAGTTTTGATGTCAGAAGTCCATCTGTGTAGCAGAAGGAATGCATTTGAAGTTTTGAAGTCAGAAGCCTGCCTGTATAGTGGAGGATTACGTTAGAGTTTTGAAGTCAGGAGTCCGCCTGTATAGCAAAGGAATTCTATCACACCCCAAATTTGAGGGACATGAACGGCACTCAACCGGGTATCCCCAGTCGAGTGGACCTAGGTACCTTTCCTGACCCACGAGTTAGCCCACATTTTCCCCATTAATTACTAACCGAGTGGAAACAATTTATTATAACTGAGATTCTCTTTATACAGCACATACATTACATAGATAATATTAGCATGGTTTACTATTTCCAATCCCTAAAAATACTGGTACTTGCTACATGGTTCAAGACCCACATTTCATGTCTACGAAGCCTCTAAGGATACAAGATGACAGTACTATACTTGCTGGTAACAAGGCTCCGGCTATACCCTTTTACATAAACCAAAATAAGATTCCAAAATACATGATCAATAGTGGCATGAGGCACACAGGGCCCCGGAAGGAAAGGGGTTCATCAATACATCTGATGGGGAATGTGGAAGAGCTATGGATGGTGGACTAGAGTACCTGCTGAAGACCCACCTACAATCATAACACGAATGTTGAACCCTCGGCAAAAGGGACGTCAACATATTTGAATTGTACTAGTATGTATGAACAAAACTTGTCCCAAGTATACTCAAGCCATATGCAAGTAGAATAAGAACACTGCAATAGAAGCAATAACCAACACACATAGAGGTACAATTAGTCAAACAGAGGGGCAATCGGTGCCGCACATGTTACAAACTCTCCTGCTCTCTCATTTCACAATTCCACATTATTGATTTTACAATTTTGTTATGCATGCATATATATATATATATATATATATATATATATATATATATATATATATATATATATATATATATATATATTGATTTCAATCACTTTTCCACCCTTATTACCTCGGCCACCCTTATCATACCAACTCACACCTTATTACACCGTGTTGCGACGCGCAACCTGACCTCGCCGTATAGTTTCAATTCATAACAAATACAACTAAACATCAAGTCAGAAAAATAAACAACAAGTACACCTCAAGACATCACCACAACAGCGTTACAAGTGTTCCCATAACTATTAGTACCAATTTCATGGCTTTCGACAGTTCGTACTAAATTCAAGTTACCGAAATTGCCCACAATAGTTCAAGTATATTGTAATCAGACTTAACCTTGTTTCACGATTTACAGATTCCTTCACTCACTTGTTACTAAACTTTTACCACAAGGTGCATTCACAATCAAATCAGTCACAAGAAGCTCACAAATAACCAACATAGATATCAATTACCAAACAATTTACATACCAAGCAAGGCAATTTCACAAGAATCAAGGTTAGCCATACATACATGGAGTCGAAATTCCATTTTTAAGCTCCTATTCTCAGTCACCAGACTATCTAGCACAGTTCTCTACTTCTATCCAATTTCCATTCACTAGATTCTAGGTTTTGAGTGACATGCATGAGGGTTTTCAGTTGTTAGTTCAAAATCAAAGCATAAGACTCCCTTCTCTTAGCTTAAATCGGAAAATTAGGGAAAAAGGTTGGGGATTTTACTTGGGAGTGGAGATGAAGACAATAACTCAAAATTTTCCCGGCCCGGATAGTTTTGGCGGATCAATTTGATGAAAATTCCCTTCTCTCTCAAGAGCTCTCCCTTCCCTCTCTCTTGTTTTGTTCAGAAAATATGTAAAAATGAGGGGTTGGGGTGTTTTATTAGAAAAGGGTTGGGTTTAATATTTTAGAAAACTGAAACTCGGGCTAGATCTGCGATCAACTATGCAATCACATAGTTGACATGCGATCCGCAGATTGGACCGCATAATGGTCCCAATTTGCTGGCCTCTCTGTTAGTGTATGCGATGAGAATGCGGTCCGCATACACATTCTGCGATCGCATATTGCACGCCGCATTGACCTTCACAAATCCTCGAAATTTATACGACGACTATACGATATGTATATTGGTTATGCGATCGCATAATGTATTGCATTTTCAACATCCAATTTGTCTACTCTCTGATTTACTCTGTGGTCGATATGTGGTCCGCATACTAGATTTGCGACCGCATTCCTTACCGTAGAAATGATATTTTTCGGAAAAAGTTTGACTCTAGATTTTTAAGCATAAAATCAGTAAAAAAGGGTTCCAACACATAGGTGGACTTGACTCTATGAGTTGGTAGGACTTGAGCATTCATTTCCACGGGGTCTTACATCCTCCCTCGCTTAAGATCATTCGTCCTCGAATGAGAGCTTCGAAATACATTTATAATTTAGAAAACTTTTGCCAGAGTTTCCTTTGTAATATGGAAATATCCACCTGTCAGTGAGTCCCAAAATATATTTCCAAGCATTATTATACAAATCTTGCTATCCCTATCACCGTTATATAATGCACGACTTTCACATTAATACATATTCAACCTCTCAATACACTTTTAGCCATATTGGTACACCACATACAATTAAATTAAGCATTAACTGTCTGTACTATCAAAGCCATTTGCCTATCACAAGAGTATGATGCAATTAATCATTTCAATATAATTCCTCCATGACAAATTAACCATTATTTCCTTACATCACCTTATCACCTTTCCATGGGCTAATTATCTACCACAAAACACACAAAAGTTTGGGCACAACTTGAAGAATTATAATGGTGAAGCCTTTAGGAACCTTTACACAAAATGGGAAACAATGTTAGTTTGCTTAGGGACAAGGACTCACATTACTACTCCTAGACTTGCTCAAACAAATGGGGGTATTTTATTTTCATCTTATCTTCCGCTTCCCACCTGGCCTCTTTGACTTGTTGTTTTCCCCAAAACACCTTAACCGAAGCGATTTCCTTATTTCGCAACCTTCGGACTTGTCTATCCAGGGTAGCAACAGGAAACTCTTCATATAAGCTCTTTATTAACCTTGATGTCTTCAACTGGCACGATGGGGGACGGATACCCAACCATTTTCCTTAACATGGACACCGAGTGCACTAAGGACATTTCAGGAGGCAACTCCAATCTATAAGAAACTTGTCTGATCCTTTGAATAATATGATAAGGCCCAACATATCTAGTACTTAGATTCCCTTTCTTCCCAAACCTCATGACTCTTTTCATGGGAAACTTCAATTCCCTTCAATGCACGTCCGCATAGGATTTCTGGTGACTTTGAGCAGTCCTCATCCTTTCTTGAATGACTTTAACTTTTTCCATGGCCTGGTGCACGAGATCCGGTCCTATCAATTCTGCCTTACCTACTTCGAACCACCCAATCGGGGGCTTACACCTCCTCCCGTACAATGCTTCAAACGGGGCCATGCAGATGGTAGCATGGAAGCTGTTGTTGTAAGAAAATTCTATATGAGGCAAATGATCATCCCAATTACCCTTGAAATCCAAGACACAGGCCCGGAACATATCTTCGTGCGCCTGAATAGTCCGCTCTACTTGACCATCAGTCTGCGGATGAAAAGCCATGCTGAGGTTCACCTGAGTAACCAAACCTTGCTAAAATTTCTTCCAAAAGTTAGCTGTGAACTGAGCCCCTCGATTCAAAATAATAGAAAGTGAAGTACCATGAAGTCTCACTATTTCCTTGATATACAATCGATCATATTGTTCTGCAGTATCGGTGGACTTCACTAGTAAGAAGTGAGCTGATTTGGTGAGACGATCTACTATCACCCAAATTGAGTCGAACTTGCACTGAGTGCACGGTAATCATGTCACGAAATCCATGTTCATCATCTCCCATTTCCCCATTGGTATCTCCATAAGCTGGGTTAGCGGTGCTCGGCCTTTACTTGCTTTCAATTCGAGCATTTGGACACAAAGTCTGCTAAGTACCTCTTCATACCGTTCCTCCAATAAATTTCCTTGTGATCGTGATACATTTTGTAGAACCTGGGTGCATCGAATATCTGGAATGATGAGCCTCCACCATTCCCTCTCCCGAAGATTATCTACATCTGGAACACATAGACTACCTTGACATCGCAACACACCATCATTGCCACCGAGTGAGAATGCCGAAATCTTGCTAATCTGAACCGCCTCCTTTATTTGTGCCAGTGTATCAATGAACTGCTTTTCCATGACTTCTGCTACAAGTGACGACTCAGCTACAAGACTTGAAAACTGATAAACCTCTTGAGCTAGGAACCTCCGATCCGCTCCCAAGTGAGTTAAACTACCTATGGATTTCAGATTGAGGGAGTCGGCCACCATGTTCGCCTTACCTGGATGTACAATATTTTCATATCATAATCTTTGAGCAATTATAACCATCCCCGCTACCTCAAGTTTAGCTCCTTCTGCTTGAACAAGTATTGGAGACTCTTGTGGTCTGAGAACACATCCACATGGACCCCATAAAGGTAATGCCGCCATAGTTTTAAGGAAAATAAGACTACTGCAAGCTCTAAATCATGCATCGGGTAATTCTTCTCGTGATTCTTGAGTTTCCTTGAAGCATATGCGATAAACTTCTCATGTTGCATGAGCACACACCCTAGGCTGACCCTGGAGGCATCGCAATACATCACAAATCCTTCCGCGCATTCCAGCAAAGCCAACACTAGTGACGAGGTCAACCTTGACTTCAATTCCTGAAAACTTTTCTCACAAGCATCAGACCATTGGAACTTGACTGATTTCTGCATCAATTTAGCTAATGGGGAGGCGAGGCTAGAGAACCCCTCCAGAAACCTCCAAAAATAACCTGCTAACCCCAAAAAGCAATGAATCTCCGTCGGGGTTGTGGGTTTAGGCCAATCCTCCACTGCTGCAATCTTTTGGCGCTCCACTTGAATCCCCTTACCGGAAACAACATGCCCCAGAAAAGTGACTGACTCCAATCAAAATTCACATTTTGAGAATTTCGCATTCAACTGGTGCTGATGAATAGTTTGCAAACTGCCCTGGGGTGATCGACATGATCCTCCCTGCTTCGTGAATAAACGAGGATGTCATCAATAAAAACAACTAAAAAGGAGTCTAGAAATGGCTTGAAGACTCGATTCCTAAGATCCATGAAAGCTTCCGGGGCGTTGGTTGGCCCGAAAGACATGACCATAAATTTGAAGTGACCATAACGGGTTCTGAAATAGGTCTTAGGAATATCCCGCTCTCAGATCTTCAATTGGTTATACCCGGATCTTAATTCAATTTAGGAAAAGAACTTTGCACCTTGAAATTGGTCGAACAAATCATCTATCTAGGGCAAAGGGTATTTATTCTTGAAGGTGACCTTGTTAAGCTGGCGGTAGTCAATACACATCCAGGTGACCCATCCTTCTTCCTGACAAAGAGAACTGGAGCAGCCCATGGTGACACACTCGGTCGAATGAACCCCTTCTCTAATAAATCCTTCAGCTGCTCTTTTAACTCTTGTAATTTTTCTGGCCCCATCCTGTACGGTGGAATAGATATTGGTTGGGTGTCTGGCAACACATCGATCCCGAAGCCAATCTCCCTATCTGGTGGAATCCCTGGAAGCTCATCCGGAAATACCTTAGAAATTCATTTACAACTGGCACGGACCCGAGGGCAGGCACATCTGAAGTGGTGTCCGCCACCCGGACCAAATGATAGATACACCTGTTCGTAATCATCTTCAAAGCCTTAAGGTAAGAAATTAACCTACCTTTTGGCACAACACCATTCCCTCTCCACTCAATAACCAGCTTGTTGGGAAACTCGAATCTCATAACTCTCGTCTTGGAATCATGTTTAGCAAAGCACAAATAAAGTAAGTCCATTCCCATAGTCACATCAAAACACACCATCCCAAGCTCAATAAGGCCGGACGTGGTAACACGACCACGCACCGCGACAACATAACTCCTATAAACACGCGCGACTGTAATAAAATCACCAACCGGGTCGATATAGAGAACAACTCATGAAGCTGTTAGGGCTCAATCCCAAAACTTGAAGCAATGAATGGAGTGGCATACGACAAGGAAGATCCAGGGTCAATAAGAGCATATTAATCAATGGTCTGAACAGACAAGATACCTGTAACCAAATCTGGAGAAGATTCACTATTCCGATGACAACTCAAACATAGAACCGGCTCGGTCTACCTCTACCACGATCCCCACCCCTATCTGCGCCACGCCCTGCTGGAGCTGGAGAATGCACAGATGATGTAGAACCTGAAGAACTGGATGACCGGGCGAATTTCCTACCCATGCTCTATCTGGGTGCACGATAGTTCCGCTGAACATGACCTCTCACCCCGCAATTATAACACACCGGGATGTCCAAATAGCATGTCTCTGCGTGGAACCACCCACACATGGGACATGTAGCTCCCCTTATTGCTGGGGTCTCACCTCCGAATGACTTGACTGGTGGATCCTCATGCTGTCAGAACCGGGCCTCGAAGAACTACCCTGTTGACGGTTCTGCACAGATGACGGTGTGTTCGCTGAAGACTAAACATATGACCGGGATGGCCCTAAAGGCCCCCTCCCCAGAGCTGACCTCCTTGAGTGACCGATTGACTGGGCCCTGCTGCTACTCTCCGTATCCACCCATATCTTCAACTTCCTAGCCCTTGTGGCCAGAGCGAAACCCACAATCTTCCCATAGTTCATATCGCAGTGCAATGCCACTATAGCTGCCTCATTCACCACCAATGGACTAAGACACTAAACAAATTTCCGAACTCGAGCACTCATGGTCGACAGTAACTGAGGAGTGTATTTGGAAAATCTCATGAACTCCATATGGTACTCCCAAATACTCATGCTGCCCTGCTTGAGAACAACGAACTATGTGGCACGAGCCGCCATTGTCTCGGCAAGCAAGAAATGATCCATAAAAGCATCCCCAAATTCCTCCCATCTAGCCGGAGGCCTCCCCTCATTGCGGGAATCCTCCCACATCTAGAACCACGAATGTAACGCTCCCATCAACTTGGAGGAAGCCAACTAATCCCCCTCCAATTATGTGGCCTTCATCACACGAAGGGTCTTGTACATCTCATCAATAAAATCATGTGGATCGACCTCTAGGTATGTGCCTAAAAACTCTGAAGGGGCTAATCGTAGAAACTGGTGGACTCTGGAGCTGGCAGAATCTCCCTGTCTGCTGGAGTACATAGGAGCATCGTGAGATCTCTGATCCTGAGCAGACCCTAACTGGGCCAACATACAATGGCTCCCCTAAGGTCCCTATTAGAAGTCTCAAGATCGGGAGCTTAAGCAATGCATGGTTTAGGAATACTGGCAGGAGGGATTGTGATGCCCTCTGCCACTGCTGGAACAGGACTCCTTGGATCAGGAAGGGACGGGCCAAGCAGATTCTATGCCGGGGAGTTACTCTCGCCCACGACGTTAGGTACATGTTCCCACGATCACACTTGGGGTGGCGTTGGCCTCAAGGCCGAGTCTAATCTTCTTCTTAGGTGCCGTCTTTGAAAATTTCGAACCAAGAAACGAGTTAGTCAAAAGTACTTTCACTTTGTCACTTCACCGCACGAAATGTAATCACAAAGAATAGAATTGTTTCCTAAATGCCCGTTTAGCCCCTTACTTATATATGTGGTCGACAAAACATCGATAACAAGGGCTCTACTAGGCACGACTCCAACACACCCTAGGACTCTTTTTAAAACCTTAGGCTCTGATACCAAGTTTGTCAAGTCCCAAATCCGAGGGACATGATAGGAACTCAACTGGGTATCCCCAATCGACAGGACCAGGGTGCCTTTCTTGACACACGAGTTACCCCACATTTTTCCTATTAATTACTAACCGAGTGGAAACAATTGGTTATAATTGAGATTCTCTTTTTACAAGACATACATTATATAGATAATATTAGTGTGGTTTACTATTTACAATGCCCAAAATAATTAGTACTTACTACGTGGTTAAGACCCACATTTCATGTCTACGGAGCCTCTAAGGAAACAAGATGACAGTACTATATTTGTCGGTAACAAGGCTCCGGCTATACCCTTTTACATAAACCAAAATAAGATTCCAAAATACAAGATCAAGAGTGGCATAAGCCACGCAGGGCCCTGGAAGGAAAGGGGCTCATCAATACAGCTGACGGGGAATGAGGAAGAGCGACAGACAGTAGACTGGAGTACCTGCTGAAGACCCACCGACAATCATAACACAAATGTAGCGCCCCCGACAAAAGGGACGTAAACATATTTAAATTGTACTATTATGTATGAACGAAACTTGTCCCATGTAAACTCAAGCCATATGCAAGTAGAAGAAGAACACACCAATACAAGCAATAACCAAACACACATAGAGGTACAATTAGTCAAACAAAGGGGAAATCAGTTCCCCATAAGTTACAAACTCTCCTGCTGTCTCCTTTGACAATTCCACATCATTGATTTCACAATTTTGTTCAAGTGCATATATATATATATATATATATATATATATATATATATATATATATATATCAGTAGTGATTTTGATCACTTTTCCACCCTTATTACCTCGACCACCCTTATCACACCAACTCACACCTTATTACACCGTGTTGCGACGCGCAACCCAACTCCACCGTACAGTTTCAATTCATAACAAATACAATCAAACACGAAGTCACAAAAATAAACAACAAGTACACCTCAAGACATCACCACTATAGTGTTACAAGTATTTCCATAACTATTAGAACCAATTTCATAGCTTTCGACAATTCTTACTCAATTCAAGTTACCACAATTGCCCTCAACATTTCAAGTACATTGTTATCACACTTAAGCTTGTTTCACCATGTACAAATTCCTTCAATCACTTGTTATTAAACTTTTACAACAAGGTGCATTCACAATCAAACCAATCACAAGAAGCTCACAAATGACCTACATAGATATCTATTACCAAACAATTTACATACCAAGCAAGGAGATTTCACAAGAATCAAGGTTAGCCATACATACCTGGCGTCAAATTTCCCTTTTTAAGCTCCTATTCTCAGTCACCAAGCCATCTAGCACAATTCTCTACTTCTATACAATTTCCCTTCACTAGATTCTAGGTTTTGGGTGACATGCATGAGGGTTTTCAGTTGTTAGTTCAAAATCAAAGCATAAGACTCCCTTCCCTTAGCATAAATTAGAAAAATTGGGGAAAAGGGTTAGGAATTTTACCTGTAAGAGTGGAGAGGAAGAGAATAACTCAAAATTATCCCTGTACGGATAGTTTTGGCGGATCATTTGACAAAAATTCCTTTCTCTCTCAAGAACTCTCCCTTCCCTGTCACTTGTTTTATTTAGAAAATGTGTAAAAAAGAGGGATTGGAGTATTTTATTTGAAAAGGGGGCGGTATAAAATTTAAGAAAACTGAAACTTGGGCTGGATTTGCGGTAAACTATGCGATCACATAGTTGACATTCGGTCCGCAAATTGGACCACATAGTGGTCCCAAATTGCATGCCTCTCTGTTTGGGTATGCGGTGAGAATGCGGTCCGCATACACATTCTGCAGTCGCATATTGCACCGCAGAATTGACCTCCACAAATCCTCGAGAAATTTATGCGATGACTATGTGGTCCACATATTGGTTATGCGATCGCATTATGGACATATTTGTAAACATCCAGTTCGGCTACTCTCCGATTCACTCTGCGGTCGATATGCGGTTCGCATACCTAATTTGCGACTGCATTCCTGACCGCAGAAATGACATTTTTACGAATAAATTTGACTCTAGATTTTTAATTATAAAATCAGTAGAAAAGGGTTCCAAAAAATAGGTGGACCTTACTCTATGAGTTTCTGGGACTTGAACACTCATTTTCACGGGGTCTTACAAATTCATTTCAAGTTTTAAAGTCAGGAGCCCACCTGTATAGCAGAGGAATACATTTCATGTTTTGAAGTAATGAGCCTGCCTGATAGCAGAGGAATATATGTCTAGTTCAGCTGTCACACATCCACCCATAGAAAGAAAAAACATCTCTGTTTACAATTTATAGCGACAACAATTGATCCCACCCAGAGAATACAAGACAACAAGGCAACAAGAAATACAAGATCATGTTTGAAGATATAGATAAGACTTTTGTAAGACATAGATCATATCTTAGTCTATCTTTTTTTTATTTTGACATGGTGTAATAAGGCTCTCAGTAAGTTGTAGCAGCAACAACAACAATTGTAAAATCACAGTTTTATGGTAGTCCCAGCTACAAGTCACTCCTGAACTATACTGACCTGATTCCTTTTTAGCCAAAGATATATAGGCAAACTCAAAAGCACAGTGCGGTCAAATCTTTTTTAAATGCTTCCTACGGAGTATTTGAACGGGCAAAAATTACTCATATACGCTCATTTATCTTTGTACGAAAACTCTTCTTGTTTCCGAGCAAAGAGGGGCAACTGTGAGCACGTAATTTTTGCCCTATATATGAATTACTCCAAGAAATTCAAAACAAAATAACTTCTGTCAATGTTTGCAATTTTGGGGATTTTGTGATATTTTTTGTAAATTGTTTACATTTTATCTATGCATTTTAATTAATAAAAAATACAAAAAAATATACGTGCATATTTATTTAGGATTTTAACTTGAAATTTTCGGATTAGTTAAGTAATTAAGTTGTTTATAAAATGGGAAATCACACAAAGTAGCTTAAATTGCACTTTTAATTCCAGCTTTGATTTGTTAGGTTTTCAATTAATTTGTTTTGAAATAATTATGTTAATAATCATTTCAGGTCTAATTAGTTTTTTTATTTAACTAAGAGTTCTAGGAATTAATTTTGTTTTTTATTAAATTTTGGAACAAAAAGAAAAAGAATTGTTGAAAATTGATTTGAAATAGGAATATAAGAAGAGTTGGGAGATTAGAAATTTTGGGCTTTTTTTAAATTATCAACCTCAGGCCCAAGTCCTCTCTCCCTTTAATCCGTCCAAACGGAGCCTAAGAGTAGCCTCAACCCGGTCCAGACCATATCCCGACAAAACGCGACGTTTCACGTTGGTCTAATTCCAGCCTTCTAGGTTGTTTGATCTAACAGCTGGGAAGCCTGGTTGATTTAACATTTAAATGTCCTAACACTCCCCCATTATTGTCTCTAACTGAACTCTCATTAGAGAGAAAATGTTTTCTAGCTGCTCTGGTAAAATCTTTTTCAAAATCTAGTTAAGTTGAAGTTCCTATGGCCCATTGGATTTGCATGTCCCTTTGCCCGTTTGGTTTCTACTTATAAATAAGAAGGGTTCAAGGGGTTTTTTAGGTAACTAGCTTAGGGAATATAGGTGTAGCAGAATAATGAAGCTTCTAGGAAGCTGGGGTGGGGTGATTCTGGATTTATGATTTTAAAACTAGGGGTATTTTAGAAAAAATAAAAATTAGAAAAGGATTAATAAACAAACTTTTAATCTTGCACTTCTGTCCTAGCACCCCTCTATAAAAGCATAAATTACTAAATATCTTAAGGTAGATCAGACCTTAGATGGATTAGACAGCTAAAAGTCCTAATAGTTGACAGGCGGCTGAAATAAAAAAAACTACAAAGAGTTTTTCACTATTCCATCGAAAGGGTCCTGAAATTCCTGAGAATCACTATTCTAAATTATGTTCTAAGCATCAAAAGCTAAAAATGAGTTGAATCATTGGGGTATTGGATGTAAAGACCCGAACTGCTATCACGTGAGTTACCGCCCCATTTTTCCCGTTTTATGCTTTTAAATGTTTCAATATATGTGTTTGGAGAATTTGAAGTAATTCGGATAGAGCTTGGTTACAAATGAGACAGTAAGTCTCTTTAGGAGAAGGTTAGTTTGAAAAAGTCAACTGGATGTTGACTTATGAGTTAGAGGGCTCGGAATGTATTTCTGATGATTCGACTAGTTTTGGATGATTATTTATGACTTAGGAGCACAATCAAAATTGAATTTGGAGGTCCGGTGTAGAATTATGTTTGAATTGGCTAATTTTGATTTTTGCGAATTCCGGTTGATAGGTGGGATTTTGACCTGGTGGTCGGAATGGAATTTCGACAGTTGCAGTAGCTCTGTTAGGTGATTTTGGATATGCGTGCAATTTTTTAAATCATTTAGAGGTTTTTAAGTCGGGTTTTTGATCAAATGCACGTTTCGGAAGTTTTAGTTTAACATAAGCTTGAACCCATGGTAATTCGATGATTTTGATGTTTATGATAGTGTTTTTATGTATTGAGCAAGTTGTATTGAAGTAATGGAACATATCTGTGCGCTTGGTTGAGGTCTCGAGGCCTCGGGGTGTTATCGGATGGTTAAACGGGAGTTCCGAGCCTTTGTTGCAGCCAGGCTTTTCTATCTTCTGGTATTTCCGCATCTGCGGAAGAAGTGAGCCGCATTAGTAGTTCTGCAGATGCGGAGGGGGAACCGCAGAAGCGATCGTCAGTAGACAGGGGAGTTCCGCAAAAGTGGAAGTTTGGACGCACAAGCGGATCCGCAAAAGCGGATTTTAGACAACAAATGCGGTCGAGGAGAAACCACAAAAGCGGTGGATGGACCGCTAAAGCTGTCCTAGTAGTTTTAAGTGAGACCACACAAACAGCCGATTGGGCCACATAAGCGGTACCGCAAGTGCGGAAAATGGGCCGCAGAAGCGGAAAGCGAGCCTGTATTATAGTGAACATTACTCACGAACTTGGAAAGAGAAGAGAAAATATTTGGGACTTCGACTAGGGTTGTTCTTGGGTGATTTTCAGGAGAAATCAAAGGAGCATCATCAGGTATGGACTATTAGCCTAGGAATACGTTATTTTGGTGTAAACATATTGATCAATCACGAAATTTCATGGATTTAAGGGCTAAAAATGGAGGTTAGGGCTTGAAACTCTAGATTGTTTAAACATGAGTTTTGGAGGGGAAAACAAACTCCAAGTTTGATTGAAATTATATATACGTATTCGTGGCGAGACGAGGAATCCATTGATGTGACTTTCGTAATTTTTCGAGAAATGGGACCGGGGCTCGGGTTTTACCAACTTTGTAATTTTAGTGTTTTTCGATTAATTTCAGTTGGGTATGTTTCTTTAACATATAATAACGCATTCGTTGTGGTTTTGACAAGATTCGAACCTCGTAAAGGGTGATTCAAAAAGGAAAAGGCATTGTGGACCAGTCTACGACCGGTTAGAGGTGAATAGTTTGTATAAATGATAGCCTGAGGGTTTGAAAACCCGATTTGTCACATCATGACGCAGTGTTAGGGCGTGACTCGCACCCCATGGTCGGTGCGGGATTGCATATGATTGGGGATTGTGACTTCGTCTATCCCCAGAGCTAAATATAATTATTGGCGGCTGATACGCATCCTATACTGAATATATCTGGGCTTATTGCCATATTTGAGACCTTGTGCCGATCTGTAGCATCCGTCTAGGATGAATATCTTTGTGATAACATGATTTACATAGTCATTGATTTCAGTCCTGTGCTTAATCACTTTTATAGAATGCTAAGTCTCCTTTTTCCTGAAATTGAATAACTTAATTGTATTCACCTTAATAATTAGTAACTGGGAAATTAGATTGAATTTTTTATGTAACTTATATGCATACTGTGGAATGAGTATGGGTCGGGCTGCATGCCGCAGCAGTGATATGATGATTTTGCGCTTCGCTGTACGAGCCCCTCCGGAGTCTATATACACCCCCAGTGAGCGCTTTCGACGTTAAACAGATCGGGCAGTATGCCGCAACGGATTCATGTTCATTGAATTGCATTCTTGCATTATACTGGACTGATATACATGACATTATTTTGATGTTAGTTCGTATTTGTGGCGTCGGACTGTTAGTTTTAGCTTTGCTTTGTAGCATTTCGTAGATTTCTTACCTTCAGACATTTTTATGCTTATTACTCACTTAGTCGGTAGTACTCACCCCTACTCAATGCACTTGTGTGCAAATTCAGGTACACCGAAGGCTTAGCTGATCAACCGTTGTTTCCGCAGATTGTTGAGAGTTTTTGAGGTAGCTGCGTGACGTTTGCAGGACCTGGATACTCTTCCTATTTCAGTTTATCATTATTATATACATTTCCAGACTGATATAGTTTTATTCAGATATTATTATCCAGATTATTTTAGTGGTCGTAGACTCGTGACCCCAAATTTTATGTGAGTGTTTATCGGTTTTCATATGCTTCCATATTATTCTATTAATATTATTGGATTATTATTCCAAAATTACTATACTTCCTTAAGTTGTCGGTTTTGAGATTTATTATCGAAATGAGAACGACTGTTGGTCAGGCTTTCCTAGCGTTATGGTTGGGCGCCATCACGATCTGGTTTGGGCTATGACATTAGAGTTTTTGGTTCAGTTTGGGGTGGAGTTTTGATAGCCGGTGTCTTTTGACCTTGTTTGGCTTCGAATTGGGTTTAAATGGTTTTGCTTCTTATCTCTGGGCTAGATTTTATTGCTAGAACATTGCTGCTACTACTTTGCCCTGCTAATCCTCACTTTTCCTTCTTTATTTCGAATTCCAGGCATTCAATGACTCTTTATAAAGTGACCAGCAAACAGGAAGATTGTACTTGCTTAAACTTCATGTCATGAATTAATAATTGTTTCTCTTAACCTCCAACATTACTTTATCTGCTTGGGTTCTTAGTTTCAATAGTGTAATGCAATGATGTCTGGCTTAGTTTATTACATTTGTATAACAGTCATAATTTTGGAATTGAGGTTACTTTTTGGATTTCTAGAGATTGATAGATTGTTAGTTTGTTTGATCACTTGAGACATTTTTGTATTTGGACTTTCATTTATGTCATTTAACTATGTATATCATCTGCTATATGGTTAAGTCATTTTTCCCTACGGTTCATCATCTTTATTTGAAGAATTAGATTTCATTCAAGTTCGAAAATAATAGACTATTTTGAAAGTGAGATTTGGCTTTGGATGTTTTGGGAGATTTGGTTTCTATTTTTTGATGTAATGACTAATCTGGTGGGAGGTGATTTGGGTTGAAATTGCTATTAGGGTCAATACCCTATTACAGAATAATTGAAAAGCTTGGCATGTTTAAAGTATTACCATACCTTGTTATATATAAAATGAGTGTTTGAAACGAAATTGGACTTTGATATTTAAGGCATAGTTTAAAATGTTTCTCTTTGGCTAAATGTGGATCATATTTCATTATTTCGCTCCCAGTGGGGTTCGATCCCAGGTCCTTTAGCCCACAGCCCAACTCAATATCATTTGGGCCTTGGCCCAAAGCATCGAGACCTTCTCATTCTGAAAGACACACCATGGAATTTTGGCAGCCTCGTTATTCTCCGAAAAACATTTGGGCCCAGTTTAAAGTAAAAAGTAAATTTTAATTTTGGAGGACTCAGCACACGTGAACGATTGGGCCTCATCTTTGGCCCATCTGTTTAGCTGCAAATCATTCTCCCCGTTCTATTTAAGATACAACCTTTCAATTTGAACCTTAGTAATATCTTTCTTTCTTTGCTTGAATATTTAATTTCCCCAACTAGTTGGAGGTGAGCCATAATAGATAACAAATAATTTATGGCCCTCCTAGTTTTTAGCTTAAATATCCTTTAAAATAGAATCGAGGTGCACCGTGCCAAATAACACTACAAATACTTGGCTCTCGTATGATTATTTCGTTGAAATATTTATAACTCGGGGCGTGTCATTTAGCTAATTTTTACGGCCCTCACAAAGTTAACACTATGTTAGTAGCTTTTAGGCAGGTTATTTATTAATTTTACCTTCTTAAACTTGGGTACGCATTTATATGACCCAAATACAAATCTCAAAGATGTTAAAATATGTCAAAAACCGCTGGTACATTTATGTGAAGTGGTTCAAGACGTGTTTTAATGATGTTGCAATTCTCTAAAAAAAATAATTATAAAAGCGGCTAAAAGCTAAAATTTGCACATAGGTTCATAATTATTTAAAATATAGATAATTTAAGCCGAATATAACAGTTGAGCGACTGTTCTAGAACCACGGAACCCGGGAATGCCTAATACCTTCTCCTGGGTTAACAGAATTCCTTACGCGAATTTTTGGTTCGCGAACTGTAAACATAGTAATTATTTTCTTCGATTCGGGATTCATCCGGTGACTTGGAACACCATAAATCTTCCAAGTGGTCACTAAGAATCTTCTCATAATAAATCCCATTTCGATTATCCTTTAATTAGAAAAACTCTTTTATGCCCTTGTGGAGCATAAGAGAAAAAGGAGGTGTGACAACAACAATCGAAACCATACTTGGAACAACACCACATGGTGCAGAGACCATAGACTTACTATGGAAAGCATATCAACGGGCCTCCACTCCCCTCTTGGGGCGCCCTCTACCCGCCTAGCCTACACCCCTAGCTGGCAATGCAAGGATAACAGGAAGTGGGGTAGAACTCATAGCCTGAATACCCCATTGTGACACATATGTTCGGAGTCTGAGACAATGTCTCTCTATGTGGATGGTATCTGCACACACAAAGCAACCCCTACGCTGACATGGATAAGGAACTTTTCCGGTGTGGGACCTCTGAGACCCATGGGTTTTTGAAATACCGTGCGAAGCCTAAAGTTAAAACTAGATTGGCTGACCCACAAATCCTCTACCATGCCGTACCTTGTCTCTAAAATAGGGACCAGTATGCCCTCCGGTCTATTGGGCCTCATAACCGCTCTGAGCTCTCCTTCATGAACCCCCATACTCTCTAATCTACAAGCGATCTCTACCAGTTATGAAATGGAACATCCATGCCAAACTCCCAACCCATGCTGAGTCAGATACCATGATTGAGCCCTCAATGAATCTACAGACTCACTCTCTAATTATAGAAAGCAAAACAAGTGCATATTTGGACAAATCACTGAATTTGACAACATAATCTGACATTGACATAGTTCCCTAGCGCAATTGCTCAAACTCAGTGAGCCAGGCATCCCAAAGGGTCTAGGAACAAATTCTCTCAAGAACATCTATGAAAACTGTGTCCATGAAAGTGAAGCTACATCAGTTGGGCTACCCAATTGGTATGCTCACTACCACTGATATGCCTCTTTGTTAAGCTGGAATATAGTAAAAGTAATTCCACTTGTCTCCACAACACCCACAATGCGGAGAATACTGTGGCACCTTTCTAGGAAATCATGTGCATCCTCCGAAGCCAAATCATTAAAGGTAGAAGGGTAATACTTCTTGAAACTCTCAAATCTAACCTGTTCGTCCTCAGAAGTTGCCGCCCTATCAACGGGATGAACTGGAATAACAGGTTGTGTCGGCATGACACCCGGAACCTGATAAATTTGGAATCGCCGATTTGTAGCATGGAAGTAGGAGTTTGAGCTCCTCCCCCGGTTTTTGAAGAGGCTGGTGCAATCGGACTCAAGCCCGCCTGAGCTAATATGTCAAACATGCTCATGAAATGTGCTAAAGTCTCCTAAAGTCCCAGTGTGAAAATAGACACTCCGGTAGTGGATGTACTTGGAGCTACTGGCAGCTCCTCAAGTGGTGCCCTGGCAAGCACTCTAGCTGCGATGCGTGCTCCTCCGCAACCTTTGCACCAACCTATGCCCTGGTCCCTAGCAACACCGGCTATGGGACAGTTACATCGGTAAATGTAGCTTGTGTCTGCACTATCTTTGATAGAATGGAATGTCAAAGGCTTAAACTCCAAGATCAATAAACTCGCACCATATGAATAAAAGAAATAAAAGTGTCCTAATATTTTTGTAGCCTCTTGATGATAAGCACAAATATCTACGTACCGATCTGCAAGATTCTACTAAACTCACTTATGACTCATAGAACCTATGAAACTAGAGCTATGATACCAACTTGGTACAACCCCAATTTCCCTTCGTAGGATATCTTGGTGGCACCTAGTATTGAAGACTAGGTAATCCTAACACTCACAGAATTAATGGAAAAATCCAACCAACAATTATTTAATATGAAACATAAATTACTATACAAGCCAACAATCCCAAAACCACTAGTCCAAGTCATAAGCTCTAATGAGTTTACTAGGAATACGTTCTAAGTACAACTATTTTGAAATAGAAATGTACATTTCAATTACAAAATCAGAAGGTGACTCTGAGGCTTGCAAAAGCAATGAAGAGTATACCTCGAGTCTCCACAGCAATAATTGAACAACTAGCTAGTGATCAACCCAACTCCGAAGTACCCGGATCTGTACAAAAATGTGCAAAAAACATAACTTGAGTACAACACAGTGGTACCTACTAAGAATCAAGACTTATCACGGTACATTAGTGACGGGGAACAGTCAGTACACCTACTAGACTTAACAACCTATAAAAATATTAATGTGAAACTAATAGGGAAACAACGTCAATATAAAACAAAGACTGGTAATGATAACAAATCCATACTCAAAATAAGACACTAGAAATAACAGCTACCAACAGGAATCAATAAGTAGTAATGCCGTGAAGTAACCCAAACACAATATGAGTCCGGCAAAACCAAGTAACAACTCAATAAGAGCAACCGCATCCACACATGATTTGTTCAAGGATTTTTCCCTGAGGTACTTCGCCTCATAGTTGCATTTCACGGGTCCCAATGTAGGAACCCTAATAACTTGGCATCTTGTACCCATATTCTAATAACTTGGCATCTTGTACCCATATTACAACTCATAACCTCACGGACTACTCACGTGCGAAGGGAGTGAAAGTATTTCTTGTTCGCATGGAAAAATCATGTGCTAACAATAACAATTACATATGACTACACAAACACCTCATGCGCCAATAGGACAACTCTTGCACAGAAGGCAAGTAAATGAGTGTACATGTAAATAGTCAATAACATCAAGATTCATCTTCATAAACTGATATGGGTGATTAATTATGTGTATGCTTGAGCAAGCACTCTATCACAACTCAAGTCAACGAGAAAGCGTAGAGGCAATGAATTGCACATAGGAAACAATCATCACAAAATGTAAAATGCATAACTCACACATGGTAGGTACACCACTACACAAATATCATCAATAACAATGCCTCCAGGACATCACAAGACAACTGAAATCATCCCTGACATAGCCCACCTTGTCTCTCCACGTATGCAACAGACAAAGTAAATGCCTGCCTTGTCTCTCCATGTGCTTAATAATATTTATACGT
Source organism: Nicotiana benthamiana (assembly GCA_034376525.1). Lineage (NCBI taxonomy): Eukaryota > Viridiplantae > Streptophyta > Magnoliopsida > Solanales > Solanaceae > Nicotiana > Nicotiana benthamiana. The sequence continues at coordinate 123,770,176 of CM067339.1, forward strand.
TGTCTCGTGACATGTGCAAACCCGCATATATAGCCCTCCTTTTCACACTATATGTGTAAATATCAATAGTAATAAGAGCACAAACAAATCATGTGCGACCACCCCGACAATCTTCTGACAATACCACGCGTTCGAAAAATATACCAATACAATATAAGGTCATTCAACATATGTGCCCATATGCCACAACGTTCTCTCAAAACTAATTTCAATACTGCATACATACATAGCCCTCGTCTCAACAACACTGAATGCAGAACAATAATAGCACGAGAGTACGACAAGTAGACCAACATAAGAACTAAAGAACAAAAGTAAATAAAAGAATGAGCTCAAAATAAAGATACAACAGGTAGTAATGGTTTCAACAAGAATAGCTTAACAAGGGAGAGATAATGTACAACAACGATTAATATGAGTACAACTCGTTGATAAGAGAGATCGCATGAATCAATGATTCCAAATAAGGATAAGTCAACAACTAAAGGGATAACAAAACTTCATTTACGGCTAAGAAATTACGAAAAAGATAATGATGTATTCAATCAAGGTTAAAAAAATTACACAATAGATAGCATGGCTATAAAAGAGGCGACAACTTCAATTAAAATATATAAGATTTTATCGAAAATAAGGGTAGAACATGAATCAATCAACTTCAAATAAGACACGTAAAGGTGAGTTTAGTAAATAGAGGATTAACATGATAATACAATGTCATTGTTCATGAACATAAGAAACTAAGAGCCAAAAACTATCATGTTCCCACAAATAAGTCCAAGTACATACTCATCACCTCACGTACACATTCTGCACACGAAACAATTAGCACAAATAACTCAAATCCTAAGGGGTAGCTTCCCCACATAAAGATAGGCGAGATACTTACATCAAAGAAGCTAGACCGAAACTCTAAAAAGATATTCTCATGTGAAACAACCTCTGGACGGTTCAAATCTAACCAAAATAACTTAATATAAATAAATTAAAATCATAGGGAACAATTCTTGATATTGAAGCTTCAATATTTAAATAATAATAAAAAGTTAACTCAAAAATTCAATCGTAGGCATGCATCTCGGATCCCGACCAAAATTACAAAATTCGAACACCCATTCGACAACGAGTCCAACATATATGAATTACTCTAATCCAACCTCAAATCGCCTTTCAGATCAAATGAAATATTCATATACATCAGTCTCATAACAACTTTTTTACAGTAGGTTTATAAGTATAGTTTTAATATCTCCTGACTATATTTGCAGCCTTAACCTCTCGGATTTTTCTATTTAGTCTTCAGTTTCCCGTTGGTTATTCAGTTATTTACTTTGCAATTAATCTTTGAGATTGATATTCAAAATTTTTTTCAAGGTTTTTCCTTTGGCCATTGATCTATGCTTTTGTGGTGTACTTATTCCATATGCGTAGCCCTCCAGTGTTTGAACTTTGAAGAATGAAAAGTTGAACACTAGAACATTTCCCCTCTATGGTCCTTTACCTAAAAAAGGAAATAGACACGGGACTCATATATATTTTAGATGATGACTACTTATCTCTTCCTATTAGAATATTTGTAACCTAGATCGAGAATAATTAAGTATTCCGCTTGTCTTTTAGGTCTTATATCATCATTTGGTGCGTGCTAACTTTTTGTGTATCATCTAAAATGGTTAGTAAATTTAAATGAAAAAAATAAGAAAAAGACTTTATGATACTTGATTTGGATAATAGCTCAAAAGTAGTATTTTCAAAAATGTACCACATTCCAATTGGAAGGTAAGACTTTCCCGTCCATAATCTCTAACTCATATGCTGCTTTTCCAATAATGCCTCGAACTCAATATGGCACTTCCCAATTTGGATTCAATTCCATGCATTTGCTGCCTCTGTTGACTGAAACACCCTCTTAATTAGGGCAAAGTCCCCAATATTATAATATGAAACATTTGCACTTCTATTTTAATATCACTCAACCCTTTACTTTTGTGCTTCCATCTATATAAAGGCCGTTTCCTTTCGCTCATCTATCAAATTTAAATTTGTGCGAAGTTCTTCCTCATTCAATACTTTATGTATGCTTGAACCTCGTGCTTGGCTCCTCTATTTCTATTAGAATTAATGTTTCAATGCCATAAATAAGTGAAAATAAAATTTCTCCCGTGCTTATCTTTGTTGTTATCCAGTAGGCCCATATTACCACAAGTAGCATTTCTGGCCATATGCCTATTGATTCTTCTAATCAATTGTTTATGTTTATCGTAAAAATGGTAACAACAGTTAAATTGTAAAAGAGATTCAAAAAATACGTGATCTACTCCCGACTGAGTTTTTAAAGCAATTAATGCTATGAACTTGAAGTATAATAATAAAATTCGAGCTAAGGTGAGACAATAATCAAACCAAAGGGGCCTGATGCCCGGATTTATGGCCGATCGATGAGGACGTGGGGGCTAGAGTTCGAATCGAATTTGAGCTGCCCAGGCAATCGGTAGTGGGGTAACATGCAGAGATATTATTAAGCAAGGATCTATATTGCCTAAATTAGATGATACGGTTAAGAACAAATAGGAAAACGATAAATGCTAAGGAGGCCTCAGACCGGTGAGAATAAACAACTTTGAAGAAAAGAGAGAGAGAGATATATATTATTGCACTTGTGGAGAAATGGAGCAACATCAGCCCTTTACAAGATGGTATGGGTTCCTCTTATATAGGTGACAGAACATGGTATGGTACAGAGTGAATTAAATGTAAAGATATGAGGATGTGACAGCTAGAAAAGACACTAGAGCATGTTGATTCTATATGCTTGCCACGAGAGTCCCCCATCTTCATAGCTTTAGTTGGGCCACGGATAGATCACTAACCTCGGAGCCACTTTAAGGCTGAGGATGATCCTCCAGATAGGAAGGACAATCATGATCCTACAACCTCAAGGTTCTATCAAGAAATTCCGAATATACATTAATGGCGGGAAATGGATTCCCCTAATTTCAGCACATAGATAGTCTCCGCATTTCCTAGAACGGAGTGATAAGAAATGATTTTGAGTCAACGCCTCGAGGCCATTATTTCCAAGACATCAACCGTCTAAGAGCACTAAATGCCATATCTGAGGGAACCATGCAGGGTTGCAGCCAAATGAAATAATCAAGAAACCCATGAACTGCCATAGGTTCGTTTCTTATACTTCCCCTACAGTTCCTATAAATGCTTCAGTTGCCAAATACTCCCCATATTCACCCTTCCTTCTGGCTCATAAACCAGAATTTTTGCTCTTTGATACCCTTGCATCATTCCTTCTTTTTACGAAAATGTTTTACCATTTTTCATTTCCAGGACTTCTAGGATGGTCCCTCAACAAAATGGTACTGTATCGTTGTCCCGATTGTCTAAGGGGGAAATAAATCGGTTCCTACTTTAGAGCAATGAACCCCTCTCGATATTGACATGTGAGATGATTTCGATATCAAAATTCCCTCGTTTATACCAAGTCGATGTGAACACATGTCTTGATAAGTTAATGTCGTGACCAATGTTGACAAAGTGAAGGAGGACTTCCGATGGAGCAAGGCACTGAAGGTAGAAATTCCAGACCCTAGTGACAATATTACCGACTTCAAGGTTGGCTTTCTCTAGATATATACTCACCCATTCACCCTGGGTCCTGATAAATCTTTCAGATCACCTCCGTTGGAAATCAATCCAGTTATCCTTGATTTTCGCACTCAATATCAGGTGACCCCCGGTCAGATCTACCCGTCTTTTTGGAGGATCATGTTGATGCTCAGGCAATTTACCTAAGGGAATACAGTTGAAGTTTTTACTCACAGCCATTTGATCAAATTGTACCGGCCTCAGCTGTATCGAGGCTAAATCAAGCTTCGACATTGGTCCAAAAATCTTTCTCCACAAGTGTTGATAAAGGGAAGGACCAGGGATGGATGAGCAAGTTCATTTGAGTGAGGACCTCGGATATCGTACCGGCCTGGAGGATTCCCTTTCCATAGCGATGGAATGATCGACTTGAGTTAACTCCCCTTTAGCCACTTCTCAATTATTCTTTTATTTGTAACGATAACCTTTTTGTGCTCTCTCTAGCCACTGCTTGGAATCCCGAGGTGGTCTCACATTTGGTGGGATGTATTAGGTGTTTGGATGAATGTTTTCCGTATTGTCTCCGGTCTTGGACCATCATGCCAAAGGAACTTTAGGTGGCTAAGAGTAACGGTGTGCTTTCTTCACCATTCCTTCTCTACATTTTGTGTTCTTTTCCGAGCTCTAAGAAACTACATGTCGCATTTATTGTGTTGGTTTAGGCCTTAGAGAGAATATGCAGATGAGGCCACCCCTTGATGGTGTGGCGGAGGCCTTGGGGCCTGACATGAACAAGAAAAAGAAAGACATGCATGACAACCCAGCAAGCCATCTCATGAGTTACCACTCAGTTTCCCCCAATTTCTAATTCTTTATGATTCATTATCTGTATCTTATTTAATCAAGTTTGTTTGGAGAGGTTTTGGTAGGAAATGAGATACTTAGTCTCTTTAAGGAAGGCTTAGTTTGGAAAAGTCAATCGGATGTTGACATATGTGTTAGAGGGCGTAGATAAGATATTTGATGGTTAAGTTAGCTTCGAGCGATGATTTGTGACTTAGGACTGTGATCGGAAGTGGTTTTGGAGGTCCGATGTAGAATTAGACTTGAATTGGTGAAGTTAGTATTTTGGCAATTTTCGAATGTTGAGTAATATTTTCATGCAAGGGTCGGAATGGAATTTCCATTGTTGCTATAGCTTCGTTATGTGATGTGGGATGTGTGTGCAAAATTTCTGGTCATTTAAAGGTGATTTGGTCGGATTTTCGATCAAATGTGTGTTTCGAAAGTTTTAGAAGAAGTTAGGCATGAATTCCATTTGGATTGATGGTTTCAGCGTTGTTTGAGGTATTTTGATGATTGGATCAAGTTCGAATGATGTTTTAGGATGCGTTGGTACATTTGGTTGCGATTCCAGGAGCCTCGGGTAAGTTTCTGATGGTCAATTAGACCATGTTTGGCATTTTGGACTTGCAGATTTTTCATCTCAACTGTTGTAGGTTTTTAATGCTTCGCAATGGAAGGTCTCCCTCCATTTGAATAGAAGGAATTTTAGTGGCCTGAGTTTTGTCTTCGCGTTCGCGACTAGGGGCTCGCGTTCCCATTATTCTGGGAACTGGTGTTCTGCGTTCGCCCAAGGATGTCCGCGTTTGCATAGAATTAGTTGGGTTCCAGTGATTTTTGTTCATCGCATTCATATCAGTTGAGTCACGTTCATGTAAGAAGGAAAGATAAAGCATCGCATTCTCAGTCGTTTTGCCGCATTCGCATAAACCATTTTTGAGGCCTTGCAACATTTTCCCTTCACGATTGCGAGCCTGGGGCCGTGATCACACAGAAGAAATGTCTGGAACTAGGCAGAAGGTTTTAACCATTTTATTCCGTGAGATTAAGTTATTTTTCCTCCATTATTGAGTATTGAGGGCTCTTAGGGAGAAATTGAAGAGGGATTCAAAGAGGTTTGATTGGAGTGCCCCTCGTGATTTTGAGTCTATAGGAGACTGTTAAGTATGATTATAACGTGTATTATGCCCCTACTTGCCTATGATTTGAGTATAATTTGCTAGAAAGTAGTCTCGCAATGCTCATAGGTTGTGCTTGATTGCAGGTTTCAGCGACAAGGAGATGAAATGTAAAAGACCAGCTCAAAACGGAGTGAAACTTGCTCAAGTATCAAAGGCCAAGTGAAGTAACGGGAAATAGCCTAGTGCGGACCGCACAAAAGTGCACACAGCCACACTAGGAGGTTCAGAGATGGTGAATTCTCAGATCATTGACAACGCGATCGTGGTCAGATCCATGCGGCTCACGCCCAGCTCACGCGGCTGCGCCACCTATGCACGCGGCTCGCGTCAAGAGACTTAGAGAGATGTCAACTCAGTCAAGATGAAAGCAATGCGACCCCGGTCATATACATGCGGTCTGCACCATAGATCTCGCGACCACGCTAACCTTTTATGCGGTCAGTTTCAAGCAAGTTCAGAGAGATGTAAATTGATTTCAAAGAGCCAGTACGACCGCAATGATTTTTTTTGTAGCCCGCACTGATCACGCAGGGGTATTTTTGTCCGGGTTTTCCAGCTCACCGTAAATAGAATATTTTACCATTTTTGCTTAAGTTTTGTATCATCAGTAGAGTTGCGCTCGTGAGAACCAAAGTTTTAGACTATTTTGGCATTTTAGCATTACATTCTAAATAGATTCTTGTAGATTTATCTTAGAAATCAATTAATATGTTTATTTCTTCTTCTATTTCTTCTGTTTCTTATTTAGTTTTGTCTAGCTAAACCCATTAGCTAGGGTTGTGGCTCAACCCTAGTGTGGGTAATTGATGGGTGTTGCATTCTAATGATAGATTGATATTGGGTATTTGTTATTTGGGTTGATTTTATGTTTTAATTAAGGATTGGTGGTTGCAAACACTGATTTTAGCTTTGTGGGTCTAACTCTTCTTGAGAAAGAGAGTCCATGACCCCAAAATTGACCCCAAAAGGAATTGGGATGGACCCATGAGAAACGGTAGTCCCAATTAACGGGTTGAATCTCAAGAGAGCAATCACCCTACTTGAACTGCAGTTGATTGGTCTAATTGGCCTTCCCCAGAGGTCTCGAGAGAGTTAATTAGGAAATCATTGTCTCTATCGAGAAGTGTGAGAGTGGGTATAACAGTGCAACGGTTATAGCATAAGTCCTAATGCCAATGCAAATGCTAATACAAATGAGAATATTCCAAACCCTCCTCCACCTCCGCCAAGAGTGACCCCAAGAGTTCTCCCAAATCAAGGGTACGCGAGTGCTATTGTTCCTTCCCGAATTCATGCGGGGAACTTTCAAATTACAAATGTTATGCTGACCCTCCTCGAGAAAAGAGGGTATTTCTTGGGCGCCTGTGGTCAAAATACCTACAAGCACTTGAAGGGGTTCGTGGATGCATGTTTGGGTACCAAGCAGACAAATGTGTCAGATGATGAGTTGAGATTGAGGCTTTTCCCGTTCTATATTTGGTGTAGTGCGTTGCATTAGCTGGAGAGGCTCCCCAATCATTCTATCACCACATGGGTGAATTGGAGGACAATTCATTGCCAAGTTCTTTTCTCCAAGTCACATGGCGGCGCTCAGCGATGACATTTTGGCTTTAAAAAAAGATCCAACGGTACCCTTGCACAATATATGGTAAATATTTAGAACTATGGTGAAAAGTGCCCAAACAATGACATGAATGATGTGATAATTCAACAAACATTCTATAGGGGTATCAACACAACAAACCATTGTATAGTGAATCCCTTGGCAGGAGGAAATTTTATGACGCTTCCCTACAATGAAACTTGTGATATATTAGAAGAAATGGCCGATAATTCTCCGGCAAGGAAATGTCTAGCAAATGTTCCTCAAGGTGACCCCACAGTCATACACTTTCATAAGGAGTTGCATGGTTATGACCAAGCCATTACTGAACTTACAACAACAAAGAATAAATTAGCGAAGGTGCAATTGAAACAAGTCCAAAACCCGCACCAAGTCAATGCCATGGAAAGATTGAATAAGTTGAAAAGAAGGCAAAGAGGGACACAACCTCAAGGAAATTGAGATAACTATGATGATGATGGTGGTTATTCGAATGAAGGCTATGATGATCAAAGAGAGGAAGTCCAATATGTCAATAACTACCAAGGGAATAGAGGAAATCAAGAGAACCAACAATGGCGACCCCCAGGAAATTGGAGCAATCAACATGGTGGTGGTTGGAACAATAACAACAACCAAGGTGGAAATTAGGAGAACAACAATTTGGTTAATCAAGGGAATTGGAACGGGAACAACAACAACAATTGGAATAACAACAACGGCAAGGTTGTCAGAATAATAATGGTGGTCAAGGCAATCGGGGCAAGGCTTTCAAAGGTCTCCGATGTATCAACAATCGAACAACCCACCTCTGTTCTCTTCTCAAGGCCTGGGTTCTTCTGAAAATGATTTGGGTTGAATTGAAAATATGTTTGAGCACAAAATGAAAAGAACGAAGATTCCAATGCACAATTGGTGTATCATAATACATCTATATGGAACTTGGAAGTGCAACTAGGACAACTTTCTCAAGCTTTGAATACTCACCCCAAGGGCGCTCTTCCCAATGACACGGTAGTGAATCCGAAGGGCAGAAATACCAATTAAGTGATGGAAGTCACAACAAGAAGTGGGAGAGGTGGTGATGTGCATGCCTCAAGAGAAGCGTGTTGTGGATATGGATGTTGAGTTATACGATGATAATGTGTCGTTGAATGTTGATGATGTAGTTGAACAATGTGAATGATGTATGGATTGATATAGAGGATGAGGTTGAGGTGGAGACACGGGAAGCTGTGAGCCCGTCTAGGGAACACGTGATTGTTATTCACGAGTCAGTGGTGCCTGAAGCCAAGGAGCCTTTGCCTAGGCCCCTACGCCATATCACCAACAGTTAGCAAAGCATAAGAGTGAACATCAATTCAAACCGATGAAGAGCCTTACCATCAATGTGTCTTTGGTTGAGGCACTTGAGCAAATTCCAGGGTATGCAAAGTCTATGAAGGAGTTGGTTACCAAAAAGATATCAATGAAATGTGAAAAAATACCAATGACGCATCAACTGAGTTCAGTAGTGCATTCTATGGCTGCAAAACTTGAGGATACGAGAGCTTTCACTATCCCGTGTACAATCGAAAGTGTGGATTTTTCCAAAGCACTTTGTGACTTAGGGAGAGTATAAACTTGATGCCATATTCAGTCTTTCATACCTTGGGAATTGGGAAACTTCTAGAAATCTCGATAAGACTTCAAATAGCAGATCGGTCGATGAAGATACCTTTGGGTATAATCGATGATGTTCTTGTCTAAGTGGATAAGTTTATATTGACGACTTATTTTGTCATCTTGTATTGCGAGGTGGACTTTGATGTACCGATTATTATTGGGAGACATTTTCTCACTACGCGGAAGGAATTGGTTGATGTTGATGCTGGAGAGTTGACATTATGAGTAGGTGATGAGAAGGTGGTTTTTTTGATTTGAAAATCCATGAAGCAACCTAATAGCACCAAAGCGTGCTCCTTTCTTGACATTGTGACTGCTGGGATAATGGATTAGACAAGTTCTATGATTGATGTTGAAGATCCCCTTGTATCCGCACCTTTAGATCGTGATGTAAATGATATGCGAGTAGAGTGATGTACATATATACTTTACATGTCATGGAATCGAGTGATCCAATAAGTTGTCATTAGACCTTGCCCAGTTGGAAGCTCCTCTAGAAAAGCCAACAATTAAGGTGTCACCGGTATCGGAAATGAAACAACTTGACCCACACCTATGCTTTAGAATCTTTTTGCCCGATATTACCTTGCAAGATGATGAAACACCTTTTTTGGAGTTTCAAGGCAAATTGCCTACAGCAGAGCATGAAACAATACCTACTCCTCATGATGAGTTTCTTCCTACAAGAACGGACACATGTTTGGCGGTTTTGCATGAAGCATGGTAATTTTAACAAAGTGCCCCACAGTGGCCATTATCCCTCTCCATTCATTGATTGGATGGGCAACAAACTTGTTGGAAATGCATTTTATTTTTTCTTGGAGAATTTGATTAGAGCCACATGGTGGCATTTCTTGATTTGAAGTGATATGATGGTAACTGCATAGTCCCCCAATGTTAAATCAGGCGCTTCTTGTGAGGCAACCCATGTCTTTTTCTTTCTCTTTGATTTCTTTTTAGATTAGGATTTTTTTGAGCTAATTGTTGGTGAGATGTTGCAGGGATTGTGTTGAAGCGGTGCAAAACATAGTCTAAAAGAATGCAGAGTCCCCTAAATTGCCAGTGCGGCCGTGGTGTACTTTGTGCGGTCCGCGCTGGTATTAGCTGAGAATTGGTGTTCTCTGAAGATTTCCATATGGATGCGGTCACGAGAGTGCGTTCGGGTTTGGACTCACGCGACCGCATCCTTATATATATGGATCGAGTGGGAGGGTTAGTGAAAGGGTTCATGTTCAAAACCTAGCACGACTCAAGGCCGCTTTTATGTGGCTGTGCTTGTAGGTAAGTACAGGGCCCCACAATTTTCAATAAATAGATACCTAAGGCCTCATGTAACACTTTTCACAAAATTGATCACATGAGCCTTATTTCTATCGTTCATACACCTCTGAGATAGTTCTTCTTGTGTGCTTGCATAGAGTGCTATGATTATTCATATGCATGGTAACATTTCTTACAATTATTTTCTATTTTTAATCTTTGTTTCTTCCCAGTAGGTTTAACTTCTTGGTTTTTTTTTGTTTTTCTTGGATTTTATGAGTAGGTTAGTTTATATGTTGGTTTTGATTGCTGAGTATGATTTTCATGATTGGGTAACTGAGTGGGGACAACTAGGAATCAAAAATTTGAAAAAAGGGAAGAACAATTGAAATCCTAACTCAGTCCCTAAGAGAGCCTCAGCGTGGCCCGCGGTCATTTTCACACGGTCCTCATGGCCCTGACGCGGCCGCACTTCTGATGGTGCATTCCGTGGTGGCCTTTGATCTGAAACGTAGTTTTCCTCCATCGTGGCCACGTCACTCATTGTATGGTCCACGCTGGCCCGACGCGGCCGTGCTCCCATTTTATGTGATCTGCATTGGGAGAATCAGAGAGATGTTAATTCTAGGCCTTGTTCATTGTGGCCGTGGTTGCTTTCACGCGGCCCGCAGTACCTCTAACGCGGATGCACCCCTGATGGTGTGGTCCGTGGTGACCTTTTCTGCAATGAATTTTGGATTCTGTTCTTCTACTATGTTGCACTTTTTTTCAAAAGCTGATTCACTGTCTGTGCTTAAACTAACGAAATTAGACATGTTTGCTTGCAGAAAATGGTAAAATAAAGAGGCGAGGTGCCAAACAACCTGGCCGGGGTGACTCCTCCCGGGAAGGAAAAGGGAAATAAATCAAACTCACTACCCAACCAAAGCTGAAAAGAAGAAAACAAGTTGTGACTTATGATGACTAGTCGGGGAGCGAGTACGTACCCTCTTAGGACCTCTCAGCTGACTCGGGGAAAGCCTCTTCAATCCCAGCTCAACCTTTAGCCCAAGCTCCACAAAATGTACAGTCTTAGTTGTCTGATGGCTCAGCAATGGGAAGCAGCGAATACTCCACCTCCCCCATAGCTTCATTATCTAGGAATAGTGCAGCAGGTGGGACCAACAGTGATGATGAGTTTCCGGATAGTGGGGTTACCGAGATTGGTGGTGTTGAAAGAACAAGAAAACACGAAGTTTGGGAGGACTGCTTTGTTGGTCAAGTGGGATTCCACAAATTCAGGCAGTTGTGATCATTAAGAAAACTCATACAGAGTGGAGTATAATCATAATGGACTTGTTGCCCATACTCCCCAATGTACATAGGAAGTTTCATGCCAGAGTAGGTTGGGATTATTTTAGAGATGAGTTGATAGATGCCAACGAGCACATGGTCAAGCAATTTTATTTTAGTGTATCCCACACCAAAAATGGCTCAATTGCAACAAAAGTGAGGGAGTAAAATGTAGTGTTTTATGGAAAAGCGTTCAATTACTATTTGGGTTTTGGTGATGAAGACGACACCCACTACAATGAGAAGTTGGAGATGAAGGAGGAGGTTCGCCCATGGTTGGATAGGTATTTGGCTCATGCGGGTACTGCTCCAGATTGGATTCAGGCAGAAGTGAAAATGTTTAGAAAGACTTTGAACTTCAAAGCTAGAGGGCGGCTTACATTTGTGTGCAACATGCTTGACCCCACTTCATATGAAGAGACTATTCCACTCCCCTGTTTGGTGTTGATTACCTCTATCATGGCGGCTTTCCCTATTATGATGGGGAATGGGATACACCGGGCTATCACATCGATGGGGGTTGAGAGTGACCAGAACTATCTATATCCTAACACTCTTACCATGTATTTCCGGGATGTAATGGTAAAGACGAAATCATACGATGTGAAATTTTGACCAATGTCCCCATTCTCGTGGTTCAGCATTCAGGCGCTGGAAACCCATAGGACAAGTATAAGGCACCTACCTCTGCAGCGATTGGCCAGTATGAGGACCCAGTTGTGATAGAATCTTCTATTTTCTACCGAGCTCCCCTCGATTCCAGCTGCCATTATTGCTAATGATGTGCCCTCTTCTTCTGCAGGTCCTAGTTCTTCAGCTGGTCCGAAGGTCCCTTCTTGCTGGACCAATCCTCTAATGGCCCATCAGTTGACCAAGACTTTTGACAAATTAAACAATTAGATGTATGTTGGGACATCCTAGTTGTCTATATTGCCTACTTCAGTTGAGGCCCAGTCAGTACCGCCCACTATTCAGGTTCCTCAGTCAATTGAGGATACTTTGCAGAGCTCCTGGACAACAGAAAAAAGATTACAAAGACTCAGAAAGCCTTGAATTAGGCTATAGATTCACATGGCAAGGCTTTGAAGGAGCTTACCAAGGAGCAAGAAAATGAGGAAGTCAAGGGATTCCAAAGAATCGGTGAAGGAGATGCAGAAAGATGTGGACAAGATATTGGCTGATCAAATGCATTTAGACTTGTTATTTGGGGATTCAGCCCTTCCAATAGCAGCACCAGTGCTAGAGCCACAGCAGGAGCAGGCACCCAGGCCCGTGAGAAAGAAGAATAAGCTCCCTATATAGAGGGTGCAATGATTGAGCTGGAAAAGTCTCAGGAGATTCCCTCCATTGATGCACCCGATATTCAACGAGTCTAGGAGCAGGCCCGTGTCGGAGCAGCAGAGCAGCAGCAGGCCAGGAACCACTATAAGGTTTCCATTCATATAGAGGATCAGGGGACCACTGAGGATCCCATGCAGAAGGACCAAGCCTAGGGAGCTCTTCTATCTCCTTTATTTTGATGTTTTGTGCTTATTTGGTAGTTGGCATTGCGGGTGCGCCCTAACTTTGATTATCTGAATTACTGTACATATAGATTCTCATTTTATGTTCTCTGGATTTGATTTTCTTTTTGGGCTGTATATAAAGTTTTAGATACCTTTATCGTACATTTATTCTCTCTTTTGGTCTTATATAAAGTTACATTTATGTATATATTAACCCTACCCTTTTGTATATTCTACTTCCTTGTTGTACATATTCATTCGGTTTCTCATTTTCGCACATTTTTTGTTTTTAGCTTTGTAGATAGGCTCATAGACTTTTGTTTGGTTTTTTACGCTTCCAATAAGACGTTGGTTTTCTTAAATCCATGGTTCTTTCCAAATGTGGAGTATTGTGCGAACCGGGTGGCTCTTCCTAATGATTGATGGGGTGATAACCTTCTTAAGGGTTTGAGTCCATTTTTTGATTTAACTTTGTGATTTCGATATTTCGTAGTTAAGGGTACCTAACGCGAAGTTTCACTTGGGCCTAACATATTAGCCTTTGATCCAATGATCAAAGACATAATGTTGTGTTTAGGATGGTGAAATTCGTGGCCTTGAGACTCTTGTATTGACAAAATAATCATCATGTGGTTGTTTTGGACCATTGTGCGCTTGAATTGTAACTAAGGTTGTTCTGGGCCCTCGACTCGATGTCTTTTGCAATCCTTGAGTGTGTGGTGAAAATTTGAATTATGAGTCCAAGTCACGAGCCGATGGTGTAGAACATGCCCTGAATGTTTGTTGAGGTTAAATCCTAGGTGAATTTTGACTTAAGAAATGATTATAGGCTCTCTTTGATACGAATGTTAAGTTGAACAATTCCATAGCCTACCAATGAGATGATCCCTAGTTAACCCTTTTTAGCCCTCAACCTATTTCTTCCAAGAACCAATGCTACAAGACTATACCCGTTCTTAATGATACCCTCTCTAGACACCCAAATCTCCAATGTTTAATCGAAAATGTCTAAGTTTGGGGGGATAGAAAAGAAAGGAAACAAGGTGGTAAAAGGTACAAAAGAAAAAGAAAAGGAATGCAATGAAAAAGAAAGAAAAGGAAAAGACAAAAAGAAAGACTAATGTGAATAAGAACAAAAAGGGGAATCAAGGAAAACAAAAGTGAAAAGGTGCGGAAAAGTAGAAAAAGGAGGAATGTTTTGAATTGCATAAGAATGAGTGACTATGTATTCCTGTAACCCCTTGAAAAGATGTGAAACACTCAAATGAGTAAAGAAAGTGTGGCAAAATGAATTAAAAGAAGTGCTTGAGGGAAGATTGAACCCACTTGAACAAAATTATATCATACCCTTACCCAAAAGCCTTCAAAATGACTCCACAAAAGCCCTATATGATCTTACGCTTAAGGAATCCTATATTAGTGGATAATTACATAAATAGAAAGCATATAGCACCTAGAGCCGGACTTGTGACCTTCTTATTGAGGGAGATAAGAGAAACTCCATCAATTTCGGTTTGTGTGTCAATATTCTAAAAGACGAGGTTCGATTAGGAGAGTTGAGGATGTGTGACTTTGGGTTCCACCATGACCAAAGTAATTAAGAATAGTTTCTTGATGAAATCTGTCATCTCTTGATGCTCTTGTTTCACACTTGATCCCTAGTTTTCAAAGTTTAAATGTGTTAATGACGCATTCGTATAGAGGGCAACTGTTAGTCCCAATTGATGCTTGTTGAGGTTACTACATGATAGCTGGAATTACTTGGATGTTCCTTTAAGTGGCGGATCTTATTTTATTTGCTTGAGGACAAGCAAATGTTTATGTTTGGGGGAGTTGATAAGTAGGATTTTAACGTGTTTTATGCCCCCTACTTGCCTGTGCTTTGGGTATAATTTTCTAGAAAATAGTCCCAAAATGCTCACAGGTTGTTGTTGATTGCAGGATTGAGCGACAAACTAACAAAATGTCAAATATCGGCTCAAAAAAGAGTGAAACCTAGTCAAGTATTAAAGGCCAAGTGAGTGATGGAAAAAAGCCTAGTGCGGACGCACAAAATTGCACGCAACCCCAGTAGGAGGTTCAGAGATAGTGCATTCTCAGATCATTGACAAGGAGACCACGGTCGGATCCATGCGGCCCGTGCCTAGCTCACGCAGCCTCGCCACTTATCCACACGGTCTGTTTAAAGAGATTCACATAGATGTCAACTTGGTCAAGATGATAGAAATGTGGCCGCGACCATTAACACGCGGTCCGCGCCAGAGCTCCTGTGGCCGCGCTACCATTTTATATGCCAGCGCCAGACAAGATCAGAGAGATGTAAATAGAAGCGAAAGAGCCAGTGCGGCTGCAGTAATATTTGTGTGGCCCGCACTGACTTTGCAAGAGTATTTTTGTCTGGTTTTTCCACCCCACTATAAATACAACATTTTACTATTTGAGGTTAAGATTAGTATCATCAGCAGAGCTGCACTCATGAGAACTGAATGTTTAGCCTAGTTTGGCATTTTAGCATTAAATTCTCAATAGATTCTTGTAGACTTATCAAAGTAATCAATTAATATATTTATTTCTTCTTCTATTTCTTCTGTTTCTTCTTTAATTATGTGTAGCTAAACACATTAGCTAGGGTTCTGGCTCAAACCTAGTGTGGGTAATTGATGGGTGTTGCATTCTAATGATAGATTGATATTGGGTATTTGTTATTTGGGTTGATTTTATGTTTTAATTATGGATTGGTGGTTGCAACCACTGATTATAGCTTTGTTGGTCTAACTCTTCTTGAGAAAGAGAGTCCATGACCCCAAAATTGACCCAACAAGAAATTGGGATGGACCCATGAGAAATAGTAGTCCCAATTAATGGGCTAAATCTCAAGAGAGTAAACACCATACTTGAACCCTAGTTGCTTGGTCTAATTGGCCTACCCAATTGATCTCGAGAGAGTCAATTGGGAAAAATTACTCTCTCTACCGAGAGGTGTTAATGTGGGTACAATTGTGCAATGGTTATAGCATATGTCCCAAATATGTCAATCTATTCTTAGTAATTTCTATCCGTTAGTTGCCCACCTAGGTGATGCCACGACCCTAGTGCCTTTCTCTTTTTTAATTACCACCTAGCAATATTTCCTTAGCATAATTTAGGTTTAATCCTTAGTTAATAATAGTAGTTATAAATATATAAAAACACCAAAAATGTTAGGAGTGCAATTAGAAGTACAAACCCAATTCTAGGTTAAATAGATAATGCAACTCCACTACTAGCTCCGTATGGAAATTCGATCCCGAACAACTATTCAGGTAATAGTTGTTGAGACCCGTTCTTCCTACATTAGTGTAGTGTTGAGTCGGCTACGATTAGAGACCTTGGCGCATGTCCTAGCAATTTAAAATGGCCTAGCTCGGGTAGTTTCAGCCGCCACAGTAGCAGCTACTTCACAGACAGGGGGAGGCAATCATACACCCGCCGCTCGCACACCTTAGTAGGTAGTACATGTATTACAGACATCAGGGCACCCCCAGCCTAGCCGGTTGCACCAACGTTGGTGTTTGTTGTGCCAGTTATGCTAGATGATGAGCAGCGTTGTCTAGAGAGTTTTGGTAGGCTCCAGCCTCCGTCATTCAGTGGTGCTGAGGGCGAGGTTGCCTAAGGTTTTCTTTACAAGTGTCAGCAGATGCTCCTTTCGGTAAGGATTCTCGAGACTAATGGTCTGGCATTTACCACATTCTAGTTTACTGGGGCTGCCTTCACATGTTAGGAGGCATATGATATGTGTAGGCCAGTTGGTTCAGAGCCCCTTATTTGGCAGGGGTTATGCACTCTCTTCTTGGAGAATTATGTACCGTAGTCCCACATGGAGGGGCTGTGTATGAAGTTAGAGCCGCTGAGCCATGGAGATATGACTGTGTGTCAGTATAGGGTGAGGTATTATAAGTTGGCTCGTCATGCCATTAGGTTGGTTCCGACCGACCGTTAGAGGATCAGAAGATTTGTTGATGGCCATAACTACCATCTCCGTATCTTGATGACGAGAGAGAGTATTGGGTGTCTCATTTGAGGAGGTGGTTGATATCGCTGATGAGATCGAGACGGCTCGCCGAAAATATAGGAAGGACAGGGAGGCCAAGAGGCCTCGAGGTTTTGGAAGATTCAGTGGTGCTCCTTTGAGGGGCTAGTTCTAGTAGGGTAGAGGCCGTACTTTTAGGATTGCTTAGCCGGCCCGTCCAGAGTATTGTGGGGGAACTTCGGGCCATTGTTATCAGGGGTCTTAACAGAGCCAGTCATCACTCAGCGCCCTCCAAGATCAGAGTTCATCTCGTGCCCCATCTGTCCGGGTTTCTTATGTGGCAAGTCCTTCTACTAGTCATTCTGGCAATAGGGGTTCCCTTCGTTCCCCACCTCCAGCAACGAGTAGTTGTTATGGGTGCGGAAAGTTTGGGCATATAAGGAGTCAGTGTCCTCAACTTCATGATGGTCAGTATTAATAGAGGGGTCATCCGTCGATTTCTGCTCCTGTACTTCACCACACGGCCAGCCAGCTAATGGTGGAGGTCGGGCAACCAGTGGTCGCCCTAATAGGAGGTCAATTAGGCAGTGGCCAGGTTCGTTTTTATTCTCATCCAGGCAGGACATATGTTATTGCAATGGATGTTATCATTATAGGTATTGTCTCAGTCTGCCACAGAGATGCCTCTGTTTTATTTGAACCCAGTTCCACCTATTCTTATGTGTCTTCATAGTTTTCTTTTTATTTGGGTACGCCCCGTTAGTCTCTTTATTTACCCTTTCATGCATCTACCCCAGTGGGCGATACTGTTATTGTGGACCGTGTGTACCGGTCATTTGTTGGGATTGTTGGGGGTTTGGAGACCTAAGTTGATCTATTGCTATTGAGAATGGTGGACTTTGATTTTATTTTGAGCATAGACTGGCTATCTCCATGTCATGCTATTCTAGACTGTTATGCTAAGATAGTCACTTTGGCTATGCTGGGTATACCGAGGATCGAGTGGCGTAATGTGACTGATCATGTTCCTAGAAGAGTGATTTCTTTCTTGAAAGCCCAACATATGGTTGGGAAGGGTTGTATGTCATATCTAGCTTTTGTGTGGGATGCTTAAGATGAGACTCCTAGTATTAAGTATGTTCTAGTTGTGAGGGATTTTCCCGATGTATTTGATGCAGACTTGCCGGGAATGCCACCAGATAGGGATATTGATTTTGGTATTGACCTGCAGCTGGGCACTCAGCCCATTTCCATTCCGCCATATCGTATGGCACCAGGAGAGTTGAAAGAGTTAAAGGAGAAGCTTCAGGAACTCCTAAATATGGGGTTCGTTCAGTCTAGTGTTTCACTGTGGGGTGTGTCGGTTCTGTTTGTGAAGAAAAACGATGACACAATGAGAATGTGCATAGATTACATACAATTGAACAGGGTAACAATTAATAACAAGTATCCCCTACCTCATATTGATGATTTATTTGACCAGCTTGAGAGAGCGAGGGTGTTCTCTATGATTGATCTCCATTTGGACTATCACCAGTTGAAGATCAGGGATTCAAATATTCCTAAGACTGCTTTCAAGACTAAATATGGTCACTATAAGTTTCTTGTCATGTCATTCGGGCTAACCAATGCCCCAATAGCTTTCATGCATTTGATGAACAGTGTATTTCGGCCTTATCTGGATTCATTCATTATCGTATTCATTTATGATATTCTGGTGTACTCGTGTAGTGAGGAGGAGCCTGCAGAGCATTTTGTTAGTAGCATTGTAGAGATTGATGGTGGAGAAACATTAGGCAATGTTCTTAAAGTGTGAATTTTTGCTTTGTTCGGTGGCTTTCATGGGACACGTGCTGTCCAGCGAGGGTATTCTGGTGGATTCAAAGAAGATAGAGGCGGTGGAAAGTTGGCATAGACAGTCCTCAGCCACAAATATTACTAGCTTTCTTGGGTTGCCAAGCTATTATCACCGGGTTTTTAGGGATTTTCATCAATTGCATCGCCTTTGACGAAGTTGAATCAGAAGGGTGCTCCATTTGTATGGCCGGACGAGTGCGAGGAGATCTTTCAGAAGCTCAAGACAGCTTTGACCATAGATACAATATTAGTTTCGCCAACAGCTTCAAGTTCATATACCGTATATTGTGATGCTTTGAGAGTAGGGATTGGTTATGTGTTGATGCAGGAGGGTAGAGTTATTGCTTATGCTTCTCGGTAGTTGAAGCCTATGAGAAGAAATACCCCGTTCATGACGTAGAGCTGCCTGCCATAGTTCATGCATTGAAGATTTGGAGGCACTACAAGTGTGGCGTATCTTGTGAGGTATTCATTGGTCATGGTAGTCTTCAACATTTGTTCAAGTAAAAGGGTATTAATTTGAGGCAACGGAGATGGCTAGAGTTGCTTAAGGATTATGATATTACTACTTTGTGTCATCCGGTAAAGGCCAATGTTGGGTGGTGCTTTGAGCTGAAAGTCAGTGAGTGTGGGGAGTTTGACATACATTCCAGTTAGGGAGAGGCCCCTTGCAGTTGATGTTCAGTCCCTCGTCAATCAGTTTGTGAGATTAGATATTTCGGAGCCTAGTCGGGTGTTGGAATTTCTGGTTCTCTGTCTTCCTTATATGATCACATCAAAGAGCACCGGTATGATTAGGGTTGTGCATTTGAATCGTTTTATCGATAAATCGAATCGATTATTTGTTATCGATTTATCGATTTCGATTTCAAAACTTGCCTTATCGAGTTATCGATTTCTATTTCGGTTTTGTCCTTTTCGTTTTATCGGTTTATCCATAAATCGATAACATACACTATTTTTCTAATTTTTTATAATTTTTTAATATATTTTTTAATTTTTTTTACACTTATTTTATAATACTATTTCGTTTACCCTAAGTCCCTAGCGATATTATTTCCTCTACCACATTTAAGGAATGATCATATTTAAAGCTCAAGGGAATAACGTTCAGGTTATTGGAAAATAAAATTAACCGTGATGTTATATTTTGTTTGTTTATACCGTTGCAGCGTTGGTGGCATACATTTCAATTTCGTTTCATGTGCTTGTTGACACAATATTTATGTAATAAATGATGCTCTTCTTATTTTAGCTTCTTTTTGTACATATTAGTTAGGTGTGTTTATAGCGATATACTTTTTGTGGAATTCCGAAAATTTTCTTATTGGTGTAATCGATAACCGAATCGATAAGCCCCAAAAATCGATAAATCGAAATCGAAAAAATCGAAACCTTATTGAAACGATAACGATAAGCATATGTTCAAATCGATAATCGATAAATAATTATCGATAAGGGTAAAAATCGAATCGATAAATCTAATGCACACCCCTTGGTACGATGATATGCATTTGCTTGTCCTTAGCGACAGAGTTCAACATGATTATACAAGAGATGTAACCATAGGTGATGATGGCGTGTTGAGGATGCATGGCCGGATCTTTGTGCCCAATGTGGATGGGCTTAGAGAGTTGATTTTGGAGGAGATCCATAGCTCGCGGTACTTTATTCATCCGGGTACCGCGAAGATGTATCAGGATTTGAGGAAGCACTACTGGTGGAGAAGAATAAAGAAGGACATTATGGGATATGTAGCTCGGTGTCTCAATTGTCAGCTGGTGAAATATGATCATCATAGACCGATTGGTTTGCTTCAGTATATGGTTATTCCGGAGTGGAAGTGGGAAAGGATCACTGTGGATTTTGTGAGTGGTCTTCCTCAGACTTTGAAGAAGTTCGATGCTATTTGGATAATTGCGAATCGGCTGACTGATCACTGGCAACTCGATGCTAGCTAGATAGGAAGTGCGGGTCGCAATAGCTTTTACCTGAATAGAGGTCGGGATCGATTTCTTCAAGGAGCTGGCAGTAGAGTTGTATTTTCTGTCTAGTCTAGAGATGCGTCTTTACTCCTAATGTCAGTTCAAACATCTTTGGGTTTTTCATTTATAAATTTTTTTAATAAAAATAACTTGTAATTAAAACTAAATTAGTCCAGAGAATATTGCTAAGTTGTATCTAATGGGAAGAAGGGCACTAGAGGCGTGACATCCCCTCGGTGGCTAATTGACGGATAGATGCTACTAATATTCGATTGATATATCTCGGAATATGCTATAACCGTTGCATAATTCTACCCACTCTCACACCTCTCGGCAGAGGGAGTGATTTTGCCTAATTGACTCTCTCGAGACCAAATGGGTAGGCAAATTTTGCCAAGCAACTAGGGTTCAAGTAGGGTGATTACTCTCTCAAGATTTAACCCGTTATTTGGGACTATCAATTCTCATGAGTCCATACCAATTCCTAGTCGGATCAGTTTTGGGTTCATAGATTCAATTTCTCAAGAAGAGCTAAACCCAAAAAACTTGAATTAGTGTTCGCAACCACGGACACTAAATTAAAACATAAAATTAACCCAAATAGAAAACACCCAATATCAATCTAATCCAAGATGGCAACCCCTATCAATTACCCACACTAGGGTTGAGCCATAACCCTAGCTAATTTGTTTAGGTACCCATGATTATAGAAGAAAATGAAGAAATAGATGAAGAACTAAACATATTAATTAATTGCTAATTGAAAACTACAAGAATCTATCGAGAAATTAAAGCCAAAGTGCCAAAAACTGCTACAATATCGTTCCCAGGAGTGCAACTCGTGTCTGAAGTACAAAAGATAACTTAAAAATGGTAAAATGTTCTATTTGTACTAGGCTGAAATAACTAGAAAAAAACACCACTGCAGGATAAGTGTGGGCCGCACAAAATGGACCCGGGCCGCACTAGCTCTTGGACTTGACTATTTGCTTCTTGTAATTTCAGGACCGCAGACTGTGTGGAAGTATACCATGGATGTTGAGGAGACCTGACATTGTCCGCACAAGAACAACCGTGGAACTATTGCCTTGACATGGTCGAATGTGTAGTTCTTTGAACCTCTGGACCGTGGACCACACAGAAGAGTAGTGGAGTCGTGGAACCTACCGTGGACTACGTAACTAGTACTATGTCCGAATAGCCTTAAGTCCATACTTGCAATGTCTCTGAACATGCTGGTGCGTCCGCAGTTGACTTTGCGCATTTTGCACAAGGCCTTCTCCCCTTGGATTTCTTGGTCTTTGATACTTGAGCAGGTTTCACTCCTTTTTGAGCCAATCTTTGACATTTCACCACTTTGTCGATCAGACCTGCAATCAAGCACAACATGTGAGCGTTTTGGGACTATTTTGTAGAAATTTATAACCAAAGCATAGGTAAGTAAGGGCATAAAAAACGATAAAATCCTAAATTATCAACTCCCCCAAACGTAAACCTTTTCTTGTCCTGAAGCAAAAAAATAAGACCCACCCCTTATAGGAAAATCTAAGTAATTCCAACTATTCCTAAAGTAACCTAAACAAGCAGCAATTTGGACTAACAATTACCCTCAATATGAATGGATCATTAACAATTTTTAAATCTTTGAAAAACCATGGGTCAAGTATGACACAAGAGCATCAAGAATTGACTCAATACATCAAGGAACTCTCTCAGTCGCTGTGCAACCCAAACTCAGACCTCCTCAACTCTCCCTAAGTAAACCTCACCTTTTAAATTTAAGCACACAAACCGAGGTTAATGGGCATTCTCTCATATCTCTCAAGGAAATTTCACAAGTCCAGATCTAAGTACCATATGCTTGATCCTCATGTAAATATCCACTAATGCGAGCATCATCCAACTCAAGATTATATAGGGCTTTAATGGAGTTATTGTGAAGTCTTTTGGGTAAGGGTAGGACATATTTTTATTCATGTTGGTTCAACATTCGCTTAAGCACTTCTTATGATTCATTTTGGCACAATTCTCTTGACTTCGTTGCATATTTTACTTCTTTTCAAGGGGTTGGAGAGTCATATTGTCACTCTTTCTCATGCAATTCAAAAAATTTCTCCTTTTTCTTCTTTTTCCACACCTTTTCACTTTTGTTTTCCTTGAATCCCTCTTTATTCTTATTTACATTGGGCTTCTTTTTTTATCTTTTTCTTTTCTTTCTTTTTCATTGCATTCTTTTTCTTTTATACCTTTTACGAATTTGTTTTTTTTCTTTTCTCTCCCCCCAAATCTTAGACTTTTGCCATTACCTAAGGGAATATTTGGGTGCCAAGAGAGAGTATAATTCAGAATGGGTATAGGCTTGTTGCATTGGTTCTTTGAATGAAAAAGGTTTCAGGCTCAACAGGGTTAGCTAGGGATTATCTCATTGGTAGGCTAGGGAATTATTCAACTTATTATCTGAATCAAGGAGAGCCTATAATCACTTCTCAAGTCGAATTTCACTCAAAATTTTGCCTCAACAAACATTCAGGGCAAGTTCTAGACTATTGGCTCGGACTTTGACTCAAGATTTGATTTCTCACCACACATACTCAAGGACTTCAAAAGACATAGATTCGAGGGCCCTCAACATCCTTAGACACGATTGAGCACACAATAATCCCAAAATACCACAAGATGCTTTTTTGGCCAACACAAGAGTCTCAAGGCTACTACTTTCACCATCCTAAACACAACCTATTGTCTTTGACCATGGGATCAAAGGCAAACGTGTTAGGCCCAGTGATGCTTTGCTTAAGGTACCCTTAACTAAAAACAACTAAAAATAAAAGAAAAATTAAAAACAGACCCAAACTCTTAAAAAGGTTGTCACGCCATCTATCATTAGGAAGAGCCACCCGGTTCACACAATACTCTATCCTTGGAAAGAACCGTGACATTAAGAAAATCAAGGCCTTATTAAAAGCGTTCAAAACAAAACAAAAGGGTACGAACCTAACTACAAAGCTAAAAACAAATTTTTTTTTCTTAATTAGAAAATAGAATAAATATGTACAATAGGGGATTATAATATACAATGGGGGATGAATATATACAATAATGGAACTTTATATACAAATCAAAGATAAGATAAAAAGTATGATACAAGTACTGAATGTAGAGTTATATACAACCTAAACAGAAAATCAAAAGAAACAAAGACCGAGTCAACTAATATATACATTCATCTAGATAAAAAGTAGGGTGCACCCCCATGAATAAAACTGGCATTGTACCTAGTGCCTACTATCAAATAAGCATAAAAAATCACAAGAAAGTATACAGGAGCTCCCTAAGCCTGGTCTATCTGCATAGGATCATCAATGGTCCCACGGTCTTCTGTAAGTGCGGGAACCTCAGACTAGTTCCCGATGTTCAGCTGCTCATCTACTGGGATTGGGGCCTGTTCCTTGAGCAAGTAGATGTCTGACGCAACATGTGGCAAACTGCAGGAAGGCCCCTTTGGGTCTGCTAGCTCAAAGACTGCCTCAGCTGCACTAGGGAACTTCTTTCTTCTTCGTAGGTAGCCTATGTGTCCGCTCATGCTGTGGCTCTGCTACCAGTGCTGCTGTTGGTGCTAAGTCCCCGAAGAACAAGTCTAGAGGCATCTGGTTTGCCAATGTCTTGTCAAAATCTGCTATGAACTCCTTCACAGACTCCTTGGAAGCTTGTGATTTCCTCATCCTCATATGCTCTCAAGAAAGCTCCTGCAGAGCCTTCCTTTTTCATCCACTGCCTTGGACAAATCATCCCGTGTCTTCATACTCTTTTCTTGGTTCTCCAGGAGCTTCTTCAGTCTTTCCTCTATGGATTGTGGGATCTGGGATGCCTATGGTACTGAATAGTCCTCAATAGTAGAGGACAGTGCTGACAAATTGGATGAATCAGTGAGATGATGGGCCCGAGAAGATGGAATCTCCGGGCCAAATGATGTAGAGGGACCAGCAGCACAAGATGTTCCCGGAGGCAAGTAAGTAGTAGCTACAACAAGCTTAGCAAAAGGGTCTACCACAACTGGCTCATCAGACTGGCCAGTTGGGGCAAAAGCAGGTGGCTTGCACCTTTTGTCCTTGGGGTTGTCTGGCCCCTGTAAGTCGTACCATCAGAATGGGGCCACCGGTCTAACCTTGAAATCATATAAATTCTTCTCCACTTTCAAATACTTGAAGTACATGGTGAGGGTATTAGGAAAAGGGTAGTTCCGGTTACTTTCGATCCCTACCACAGCAATTGCATGGTACATCACCTTACCCTTATTGATAGGAAATCCCACCATAATAGAAACAATCAAAATAGAACGTGGAAGTGGGATAGTTTGGTTGTGAGATGTGGGGTCAAGTCAATTTCATACAAAGGTCAACCACCCTCTAGCCTCGAAATTCAAAGTCCTCCGCACTATTTTACCCCCGCATGCACCCAATCTGGAACAATGCCCGGGGGTGCTAGGAATTCAGCTAACCACGGGCGAACCACTTCACCCATTGCCAGTTTATAATTGTATTGGGCCTCATATTTATCATCGAATCCTAAGTAGTCATTAAAAGATTTCGGAGAGAACACCACATTTTTGTTCCGCACTTTGGTAACTGTTGAGCCCTTTTTGACGTGGGCCACATTGCAGTAGAAATCCTTGACCATGTGCTCATTGTCTTTTCCAACCTCATCCTATAAGAACTCCCAACCCACTATTGTATGATATTGTCAATGTATATTTGCGTGAAGGGGCAACGAGTTACTTGTGAGAAAAGTCCTCTCTAGAATCAACTTTCGTAGTGGCCACCATGCTCTAAACTTGTGGAAAGTTACTTGACTAAATAATCTATCTTCCCAAGATATGGGTTTTCTTGTTCGTTCAACGCCCCCAACCTGGGGCACACCACTCTCGGGTATCCCCTCATCACTGTCCTCACCACTATCAACACCTACGCCTGCACTCTTCCCAGATAATGAAGCTGTACAGGAGGTGGAGTACTCACCACTACCGACTACTGAGCCATCAGACAATCCAGGAGAAATACGTTGTAGAGCTTAGGAAGTTGGCGGAGCTTGGACTGAGTCGGAGGAGATGTACTGAGAAGGCACATACACATTCCCCGATTGGTCATTAGGGGTATCAGTAATCCTCAGTGTTTTCCTTGTGTTCAGTTTTGGCCTAGGAGTGCGTTTAACTTATTTTAGTTTTCCTCCCCGGGAGCAATCACCTCGCTCGGGTTGTTTGGCACCTCAAATTTGTTGTTTTACCATAGTCCGCAAGATAATACATCTAGCATTGTTTGCCTAAGAACATGCAGTGAAAGATGTAGTGAAATGAATTGCAGAACAGCAGATGAAATAGTTGCAAACATAGTTGTAGATCTTGTCACCGCGGCCCATAGCAACAGTAGTGCGGGCGCAAAGGGAGCACTGTGGAGCGCACAAAGGTGAATTTGGCAAAGCCCAGAATTCAACTTCTCTGAATCACCCCACTGCGGTCCGTACAAAATAGGGTCGCGGCCAAGGTGAGCCAGCACGAACTGTGCAAAAGTGCAATGTCGCCGCGCTGGAGCAAGTCAGCTTTCAGTGATAAGAGCACCCTGCTCCGCAAAGGAAGGTAACACGGACCATATCAAGGCATTATGGCCCGCACCGCTGCCCACATAGAAGGTACGATGGACCGTGTCAGGGCATCACAGATCGCATTAGGGTGACCACAGGCCGCACTAAGTTCAATTCACGGGCACTAAGTTAGGGTTTCATGTTTTTGCATTTTTAATTCAATCTTGCGACCTACTTGTCCCTATTCATTTGCCCAATAGGTATGCACATTTAGCACACACAACCCAGGCATTAAACTGCCCTTAGTTAACAACTAAACAAAGAAAACGAAATTATAGAGAATAAAAA
This sequence comes from Nicotiana benthamiana, assembly GCA_034376525.1. Lineage (NCBI taxonomy): Eukaryota > Viridiplantae > Streptophyta > Magnoliopsida > Solanales > Solanaceae > Nicotiana > Nicotiana benthamiana. The sequence goes on from CM067339.1 coordinate 123,796,938, forward strand.
GAAGCTAACTATAAAATAAAATGCAACTATAAAAGTAATCACCGAAAGATGCATGAAATGTTACCAGATTTGTGAATATTGTATGCAATTAATCCAAGCAAGCAAGAATTTCTGTCTTAGAAAGGGATGAGAAGTAGCTCCAGGCTTTGATAGTCTTGAGGATGAAAAGGAAAAAAGGTGACCCTAAGGCTCTATTTATAGAAAAGGGTGCGGGCCCCATACTCACCTACAAGCACGACCGTACATAAGCGATCGCGGACCGCCTTGGATTTGTTGAAATGATGTTTCAGAAGGCTCCCTCCACGGCCCGCAAAAAAGCATACCTTGGCCGCGGAGGACCACCACGGACCGTGCTAAATGGAATGAGGCCGCGGTGTAAAACTTTGGAGAGCAACTCAATTAGCCCATGCCCATGCGGACCGCACAATGTGTACCGTGGCCGCACTAGAAAACTTCAAAGACTGTGCAATTTCCCATTATGTTTTGCATTGCATCAACACAATCCCTACAACATCTCAAAACCAATTAGCTCAAAAATCCTAAACTACAAAGAAAATCAAAGAGAAATAAAAAGACATGGGTGGCCTCACAAAAAGCGCTTGATTTAATGTCGCGGCACGATGCATGTTACTATCACATCTCTTTAGATGAATGAGTACCACCACGTGGCTATCATTGAACTTCCCCAAATAATGCTTGACACGATGTCCATCGACTTTGAATACCTCACCATTCTTGTTCCGAAGATTTAGAGCACCAAATGCAGTCACGAATACCATTTCAGAAAATCCTCTCCACTTTGACTTGAGCTTACCCGGAAACAGACGTAACCTATAATTGAACAAGAGAACCATATATCCAACCTTGAATTCCGTATCCCGAGCATATTTTTCATGAAGGTACTTCATTTTGTCTTTGTACAATGACAAGATAGAGTAAGCATTAAATCTAAACTCATCGATCTCATTAAGTTGTTCAACCCTCAGATTTGCAGCAACATCAAATTCTATATTCAATTTCCTCAAAGCCCACATGGCCTTGTGCTCTAATTCCACTAGAAGATTACAAGCTTTCCCGAACACCAATCGATACGGTGACATACCAATTAGAGTTTTGTATGTCGTCCAATAAGCCCAGAGAGCATCATCCAACTTTTTTGACCAATCTATCATATTAGCATTGACAGTTTTAGACAAGATGCTCTTAATTTCTCTATTGGATACATCCACTTGACCTCTAGCTTGAGGATGATAGGGCGTCAAAACCTTATGATTGACACCGTACGTAGCAAGAAACATGTCGAAAGCCTTGTTACCAAAATGTGACCCCCCATCATTGATAATAGCACGTAGCGCGCCAAAACTTGTAAAGATAATCTTTTTCAAAAATGTCACCACATTTCGAGCTTCATTATTGGGTAACGCCACAACTTCCACCCACTCCGAGACATAGTCCACCACCACGAGGATATAAGTATTCCCACTAGAGCTCATGAAAGGACCTATAATATCGATGCCCCAAATATCGGAAATATCCACCTCGAAAATCATATTGAGAGGCATCTCATCCCTCTTAGAAATCCCGCCAGCTTGTTGGTATTCATCACATCTCTTGACTAGATCACCCGCGTCTTTAGGTAAAATGAGCCAATAAAATCCGAATATAAGAACCTTAGAGGCCATACCTGCCCCGCCATGATGGCCACCATAGGGAGATGAATGGAAATCCTCTAAAATACACAATTATTCCTCCTCCAGGATACATCGTCGAATCTCACCATCAGTTCAAACCTTAAACAAGTATGGTTTATCCCAATAAATATCCATGCTATCCCACTTGAGTTTCTTCATTTGGTTTGAAGAGAGCTCATACATGATGATTCTGGTGACAAGATTATACGCAACATTAGAGAACCATGACATTCCATTACTTGACACAACAAGGAGTTGCTCGTTAGGAAATGAATAGTTTATCTCAAGGCCGTCACAAGGCCTCCCCTCCTCCTCCAAACGGAACAAGTGGTCCGCCACATGATTCTCACTCCCTTTTAGGTCAATAATTTCCAAATAAAATTCTTTAATAAGCAATACCCATCGCATCAATTATGCTTTTTAGTTCTTCTTGGTCATCATATACCTAAGGGCGGCATGGTGGGTTTGCACAATAACCTTGGCCCCATAGGGTAAGGACGAAACTTTTGCATAGCAAAGAAAATAACCAATAATTCCTTCTCGGTGATTGTGTAATTCCTTTGAGCCTCATTCATGGTCTTCCTTGAGTAGTACACTGGATGGAACATCTTGTATACCCTTTGGCCCAAAATAGACCTAACCGCAACGTCACTTGCATCGCATATGAGCTCAAAAGGCAAGCTCCAGTTTGGTGCGATGATAATGGGGGTAGAATTAAACTTAGAAGCTCGAATGCTTGCATACAACTTTGCATCTTTCTATAGCAACTTGCACAATGGATTAACCACTTTAGAAAAATCCATTATGAACCTGCGGTAGAAGCCTGCGTTCCCAAGAAAACTCCTCACCCCTTTGGAAGAAGTACGGGGGAGTCTCAAAATAACCTTAATCTTGTCCTTATAAACTTCTATTCCTAGCTTAGAGATCTCGCGACCCAACACAATCCCTTCTTGTAACATGAAATGTCACTTTTCCCAAATTAGAACAAGGTTGGTGTCTTCACACCGGGCCAACGCTTTATCCATGTTTACAAAGCACTCCTCAAAAGAATCCCCAACCAAACTGAAATCCATAATGACCTCCAAAATATCGTCCTCCACATCCGTGAAAATAGTCATTATTCAACATTGGAAGGTCGCTGGAGCATTACATAATCCAAATGACATACTAGAGAAAGCGAATGTGCCCTATGGACATGTGAAGGTAGTCTTCTCTTGGTCCTCTGGGGAAATTTGAATTTTGATTGTACCCCGAGTAACCATGCAGAGAGCAATAGAAAGCCCGAACCACAAGACAATCAAGAATTTGGTCAAGGAACGACAACGAGAAATGATCTTTTATAGTCACCTTTTTCTGATTCCGGTAATCACACAAACTCTCAACTGGTGACCATTCTAGTAGGAATGAGCTCAGTGTTGGCATTTATCAACGTGGTCATACTACCCTTATTCGGCACACATTGTACCGGAGAAGTCCACGAACTGTTTGAGATAGGACAAACCACCCCCGCATCAAGCCACTTTATAACCTCTTTCTTAACTACCTCTTGAATCGCCTCAATTAATCTTCTTTGATGTTCCAAGGAAGGCTTTTCATTCTCCTCCAAAATGATCTTGTGCATGCAAAATGTAGGCTAATACCTAGAAATCGTCCAATGTCGATCCAATTGCCTTTTTTTTTACTTTTGGAAAACCGTCTTGTGGTGTCAACCTATATTATAGTTAAGTAAGACGAAAGAATAACATGTAAAGTAGAATTTGGACCCAAGAATTCATACTTAAGGTGAGGAGGAAGTGGACTCAACTCCAACACTGGTGGATCCTCAATCGATGACTTTGTTGGCGGACTTATGCGGTTTTCAAGATTCAAAGATAGCTTCTTTGGTTCATATGAATGTGAGCCCATACCATTCAATGCATTCACGCGCTCCACTCTACTAGCATCATCATTGACATCCATATTAAGAAGTACGGCCTCAAGGGGATCTTCAACATTGATCATGGAACTTGTGTCATCCACTATCAAAGCTGTGACAATGTCGACAAAAGAACACACCTCCGTGCTATTGGATTGTCTCATTATATTGCAAACATGGAATACCACCTTCTCATCACCCACTTGGAATTTCAATTCTCCGCTCAACATTAACCAATGCCTTCCCCATAGGTAGGAAATGTCTTCCAAGAATAATCAACACTTCAAATTCCACCTCATAATCTAATATGACAAAATTAGTCGACAAAAAAAATTTGTTCACCCGGAAAAGTACATCATCAATTATGCCCAAAAGTCACTTAGTCGACTGCTCTGCCATTTGTAGTCTCATTGAGGTAGGTTGAGGTTGTCCAAATCCCAAAGTCTTGAAAATCGAGTACCACATCAAATTTATGGTATCCCCATAGTCACAAAAGGGCCTTAGCAAAATCCCCGACAAAGGTGCCAATGAGTGATTACTGCTAATCGATGCTACACTATGGTAGGAAGAGCAGGCCGCAACAGCTTTTACCTGAATAAAGGTCTGGATCAATTTCCTCCAGGAGCTTGTAGTGGAGTTGTATTTTCTATCCGGTCTAGAGATGCATTTTTACTCCTAATGTCACTTCAAACATCTTTGGATTTTTTATTTATAACTACTTTTATAAAACTAATGATTAAAACAAAATTAGTCTAGAGAATATTGATAAGTTGTATCTAATAGGAAGAAGGGAACTAGAGTCGTGGCATCGCCTCGGTGGCTAATTTATGTATAGATGCTATTAAGATTCGATTATTATATTTGGGGCTTATGCTAAAACCGTTACCCACTCTCACACCTCTCGGTAGAGAGAATAATTTTGCCCAATTGACTACCTCGAGACAAAATGGGTAGGCAAATTTGACCAAGGAACTAGGGTTCAAGTAGGGTGACTACTCTCTCGAGATTTAATCCATTAATTTGGACTATCTTTTCTCACGAGTCCACCCCAATTCCTTGTTGGATCAATTTTTGGGTCATAGAATCTCTTTCTCAAGAAGAGGTAAACCTACAAAACTTGAATCAGTGCTTACAACCACCAATCCTAAATTAAACCATAAAATTAACCCAAATAGCAAACACCGAATATCAATCTACACTAGATGGAAACAAACTTCAATTACCCACACTAAGGTTGAGCTATAACCTTAGCTAATGGATTTAGCCACACATGCTTACAGAAGAAAATGAAGAAATAAATGAAGAACTAAGCATATTAATTAATTGCTAATTCAAAACTACAAGAATCTATTGAGAAAGTAAAGCCAAAGTACAAATAATGGCTATAATACCATTCCCAAGAGTGGAACTTGTGTCTGAAGTACAACATATAACCTAAAAATGGTAAAATATTCTATTTAATACTAGTCCGGAAAAGCTGTAAGAAAAATACCCATGCGTTGTTAGTTCCGGACGCACAAAATAGACCGCATATGCATTGGCTTTTGGACTTCACTATTTCATTCTCGGAACTTGAGGACCATGGACCTCGTGGAAGTGTACCCCGGTCTCGTAGGAGATCTGGTGCTGTCCATACAAGAACAACCACGGACTGTATCGCTTTGCCTTGACAAAATGTGCAGTTCTCTGAACCTCTGGACCGCGGACCACATAAAAGAGTAGTGCGGCCGCGGAACATAACAGCGGACAGCGTAATGAGTACCGTGGCCGGTAGCCTTAAGTCCATACTAGCCATGTCTCTGAATCTCCTAGTGCCGCCACAGTTGCATTTGTGCGGTCAGCACTAAGACTTCTACCCTTGGATTTCTAGGTCTTTGAAACTTAAGCAGGTTTCACTCCTTTTTGCGCCAATATTTGACATTTCCTCACTTTGTCCATCAAACATGTAATCAAGCACAACCTGTGAGAATTTTGGGACTATTTTGTAGCAATTTATAAAGTCTATCACTGACCAAGTGTGCGCACTTCATTCCGATGTGTACTACCTATTCTTCGGAGCGGCTGGCAGAGATTTTTTATCTGAGAGATTGTGCAGTTGCACGGTGTTCAAATTTTCATCATCGCAGATAGATTCACTCACTTTTCTTCCCAGTGATGGAGGAATTTTCGATGAAATTTAGGTACTCAGGTTGAGTTGAGCACAAAATTTCATCCTCAGACAGTCAGGCAGTCCGAGGGTACTATTTAGATATTGTAGAACATGTTGTGTGCCTCTGTTATTGATTTTGGGGGTTCGTGGGATGCGTTTTGTCCGCTTGTAGAGTTTGCCTATGATAACAGTTATCAGTGCAACATTCAGATGGCACCATATGAGGCCTTGTATGGGAGACGATGTAGATCTCCAGTTTGTTGGTTCGAGCCCGACGAGGCTAGGCTATTGGGGATAGATTTTGTTCAGGATGCCTTAGAGAAGGTGAAGTTGATTTAGGAGAGACATTATACACCATAGTCGCATTAAAAGAGCTACGCAGACCAGAAGGTTCCGAATGTGTACATGGTTGGTGAGAAGGTCTTGCTGAAGGTTTCGCCCATGAAGGGTGTTATGAGATTTAATAAGAAAGGCAAGTTGAGTCTACGGTTCACTGAGCCTTTTGAGGTGCTTAGGAGGATTCGGGAGGTGGCTTATATATTTTCTTTTCCACACATCCTATGGAGCGTACATCCGGTTTTCATGTTTCTGTGCTCCGGAAGTATGTTGGGGACCCATGTCATGTTTTGGACTTTAGTACGATTCAGTTAGATGGTGATTTGACCAATAATGTGTAGCCAGTGGAAATTTTGGGTCGTCAGGTTTGGAAACTGAGATCAAAGGATGTAGCTTTAGTGAAAGTGCGGTGGAGAGGTCGGTCCGTGGAGGAGGATACATGGGAGACCGAGCGGGAGATGCAGAGCATAGATCCTCACTTGTTTGAGGCTTCAGGTATGTTTCTTGACTCGCTCAAGGATGAGTGTTTGTTTAAGTTGGGGAATATTTGACAACCCAGCCAGTATTCTCATGAGTTATCACTCTATTTCCCTCATTTTCTTCTTCTTTATGCTTCATTATTCGTATCTTATGTGATCGAGTTGGTTTGGAGAGCTTTTGGTAGAAAATTAGACACTTAGTTTAATAAAGAAAGACGTAGTTTGGAAAAGTTAACTGGATGTTGACTTATGTGTTAGATGGCTTGGATGTGATTTCCGATGTTTCGGATAGCTTTAGGGGATGAATTGTGACTTAACAGTGCGATCAGAAGTTGTTTTGGAGGCCCAGCATAGAAATATGCTTGCATTGGCTAAGTTAGTATTTTGGCGATTTCCGGTTGTTATGTGAGATTTTTATTTGAGAGTCAGAATGGAATTTTTAGAGTTTTTGTAGCTTCGTTTTTTTATTTGGGATTTGTGTACAAAATGTCAGGTCATTCGGAGGTGATTTGGTTGGGTTTTTAATTAAATGCATGTTTCAGATGTATTAGATGAACTTACGCTTGAATTCAATCTGAATATATGATTTTGGTGTTGTTTGAGGTGTTTTGATGATTAGGACAAGTTTTAATGATGTTTTAGGATGCGTTGGTGTTTTTGGTTGAGGTCCCGGGGTCTCGGGTGAGTTTCGGATGGCCAATCGGACCATGTTTGGCATTTTGGAGTTGTAGATTTTTCATCTCACCTATTGCAGGTTTATAATGCTTCACGATCACGGGAGTTCCTCCGCGTTCGCATAGAAGGAATTTGGGTGGCCTGAGTTTGCTCTTCGCGTTCGCAGCTAGGGGCTTGCGTTGGCATAGTTCTGGGAGCTAGTGTTCCGCGTTTGACAAGGATGTCCGCGTTTGTGTAGAAAGAGTTGGGGTCCACTGATATTTATTCATCGCATTCGCAACAGTTGAGTTGCATTCGCATAAGAGGGAAAGCTGAATCATCGCGTTCGCAGTTGTTTTGTCGCGTTCGCATAAACAATTTTTGAGGCCTTGGAAATTTTCCCTTCGCGATCGAGAGCATGGGGCCGCGATCGCATAGAAGAAATGTCTGGAGCTGGACATGAAGTTTTGAACATTTTGTTCCGTGAGCTTAAGTCATTTTTCCACCATTATTGAGTATTTTGAGAGCTCTTTGGGAGAAATTGAAGAAGGATCCGAAGAGGATTGATTGGATATATGTTCGATGAACCAAAAACGTGATTTAATTGTGAAATTAGCCTAAAAATTGATGGAAATTTAGCTAAAAGGGAAGAAAAAGGGCCTGGAATTTTGAGATTTTAAATCGGGATTTGTGGGACCATTTGAGGTCGGATTTTAGAGTTTTTGATATGTATGGACACGTGGTGAGATAAGGAACTCATTGACGTGAAATTTTTGGAGTTTCAAGAAGTGGGGCCAGGTTTGGGGTTTTTCAAATTTTGGGGTTTTTTGATACTTTTGACTGTTTTTGCTTGGGTTATGTTTCTTTTGCATATTGTGACGTATTCATTTTGGTTTTGGTCATATTCGACATGCGAGGAGGCCAATTTGAGAGACAAGGGCATAGCAAGCTAGATCTCTAGCCGGTTTGAGGTGAGTAATGATTGTAGATGATGTCCTAAGGGTTTGTAACCCCAGATATGCACAACTTAGTGCTATATTGTGTAGAGGCACACAATGTATGATGAGCGTGGGGTCCATTAATACAAGGGATTGTGACCTGGTCCATCCCGACTGATGATTTTACTGCGTTTGTGACTGAGATTATTCTTTATCATTATGATTTGGGCTAGTTGCCAGGTTTGGGGGCCTTGTGCCAACATGTAGAACCCTTAGGCGTTTTTAGCTGATTTTCCTCACTTTACTTGTTAAAATCATATCCCCAGTCATGTTTCTAGCACTTTAAAAAATGTGTGCCGGCTTTATAAACGCTAATTCTAAATGAGAGAAATATGTGGGCTGAGATCCCTACCTTATATTAGCGTGCCTGAGAGGCTATGAGTATAACGACTAAGAGGCATCGAGCACTTAGTAGTGAGGATGTTATATATGTTATGGATTGGGCTGCACACTGCAACAAATACTTATACGGATCGGGCTGCATGTCGCAGCAAATATATTTGTTGATCGGGCTGTGCGCCGCAAAAATATAGTGCTTGGGTTGTAGGAGACCCTCCCGGAATCTGCACTCCCCCGGTAAGTGCACTCGACTATTTATATGGATCGGGCTGTGCGCCATAGCAATGTACGTATCGGGCTGCACACCGCAACGGTATGTTTTGATTTAGGTTATTGTGAAAAGAATATGGATTGGGTGCTGAGGATAAGTAATAAATAAATGAACAGTATGCTTGACGAGCGGATTTATACTTGATTAATACCCGTTAAGCTCCTTTTTTTTACCTTGTTTAAAGAATTTGCACTTGGTTTCTTCTTTATTTTGTTGTTTAAATGGTTTTACTGCTTTGATATGGAACTGCTTAGTGCCTTTACGTGATTTTATACTGTCAGCCATTATTTATGATTATTACTTACTGAGTCGAAGTACTCGCATTACTACCTACACTTTGTGTGCAGATCTAGGTATTACCGAGTCATAGTGGGAGCTTTCTTGCTGATCATTATCCACGGGAGTCATCGAGGTAGCTGCATGGCGTCCGGAGATCCGATTTCTCCCTCTATCTTTTACTTTTTTCTGCATTCTACAATATCTCAGTATTATGCTGTTGACATCTTGTAATAGAGGCTCTTGATTTGTCACGCCAGATCGATGGGCTATTGAAGAAATGTTTTATGGTTTTCTGCACATTTTATTCACTATTTTAGATTTCTGATTATGTTAAATTGGTATCTAATTATGCTACTTGGTAATGAAGTTTAATGAATATTGGTTGTGAGTGTTAATTTGGTCCGTCTTTCCTAGCATTGTGTTGGGCGCCATCACGATCGAGTTCGGGTCATGACAACAGGATGGCCACTGCCTGTCCTGATGAAACTTTTGCCCTAACATTCAAGTTTAAACCTTGATGTTGAGAGGGAGGACAAGGATAAAAGTACATTGAGAAGGAGGAGGAGGTCCAGCGTGAGAGAATTATAGGTGCCCCAGTCAGAGGCTGCTAAGTCTGGGACGGCCCGGTCCGGCAGAGCTAAGAAGACAGGGATCTTTGAATAGAACATCAATGTAACTTCGACTCCCGCTGCCTGATTCGATGTGGCTTATGCTAGCAGGACTATTGGTCCTGATGACTCGGGGATCGGGACATTCCAAGGACATTGGCCGCTATTCACAGAAATCGACGACCCGAATGATCTTATTCAGAACTTTCTAGTCTCTTCAGGAGTACTAAGGGATGCATAATGGATGACCAGCGCCATGGTCGGTACTTTTAGAGGGGGGGGGGAGCTTCATTGCCAACATTTTTGATGGCATAATCGATGGAGCCGATCTCAACGTTTCTAGGTGCCATTAATATGGCGGAGAAGTCCCTGCAGAATCTGATAATTTTTCCTTGCGCATTCCTTTTTATTCCTGGTCATTATTCGTCATTTCTCTTAAACTTCTCATTATGCCGCAATGTAAAGAGATGCATGATCTTGCAATTCTTCGACTTTGTGGGAACGTTCTTGTCCTGAGAAGGAGCGTACTAATACTTCTTCGAAACTTCAAGACTCGGTGTCTCTTGGTGCCTAGGGAAATAAATAGTTGGGGGAGCTTTGTTGTGCCTCAATGGAAGTGATTCATCGAGAGAAGGTCGTTCTTGCTACTCAGTTACTCTGCCTTGCTTACACCTGCCCTTTTACTCTGTATCCACAAATGTTCCGCATTTACATATTCACATTTTGCCATTCATTGTAGGTCAAGAAGAGCAGCTTGCGGATTAGTCTGTTTGAAGTGGAGGTTCCCGGGCTGAAGAAGTAGAACGATACTATGAATAAGGAATTGTGCCTTCTCTCGCACACACACAGGGAGATTGCTACATTGTCCGCGGCCATGTCTGAGGCCTTGTGGGATGCTACCCCTTACAAGGAGGATGCGGCTACAACATATGAAATGGTTCGTGACATATTCTTGGAGGCTGGGCAAAGGCTGGCACGAGTTGTCAAGCATGCCATGGTGAAGGCGAATAGGGAGGTCCTATAAAAACTCGATGCCAGAGGCTTTGAGCTATCCGTCGGACTAGAGGAGGCTCGCGTGACAGAGGGAAGACTGGCGCTTTTAATTGTCCCCGACAGGGGTAAAGATGATATTGGCGAAGAGTAGTCTTTGAGACATTTTTTGTATGGCTTATTTTTTGTCTCATGTATTCTCCTTCCTGGGAGACGAATAATCTAAAAAGGTGTTTTTCCATATTAATTAATTGATATTTACTTCATTCTTAGTTTGACCAACATTGACTGAAATAAATGCACCATAATTGCATTTTTCATGTATGACATATCAGGTATTCATCCCATATTTGTTAATGTATCAACCTCTCAATTATATTCTCTTAGTTTCTTAACAACTTTTCATACTCGGAACTAACACAATAATTCTCACACCTTTTCCAATTATTGTTGCATTCGAATCCCATATTTTGTGTTGCTTTTTATTTTGACTTGGTCAATCCCCATCTCTCTTGCAAGTTCCAAACCTGCAATTAGTGCCTCATATTTGGATTCATTTTAGTTATTCTAAAAAATTTTATTGTTTTCCTAATAATCTTTCCTGAAGGTAAAATCAAAATAATACTCAAACTTGCTTTGTTTACATTTGTGGATCGATCAATATATAATATCCAAGTCTCTAGATTGGATCCGGTAAATATCAATGCCTCATTATCAGCTGAAGGGAGTATGCTTGAACTTAAATCTGCTATGGAACCTGCTAGTACCTTTGACTTATGGCAGTTTGAGGCTGATAAACATATCTTATTCGATAAGTTCTCTTGCTCATTAACACATCTTCCTGATAACTTATGTTTATGTAAAATATTTCTTAATGGAAAAGTGGTTATGATAAAAATATGATGACATTGAAAATAGGGTCGTAACATTATTGATGACTTTATTAATGCTAAGGTTAGTTTTTCAAAATGATGATATCACATCTTAGAATCTAACAAAGATTTATTGATATAGTAAATTGGAGATTGCATACATTTTCGTTCTCGCACCAGTAGTGCACTTACCTCTATTTTAGATGCAGCTTAGTAGATGAGTAATCTGGTTCCATACCTTGGTTTTGACAATATAAGCAGTTTGGATAGAGTCCTTTTCAAATTTTCCAATGCTTGTTGACACCCGGTCTGATAAAATTGATTTTTTTAATAATGAGAAGAATTTAAAACACTTCTCTGAGGATCTGGATATGCATCTCCCAAAAGTTGTTACTCTTCCAATAAATCTTTGTACCTTATTTTTACTTGTAAGCACATCAGGTATCTCTTCCATCGCTTTAATTTGTGCCAATTTTACTTCAACCCCATGGTAGAGACAAGAAAACTTGAAAATTTAACTGAGATGATCTTATGTTTGTGCCGATTTCACTAGCATGTCATTGACGTAGACTTCCATGTTTTTTTCTAAATGCTTTTGGAACATTTTTGTCACCAACACTTACTACGTAGCTCCATATTTCTTCAAACCAAATGGCGTGACTTTAAAGCCTTGACCAAGTCCCCTTGTCTGTAATAAAATAAGTGTTTCCTTGTCTAGGGGATTCATTTTTATTTGATTATATCCAGAATACGCAACTAAAAAAACATATGAGTTCATGACCAACAGTAGAATTAATCAGTGGATCTATATGCGGTAAAAGAAATGAATTTTTGGGGCATGATTTATTTAGGTTGCTATGTACTTCAACTGAACAGTTTAATTGCTATTTTTCATGTCACTCTGTTGATGTTCTGTTAGCCACAACTACTGTGTTGGTTTGTCATCTGCTTGCTGGTCTCCCAAGATTAGATGAATTCCTCGTTGTGATGGATATTTGATAAATTAATGTAATATTGATAGCATCGCGTCCATGACATGAATACATGGAATTTATAAAATTATAACATTAGCCATTTCGGCATCCACCACTAGAAATTTGGTGCCTTTCACGACACCCTTGGAGAATGCTGAAAACATAATTTCTCCCTTTGTTATAACACTTGAATTTTCGAACCATGACAAAGATCAGGCCTTGGATATCACATGATATGTTGCTTAAATTTCTAAACGCGGCAAAATCAGAAGACTCATTTTTTTACTATAAAGACACTTCGAAGGCTTTTCCCCGAAACCCCGTGGGTGGGGGTCCACGACCGAGTGCAGGTCTCATAGCTTAAGGAAGTCCGGCTCGAAGGAAGCAAGGTCCGAGGTCGAGATAGATTAAGAAGTCCCTGAGGCATGTAGATATACCTAACAGATAAGGCTTATCTAGGACCTACTATTACATCTTACATCTAGGCATCCCATCTCTGTACCTTTGTGTTTAACGCACACTGTATTTTGCCGAGTCCCCTTGCCTAGATAAAGAGGACTAACCCTACCTTGTAAGGGACTGATGTTGCTCCACTTCAGCATAAATTCAATCATCTCTCTCTCTCTCCCTCTCTCTCTCTCTCTCCCTCCCTCTCTCTCTCTCTCTCTCTCTATCTTCTAAGCTACTTGTCTTCATCGACCACGACGTTGCCTTAGCACTTGATTATTTCCTTGCTTGTTCATCATTATTTTGTTCACTATTGGTAGTATAGAGATTTGTTCAATTGTATTCTTACTTGTTATCCCCTTCCCAACCATCCTCAATAAGCCCAAGAGAGGCTCGTGGCTCGGCCCCAAAGCATCCACTAGCCGACTTTACGCCAGGGAAACGTTACCTTACTAGTTCGATTATCGCTTGGTTTAACTCAATCTCTAGGAATCTCCTCATATTGTATTTTCCGAAGATAATACTCGCTTGGCGAGAAAGGATTGTGGTCTTGATCTTTCAGGTATTCTGGAAAGCCTAAAGGACAAAATTCAAGAAGAACCACCAAGGAAAGAAATTGACAAAACGGTGGAACAACAAATTGAAGAAGCTCCTCAATCGGAAAATGAACCAAAAGAGCAAACAGAATGGAGGACAGTCAAAGACCATCCTCTCGATCAGGTAATAGGCGACGTTGGAGGAAAGGTAAGTACCCGGAGCTCCCTTAGAAATACCTTAGATCTTACTGCGTTTGTTTCTCAAATTGAACCCAAAACCATCTCTGAAGCAATTGGGGATGAATTTTGGACCTTGGCAATGCAAGAGGAGCTTAACCAATTCAAACGTAACAACGTTTGGGATTTGGTGCCAAGACCCGAAGGTCATACCATAATTGGTACGAAATGGGTTTTTCGAAATAAATTAGATGAAAATGGCATAATCACTAGAAACAAAGCTAGGCTTGTGGCTCAAGGCTATAATCAAGAAGAAGGGATTGATTATGATGAGACATATGCTCCGGTAGCTAGATTAGAGGCCATCCGTTTGTTGCTTGCTTTTGCATCTTCTATGAATTTCATTTTATATCAAATGGATGTGAAAAGTGCCTTTTTAAATGGTTTTATCCAAGAAGAAGTTTTTGTAAAGCAACCCCCCGGTTTTGAAGACTTTAATTTTCCCAATCATGTTTTCAAACTCAAAAAGGCCCTTTATGGTTTAAAACAAGCTCCTCGAGCTTGGTATGAAAGGTTGAGTAAATTTCTTTTAGAAAATAATTTTATTCGTGGAAAAGTTGACACAACTTTATTTGTCAAGCATGAAAACAATGATATCTTGCTAGTTCAAATATATGTAGATGATATCATTTTTGGTGCTACTAACAATGCTCTATGCAAGGAATTTTCAAACTTAATGACTAGCGAATTTGAGATGTCCATGATGGGTGAGTTACAATTCTTTTTGGGATTACAAGTAAAACAAATGAAGGAAGGTACATTCATTTGTCAAAGCAAGTATTGCAAAGAACTGCTTAAACGTTTTGACTTGAACAATGCAAAGGAAATAGCAACTCCCATGAGCACATCCGATCATCTCGACAAAGATGAAAAAGGTAAGGAAGTCGACATCAAAAAGTACCGAGGTATGATTGGCTCTCTTCTTTATCTTACTGCTAGTCGTCCGGACATAATGTTTAGCGTGTGCGTCTGTGCCCGTTATCAATCATGTCCAAAAGAGTCTCACCTTACTGCGGTAAAGCGGATTCTAAGGTATCTTGTCGGTACTACCAATGTGGGTCTATGGTACCCCAAAGGTTCTTCATGCCAACTTATTGGCTATTCCGACTCCGATTTTGCTGGGTGCAAATTGGATCGCAAGAGCACTAGCGGCACTTGCCACTTGCTCGGTAGCGCTTTAGTTTCTTGGTTTAGTAAGAAGCAAGTTAGTGTTGCGTTGTCCACAACCGAGGCTGAATATGTAGCCGCGGGGAGTTGTTGCGCTCAAATCCTATGGATGAAACAACAACTCTTGGACTATGGCCTACGTCTTGATCACATTCCTCTTAGATGTGACAACACTAGTGCCATATGCTTGACGAAGAATCCCATTCTTCACTCGCGAACAAAACACATTGAAATTAGACATCATTTTATTAGAGATCACGTTCTAAAAGGCGATGTCGAAATTGAATTTGTTGAAACAAAAAGCCAATTGGCAGACATCTTTACAAAGCCCTTAGATAAAGAGTCCTTCTTCCGAATTCGTAGTGAACTCGGAATCCTTGACTCCACGTTGATCTAAGTCATGCATTGCATTTTATTTCTTACATAATTTCTAACTTGAGCGTCGGAGGCGTCTAACATTTTTTTTGCAGGTATCACCCTAAAGAAAAGGGGATCATAAAAAAAAAAAAAAAAAAAAAAAACATGACGCAAAATACTCAAGTATTCTACAGGAAAATCGCCGTCAAACAATCGATTACTGTATCAATAATCGATTACTTCCTCTATCTTAATTTTCCAATAAATAAACTTGTGTTTATTTCACATTTTTTTCATATTCTTCCCTTGTGTAAATTTTTGCTAATGGCAAAAGGGGGAAGAAACGGGATATCAAGAAGTATGCTATATCACTCTCAACTTCATTCATGCTTAAAGTGAGGGGGAACATGAATTGAGGGGGAACATCAAATTGCATACTTTACTCTTGTCTTGGATTATCAAAATAATTATTGCATATATCCCGCTAATGTTTGCCATTATCAAAAAGGGGGAAATTGTTGGAAACACGTTTCAAATGCAATATACTAAACGTGTGTTCTTTTGTAGGTTTTGATGAATGTCAAACAAAGCAATAAGCGATATATAGCAGTGCTCAAGGACAAGCACAAAATGGATGCATTACAAGAAGCTCAAGACAAAGTTTAGAAATGTTATAATTGAGTCAATATTAATTGTGATCTTGATTCCTCAATCTTGGCTCATAACATGGCTTCTCTACTAAAATTATTTTTCCAAAATCATGCATATCTAACTTAAGTGTCAAATGATTTTAAACTATGCATATTTATATTTGTTAAAATGTTTTTCAAACATGCCTCAAAAATCTGGGCTAAGATAATCGATTATGTACTTATGATAATCGAGTATCTCTAAGCCAAGACTGCATGACAATCGATTGTGAATTAATGATAATCGATTGTGAGTAAGTCAGTTAACATCAGGTTTTTGCAAACTGCATAACAATCGATTGTGTACTTTTGATAATCGATTGTTAACTGAGGCAAAGTTTTCAAAACTCAGAAAAATCGATTATGAACTAATGGTAATCGATTAGAATGAGAAAAATGTCTCCCAGTGTTTTTAAATAAATTAATAATCGATTGTGGCTTTTGATAATCGATTATATATGAGACAGAAAGTTTTGAAATTAATTAATAATCGATTATGGCTTTTGATAATCGATTATATATGAGACAGTAAGTTTTGAAATTAATTTATAATCGATTGTTCTATTTGATAATCGATTGTTGGAACTAACCGTTGTCATACATTTTCAAATTACCTTCAGGTAATCGATTGTTGATATTTAACAATCGATGTTTTTGCGTAAAATCTGGAAAAGATTTTCTGAACGTTGTTAAAATAATTGATTGTTGATTTCCTGATAATCGATGTTTTATGCCAAAAATTGGAAAGGATTTTTTAACGTTATAAATAATCGATTATTGATTTGAAGTAATCGATTGTTGACGTAAAATCTGGGATTGAATTTTTGATCTGATAGGCAAACAATCGATTGTTTAGTCTTGACAATCGATTGTCACTGAGTAATTTCAGCAATCCTTAATTGGCAATTAGACAACGGTAAGACTGAGTTTTTCACCTATAAATACAGGCTTAACTCAGTGTTTTCACAACAACAACATATACAATTTAAGTATTTTCATTGCTAAAAGCTTTCTTACATTGATCATCATTTTCATTCATCCATAAAGCTTTTTGAAGAGCCATTCTATTGAGCTAAGTTGTTGTGATCTTGAGCGTACTATTTCTACTCATATCTACTCATTGAGGAGTACTTTGTAAAGTGAGTTTGTTTTGTGTTTGTAAGAGAATTGCGATTCTCGTTTGTTGAGGAACTTGTGATTCCTCAGTTGAAGTCTTTGGGATTGTTATCCCCGAGCAGTTGAAGTCTTTGGGATTGTTATCCCCGAGCAGTTGAAGTCTTTGGGATTGTTATCCCCGAGCAATTGAAGTCTTTGGGATTGTTATCCCCGAGCAATTGAAGTCTTTGGGATTGGTATCCCCGAGCAATTGAAGTCTTTGGGATTGTGATCCCCGAGCACCTAGGTGAGGCTTGTGTCCTCAGCTGTAACGGTTTGTTAAGCACCCGTAAGCTTGACAAGTTTAGTGGAAATCTCGAGAGAGTCTCTCGGGGACTGGACTAACCACGTTTGTGGCCAACCAGGATACATCATTGTGTAAGTTTATTTTACTGCACTTGTTTTAATTTCTGCAAAGTTTTTAAATTCCGCACTAAAACGCTTAATATTTTTAAAAACGCTATTCACCCCCCCCCTCTAGCGTAAAGCGTTATTTCCAACAATTGGTATCAGAGCCATACTCTCTGAAAAACCTAACCGTTTGAGAGAACCATCCATGGCTTCTACTCTAAATTTCTTTGCAGGAATAGGTGAAGGAGAATGCAGCATGTCACCTCCAATATTAGACGAAAACGACTACTCAGTCTGGAAATATCGGATGCAAGTTTTTACAATGGCAAACGATTTGTATCTATGGCAAGCTATTAAACACAGTGATCAACTGACGACAAAAGTCGGGAAAGATAAGGTAAGTGAATACAACACTAAAGCTATGAATATATTTCATAACGCCTTGAATCAGGAACTTTGGCGAAAAATCTCCCACTATAAAACTGCTAAGAAAATGTGGGACAAACTTGAGGAATTGCACGAAAACACGCCTCAAAAAGCGGTCAGCACAAACGATGAATCAACTGGT
Organism: Nicotiana benthamiana; assembly: GCA_034376525.1. Taxonomy (NCBI): domain Eukaryota; kingdom Viridiplantae; phylum Streptophyta; class Magnoliopsida; order Solanales; family Solanaceae; genus Nicotiana; species Nicotiana benthamiana. The sequence goes on from CM067339.1 coordinate 123,815,000, forward strand.
CAGTGCCTCATGGCAGACGAAAAAGACGAGGTAAGTACATCTAACGATATAAAAATTGCTTATAACAAACTGCATGATGAGTTGGTAAATGCTTCTAAGACTATTAAAGATTTACAAAGGACTCTTTCTCTACAAGGAGAGGATTTTCAAAAACAACTCTTTTTAAAAGACAAGGACTTCGAAGAACGTCTTTCTTTAGCTCAAAAAGGGGTTGAAAATCTGTCTCGTGATAACGAGAATCTTGCAAATGAAAATCAATTTTTGTTAAATGATAGTATAGAACTTAGACAAGTCATCAAGACCATGCATGAAGCCTCTTGTGTTGATAATTGTTTTACTTGTACTACTTGTGAGTCCTTAAAACTAGAAAACACAGAACTTAGGAAAACTTTAGAAACTCGTAGTAAAGAAGTTCTTAAAGTTGGTGAAAAAGAATCGCCTAAGAAAAATCAACGGCATAAAAACAAAAACTCCACTACACCACCTAGACATTATGCTAGAATGTATGAAAATAAGGGTAGAACTAATATCTTTAGACAACCTAGATCCAAATCTAGGATTCTTGCAAACAAGCCTACAAATAGTAATTTTCGGCAACCAAGAAATAACTCTAGGAACGAGCTTAGACCACCTAGACATGACACTAGGTCCTTCAACAAGTCTAGCACTAATGACTTTAGACCATCTAGATATTATACTAGAAATGGGAACAATATATCTAGTGTTAATCATTTTCATTCGCCTAGAACTTTGTTGGCTCAACCTAGGCATCAACACAACCCGAACGTAGTATGTCATTACTGCAATCGTATAGGTCATATTGCACCTATGTGTTTTACAAAGCATAGAGATTCTTCATATTATTATGGTCGTTATTTGCCTAACCCCCAAGGACCCAAAATGGTATGGGTACCTAAAGAATATTAATTTGCCTTGTAGGTGTGCTTGAAGGGATCAAGTGTACTATGGTACCTTGACAGTGGATGCTCCAGACACATGACAGGAGACGAATCCAAATTCCTTCAACTAGAGCACAAAGAAGGAGGAAGCGTTGTATTCGGTGACAACAATAAAGGACAAATTATTGGCATCGGATCGGTCGGTAAGAATGAAAAATCCTCTATAAAGCATATATTACTTGTCAAAGGTTTAAAGCATAATCTCTTGAGCATAAGTCAATTATGTGACAAGGGAAATCTTGCGTTGTTTGATTCAGATGAGTGTCTAGTGTTTAGACGTAGTGATTTCAAGATTATTCTACGTGGTTTTAGAGTTGACAATATTTACATGGTTGATCTTGAAAACTCCTCATCCGAGTATGTTGATTGTTTGTTGAGCAAAGATGATAATGTGTGGTTGTGGCATCGTAGAGTAGCTCAAATGAACATGCATCTTTTAAATAAATTAATTTCTCAAAATCTAGTGATTGGTCTTCCTAACTTAAAATTTGAAAGTGATACTATTTGTGACTCATGTCAGAAGGGGAAGCAAACAAGAGCATCTTTTAAATCCAAAAATGTTGTTTCAACCTCTAGACCTTTACAACTATTGCATATGGATTTATTCGGACCATCCCGCATCGAAAGTCTAGGAAGAAATAGATATGCTTTTGTAATTGTTGATGACTTCTCTAGATTTACATGGACATTATTTCTTGCACATAAAAGTGATGCATTTCTTAGCTTCAAGCTTTTTCTTAAAAGATTTCAAAATGAAAAGGAATCAACTGTCACTTCCATTAGAAGTGATCATGGGGGAGAGTTTGATCACAATCTCTTTGCGGATTTTTGTGATGAACTCGGAATCGAGCATACCTTTTCCGCTCCACGTACACCACAACAAAACGGGGTGGTGGAAAGGAAAAATAGGAGTCTCGAAGAGATGGCTAGAACCATGCTCGACGAAGCTAAGATTCCCAAACACTTTTGGGCAGACGCCGTGAGTACCGCATGCTATGTTTTGAATAGAGTAGCAATTCGGCCGATACTCTTAAAAACCCCATATGAACTCTACAAAGGTAGAAAACCTGACATTTCACATTTACGTGTTTTTGGTTGTAAATGTTTTGTGCATAACAATGGAAAGGACCAACTAGGAAAATTTGATGCAAAGTCGGATGAAGGTATCTTCATTGGCTATTCTTCTCGTAGTAAAGCTTATAGGGTTTTTAATAAAAGAACCCAAGTTGTAGAGGAATCTCCTCATATTGTATTTTCCGAAGATAATACTCGCTTGGCGAGAAAGGATTGTGGTCTTGATCTTTCAGGTATTCTGGAAAGCCTAAAGGACAAAATTCAAGAAGAACCACCAAGGAAAGAAATTGACAAAACGGTGGAACAACAAATTGAAGAAGCTCCTCAATCGGAAAATGAACCAAAAGAGCAAACAGAATGGAGGACAGTCAAAGACCATCCTCTCGATCAGGTAATAGGCGACGTTGGAGGAAAGGTAAGTACCCGGAGCTCCCTTAGAAATACCTTAGATCTTACTGCGTTTGTTTCTCAAATTGAACCCAAAACCATCTCTGAAGCAATTGGGGATGAATTTTGGACCTTGGCAATGCAAGAGGAGCTTAACCAATTCAAACGTAACAACGTTTGGGATTTGGTGCCAAGACCCGAAGGTCATACCATAATTGGTACGAAATGGGTTTTTCGAAATAAATTAGATGAAAATGGCATAATCACTAGAAACAAAGCTAGGCTTGTGGCTCAAGGCTATAATCAAGAAGAAGGGATTGATTATGATGAGACATATGCTCCGGTAGCTAGATTAGAGGCCATCCGTTTGTTGCTTGCTTTTGCATCTTCTATGAATTTCATTTTATATCAAATGGATGTGAAAAGTGCCTTTTTAAATGGTTTTATCCAAGAAGAAGTTTTTGTAAAGCAACCCCCCGGTTTTGAAGACTTTAATTTTCCCAATCATGTTTTCAAACTCAAAAAGGCCCTTTATGGTTTAAAACAAGCTCCTCGAGCTTGGTATGAAAGGTTGAGTAAATTTCTTTTAGAAAATAATTTTATTCGTGGAAAAGTTGACACAACTTTATTTGTCAAGCATGAAAACAATGATATCTTGCTAGTTCAAATATATGTAGATGATATCATTTTTGGTGCTACTAACAATGCTCTATGCAAGGAATTTTCAAACTTAATGACTAGCGAATTTGAGATGTCCATGATGGGTGAGTTACAATTCTTTTTGGGATTACAAGTAAAACAAATGAAGGAAGGTACATTCATTTGTCAAAGCAAGTATTGCAAAGAACTGCTTAAACGTTTTGACTTGAACAATGCAAAGGAAATAGCAACTCCCATGAGCACATCCGATCATCTCGACAAAGATGAAAAAGGTAAGGAAGTCGACATCAAAAAGTACCGAGGTATGATTGGCTCTCTTCTTTATCTTACTGCTAGTCGTCCGGACATAATGTTTAGCGTGTGCGTGTGTGCCCGTTATCAATCATGTCCAAAAGAGTCTCACCTTACTGCGGTAAAGCGGATTCTAAGGTATCTTGTCGGTACTACCAATGTGGGTCTATGGTACCCCAAAGGTTCTTCATGCCAACTTATTGGCTATTCCGACTCCGATTTTGCTGGGTGCAAATTGGATCGCAAGAGCACTAGCGGCACTTGCCACTTGCTCGGTAGCGCTTTAGTTTCTTGGTTTAGTAAGAAGAAAGTTAGTGTTGCGTTGTCCACAACCGAGGCTGAATATGTAGCCGCGGGGAGTTGTTGCGCTCAAATCCTATGGATGAAACAACAACTCTTGGACTATGGCCTACGTCTTGATCACATTCCTCTTAGATGTGACAACACTAGTGCCATATGCTTGACGAAGAATCCCATTCTTCACTCGCGAACAAAACACATTGAAATTAGACATCATTTTATTAGAGATCACGTTCTAAAAGGCGATGTCGAAATTGAATTTGTTGAAACAAAAAGCCAATTGGCAGACATCTTTACAAAGCCCTTAGATAAAGAGTCCTTCTTCCGAATTCGTAGTGAACTCGGAATCCTTGACTCCACGTTGATCTAAGTCATGCATTGCATTTTATTTCTTACATAATTTCTAACTTGAGCGTCGGAGGCGTCTAACATTTTTTTTGCAGGTATCACCCTAAAGAAAAGGGGATCATAAAAAAAAAAAAAAAAACATGACGCAAAATACTCAAGTATTCTACAGGAAAATCGCCGTCAAACAATCGATTACTGTATCAATAATCGATTACTTCCTCTATCTTAATTTTCCAATAAATAAACTTGTGTTTATTTCACATTTTTTTCATATTCTTCCCTTGTGTAAATTTTTGCTAATGGCAAAAGGGGGAAGAAACGGGATATCAAGAAGTATGCTATATCACTCTCAACTTCATTCATGCTTAAAGTGAGGGGGAACATGAATTTAGGGGGAACATCAAATTGCATACTTTACTCTTGTCTTGGATTATCAAAATAATTATTGCATATATCCCGCTTATGTTTGCCATTATCAAAAAGGGGGAAATTGTTGGAAACACGTTTCAAATGCAATATACTAAACGTGTGTTCTTTTGTAGGTTTTGATGAATGTCAAACAAAGCAATAAGCGATATATAGCAGTGCTCAAGGACAAGCACAAAATGGATGCATTACAAGAAGCTCAAGACAAAGTTTAGAAATGTTATAATTGAGTCAATATTAATTGTGATCTTGATTCCTCAATCTTGGCTCATAACATGGCTTCTCTACTAAAATTATTTTTCCAAAATCATGCATATCTAACTTAAGTGTCAAATGATTTTAAACTATGCATATTTATATTTGTTAAAATGTTTTTCAAACATGCCTCAAAAATCTGGGCTAAGATAATCGATTATGTACTTATGATAATCGAGTATCTCTAAGCCAAGACTGCATGACAATCGATTGTGAATTAATGATAATCGATTGTGAGTAAGTCAGTTAACATCAGGTTTTTGCAAACTGCATAACAATCGATTGTGTACTTTTGATAATCGATTGTTAACTGAGGCAAAGTTTTCAAAACTCAGAAAAATCGATTATGAACTAATGGTAATCGATTAGAATGAGAAAAATGTCTCCCAGTGTTTTTAAATAAATTAATAATCGATTGTGGCTTTTGATAATCGATTATATATGAGACAGAAAGTTTTGAAATTAATTAATAATCGATTATGGCTTTTGATAATCGATTATATATGAGACAGTAAGTTTTGAAATTAATTTATAATCGATTGTTCTATTTGATAATCGATTGTTGGAACTAACCGTTGTCATACATTTTCAAATTACCTTCAGGTAATCGATTGTTGATATTTAACAATCGATGTTTTTGCGTAAAATCTGGAAAAGATTTTCTGAACGTTGTTAAAATAATCGATTGTTGATTTCCTGATAATCGATGTTTTATGCCAAAAATTGGAAAGGATTTTTTAACGTTATAAATAATCGATTATTGATTTGAAGTAATCGATTGTTGACGTAAAATCTGGGATTGAATTTTTGATCTGATAGGCAAACAATCGATTGTTTAGTCTTGACAATCGATTGTCACTGAGTAATTTCAGCAATCCTTAATTGGCAATTAGACAACGGTAAGACTGAGTTTTTCACCTATAAATACAGGCTTAACTCAGTGTTTTCACAACAACAACATATACAATTTAAGTATTTTCATTGCTAAAAGCTTTCTTACATTGATCATCATTTTCATTCATCCATAAAGCTTTTTGAAGAGCCATTCTATTGAGCTAAGTTGTTGTGATCTTGAGCGTACTATTTCTACTCATATCTACTCATTGAGGAGTACTTTGTAAAGTGAGTTTGTTTTGTGTTTGTAAGAGAATTGCGATTCTCGTTTGTTGAGGAACTTGTGATTCCTCAGTTGAAGTCTTTGGGATTGTTATCCCCGAGCAGTTGAAGTCTTTGGGATTGTTATCCCCGAGCAGTTGAAGTCTTTGGGATTGTTATCCCCGAGCAATTGAAGTCTTTGGGATTGTTATCCCCGAGCAATTGAAGTCTTTGGGATTGGTATCCCCGAGCAATTGAAGTCTTTGGGATTGTGATCCCCGAGCACCTAGGTGAGGCTTGTGTCCTCAGCTGTAACGGTTTGTTAAGCACCCGTAAGCTTGACAAGTTTAGTGGAAATCTCGAGAGAGTCTCTCGGGGACTGGACTAACCACGTTTGTGGCCAACCAGGATACATCATTGTGTAAGTTTATTTTACTGCACTTGTTTTAATTTCTGCAAAGTTTTTAAATTCCGCACTAAAACGCTTAATATTTTTAAAAACGCTATTCACCCCTCCCTCTAGCGTAAAGCGTTATTTCCAACACCTAAAGCCACCTGTCCATGGCCTAATCGACAATCCATAAAAACAAAAAACTAACTAACGAGGCCGAGTATGAGGTTTTGATTGCAGGTTTTTAATTGGCTAAAGGCTTGGGAGCCGAGGTCATCGAGGCAAAATGGTTCGCTCCTTGTGGTAAGTCAAGTGAACAGGAGCTATGATGCCCGAGATGACATAATGAAAATCTAGATTAGATCCAAGTCATGTTGCGCTGCTTCAAAGAATGGAGATTAGACCATTTTCTCTGAGAGTGGAATAGCGACGCCGATGCCGTGGCCAACCTACGGTCATCCATTGAGGAAGAAGATCTGCTCCCCCGAACCGTCATCCAATTAGTAAAATCTGCAGTTGAGGAAGGACATGTAGAGATTAACTCCACAATCCTGACATGGGTTTGGAGAAACAAATACGTTGTTTATCTGAAGGACGAGAAACTACACACCGATTCGAAAGAATCAAGGGCCTTGCAACCTAAATCAACGCGGTTCTCGCTTGATAGAAATAGAGCCTTGTACAGAAGAATGTTTGACGGACCTCTGGAGTTACTCATAGGGCTAGGAGAGACGGACTATGTACTCTGAGAAATCCACCAGGGCACCTGCAGAAACAACTCTCGGGAAGAATCTCTAGTCTGGAAGGTCATCATAATAGGTTTCTATTAGGACAGCATGGAAAAAGACGCCAAGGAGTTCATCCAGGGATGCGACAAATGCTAGAGATTTTCCCCCATGATTAACCAACCTGGAGAATATCAACACTCCGTCCTATCACCATGCCCTTTATTAATTAGGAGATGGACATCGTCGGCCCTTTGCATACAACACCTGGTAAAGCTCGGTTCACTTTGTTTATGACTGACCACTTCTTGAAAGGGGTGGAATCACATGCCTTCGAGAAAATAAGAGAAAAGGAGGCTATGAACTTCATATGGGAGCACATCATATGTTGGTTTGGGGATTCCATCAGAAATAACATGCGACAACGAGAGATAATTCATCGGGAGCAAAGTGACATAGTTCCTTGTAGACAACCAAATCAGAAGAATCCTTTTTACCCCATACCATCCATTTGCAAACGGACACGATGCATCCATGAACAAAGTCATCATTCAGAACTTGAACAAAATATTTGGAGAGCGCAAAAAGGAAGTGGCGAGAAACATTTCGCGAAGTATTATGGGCATACCGTACAACCCCAAAATCAAACACGCGGGAAACACCTTTCTCCCTAGTATATGGTGCTGAAGCGCTAATACAAGTAACGGAAGGTCGGAGAACCAAGAGTTAGAGTTCGACAAACCATAAAGGAGTCCAATCATGAGGCCATGACAACAGCCCTCTAATGTCTCGACGAGAGACGCGAGGGCTCCCTTGTCAGTATGGCCGCCCATAAGCAAAAAATTTAAATATACTACAATAAGAGGACAAACCTCTGATATTTCAGAATCGGAGACGTGGTCATAAGAAAGGCTACTTTCAATACCGAAAATCCGAACGAGGGAAAGTCGGGCCAGAATTGGGAAGGATCATATAGAATCCTCGACATAGTCGGCAAGGGCTCTTGTAAGCATTGCAGCGTGGAAGGCGAACATCTCCTAAGAAACTTCAATGTGCCGATGCTTAAGCAGTATTGCTATTAGGTTACCCAACCACGGATCCCCACAGCAGCCCTCGAGTAAAATGAATTTATTGGCTCTCTCTCCCTTTTTTTATTTCGGAATATTTTTCTTGTCAAACAAGATTTTCAGCAAGGTGGCGGCTGCACAATCCGGGCCTGTGGGAACTCCGTTAGTACTGACCCAACTTCAGCAAAAATAACAAATAACCCGAAGAGCCATACCCGCTGGGCCGAGCCCGCAACAGCAGGGCAATATGTATCCCCGACCTATATTTACACTAATCAATGCATAATATTTGTTGGCAGCTTACTTTGGGTAAGGTAATTTCTCGTATATTCATGACAAAGGCATCTCCATCAAACACGTCCCGAAACACTCGGAGACTTAAAGCAACTTGACGTCCACCCTATCTCGGGGTCGAAGCTCCGGGATAAAAAATCCCTCACAAGTGCAACTACAAGCCCCTCAAAAAGTTGTCCTTAAGCTTGAGCGAGACTCAGTATTGTGAAAAAATCATCCCCAATTGCCCTACGCTGGAAAAATAAAAAATTGTAAGACCTTAACGGGCAACCTCGGCACAACCATATCCATTCTACGTACACTGTAAGACCTCAACAAGCATGGCAAACTATAAGACCTCTACGGGTATGAAAAATCCTGCAGTCTAGGCTACATGTCTTTTTGTTAGAATCCCTAAAGGGCATACCCTCAGTATAGATGCCTAGAACTGCTTCCTGGGATAGAAAATGCCGCCGCTAAAATTCATATGACTCCGGTCATAACGGCTACTACAGCCCAGAAACCTGACTCGAGGATGCCCGACTATCGTTAAAAAATTCTTCGAATCTACTTCGGAAAGAACTGGTCAAAAAAAGCTTCCCTTATTAAGCAAAAAAGACGAGTCCGAGCCATGTTGGCTCCAAAATTGCAAAAGTATCGATCAACTCGAACAATAAGCTAAGAACCTTCCGAGGTGCTCAAAACATCACCGAGTACGACTTGAAATAGTGGTTCTTTTAGAACCAATGAAGGGTCAGGAAAATATATTCAATAAGACATTAACAAGACGAAACAGAGCCTACAGAAAGCCTCCGGGCCTCACATCAATACAGCATAAGTGTCATTGTCGTTGGCTTAACACGCCTCAGGGCCTCACATCGAAAAGACTATACAACTAAAATAAGAGCCATTGTTGCCATATATAAAATTGATATTTTGAGGATTAAAGCGAGCTTGAATTGTAACCCAATTCGGAGACCAAATTCAAAATAGTGAATTAAGAATAGAGTCCATGCCTCATACCAAAGGTCCATACGACCAAAAAAATTTAAGTGTCGTTGTCGCCGGCTAAGCATGCCTCTGGGCCTCATACTAAAAGGTATTAACAACCAAGCAATAAAAAACCACCATCACTAGCCGAAGAAATTATTCAAGGGACAATTACAGCTCAAGTCGCAACACAAACACAAGGACTAGGCCTTAAAAATTATAACGCTCCCAAAGGCATGACGCCGACAATACAATTGCAACCCCGGAATCTCTGAATATTTCAAGGGTCAATTATAGCCCGAATAGCAACACGCCTCGGTGACTGAACATGAAAATTCGCCATGCCCAAGGGCATTAATCGAAGACCACTATCTCAAGCCCGAAGAGGCCCAAAGGCATATCAAACTCTAGCCTTATGCTGACTCGAAGACTTATCTCGAGGACAGTTCAATCGTGATACACTTAAAGGCGTGGCGCAAAAAATGCTATCAACGATTAGGACGAACCTCTAGGCCATATGACCCTTGAAATATTTCATCCGAGGGCACAATGGGTCATCACCCTCTGCCGATGTACGCCGAAAAGAGCTAAAAGGTGCATCAAATTTCATTCCATAGCACAATTCAAGGACCAGTTCAAAAACTAGTCTACATGATTGAGAGCAACAACGGAAAAAGGTACAAAGATAATAAAAGCTTTAAAAGAGAATCTCCTTGTATTGCATGCTAGAAAGAACATTCTCCACCAACAGGCATTTCCTACGCACATCGAAAACCGTTTTACAAAATAAAAAAGCTCATATTTTGTGGCAATGTGCTACAATTCTCTTAGATCGCTCTCTATAACGTTAGCAAGTAGAGACCGAGCGTCATCCTCATCCGACTTTTCTCGAGCGAATTCCTCCGAGATAATGAAGTCCCTCGCTCTAGCCTCCTCGAATACCTCTCTCTAAGATCGGCAGGGAACATATTCCTTTATCCACTTCTCTATCTCGTTATCACTCTTTGTTTAACTTAATTCTAATTTCGCCCCGGGCATCGGTTATCTCGACCCTGACCTTTGAGAGATAAGATTCAATCAACTTTATAATATGTGCCAAAACTTTATATTATCACGAGTCAAGATGAGTTGAACCTCAACAGCAGGGATCCTAGCAAAAGCTCTCATTTTCTCTAGAGCTTGAGTATGCACTCGAGCTCTTATCTCCTCGCAAGTGGCCCTGACATGGATCACGCTGCCCATAAGCAACTTGAAGGACTGTGCCTTTTTCTGCAATTGATATGGCAAGAAGAAATTAGCATTGGAGATAGAAAGAACCAAAAACGCACTACAAGAAGTTACCTGTTCCATCAGATAGCTCTCATGGTTTGAGCTCCGATAAGCCTCGCGTAGGAAATGTTGCAGGTCAACTTGTTTCTCCTTTCAATGATCCTAGGGGATTCCCCTTCATCGAGGATCCTCTAACATTTGTCCATTTGTCGAAACAACTCGGATTAGAGCCTGTCACATGCCTGCACATAGAACATTCAATAAGAAGAGGAAGATGCGGGATACAGGAAAATTATGCACAAGCTCACCGTAAGATGAAGACGACGTATTTCATCCAGATCAGAACATGCTCTGACTAGTCATGCCATGACAGTCCCAGAAGATTCGACCCCGTATCCATGGGATCCGTTTGTTGAAGAACATTTGCTTTGAATCTAGCCGAGCCGGACAATTCCCCATCCTCAACAACACAAGCCCTACCAGCACCGCTAAAATCTCCCTTGTAGTGCAAGCCCAGGCCCTTATTATTACTTCCATCTCTCAGCCCGAAAGCCAACGACTCCCCTTCCTCTCCCGAAGAATGATGCCTCGTTCTGAGGAAGCACTAAATGTCTGCAAGCAGCAAATCCATGACATATGAGATTGAAGTTAACTCGAGCATACACGAACTGGAGAAACATAACATGCGAACGTACCTTGATGCTTTTCTCCCCACCTAACGCAAGATATAGCTCGCCACCTGCGTTTTGCATGGTGAATGAGTCACCAACTTCCGCACCCGACCAGGATGATCATGGACATGGCCTGGTAGCCACTGAGTTGTTGCAACAAGAGAAATAACATTATTAACTGGCCAATTTTTTCCATGAGAAACATTGAAAAGAGCGACAAAGGTCTTACATACGTTTTTGACTCCACCTCTTGGGAATGGAAGGAACTTCATCGGGATAATATCAGACGAACCAACTAGCCCACTCTCGATCTCTATCCTCCTCATCATCAACAACAAAGGGAGTGGGTGAATTACCCCTCAGGGTTAGCACGCCTCCATAATGAAAGGGCCGATATAGCCTGATAAGATGATCAAGCTTGAACTCGAGCCCGGCTTTATCCTTGAAGAATCGTTTCATCAGCACCTTTCATATGAACGACAGATGAATCTAGGCTAGGGTAACCCGATTCTTCAAGCAAAAGTTGAGCACAAAATTATAAGGAGGGCCGAATGCAATAAGGAATAGGTGAACATTTAGAAACCACTTGGCAGAATCTGCGACGCCCTTACCCAGGGAAACCACCCGCAGCATCACCCTTTCACTCCATCCACAGTATTGCCTTACAATCTGCAAACGTCCCTGTTCTATCGAGGACACCATCTCTACAACAAAATCGTTCGGCTCCCCAGCACTGGGAACATCATTCTCCGCCCTTTGCCATGTCGGTTTCGAGGTGGTCGCCATGGCTACAGTATAACTGAAAAAATAAAGCAAAGGAATGCACCAATGCTTTTGAACCGGCGAGATACGTCATCCGCTTTAAAATATTGTGGCTCGATCTGGATCACCGACACAGTATCCTCGAAGGAGGCTCGAGGGTTCGGGTATCAGAATCATTTCCCATCGGTTTGTCATGAGAAATGCAGAGAATATTTGTATGCGTCAAAATTAGAAGACTCGATTTTTTGCTATCAAGATTCTTCGAAGGCTTTTCCCCGAGACCCCGAGGGTGGGAGTCCATGATCGAGTGTTTGTCTCAGGACTGAAGGAAGTCCAGCTTGACGGAACCAAGGTCCGAGGTCGAGATGGAATAAGAAATATCATAGGCACGTAGCTATACTGGACAAATCCGACCTATATAGGGCCTACTACGATGTCTTACACCATCCTATCTATGTACCTTTGCATTTATGGAACATTGTATCGTACTGAGTCCCCTCGTCTATATAAAGGGGAATCGCCTTACGCGGTAAGGGACAGATGTTGCTCCACTTCTCCACAATTGCAATAATATCTCTCTCTCTCTCTCTCTCTCCTCCTTCTAAGCTACTTGTCTTCATCGACCTCAAGGTCGCCTTAGCAATTTATCATTTACTTGCTTGTTCTTCGCTATTTTGCTCAACATTGGTAGTATAGATCTTGCTTCAACTGTATTCTTAATTTGTATCCCTTTCTTGACCATCCTCGATAAGCCCGAGACAAGGTCGAGGCTCGACCCTGAACCATCCCCTGGTTGGCTTTTCGCTCGAAAAACGTTCCCTTACTAGTTTGATTATCACTTTGTTTAACTCGATTTCTATCATTTTACTTCATGTTTCGACACTAGACACCCCCACAAACTATCTTGGTAATAGATCGCGTATCTTTAGAATCCCATCTACAAATTTAATTATTTTTACAATTTTCACGTTAAACAGTTCCATTCACCACTCTTAGTAATATGATATTCATAGAGCTATAAAATCAACCAAAGCTCGCTTGACGTTACAATCATAAACAAGTAAAGATATTACCAACGCATTATCATGAGATATGAACAAGCCATTCACATCCTCATCGTGAAATGTTATATTGTCTCCTTCCAAGACTTGGCAAATTCACATTCCATTAGTCACGGAGATCTTGGCTGTTTTTTTCGCCACCACGTATTTAAATCTCCATTGATGTCATGACCCAATTTATTATAGGCCGTGATGGCACTCAGCACTGATGCCAGGCAACCCAACATTGAACAATAGAAAATTTCCCATATTTAATAAGTTAATTAAATAAATTTCCTCATTGTTAAAGATTTAGGAAACTACAGATGATAAATATTTAAACGAAAGCAATTGAATTCAAATTGAAATAAAAAAATGAACCCAAAATCATAAGTCTACTAGTATGTTCCAAGACCCGGTGTCACAATTATTTGAGTAATCTAGTTGAATATACAAAAGAATACTAGTTTTATATGAAATAGAGAGAAAGTATAGCAAAATAAAGACTCTGGTTGCTGCAGAATGGCTCGAATGATGGCTCACCCTGAATTCCTCGAATTTATGTCAAGCATGCGCGCCAAACTAATATCAAGATGCATCTACCTCATATCCTGCATATTTAAGTGTTGAAGTGTAGCGTGAGTACATAAACACATATATCCAGTAAGTATCTTGTCTAACTTCAAAAAAGTAGTGACGAGGGGTCGACTCCGAAACTTACTAAGGGCCAATCATATAATAATATGACATTCTAATTAAACATGATATATATAGATGACAATAAAACTCAGAATAAGAGATAAATTAAAGAATCTTTTCACCATATTAAGAACATAATAATTTCCTTCATTTTAAAAAAGGAATCTCTCAAACAAATAAATTAATATCAATATAAAAGGACTTCAAGTTCTATTATTATGCACGGATTATGGCGAGGATGTACGGCCCAATAAAAATATACATGTACATAACTATGTGCACTATCGTGGGTCGAATGGCCCAATCCATAGATGCATCTATTAACCTGTCGAGGCTAATGGCTCGCTCTAATGAGAGTAGTGGAAAAAGTCACCCCCTCACGGGATATACTTGGAACGCGGTTACATAAAATTTATCAAGTTAATCATAACATCCCTCAATTTCTTTTCAAAACTACCAATTTCCAACTTGGTTCGAGCCTCATCCGATTGACGGTCGAGGCCTTCCGGACCCCACCCGAACATACCAACATGTTTGAAATCATAAAACGGACTCGCTCAAACTCTCAGAATGTCGAAACAACAATAAAACTAAGAATAACACCCCAAAAATAATTGACTAAAACTTATGAACTTCAAGTTCTTCAATTTACTTCCAATGCGCCAAAACGTACTTAAGCTAATCGGATTGACACCAAATTTTTTGTGTATGTCTTAAAAACATTACAGAATGACTTGCGGTGTCGGAATTCTTTTTGGATCTCGATATCACCAAAATCCACTCCACAACAAATTTGAAGAACTTTTAAAACTTTCAAAGAACCAACTTCCACTATTAGGCGTCAAAATGCTCATGGTTATCCAAAACCCGATCCAAACATATGACCAACTCCTAAGTAATCATACATACCTATTGGAACAGTCAAATTCTAATTCCGAGGTTGATTGCTCAAATGGTCAACCGTAGTCAAACTCAGCCTTTTATGGCCAACTTAAATATCCAAGTCTTCCTAGTTCAATCTGAATCTTTCTAAATCCCGAACTAACCATCCCAACAAGTCATAAAATAATAAAAAACGTACGAGAACTTTTTTTAGGTGAACAATGTTCCATAAAGCGAAACGACCGGTTGAGTCGTTACATTCTCCACCTCTTAAACAAACGTTCATCCTCGAACGGGATTAGAATCATACTTAGAGTGCTAAATAAGTGAAGATATCTGCTTCACATGTCCTCCTCTGTCTCGTATGTTGACTCCTTGAATTATTGGTCCCTCAACTGAACCTTTACCGCGTAAATCCGTTTGGATCTCAACTGGCGATCCTATCTAGCAATAATGGCAATTGGCTCTCCTCAAAACCCAGCCGCTAATCTCATTGAATAGCGCTGAAGTTTAACGCACATGAAAAGTTGGTGTGATACCTCCAGAGCATAGACATATGAAAATTGGATGAACTCCCAATTGATTGGGGGAAAAAGAAAGCTCATAAGAAACTACCCCAACTTGTCTCTACACCTCAAATGGGCTTATAAACCTTGGTCTCAACTTTCCCTTCTTCCCAAATCTCATGATTACCTTCATCGGCGAGACTTTCATTAGAACTTTGTCGCTCAACATGAATGGTAGATCACACAACTTTTGATACCCGTAACTCTTCTGTCTGTACTGTGTTGTGCAAAGTTGCTGTTTGATCAACTTCACCTTTTCCAAGTCATCACTCACCAAATCAGTAGCGTATAACTTAGCCTGGCAGGGCTCAAACCACCCGAAGGTAGAATGACATTCCCAACCATATAAAGCCTCAAATGGAATAATCTTGATGCTTGACCGAATAACTATTATTGTAATCAAACTCAGCCAAAGGTAAGAATCGATCCCACTGCCCTTCAAAGTCAATCACACATGCTCGGAGCATGTTCTCTAGGATCGAAACTATACACTTTGACTGCCCGCCGTTCTGTAGATGAAAATTTTGTGGTGATATATACGGGTCCCCAACTCACTTTGTACGACTCTCTAGAAATGTGAAGTAAATTGAGGCCCCTATCTAATATGATGGAAATAGGCACACCATGCTATTGAATTATCTCCTGAATATAAAGCTGGGCCAACCTCTCTGAAGTATACATAGCCACAACTACAATGAAGTGTGCCAACAACTTGCCGACAATGACCCAAAGTTCATTAAACTTTTGAAAGGTCTGCGACAACATAACTACAATGTCTATAGTAATGCAAGCCCATTTCCACTCCGGTATAATCATCTGCTAGAGTAGGCCACCTAGTCTTCATTCTTAAATTAGATACATATTCAACTATGTCTTTCTTCATCCGCCGCCAACAATAATGCTAACTCAGGTCACGATATATCTTCGTATCACCTGAATGAATGGAATACCGAGAACTCTGTGCCTCCTCTAGAATCATACCCCTCAAGCAAGTGGAATTAGGAATATATAAACAACCCTAGAGTCCCAGAACACCATCCTTGCCAATAGAAATCTCTGGTACCACCCTATAGTATCGTCTCTCTAAGGACCATCAAATGTTGATAATTAAACTGTTGAGCCTTGATATGTTCCAATAATGAAGACTAGGAAAGGACGCATGCAAGAACTCAGCTAGGCTCTGAGATATTGAACATCACAACTCTATTAGCCAAGGATTGAATGTCCTAAGGTAATGGCCTCTCATCTGCTGAAATGAATGGCAAGATACCCAAGGCATATCATCGACTACATTCGCCTTGCTAGAATGATTAAGAATGGTGATATCAAAATCCATTAGTAACTCAAGCCATCTGTGCTGCCTCAAATTGAGATCCCTTTACTTGAACAAATGCTGCAAGCTGCAACGATTTGTGTAAACCTCATAGGACACCACATAAAGATAATGCCTCCAAATCTTATAATCATGAACACTTGTGGCTAACTCTAGATTGTGCACATGGTAATTCTTCTTAAGAACTTTCAGCTTACGTGAACCATATGTAGTAACTATCCCCTCCTGCATCATAACATAACCCAAACAAACGCGTGAAGCATCGCAATACACCATATACATCGCCGAAATGGAAGGCAACACTAGAAGTGATGTTGTGGTCAAAGCTATCTTTTGAAAGTTTGCCTCACAATCATTGGACCAATGAAATAGAGCATCCTTCTACGTATATATAGTCAAAGCTGCTTGTTGGTCAAAGTGAAAGTTAGTTCTGAATATTGACAACGAAGCTCAGGCATGAACCAGGTCTATCACTCAGATTCATAAAAATAGGCAGACTCAAGCATGTGGGATGAACGTGAAGGATATATTTTAATTTGGTATATTTGTTACTGATCGAAAAGGTTGCATAATTGATAAGGAGAAAGACTCCTTACTGAAAGAGAACATTATCCAAGATAGGGAATGAGATAGAAGTTGAGATCAACTAGAACTCATCCATTATGAAAGAGTAGCATTAGAACTCAAGTTATTTCTTCATATACTAACTTTATATATTACAGGATGTTCTCATTTTATATGTATACACCAACACAGAAGTTAAACGTGAAGTGAGAGAAAAATAGCAAGGCATTTTGCAAGAAGTTCGTGTGCGATTTAAGTGTGCATACCTGATGCTACATGAACCAGATAGAAGAAATAGTTCCAAGTGTCTGTCTTTTATTCTAGCTCAATTGTAGTAGTTGTTTTCATATTGTACCTTTCAGCTTTATCTGAAGGCAAGTGTGATGTGCACTCAGAGTATTCAAGTTTGAGTTAACTTGAAGTTTTTGCAAAAGTTAAAGGTTGTTTGCTATAACGGGTTAGAGTAAGTCCTTGGTTTATAACAAAATTTTTGTAAATGGAGTTTTCGGATCAGTGATTTAGTGGAGAGTTTGGAAAAATCCTACTAGGAAGTAAGTGGTGGATTTTTTATCTTTTGAGCTAGGTGTTCTCCATATAAAATACTTGTGTTCTTTACTTTTGCATTTACTAATTTTGCAATATTTGGTTAAGGAACACTTAGAAGAACCATGTTCTTCCATAATCTATTTAAGCGAAAAATTGGACACCATACAAATTACCCCCATGTTGTGTAGTATCGAAGTATAAAACATCAATTTGTATTAGACAATGTTATCCTTTAAGATGCTAACACCTTAGGAACAGAACAAGATGAGTGCACCACTTGGAAATTGGGAAGGGCAATCCACTGCTAGGCCCCCATCTAATGGCCAGTACTATTCTTGGTGGAAAAGTTGGATATGAGACCACATCAACGGAGAAGGCTATGAGCTACGGGACATTGTTACTGATGGTCGCCTGGTTACCATGAAGAAGAATGTTGAAGGAGTAGATATGCCAAAAACAAGAGCTGACTGCAATGGTGAGGACTTGAGAAAATGGGAATATAATGTTAAGGCCAAGAAATGGCTTGTGTGTGGACTTGGTCCAGACGAGTACACTAGAATTCAAAGTTTTACAACTGCGAAGAAAACTTAGGGACACTTCGCAAGTGGCCCTCGAAGGAGTACATCAAGTGAATAGGTCTAGAGGAACACAACTGTATTCTCAGAATGAGAATTTCAGCATGAAGGAAGGCAAAACCATCCAAGAGATGTATATAAGGTTCACCACACTAATAAATAAACTTAGGTCTATTAGAAGGTTTATTCTTGAAGAAGACGAAGTTGAGAAAATTTGGACAAGGGTCTGTGGAGTCACATGGAAAGCAAAATCACTGCAATTCAGGAATCAACGAGCATTGCCACTCATAAGTTGGACGACCTAATTGGAATTCTCACTGCCTATGAACTTTGAAGGAAAACCATGAAGATATATGCACCCAAGAAGGAAAGGAATCTAGCACTCAAAATCACAAAAGGTGCTGATTTAGAAGAGGATGAAATGGCTATGATCACAAAGGACTTCAAAAAGTATCTAATTAGAGAAAAGGATTCCTCAAGATGTGAAAGCTACATCAAACCAAGGGTTCCAAAAAACAGACCAACAAGGGCTGCTACAAGTGTTGAAAGACTGATCACCTCATCAAAAAACAGCCCTCAGTGGGAAATTGTATGGAAGAAGAAATGAGCTGAACGAAGAAACAGGACGAAACAATAGGTTCATCCCAAGAGGAAGAAACAATCAATAAATTATATGGTTGCTTCTTGGTCAGAAAGCTTAAATGAGGATTCAGAGGATGAAGATGGCGATGAATAAGCAATTATGGCATTATAGAATCCGATGAGAAATCTAAGGTAAGTATAATTCATCACATATACAAGATTAGGTTTTTCACTAAAAAGGCTATCTATGTTACATCTAGATTTCTATGATGAATCTGAGTTCATTAACAATGAAAAGTAACAACTATCTAAGGAATGTGTGATCTTAAAAGCTATCAGCAAATATCTTGAACTTAGGGCTAGTGAAAGTGACAGTAAAACTGCTAAGTAAAAGAACCGCGTTCTTGAACTTGACACCACTATCCTAGAGCTCAGATCTGAAAATCTAATACTAAAATTAAGAATAGGTAAAAGGAAAGCTGATCAAGCATAACTTACTTTAGAAAAAGACCTAGAAAACAAAGAAAGATGAGTTGTATAAAAGAGATGAGCCGATAAAAATTCTAATAGAGGATCTATGTAAAGTCAAGCACGAGCTAGGCAGAACCTGTACATGGAACAGGTCATCCGATGCACTATCAAGGCTACAAGAACACAATAGTAGAAATAAAATAGGACTTGGCTACGCAACCCGTGCACCTAAGTGGGATCCCAAAAGCAAGTACCTAACACTTCCCGAGATTAAAAGATGCACACACTATGGTAAAAAGAGCCACTACAAAAGTTAATTTAATGCTCAATAAAAGGCTAGTCAAAAGAATACAATATTTATTCAAGGAAAAATTAGGTTGCCAGGATGAATAAAAAACAATTTTATTTACCCTTTTGCCTATTGAAAGGGACCTAAATTAGCTCCTAAGACTAACCCTTGATTTCCTATTGCGGGTCCGAGTAAAGGGGAGAAACCAAATATGGTTCATGGATAGTGGCCTCAAAGCACATGACAGGAAGAAAAAACCAGTTCCTTTCACTTGAGGACCTAGAAGGAGGTGATTTCTCCTTTGGAAACAGAAATAAATGTAAAATCATTGGGGTTGGAAAGGTAGGTAAGACGGATCTCACTCTATTAAGAATGTCTACTTGATATATGGCTTGAAATATAGTCTAATCAATGTATTACAATTGTGTGATAGAGATAACTTAGTAGCATTCATCTCTACCAGATGTTTTGTGATAAATCTTACCACTGGCAGGACAGTTTTGCAGGGGAAAAAAGTAAACAATATTTGAATTGTAGATATGGCCACACTGTAAAAAAATAAACTCACCTGCTTATGTGTGTTGGACAATGATCCCCTCATGTGGCACAAGAGACTTGGACATGAAAGTCTAGTCAACTTTAAAAATTAATCTCCCATGACCTAGTGATAGGACTGTCTCACATGAAGTTTAAGAAAGACAAAGTTTGTGAGGCTTGTGCAAACGGGAAGTAGGTAAGATCCTCTTGTAAATGCAATAACGTGGTAAGCACTAGCAAATCGATGGAACTGGTTCATATGGATCTTTGAGTTCTAATGAGAATATTAAGCAGGGGTGTAAAAGATAGGGTGATGGTTCTTGTTGATGATTAATCTAGTTTACCTAGAAACTATTTTTAACATCTAAAGATGAAGCATTTGACATGTCCATTTCTTTTATTAGAAAAACTGAGAAACAATTAGGTAATCAACTCGCATCAATTTGGTCTGATCATTGAACTGAATTTGAAAATGCTTAGTTTGCTGATTTTTTTAATTTGCATGTCATAGATCATAAATTTTCTACTCCTAAGACTCCACAATAAAATAGAGTAGTTTATAGAAAGAATAGGACACTTAAAAATATGGCTAGGACTATACTTCTTTCTAGTAAACTTCCCTATAGTTTCTGGCTAGAAGATGTAAATACCACATGTTACATCATCAATAGGTGTATGACTAGACCTATTGTAAAAATGACTGGCTATGAGTTACTTAAAAGGAGAAATCAAATATATCCAATCTAAGGGCATTTGGATGTAAGTGTTTTGTGCACAATAATGGTAAAGACTCCTTAGGTAAGTTGATCCCAGAAGTGACAAAGGGAGTATTCTTGGGATATTCTTCACATAGTAAAGCTCACAAGGTATACAATAATAGAACTATGTATGCAGAAGAAATTTTACATGTGGTTTTTTGCTGAAACTAACATACTTTTTGAGAGAAAGGAACATGAATATTAAGCTATCGGGCTGGTAAGAAATATATATGAAATCACAGCCCAGGATGAAGGTGCACCGGACAACCTGATAGGGGGAAATGAACAAAGAGGAAATAAATCTCATACCTCGATAGAAACTGTCCATGAACCTGTTCCTCGGTAACAAAACATCGAAGATACATCAAGAGAAAGCTAGTTGGTTGTGAAATCTTACAAGTAAAAAGTGTTCTCATCCCATTGAGAACGTAATTACTGATCTAACGTCTAGAATTAAAACAAGATCTTCAGTAAAGAATCTTTGTGCATTTGATGCATTTTTTCTCTTATTAAACCTAAAAATGTTATTGAGGCTTTGCACGATGCAAATTGGGTGAATGCACTGCAAGATGAACTCATCCATTTTGAAAGGAGTCAAATTTGGCATCTGGTTCCACGACCCTAGCACAGATCAGTAATTGGCACAAAATGGGTTTTCGAAAATAAACTTGATGAAGATGCGACAATTAGAAGGAACAATGCAAGTTTGGTGGTTCAAGGATATAGCCAAGAGGAGGACATAGATTTTGATGAGACCTTTGCTGCAAGGTTGAAAGCAATAAGACTCCTTGTAGCCTTTGCCGCTTACATGGAATTCACTCTTCACCAGATGCACATCAAGAGTTCCTTCCTCAATGGCTACTTGAAGTAAGAAGTATTTGTCAAGCAACTTACAGGGTTTGAAAGCAAGGAGTGTTCAGACCATGTGTAAATACTTGATATGGCACTCTATTGGTTAAAGAAGGCTCCTAGAGCATGGTATGAAAGACTATCGAAATTCCTGCTTGAGCATGGCTACAAGAGAGGTAAAATTGGTAATACATTATTCCTTAAAGAAAAGGGTAAAGACCTTCTAGTTTAATAGATCTATGTTGATTACATAATCTTGGAGCAACTACTGATAAATTAAGTAATAAATTTTCCACATTAATGGGGAGTGAATTCAAAATGAATATGATGTGTGAGCATAAAAACTAAACAAAATTTGAATGGAAGTATTTTCCATCAATGGAAATATATGAAAGACTTTCTTAAAAGGTTTTAAATGAAAGAATAAAAAGAAATTGATACTCCTATAGCAACAATCACAAAGTTGGATATAGATGAACCTGGTTCATCTATTTATCAGAAGATATATAGGGGAATGACTGGTTAAGTTCTGTATCTTACTGCTAGCAGACCTAGCATTATTTATAGTGTAGACGATACACAAGAGAAATATCAGTAAAGATTTAAAATGAATGAATCAATAGAAATTGATACTCCTATAGCAACAATCACAAAGTTGGATATAGATGAACCTGCTTCATCTGTTGATCGGAAGTTCTATAGGGGAATGACTGGTTCTGTTCTGTATCTTACTTTTAGCAGACCTAACATTAGTTTTAGTGCAAAAGATACAAAAGAGAATTATCAGTAATGAACCTGGTTCATCAATATAGTATGATATATTTTCTACACTCTACATATTTTGAATAATAATATTTGAATCACGAGGATCATCCTACTTAAGCTAAATTTATTTTGTACTTATCCAATAAGTGAACTAGTTCCATTCAAAGACTCCCACAAAAATTAAATCACCTAGTTTCTAGAGAAGTCTCAAACGTCTATTCAAAACTGAAATTTTAGTCTGATTAGACTTCTCATTGACTACAAAACCAACCGTTACTCATTAATGACCCCCTTCCTTTAAAACGTTAATCATTTCCCTCCCATTCTCTCATAATTCCCAAAAACCATATAAATTTCTATCTTCTCACTTCTTCCAAAACTCAACCTACCCATCTTCTTCCTCACATAATCAAGAGAAATGACTAACCCTAAAGATAACCCTGGTAGAACCCCACCATGTTCCTCATTTTCTACTTCCCCTCAACATAGGAGACGACGATTAAAAATTCTTGCTTGAAAACTTCTGGCTACAGGTGTGCTTTAAAAGAAATTAAACGTATAGATAAAGGCTAGTCAAGCCCAAGAATGCCAAAATTATGATGAATCTTTCATGTCTGGAAAGGAGGGGGAAGAAACTCGGTCTTCTAATTCTAAGCAAGTAACATATGTGCCAAACCCTTCTACTAAGGTCATCTCAGATTTTGTTGAAATCTAAAAAATAGATTTATATTGGCAGGGTCTGTGGTGGATGTGGAAATGCCTGATTCCAGAAGGAGAGGAGGTAAAAATAAAAGAGGGAAGGAAAATAAGAGTGAGGGTGTGCGAAATGATAAGAGGGGAAAAGGGAAAGAAGTGGCTGATTCTTCATCCACCTGTGAAACTGGTCTATTGGCTATCTATGGAGAAACGGATGAAAAGATGAAGGAAAGAGGCAAGCAAACAAGGGAAAGAGAATCAGGAAAAGTTGCTGAAGGGCTAGTTAATCTTGAAAAGCATACAGATGAACATGGTTCATTCGTTGAAGAAACGCTTGCAGACCTTTTAAAAAAGGTATGTATCAGTTATTACCCCAAGAAAAGAAGAACTCCTAAAACAAAACCCCTAACACAGCAAGAGCTAACAATAAAACGAAGACTGCTCCTTCTGGCACTATTGAAATTCCTCCCACAAGAGGAAAAGCCACGAGAAGCACGCTGAAGAAGAATGAGGAAGAGATGCAGAAAGCACTAGCATAAAGTAAAAAGAAATGGATGGAAAAAGAGAAGAAGAAAGTGGGAGAGCATTTTGAGGCTGTTGATGTGGTCACACCTCCTTTTCACTGCGCCCGCAAGGGCACAAATGAGTTTTTTCACTTAAAGGACAATCGGAACGGGAATTAATTATTAAGATTTCAGAGTCGCCACTTGGTAGATTAATGGTGACCCAAGTCACCGATTGAATCATGAACCAAGCAAGAATATAAGTTTGTATTATAGTCCGCGAAACAAAAACCCGGAAAAGGAATTTTGGTAACCCGGAGAAGGTGTTGGGCATTCCCGGGCTCCGTGGTAGCACATTTTATCTAATTTTAATACATGCTAGCATATGTGCCTTTTATTCGTAAACCTCTTTTATCGTTATTTTAAAAGAATTGCAACATCGTGAAAATGTGTCTCGAATCACGTTGCAATCAATGCACCCGTAGTTGTAAACACATTTTGACTCCATTGAGATTTGAATTTGAGTCACATAAATTTTCACCCGAATCTAAGAATGTAGTTTTATTAAAATCGCACTTAAAGAGTCTACCGTATTATTATTTGGGGAAGGCCGTGAAATTCGCTAAACGGCCTCCCAAATTCTAAGTATTTTTATATAACATTATTGACGACCCCGCACTTTGTATTTTATTTGGCGAGCCACGTCTCATTATTTTATTAAAGACCAACCTAAAAGTTACTACGATTTTCTATTCATCGTTTCTCTAAAATTTCTTGACTAATCACCGGTTGAATTACACAATGCTAAACTATAAATTGAATTTTTAATCAAGTCCAAATTTATGAACCTAAGGGGCCTGCATGTAAACAGTCGCAGGGAAAGGGAATCGATAAGGGACTTGGACCTATGGGGAGTAAAACAGGCCCAGCCATAACTCCACACACCAATATCAAATCCCAACCTAAGAAAAACAGTCCAAATGGAAAGAAGGACAGGAATGAAATGTTCAATTCAATACCTTCTGATTATTAGCTGAGTTGCACATAACCAAAATTGAATTAGATAGAATAAAAAGGAAATATCTATCAAAATTAGCATAATAGCTTACTCAAATCAGGTAAATACACTAAACGAGCTATGAATCATGCTTTTCAGATTCCAATTTGACATTCGAATTCACGCAACGTTTAATTAATAAAACTTGCTACCCCTAAACAAAGTGTTAACCTAAATGTCAGAACAATTTATTAATTAATAGGACTCAAGCAACAATATAGACAACCATGAACGATTTTCATACATCTCAGATTAGCTAAGAGAACGACCTCTTCAATCACACGCTTAAGATTTTAACACACTAGTGGACTCACTGTCTGCGTACTGGCTTCAACCAATGCTGTTACTACAAGTGAAATCCATGACCTTCTAAACCATTTTCCAATCTAGCTTGCTTTGATTCCTAGATTATGTCACATAAAAAAAGTTAAATCAATACTATAATAGTTCTATCGGTCCAGTTATACAACTTAAACCAAAACGTGTTTAGCCAATTACAAATTATCTATTACTACTCTACTAACAACTTAAAAACATAAATTCTAAAGAAGACCTTTTCATTTTAGCTTTCGATTCAACTAGATACACTGTAAAGATTCAAAGAAGAGGAAGAGGAGGTTAGTGAAGCAGTGATGATCAGCATCAGCTCAGGAATTACTTCAACAACACACAATAACCAACAACCCCCAGGAATAAACCCAGCAGTTCAGGAGTTATTCGAAAACTCAAATCAAATCAGCAAGTTGAGCCAAAATGCAGTCAAAACACCCTCAATTAAATCAATACACACTAGACTCGACCAAATCAGTGCAAAATGACCAAAAACTGTTTATAACCCACCAGAAATGGATTCACAATCCTTAACTACCATGTATTAAACAAAAACTCGAAAATCAATCAACCAAACATGAATGAGAACTAGGATCACCAATGGAATAGTACTATTTGAGAGTTTACTGCATTTTTTTTTTTTTGGATTTTTGGAAATCTCTACTGTTTTATTGGGGTTTTCTATATAGAATTAAATCAAACTTAAACTTGAA
Organism: Nicotiana benthamiana; assembly: GCA_034376525.1. Lineage (NCBI taxonomy): Eukaryota > Viridiplantae > Streptophyta > Magnoliopsida > Solanales > Solanaceae > Nicotiana > Nicotiana benthamiana. Next base: position 123,840,698 of record CM067339.1, read on the forward strand.
ATTTTGAAATTGGATCAGATTTGGGAGTGAATTTTTATGGCTGAAGCTTTTGAATTATTAGGGGTTTCTCCACTTGTAATCCAAGGTACTAAACATGCCTTTATAGGAAGAAAAGGGGGCAGAAAGTTCTGGAAACTATTACTCTTTTATCCCCTTTTTTATATCAGAAATTAGTGCTTAGTCCCTGAATTTTTGGCTTGTTACTCAAGTTACTGCATTAAAAACGCATAAACTTACACGAAGGCCCCTTCTAAAAGGCCCTAGGTTATTCTTTTACCTATACAATACCTTTACTACCCTTATTTTGGTTTTGAAATTACTGTCCTTAACATATTACACCATTTCCCATGCATAAAATGCACTTATGTGCTCCCTGAGATTACTAACCACACAAACCCCTTTATCTTTGCTACAAATTCACCATGGTTAATCAGAACTAAACTATTCAACTATGTCCAACCATCCAACCTTAAAATTGAATTAAAGAATAATTAAACCTACTAATAAAACTATTACAATACTAATTCAATCCAAAAAAAATAAAATAATGTTCAACTAACTTGCAACCACATTTAAACTTAAAATCTAAAATTCCCAAACCAATATGGAAAAATGAAACACACTTACTACAAACACTTACAGAAATCAGAAAGAAAATTACCAAATTCAGAGCTAAAAATTGAAATCAAAGTGAAGAAAAGCAAATTAAATCGAATTCGGCTAACAAAGTATGACTAAACACCGAGCAAATAAAAAATTACATTAACTCCTAGAATTGTAACACAAGCATGATCAAGCGGAAAACTTCTTTAAACAACTAACAACAAGAACATAGACTAATAAGAAAAAAGAAAGTGAAAAAAACTTACTGCTAAATCTTCATTTGGCCAACTTCGTCGAAGTTGCTTTTTTAACTAATGTTATATGTTAATAAAACATAGAGCATCAATTAGAAACAACACGGTGCATGAAATCCCCAAAACAACTTCAAATGCATAACCCTATATTTTACATGCGAGCCCTTGCACTCAGATTCAAAGGATTCTGGGTAAGTATTTGTGATGAGGGGAGGAATACGGCATTTGGTATCCGTTTGGTAGGAATGAATTGGCGATGGCTAGCGTTTATCAAGTTTTAATCAGGATTCAAAACCTTTGAGGTTGATTCGAAAAAAAGAAAAGTCAATTTTGCATAAGAAGGCAGAGACGATGTCAAGGTGTGATATTGGTGGCCATTGGTGTAACTAGCGTCTTGGCCGGAATCTTCAAATTAAGATTCTAGACGGTGAGGTCTGATTCGAGGGATCTTCAAATTAAGATTCTTTTCATTTGTTTCCTTTTTATTTGTTTTTTGTATTTCATTAAGTATTTTTGTATTTTTTTATTTTATAAAAATTCTAATATAAAACTCACAACCCAAATTAACCCTAAAAATTAAATTTCCTAATTTTCCATACATTATTTCCTAATTAAAATACAAACTAAGACATATTTAAACAAAAAATGCAAAAAGGGCCATATTTGTTTTTTTTGTAAAATAACCTAATCGCTAATTAATCCGAAAAGGTAATAAAAACCTAAATGCAAGTGCCAAGTATTTGATTTGTATTTAATTTTTCATATGAATTAAAATTAAAATAATTAGCAAAAAATAACACAAACATTCACAAAAATTGTAATAATAAGGAAAAATCATTTTGTATGAATTTTTGGGAATAATTTGCATAGGGCAAACATCACGTGCTCACAGTTGCCCCTCTTTGCCCAGAACAGGGAGAGTTTTCTTACTAAGATAAGTGAGCGAAAATGAGCGATTTTTGCTCGTTCGCATATTATGTGTGAAGCAATTTTGAAAGAGCTAATTGTGCCCTACTTCAGAGATTGCCTACATGTCCTAGGCTAAATAGGAATTAGGTGAGAATAGTTCAGGAGTGTCGGGTAGATGGGACTAACAGGAGTTGTGGTTTCATTGGGATTGTTGCTGCTACTACTCGCTGACCTTCCTCATTATGCCATAACAAAATAAAAGAAGCTAGACTAAGCTATGAACTATAAATTTCAAGATCCTATCTAAATTCTTCAAACTTTTTCTAATACTTTCTTATGGTCTTGTTGTCTTGTACTCTCTTGGTGAAATCCATTGTTTTTACTTCAACTTGTCAACTGTGATGTTGTTATTTTTCTTCCAATTCATGAACTTTTATAAACTTGAACTTGAATGTATTCCTCTGCTATACAGACGGGCTCCCGACATCAAAACATGAACTTGAATGTATTCCTCTGCTATATGGGTGGGCTCTCAACTTCACAAAAATAGACAAAACAAAGAAAACTTTCTGGACTAGTTTCGAAAACTGGGTGCTTGTTAGCATATATTAATAAGAATTGAAAACTACAACTTGAATTGTGATAACTGAAACTTAAAAATTTAAAGACCGAAGTATATTCCTTTGTTATATAGGCGGGCTCCGAACTTCAAAACTAGAAAAATTAAAGATTGAATTGTAACTTCAAAACTTAACAAATGAAATGTATTCCTCTGTTATATGTGCGGGCTCTCAACTTCAAAACATAAAATGTAAAGAATGAAATGTAACTTCAAAACTTAAAACTTAAAACTTAAAGACTGAAATGTAATCCTCTGTTATATGGGCGGGCTACCAACTTCAAAATTTAAAGACTGAAATATATCAGAACTCAAAATTTTATGGCAGAAATTTATTCCTCAGCTATATGGGCGGGCTCCAAATCAGAACTTGAAAATTTTGGTGACTGAAATATAACTTGAAAATTTAAAGACTCAAATATAACTTAAAAATTTAAAGACTTAATTGTATTCCTCTGTTATACGGGTGGGCTCCCAACTTCAAAACATGAAAATGTAAAGACTAAAATGTTTCAAAACCTAAACTTTATAGACTGAAATGTATTAAAACATAAAATTTAAAGGCTTAACTCTATTCCTCTGTTATATGGGCGGACGCCCAACATCAAAACTAGAAAATTTAAAGACTGAAATATAACTTCAAAATATGAAGACTAAAATGTATTCCTCTGTTATATGGGCATGCTCCCAACTTCAAAATTTGAAAATTTAAAGACTGAAACATAACTTCAAGATTTAAAGACTAAAGTGTATTCCTCTGTTATATGGGAAGGCTCCCAACTTCAAAACTTGAATTTTGTCCTAAACATGCAAACATTGAAACTAACTTTCATTTGCCTACGTTACTCATCACTATCTTGTATTTTAACCATACAATACTTACAGTGAAACGTGATTGGTGCTTGCTTTTCCCTCATGGATTCCCCCTTAACAACAAAATTTTATGTGCTTATTTCAGTCAAAGAAAATTTTGTCAGCGTAAGATGTTGGTTAGTTGATGGCATTCTTGCTGATAAATCCTTCCCCCGCATTGCTTTCTATTGACTGACTACCTCGAACTGACGCTGAACCGCTGGACTTTCTGACCGACTTTCAAACTCCCCAACTTCTGACATCCCCAATGTTTTGTACATGTTCTGTTGTTTAATACCTTTGACCCTTTTATCCGAGCCTTTAACATTTCCCACAATATTTCCTAATTATTCCACCGATGAAACTTTTGGCGACTTCCCATGTTCCTCTTTACATATATTGATATTGACATGCTCTGACCATATTATGCTTTACCATTTTCAGAAGCTGGCAGTGAGCTTTGAAATCCTTTTCATTTGTAATGAACAAAACTTGCACTAAACATCTTAGATAGATAAAGCAAAAACCAAACGAAAATGAAATGCAACGATTTTGATTTTTTTGAGTTATGGATACGAAGACTCCAAAACCAGATTACTCTTTTAAAAAGAGAAGGAAAAGAAACTTATATGACCGGAACAACTGGTACAAATTGTAAAGACCTACATTTTGGATTAATCGGCTCAATCTGTCCAACTAACCAGCTTTCAATTGCTATAATTTTTGCCCCATAATTTCTATCTCTTCATTACTTTACCAAACTATAACTTTTTTCATCATGCGGTACCTCGAAACAGTTTTCCGCGACAGACCTTTCTCAATTAAGAATTTCTCAACTCACTGTCACCTCAAGGTACCCGCGAGGGTTTTCACCAATAAGACTCTCTTCTTTATTTTTTCTCTCGGCTTCCTTCGCCTTATGGTGCTATGAGACTCTCTCATTTTTTTCTTTATTCTTCTTTCTTGAACCTGAGTGTTGCCCCTGTCACGAATTACGTCTACCTGCTCAGCTTGGCATTTCTCAATTACTGATCAAAAGGCCTTTATATGGACCGTAATGTTGGCTTTTGGATGGGTTTGGAAAGAAGAGTATAAAAGGCTCATAAATAATTCAAATGGGTTCAAATTAAAATTTTCAAAAACCAATCTTTCGAAAAAATCCCAATGTTTGCCCCAGTTTCTAGTTTGGGAACTTTTTGATTTTTATTTGGTATGACTGAACCTTGGAGAGGCTGCCTATGTACCCTTTCGAGATCAAGTCAAACGTAATTCACGTCATAAAATTACTTTCTTTTTGTTAGTGATTTTTCTTTTCCTTTTGTTTTTATTTCTTTCTTTTAATTCTTTTCATTTTTTTTCCTTTTCTTTTCTTTTTCTTTACTTTTCTTTTCTTCTCCTTTATTTTCTTTTTCTTCTTTCTTTTCATTTACTTATTTGCAGCATTTGTGCTTCTTAATTGTTTCGTCGATTCCGAAAGAGGGGTATGAAAGAAAATAAGTAGGATCAAAGGGGACGACAAGGGCTAGAAGTGCTTGGATAGCAGAACAAAACGCCTTTGTCATTTTAATTTCTACAATATGCCAAATACAAACAAGTACATTCATAATAAAGAAATCATACATATTATCTCTTGATCGCATCGGAATTGATAGCCGTTTCTACAAATTTTCCTTCTACATCTGTCAAATATAGTGCACCATTAGACAACACTCTGATTACAACAAATGGCCTCTTCCAATTTTGAGTGAACTTTCCCTTTGTTCAGCCCAATGAGGCAGAATATACCTTAGCACTAACTGTTCGAGTTCGAACTTCTACGGATGCACTTCTTGTTGTATTCTTTTTCCATTCTTCGTTGGCACAGTTGACCATGAAGCACTGATGCCAACCTTTTCTTGTCAATCAGACTTGACTGCTCAGGGCATGTCTTCACCCATTCATCATCATCACTCTCAGCCTCTGCAATGATTCGAAGAGAAAGGATTTCCACTTCTAAGGGTATTACTGCCTCGGTGCCGTACACCAGCGAATAAGGAGTTTCCCCCACCAAAGTACGAACAGTTGTGCGGTAACCCAACCATGCAAAAGGCAACTTCTCATGCCATTGTCAAGACCCTTCAACCATCTTCCGGAGTATTTTCTGTATGTTCTTGTTGGCTGCTTCAACCGCACCATTTGCCTTGGGACAGTTTGGAGTAGAATGCCTATGGGTAATCTTAAACTGCTCACACATCTCTTTCATCAAGTGACTATTAAGATTAGCCCCATTGTATGTGATAATCACCTTCGGTATCCGAAATCGACAAATAATGTTCGAATGCACAAAATTGACCACAACTTTCTTAGTCACAGACTTAAACATTTTAGCTTGCCCCCATTTGGTAAAATAGTCTAAAGCCACCAGAATAAACCTGTGCTCATTCGACGCTGCGGGATCAATTGGCACAATAACATCGATGCCTCGTGCAATAAAAGGCCATGGTCTGGACATTGTATGTAGCTATGATGGCGGAAAATGAATCAAATCTCCATGAACCTAGCACCGATGACATTTGCGTACGAAACTGATACAATTTTACTCCATAGTAAGCCAATCATAACTTGCCCATAGGATCTTCTTTGCTAAAACATATTCGCTCCGGTGCATTCCATGGACTCCATAATGTACCTCAGTCATAATAGTCGTGGCTTGCCTTGCATCCATGCACCTTAACAGTCCGAGATCAGGAGTTATTTTGTACAAAACTCCAACACTAAGGAAAAATCCTCTTGACAATCGCCTAATTGTTCTTTTCTTATCACCGGTGGTGTAGTGACCCGACTGGTTGCTTTACAATTTGGAACCCCGTTCCCTTAAATAAAAATACCCACGCCTTCCTTCGCTAAATTACGACTTGCGGAGGCGATTAATTCGGAAGTTAGAAGAGTTTTGAGTAAAAAAAACCAATTATTCCCTTAAGGTTTTCTTAAAAGGACAAGTTTGACTTCGGTCAATGTTTTTGGGAAACAGTTCGGGATTCGTGATTCGACGGTCCCGAGGGGTCCGTTGGAAAATATGTTACCTGGGCATATGCTCGAAATCAAATACTGAGGTCCCTAACCCGAGAACGGAATTTTTTATGTAAAATTGTTAAATCGAAGTTTTAATAAAGTAAAGAACCTAAGTATTTATTAAAAACCTAGGTATCAGTTTCGGATACTACTTTTGGAACTTGGTAAAAGTCTGAAATACCATATAAGACCTACTCGTAAAATTTGGTGTCAATCTTAGTTGTCTAATGGTATTTTGACCCGTTGAAGGCACACTAAGAACTTGAAATTCATTACATTAGATTAATTGGTTTTGGGGTATGATTCCTCGATCAATGCATTGTTTTGGGTGTTCCGAGGGTTCAACTATGTCCTCCTCGTGATATCAGACTTGTTGGTATGTTTGGCTGGGGATGGGAGCCCCGAACGTCCAATAGTCAAGGTTTGAGCAAAGTTGAATTTTGGAAAGAATCAAGTTTGCTGCTTTTGTCAAAACCGCTTCTGTGATTCTTTGACCGCCTAAACGGGTCCCGTATAAGTGGCCACCGATTCATAGAAGCAGAATGGAATAGAGGGGCGCATGTGCGAGAACTTGTCCACGGAAGCGATCTGGCCCACAATACCTCCCAACCACAAAAGCAGCTATTTTTCGTAGAAGCGGACACTGCATATGCGGTAACTTTTCTGCATATGCGAAAATTGCTAGGTACAGTAAGGGTTCATTAAATACAAACCCTAGCCCCTTCTCTCTCATTTTCACACCATTTTTTGAAGGTTCCAAAGAAAGATTTTCTTCCTAATAACACGAGGTATGTAATCCTCACTCTCTCTTAGTTTAAATACGTGAAGCTTACATAGATTTAACACTAGTAATTAAATAAAATAAAGGGTTAGAGCTAGACCTCAAGTTTTGATAAAATTATAGTTTAACCACGTAATTAGCTATGTAATGAGAAAAAATTTACATATTAGTAATCCTTAAGCTTTAGAGAATAATTTGTTTCAAAAAATCTCTAAATCTGGGCACGTGGAGTGGGGTCAAAATTTTGAAAACTTGCGGGAAAGGTTGGGAAATTACTTAAATATTTAGAATTCTACCTTACAAGCCCTTATTGAATAATTCCCACATTTTTTAACTAGTTTGTGCACTTTCGGTTTCACGTTGAGGTTTCAAGGTCGTTCTTGGCATTTAGAATTGATGTTTGGAGTGAGGTGAGTCTTCTTTCTAAACTCGTGGGAGCGAATTGTCCTGTTAGGACAAATAAATGATAAATTACTATTAAATATGGGGGCTGCATACGTACTAGGTGTCGAAAGTCCGTGTGTATCTATTATAATATTAAATGTTTGGGTACTTTAGAACCCACATCATGCCTACTTTGAGTTATCCCTTGTTTGAACTATATAAATGGTCTTTATGACTTGCTCAAGACCAGAGGATAATGAAATTTGAACATATGCTAATTTATGATATCGGAAGGATTTTTCCTCGTATATGCATGATGCCTTATTGCGCATTGTTGATATTGTCTTGATATTTGTGGATCGGGCCGATTACCTCAGTAAAATAGATGCACCTATGGTACAGACTGTTCGACCCTCGGCAATGGACAAATTTATACTTTGTTGGAGCGGGCCATCGACCTCGGCGTTGTTTTGCATGATTCATATGTGTATGCTTCAGCCTAGGCTTTTCATGAATTGTTACTAAATAAATGAAAGGAGGAAATAGGCTAAGAAGAGCATTATCAGGCAAATATACCTCCAGTTGATTCCAATACTGCCTAAAGTCACCTCGAGAGCTTTAATGTGCAATAATAAAGCTAGGCCTAAAGAAAAAATCACAATGTGGCTCTAATGCCAAGGAAGATTGCTAACTGTAGACATACTAAAGAAATAGGGGCTCAAAGTGAATGACTTATGTGTGTTATGCAGTAGGAACTTGGAGACAAGGGATCATTTGTTTCTTGAATGTATCTATGCAAAAAAGCTTAGAAACAGATTTAAACAATGGTAACATATTCAAAATAATGATGGATCAACATGGGACATTCAGTTGCACGGCATCTGTCAACAAACCAGAGGCAACTCAGCCGTCACAAACCTTCTCAACATGATATATACTGAATACACTCATGCACTGTAGAGAGAAAGAAATTAGAGAATTTTCCAGCAAACATTAAGAGATCATACAAGCTTGGCAAGACAGATAGTCTGTATATGTAACCTTAGGGCCACAGGAAATGTAAAGGCACTGCTACAATAGTTTTATTTCTATCCTAGATCTAGGATGGTAGTCTCATTATATGCTAATATAGTTTGAATTTTACTTGTAGTTTATTCATGAGAGAGCGTAGATAGCTGGGAGTAGTTATGCTCTAATATGTAATGCCTTCACTTTTGGTGATTATAAAAAAATTTAATTACAAAAAAGGAGCAAATAGGATAATGTAAAATATGACTGCAAGCATGATATGACTTTTGTGGTAACTGTTACTTAATTATATTATCCATGTTGTATAATGTACATAATTATTATGATATTATTTGGACCTAGTAGGTATCAAGTCGACCTCTCGTCTCTACTTCTCCAACTAGGTATTTCAGTTTAAATTGAGACCAACTATATATGGATTGTTAGTAATATTCCGCACTTGGCTAGCCCGAAAAGGTGTTCGGGCGCGATCACGACATGTTTAGTAGAGACTACTCTTTGTTCACTTCCTATCGTGGAGTGGTTAGTGTACTAAATTTCCATTTCTATTCTCTCACAGACGGTGAGGATTCGTACTGCTGACATTCTGGACCAGGGAAGGGCTGCTCCCCCTGTTGCTAGAGGCTGAGGTAGAGGCTAGGGTAGGGCACTAGGCCACAGTAGGGACGAGGACGTCCTAGAGCCATTCCAGTTATTCCACCAGCAGACCTTGTTATTGAAGAGCATGGTGAGATACCTGCATCTGAGCCTACCCCGATAGACTTCATGACAGCATCTTGATTTCAGGAGGCCATGGGCCATAATGCTTCAGTTCATGGATTCTATGACTCAGGCTGGTTTATTTCCAGCGGAGCCAGCCACCTCACAGGAAGAAGGGGGAGCATAGACCCCTACTGCTTAGGCTCTTGGTGGTAAAACTGTCATATATCAGACTCCAGGTGCACTACCCGCAGATGGGGTTTAGCTAGTTGTTGTTGTGGCACCCCAGCCCATGCCAGCTGTGGGTGGTGATCCACTGAAGCTTCTAGGCAGGTGGAATAGATTTCTCCCTCTAGTATTCAAGGGTGAGAGTCATGGGGATAAACAAGACTTTATCGAGAGGTACAGGGATAGACTGCACAATATGAGGATATTGGAGTCACATGGAGTCGACTTCACCATGTTTTAGTTGGAGGGCAGGGCTCTTAGATTGTGGCAGTCCTATGTTCTTAGCAGGACAATTGGTTCTTCTCCCCTCACTCGGGGTCAGTTCACCGAACTATTTCTTGATCGGCATATTCCACCCTCTGATAGGGAGGGGTTGTACTATCAATTTGAGTAGCTACAGTAGGGTCAGATTTTAGTGACAGACTATGAGGCAAGATTATCTGAGTTGTCTCGCCATGCACTTATGACACTCCTCATAGAGGAAGAGAGAGTTCTATGGTTAGTAGTATGGTTACATCCCACAATCAGTAACACTATGGCTAGAAAGGTGGAAATGGGTACAGGTTATCAGCTAACACTTGAGATTGCTTGTAGGATCGAGGGTTACCATCAGCGAGGTTTTGAGCAGCTGCCGCAGAAGAAGAGGGCCAGATTCTTCGGAGAGTTTAGAGGTGCCCCAGCTAGGCTTATATGTCACAGGGGGAGGGGTCAGCCCAGCAGGCCCCCAGCTCCAGCACTCAAACCTGCTCGGGGTCCTCCAGCATGCTCTTATTTAAGCGCCATGCCAGAGAGTTCTTATCGCCCAACGGTTATCCAGGGTTCGACCTGTAGGAATTCAGGTCCTCCAGATTCTTCCAGTATTTATCTCAGTACTATGTCTGAGAGTTCATGCTGCACGCTGGCTATTCAAGCTTCTTCTAGTAGGTCTTCGAGTTTTCAGAGCCAACCATCGGGGCAGCAGGCCACTGCACCACATTGCTTTGAGCGCGGAGACCCAGGCGATATAAGGATGTACTACCCCAGACTTCGGGGCAAGGCTATACAACTGGTACAGCAGCCCGTGACTCTAGTACCAGCGAACCAGCCAACTAGAGGCGGAGGGCAGACCCTTAGAGGTCGCCATAGAGGTGGAGGCAAGACATGGAAAGGTCAGCCAGGTGCTTCTCACTTGGGCGGAGGCCAGGCAGCCGGCGTTCCAGCTAGATTTTATGCTTTCCCGGCCAGCCCAGATGCATTTGCCTCAAATGCCGCATCACATGTATAATTTCAGTCAGCGGTAGGGATTCTTCGGTATTATTTGATCCAGGATCTATTTTTTCATATATGTCCTCTCTATTTGTTCGTTTTCTGGTTATCTCTCTTTAGCCTTTGGGTGTTCCTATTCATATATACACTCATGTGGGCGATTGTGTGGTTGTGGTCCGGATCTACAGGTCTTGTGTGGTTACTTTCTATGGTTAAGATTCTAGGGCAGATCTTCTGGTACTTGATATGATTGATTTTGAAGTCATTGTGGGTATGGACTGGTTATACCCCTATCAGGTCATCCTTGATTATCATGCCAAGTTTATTTCGCATGTGATGCCAGGATTGCCAAGATTGGAGCGGAAGGGTTCCGCAGTTGATACCCTTAGTAGGGTTATTTCTTTTCTGAAGGCTCAGCTCATGGTTGAGAAAGTGTGTTTCGCTTATCTTGCTTTTGTACGAGACACTACAGCACGGTCTCCGATGATTGATTCAGTGCCAGTAGTTTGAGAGTTCGCCGATGTTTTTCCTTCTTATCTTCCAGGCATGCCTCCAGATCATGATATTGATTTCCGCATTGATTTTGCACTCAGCCTATATCTATCCCACCGTACCGTATGGATATTAAAGATCTGAACAAGTTGAAGGAACAGTTGGAGGAGTTATTAGAAAAGGCGTTTGTCAGGCCTAGTGTGTCGCTTTGGGGTACACCGGTGCTATTTGTAAAGAAGAATGATGGGACTTTGCGGATGTGCATCGATTACTGCCAGTAGAACAGAGTCACCATCAATAAGAAGTACCCATTGTCGTGCATTGATGATTTGTTTGACTAGTTACAGGGTGGGTGTTCTTTAAGATTGACCCGAGATCAAGGTATCACCAACTAAAAATTCGACACTCAGACGTTCCGAAGACTACGTTCAGGATTAGATATGGACACTACGAGTTAATGGTGATGACCTTTACATTGATGAATGCTGCAACGGCGTTCATGGAGTTGGCCACAACCTACTTCAGTGACTTTAATCCGGTGTTTCCTGGGGTTAGCAGGTTACTACCGCGGTTTTTGCAGGGCTTTTCTTCTATTGATTCTCCCTTGACTAGATTGCCCAGAAGGGTGTCCCATTTCATTTGTCCGATGAGTGCGAGGAGAGCTTTCTAAAGCTCAAGACGGCTTCGACAACGACACCGATTATTGTATTGCCTTCCGGTTCAGGGATGTATACTATATATTGCAATGCCTCCCGCGTTGGCTTGGACTGTGTATTGATGCAGGAGGGACGAAATATTGCATATGCATCACATAAGCTAAAAATTGATTAGAAGAACTACCCACTGCACAATCTAGAGTTGGCAGCGATTGTTCATGCTCTGAAGATATGGTGGCATTATTTATATGGGCTGTCATGTGAGGTTTACACCAATCATCGCAATTGGCAGCACCCGTTCACTCAGAGGGACCTTAATTTGAGGCAGCGCATGGGGCTTGAGTTACTAAAGGATAATGATGTTACCATTCTTTATCAAACGGGTAAGGAAAATCTGGTCGTAGATGCGCTGAGCAGAAAGGCAGAGAGCATGGGTATTTTGGCATATATTCCCGTTTCGAAGAGACCATTGGCTTTAAGCATTTAGTCCATAACTAACAGACTTGGGAAGTTAGATATTTCGCAGCCTAGCCAAGTTCTAGCATATGTGGTTGTGCAGTCTTTGTTGTTAGGGTTGATTAAGGCCCAGCAGTTCGGTGATCCACACTTGACGGCCCTTAGAGAGACAGTACTTCAGGGAGGTGACAAAGAGTTTACTATCAGCGAGGATGGAGTGTTACGACTTCAGGGCTGTGTATGTGTTCCTGATGTGGATGGCTTGCGAAGAACGATTCTAGAGGAGGCCCACAGTTCAAGGAACTACATTCATCCGGATGCCACGAAGATGTATCATGACTTGAGGCAACATTTCTGGTGGCAGAGGATTAAGAAGGACATTATTGAGTATGCGGCTAAATGATTGAATTGCTAGCAGGTCAAGTATGAGCACGAGAGGCCAGGTGGCCTACTTCAGCTGATTCCCATTTTGGAATGGAAGTGGGAGAGCATCACTACGGACTTCGTGGTTGGGTTGCTGCAGACTTTGCAGAAGGTTGATTCAGTGTGGGGTATTGTGGATAGGATGACCAAGTCGGACCATTTCATTCTAGTGGTGACTACTTACACAGCGGAGAGATACGTTGTGATTTATATTCGAGAGATAGTCTGGTTGCATGGTGTACCGGTCTCAATCATATTAGAGAAGGGCCCTCAGTTCACATATCACTTTTGGAGAGTCGTTCATAGAAATCTCACCACATCATTTCTCTCTCAGACCGACGGGCAATCGGAGCAGACAGTTCAGATATTAGAGGATATGCTTACAGCATGTGTGATTGACTTTGGAGGCACTGAGATCAGTTTCTTCTTTTAGCGGAGTTCGCATATACTAAAAGCTATCAGTCCAGCATACAGATGGCCCCGTATGATGCATTATGTGGCCGGTAAAGATGTTCGAGCCTGGTGAGGTTAAGTTACTCGGTACAGATTTTGTTCAGGATCCCTAAGATAAGGCAGAAGAGTTACGCAGATCAGAAGGCGTGTGATGTATCATTTATGATTGGCGAAAAGGTTCTCTTGAATATACCACCAATAAAGGGTATTATGAGTTTCGGGAAGATGGGCAAGTTGAGCCCAATATTTATTAGCCCTTTGAGGTGTTGAGACGAGTTAGAGTTGCAGCCTATGAGCTTGCCTTACTTTCCAGTCTATAAGGAGTTCATCCAGCTTTCCATGTATCGATGCTTAGGAAGTATCAAACCGACTACTCTCATGTGTTGGATTTCAGTACCATTCGGTTAGATGAGAATTTGGGCTGCGAGAAGGAGCCAGTTGCAATTGTTGATAGATAGGACCGTCAGTTGAGGTCCAAGAGGGCTTCTGTGGTAAGAGTCCAGGGGAGGAGCAACCGGTTGAGGAGGCAACTTGGGAGTCCAAGGAGCACATGCGGAGCCGATATCCTCACCTATTCAGAAGTCCAGGTACTTTTCTAGCTCCGTTAGAGGACGAATGTTTGATTAAGAGGCGGAGAATGTAACGAACCGACTGATCATTTTACTAATTAGAACCTAGTTCACTTAACCAGAACTCCCCACACCTTCCTTAGTTAAATTACGACTTGTGGGACGATTAATTTTGAAATTAGAAGAGTTTTGAGTAAAAATAAAACCAATTATTCCCTTAAGGTTTTATTAAAAGGCCAAGTTTGACTTTGGTCAACTTTCTTGGAAAACGGACATAGATTCGTGATTCGACGGTCTCGGGAGGTCTGTGGGAAGATATGGGACCTACGCATATGCTCTAAATCAAATTCCAAGGTCCCTAGCCCGAGTACGGAATTTCTTATGTAAAATTGATAAATTGTTAAGGAAGTAAAGAACCTAAGCATTTACTAATAACCTAGGTATCGCGTTCGGATTCTAGTTCTGAAACTTGGTACAAGTCCGAAATATCATATAATACCTACCCGAAAAATTTGGTATCAACTTGAGTAGTCTAAGTTCCTTTTGACCCATTGAAGGGAAACTAAGAACATCAAGTTCATTAAATTAGATCAATTTATTTTGGGGTTTGATTCGTGATTTAGCATTGTTTTGGGTGTTCCGAGGGATCGACTAGGTGAACCTCATATTTTCAGACTTGTCGCTATGTTCAGGCAGGGCACGGGAGCCCTCAGCATCAAATGGTCGAGGTTTGAGCTAAGTCAGTTTTTGGAAAGAAGTAAGTTTGTTGCTTCTGTCAAAACGGCTTTTGCGGCTCTTTGACCAAAGAAGCGGCCACCTGGTCATAGAAGCAGAATGCCCAAGAGGGGGAAGAGACTGCAGAAGCGGCCCTGGGACCGCATAAGCATTCCCGCATGTCTAAGAACTCGACCGCTCGGCCGACAGTACCACCCAACCGCAAAAGTGGTTGTTTTCCGTAGAAGCGAATACCGCATATGCGGTAATTTATCTCCGTATGAAAAAATCTTTGGGGACAGCAAGGGTTCATTAAATACGAACCCAAGCCCCTTCTCTCTCATTTTCACACCATTTGGGCGATTTTGAAGGTTCCAAAGAGAGATTTTATTCCTAATATCACGAGGTTACTAATCCCCACTCACTCTTAGCTTAAATACATGAAACTTACATAGATTTAACACTAGTAATCAAATGAAAATCATGGATTAGAGCTAGACCTAGGGTTTTAATAATATTATGATTTAACAAGATATTAGTAATCCTTAGATTTTAGAGAATAATTTCCTTCGAAAAATCTCGGAATATGGGCACACGGGTCTGGGGTCGGAAATTTGGAAACTTGCGGGAATTGTTTGAAAACCACTTAAATAGTTAAAATTCAACCTTGTAAGCCCTTATTAACTAATTCCCACATTGTTTATCTGTTTGTTCGCTTTCGGCTTCGACTTGACGTTTCGAGCTTGTTTGTTGAATTTGGAAATGTGGTTTGGAGCGAGGTGAGTCTTATTTCTAACATCGTGAGAGGGAATTGTCCTTTAGGACTAATAAATGACAAATTGTTATTATATTCGGGCGACGCCTACATACTAAGTGACGAAAGGCCGTGCATAGATACTATAATGTTAAATATTTAGGTAGTTTAGGACGCACATCTTGCCTACTTTGAACTTTCCCTTGTTTGAACCGTATAAATGGTCTTTTATGAATTGCTAGTGACTAGAGGAAAATGAAAAATGAACATAAGATCATTTATGAACTTGGAAGGAATTTTCCTTGTATATGCATGATGCCTTATTGTACATTGTTGATATTGTGTTGATATTTGTGGATCAGGTCGATCACTTCGGTGAACTAGATGCATCTACGGTACGCGTCGTTGAACCCTCTACAGTGCAAAAATTTATATTCTGTTGGAGCGGGGCGTCGACCTCGTCGTTTTTGCGCATGACTCATATATGTATGCTTGAGCCTACGCTTTGCATGAATTGTTACGAAGTAGTGAAAGGAGGAAATAGGATAAAGGAAAATATGACTTCAAACATGATATGACTTCTGTGGTAACCGCTACTTAATTACATTATCCATGTTGTATATTGTACATCATTATTATTATATTATCTGGACCTAGTAGGTATCAAATCAACCTCTCGTCTCTAATTCTACGAGATTAGACGGGATACTTACTGGGTACATGTTGTATATGTACTCATGCTATGCTTATGTACTTAAATGTATAGGGTGTGAGGCTGATTCATCCGGATATCGTCAAGGTGCGCGCCAGTGAGTGGAGTTGAGACTTCTACTATAAGCTGCTTTCCTTTCCACATCGCTTGGTAGCCGGATGGTGTCTTGTTTTATATTTTTGTTGTCCTTCCCTTATTTCAGGTAGTAGGGTAGAGATGTGTATATTCTACTAGATGCCATTACAATGTGACACCATGTCATGGCACGTACACTCTAGTAAACTTGTTTTTGGGTTATGTTATATTGTACTACTCACCGCATTTTCTTCTTTAGTTCTAAACCCAAGCTAAATGGGTATTTCACTTAAAACTGAGACCATCTTTATATGAATTGTTAGTAATATTCCGCACTTGGCTGGCCCGACAAGGTTGCTGGGTGCCATCACGACTTGTTTTGGAAATGGATCGTGACGGGTGGCTTGTACCGGAGACACCCCCATCCTAATATATTGCATGATGTCATGAAACCAAGGCTCACCGTCAAGTTCCTCTTCTACCATATTTCATTAAGCATGCTAATCATGGACTTGAATCTGTAAGGGGTGCACATAGGTCTTATCTGGATGATGCAACATTCACGCCATAGTAGCCAAAGAATCGGCAACTTCATTATGAATCCTCGGGATGTGCCTCAACTTTTTAGACTGGAATCATTGATCAAGCTCATGGAAACACTGTCGGTATGGTATAAGCATCAAATCCCATGTTTCCCATTTTTCTTGAATTTTGTGTACTACTAGGTCCGAGTCACCCATTACAAGGACTTCCCGGACACCCATATCTACAGATAATCTCAACCCCAAAATACATGCCTCATATTCTTCCATGTTGTTTGTGCAGTAGAAACGAAGTTGAGCCATAACAAGGTAATACTAACCTGTTTCACAAATGAGTACCGCCCATATTCCCACGCCTTTCATATTCGCTACTCCATCGAAGAAAAGTTTCCATCTCGGCTTCTCAACTTGTTCCACCTCATCAATATCCCTCACCTCTTCATCTGGGAAGTAAGTTTTCAATGGTTCATAATCATTGAGCTAGATTCTAAGCTAAATGATCCACCAATGCCTGTGTTTTCATCGCACTCCGTGTCACATAGATAATGAAAACTCCATAAGCAATATGTGCCACTTTGCAAGCCTCCCTGTGGGCATAGGCTTCTGAAAAGTACACCTCTATTGGTCCAAGAAAAATATGAGGCAAGTAGTGGAGGACGACAAATAATGTTTCGACTTCTGTGCCACCCAAGTTAGGGCGCAACACATCCGCTCCAGATGAGTACACTTGACCTTGTAAGATGTGAACGTCTTGCTAAGATAATAGATAGCCTACTCCTTCCTGTCGGCAACATCATCCTGCCATAGTGCACAGTCAAATGAATTATCCAAAACTATCAGATATAGAATCAAAAGCCTCCCGGGTTCTGACGGTAGCAATACGAGTGGGTTCACCAAATACCCCTTTATCTTATCAAGAGCCTCTTGACATTCATGAGTCCATTTATTGCAGCACCTTTCTTTAACAATTTGAAGATCGGCTCACAAGTTGTCGTGAGTTCAGCAATGAACCTAGTGATATTATTCAATCTTCCCAACAAACTCATCACCTCAGTTTTGTTTCTTGGAGGTGGGAACTAATGAATAGCTTTGATATTTGATGGGTCTAGTTAAAAACCCCGACTACTGACTATAAATCCCAACAAGTTCCTAGACGACACTCCGAAAGAACATTTTGCAGGATTGAGCTTATGGTTGTATCTGTGAAGCTTCTGAAAGAACTTCCTCAAAACCCTGACATGGTCAGATCGCTTTCTAGACTTCACGATCACATTATTCATGTACACCTCGATTTCCTTGTGTTTCATATCATGGAATACTATTGTCATTGCCCTCATATAAGTTGGCCCAGAATTTTTAAAGTCAAATGGCATGACCCAATAACAGTACGTTCACCACGGCGTGATGAACGCCGTCTTTTTTGCATCCTCCTCCTTCATTAAGATTTGATGATAACCAGCGTAACAATCCACAAAAAAACCAATCTCATGTTTTGCACAATTATCAATAAGTATGTGGATGCTTGGAAGTGGAAAATTTTCTTTGGACTCGCTTTGTTAAGATCCTGATAATCGACACATGCCCTGGTCTTGCCATCTTACTTCGGCACAGGCACAACATTAGCTAACAAGGTGGGATACCTTGTGACCCGAATGACCTTCGCATAAAATAGATTAGTAATATCTTCTTTTATCTTTACACTTATGTCCGTTTTGAACTTTCCAAGATTCTGCTTGACACGAGGGAGTGCTGGATCAGTGGGCAATTTGTGAACCACTAAATCAGCAATTAGCCATGGCATATCATCATATGACCACAAAAATATCCTTGTACTCGAAGAATGCTTTGATTATATCCTCCTTGAGTTGTGGCTCCAGATGAACACTTACTTTAGTTTCAACGACATTGTCTTGGTCCCCTAGATTAACTGCTTCCGTGTCATTTAGGTTAGGTTTGGGTTTCCTCAAAGTGGCTTAATTCTTTACTAATTTGCTCATAGGCCTCATCATCATCATATTCTAACTAATCATCAATCTCGATTTCTTGTATTATTATTTCTGAGTTAGATTGGCTTTTAAAACTGGACAGAAGATTCCTCATACATGTCATGTCACTGATATCAACATAAATATAATTGTATAGAAAAGAAAAGAAAAATGAAAAAAAAATTACGAATGAAGAAACAAGAAAAATTGTATTTCATTGAATGTAAAGATAACATGGTTTTAACTCATCCAAACGGACGTAATATAGCAACTGAATTACAAACCCTGGAATAATCTAGGTGAACAAATGGAAAACAAAAGCCACTACCATGACTCCCTCCGAGTGAGAAGAGGAGTGGCTTCCCAATAACTGCTTCCTAATACCCGGCCTGACGAAGGACCTGGACAGGTTGGAATCGATTTTGGAAGAACCCAAGCTTTCTTTTTCAATTTGTGAGCCCTTCTAACATTTGCCGTTGTTGGGTTGAACCCCAACCCAAATGTTTCCAGATTCATGGGCAAAGAAATAGGTTGAACAATACCCTGGAGACTAGTGCCTAAACCTTTTCCTTGCACGAACCCATTAATCAAAATCAGAAAAACTACAATGACGGTTGTAATTTCTTTTCTAGGGAGTGGGATACTTTTACCCTCCGGCACCTTGTCCATTGGTACTGTACCAAAGACCTGACAAACCCATGACGCCTTATCATCATCAGTCTCTATGAAGGGCGCGATGGCATCACTTATAATGGATATGTTGTCTTCCACATGTACGACGACCTCTTGTCTGTCCCACTCAAACATGAAAAATTGATGTAGTATAGAAGGCATCACTTTGGAAGCATGGATCCATGGTCACCCCAACAGCCGGTTATAGGACATTCCTGCATCTAGAAATTCCATGGTGAGCTCGGTCTGACCAACTGTCAATTCAAGCACGGCATCCTCGACTGTGTCCGTACCACTAGCGCCAAAGCCTCGAATACTGATAATATTGTTATAAACTATGTCATCATTAACCTTAAGCTTGTTAAATTTGGAGAAAGGACAAATATTAATGACTCTTCGCACTTTACTATCAGGTAGAGAGCTCTACTATGTTCTGTATCCTCCACGGGAAATTCATCGTCAGAAAATGTCACCCTGTTCACTTTAAAGATTCTATTCATGATTTTCTCAAAATAATTCACCAAAATTTTATCGAGGACATGAGCTTTATTCAATTTCTTCATCATTCCCCAGCAATGTCCATATGAATTTATAAGTAGTGAAATCAACAAGATTTGGGCTTGCATTTTCCTTAATTGCGCAATAATGGAATAGTCTTGTACTTTCATCTTTTTCAAGAACTCCTCCACCTCTTCCTCCATCACAGCCATCTTGACTACTACTGGACCGTCTTTAGCAACCCTGGCTTTCTCAACTCTTCAGGGGAAAAAAACATACCCGAGCGAGATAACCCTTGCGCTTTGATAACACCTTCTTTGATTTCCTTTCCTTTGTAAGTCACAACTACTGGTTCATACTTCCATCGCACAGATTTTCTATCAACCATAGGTAACTGTACTACCCGCCTTATGACAACTGGTTCTATGTAGTCCCCCTTCAGAACAGCCACGGGCGCACTTTTGTACCACTAACTTGACTGGCTAGCTTCTTAGGAACAACAGACAACCCTTTACCAACCACCACAACTGGCTTGTCATCTATCCCTTTTACCGAACCGCTCGTTTCACACTAGCTGCATTTTTGTTCACCTTGGCTTCACTAGAACGGATCATCATGCCCGTTTGTGAGGGTTTCTTTAGATCCACTCTTTTGTGCACTAATTCTATGACATTGGTCTCGTGATGAGCTGGCGACGGGTTTTTATTAATGCTTGGTGCCTCCAGGGCCTGAACTTCAATACGGTAATTATCAATAAGCTCTTGCACCATATTTTTCAACTTGCAACACTTCCCACTATCATGCCCTCGCATCAAAGAACAATACTCACAGCTGACCGAATTGTCCAGATTTCTGGGAGGGGGTGGCATTTTGGGCTCAATTGGGGTCAGCATTCCTAGCTGTTTCAATCTACAAAAAATAGTGGTGTAAAATTTTCCAAGCGGAGTAAATGTTTTCTGTTTTTGGACCTTGTTATTTACAAAAGCTTGGTTTGGGCAAAAGCTGGCTCTGGGCCTGTAAGCCTTGGGGGTGGATATGTGTTTTGGGGAACCGGTGCGTGCCATTATGGGAGCGCCGGAGGCTGGGTATGTCAGGGCGTGATAGACAGTAAAATATGGCTCTGCAGTGGATTGTAATGTTGTGGAGGGCCATATGGGGTGTATGGGTAATTTGGATGGCGGTGTCTCGGTTGGTTGTAGTAGGGTGGAGGGTTGTTGGACCTGGACCAAGTACTAGCTTCAACTATTGCAACTTCTTCCTTCTTCTTCTTTCTAAGCACACCACCAGTGCCGCGTTGGATGGCTTGAGTGGTTGCTTCGCTCATGATTTTATTGGACTTCAAACCTTCCTCGACCATAACTCCCATATTCACCATCTCGTTAAAAGATTTACCAATTGTCGTCACTAGGTGACCAAAGTATGTTGGCTTAGAAGCTTGCAAAAAGTAATCAACCACTTCACTTTCCCTCATTGGGGGGTCAACCCTTGCAGCTTGCTCTCTCCAGCGAAACCCGTATTCCTTAAAGCTTTCCCAGGGTTTCTTCTCAAGTTTTATCAATGACAGCCGGGGTGGGATGATCTCAAGATTATATTGGAAGTGACTGGAAAATGCTTGTGCTAGGTCAACCCAAGTATACCATCTGCTAGGATCTTGGCGCGTATACCATTCTAGTGCACACCCATTCAAACTCTGCCCAAAGTATTCCATCAACAGTTCGTCTTTTCCCTCAGCCTCTCTCATCTTAGTGCAGAAACCTTGTAAATATGCCACTGGGTCGCCCTGACCATCATACAGATCAAATATAGGAATTTTAAACTCCGCAGGTAGCTGAACATTGGGGAACAGACAAAGATCTTTATATGTCACACTGACCTGATTGCCCAATTCATGCATGTTCCTGAAGGATTGCTCCAACATTTTCTTTTTTCGAAGCACTTATTCCTGTTCAGGGTTCTTATATGGCTTTTCAGTCTCTACCAGGAGCTCAAAGTGAGGGGTTTAAGAGTACGGCTCAGGGGCCTTAAAAGTAGGTTCACGGGGATAGTATTGGTCATCGTAGGTTTGAAACAAAGGCTCACTAGATGATCTTTGTAGTGTGGCAGTGGAGGTGCTATGAAGACATAAGTGATGGGTACAGAAGGGTTTTGTTTAGGTGGTGGAGGTTGATAAGCGTATAAGGTAGTACCATAACGCTGTGTATAGTAAGGGAAGGGTGGAGATGAATTGGCTGTGGGAGGCTCCTAAACCTGAACCAAAGGCGGGATATATGATGGATTGGCGGGATACACTTACGTTGGTTGCCCCTAAGACCAGGCCTGATGCATTTTTACCATTTGTTGTTTCAGTTTATGCATCTCCTCTTTAATAGTGTTCAAATCTGTCACCTCATCCTCTTTGAACGGGTCCATAATACTGATATCAGATTCCTGTCCAGTCATTTTCAGCTTGTTTTTTGATCGGGTGTTGTAGGAATGGGTTGCAAGAATGCCGAAAAACTAACCACCTACCTGAACTCATCACATTAGACAACCACTTTGTTAGCGATAAGGTTTTAACAGATTGGATAACTTCATATTAGCATGAATGCACCTATACAATTCACCATTTCTAATATGCCTTTGCTCGACCGCATGCGTCATCCCGGCCTTTTCGCATTTCAAACTACAAACTTTCTCTCTACCCTTTGTTTCTTTTCTCTCTTCTTTTCTTTATTTCTTTTCTTCTTTTCTTTTTTGCATTCTATCCTTTTCTTGTTTGCCGCTCTTTTCTTTCTCTCTTCTTTCTTTATTTTCTTTTCTTCTCTCTGTTATTTTCTTATTTTTGCCGCTCCATTATTATTCTCTTTCTATTTCCATCCTCTCTTGTTTTTCTTCTAATTTTATTTTTCCTTTTTCATTTGGTTACGGTCAAATCCTATGGAGATTGCCTACGTATCGTGATCTAACACGAATCAGACCAGGCATAGTTCATGATAATAAGTGAAAAAAATAAAGGAACATTTTTGGGAATTATCAATTTTTCAGTACTACAAAATTCTATTACAAACTAAATATTTTGAAAAGGAAAATAATAGACTCCTACTAAACTCAAATACAAACTCCGAACATACTAGAATACTTGGATGAAAAAGAAAACAGACAAACAAACAACAGACTGTAAAATGAAAAATACAGACTCGATCTATGAATACATAAGTGCTTAAAAAGTGGGTGCACGGGGGGCATCGCTCGGCCTCGCCACGGGCTTTGGTGCGACATCCCTTTCAAGTTTCTCTAGATCATACATGGTTCACTTGACATAAATCGTCACTGCCGTGAAGAAGGTAGTGCAGGTTCACATACCCGACACCTCCTAAGGATGGCGTGGGAAATAGTCTCAATCCTGTCTCTTCTTTGACCCTTTTCTATAAGAAACCGCCTTATTTGATTATTGCGAGCATCCAACACATGAGAATCCTGATGATCTTGATCATAAAATTACTATATTTCTACTTGAATTCGGGCAAGTAAATCATAGCATTTCCCACTTTCGTCTCAAAAGGGTTAGCTTCCTTTGCTGCTTTATCCTCAATGGTGACCACTTTTCTTTTCAGACTAGCAATGGTCGTTTCATAGTCCTTCTTAAATTTTTGCATGTAATGGCATGTTCATTTGTTCATTTTACCCATTGTGCTCGGAGTCCTGCTATTGTGCCCTCGTATTTTTTTTGCTCATTTCGGTACTCAATAATTTCCTTTTTTAGCCCCTTTGTCAACCGCTGGTCCGACTGGCTCCTTTATTGGTTATTAGAGGCTATCCTCCTTTTCTGGATTTGGGCCCTAAGCACCTCATTTTATTGGTCCAACCTGTTCTTTTCTCCCTGATCAGCGCCAATTTGCACACTGTTCTCAAATTTCAATGCTTCAATATGTTGTTTCAACTTGCCGATTTCAACCTGATAGCCTTCTTCTTTTGCTAGCCAACCCCATTGTTCTTGTGATGATTCAGAAAAATCCTTGATGTGTTGTCTTTTAGCTTGCCTCTAATGCTCAATTTCTCTCCTATACCATGCGAGATATTCTGGTGACATTTCTCCTTTGGCCTTATCTTGCACACAAGTATCTGCTTGTAGATATTGGAATTCATTCCAGATCTGGCGGACTTTTGCTTCCGCAAACTTTCCGTCGGGGCTTATCTCAATTACTGGAGCACTAAGATCTTCCTCTTGTGGCATTATTTGGCATCTCCCGAGTTGTCTCAGAACCTAACATGGAGTATAAAGCTGGATGATCTTAAGTCATCAAAAGAAAATGCGACCTAGCTATTGGATGTATCTGATTTTTTCAACAGGAAACCATCCCAATGTCCATTATATCTTATTTGCTGTGAGATTCCGAAAGTATGATATCCATGATGTTACTCCTTCAGCAAAAATTGACCCCTGCAATCCTTGTGCAAAAGTCTCATATACAGGTTTTTTGAGACAAAACATAACTCAAGAGCTGGGAAAAGTGGCATAGACGCTCGGTCATCCACATTTATAGCAATAAGTTACACCCCTCGAAAAAGTTGCCTCCTTCTTTGCAGGTATTGAGAGTTCGAAAGATGTCAGACACGATCATAGGCGCAAGAATGCTTTCATCTTGTGCAATCAAGGTACTGACGACCCCGACTACTTTTATATCAACATTTTCGTCTTTCCTTGGGAACACGAAGAGGCCCAAAAAGGTTATCATAAAAGACACCCATCTGTGTGCTCATCCATTTTTTACGGCTATTTTTACTTCATAGCCTGATGTACGGCTTGTTAAACCCTCCCACATGGCCGCATTTGTCGTATATGAAGCGCAGATTGCAGAAGCCTTTTGCCAAATCTAGATTTTGGACTGTCCTGGTTATCTTCAATGAATATAAAAATCGATCCACCGTGATGGCTGTAAGAGCAACCAAATATTTTTCTCTTAATGAAACCTTTGCATTTCCGATGTACCTGGCTATTTCCTCAAAAGTTGGGGTAAGCTCAAAATCTGAGAAGTGGAAGACAATGTGCGTCGGGTCCTAGCAAGTCACCCTGATTCTTGATTTCCAATAAACCCGAAAGACCTTTCAGATATTTCTTCACTTCGTCTTGCCCATTTTTTCCTAAATCATTCAACCAGAGCAGCAACTCGAAAGGGATATTAGTCATTATTCAGAAAGTTTCATTTTGCATCGTGCTCATCCTGCACATTTATTAAGGTGTTTTAAGCTAAAGCAAAACTTTTATTTGACTCAAAACAAAATTAACTTTTTCCCTTTTTCCAAATTTCAAATGAATGACTCAGTTTTCGAACACTGCCTTTCAGCACTTCCAGGGACAAAGGTTTTAAGGCTGTGAGAGTCAACGGGTCAAAAATCAAAATTGACAAAAAATGGTCGTTTTGCAAAGTCAGCCTTCTGCTGTATCTTTCAGGAATATTCAACTATTTTGACAAGATGTCAATACCTCACTTATTTATGACTGTTTCCTTTTTTTTCAAATTAAAATAAATTATCCGGTATTACAAAACACGGCCTTTCAGCGCCTCGGGGACGAAGGTTTTAAGGCTGTGAGGGTCTAAACTCAAAATTGGACCAGATGTGATTGTCTATGCAAAGTCAGCCTTCCGGCGTCCCATTCAAGAACATTCGGTTATTTTTGACAAAAACAGCGTCACCCGACTTATTTATGACAAAAATTAAAATTTTAGGCGAGGTTAGACCCGATGAGGGATGCCTACGTATCTCACATCTGGTGAGAATCAAACCAGCGTAGTTTGATCAAAGAAACTAACTAATTTTGAAAACAAATTTTTTCCTTTTCTCTTTTTATTTTTTGAAAACAAGAATACGAAAAATCAACTCTATTTATTATTTTCCACGAAAAAACCTATTTTTCCCTTTTCCATTTTTTAAACAAAATATTAAAAAAAAACTCCTTTTCACACATTTTGCTTTTTGAGTAAAACAAACAGTTAAAATATTTTCTAAAAATTTCAGCAGATTTTGGACAGTACTTGGTCATTGATTTTTCAAAAATAATCAATTAACTCACTAACGGCTGTTTCTCTCTTTTTCTGTTTTCCTATTTTTTTCAATTTTCTAACATTCCCAATATTGAAAAGCCAGTCAACATGCAGGTTCGAAACGAATATATGTACAAAACAAGTAGGATGCGTGAGGATGATCTTTTCATTTCAAATTGCTAGCCCTAGACGGACCCAACCACTACGTTGAGTCCCCTAAGTCAAATGCAGCATGATACAAATAAGTGCCACTACTAGGGATCTGTCATGAAGCCACTTCATGCAAGGTTTAAAAACCTGGGTCTGTGTTCTAAACAGTGTACCCGAGTTGACAACTCGAGTCGAGGAGGGGGCAACTTACCGGGGACCCGTGAGATCGTGCGGCTTCGTAACTTATCTGATCCTCTTTTTTAATTTAGGGTATGACACTAACAGAATAGTGAGTCTTAATCAGTAAGCACACTTCTGGAGGTGAGAAGAGAAGGGTATCGGCACAGTTTATATACAGTTCAAATGATATCAAAGCGGTAACATTTAGCACATACAACATAAAACATGTAGAAGAATCAGGTATAGCCAAATACCACAATTTATCTAAGACCGAATTCTGAATCCTGAAGAAAACGTTCTAGGTTCTCTTCTCCAGCAGAGTCGCCATTGCTGTCACACCACTTTTTCACTACATCCACAAGGGCACAAAATAGTTTTTCCACTAGAAGGACAATCGAAACGGGATTGAATTATTAAGATTTCAGAGTCGTCACTTAGGAGATTAATGATGTTCTAAGTCACTGGTTGTATCCCGAATGGAGGAATAATATGACTCTGTATTACAGTTTGCGAACCAAAATTCCAGATAAGGAATTGTGTTAACTCGGGAGGGGTGTTAGGTATTCCCGGGCTCTGTGGTTCTAGCACGGTCTCTCAACTATTGTATTTGATTTTAGTTGATTTTAGTACATGCTAGCTTATGTGCCTTTTATTCGTAGACCGCTTTTTTCTTTATTTTAAAAGGATTGCAACGTCGTGAAACCACATAGCAATAAATGCACCTGCAGTTTTCAACACGAAGCTATACGGTGTGGGTTTCATAGATAAGGGTGGCCGTGATAATAAGGGTGGTCGAGGTAATAAGGGTGGAAAAGTGATCAAAATCACTGTTGAAATAAATACTTGAGTAAACTTGTGAAATCATTGTTGTGGAATTGTGGAAAGGGGGAAAACCAGAGAGTGTGCAACCTTGTTTTGGCTTGATTAAGTGTGTTTGGTTGTTGCTTCTATTGCAGTTTTCTACTTGTGTCGGCTTGAGTTTACTTGGGACATGTTTTGTTGATACATACCCAGCAGAATTCAAATGTGCCGACGTCCTTTTTTCTGGGGGCGCTACATTTGTGTTATGATTGTAGGTGGATCTATAGCAGGTACTCCAATCCACCACTCGTAGCTTTTCCTCATTACCTGTCAGCTGTACCGGTGTGCCCTTTTTCCTTCCGAGCCCTTGCGTGGCTCATGCCGCCTCTATTCTTGAATTATGAGATATTATTTTTTGTGTGTGTAGGTATTTTATGGAGCCTTGTTACCGAAAAGTATTGTACTATCATATTTCATCCTAAGAGGCTCCGTAAACAGGAAATGTGGGACATGAACTATTACTATGTAGTTCGTATTTTGGGCATTGTAAATTGTAAACCACGCTAATATCATCTATGTTATATATGCTTTGTAAAAAGTGTTTAAATTATAAATAATTGTTCCACTCGGTTAGTAAGAAATGAAAATGTGGGATAACTTCTGGGTTCGGAAATGCACCCAGGTCCGCTCGACGGGGGATACTCGGTCGAGTGTTGGTCATGTCCCTCGGGTTTCGGGTGTAACAAAATTGGTATCAAAGCCTGAAGTTTTAAAAAGAGTCCTAGGATGTCTCGGAGCCGTGCGTAGTAGAGCCCTTCTTATCGAAGTGTTGTCAACTACATATATAAGCATGGGGCTACACGGGCATTTAAGAAAGTACTCTCTTCTTTGTTATTCAATTTCGTGCTGTGAAGTGAAAAGTGGAAGTATTTGTGTCTAACTCATGCCTTGTTCTGAAATTTTCAGAAATGTCACCTAAGAAGAAAGCTAGACTCAGTTATGAGGCCAACGCCACCCCGAGTATGGTTGTGAATCATGTACCGGATGTCTTGGGTTAGAGTAAATCCCCGGCTATGAATCCCCTGGGCCCGTCTATTCCAAGTCCAATCATTCCTGTTCCAGTTGCGGCAGAGGGTGTCACCGTCCCTCTTGCCGATATTCCTAATCTTGATATTGCTACAACTTCTGATCCCGAGGCTTCTGATGGGGACCTTAGGGGAGCCATCCATATGTTTTCCGAGTTAGTGGCCGCCTAGGCCAAGATATCTCATGATGTCCCTATGTCCTCCAGCAGACAGTGAGATTATGCCAGCTCCACAGTCCACCAGTTTCTGTGATTGGCCCCTCCTGAGTTCTCAGGCATAGACCCATAGGCCGATCCGCAAGATTTTATTGATGAGATGTACAAAACCCTTCGTGTGATGCAGGCCACAGAGTTAGAGGGGGTTGAGTCGGCATCATATAGGTGGAGGGGAGCAGCACGCTCGTGGTTCGAGATGTGAGAGGATTCTCGCGAGAAGGGAAGACCTCCGACTAGATGGGAGGAGTTTGTGGATGCTTTTATGGACCATTTCTTCCATGCCAAGACAATGGCAGCTTGTGCTACTGAGTTTAAGATTCTAAAGCAGCGTAGTTTGAGTGTCTGGGAGTACCATATGGAGTTTTTGAGGTTGTCCAAGTATGCTCCTCAGCTAGTGTCGACCATGGATGCTCGAGTTCGCCACTTTGTTGAGGGTCTTAGTCCGTTGATGGTGAATGATGTTGCTACGGCAACCTTATACTCGGATATGAATTATGGGAAAATTGCTGGTTTCGCTTAGGCCACAGAGGCTAGGAAGTTGAAGATACGAGCAGATAGGGAGAATAGTAGTAGGACCCGGTCAATGGGTCACTCAGGGAGGTCAGCTCAAGGGAGAGGGCCACCGGGGCCATCCCGATCATATGCCCAATCCTCAGCAAGTGCACCGCCATCTGTGCACAGATATCAGTAGGGTGGTTCCTTGAGGCAAGGTTCTGACAGCAGGAGGTTCCACCAATTTGGTCATTGGGGGATGAGGCCCCGACAACGAGGAAGAGCTACATGTCCAAAGTGTGGGAGGTTCCATACAGAGACTTGCTATTTGGATATGTCGGTGTGCTACAACTGTGGGGTGAAAGGTCATATCCAACGGTGCTGTCGTGCGTCCAGGCAGGGCATGGGTAGGGGATCGGCCCAAACTTCCGGTTCTTCTGTTGCTACATCATCAGTGCATCCTCCAGCTTAACAAGGGCGTGGTGAAGATAGGGATGTGGCCCAAGGTAGAGGTGGACCGAGCTGGTTTTATGCTTTCAGTGGTTGCCAAAATGATGAGGCTTCTCCAGATGTTGTTACAGCTATCTTGTCCGTTCAGGCCATTGATCGTTATGCTCTTATCGATCCGAGGTCTTCTTTGACCTATGTCACCCCATTCATTGCTCCGATTTTTGGGATAGAACCCGAACAACTTCCTGAGCTATTATCTTTATCGACTCTGGTTGGTGAGTATGTGACAGCCGCGCGAGTTTATAGGAATTGTATGGTCACAGTATGTGGTCGTGTTACCACGGTCGACCTTATTGAGCTTAGAATGGTAGATTTTGACGTAATTATGAGAATGGACTGGCTTTATTCGTGCTTTTTCTATACTATACTGCCGGACGAGAATATGAGACTCGGGTTCCCTAACGAGCCGGTTATTTAGTGGAAAGGGAATGGTGTTGTGCCAAAAGTTGGGTTTATTTCATACCTTAAGGCTTCGAAGATGACTAAGAAGGGGTGTATCTATCGTTTGGTCCGGGTGGCAGACATCGCTTCAGAAGTACCTACCACTGAATCCGTGCCAGATGTAAATGAGTTTCTTAAGGTATTTCCAGATGAGCTTCAGGGTATTCCGCCAGATGGGGAGATTGATTTTGGGATTGATGTATTTCTAGATACCCAGCCAATATCTTTTCCATCACACAAAATGGAGCCAGCAGAATTACGAGAGTTGAAGGAGTAGCTGAAGGATTTATTAGAGAAGAGGTTCATTTGACCGAGCGTGTCTCCATGGGGTGCTTCTATTCTTTTTGTCAGAAAGAAGGATGGGTCGCTTCATATGTGCATCAATTATCGACAACTTAATAAAATCACCATCAAGAATAAATACCCTTTGCCCCGGATAGATGATTTGTTCGACAAACAGCAAGGTGCGAAGTTCTTCTCAAAAATTGATTTGCGGTCCAGGTATCACCAATTGAACATCAGAGAGCAGGGTAATCCTTAGACGACTTTCAGAAACTTCTACGGTCACTTGAAATTCTTGGTCATGTCTATTGGACTAATCAACACCCTGAAAGCTTTCATGGATCTTATGAATTGGGTCTTCAATCCATTTCTAGACTCCTTTATGGTTGTTTTCATTGACAACGTCCTTGTCTATTCGCGAAGCAGGGAGGATCATGCCGATCGCCTCAAGGCAGTTTTGCGGAATCTTCATCAGCACCAGTTGTATGCTAAATTCTTAAAATGTTACTTTTGTTTGGAGTCCGTCGCTTTTTTGGGTCATGTTGTTTCCGGTAAGGGAATTCAGGTGGATCCCTAAAAGATTTGAGTAGTGAAGGATTGGCCTAGAGCCGCAACCCCGACGGAGATCCGTAGCTTCTTCGGATTAGCGGGATATTATCGGAGGTTTGTAGAGGGGTTCTCCATCCTCGCCTCCCCTTTGACCAAATTGATGTAGAAATCGGTCAAGTTTCAATGGTCTGATGCTTGTGAGAAAAGTTTCCAGGAAAGTCACGATTGACCTCGGCACTGGAATTGGCTATGCCGGAAGGCACGGAAGGATTTGTGGTGTATTGTGATGCCTTTATGGTCGGTTTAGGGTGTGTTCTCATGCAGAATGGGAAGGTTATAGCGTATGCTTCAGGGAAACTACAGAATCACGAGAAAAATTACCCGGGGCATGAGTTGGAGCTTGCAGCAGTTGTGTTTGCCTTAAAAATATGGCGGCATTACCTTTATGGGGTCCATGTGGATGTGTTCTCAGACCACAAGAGTCTCCAATATTTGTTCAAGTAGAAGGAGTTAAACTTGACGCAACAGAGGTGGTTAGAATTTCATAAAGACTATGATATGAACATCTTGTATCATCCAGAGAAGGCGAATCTGGTGGCCGATAACCTTAGTCGGAAATCCATGGGTAGTTAGGCTCACTTGGGAGCGGATCAGAGGCTCCTAGGTCGAGAGGTTTATCAATTTTCCAATCTTGGTGTTTGTATCTCTACCCCAAATGAGGAGGAAATTATGGTGCCCAAAATAGCAAAGTCGTCGCTTGTAGCAGATGTCAAGGAAAAGTTGTTCATTGATCTAGCATTGACACAGGTAAAGGAGGCAATTCTGAACAATAAGATTTCGTCATTTTCACTTGGCGTCAATGATAGGGGGCTGCGATGTCAAGGTACGCTATGTGTTCCAAATGTAGGTAATCTTCAGGAGAGGTAATGGCGGAGGCTCATCATTCTAGGAATTCGGTGCACCCAGGTTCTACGAAAATGTATCACGATCTCAAGGAAATAATTTGTGGAGCAACATGAAGAGGGATGTGGCAGACTTTGTATCTGAATATTTGAATTGTCATAAAGTAAAAGCCCATTATCAGTGGCCCAATGGGTTACCCAGCTTATGGAAATACCAATGCAGAAATGGGAGATGATCAATATGGATTTATTGGTAGGGCTACCTCGCACTCAGCACAAGTTTGACTCAATTTGGGTGATAGTGGATCGACTCACCAACTTCTTGCCAGTCAAGTCTACCGATATTGCAGAATATTATGCTCGATTGTATATCAAGGAAATAGTGAGGCTTCATGGTACTCCACTTTCTACTATTTCGTATCGAGGGGCTCAGTTCACATCTAACTTTTGTATGAAATGTCATCAAGGTTTGGGCACTCAGGTGAATCAGCAGGGCTTTTCATCCACAGACCGATGGTCAGGCATAGCAAACTATTCAGACGCTTGATGATTTGTTTCGGGCTTGTGTCTTGGATATCAAAGGGTAATTGGGATGATCACTTGCCCCGTATAGAATTTGCTTACAATAACTACTTACATGCTAGAATCCATATGGCCCCGTTTGAGGGATTGTACGAGATGAGATGTACGTCCCCGATCAGGTGGTTTGAAGTAGGAGAAGAAGAATTGATAGGGCCGTATCTTGTGCACCAGGCCATGAAAAACGTTAAAGTCATTTAGGAAAGGATGAATATTTCACGGAGTCTCCTGAAATCCTATACGGACATGCGTCGAAAGGAATTGAAGTTCCAAGAGGGTGATTGGGTATTCTTGCGGGTGTCTCCTATGAAGGGAGTCATGCGATTTGGGAAGAAATGGAAGCTAAGTCCTAGATATGTCGGGCCTTATCAATTAATTCAAAGGATCGGACAAGTTGCTTATAGGTTGGAGTTGCCTTCTGAAATGTTCTTAGTGCACCCGGAGTTCCAAGTGCCCATGTTAAGGAATGTTGTTGGGGATCCGTCCACCATCGTGCAAGTCCAAGACATCAAGGTTATTGAAGAACTATCATATAAAGAGATTCCGGTTGCTATTCTTGATAGACAAGTAAATTGCGAAATAAGGAGATCGCTTCGGTTAAAGCGTTGTGGTGAAATCAACAAGTCGAAAAGGCCACGTGGGAAGCAGAAGATGAGATGAAATAAAATACCCCCATTTGTTTGAACAAGTCTAGGAGTGGGCATGTATGTTCTTATCCCCAAGCGAACTAGCATTGTATCCTATTTGGTGCAAAAGTTTCCTAAATTATTTACTATTGTAATTCTCCAATTTGTGCCAAAAATTTTGTGTTTCGTGACTATTTGGGCCCTATGCAACTCTTATCGGTAAGTGAAAGTTTTGTGCTTTTGTTGTAGGTAATTGGCCCACGGTAGAGTAAGTATAAAATAGTAATGATTAAATTTGCATGGATAGAATGTATTGAAATGATTAACTGGGTCACACTCCATAAGGTAATCAACTATATGCAGAAGGGTGTCAAGCAATTGAATGTGCGCAAGTGTACAGGTAATGAATTGCATACCAGTTATAGGGATAGCAAGATTCGTGTAATGGTTCTTGGAAATATGTTTTAGGGACTCTCTAATTGGTGGATATGTCCATATTTCAAAGGAAACTATAGCGAAAGCTTTCTAAAATGTGAGAGTTAGTGAAAACATAGGAGGTTGCATATCATGTTTTCAAAACATTTGGGTTTCAAAGTCCTCATTCGAGGATGAATGATCTTAAGCAGGGAGGATGTAAGACCCCGTGAAAATGAGTGCTCAAGTCCTAGAAAATCATAGGGTCAGGCTCACCTATGTGTTGGGATCCTTTCTATTGATTTTATACTTAAAAATCTAAAGTCAACGTATTCTAGAAAAATATCATTTCTGCGGTCAAGAATGCGGTCGTAGATCAGGTATGCGGACCGCATATCTTCCGTAGAGTTAATCAGGGAGTTAGCTAAATTTGATGTTTAAAATGTTGTTCGTTATGCAATCGCATAACCAATATGTCGACCGCATAGTCGTCGCATAAATTTCTCTAGGATTTGAGAAGGCGAGTTGTGCGGTGCAATATGTGACAACAAAACAGTAATGCAGACCGCGTTCCCACCGTATACCCAAGTAGAGAGGCCAGAAATTTGGAACCCTTCTATGGACCGCATATAAACTCTGCGATCACAGGGTGCGACCGCAGATCCTGCACGGGCTTCAATTTTCTAAAATATTGAACCCGATCCCTTTTCTAATAAAACACTCCAACCCCTCATTTTTGTATATTTTCTTAACAAAACAAGAGTGAGGTAAGAGAAAGTTCTTGAGGTAGAAAGGGGTTCATCATCAAATTGATTCTCCAATAATATCCAGGCCGGGAAATTCTAATTTACTATCTCCATCCCGACTCTTACAGGTAAAATCCCTAATGCTTTTCCCCAATTTTCAGAATAAAACCTAGGGAGGGAGTCTCATCCTTTGATTTTTGAAATAATGGATGGAAACTCACATGCATGTCTTTAAAAACCAAGAATCTAGTAAGGAGAAATTGGGTAGAAGTAAAGGACTGTGCTTGATAACCTAAATAATTCGGGTAGTAATTGTGAAATTCAATTCTAAGGTACATGTGTTAATTTGTGAATTAGATTGACATGGCTAGATTGTGTGGGGTCTGAGAATTGGAGTTTAAAAAAGGAATTCGACTCCATGTATGTATGCTAACCTTGATCCTTATGAAATCGCCTTGTTTGGTGTGTGAGTTGTTTGGTAGTTGATATCTATGTGAGTTGTTTGTGAGTTTCTTGTGACATGTATGATTCTGAATTCTTCTTGTGGTAAAATACAACGAATAAGTGATTAAAGGGATTTATAAATGGTGAAATCAGAATAACTGTGGTTACAATGTACTTGAATTGTTGCGGGCATTTATTGTGGTGACTTGAATTGCATATGAACTGTTGAATATGATGGAATTGGTACTGTTGGTTATGGAAACACTTGTAACATTGTTGTGGTTATGTATTGAAAAGTATTTTTATTAATCTTCATGATTGATTGTTGTGGTTGTGTTGTTTGTGAATTCAAACAATACGGCGAGGTCAGGTTGCGTGCCCCAACAAGAAGTTATAAGGTGTGGGTTGTGGTGATAAGGGTGGCCGAGGCAGTAACGGTGGTCGAGGTAATAAGGGTGGAAAAGTGATTGAAATCACTCTTGAAATAATTACTTGAGTAAACTTGTGAAATCATTGTTATGGAATTGTGGAAAGGGGAAAACAAGAGAGTGTGCAACCTTGTTTGGCTTGATTGTACTTTTAAGTGTGTTTGGTTGTTGCTTCTATTGCTATTGTGTACGGCTCGAGTTTACTTGGGACAAGTTTTGTTCATACATACCAGTACAATTCAAATATGCTGATGTCCCTTTTGTCGGGGGGGGGGGGGGCTACATTTGTGCTATGATTGTAGGTCGATCTATAGCAGGTACTCCGGTCAACTGCCCTTAGCTCTTTCTCATTCCCTGTCAGGTTTACTAGTGAGCCTCTTTCCTTCTGAGGCCTTGCGTGGCTCATGCCGCCTCTGTTCTTCTATTTGTTGATCTTATTTTGGTGTGTGTAAAAGGTATAGCCGGAGCCTTGTTACCGGCAAGTATTGTACTATTTTAATCCTTAGAGGCTCCGTAGACAGAATATATGGGTCATGAACTATGTAGTATGTACTTTATATTTTGGGCATTGTAAATTGTAAACCACGCTAATATCATCTATGTTATGTATGCTTTGTAAAAGGTGTTTCATTTATAACTAGTTTTTCCACTCAGTTAGTAAGAAATAAAAATGTGGGTAACTCGTGGGTTAGGAAAGGCACCCACATTCGCTCGACCGGGGATACCCGGTCGAGTGCTGGTCATGTCCCTCGGGTTTGGGGTGTGACATTATCGATTTGATTTTCTCCCTTATCAATAATTACTTATCGATTATCGAACTGTACATATGCTTATCGTTATCGTTTCAATAAGGTTTCGATTTTTTCGATTTTGATTTATCAATATTTGAGGCTTATTGATTCGGTTATCGATTAAACATAAGAAAATTGGCGGGATTTCATGTAAAGTATATTGCTATAAACACGCCTAACTAATATGGACAAAAAGAAGCTAAAATAAGACGAACACCGTCTATAACATAAAAATTATGTCAGCAAGCACATGCAATAAAACTAAAGTAAGGAATCAAATGT
This sequence comes from Nicotiana benthamiana, assembly GCA_034376525.1. Lineage (NCBI taxonomy): Eukaryota > Viridiplantae > Streptophyta > Magnoliopsida > Solanales > Solanaceae > Nicotiana > Nicotiana benthamiana. The sequence goes on from CM067339.1 coordinate 123,876,293, forward strand.
ATAAAACCAACACTCCAACTGTATTAGCAAAATACAAATAGATCATCACTGCTAACTCTATTTTTCATTAATTTGAACTTCATTCACTTGAGCTTAAATACGATCATTCCTTAAATGTGATAGATGAAATAATTAGGAGCTTGCATTTGATTTGTCGATTCGATTTTGACCCTTATTGATAATTACTTATCGATTATCGATTTGTACATATGCTTATTGTTATTGTTTCAATAAGGCTTTGATTTTTTCGATTATATTATTGATGAACCGATAACAAATAATCGATTCGATTTATCAATAAACCGATTCAAATGCACACCCCTAGTTAGAGTAACCCTGAATGGTGGATTAATCCAGGGAGCCAAATCTGAAACGCTATTTTATTGAAGTTTCAGAATAAAGTGATAGACAGAAGATTATGATTAAGGTGTGATAATAAGTGATAACAGCAAATCAAAATATGGTAGGACATAATCTATGGTCCAATGAAGAAAAATACAAGAGGTGATCGACCTTTAGACAATAAAAGAGAATAAGACATAAAGTCATATCCTCATTTCGAGAAATGAGTTGGTGACTCCAACATGATAACTAGAAAGCTAAGTTAGACCCCCCCCCCCCCCCCGAGTGATAGAAATCGATATAGGCTAATAAACAGGAAAAGTATTGAACATGATTTAGGGACAAGAGGATTTGATAATAGTCGACATCGTTAGATCATTAGAGACCATATTCGAAAAAAAAATAGAATGGACAGTGAAAGAATAACCTTTAAAGGTCATTCAGGAAGACCCATCCCTAAAGTAAGCAATGGGAGCAAAATTATGCTTAAGGGACTAAGTGTGCCAGTTATATTAGGTGTCACCATTGCTTGTAAGGAATTCAGTTATCCCTAATAGAGAAGGGTTACTCAAGGCGAGTAAAAGTCAGTAAAGACGTGAAAAGAAGCCAAAGATGAATAGGTAAACCATATATAAGTAAATCATCATAGTATTAAATGCTAGTACTCCCATAAAGGGGGGAAGACGGTGTTATATGGTAGTATGTCAGAGTTATGTAGTTCAACTAACTATCGAATAGTAAAGAAAAAATTGTCGTAAAAGGGCAAAAGGAATGAAATTACATTTATTTAGATCATACATATATATATTGTGACTCCAGGACACTATGCAAGCACGATATCGAGGAGAGGCAGTAAAGGTTCTCGGCCAGGATGTTATTGATAAATAAGTAGGAATGGGCAAGTGATACATATGGAGACAATATGAGAGATAAGTTAAGGAAAAGGACATAACTCACGAGAGATTACGCAAAATATAGATATGAGAATGGACCAACAAATAGATAGTAGTTGATTTAGGAAAAGTGTAATCATGTCTATATAAGAGGATACTGATAGATCAAGGGATCGTGCAAGATAAAACGTAGTAAGCATAGAGAATTTAGTCTCGCATATATGATGACATCGTGACCCATGATTAATATTCAGATTGGAGTTGGGGTATTTAAAGGTACCATTTAAGTGTTACGCAAAAACAAATAGTGGCACTGGGGAGACTATCAAAATTTGGGTTCAGAAGTAACCCGAAAAGCACAAGGTGATGGAGGTAAGTGACTAAGGATAATAATAGGCGAGTAAGAACATCAAAAATTATGTCGAGTATATTTTGTAATAAGCTAACAAAATAAGGAAGAAAGCTTCTAGCTAAGCATAGTGACCTAAATAAATACTAACAATAGTCTCATTATGACATCATATGCACTCTATAAGAAAGTGGTACCTATTATTACTGAGGAACGGGAAGTAAAATCCAAAGTAATATTCAAGATCATATGAATTGCACAAAATTTTGATATATGTAGGAAATAAGATAATCCAAGTACTCATGCCACAAGTGGCAGAACGGCCATGAAAAGTAATTGTTTACATTTAAAGAAAGCTAAGAAGGCACGAAAGGAATTATTCGATAAATGACCCTGAATTAATTACATTATGAACGCACTTAATATTTCAGAGTGTTATCCATGCAACATATATGTTGACAATAATACAACTATAGGAGATTCCAATATAAGGTAAAAAAAATTGAGTCCACGTCACATATATAAGCTTGATTTGTTAGAAGATTACATCATGGATGTTCCATAGTGTACACGAGGGGATAAAGTAATAGCTAATACCATGAGCCGCAGATCGAAAGATGGCTTAACCCTATTGAAAGGCTAATACTCTAGGTATCTTTTCTATCAGCTCGTTTCGTTCCTTGAGCTATATCTGCTAGGATACTACTACATTTTGTAAATTAGAGTTATTTAGTATACCTGACCCTTCGACTCCAAAATTATTTGGTATTTCCCCACTTTCAGAGCTTTCAAACCCCGGATGAGGGTTTTCTACTATTGTATTTACCGTTGGTGGAGCCTGAACAACACTCGGCAACCCAAGTGCAAAAGCACGCTAGGCTTCACCGATCTGTTAGGTAATAGATTGGTTCAAGATATGTTGCTCATTCGAGTGATGATTAACTTGTTGCCCAGCATTACGATTAACAGATCTTACAAGTGAATTTTTTTGTGAACTCGGTGGAGTATGTGTGTTTGTTATATGGAGAAGTTCCTCATTGTTGTCTATCTCCTGCCGGAGTAATTCATTAATAGTCGACAAAAGTAATTGCTAAAGACAAAATATGTAAAGTGAAAAGATTACTAGATTCTAGATAATGGAGCTAATTTATTTAACCAAAAATAACTTATGTGGTCAAAGCAAACAATAGAATAATTCGGGGTATCTAATAAGCAATTTTATTTCACTTTTTCTAATATAGATGAATAAGAAATAATGAAAATAAAGTATTGAGAGAATAGGGAAATTGAAAGCCTATTGATAATCGCAGCTGTCTTCCAAGTGGTGAGAACAAGATTTTTCAATTAGCAGAAAATAAAGTATAAAAGATTGACTGTATAATTTTGTGAACTACTTGATTATTTTGCAAGATAAGGTAAGGAGGGTTTACATAGGGCCACAATATATGTAACTGCTATTACTTAGTTATTGCTCTTTACTAATATTTATTATAGTGATTACCCGCTATTTGAGTAATTTATAACGGTTATAATAATAATAGTCAGTCTCGCATAATCAAAAATTCTGTCAATTTCTTTCCATATTCGTGGCCATTAATGATCTTTCCTTCCTTGCCATCTTTAATTGTCCATCATGCACCTATTTTTTTCCCCCAAGTTGTTAGTGTGGTTTCCTTGTAAGCAATTCCATATGTGTTTTAACCATACTTCTCCCAACCTTCATTCATCTTTATTGCTCGGGCTCTCATGACATCTGTTAGCGCATCATTAGTCCAGTAGACGGAGTCTGTTTTTTCCACCAATATAGAAATGTCATAATCACACTGTATAGGCCGCTTTTCTTACTCTCTCTTTAGTGAGGATTGTCCGAATATATAAATTTTTTTATGAAAACGTTTTATGTAATACATTTTAAAATTTAACATACATGTTAATTCAAGTCTTTACAGAAACGACTCAACTAGGATTTAGTTTGGGGTCGGTTCATGAGTGATTGTGCCGTAGAAGAGTTGAGCATTACTTGACCATAGGTGGAGGACACCATAATATCTTGAAGGAAAAAAAAGGTGATAATCTTTATTACTTTTGTAATGGCCTTGATTTAACTCGCTACTTCCTTCTTCTTTTAAAAAGTAGAAGTAAAATCACGTGTACGGTTCTCTGGCGAAAGAAAATAAAAGGGAAAATACATAACTTACCTCAAGTACGGACCAAATCAATGTTACAGAATTTTTCCCAATAAAAATTACCTTACACACTTACTCTTTCGTAACTGAAATATACCATTTTTGACAGCTGACATGCGCATGTTTTTCACGTAAAAATGGCAAGTGAATCTTGATTTTTTGGATTTGAACCATTCTCTTAATGACATATTTACAGCCATTTTATTTTCAACTTTTTTTTTGAGTCATTTCTTGTTTTTACTATTTTTAATTATTATATCTTCAAATAATTTGCCGCTCTTACTTAGGATAATCAATGAAACTCAAACAAAGAATAATTTTAGCAATAGTTTTAATGTAGACAATAACAGTGAAAAATAACTCCAAACATAAAATTCATTATCAAGAGGTGATGAAGAGAATAAACAATAGAATACAATTGTCGCTACAACCGTGGAAATAGCCGGAGTTGTGGTGGTAAGGCATTCGGGAAACGAACAAATGCCTGCAAAACTATGGGTTGCCAGAGTCTTTAATTTTCCGGCCCATCTTTCAGATGAAACAAAAAGGTGAGAAGCAGAGATACAAAATAAAATCAGCAAATCCGGCCAAGATCCAATCATTCTTCGACGAAGCTCCTCCAAATCCGATTGTTTGGTAATGGCAAGGGGGCAATTTTGACCGGCCAGTCGGCAACTATGACCGGCGTAGGGTTTTCTGTCGATCAGTAGTGGTGAAAAAGGTTGGCGATTGTTGGACATAAAATGAGAGAAGAAAGGAGGGAATAGAAGATTTGTGATTTGGAGGGGTTATTCTGATGAATTTTAACTGCGGAAAAAAGGTAATTGTGTTGGAACACACTTTCAAAGATGTTGAACTAATGTCCTGTTCGTTTTTGTAGGTTTTGATGAATGACAAACCGACGTGGATGCAAAGTTGACAAATGCCAAATTGTGACAAACCGACGTGGATGCAAAGTTGACAAATACCAAATCGTCGTGAATACGAAGATATCATTGAACAAAAAAGGCGAGAATTATGGCTAACGGACCAAGGAAGAGTCCAAGTAAAGAAGAGTCAAGAACAAGACCAAGAGATGTATTGAAGACATTATTGAGTTGTTTGCATTGTGATCTTGATCCGACAATGGATTCAAGTCTTGGCTTCTCTCTAAAATCATTTTATCAAATCATGGATATCATAAATATTTTTGTTGACCAAAGTTTTGTGACCATGCCCAAACCAAAAATCTGACCGTCGGCTTCCGTCGACGAGACGTTGGCTAGACGTCGGCTAGACATTGGCTAGACGTCGGCTAGACATCGTCATGGTTTTTGACATTTTCATATTAGCCAAAATGGTTTTTGAAATATTATTCATTGGTTTTCACTTCTGGGTATATTTAAACATATTCCAAATAATTATTTCATAAAAACTACACTTGATTTATGGTCGTCGTCTAAACACGTGGAAAACGTCTTTTTACAAAGTGACGCGACATTTATGACCTTGGAGACTTGTTTTTTAAGAACTAAGTCTTGGTTTTCACTTTTCATACCATAAACAAGCTTTACCAACACTTGGTTTTTGATTTGGAACACTTTGATTTTTCGGTTGGTTTTCAAGGTTAAATAATCGATTATCATGTTCCAATAATCGATTATCTTGCTAATGTAGCAAAACCCCAACTTACAGACGGTTCTGATAATCGATTATCACCTTCAGATAATCGACTATCACGTAAGATAATCGATTATCATTATCTGATAATCGATTATTCTGTGTATCCAGCCCAAACTTGAAATTATAGAGAGGATAAATAATCGATTATCCTTTGGAGAATAATCGATTATCTAGTTACCGTTGCCATCCAACGACTAGTTTTTTGAACGTTGCAGTAAGATAATCGATTATGCAATTAAGATAATCGATTATTCTGCCTTTCAATTCAAAATTCTTGTCTAACTATTGAGCAACGGTTACTTGATCCTTGAGGGCTATAAATAGACCCCAAAACCTCTCATTTCCAAAACAATTCTTCAACAATCTGATATACTTTCATTGCATTCAATTCATTCATATTTCATAGCTTTTGAGAGCCAAAATATTGAAGAAATTGTTGTGTTCTTGAGCGTTCTTAAGTCTACTCATATCTACTCTATAAGAGAGTCCCGTTCTTGAGTGCTAAGTGTTTGTATACACTTGAAGGGAAGTCTAATCCCTTGTTGTTGTAAGAAGGAAGGTTTCATTCCTTCGGTTAAAGTCTTGGAGTGCGGTATCTCCGAGCAAACGTTGTTGAGGCTCGTGTGACTCAAGTTCTCAAGTTGTATTGGTTTGTTGAGCACCTTTATGCTTAATGGAGTTAGTTGCAGCTCGAGAGAGTCTCTCGGGAGACTGGACGTAACCACATGTTGTGGCGAACCAGTATAAATTTGGTGTGCTCCCTCCTTACTCTTTTATTTCCGCATTTACTTCGATTTTATTTCTGCGATTATTGTTAAACGCTATTCACCCCCCTCTAGCGTTGGGCACTTATTCTAACAATTGGTATTAGAGCCATACTCTTAGAAAGACTTAACAGTTTGAGAGAAACGATCTATGGCTTCTACTTGCAATCTTTATGCAGGAATTGGTGAGGGACAATGAACCACGAGGCCACCACTCTTCGATGGCACAAATTACACCTATTGGAAGGAGCGGATAAGAATCTTCATCCAATCCAATAACTTTCTATTGTGGCAAATCATCAAAAATGGTGAACAATTGCCCACTAAGGAAGTCGAGGATAAAGTTGTCCTAGAGACGGAGAACGAATATGATGCAGAAGACATCAAAAAGTTGGAGAACAATGCTAAGGCCATCAACATGCTGTACTGTGCAGTAAACCCCGATGATTATCGGAAGATTTCATGTTGCACCACGTCCTAGCAAATGTGGGAGAAGCTAGAGGTCACCTACGAAGGTACGGACCAAGTCCGGGAGGCTAAAATTGATTTTCTAACCCATGAATATGAATTATTTCGTATGAAGGAGAACGACAAAATCGACGACATGTTTGAACGATTTTCAAAAATTGTCAACGACCTCCCCGCACTCAAGAAGACGTACACGGACAAGGAGGTTGTACGAAAAATCCTGCGGAGCCTCACTCCGGAGTGTCGTTCCAAAGACGATGCCATTCAAGAGTCAATTGGAATCACCAACGTCACTATAGACGGACTTCGAGGGAATCTAAAGACGTACGAGTCCACCATTCTTAACCCTCTATTGGAAGATCAAAGGAAAAGAAGAATTGCACTCAAGGCCTCTACATCACAACCTCAAGTCATTGATGATTCAAGCAATGAGGATAATGAATTTGGACTCGTTATCAAAAAGTGTTGAAACACGTTCTCAAGGCACTATACTAAACGTGTGTTCATATTTGTAGGTTTTGATGAATGACAAACTATGCGCAATTGACATGTGATGAGGTCCAAGCACAAGCGCGCAATTGATATATAACGAGATTCAAGCACAAGACCAAGATCAAGCAAAGATATAAAGTTATACATGAGTCGTTCTTTAATTGTGATCTTGATCCGATAACTTGACTCAAGACTTGGCTTCTCTCGTAAAAACATTTTTATCAAATCATGCATATTTAATTTAAAGCAAAATGATTTTAAATCATGCATATTTACTTTAGTCAAAATGATTTTTAAACATGCCTCTAAAATCTGGACTAAGACAATCGATTATGTACTTATGATAATCGATTATGTTAAGTCAGCTGCATGACAATCGATTGTGAACTTATGACAATCGATTGTGTTAAGGCAGTGTGCATCAGATTTTTCAAATCTGCATGACAATCGATTGTGAACCTTATGACAATCGATTGTGTTGAGGCAGTGTACATCAAAGTTTTTCAACGCTACAAAATAATCGATTGTGAACATATGACAATCGATTGTGTTGAGGCAGTGTCTATCAGACATTTTCAAAGTCACTAAATAATCGATTGTGAACTTATGACAATCGATTGTGTTGAGGCAGTGTCTATCAGACATTTTCAAAGTCACTAAATAATCGATTGTGAACCTTTGACAATCGAGTGCATTAAGGCAGTGTCTAATTGATTTTTCAAAGACTGATATATAATCGATTGTTCTCATAGCATAATCGATTGTGTAATTGACCGTTGCCAAAATATTTTCAAACACCGTCAGGTAATCGATTATAGATTTCTAATAATCGATTGTTTTAAACAAAATCTGAAAAAGATTTTTTGAACGTTGCCAAGTAATCGATTGTAGATTTCTGACAATCGATTGTTTTAAGTAAAATCTGGAAATGATTTTTTGAACGTTGCCAGTAACCGATTATTGATCTTAGATAATCGATTGTTAAGCGTAAAATCTGGCAATGATTTTTGGAACGATTGGCAAACAATCGATTGTGGTATTTTGACAATCGATTGTCACTGAGTAAAATCAGCATTCTTAATTGGCAATTAGACAACGGTGATGCATGGTTTTGCAACTATTAATACAGCTTCAAATCAGTCTTCTAAACACAACAACTGACCATCTTATTGCTATAGCTTGCATACTCTATTGTTCATCACTTTCTATTCATTACATAAGTTTTGAGAGCCAAAATTCTTGACGAAAGTTGTTGCGTTCTTGAGCGTATCTGTTTACTCATATCTACTCTATTAAGAGAGTCTTGTTTAAGTGAGTGCTAAGTGTTTTATACACTTGAAGGGAAGTGTTAGTCCCTTGTATTGTAAGAAGGAACTTGTGTTTCCTTTGGTTAAAGTCTTGGAGTGTTGTATCTTCAAGCAAAGGTTGTTGAGGCTTGTGTCCTCAGTTTGTAAAGGTTTGTTGAGCACCCGTAAGCTTAACAGTGTTTGTGGAAATCTCGAGAGAGTCTCTCAGGGACTGGACTAGCCACGGGTTGTGGTGAACCAGGATACATCGGTGCGTTCGTTCTTATTTATTTACTTATCGCACTTATTTCTTTCCTGCAATTTTTAAATTCCGCAAGTTTACGCTAATTTTTATTATAATGCTATTCACCCCCCCTCTAGCGTTAAGCGTATTTTCTAACAATTGGTATCAGAGCCCAACTCTCTGAAGACTTAACCGTTTGAGAGAAACAATCCATGGCTTCTACTCGTGATTCTTTTGCAGGAATAGGTGAAGGACAATGCTCCACCCGACCACCACTATTTGACGGTACAAAGTATACGGACTGGAAGGAGAGGATGAGAATATTTGTTCAATCAAATAGTTTTCATCTTTGGAAGGTTATAATGAAGGGAGAACAAATTCCAACCAAAAAGGTTGAAAATAAAGATGTTCCAAAGTCCGAAGATGAATACGATGCGGATGATATCCGAAAGGTGCAAAACAATGCTAAAGCCATTAATTTATTATATTGTGCTATAAATGCTGATGATTACAGGAAAATATCATGTTGCACAACGGCGAAGCAAATGTGGGACAAGCTGGAAATTACGTACGAAGGTACGGACCAGGTAAGGGAAGCTAAAATTGATTTCCTAACCCATGCATATGAATTGTTTCACATGAAGGAAGGCGAAAAGGTCGATGAGATGTTCGAACGATTTTCAAAAATCGTTAATGATTTACATGCTCTTAAGAAGACCTTCACGGATAAGGAACTTGTCCGAAAAATTCTCCGAAGTCTCACTCCGGAATGGCGATCCAAGGCCGACGCAATTGAAGAATCTATTGGCGTTTCAAATGTCACCATCGACGGATTAAGAGGTAATCTTAAAACTTATGAATCTAATATACTTAACCCTCTTGTTGATGATCAAAGGAAACAAAAGATCGCTCTCAAGGCAAGCACAAGCCAACCTCAAAATGATGAGGACGGAGACAACGAGTTCGGACTCGTTATTAAGAGATTTCAAAAGTTCATGCGAAAAGAGTATGAACGAAAGGGCAAAAAGCAAGGAGATCAAATAAAGTGCTATGAGTGCGGAGAAACAGGGCAGATTAAATCAAATTGCCCAAATGCCAAAAAGGAGAAGAAATCCTTCAAGAAATAACGAGCATACATATCTTGGGGAGGCGACTCCGGTGACGAGTCGAGTGAAGAAGAAGAAGACGAAGCCGCAAATATTTGTCTCATGGCTCACGAAAACAATCAAGAAGAGGTATGTCAAATTTCTTCCAAACATTTCTATTCTCTTGAGGAAATGCAAAATGCTTGATGAGTTGTATAGTGAATTTATTAAAGCTTCCAAAACTGCTAAAAGCATAAAAGAAAATGCTTCTTTAAAAGAAAAAGATTTTGAAAAACAACTCTCTTTGAAAGAAAAGGATTTGGAAAAATTTATTTTGGAAAATGAGAAGTTGAAAGAAGAAAACAAATTTTTTGGCAAGAGAAGCACCGACAAACCCGAGAGCTCTAGTAAAAATTGTACTTCTTGCATGCATCTCAAAAATGAGGTAGAAAGACTTAAGGGCACCCTAGATAAGTTTAATTCTTCTCATAGAAATTTGAATGAAGTCCTTGTTAATTTGAAGTCGACCAAGCATGGCATAGGTTTTAAAAATGAGCCTAAAGAAAAGGTTGAAGCCAACCCCAACAACCTATGGCTCAACCTAGGATTAATAAAACAAGTGTTCATCCTAGATATAACAAACCTAGAAATGGCTCTCAACAATCGCAACCTAGAAATAATCATTCTAGAAATAACGCATATTCTAGGCCAAACACTAGAAGGAACTTTGAACCTTTTAGAACACCTAGAAATGGCTTTCAACCTACAAATAACTATTCTAGAAATGCTGCATATCCTAGAACAAATAGCAGGAGAAATGATTTTCATGAATTGCGCAATAGTCATATTGTCAAGAATAGAGTAAATGAATTTCGTCCGTCCAATTACTATCAACCTAGACGAATGAATAATCCTAATGTTGTTTGTCATTATTGTAGATGAATTGGACATATTGCCCCTGCTTGTTTTACACGACATAGACATAACATTCAATCACATCACTATGATTTGCCTAACCCCCAAAGACCCAAAATGGCATGGGTACCTAAAAATCATTAATCTGTTTTGTAGGTGTGTTTGAAGGGGTCAAGTGTACTTTGGTACCTTGATAGTGGATGCTCCAAGCACATGGCTGGAGACGAATCCAAGTTCCTTCAACTAGAACACAAGGAAGGAGGAAGCGTTATTTTTTGTGATAACAACAAAGGAAAAATTATCGGCATTGGATCGGTCGGTAAGGATGACTCCTCTTCCATTAAGCATATATTGCTAGTTAAGGGTCTAAAACATAATCTCTTGAGCATAAGTCAATTATGTGACAAGGGAAATCTTACTTTATTTGATTCAAATAAATGCTTAGTTTTTCGCCGTAGCGATTTTAAAATTATTCTTCGTGGATTTAGAATGGATAATATCTATATGGTTGATCTCGAAAATTCTTCATCTGAGTATGTGAATTCTCTTATGAGCAAAGAGGATGATACGTGGTTATGGCACCGTAGAGTAGCTCACATCAACATGCATCTTTTGAACAAATTGGTTTCACAAAATTTAGTCATTGGTCTTCCAAACTTGAATTTTGAAAAAGACTCTATTTGTGATTCTTGTCAAAAAGGGAAGCAAACAAAAGCATCTTTTAAATCGAAAAATATTGTTTCAACTACTAGACCTTTGCAATTACTTCACATGGACTTATTTGGACCATCTCCCATTGAAAGTCTTGGTAGAAATCGTTATGCTTTTGTTATTGTTGATGATTATTCTAGATTTACATGGAGTTTATTTCTTGCTCATAAAAGTGAAGCTTTTCATAATTTCAAATATTTTCTTAAATGTGTTCAAAACGAAAAGGATACAACCGTCACTTCAATAAGAAGTGATCATGGGGGAGAGTTTGATCACAATCTCTTTGCGGATTTTTGTGACGAACTCGGTATCGAGCATACCTTCTCCGCTCCACGAGCACCACAACAAAATGGGGTGGTGGAAAGGAAAAATAGGTGTCTCGAAGAGATGGCTAGAACCATGCTCGATGAGGCGAAGATTCCCAAACATTTTTGGGCGGATGCCGTGAGTACCGCATGCTACATGTTGAATAGAGTAGTTATAAGGCCAATACTCATGAAAACCCCTTATGAACTCTACAAGGGAAGGAAACCAAATATCTCCCATTTTAGAGTATTCGGTTGTAAATGCTTTATTCATAACAATGGAAAAAGATCAATTGGGAAAATTTGATGCCAAATCCGATGAAGGAATTTTTGTTGGTTATTCCTCACGTAGCAAAGCATATAGAGTATTCAATAATAGAACCGGAACTGTGGAGGAATCCCCTCATATTCTGTTTTCCGAAAATAATGCTCGCTTAGCGAGAAAGGATTCTGGTTTTGATCTTGAAGGTACTTTAAACTCACTAAGTCCTCAAGACAAAGTACAAGAGGAAACTCCGAAGGAAACTCAAGATGAAATCTTGGATCAATTATCGGAGGAAGCGCCACAATTGGAAAAAGAAACGAAACTACCTAACGAATGAAGGACAATTAAAGATCACCCTCTCGAACAAGTAATTGGCGACATTGAAAAACAGGTAAGTACCCGAAACTCTCTTAAGAACACCTTAGGACATACTGCTTTTGTTTCTCAAATTGAACCCACAACCATCTCCGGAGCAATTGGGGATGAATTTTGGACCTTGGCAATGCAAGAGGAGCTTAACCAATTCAAACGGAATGACGTTTGGGATTTGGTGTCAAGACCCGAAAATCATACCATAATTGGTACAAAATGGGTTTTTCGAAACAAATTAGATGAAAATGGTAATCACTAGAAACAAAGCTAGGCTTGTAGCAAAAGGCTACAATCAAGAAGAGGGTATTGACTATGAAGAAACATATGCTCCTGTAGCAAGGTTAGAAGCTATTCGTTTATTACTTGCCTTTGCATCTTCTATGAATTTCAATTTGTATCAAATGGATGTAAAAAGTGCTTTTCTAAATGGTGTTATTCAAGAAGAAGTTTATGTTGAACAACCCCCGGGTTTTGAAGATATTAAATCTCCAAATCATGTTTTCAAACTTAAAAAGGCTCTTTATGGTCTTAAACAAGCTCCCCGAGCTTGGTATGAAAGATTGAGTAAATTTCTTTTGGAAAATGATTTCATTAGGGGGAAAGTTGACACCACTCTTTTCGTGAAGCATAAAAACAATGATATTTTATTAGTTCAAATCTATGTGGATGATATTATATTTGGTGCTACTAACAATGTTTTGTGGAAGGAATTTTTCGATTTAATGACAGGCGAATTTGAGATGTCTATGATGGGTGAGCTAACATTCTTTTTGGGGCTGCAAGTAAAGCAAATGAAAGAAGGAACTTTCATTTGTCAAGCTAAATATTGCAAAGAATTGCTAAAACGATTTGAAATGACCAACGTAAAAGCAATGGACACTCCCATGAGCACATCCGATCATCTAGACAAAGATGGGAAAGGTAAGGAAGTCGACACCAAAAAGTATCGAGGTATGATTGGATCTCTCCTTTACCTTACTGCTAGTAGACCGGACATCATGTTTAGCGTGTGCTTATGCTCACGTTATCAATCGTGTCCGAAGGAGTCTCACCTAACTGCGATGAAACGGATATTGAAGTATCTTGTTGGTACTGTAAATGTGGGTCTATGGTACCCCAAAGGTTCTTCATGCCAACTTGTTGGCTATTCCGATTCCGATTTTGCTGGATGCAAATTGGACCGCAAGAGCAATAGTGGCACTTGCCATTTGCTCGGTAGCTCTCTCGTTTCTTGTTTTGGCAAGAAACAAGTAAGTGTTGCGTTGTCCACAACCGAGGCTGAATATGTAGCCGCGGGAAGTTGTTGCGCTCAAATCCTTTGGATGAAACAACAACTCTTGGACTATGGCCTATGTCCTGATCATATCCGTCTTAGATGTGATAATACTAGCGCCATATGCTTGACGAAGAACCCCGTTCTTCATTCAAGAACAAAACACATTGAAATTAGGCATCATTTTATAATAGATCACGTTCTCAAGGGTGATGTCGAAATTGAATTTGTTGAAACCAAAGATCAATTGGCCGACATCTTTACAAAACCCTTAGAGAAAGAGTCCTTCTCTCCGAATTCGTAGTGAACTCGGGATTCTTGACTCCACGTTGATCTAAGTCATGCATTGCATTTTCCCTTTCACATGATTTCTAACTTGAGCGTCGGAGACGTCTAACAAATTTTTGCAGGTATCGCCCTAAAGGCAGGCGGAATTATAAAGATTGATGCAGAATAATCGATTTCTCCTAAGGATAATCGATTTCTCTTTAGTAAATAATCGATTATCTAGTATCAATAATCGATTATGTTGATATTATTTGCTTTATTATGTCTTTTACCTTTTCTATTTTTGCTAATGTCAAAAGGGGGACGAATAAGGGATATGCACTAATTTTTTATTGGCATAAATTGAGGGGGAATTCATATGTTGAGGGGGAACAAATTGCACATCTAGAGACTTGTTGCATATTGTTGTATATCTTTACTCGTCTTGAATCGTCATTATGAATTATCAAATATGCATATCCCGACTAAAGTTTGCCATTATCAAAAAGGGGGAAATTGTTGAAACACGTTCTCAAGGCACTATACTAAACGTGTGTTCATATTTGTAGGTTTTGATGAATGACAAACTATGCGCAATTGACATGTGACGAGGTCCAAGCACAAGCGCGCAATTGATATATAACGAGATTCAAGCACAAGACCAAGATCAAGCAAGGATATAAAGTTATACATGAGTCGTTCTTTAATTGTGATCTTGATCCGATAACTTGACTCAAGACTTGGCTTCTCTCGTAAAAACATTTTTATCAAATCATGCATATTTAATTTAAAGCAAAATGATTTTAAATCATGCATATTTACTTTAGTCAAAAAGATTTTTAAACATGCCTCTAAAATATGGACTAAGATAATCGATTATGTACTTATGATAATCGATTATGTTAAGTCAGCTGCATGACAATCGATTGTGAACTTATGACAATCGATTGTGTTAAGGCAGTGTGCATCAGATTTTTCAAATCTGCATGACAATCGATTGTGAACCTTATGACAATCGATTGTGTTGAGGCAGTGTACATCAAAGTTTTTCAAAGCTACAAAATAATCGATTGTGAACTTATGACAATCGATTGTGTTGAGGCAGTGTCTATCAGACATTTTCAATGTCACTAAATAATCGATTGTGAACTTATGACAATCGATTGTGTTGAGGCAGTGTCTATCAGACATTTTCAAAGTCACTAAATAATCGATTGTGAACCTTTGACAATCGAGTGCATTAAGGCATTGTCTAATTGATTTTTCAAAGACTGATATATAATCGATTGTTCTCATAGCATAATCGATTGTGTAATTGACCGTTGCCAAAATATTTTCAAACACCGTCAGGTAATTGATTATAGATTTCTAATCGATTGTTTTAAATAAAATCTGAAAAAGATTTTTTGAACGTTGCCAAGTAATCGATTGTAGATTTCTGACAATCGATTGTTTTAAGTAAAATCTGGAAATGATTTTTTGAACGTTGCCAGTAATCGATTATTGATCTTAGATAATCGATTGTTAAGCGTAAAATCTGGGAATGATTTTTGGAACGATTGGCAAACAATCGATTGTGGCATTTTGACAATCGGTTGTCACTGAGTAAAATCAGCTTTCTTAATTAGCAATTAGACAACGGTAATGCATGGTTTTGCAACTATAAATACAGCTTCAAATTAGTCTTCTAAACACAACAACTGATCATATTATTGCTATGGCTTGCATGCTCTATTGTTCATCACTTTCTATTCATTACATAAGTTTTGAGAGCCAAAATTCTTGACGAAAGTTGTTGCGTTCTTGAGCGTATCTGTTTACTCATATCTACTCTATTAAGAGAGTCTTGTTTAAGTGAGTGCTAAGTGTTTTATACACTTGAAGGGAAGTGTTAGTCCCTTGTATTGTAAGAAGGAACTTGTGTTTCCTTTGGTTAAAGTCTTGGAGTGTTGTATCTTCAAGCAAAGGTTGTTGAGGCTTGTGTCCTCAGTTTGTAAAGGTTTGTTGAGCACCCGTAAGCTTAACATTGTTAGTGGAAATCTCGAGAGAGTCTCTTGGGGACTGGACTAGCCACGGGTTGTGGTGAACCAGGATACATCGGTGCGTTCGTTCTTATTTATTTACTTATCGCACTTATTTCTTTCCTGCAATTTTTAAATTCCGCAAGTTTACACTAATTTTTATTATAACGCTATTCACCCCCCCCTAGTGTTAAGCGTCTTTTCTAAAAAGAAGTTCCACAAGTTCATGCGTAAAGAGTATGAACGGAAGGGAAAGAGGCAAGGAGGACCACCCAAATGCTATGGGTGTGGAGAAGTTGGGCACATCAAACCTAAATGCCCAAACACAAAGACGGAAAAGAAGAACCTCAAGAAACAAAGAGCCTACATCTCGTGGGGAGGTGACTCCGGGGATGAGTCAAACGACTGAGATGAAGATGAGATCGCCAACTTATGTCTCATGGCACATGATGAAGCACAAGAAGAGGTATGTGAAACTTCTCCTAAAGATCCTTATACTTATGAAAATATGCAAGACGCCTTTGATGAGTTATATGGCGAATTTGTTAGCGCTTATAAAACCATTAAGGATTTAAAGAAACAACTCTCCTCAAAGGAGAAGGTCTTGGAAAAATTAAGCCAAGATAATGAAAATTAAGAGAAGAAAATAATTTTTTTGGCAAAAGGAGCGCCGACAAACCCGAAGGCTCAAACGAAAGTTGCAAGTCTTGCAAATCTCTCAAAGACCAAGTTGAAAATCTTAAGGGTACTTTGAACAAATTTAATACTTCTCATAAAAACCTAAATGATGTACTTGGCAATTTGAAATCTCCTAAACATGGCTTAGGTTTCGAAAATGATATTAATATGAATGAAAAAGTTGAGCCAAAACCTAAACAACCTAAGGCACAACCTAGGAAAGATAAAATTAATATTAATAGACAATCTAGAAATGATAATTCTAGGAACACTAGACAACCTAGAACAAACACTAGGAGAAATGATGAGCACTTTAGAACACCTAGAAACGGCTTTCAAAAAGTGCATCAAAACTATGCTTCTCAAAATAGGGTAAATGAATTTAGACCACCTAGAAGCTATTATCAACCTAGGAGAATGCATAATCCGAATGTCATTTGCCATTTTTGTAATAGGATAGGTCATCTCACGATTAAACAATCACACTACCACTTTGCACCTAACACCCAAGGAACCAAAATAGCTTGGGTACCTAAATCTCATTGAGTTGATATGTAGGTGTGCTTGAAGACATCAAGTGTACTTTGGTACCTTGATAGCGGATGCTCCAAGTACATGACCGGAGATGCATCCAAATTTTTACAAATAAGACCCGCCAAAGGAGGAAACGTAGTCTTTGGAGACAATAGAAAAACAAAAATAATCGGCATTGGTTCGGTTGGTAAGGATGAATCCTCCTCTGTTGATAATGTTTTATTAGTTAAGGGTCTTAAGCACAATCTCTTGAGCATAAGTCAATTGTGTGACAAGGGAAATCATGTGATTTTCAACTCTAAATCATGTACGGTTGAACACCTTAGTGATAATAAGGTTATTTTACATGGTGATAGAATTGATAATATTTATATGGTTAACCTTGAAATTTCTTCATCAAGCTTTGCTAAATGCCTCATAAGTAAAGAGGGCGATATGTGACTATGGCATCGAAGAGTAGCTCATGTTAACATGAACCTTTTGAATAAATTGGTTTCACAAGACTTAGTAGTTGGTCTCCCAAAACTCAAGTTTCAGAGGGACACCATTTGTGATTCATGTCAAAGAGGGAAGCAAGTAAAGGCCTCTTTTAAATCGAAAAATGTTGTCTCAACAACAAGGCCTTTACCACTTTTGCATATGGATCTCTTTGGACCATCAAGAACAAAACGTTTTGGTGGGAATTACTTTGCCTTTGTCATTGTTGATGACTACTCTAGGTACACATGGACATTATTTCTAACTCGCAAAAGTGAGGCGTTTCTAGTTTTCAAAAGTTTCCTTAAACGTGTTCAAAATGAAAAGAGCACAACATTTACTCCATAAGAAGTGATCACGGTGGTGAGTTCGAACGAAATCTCTTTGCGGATTTTTGTGACGAACTCGGCATTAAGCATAACTTCTCCGCTCCACGTACACCATAACAAAATGGAGTGGTGGAACGTAAAAAATGATTTCTCGAGGAGATGGCTAGAACTATGCTCGATGAGAAAAAAATTCCTAAGTATTTTTGGGCGGATGCCGTGAGTACCGCAAGCTACGTGTTAAATCGAGCCGTCATAAGACCAATACACATAAAAACGCCATATGAACTTTACAAGGGAAGAAAGCCAAACCTCTCCCATCTTCGAGTTTTTGGTTGTAAATGTTTTGTTCATAATAATGGAAAGGACAACTTGGGGAAATTTGATGCAAAATCCGATGAAGGCATCTTTCTCGGTTATTCATTGCGTTGTAAAGCCTATAAAGTCTTTAATAAACGCACTTTAACTATTGAGGAGTCCCTTCATGTTGTAATTTACGAGAATGATACTCGCTTGGCGAGAAAGGATATTTGTGATGATCTTGGAGATTCATTGGAGAAGATTATTCTTCAACGCGATGTGGAAAAAGAGAGCTCAAAGGAAGTCCAAGATAAAGTCATGGAACAACCTTTGAAAGAGAAAAAACCACACTAGGAAGAGACGGTGATTCCTAGAGCTTGGAGGACGTCTAGAAATCATCCTCTCGATAAGGTAATTGGTGACATCGAACAAGGGGTATGTACTCGAAACTCTCTTAAGGACACCGTAGGACACATGGCTTTTGTTACAACCATTTCCGAAGCAATTGAGGATGAGCATTGGACCTTGGCAATGCAAGAGGAGCTTAACCAATTCAAACGTAATGACGTTTGGGAATTGGTGCCAAGACCCAATGATCATACCGTAATTGGTACGAAATGGGTGTTCCGTAACAAACTTGATCAAAATGGTATTATAATTAGAAAAAAATCTAGGCTCGTAGCAAAAGGCTACAATCAAGAAGAAGGCATTGATTTTGAAGAAACTTATGCACCGGTAGCACGTTTAGAAGCTATTCGTTTATTACTTGCTTTTGCTTCATCTATGGATTTTATACTATACCAAATGGATGTCAAGAGTGCCTTCCTCAATGGGTTTATTCAAGAGGAAGTGTATGTTGAACAACCCCCGGGTTTCGAAGACCTTGAGTCCCCCGATCATGTCTTCACACTCAAGAAAGCACTCTACGGTCTTAAACAAGCTCCTCGAGCTTTGTACGAACGTTTGAGTAAATTTCATTTGGACAATGATTTCAAAAGGGGGAAAGTTGATACAACACTTTTTATCAAGAGTAAATACAAAGACATCCTCTTGGTTCAAGTTTACGTAGATGACATTATTTTCGGTGCTACTAACGAATCTTTGTGCAAGGAATTTTTGAAAATGATGACAAGTGAGTTCGAGATGTCAATGATGGGTGAGCTCAATTTCTTCTTGGGATTGCAAGTGAAACAAATGAAAGAAGGGACTTTCATTTGTCAATCTAAGTATCGCAAGGAGTTGCTCAAACGTTTTGAGATGAAAAATGCCAAAGCAATGGCTACTCCCATGAGCACATCCGATCACCTTGACAAAGACGAAAAAGGTAAGGAAGTAGATGTAAAGAAGTATCGAGGTATGATCGGATCCCTTCTTTATCTTACCGCAAGTAGGCCAGACATTATGTTTAGCGCTTGTTTATGCGCTCGGTATCAATCTTGTCCGAAGGAATCGCACTTAGCGGCGGTAAAACGGATAATAAAATACCTTGTTGGCACTATGAATGTAGGACTTTGGTATCCCAAAGGTTCTTCATGCCAACTCATTGGCTATTCCGACTCTGATTTTGCGGGCTTCAAAATGGCCCGCAAAAGCACGAGTGGAACATGCCACTTGCTTGGTAGTTCCTTAGTATCATGGTTTAGTAATAAGCAAGTAAGTGTTGCGTTATCCACCACCGAGGCCGAGTATGTGGTCGCGGGGAGTTGTTGCGCCCAAATCCTTTGGATAAAGCAACAACTCTTGGATTATGGCCTTAGTATTGATCATATCCCTATTCGGTGTGATAATAATAGCGCCATAAGCTTGACGAAGAACCCCGTTCTTCATTCAAGGACGAAACACATTGAAATTAGGCATCATTTCATTAGAGATCATGTTCTCAAGGGTGTTGTTGAGATTGAGTTTGTGGAACCAAAATATCAATTAGCCGACATTTTCACAAAACCATTAGAGAAAGAGTCATTTTTCCGCATTCGTAGCGAACTCGGAATACTTGATTCCACGATGATCTAATGCGTGCATTTGTGAAATATTTTATTTGAACTATCATTAACTTGAGTGTCGGAGACGTCTAACTCTTTTTTGCAAGTCTCAAAATGGCCACAAAGTCAGGGGGAACAGATTCAAACCATTTTGAGTTGCATTGGAAATTTTCTGGAATTTCAGAAGCTCATAATCGATTATCAGACTACCATAATCGATTATTCAATGCTTCTGCGTCTGCAAAAATTTGGTGCAAAAATCAGGATAATCGATTATCCAGAACAACATAATCGATTATCTCATGCTTCTGTAAAGCATCAGTTTTGGGAAAAATACATAAAATCGATTATCCAGAACAACATAATCGATTATCCCATTGTTCTGCAACTCCAGCAATTTAGCGCAAAGTACATATATGGAAAATGTTGACGAGGTGCCGGAAACCGATGATGACGGTATCAGTGATGATGATGAAGACGGAGATGACGAAAGCTCCTAGAAGCTTTTAGAGCTCAAGCTCGACTCTCTTTCTCTTTAGTTTATGTTTTGAATAATCTTTTTTTTTTTGCTTCCATTATGTACTCCATCTTTATTCCCTTAATAAATAAAATTTTTTGCTAATGTCAAAAGGGGGAAGAAAAGGGCTATGCATAAATTGAGGGAGAACTCATTACGTATTTGGCACAAACGTTTAATCACCTATGCATATCCCCATCTCGGTTTGCCATTATCAAAAACGGAAAAATTGTTGGAACACACTTTCAAAGACGTTGAACTAAAGTCGTGTTCGTTTTTGTAGGTTTTGATGAATGACAAACCGACGTGGATGCAAAGTTGACAAATACCAAATCGTCGTGAATACGAAGATATCATTGAACAAACAAGGCGATAATTATGGCTAACGGACCAAGGAAGAGTCCAAGTAAAGAAGAGTCAAGAACAAGACCAAGAGATGTATTGAAGACATTATTGAGTTGTTTGCATTGTGATCTTGATCCGACAATGGATTCAAGTCTTGGCTTCTCTCTAAAATCATGCATATCATAAATATTTTTGTTGACCAAGGTTTTGTGACCATGCCCAAACAAAAAATCTGACTGTCGGCTTCCGTCGACGAGACGTTGGCTAGACGTCAGCTAGACATTGGCTAGACGTCGGCTAGACATTGACATGGTTTTTGACATTTTCATTTTAGCCAAAATGGTTTTTGAAATATTTTCATTGGTTTTCACTTCTGGGTATATTTATAATATTCCAAATTATTATTTCATAAAAACCACACTTGATTTATGGTCATCGTCTAAACACGTGGAAAACGTCTTTTGACAAAGTGACGCGACATTTATGACCTAGGAGACTTGTTTTTTAAGAACTAAGTCATGGTTTTCACTTTTTATATCATAAACAAGCTTTTCCAACACTTGGTTTTTGATTTGGAACACTTTGATTTTTGGGTTGGTTTTCAAAGTTAAATAATCGATTATCATGTTCCAATAATCGATTATCTTGCTAATGTAGCAAAACCCCAACTTACAGAAGGTTCTGATAATCGATTATCACCTTCAGATAATCGATTATCACCTCAGATAATCTGATAATCGATTATTGTGTGTATCCGGCCCAAAATTTGAAATTACAGAGAGGTTAAATAATCGATTATCCTTTGGAGAATAATAGATTATCTAGTTACCGTTGCCATCCAACGACTAGTTTTTTGAACGCTGAAGTAAGATAACCGATTATGCAATTAAGATAATCGATTATTCTGCCTTTTAATTCAAAATTCTTGTCAACTATTGTGCAACGGTTACTTGATCCTTGAGGGCTATAAATAGACCCCAAAACCTCTCATTTCCATAACAATTCTTCAACAATCTGATATACTTTCATGCATTCAATTCATTCATATATCATAGCTTTTGAGAGCCAAAATCTTGAAGAAATTGTTGTGTTCTTGAGCGTTCTTAAGTCTACTCATATCTACTCTATAAGAGAGTCCTGTTCTTGAGTGTTAAGTGTTTGTATACACTTGAAGGGAATTCTAATCTCTTGTTGTTGTAAGAAGGAAGGTTTCATTCCTTCGGTTAAAGTCTTGGAGTGCGGTATCTCCGAGCAAACGTTGTTGAGGCTCGTGTGACTCGAGTTCTCAAGTTGTATTGGTTTGTTGAGCACCTTTAAGTTTAACGGAGTTAGTTGCAGCTCGAGAGAGTCTCTCGGGAGAGTGGACGTAACCACACGTTGTGGCAAACCAGTGTAAATTAGGTGTGCTCCCTCCTTACTCTTTTATTCCGCACTTACTTCGATTTTATTTCTGCGATTATTGTTAAACGCTATTCACCCCCTTCCCCCTAGCGTTGAGCACTTATTCTAACAAATTGGAGAAGGTGACTGAAACTGGGCATGGGAAGATGAGAGATGGGTTGGGGAGGGGGGATCGTTTACTTTTTGTTATTGGTTTTTAGTTTTTTAAGAAAATATATTAATTAAGGGGAAATTAAGTATTTCATTTTTTCTTGAGTCATGACACGTGTCACGTCTTTATTGGTGCATGACATCACAGAAATTTTGACAAACTGCTTAAGAAAAAAATAATATGTTTCAGCTATACTTTAATAGATTGAGTGTGTAAGATAATTTTTGTTGGCAAAAAATGTGTAACAGAGATTTGGTCCATAGTTGAGGGGTAAGTTATGTATTTTCCCAAAATAAAATCGAGGAGCACAATTTCATCTATCATGGAATCCAGGACCAGGACGCAAATTTGAAAAGCTACATTCTGGATTTGAACTGTATGTCCTAATCACAATTATCATAAATAGCTGATGATGTATACATATCGATCGACGAACGGGGTCATAAAACTCTTTGTCATTAAATTCGTTATATTATTTCAGAGTAAAATGATGAAAGTTCATACGTATACATATTCTTAACTTTTTCAATACAATTTGCAAAATTTTATGTCCTTAATATTAGTAACAACAGTCATGTTGAGATACATATCAACCAAATATCGACAATAAATTACAAAATCGAATGTCATATACTGAATAAGAGAAGGCCAAATGTAGTGTTCGTGTAAACTGAATCAGTTAAGTTCTTGGTAGAAGGATATCTTATCATATTTATTTTCAATTACTACTTAGTGGCTACATTAAATTATACTATTGTTCAATTTATGCATATGAACATGTTTGACTTGACATAATTATGATAAAAGAGAAAACTTTAAACTTGTAGCATAAAATGAAGCATATAGATTTTGTGTGGCAATAAATTATTTCATAAAAGTAAATT
The DNA here is from genome assembly GCA_034376525.1 of Nicotiana benthamiana. Lineage (NCBI taxonomy): Eukaryota > Viridiplantae > Streptophyta > Magnoliopsida > Solanales > Solanaceae > Nicotiana > Nicotiana benthamiana. The sequence goes on from CM067339.1 coordinate 123,899,788, forward strand.
GTCTCCTAATACGAAAAAGAGTCACTCTTTTTTGCACGTACTAAATAGAAAATATGTTCAATAAATTGGAACAAAAAGAATATCAATTTATCATGAACAAATAATAAAATTAGGTGGCAATATATAATAACTAACCATGATTACATTATTAAAAAAATGCATGCAACCAAATATAATGTATTTATTGATCTAAAATGTAAATACCATGATTTATACATGCAAAAATTCAGGCAACAGATTTAGGGTGTTGTGAAAGCATCCATTATTTGTCTTATTGAAGAAGAAGAAGCAAGAATGGACATCAAGGAGTACTCAATTATATGATGTCCCACGGCAAAGGAAAGAGACTATTCATCTTTGGAGCATCAGAATTTCTTGATTTCGTGCATAGGAAACAGACAGTTTTTCTATGAATAATGACTTCCTTCTATTATCCTTCTCCCCTTAATATGTCTGACAGATAATATCCGTTACTTCCTCCGACTTATTTTATGTGACTTTTTAGTATTTTTTGTGCTCTACAATATTTAAAATTTTCAAATATCAAGAACAAATTTACTTTTTCTTTCTAAAATTGCCCTTGAAATAAAAAACCTAAAAGTAATTTGTTACATTTCTATTGAACAAATTAAACTTGAATGGTCATATTTATTATTAATTAATACTAAAATATAAATTTCTTAATACATATGAGCCAAAAAAATACTTTAATTGAATTGGAGGGAACAGTAATTTGCACTTTTTTCATGTTACAAATACCAATAATAAATCGATTCTTTTCAAGTGTGGTAATTCCCAACTCCCACCATTATTGTCGTTGAATCAATTAATTAAGGACCACAACCACATGGCAAGACAAAGCTAGGCAGATTTTGACCTTTAGCTGAACGTCTTGACAATGGCCAGTCGTAAATAGCGCAAGATGTCCGCATGTAAGTGAAAGTTCGCTATCACTATTCTTTTAAAAATATAAATTTGTGGATTGTGAGTAAGATAAAGGAGGACCAGAAGAGAAAAATATCTCGTCATTCCTTTGACGTAAGGTGGAAAATTTCACATTAGAATAATTGAGCTCCAAACTTTTCAGTTTATAGCTTATATTTTAATTTATAATGAATTAGTCCAAAAATAATAAATTAAGATTCAATATCCAATTCCAATAGATTCTTAAAATTACTATTTAAATTTTTTAAAAAATTCTTCAAGCTTTTAAATTTATTTTCGAATAAGTAAGTGACTCAGATATTAATTCAACAAACTAAATTCATTAGGGTGGTGAAATTAGATTTTTAAGAAGTTTAAATATGTGGGTTTAGATTTCGAATTTAATTTTATGAGAAATTTGGAGTGTGTGTTATTTAGACTTGTTAGAAATAGTATAAGGAGGTTGTATATAAAATTTGAAGTCAATTAATGGAGATTTAGACTGGTTTTGAACATGAATTGCAATTGAAAATCGTGAAAAAAGTTCGATACAAACGCTGGTATGAAAATGTATAAAAGTATATAATAGTACATAATCTGTGTTTCTATACTCACATACATTATTTTAAAAGATTATACATAATTAAGCAAAAAACTGACTTTGTTTTTTACTTGTTTCTTTTTCGAAATTTAACTCAAATCTACTCCAAATCACTTCAAATTTAAATTTTGAACTACTTTTCATATTTTAAATCAATTGGAATAATACCCAATCCAAACAACTAACAAATTCAAGAAAGCCCATTTTCAAAAGCAAAACTTTCAAATGTCTTCAATGGTGGACTTTTACTCTTTAATTTTGTTAAATTTCAAGCAGGTGTCGCAAGAGGAGAAGCAGAAAGTACACGGCCGCTTGAAGCTTATGTAGAAGATGTGAGAAAAAGAGGGTGTGATAAAGCAATGGTTGTGAGAACAAACAATTAACTCCATAGCTTTTAGAAGCAATGGTTGTAAGAACACATATTTTGAATTTGCAACTACTTTCAAAATATTTATAATGTTGGCTAGGTGAGGTATACCTTAAAAATATGAGCCATTTTTTGTAATGATATGAAGTCATGTGTCACGACCCGAATTTTTCCCACCATCAGGAGTCGTGATGACGCCTACTATCGGAACTAGCAAAGCCAACCCTTTTAAAATATTCCACAAAACTTTAATCTGAAACAGTATAATAACTGAGATGATTAATTAAAAATATGCGGAAAAATTTTAACAAAAATTATAGAAAAGTGCGGAAGATTATAACATGGCACTACCGAGTATCTGGTGTCACACAGACTACTAAAAGAGTTCTAAGAACATCCGTCTGTAAGAAAAATGCATAATAAGTCTGTTTCGATTCAATAAAAACAAACGGAATGAAATAGATGAGACTCAGGGCTCGCGAATGCTAGCGAACTACCTAGGAGTCTCTGGACTGAAGGCGTGCTCCCAGGCTACTACTGCGGTCTGTAAGTTGTCTCTTGACCTGTGCATAAAAGGGCACAGAAGTGTTGCATCAGCACTACCGAACCCATGTGCTGGTAAGTTCCTGGCCTAACGTCGGCGAGGTAGTGTCAAGGCTAGACCGGACCTTCCATAATCAACCTGTACAGATATATGTGCAATAACGGAAATATAACAAAATTTAAAGAGATAATAGGAAGGGACATGTTGTGGGGTGTAATAATTCAATTATAATACCATCGAACATGAAATGGAAATTGAATATTTAACATCAATAAAAGAAAGCGAGTGAATCAACAACTGCACGGCATCAACCTTCATGCTTTTACTCTCAAATATAGTGCACAGCATCACCCTTATTGCTTTCCTCACATAACTCTCACATCAAGGAAGAGAATGAACCTTCGTGCTCAAATAATCAAGAACATGGCATGGAAAGACCCTTCATGCATAATTATCGAAACATGGCACGGAAAGACCCTTCGTGCATAATCTCTCTCTTCCTCACCCAATCAACGGTCACAACCAAACGGATAAAGGAATATACAAAAACATTAAATATTCCTTCAAGGGAGAACAACTCAACAACAAGTCCCGACAAGGGAGAACAACTCAACAATAAGTCCCGGCAAGGGAAAATAACTCAATAATAAGTCCCGACAAGGGAAGACGATTTAACGACAAGTCCCGGCAAGGGAAAAATGCCAAAATTTCTTATTTAGCTCATGTTCTTCTAAAATATCACTTCATAGTTCATTTAACAAGTATTTAACTCAATTATTTCGCTTCTTTTGAATTTTAAAAGTAATTATGACTCACGGTTATGCTAGACTCGACCATATAGGTAACCGTCACCATACCTATACACCGACTCTACATAGCACATGCCAAATACTATCCTAATCCCATTCCCTCAAGCCAAAGTTATATCAAACACTTACCTCGGTTCGAGAAAAGCAATCAAGCCTCTAGTACCGCTTTTCCCCTAGAATCCGGCTCCGAAATAACGATATCTAGCCATAATTAGTTCAATATTATCAACAATAACTCAAAGACATTATTCCATAGCTTTGAAGTGAATTTCCTATCATTCTTTCAAAAATATTGAAATTCGACACCAGGCCCACATTGTCCAAACTCGAGCATCGAACCAAAACCCAATCACCCATAACCCCACGAGTTAAAATATATAATTTATTTTAAGATTCGAGCCCAAATTGAGGTTGAATCGCCCAATTTTCTAAAAACCCTAGTTCTACCCAAATCCCTTAATTTCTACCTTGATTTTATAATTTAGGGCTAGGAAATTGATAATTATATGAAAGAATAATGAAAAAATGAAGTGAAAAATACTTACCCAAAGTGTTATGGAGAAAGGAGAGCTTGAATCTCAGAAATGGAGGAATTTAGGAGGAGCTCGTGTGAGAAGTTAAATGAATCCCAAAATGAAACAGTACTGGAATTAAATATTTCACTGGAGAATTTTGGCCTATGCGATCGCAGGAACTGGATTGTGATCGCATAGAGAGGGGCAGGCTAAGCATCGCAATCGTAGGAGAGGATCTGCGTTCGCATAGAAGAAAGATGGGTCCTGGCCGGGTCGGGTCTGAACACTATGCAATCGCGATAATAGGGAGTGCGATCGCACTGAAATGACTGGAAAGCCTATGCGATCGCGGGTAAGACTACGCGATCGCAAAGAAGATTTTTAGGTCACTTGACGACATCCTTTTGCGAATGCGGGTAAATGAGTGCGATCGCATAGAACAAAGCATCTATGCAAAAATTGCAGAAATCTTCTAAGTTTTTAAGAACAAACCCAGCCCAAACCACCTCCAAAATCCCTCCCGAGCCCTTGGGGCTCCCAACCAAACACACATACTAACTAAATAACATCCTACGAACTTGCTCGAGCAATAAAATTGCTAAAATAACATCAAAATCATAGAATCAACGTTTAAAACTAGTAATTTTATTTCAAAATTCATAACTTGTAAATTTCCCATTTTTAGTCAGAAACACGTCAAATGACGTTCGTTTTAAACCAAACTTTACAGATAGCGCTTATCTCTAATTTAAGACTTGTATCAGGCATCGCAACAAAAATACGAGCCCGATACCATCACTTTTGATCAAATCTCATTTTCATTTTTCCTTAAGCATTTTCAGAAAACAATTTCACAGAAAAATTCCGTACACGGGCCTGGGATCTCGGATTTCGATTCCTGGAATTCGCCCGGGTCCCATATTTTTTTATGGACCCTCCTGGACCGTTACATCACGGGTCCATGTCCGTTTACCCAAAATGTTGACGAAAGTCAACTATATCAATATTATTATCAAAATTCACAGTTTTCAACACAGAATTCAAATATTTCCACATAAAAATTTTTTGGCTTTACACCCGGACTATGCAAGCAAATTGAGGCAACCAAATAAGAGGTTTTCAAGGCCTCGGAAGCACAAAGAAAGGGAGAATTACGGTGATGTCCCTTTTGGGTCGTCACATCCTCCACCTCTAAAATAACTGTTCATCCTCCAACGGACAAAAGAAGGAAGTACCTGAGTCCGGGAACAGATGGGGATAACGGCTCCGCATGTCAAAATCGGACTCCGAGGTCGATGCTTCGGGAGGATAACCTCTCCACTAAACTCGATCTGAAGGAAAACTCCTCGACTTTAACTGTCGAATCTGGCGGTCTCTATTAGCCACCGGCTCCTCCTCATCTGACAGATCCTTGTCCAATTGGACAGTACTGAAATCTAACACGTGGGCGGGATTGCCGTGATTCTTCTGAAACATGGGTACGTAAAAAATCGGATGCACGGCTGGCAAGCTAGGTGGCAAGGCAAGTCTATAAGCAACCTTTCCCATGCGGTCAAGAATCTCAAATGGATCAATAAACCTAGGGATAAACTTGCCCTTCTTCCCTAATCTCATCAGGCCCTTCTCACGTAATACCCGGAGCAATACTCACTAACCAACCATGAAAGCAACATCCTAACCTTACGATCTGCATAACTCTTTTGTTTAGACAGAGCTGACAGAAGTCTGTCCTGAATGATTTTTACCTTATCCAATGCCTCCTACAGTAGATCTGTACCCAATAACCGAGCCTCTCCCGGCTCGAACTATCCAACTTGGGATCAACACCACCTACCATACAACACCTCATACGGAGCAATCTGAATACCGGACTGGTAGCTATTATTGTAGGCAAACTCTGCGAAAGGCAAGAACTAATCTCCCGAGCTTCCAAAATCAATAACGTAGGATCCAAGCGTATCCTCAAGAATCTGAATAGTCCTCTCCAACTGACCGTCCGTCTAAGGGTGAAATGCTGCACTCAACTGGACTTGGGTGCCCAACTCATGCTGTACCGCTCTCCATAAATGCGAGGAAAACTGTGGACTGCGATCTGAAATAATAGATATGGGCACCCCATAAAGGAAAACGATCTCTCTGATATAAATCTCAGCATATATCTCGGATGAATAGGTGGTGGAAACTGGAATAAAATGCACTGACTTGGTCAGCCTATCAACACTAACCCATATAGCATCAAACTTCTTCCGAGTCATCGGAAGGCCAATAACAAAATTCATGGTGATACTCTCCAACTTTCACTCGGGAAGCTCAATCATCTGAAATAACCCACCGGGCCTGTGACGCTCGTACTTAACTTACTGATAATTCAGACAACGAGCCACATATGCACCAATATCTTTCTTCATTCTGCACCACCAATAATGCTATCTCAAATCCTGATACATCTTCGCGGCGCCCGGGTGAATAGAATACCGTGAACTGTTGGCCCCCTCTGGGATCGACTCCCGGATACCATCAACAATGGGCACACACTCGCCCCTGCAATCTCAATACGCCGTCATCTCCCAAAGTCATCTACCTAGCGCCTCCCCGCTGCACCGTGTCTCTCAGGGCACACAAATGGGGATCATCAAACTGTCGGTACCGGATATGCTCCATCAATGACGAAAGAGCAACTGTGCAACCAAACACCATGCTGGGCTCAGAAATATCCAATCTCACAAATCTATTGGCTAAGGCCTGAACATCCAAGGCAAGAGGTCTCTGGCTGACCGGAATATAGGCAAGACTACCCATGTTGGTAGACTTTCTACTCAATGCATCGGCCACCACATTGGCCTTCCCCGTGTGGTATAAGATAGAAACATCATAGTCTTTCAACAACTACAACCACCTCCATGTCTCAAATTCAACTCTTTCTGCTTGAACAAGTACTGAAGGCTCTTTTCATCCGTGTACACCTCACACGTCACACCATAAAAATAATGCGTTCAGATCTTCAAGGCATGAATAATGGCTGCCAACTCTAGGTCATGAACTGGATATTTCTTCTCGTGGATCTTCAACTGCATCGAAGCATATGCTATGACCGTGCCATTCTGCATCAAAACTCTGCCAAGCCCGATGCGGGAAGCATCACAATACACAGTATAAGGCCCATATCATGTGGGAAAAACCAATACCGATGCGGTTGTCAAGGCTATCTTGAGCTTCTGGAAGCTCGCCTCACACTTATATGACAACCTGAACTGGGCGCCCTTCTGCGTCAATCTAGTCATCGGGGCTGCGATGGATGGAAACCCCTCCACAAAACGTCTGTAGTAACCAGCTAACCCCAAGAAGCTGCGGATCTCTGTAGCTGCAGGTGGTCGAGGCCATTTCTTGACTGCATGTATCTTCTTCGGTTGCACCTGAATACCCTCTACTGATACGACATGACCTAGGAATGCGACTGAACTTAACCAAAACTCGCACTTCGAGAACTTGGCATACAACTTATTATCCTTCAGAGTCTGAAGAACCACTCTAAGGTGATGCTCGTGCTCCTCATAACTGCAGGAGTATATCAAGATGTCATCAATGAATACAATCACAAACAAATCCAAATTGGGCCTGAACACTCGGTTCATCAACTCCATGAATGTTGTCGGGGCATTGGTCAACCCAAACAACATGACGATGCCCATACCGAGTACGAAATGCTGTCTTAGGAACACCAGACGCCCTAATCCTCATTTGATGATAACCAGACCTCAAATATATCTTCGAGAACACCATAGAACCCTGAATTGGTCGAACAAATCATCAATCCCCGGTAAAGGATACTTGTTCTTTATTGTCACATTGTTCAACTGCCGGTTACCAATGCACATCCTCATCGACCCATCCTTTTTCTTCACAAACAACACTGGTGCACCCCGAGGTGATTTACTGGGTCTAATGAAGCCCTTATCAAGCAAGTCCTGTAGCTGCTCCTTCAACTCTTTCAACTCTGTCGGGGCCATGCGATATTTGTCATCAATCCCCTGAATTGGTCGAACAAATCATCAATCCCCGGTAAAGGATACTTGTTCTTTATTGTCACATTGTTCAACTGCCGGTTACCAATGCACATCCTCATCGACCCATCCTTTTTCTTCACAAACAACACTGGTGCACCCCGAGGTGATTTACTGGGTCTAATGAAGCCCTTATCAAGCAAGTCCTGTAGCTGCTCCTTCAACTCTTTCAACTCTGTCGGGGCCATGCGATACGGTGGAATGGAAATATGCTGAGTGCCAGGAGAAATCAATATCCCTGTCGGGCGGCATACCCCGTAGGTCTGAAGGGAAAACCTCGGGAACTCCTGAACAACAGGAACAAAGTAAATAGATAGAACCTCTGCGCTGGAGTCGCGAACATACGCCAAATATGCTAGACACCCCTTATCGACCATACGTCGAGCCTTGACATACGAAATAACATTACGCGAGGCATGACCTAGGGTCCCCCTCCATTAAAGTCAGGGAAAATCTTGAAAAGTTAAATTTACGGCCTTGGCGTGGCAATCCAAAATAAAATGATACGGGGACAACCAGTCCATCCCCAATATAACATCAAAGTCCACCATGTCTAAAAGCAATAAGTATACGGTTCTTAAGACCCTCAAATAGCCCCACACACGAATAATGCACTCGGTCGACCACCATAGAATCACTAACCGGTGTGGAAACGTACATAGAAATACCCAAAGCGTCACTAGGCATGATCAAATAGGGTGCAAAATAAGATGACACATAAGAGTACATAGATCCTGGATCAAATAATACTAAAACACCTCTATCACAGACTAGAATAGTACTGGTAATCATAACATCTAAGGACTCGGCCTCCGGACTTGCCGGAAATGCATAACAACGGGGCTGGCCCCCACCTTCCTGAACTGTGTCTCTAAGACAATCTGATGCAGGCTGATCCCTTCCTCTGGCTATCCGAGCTCCACCTCTACGGTCTCTCCCTCCACCTCTATGATCCCTACCCCCGCCTCTAGATGGTTGGGCGGTTTCTGGATCACCTGGTGCATGAATCGTTGGGAAAGGACCCTGCTGCTGTGAACTACACACTGCTCGAGGGCAAAAACTAAAAATATAACCCGGGTCACCACAACCATAACATGCCCTTGGCTGCTGAGACTGCTGGCCCTATCAACCAGTATGTCATCCCCTAAAGCTATGAAGTGGCGGTGCACTGATGGGGGCTGGTGGTGCGCTGAAGGACTGCTGGTCCGAACAATACTGCTGAGGACCACCACCGTCTAGAGTACCATGAGAAACCTAAAGTGCCGACTGGACGGGCCTCGGGGGATGGCCTCTGTCATAGGAATCCTTACCTCCAGATGAGGTACAACTAAATCTACCGGAATGTCGTGGCCTCTTGTCTGAACCCTGACTACCTCCTCGAACCAGTGCCATCTCTACCCGGTAGGCTGCATTGGCCGCCTCCTGAAAGGAAATATCACTGCCAACTCCCATGGCCATCTGAATGCGGATCGGCTGAATCAATCCATCAATGAACCTTCGGACCCTCTCTCACTCTATAGGGAGTAACACATCTACATGGCGTGCAAAGTCAATAAATCTGGACTCATACTGTGTATCTGTCATAGAGCTTTGATGGAGGCGCTCAAAGTGTCTGTGAAGTGCCTCCCGCTGAGTGACGAGGATAAACTTCTCCAAGAATAACTCCGCAAACTAATCCCATGTCAAAGATGGAGACCCTACTAGTCTAGATAGGCAATAATCTCTCCACCAAGTCTTGGCAGATCATGTAATCTTGAAGGTGCAAAAGTTGACCCCATCGGTCTCTACTATACCCATAGTCCTAAGGATCTTATGACAACTGAATAGAAAATCCTGGGGATCCTCCTATGAAGCACCGCTGAATGTGGTGGAAAAAAGCTTGGAGAGCCAATCAAGTTTCCACAAAGCATCTGAAGACATGGCCGTCCCATTTCAGGCCTGAGCATTAATACTTGTCTGAGCTGCCACTGCGGGCTGAACCACTGGAACCTGAGTCCCGAGAGCTACCTTCTTCGGAGTTCGTGTGGCAGGAGTCCGAACCCCTCCTCCGGCTTGAAGTGGATGGTGCTACCGGCAGCAAACCCGCTCTAGCGACACTGTCCATAAAGCTTGCTATGCGGATGAGAGCATCCTGGGGATCTGGGAAAAACATAACCCCTCTTGGGACCTGAGTTGGGCCCACTGGAGCTGGTGGGTCTGGAACCTCCTCATCGAGGAAAATATGCGATTCCACCTCTAGAACTGATGCCTGGAGCTGAGCTCTTCCCTTGCACGGCCTCAGCCCCTGCCCCTCGCGGGAGCTGTGCTGGGGGCTCGTGCTGCTGCGCGGCAGAAGAAGTCGCACGTGTTCTCGCAATTTGCGGAAGAACAGAGTAGAACAACAATCAATATTGAGAAACCAAATCGCACGACAAGAATGAACAAAGTAAAATTTTCCTTACTCTGTAGCTTCTAGGGGATATATACAGACGTCTCTATACCGGTCCCTCAGACTATACCGAGCTTGTCCATGAGTTGTGAGACCCGAGTAACCTAGTGCTCTGATACCAATTTGTCACGATCCGGATTTTTTCCAATATCGGGAGTCATGATGGCTCCTACTATCGGAGCTAGGCAAGCAAACCCTTTTAAAATATTCCACAAAACTTTAATCATAAACAATATAATAACTGAGATTATTAATTAAGAATGCGCGGAAGGCTTTTAACAAAAATAATTCCAAAGTTCGGAAGATTATAACATGACGCTAACCAATATCTGGTGTCACTGCTCACGGACTACTAAAAGAGTTCTACAAACATCAGTCTGAAAGAAAAATACATAATAAGTATGTTTTGATACAAAGAAAACAAACGGATGAAATAGATGAGACTCAGGCCCGCGAACGCCAGCGAACTACCTAGGAGTCTCTGGACTGAAGACGCGCCCCCAGGCTACTACTACGGTCCGTATGCTATCTCCTGACCTGTGCACAAAAGGGGACGGAGTGTACCATCAGCACAACCGACCCGATGTGCTGGTAAGTGCTTGGCCTAACCTCGGCGAGGTAGTGATGAGGCTAGACCGGACCTACCACAATCAACCTGTACAGATATATGTGCAATAACGGAAAGATAACATAATTTAAAGAGATAATGGGAAGGGGACATCCTGTGGGGTGTAACAATTCAATTATAAGACCATCGAACAAGAAATAGAAACTAAGTATTTAACATCAATAAAAGAAAGCCAGAGAATCAACAACTACACGACATCAACCTTCATGCTTTCACTCTCAAATATAGTGTATGACATCACCCTTCGTGCTTTCCTCAAAAAAACTGTCAAATATTGTGCACAACATCAAACTTAATTCTTTCCTCACATAACTCTCACATCAAGGCATGGAATGACCCTTAGTGCTCGAATAATCAAGAACATGACACGGAAAGACCCTTCGTACATAATTATCGAAACATGGCACAGAAAGACAATTCGTGCATAATCTCTCTATTCCGCACCCAATCAATGGTCACAACCAAACGGGGAAAGGAATATACAACAAGATTAAATATCCCAGCAAGGGAGAACAACTCAACAACATGGAAAGACTTTTAGCTAATTTGCTTTTTAACTATCATTTCATAGTTCATTTAATAAGTAATTAACTCAATTGTTTCGCTTCTTTTGAATTTTAAAAGCAATTACGACTCACGGTCATGCTAGACTCGAGCGCATAGGTAACCATCCCCATACCTATACACCGACTCCACATAGCACATAGAAAATATTATCCTAATCCTATTCCCTCAAGCCAAAGTTTGATCAATCACTTACCTCGGTCCGAAAATGGCAGTCAAGCCTCTAATACCGCTTTTCCTCTAGAATCCGACTCCGAAATAACGATATCTAGCCATAAATAGTTCAATATTATCGATAATAACTCAAAGACACTATTCCATAGCTTAGAAGTGAATTTTCTGTCTTTCTTCCAAAAATACCAAAATGAGACACCAGGCCCACATGGTCCAAACTCGAGGCTCAAACGAAAACCCGATCACCATGAAGAATACTTACCCAAAGTGTTGTGGAGAAAGAAGAGCTTGAATATCGGAAATGGAAGAATTTATGAGGAGCTCGTGAGAGAATTTGAATGAATCCCGTAATGAAACAGTGCTGGAATTAAATATTTCACTGGAGCAATTTGGCCTATACAATCGGAGGAACTGGATTGCGATCGCATAGAGAGAGGGAGGCTAAGCATCGCGATCACATGAGAGGAGTTGCGTTCGCGTTGAAGAAATACCTGACTGGGTCGGGTCTGAACACTATGCGATCGCGTAATGGGGAGTGCGATCACACTTAAATGAATGGCAAGCCTATGTGATCACGGGTAAGACTATACGATCGCATAGAAAAATTTTAAGTCACCTGAGGACAACCTTATGCGATCGCGGGTAGATGAGTGTGATCGCATAGAACAAAGCATCATTGAAAAAATTGCACAAATCTGCCAAGTTTTTAAGAGCAAAACCACCCCGAACCACCTCCAAAATCACTCCCGATCTCTCGGGGCTCCCAACCAAACACACACACTAACTCAATAGCATCATACAAACTTGCTCGAGCGATCAAATCGCTAAAATAACATCAAAATCAATGAATCAACCTCTTAAACTCATAATTTCATTTCAAAGTTCATAACTTCTAAATTTTCCATTTTTAGTCCGAAACACGTCAAATGGCGTCCGTTTTAGACCAAACTTTACAGATATAGCTTAATGCTCATTTAAGACTTGTATAGGACAAAATACGAGCCCGATACCATTATTTTTTATCAAATCTCATTTTCATATTTCTTTAAGCATTTTCAGAAAATAATTTCACGAAAAATTTCCGTACTCGGGGCCGGGACCTCGGGTTTGGATTCCGGGATTACGCCCAGGCCCCATATTTTTCTACGGACCTTCCGGGACCGTCACATCACGGGTCCGGGTCAGTTTACCGAAAATGTTGACCAAAGTCAACTGTATCACTGCTATTATCAAAATTTATAGTTTTAACACATAATTCAAATATTTCTACATAAAAATTTTCCGGCTTCGCGCCCGGACTGCAGACGCAAATCGAAGCAACCAAATAAGTGGTTTTTAAGGTCTCGAAAGCACAAAAAAAAGGAGAACTATGGTGATGACTTTTTGTGTCGTCACATCATGTGTATTTTCCTGTAATTCTTTCTTTAAAAAGACATAGTTTATTGAAATTAGAAAGCGTAGTCATGCTTGGTTAAAAGATGAGCCACTTAATTGCCTTGACGAAAGTTATGCTGGATCACTACCATGCTCATTTCGGAGATTAACCGCCTGCATGTATTAATGATAGATTCGTAAGTTATTCAATCATAGATAATATAAACGAACTGTGAAGCATCCGTTTCTAGATACGTATTTCCAAGAGATATAAATTCATCTCAGAAGCAATGTGGAGACCTTGGTAGAGACGTTTATTTTAAAACTATTTATGTTATAGCTTGTAAACATCTGGTAAAACTTGGTAATCTGTATGCGATAGATGGATTATCATCTCTTTGTATAGATCACATGATCATAACTGTTGTAGTGTGTAACTTCTATTAAATAAAATTTTCAGTTCATCACAAAGAAAAACATGTCATATCATACTAAGTTCATAATTTAAATTCACTACGTTTAAAATGTGTGTAATTTTATTCTTTACCTATCCTTTAATCTCTTTTTTCACATATTTCCATAATTTGATTCAATAGGGATGGATTCTTTCGAACTCATTGTACACAACTAGGTCAGCTTTTGAGGAGAAAAATCTCTCATTTATTATTTTCATCAAGCGTATGATACAACAATTACAATCTCGTTTATAGCCTCTCAATATCCTTTTAGTATAATTAAGGAATTTGGGGTTTCACATTATTTAATCAAACGACGTTCTAATAGCAGGGCGGGGCTAGCTAGAGCATAGTTAATAACTAGTTGGCTAAATATAGTAGCTTTGATCCAAATTTAATATCTGTCATAAGAATTCAATAAATATATACAACTAATTGATATATATCTTATTATCATAAAAGGATTAAAATAGCAAATTCATAAAATTCAAATTTTAGCTCCGCCTAATAGCAAAAGCTAACATCCACGAAGTCCAATGTTTTCGCCAAGAGAGGATAAGACTACACCAAAATATCAACAGGTGGAAATTAATGTAAGGTCAAGTAGTTTTCTTCTGGTGGGGGAAACTAAAAACAGAAAACCTTAAATTTTATTGGTCAGTTATGCAGCTTTCAATCAGCAGTAATGGCGAATGTCTACTAGCACCAAGGCGTCGATCAAATATCTTGAGGTCATATCTGAATTTAGAGGCTGGCATTTTAACTACTCCAAAAAACGATGTGCGCATTGTTGTTAGGTGAGATTTATTTTGTAAGATGATAGGTTTGGCTTCTTTCTTGGACCACTTGGTTGGAAAAATAAGTCGTGTTTCTTATGCCCAAATCAATCAACAATCATCACTGTCTTGATAGCATATGCCAAGCCCCGTTGAGGAAATATCTTCCAAATGGTGTCCCCCTCATTATCTTTAGGTAGATTCTTGGAAGATGAACTCCCTATCAGCTACTGGCATAATAAACTTGGGTCATTTGGTACGCGGGATGTGGTGGGATAAAGTGGGATTAAGTGTGGTACTAAATTTATGCTATATTTAGTTGACGGTATAAATTTACTCTGGGAGAACAAATATATTATTAATTTAATATCACGCTTAATTTTAAATATCGCATCTTATCCCACACTTGTCTAATCAAAATTGGATTTTATCTAAGCTTCTAGGTTGGATAAATTTGTTTATGAATTATAATATCATGACTATAATCGTGAGATAATTTAGTCCGCAGACCAAACAATCAGTTATTAAAACGCAAAACATGTATAGATAAAGTCAAAAAGATGGGGTACTAGTTGCTTGAGCCATGTATTTTGGAACTAGATCTTCCTCTCTCTATATCCCTTCCTTCAGATAGCGACATTAACAGGAAAACTATTACACGCTTTCTTGCTCTCAGAAAAGGTGTATGTTAGAAATGACAGAAGGGTGCGTTTATATATGCCGGTTATAGAGAAAGCCTAACTGTAATTGTAAATAAGAAATTTTGATAGGCTTCCGTTACAGCTTTATCAAAACTAGCCTATACTCATTGCCTTATCAAATCGACCAAATACATGACATGCACGGTCAATCATATATCACATTTATTGTTGTACCCTTGTTTATGAAGCCATCAAACATGAAAGATTGAGGTTACATGTGGAGGACCTTCTCATAGATCAGAGGATTGTGAATAAAAGAATGGACTGTCACGACTCGAAATTCCTATCTTCGGGATTATGATGGTGTCAAATATTTACTTGCTAGGTAAGCCAATGTTATAGAACCGCTAAGTCAATTTTTATTCAATTTCAATAAATAAATCCAATTAAGCCAAATGGAATAAAACTGAGTGCGAAATAACATAATGGACAATATCATTTAGTAAAATCCGGATCTAAAGTCACAACTCACGAGCTTCTAGAATTTTCTACAAACAGAGTCTCAAAGAAATACAACTGTTTTGTACAAAAGAAAACAATAGAATTGTGATGACCCAAAAGGTCAACACTTTCAATTAAATTGAATTATGTGTTTCCCAGGCCTTGAAAACCTCATTTAGCATCATTTCGATTTTCAGGGCGCGTAGATGAAAAACCTAAATGTGAAAATCTGTGAAAAATAATAAGTTTTTACTGTAAAATAAATAAATTTGATTTCGGTCAATGTTTTGGGTATACAGATCCGGACCTATAATTTGACGGTCCTGTAGGGTCCATAGGAATATATGAGACTTGGGCATATGCCCAAAATCGAATTCCGAGGTCCGAAGCCCGAGATATGAATTTTTAAAGAAAATTATTTTCTGGAAAATTATAAAGGAATTTGAAATGAAATTTGATTAGAAAAGTTGGTATCGGGCCTATATTTTAGTTTCGGCACCCGGTACAAGTCGTATATGTGATTTAAGATAACTCTGAGAAGTTTGGTAAGAATCGGAATCCGTTTGACGTGATTCAGACCATAAATGTAAAGTTTGATGCATTAAGAAGTTTCGAAATATTTTGTTGATTTCGAGGTTTAATGCGTTGTTAATGACATTAAATTGGCAATTTGATCGCACGGATAAGTTCATATGGTGTTTTTGAGTACGTATGTTTGGTTTTGTCACGACCCGGATTTTCAACCATCGGGAGTCGTGATGGCGCCTACCAACGGAGCTAAGCCAGCCAAACTTTAAACATTCTCTCATAACTTCTCAACAATATAAATATACGAAAACAACTAAATAAAAGCAGAAGACTTTAAACTTATCTAACTTAAAACGAAATGCGGAAGTTTAAAATATATCTCTGCCCAGAGTCTAGTGTCACTAGCTCACGGACTACTAAAGAGTGCTACAAACAACTTTCAATAGAAAATACATAATGTCTGTCTATATACAATGAAAACAAACTAAAAACATGGAAAGGGACTCTAGCATACGAACGCCAGCTAAGCTACCTCGTATGTCCCTGGACTGAAGTCAGCTCCCGATCAATACGCTACTGTTGTGGTCCAAAAGCTGCTCCGGTACCGTAATATGTGGAAAAAGCACAGAAGTGTAGCATCAGGACAACCGACCCTATGTGCTGGTAAGTGCCTGGCCTAACCCCGGCGAAGTAGTGACGAGGCTAGACAGGACCTGCCAAAAACAATCTGTGCATATATATATATATATATATATATATATATATATATATAAACATCAACTAAAAATTGGAAGGGGCATGCTCGAGGGAGAAACAGTGAAAACAGATCAACGCATATAATAATGAAACTACCTCAGTACCATATCTCATATGTAAGTGGTCGGCGTGCCACACTATCCCATATCATAGTTCATAACAGGACGCCGTTCCACACGATTCCATATCATGGTTCATAAGTGGACAACATACCACGTGATCCCAAGTGTGTATTCATAAGTGGTCGACGCGTCACACAATCCCATTTCATAATTCATAAGGGGACGGCGTGCCACAGGATCCCATATCATAGTTCATAAGTAGACGGCGCGCCATACGATGCCATTTCATAGTGAATAATGCATATTATATTTCAAAAGGAGGCCCCAATAGGGGAGTTCAACCAGATAACGATTTAACCTTGCAAGGGTTCATCTAACAGCCCAAATATCCCGGTATTGGAGCAACAACAATATTAGACTACATGTCTCGACAAGGGAAAAAACACAACACTTTCTCTTTTAATCACTTCCTTCTCAAGTATCAAATTCTAGTCCAATACAACGCTCCAATAATATACCAATCGCAATTCTTCCCCAAACATACATTATAGGAAACTTGGCAGTTAGACAAGAAAGATATTTCAAAAATTCCGTATCAAACACATTTAAGACCCACGGTCATGCTAGACTCCGGTGTATAGATAACTGTCACCATGCCTATACACCATACTCTTCATTTAGCAATTAGCAAATAATATCCTAATCATATTCCCTCTAACCAAAGTTAGAACAAAGACTTACCTCAGTCCAAGAATAGACATCAACTCTCTAGTACCGCCTTTCTCAACAATCCGACTCCGAAACAATGATATCTAGGCATAATCAATTCAATAATATCAAAAAAGGCTCAAAAACAAAATTCCATATACTGACAATGAAGTCCCTTGCATTCTTCCAAGAAAACAAAAATTCGACACCGGACTCACATGCTCCAAACATGAGGTTCAGATCGAAACCCAATCAAACTTAACCCCACAAGTTCAAATATATAATTTGTTTCTTGATTCAACCCCAAGTTGAGGTTGAACCACCCAAAATTCTCAAAACCGTAATTCTATCAAAAACCCTTAATTTCTACTTTGAATTCGTTATTGTAACCTTAGGAATTCACTAATTAATGAAGGAAAGTGAACGAATTAGGTAGGGAATTAGCTACCCAAGAGGTATCGAAAGAGGGGAGCTTCAATGGTGTCCCATGGTTTGATGGAGAAGGGAGCTCGTGAGAAAAATTGTCAAATCCCGTAATGAAATGTTCTCTTTTCATATGAAATCGTTGAAGGAATTTGCTCTATGCGTTTGCGACACAATGGTCGCGTTCGCTAAGGAGGGCTAGCTGGTACTCTATGCGTTCGCGATGGGTACTATGCGAACACGTAGAAGGGAAGCTGGGGGGGGGCGTCCAAGTTTGGTCTATGCATTTGCTAAGTTATGTATGCGAACACGTTGAAGGGGTTGTCAGAACAGTGGAAATGTGGGGAGCATACAACGAATGGGAAGACGGGGGAGGCACAATGCAGTGTGAACGTGGGACTAGGACGCGATCCCATAGAACAAACAGGCCTGTGTAAAAGTGCAGCAAAATCTGATCCTTCCTAACTTCCAAAACACTCCGAACCACCCCTGAAATATTTGTCGAGTCCTAGGGGCTCCAAACCAAACACACACACACACACTAACTCAATAACATGTTACGAAATTACTAGAGCGATCAAATTGCTAAAAAATATCAAAATCGATGAATCAAGCCTCAAAATCATCATTTTTCAATCTAGTTTCATAAACTTTAGATATTGGCACCTGAAACACGTCAAACGACGTCCGATTTCAGCCAAACTTCATAGAAAGCGCTTAACACATATTTAAGACAGTACTGAGCAATGAAAACAAAAATACGGGCAAGGTACCTATATTTTCTAACTTCTTTTTTTCAAAATTCCATATCATTTTCAGAAAAATAATTTCTTTTAAAAACTCATTTCTCGGGCTAAGGACCTCGGATTTGGATTCCAGTAATACGTCGGAACCACATATTTTTCTACAGATCCTCCAGGACTGTCGCATCATGTGTCCGGGTCACTTTACCTAAAATGTTGACCGAAGTCAACTTTAACAATCTTAATATCAAAATTCTTCAAATTTTTCACATAATTCACATGTTTTAACATAAAAGCTTTGCAACTTTGCGCCCAGACTGCGCACGCAAATTAAGGCAACTAAAAGTGAGGTTTTCAAAGACTCGAAAGCATGGAAAAAGGAAGAAATTTGGTGACCCTTTGGATCATCACATCCTCCACCTCTACAACAACCGTTCATCCTCGAACGGACAAATGAAAGAAATACTTTAGTCGGGGAATAGATGAGGATAACGGCTCTGCATATCAGACTCGGACTCCCAGTTTGATGTCTCGAAAGGCTACCTTTCCATTGATACGCACTGAAGGAAAACTCATCGACCTCAACTGTCGAACCTGTCGGTCTAAAATAGCCACCAGCTCCTCCTCATAAGATAGATCTTTGTCCAATTGGAGAGTACTGAAATCTAACACGTGGGTTGGATCACCGTGATTCCTCCAAAGCATGGATATATGAAAACTAGATGCACGACTAACAAGCTAGGCAGCAAGGCAAGTTTATAAGCCACCTCTCCCACATGATCAATAATCTCAAATGGCACAATGAACCTAGGGCTGAGCTCGCTCTTCTTCCCGAACCGTATCACACCCTTCATAGGCGACAATCAGAGCAACACTCGCTCACCAACCATGAAAGCAATATCACGGACCTTGCGGTCTGCATAACTCTTCTTCCTAGACTGAGCTGTCCGAAGTCTATCCTGAATGATCTAGACCTTATCCAAGGCCTCCTGAACTAGATCTGTTCCTAATAACCGAGCCTCTCCCGGCTCGAACCATCCCACTAGAGACCGACATCACCTACCATAAAACACCTCATATGGAGCTATCTGAATGCTGGACTGGTAGCTGTTGTTGTAGGCAAACTTTGCTAAAGGCAAGAACTTGTCCCCCGAACCTCCGAAATGAATGACACAGGCTCGGAGCATGTCCTCCAATACCTGATAATCCTCTTTGACTGTCAGTCCGTCTAAGGATGAAATGTTGCGCTCAATGTAACATGGGTGCCCATCTCCTGCTTGATTGCTCTCTAGAAGCACGAGGTAAAGTGCATACTTCGATCCGAAATAATAGATACTGGTACCCCATAAAGGCGAACACTCTCTCTGATATGGAGCTCGACTAACCTCTCTGAAGTATAAGTGGCTGCAACAGGAATAAATTGTACTGACTCAGTCAGCTTATCAACAATGATCCAAATAGCATCAAACGTTTTTCGAGTCATCGGAAGATCAATAACAAAATCCATAGTAATCCTCCCCCACTTCCACTCAGCAAGCTCGATCCTCTGAAATAAACCACCGGGCATCCGATGCTCATGCTTAATCCGCCGACAGTTCAAATAACGCGCCACATATGCTACAATATCTTTCTTATTTTTGCGCCACCAATAGTGCTACCTCAAATCCTGATTCATCTTCACGGCGCCCGGATAAATGGAATACTGAGAACTATGGGCCCCCGTTAATATCAACTCCGGAATACCATCAACATTGGGCACACAAACTCGCCTTTGAAATCTCAACACACCATCAACTCCTAACGTCACTTTCTTGGCACCTCCACTCTGCACCGTGTCTCTTAGGACACACAAATGGGGATCATCAAACTGACGCTCACAGATACACTCTAACAACAACGAACGAGCGACCGTGGAAGCTAACACTCTGCTAGGCTCAGAAATATCCAACCTCACAAATCAATTGGCCAAGGCCTGAACATTCAAAGCTAGTGGCCTCTGGCTAACCAAAATAAAAGCAAGACTACCCATGCCGATAGACTTCCTACTCAATGCATCGGCCACCACATTGGCCTTTCCCGGGTGGTATAAGATAGAAACATCATAGTATTTCAACAACTCCAACCAACTTATCTGCCTCAAATTCAGCTCCTTTTTGTTTGAATAAGTATTAAATGCTCTTGTGATCCGTGTACACCTCACATGTTACACTATATAGATAAAACCTCCAAATCATCAAAGCATGAACAATGGATGCCAACTCTAAATCATGAACTAGATAATTCTTCTCATGAATCTTCAGCCGCCGCCATCCTACATCAATACTGCGCCAAGACAGATACGGGAAGCATCATAATAAATGGTATAATGCCCTAATAACATCGGTAAAACCAATACCTGTACCATAGTTAGAGCTGCCTTGAGCTTTTGGAAGCTTGCCTCGAACTCATTTGACCACCTCAACTGGGAACCCTTCTGGGTCAATCTGGTCATCGAGGCTGAGATAGATGAAGACCTCTCTACAAACTGACGGTAGTAACCTACTAACTCCAAGAAACTCTGAATCTCTGTAGTTGATGTTGGTCGAGGCCAGTTCTTGAATGCCTCAATATTCTTTGGATCTGCATGAATACCATCTGCTAAAACAACGTGACCCACAAATCCAATAGAACTCAACGAAAACTCATGCTTCGAAAACTTTGCGCATAACTGACTATCCTTCAGAGTCTGAGGAACCACTCTGAGGTGTCGCTCATGCTCCTCCTGACTGTGGGAGTATATCATAATATCATTAATAGAAACAATCACGAACAAATCCAAATAGGGCATGAACACTCAGTTCATCAACTCCATAAATGTTTTTGGTGCATTGGTCCACCGAAATGACATGACAACAAAATCATATGGCCCATACCGAGTGTGAAATACTGTCTTAGGGACATCAGACGCCCTAATCCTTAGCTGGTGATAACCATATCTCAAATCTATCTTTGAAAACACCCTAGCACCTTGAATCTGGTCGAATAGATCGTCAATCCTCGGCAGTGGATACTTGTTCTTTGTCGTAACCATGTTCAACTATCGATAATCAATGCATATTATCATCGAGCCATCCTTTGACTTCATAAATAACACCAGCGCAACCCAAGGCGATACACTGGGTCTAATAAAGCAATTATCAATTAAATCCTGCAGTTGTTCCATTAACTTTTTCAACTCTGGCGGAGCTATGCGATACGGCAGAATGTAAATGGGCTAAGTGACCGGAGCTAGATAAATATAGAAATCAATATCCCTATTGGGCGGCATAACCGATATGTCTGAAGAGAAAACCTCAGGGAGCTCTCGAACAATAGGAACATAATCAATAGATGGGAGCTCGGCGCTGGAGTCGCAAACATATGCCAGATATGCTAGACGCCCCTTCTCGACCATGCATCGAGCCTTAACATATGAAATAAAATTGTGGGTGACATGACCTGGGGTCCCTCTCCACTCTAGTCGGGGCAAATCTGGCAAATCCAAGGTCACAGTCTTGGCGCGAAAATTCAAAATAGTATGATACGGGGACAACCAATCCATCCCCAATATAACGTCGAAGTCCACCATATCTATGAGCAATAAGTCAACACGGGTCTCAAGACCATCAAATACTACCACAAAAGAACGATGGACTCGGTCGACCACTATAGAATCACCCACCAATGTAGATACATAAACAAGAACACTCAAGGCATTGCTAGGCATAACCAAGTATGGTTCAAAGTAGGATGACACATATGAATACGTAGACCAAGGTTCAAATAGCACTAAAGCATCTTTATCATATACCAGAATAGTACCTCTAATCACCGCATCAGATGACTCAGCCTTTGGCCTGGCTGGAAAAGCATAACACTGCCGTTGAGCCCCATCTCCCTGAACTATATCTAAAGGATGATCAACTACTGGCTGACCCCTGCTCTGGTGATTTGAGCACCACCTCTCTGATCCCTACCTGCAACTCTATGGCGTCACCCCTACCTCTAGCTAGCTGGGTAGCCTGTATATCACCTGCTGCCTGAATCATGGGACAAGGACCCTACTACTGAGAGCTGTCAGATGTTCAATGGAAATAACTGGCAATATGTATCGTGTCACCACACGTGAAACATGCCATCGTCTGATGAGAATAACTGAGTGGTGGTGCGTTGATATGCGTTGATGATGAGCTGGAAAGCTTCTGGTCAGATTACAAGGCCTCTTTTCTGACCCTTGAACACCTCCTTGTCCAAGTGCCATCTCTATCCTACGGGCCTCATTGGTTGCCTCCTAAAAAGAAATATCACTCTCGGCTCCAATAGCCATCTGGAGTCGGATCAGATAAATGAACCAATAAAAAAATCTCTACGCCCTATCCCTCTCAATGGGGATTATAACATTAGCATGGCGTGCCATATCAATAAAACGAGTCTCATACTATGTGAGTGTTATAGTACCCGGATGTAGACGCTCAAGCTGCCTGCGAAGAGCCTCTCGCTTAGTCACTAGGAGAAACTTCTCCAAGAATAACTCTGCAAGCTGATCCTAAGTCAATAGTGGAGACCCTACTGGTATGAATAAACAATAGTCCCTTCACCAAGTCTTCGCAGATCCTGCGAGCTGAAAGGTGATGAAGTCGACTCCATTGGTATCCACAATACCTATAGTCCATAGAACCTCATGGCAGCTGAATAAGAAGCCCTAGGGGTCATGTGTAGGAGCAGCGCTGTAGGTCGTAATGAAGAGCTTGGTGAACATATCAAGCCTCCACAAAGTATCCGCGAGCATCGCCGCACCATCGTCGGTCTGACCTGGAATACCCGACAGAGCTACCACAGCTGGCTCAACCACTTAAGCCTCAGCCCGAGGAGCTACCTGCTCCGGAATACGCATAGCAGGAGTCTGAACTCCTCCCTCAACCTGAGATGTGGCTGGTGCTACAAGAAGAAAACCACTCCATAAAGCCTACCACTCAGATCAAAGCGTGATGGAGTATTGGAGTGACTATGAAACCCTCTGGGACCTGAGATGGGGCCACTGGAGCTGCTGGTGCTAGAACTTCCTCATCATAATCAACATTAGTCTCAACCTCTGGGACTGCTGCTCGGGGCTGAGCTCTACCCCAGCCTTGGCCCCCAGCACACCCTCGGCCTCTACACCTAATGGGAGCTACTATTGGGGGCTCGGGATGCTGTGCGGTAGAAGAGGAAGCACGTGTTCTCACCATCTGTGAAAGAACAAAGGAGAATGACAATCATAAATGAGAAACATAGTCGCATGGAAAGAAAGGACAAAGTGAAATTTCCTAACTACGCATCCTCTAGGGGACAAATAAAGGCGTCTCCGTACTGATCTCTCAGACTATACCAAGTTTTTTTGTGAGTTGTGAGACCCATGTAACCTAGTGCTCTGATACAAACTTGTCACGACCCAAATTTCCCACCATCAGGAGTCGTGATGGTGCCTACTAATGTAGCTAGGCAAGGAAAACTTTAAACATTCTCCGATAACTTTTCAACAATATAAATATAAGAAAACAATTAATAAAAGCGGAAGACCTTAAGCTTATATAACACAAATAAAAATGCAAAAGTTTAAAACATATCTCTACCGATAGTCTGGTTTCACTAGCTCATGAACTACTAAGGAGTTCAACAAACAAGTCTGTGTAGAAAATACATAATGTGTGTCTCGGTACAACGAAAACAAACTAAAAGCATAGAAGGGACTCTGGCCTCCGAACGCCAGCTAGGCTACCCCCTAAGACCCTGGACTAAAGTCATCTACTAATTAATAAGCTACTCATGTGTCCAAAAGCTGCTCCGGTACAGTAATCTATGCAAAAAGCACATAAGTGTAGCATCAGCACAACCGACCGTATGTGCTGGTAAGTGCATGGCCCAACCCCGGCAAAGTAGTGACGAGACTAGACAGGACCTACCAAAAACAACCTTTGCATATATATATATATATATATACATACATATATATTTATATATGAATATGTACAAAGGCAACAAAAATAACAACAGAAAACATTGACTAAAAAGGGGAAGGGACATGCTCGGGGGAGATTAGTGAAAACAGATCAATGGATATAACAACGAAACTACCTCAATAACATAACTCATATGCAAGTGTTGGCGCACCACAGGATCCCATTTCATAGTTCATAAGTGGATGGCGTGCCACACGATCCCATATCATAGTTCATAAGTGGACGGCATGCCCAGAATCCCAAGTATGTATTCATAAGTGGTCGGCGCGCTACATGATTCCATTTCATAATTCATAAGTTGGTGGCATGCCACAGTATCCCATTTCATAAAGAGTAATACATATAATGTTTCTAACGGATGCCCCATTAGGGGAGTTCAACAACATAACGATTTAACCCGCCAAGGGTGTAACTAACAACCAAAATATCCTGGCAAGGGAGCAACAACAATAATAGACTACGTGTCCTGGCAAGGGAAAAGTCACAACACTTTCTCTTTTAATCACTTCCTTCTCAAGCATCAAATTTTAGATTGAGACAATGCTCCAATAATATACCAATCGCAATTCTTCCTCAACAATTCACATTATAGGGAACTTAGAAATTACACAAGATATATTTTTCATAAAGTTCGGATCAAACATATTTAAGATCCATGGTCATACTAGACTCTGGTGTATAGATTACAGTCACCATACCTATATACCATACTCTTCATTTAGAAATTAGCAATTAATATCCTAATCATATTCCCTATTACCAAAGTTAGAACAAAAACTTACCTCGGTCCTAGAATAGCAACCAACTTCTAATACCGCCTTTCCTAAACAGTCCGACTCCGAAACAACGATATCTAGGCATAATCAATTCAATAATATCAATAAAGGCTCAAAAATAATATCCCATAGCCTAGAAATGAAGTATATAACACTCTTCAAAAAATACAAAAATTTGACACCAGACGCAGATGATCCAAACACGAGGCTCAGACCGAAATCCAATCACCAGTAACCCCATGAGTTCAAATATATAATTTTTTTCAATTTTCGACTCCAAATTGAGGTTGAACCATCCAAAATTCTCAAACCCTAACTTTACCCATTAATTTTGACTTTGAATTCATGATTTTAAGCTGAGGAATTCACTAATTAATGAAGGAAAGTGCAGGAATTAGGTGGGGAATACTTACCCAAGAGTTCTTGAAAGAGGGGAGCTTCAATGTGTCCCAAGGTTTGATGGAGAAGGAAGCTCGGGAGAAAAATTGTCAAATCCCGTAATGAAGTGTTCTATTTCTTTTTTGAAAAAATCACTGAAGGAACTTTCTCTATGTGTTTGTGAAGGAGGGCTGGCTGGTACTCTATATATTCGCGATGGGTACTATGCGAATGCATAGAAGGGAATCTTGGCGGGGGGGGGGGGGGGTCCAAGTTTTGTCTATGCATTCGCGTGGGTATGTATGCAAAAGCGTTGAAGAGGCTGCCAGAACAGTGCGAATGCGAGGAGTATACCGCGAACGCGAAGAAGGGGGAGGCACAAGGCGTAGAACAAATGGGCCTGTGTAAATGTTCAGCAGAATCTGATCCTTCCCAAGTCCAAAACACTCCGAACCACCCCCGAAATCACTCCTGATCCGTCGGGGCTCCCAACCAAACACACACACTAACTGAATAAATTCTAACAAACTTACTTGCGTGATCATATCGCTAAAAGAACATCAAAATCAATATATGAAGCATCAAAATGATCATTTCTCATTCTAGTTTCACAAACTCTCAATTTAAGATATTTGGGTCCAAAACACGTCAAACGATGTCCGATTTCGGCCAAAGTTTACAGAAAGTGCTTAACACATATTTAAGACCTGTACCGGGCGCCGGAACCAAAATATGGGCTAGATACCCATATTTACTAACTCATTTCTTTTCCAAATTCCATATCAGTTTCAGAAAAGCAATTTATTTCAAAAATTCATTTCTTAGGCTCAGGACATCGGATTTGGATTCTGAGAATACGTCCGAGCCCCATATTTTTCTATGGACCCTCCGAGACCGTCACATTACGGGTTCGATTTCATTTACCTTTAATGTATACCGAATTCAAATTTAACAATCTTAATATAAATATTCTTCAAAAGTTTTTATATAATTCACATATTTTAACATAAAATCTTTTCGGCTTCGTACTCGGACTGTGCATGCAAATTGTGACAACTAAGAATGAGGTTTTCAAAGCCTCGTAAGCATGGAAAAGGAAGAAATCTGGTTATAACCCTTTGGGTCGTCACAGGTTTAGAGCCGCGAGGGCTTATGCGTGTTTTGGAAGGTTTTAAGCTCTTAAAAAATTGCAGGTTTATAGCTGTTGGTATTTTGATATTTTCTTCTTCCCATTTGCGGGAGGGTCCTCGGAAACGTGATGTGTTAATTATGCGAAAGGAAAATTCCTTCTACGCGAATACGTAACCTAGGTTGCGAACGTGAAGCTTTGGTGGGTCTTCCCTTTGCGAACGCGGTCCTAGCCACGCGAACGCGAAGGCTAATTGAGCCTGGTCAAGGGAGGGGTATTATATCTATTCGAAGGCGACCATATGAATGCGAACGCAAAGACTCGAGGTGTCACTTCTTCGTGAACGCGAGCCGTCTTCCGCAACACGATGGCCTACCAGGCCTAACCCATCGTGAATGCGATGAACGTATCATGAACAGGATGAGTAATATCGTCAAATTATATTCAAATACCAGAACAGTAGCCATTACGGGATTTACACCAAAACTCATAAGTTCTTCATCTTAACTTCAGATTGGGCGATTTTTAATAGATGATTTAACCACCAATTCATAGGTATGTAACTTTAGAGTCATTTTCTTCAATTTCAATTAACACTCATTAGATTTCTAGCCTTAAATCATGTTCTTAAGGTTACAAAATTAGAGATTTGGGTAGAGTTAGGGCTTTTTAATTAATTGCGAGTTAGACCTTCTTTTGGGGTTAATTGTTGAAACTAATTATATATCGAGATCGTTGGTGAATGGGTGATCAAATTTTGGTCGGAACCTCATCTTTCGACCAAGCAGGCCTAGGGTCAGTTTTTGATTTTTTGGGAAGAATAATTAGAAAGCTTTACTTAAGTATTGGAGTTGGATTTTTTATCATTTATTGATGTTATTAAGTCGATTATGTCTAGATACGACTGTTTTGGAGACAAATTCAAAAGGAAATGCGGTGTTTGAGTCTTGAGTTGGCCGTTGAAGTTCGACGTAAATGTTCAGTCTAACTTTTGCTTGAGGGATTAGGAGTTGAGTCATATTTGCTATTTGCTTCTTGTTGGGTACGACGTATAGGCATGGTTATGAGTATCTATACATTGGTGTCGAGCATGACCATGAGTCTTATATTGCAACTTGTTGTGTTCTTAATTGATATTATAGGTTCTTTAATTGATGATCCTTGAGATTGTGGAAGGATATGTTTTTTTTCATGGAAATTACTAAGTTTAAGTACTGGTGATAGCTAAAATGGTTAGATGTTGGATTAAGATTGGTTATAGTTGTTTCTCCCTTGCTGGGACGTATTTCCTTATGATGTCGGTTCCCTTGCCGAGATAGTGTGGTTCGTTAATGATCCCTTGTCGAGACTATTGTTATGATTATTGTTGAATGTATATTTGGAATGGGTGACGTGCCGCAACATATTTTTATATATGGATCTGGTTGCATGCTGCAACATTATTATATATGGATCGGGTTGCACGCCACAACAATGTTATGTTGGATCGGGTTGCACGCCGCAACAAATATTATATTGCATTGCTTTGAATGCCGCAACAGTGATATAGGTGGATCAAGTTGCACGACACAAAAGAATTAAATGATAAGGGATCGGGTTGCACGCCGCAACAATATTGTTATTATTTTGTTGTAGATTTTGTACGATCTTCTTATATTTCTCTTAAATTTTTTCTTGATTTGATATGTTCCGCATAGCATGTACCCCCTCCCATTTAACTTCTTATTCATATTTATTTCCACTATATATTCTATAATTGCATAGGTTTATCCTAAGTTTGGTCCAAGACCTTGTCGGGGTTAGGCCAGGCACAAACCAGCACATGGGGTCGGTTGCGCTGATGCTCCACTCTGTACTTTGTGCAAATGCATGAGCAGCAGTGGGATAGTAGTAGTTGAGGAGCCAACCTTCAGTTCACACAGAGATCTCGAGGTAGTCCTGCAGGCGTCCGTATACCCGACATTATCTTCCACCTATTTATATGATCTATTTTCATTTATTTCCGAGACAGACTGTATTTCCTTGTTTAGACATTTGTATGTAGTATTCATAGATAGTCTATGGATGTACTGACACCGATTTCTAGGTAGAGAAGTATGTCGGCAATTTCGTACTGATTTTTGTATTCTATTCGTCTAAGTCTTCCACTTAATTTCATCTTTTGCCATTATTTAAATGTTAATCACCTATTAATTCAAGTTGATAAAAGGTTTAAAATGAAAGAGACTGAAGCTTTTCCCTTTGTTAAGAGTGAATAAAGTGAATGGCTCTCGGCGCACGTTAGCAGCCAATAGAACAGTGCTCAATTCTGGCGCACAATAGCAAGGCGAAATTGTCGCCGGAAATGGCCAGAAAGAGACGGAATGGTGCTCCGACGACTGCTGCTGTTCCTCCCAAGCTTGTTACACCTGCGCATGGAGTTACTACATCACTTGAACCATTGACATTCGGAAATTTCCTTCCTCAAAAGTACCAATCGAAGGAAAATTTGCATGCAGATGAAGAGAAGGCTAGATCGAAGGGTAATGAAGTGGCGATTGAAGCAACTGCAAGGAGATTACAATTTTCAGCAGTATTGGATCCACCAGTACCAGTACCTGTTGAAGTAATTGAACCAGTAAAACCAAAACCAACTATTGTAGAGGTAGTCAAAGGCAACAGTGACATGCAGAAGGGTAAGAC
The DNA here is from genome assembly GCA_034376525.1 of Nicotiana benthamiana. NCBI lineage: Eukaryota > Viridiplantae > Streptophyta > Magnoliopsida > Solanales > Solanaceae > Nicotiana > Nicotiana benthamiana. Next base: position 123,929,352 of record CM067339.1, read on the forward strand.
TCTCTCCTTTGTTCCTCCTACTTTGCGCGATGGGAAAAAAGTTGTGAAGATATGTGAAGAAGATTTGGAATTGCAATTAGAGTATTGGCAAAATGCTTTGATTGGATTTGTAATTGGAGATCGACCTAATGAACAAAACATGGAGAATTTTGTCATGCATGTTTGGAATTTAGTTTCCAAACCAGAAATTCTTGTTCATTCTGAAGGATATTGTATATTCAGATTCAATAGTATTGAAGATAGAGATGCAGTCATGCAATATGGTCCCTACGCATTTAGAGGTAGGCCTATGGTGTTAAGACCATGGGAGGTGGATTTCAGTTTTCAGGCAAGCATTCTAAGCACAGTTCCTATATGGATCCGATTCCCAGGATTACCTGTGGGATATTGGTCTGCAGAAGTATTAAGTAAGCTGGCAAGTGCGATTGGGAAACCATTGTATACTGACAAGTATACTGCTTACTATGATAAAATCTCCTTTGCTAGAGTACTTGTTGAAGTTAACGCTGCTTATGATCTTCCAGATGAATTGGAACTTGAAACTCCTTATGGCCCTAAAATTCAAACTGTGGAGTATGATTGGAAACCTATCTTTTGTAATCATTGTCTTAAGTTTGGTCATAAGGAAATTGAGTGTTGGTACTCTTCTGATAACTCAACAAAACACAAGGAGGAACCTGAGAACACCAGAAAAGTAAATGATGGAGATGAGAAGCAAGGAAAATAGAAAAAGAAGGAATGGATTGTTAAGAAGCATGTGCCAACTGAAGCAGTTCAAAAGCCAGCAGATCAGGAGATTGAACAGGAGGCAAGTGTGCCAATTGAAGTACAAAGTGCTATGCAAAAGGAGCAAGGAAGTATGTTGCAGGGGATAGAAAGTATGCAGCAGCATGAACAGCAGACAAATGGAAAGCAATTGACAGATATCACTACTAAAAGTGGTGAGCAGGTGGATGTTGCAGGGGATAGAGGCAAGGCAACTATGGAAGTAAAGAATGGAGGGCAACAATTTGATCTAGGACCCTCTTACATTCTAGCTGATGATAATCCATGATAGTGGTTACTTGGAATATTAGGGGACTTAATCAGTCTCCTAAACAGAAGGAATTGAAGCAATTCCTTACTGATAATAAAGTAGATGTAATTGGTATACTTGAAACTAGAGTTAAGGAGCATAAATCTAAAAAGATCTTTGATAGAATTGCAAAAGATTGGAAATGGCAATGCAATTATGCTAGGGCTATCAATGGAAGAATATGGCTATTATGGAGGGCTCACATACAGGTTCACATAACAACAATATCAGACCAATTTATTCACTGTCTTATTGAGGATACAAGGAGTGTAATCAAAATTCAGTTTACTGTTGTCTATGCATTTAATACTGCAGTCCTTAGGGAACAATTGTGGAGAGACCTGAGAACAATTCCTATAAATCAGCAAGATGCATGGCTTATTAGTGGAGATTTCAACTGTATTCTAAGCTCTGAAGATAGGCTAGGATCTCCAGTTACTGAAGCTGAAATAAGAGATTTTAAAGGCATGGTTGATGACTTGCAATTGACTGCTGTAAGAGCAACAGGGTGGCATTATACTTGGACTAACAAACAAGACTCTGATTCAAGAGTTTATAGCAAAATTAACTGGGCTTTTGGTAACTATCAATGGTTACAGCAGTTTGGGCATTTGGAAGCAGATTATATGAATCCTCTAATATCAGATAATTCTCCTATTTTGATCAAGTTTGGTGTGTATAAGCCATTACACCCCAAACCTTTCAGGCTTTACAGCAATGTTATGGAGCATGAGCAGTTTCAAGATATTGTTGAGAAAGTGTGGAACAAGGAGTATCAGGGTTCACATATGCAGCAAATCTGGAGTAAGTTGAAGGCACTGAAGCAGAATCTAAAAGGGTTAAATGAATACTTAGCCAAATACAAGCAGCAGATTACTATGACAAGGGAGAGACTTGACATTCTTCAAATGCAAATGAAGAATAATTGTCTTTCACAGGAGCTGATTGATGAAGAAAGATGTTTACTTGAAGAGCTTGAAAAGTGGAATACTGTGGAGGAGCAAGTAATGAGGCAGAAGTCTAAAGCTACATGGATTGATTGTGGAGATGCAAACACCAGATATTTTCATGCACAATGGAGGATAAGAACAGGTCAGAATAATATTACATCCATCTATACAGACACAGGTATCAAGTTAGCCGAGCCTATTGCAGTGGAGCAGGAATTTTTAAAGGTATTCCAATCATTAATGGGAGAATATACTACTGAGATTTCTTGTGTGGATACTAACATAATGAAAGGAGGAAGATGTCTCACAATTGACCAACAACATGAGCTTATCAAACCATTTACTTTGGAGGAAATTACTGCAGCTGTTGCAGAGATGCCTAGGGATAAGGCACCTGGTGTTGATGGATTTCCTATTGAATTCTTTACTAAGAGCTGGAGTATAGTAAAGCATGATGTGTTTGCTGCTACTAAGGAGTTCTTTGAGACAAGCAAGATGCCAGACATGATTAATACTACTGCAATAGCATTGGTGCCTAAGGTTAAAACTCCTATCACTGTAAAGGATTATAGGCCAATTGCTTGTTTTACTACAATGTATAAGATCATTTCCAAAGTTATTACAAGAAGGATGAAGGGAATTATTGGAGAATTGATTGGTCCTGCCCAATCTGCTTTCATTGAGGGAAGAAGCATTATGGATAATATCTTGCTGAGTCATGAAATATTCAAAGGATACACTAGGAAAGGGGTTTCACCTAGATGTGTTCTTAAAGTGGATCTAAGGAAGGATATGATACTTTAGAATGGAGATTCTTGAAGCAAATTCTTATTACATTGGGCTTTCCTGCCAAGTTCACTGGATGGATAATGGCTTGTGTATCTTCTGTTTCTTATTCTCTAGTAATGAATGGTGGCCTTACTAAGCCATTCAATGCTAAGAGAGTTATAAGGCAAGGGGATCCTATGTCTCCTTATCTGTTTGTCTTGGCCATGGAGTATTTAAACAGATTTCTTCAGCAACTTCACAAGGATGGAAACTTTAACTTCCATCCTAGATGCAGGAAACTTAATATTTCACATGTATGCTTTGCTGATGATCTCTTAATGTTCTGTAGGGCTGACATGGTATCTATTCAGATTCTACACAACACTTTCCTTATATTTTCAACAGCTTCTGGTCTGCAGGCAAATGTGAGCAAGAGTGCTATTTATCTTGCTGGTGTTACAAAGGAAATTAGGGAGGAAATTATTCAGGCTTTAGGCTTTATTGAAGGGCAGCTTCCATTCAAATATCTTGGAGTTCCTCTGGACTCTAAGAAATTAGCTATTCATCATTACTTGCCACTCATTGAAAAGATTACAGCTAGGATTACTTGTTAGTCAGCAAAGTTACTTTCCTATGCTGGAAGAGTTCAACTAATCAAGGCAGTGGTATTTGGAATGCAAACTTATTGGGCACAGGTGTTTATCATTCCTAAGAAGGTTTTAAAAGCTATAGAGGCTGTGTGTAGATCATACTTATGGACAGGGAAAGCAACAGTTTCAAGAAGGGCTCTTGTGGCTTGGGAAAAGGTTTGTCAACCTATCTCAGCTGGTGGCTTAAATATAATGAGACTGGATATATGGAATAAAGCTGCTGTAGTAAAACTACTTTGGGATTTGGCTAGAAAAAAAGATTGTCTATGGGTTAGGTGGGTACATGCTTACTATATCAAGAATAGAACACTTGAAGCAGTTACTGTTCCATCCAATTCCTCTTGGGTGGTGAAGAAGATACTGAGTTGTAGCTTAATGGTGATGGGGACTGCTCAACTTCAAGGCAATCTGATGATCAGACTGCAAAGTGTATGTAAGCTTGGGAAGTTTCATATTCGTAAAATGTACACTGCACTATTGCCTCAGCTCCCTAAGGTAACATGGAAGAATATAATGCTTGTCCCTACTGCTCTTCCTAAACATAAATTCATAACTTGGTTGGCAGCTCATCAGAAGCTTCCCACTATAGAGAGGCTTCAGTATATGGGAATTCAAGTTCCAACTGCCTGTGTATTCTGCCAATACTTTGCTGAAGATTTCAGTCATCTATACTTTGAATGTGCCATTACTAGTAGAGTATGGAGAAGAATTTGTATATGGTTGGGCCATACTAGAAACATTGGATGCTGGGAGGATGAATTGAAGTGGATTTGTAGCAAAGTCAAAAGCAAAAATTGGAAACAAGCCATTACTGCCACAGCATTTGTAACCACTGTTGCATTGCTGTGGAGAAGTCGAAATTTAAGCAGATTTGAAGACAAGAGATTTGATGAAGATCAGTGTTGTAAGGAGATAGCAATCTTAATACATGCAAAGAATAGGAAATGTAAGAGGTGGAAGGATGAGTTACAAATGCTCAATTTTTATCCTTAGATTTGGTTGTGAAGATGAACTACTTAGCATTGTTAATTGAATAGGAATAGTTAGAGTTGAGAAAGTAGAAATTGTATATAAATGAGTAGTAGGAGTCCATACTACTACCATAGGATTACATTGTATACTTTTCGAATATCAATATAAGTTGACAGTTAAAATGAAAAAAAAAAAAAAGAGACTGAATTTTCTATATTTCTTGGCTTGCCTAGCTTATACGAGAAGGTACAATCACGACTCCCGGGGGTGGAAAATTTGGGTCGTCACAAAAATAGGGAAATGGATGGGGACTTTAAGCTTTGCAGAGGCCAACAGATCTACCTCGAGTCTCCAATGAGAAAATCTAAGTTGTTATGCCTCACGAACAGCTGTGCCAGTACCAATGCCTGCACAAGAAGTGTAGAGTGCATTATGAGTACAACCGACCCTATGTACTCCGTAAGTGTTGAGTCTACCCTCGACTAAGTAGTGACAAGGCTATGACAAGACACCTACTTAATAAACCTGTGTAGATAATAGTATACGTACGAGATAACAACAAATAATAGCTACACATAGTATAGTGAGGGACACATAGTAAAAAGGGTAGAAGATAGGAGAAATACACCAGAAATGATAACCAAAACAGTCAATATGCCCCAAACCAGTAAAAATAAAAAAGCAAAATGAAGGAAATTGCACGACATCACCCTTCGCGCTTTTAATCACAACCTCAAAATGAAATAATGATACTACACGTCATCACCCTTTGTGCTTTTACTCTCACTTTCTGTATAAATCAATAAATATGGAACGACATCAACATTCGTGCATTAACACTTATTACATAACACGGCATCACCCTTTGTGCATTAAATTCACAATATGGCATGGCATCGCCCTTCGTGCATTAACACTCTCCCTTACCATAAAATAATGAACAAGTAATAATACAGAGATAGGATCGACAAGAACAAGCCTTACTTTATCAATCGTTCCAAAATGCTAATCTCAACTTTAACAACAATGCTCAACTATTACAAAAGCCCATAAATACGGCAAGAACGATCAATATAATGACTAACTCGTCTAAGCATGGATAACATGATCAAGTAAGCAAATGAATTACAAGGGACAATCCCACCCGCATGCTTTAACCCGGCAACCCGCACGTATACTATTATCAACCGACCCTATGTACTCCGTAAGTGTCGAGCCTAACCTCGATGAAGTAATGACAACTCAATGACAAGAAACCTATGTAATTGACCAATGTAGATAATAATATACTTATGGGATAATAACAAATAATAGCTTAACACATACTATTGGAAGGGAGACATGATAAAAGGGTTACAAGATACGAGAAATACAGCAGAAATGATAACAAGAACACTCAATATGCCTCGAACCAGTAAAAATAAACAAGAAAAATGAAGGAAATTGAACGGCATCACCCTTCGTGCTTTTACTCTAAACCTCACAATAAAATAATGATACTGCACGACATCACCCTTTGTACTTTTACCTCACTTTTTGTATAAGTAAAAAATATGGCACGACAGCAACCTTCATACATTAACACTAATAACATAGCACGAATCACCTTTTGTACATTAACACTCACAATATGACACGACATCATTCTTCGTGCATTAATACTCTCCCTTAGAAAAAAATAATGAACAAGTAATAACAGGGAGATAGGATCAACAAGAACAAGCCTTACTTTAACAACGGTTCCACAATACCAATCTCAACATTAACAACACGACTCAATTATCAGAAAAGACCATTAACATGATATGAACGATCAATATAATGTGTAACTAGTCTAAGCATGGATAACATGATCAAATAAGAAAATTAATTACAAGGACAATCCCACCCGCATGACTTAACTCGGTAACTCTGCATAAATACTCATCACCTCGCATGTAGCATCACTACCAAAAATCCGAAGAAAAGACCAAAATTTGGCGACCAAAATTTTTCTGTCAAGAAAAGCGACCAAAGTTGGTAGCTAAATTAGATAAAATTATCAAATAATTATTCTAAATACATTAGAGACCAATGTTGGTGTCTTTTTGATCGATAATTTGGTCAAACTATTTACCGAACTGGTCAGACTTGCTTAGTCAAAGAAATACTGAAAATTAGCGACCAAAGTGAGACCCACTTATAAAATTTTAATAATTATATTATTATATAACACATTATAAAACATAAGTAAATATAATTTAAAATTAGCAACCGAAGTTGGTCGCTCACGAAAGGAGAAGAAGATAGAGACCAGCTTTGGTCGCTAATCTAGGAAAAAATTATAAAATTTTCATAATTATATTTTTATTTTTAAAAAAATATAAATATAAATAAATAAATATAATTCTAAGTTAGCGACAAATGTTGGTCACTTACGAAATGGGAAGTAGAGAGAGAACAACTTTGTTGACTAATCAAGGACCTAGTTCTAACTTTTAGCAATTATATTATTATTTTATATAATATATAAAGTATAAGTAAATATAATTTAAATTTGGCAACCAACTTTAGTTGCTAATTTTAATTTTTGGATAATTAGCGACCAAAGTTGGCCCCTTTTCAGGTCAACATTTGTGATGACCCATCCAATATCTGATCAGTTACCTCTCCATTTCCCCTATTTCTAATTTTTATGCTTTGTTATCCATGTTTTACGCGATCAAGTTGATTAGTTTGTGTTCGTAGAGGATTTTGTAAGAAATGAGACACTTAGTCTCTTTTTAGAAGGTTTAAGTCGGAAAAGTCAATCGGATGTTGACTTATATGTTAGAGGGCTCGGATGTGAGTAGATGGTTTGGTTAGCTTCTGGAGTTGATATATGGCTTATGAGTATGATAGGAATTGGTTTTGGAGATCCGTTGTAGAATAAGGCTTAAATTGGCGAAGTTGATATTTTTGTGATTTCCGGTTGGTGGTTAGAGTTTCATATGGGGTAGTAATGGAATTCCGAGAGTTGCAATAGTTTTGTTATATAATTTTAGATATGTGTGAAGAATTTCAGGTCATTCGGGTATTGTTTGGTTGGGTTTTTTATCAAAAGCGTATTTCGGAAGTATTTAGAAAACCTAGGCTTGAATCTGATGTGTTCTGAGTGATTTGTTGTTTTTTGAGGTGTTTTGAGGACTGGAACAAGATTGAATAATGTTTTTGGATTTGTTGATGCTTTTGGTTGAGGTGTTGAGAGCCTCTGGTGTGTTTCGGGTGAGAGCCTCTGGTGTGTTTCGGGTGGTCAATCGGACAATTTTTGGAGTTTTAAAGTTGCAGATTTTGAGTTTAGCCGTTGCAGAGATTTAAGCCTCGCATGTTGCATCGTGGTAACACAGAAGGAATTGAGGAAGGCCAGAGTTAAACCTTCGCATTCACGTGAGAGGTTTTGCATTCGTGGAAGGCTGGGATCCGGTGCTTCGCATTCGCAAGGAGTTGTCCGCGGTCATATATAAGGAATGGGGTCAGAAGCATCCAAGAGGAATTTCCCTTTGTGTTCGCGTTAGAGGTTTCGCGTTCGCGTAGGTATGGGAAGCAGAAGCATCGCGTTCACAGGGTCTTTGACGCGTTTTCGTAGTGTATATGTGAGGTCTTGAAGATTTGTTCTTCGCGATCGCGTGACTAGTGCCACGATCGCGATGAAGGAATGGGCAGAGCTGAGACGAATGTTTTAAGTCATTTCATCTGCGATTTGGGTCTATTTTCGCCCATAGTTAATCATTTTGAGAGCTTCTTCGTGGAGATTAAAGAGGGATTCAATGGGAATCGATTGGAGGTAAGATTGTTTAACTTAAAAATCATTTCTATTGTGAAATCTACCTAGAAAATGACCTTAAGTATAAAAATGAAAGAGCTAGGGCTAAATATTTGGAGCTTTTCATTTGGGAATTTTGAGGACCATTTGGGGTCAAATTTTAGAAATTTTGATATGTATGAACTCATGTAAGGTTAAGGAACTCGATGATGTAAACATTTACAAGTTTAAAGAAGCGGTCCCCGTGTTTGGGTTTTCCCAATTTTGGGATTTTTGGTATTTTTTGATTGTTTTCATTTGTACTTTGTTCCCTTAGAATATTGTGACATATTCGTTCTAACTTTTGATATACTCAATGCACGTGGAGACCGATTCGAGGGGCAAAGGCGTCGCGAGCTAGAGATTTACCCAGTTCGAGGCGAGTAATGATTGTAAATGATGTTTTGAGGGTTTGAAGCCCTGGATTGCACATCATAGTGCCATATTAAGCTGAGACACGCGCTTGATGATGAGCGTGGGGTCGTTTACTATTGGGGATTGTGACTTGGTCCTTCCTGATTGATGATTTTATCGTGTATTTTAAACTTATTTGTTATCTTCATGATTTAGGCTGATTGCTGTATTTGGGCTTTGTGCTAACTATTTGAATCCTTTGGGGATAATTATCAATATTTCATCACTATTTTGACTTATTACTTGAATAAGTCATACTATTTTCCACTGTTTTACAACTTAGCCACTTTCATTTTAAGCGACGTTATGGGCTGAGAACTCCTGTTTTACTAATGGCCGAGGGTCATGTGATAAGTTTCGGACTTAGTACGGCTGAGGGCCAGAGGTGAGGATACACTAATACTGATATGACGACGAGGGCATGAGAGACATATATACGCACGAGGTGGCTTGATTGTAATGAGGCAGAGGGCTTAAATTTGATACCATGAGATGACTTGATATTGCGCTTGGGCCGTAAGGGGCCCCTCTGGAGTCGGTGCACCCCTAGTGAGCGCAGGTACCCATTGTGATGTGAGAGTGAGCCCGAGGGGCTGGTTTTATTTTGAGATTGAGCCCGAGGGGCTGGTACTATTCTGAGTTTTTTCCCGAGGGGCGGATTTTGTTGTTACTGTGCCCGAGGGAGAACTTTTACTTGTTATTTTCCTATCAATTTCCTGTTTAATTTGTCAAAAGGGGTTTTTACATGATTTCCTCACCGGTTTACTGTTTTAAGTGATTTTTAATGCTTTGGTATACAATTTTTTTTGTTTACATATTTTCTTGCTTTCAGCCATTATTTATCTTAATTACTCACTCGCTCGAAGTACTCACATTACTCCATCCACCGTGTGTGTAGATTCAGACATAGCATGTCCCGCTCCCGAGTGCTGACTCAGTCCAGCTTCAGGCGGATCTTCGAGGAGACATTAGGTAGCTGTTGGCATTCCCAGCCTTGGGCTCCTCTCTATCTATTTCTTATACGTTCTATTTTAGTATCTGAGAATCTGTAGTTACATTTGAGGATTTAGTATCTTAGACGCTCGTGACTTGTGACACCCCAATTTAGGGTAGACCTCATACAATAACTGTCCTAGCTCTACCATATCTTTTGTTTCATTTCTTCTGGAACAATCACAAACACCTTTTTGATTATGGATCTACTACCAGAAATTCAGCGCGTAATCTCATAATTCAACGTGTATTCCTGAATAATCTCATTTTTCAATTATTCAACCATTTCATTTTACCAAGTTTAATGTTAGCCAGATTAGTCAACATTTATCTCTTTCGATGCAACAGTGATGGTTTTCTACTTTTCGATCTTGTGACGGCCAAAGGGTCATCACTTGTATTCTTATCCCATTTGTGCTTCCGTAGCCTTGAAAACCTTATTTATAGTTGCCTTGATTTCAGCCGAAAATCTTTAATATGAAATTCTATAAAAAATGCTAAATTTTGGTGTTAAAATGAATAAATTTTACTCCGTTAAATATTTCGGATAAAAGGACCCAGACCCATCACTTAAAGATCCCAGAGGGTGCATAGAAAAATATGGGACTTGAGTGCGTGCCCGAAATCAAATTCCGGGGTCCCAAGCCCGATAAATAAATTTTTGAGGAAAATTGTTTTTGTAAAATTAATAAGGAAAATAGAAATGAAAATTGATTAGAATGTATTGGTATCGGGCCCGTATTTTGGTTCCAGTACCCGATACAGGTCTTATATGTTATTTAAAAAATTTATGTGAAGTTTGGTTGAAATCAGACGTCGTTTGACGTGTTTCGGACTTAAAGTTCTAAATTTGAAAGTTAGTGAAGTTTGAAGAAAAACTAGTGATTTTGAGGTTTGATTCGTTGTTTTTTATGTTATTTTGGTGATTAGATCTCACGGTTAAGTTTGTAGGATGTTATTGAGTTAGTGCATGTGTTTGGTTCGGAGCTCCAAGGGGTCAGGAGTGCTTCGGAGGTGTTTCAGAGGTGTTTCGGAGTAATTTCGAACTTACGAAAATTGCAGATTTTTGCTTTGACAGGCAGGTCAATTTGTTCTTCGCATTCGCGATGCTTTTTCTGCGTTTGCGAAGCTCTAAGTTTTACCTTCATCACGTTCGCACCTCTGCCCTCACGTTCACACAGAGTTATCTAGCCCTGCAGGATTTAGCCTTCTTTCTACTTCGCGTTCGTGTTCGTACCCTCGCGATCGCGTGGCTTAATGGAACTTCTTCATCGCGTTCACGTGAAGTCCCACACATTCAAATAGACCGAATTTTTAGACCCCAACATTTCCTTCTCCGCTTCGGATATTCGTTTGGCAATCGCGATGGCCTGTCAGTGCTACCTTTCCTAAACGCGACAGCATGTCACGAATGTGAAGGGCAATTTTGTCCAGTTATTTAAAAGTTCCAAAACAAAACAATGACAGGATTTTTCATAAGTTTTCACGAGCTCTTTCTGCTCCAAGGTCCTTAGGCGTCAATTAAAGCATTTCTTTATAAGAGCTTCTTGGGTTAGTAAATTTTAACTCATTTTCTTCATTTTCCATCAGTATCTCTTGAATTCCTAGGGCTAAAACATGTAAGTTTTTATTGAAATATGGGAAAATTGGTAGTGTTAGGGCTTTTTGATTTTTCTTGATTTAGACCTCATTTTGGGGTCGAAGCTTAAAAAAATATTATCTATTTGGGCTTGTGGGTGAATGGGTCATATCAATTTGGTCCAAACATATAATTTCTTTTCCCCCACTAGCCCGAATATATAATTTATTTTCAAATTCGACCCCAAAATGAGGTCTAAATAAAGAAAAAGTAAAAAGCCCTAACTCTACCCAATTCCCCCAATTTTTACCCTAAGTTATATGTTTTTGGCTTATGAATTCAATGATTATAGACGGAAAATGAAGAAAAGGAGTTAAGATTTACTAACCCCAAGAACATTGGTGAAAAAATACTTAAAAAGTTGTCCTAGAACCTTAGAGAAGAAGGTATTCGTGTGTTTAATGAAAAATTCCCGTCACTCTTCTCTTTTGGGCATTTTATATAACTGGGCAACATTGCCCTTTGCATTCATGGAAAGAGGGTCGCCTTCGCGAAGGGTAAACTTGGTAGAGCATCGCGTTCGTGATGGGAAGACTGCGAACGTGAAAAGGAAAAGCTGCGCAGGGGGGGGGGGGTCTAGGACATGGTCTACGCTATCGCGTGGATCTTTATGCGAACGCGACGAAGGGGATATGCAAGGCTACGCGTTCGCGAGTGGGTATATGCGAATGTGAAGAGTAAAAGGAAGCTGAGTCCTCAGAGTCAAATGATTCTACGCAAATGAGAGGCAAGTATGCGAATGCGATGAAGGGAGAACTAAAGGCTTCGCGAACGTGAAGAACCAAAAGGTACCTGCCTAGTCAAAGCAAAACCTGCTACTTTTCTATGTCCGAAATCAATCTAAAACACCTTTGAAACACACCCGAGCCCTTGAGGCTCCTAACCAAACGCATATACTAACTCAACAATATCCTACGAACTTAACTGTGCGATCAACTCACAAAAATATCATCGCAAACAATGAATCAAACCTCAAAATCAGTAGTTTTTCTTCAAACTTCGTAAATGTTCACATTTATAGTTTTAAGTCCGAAACACGTCAAACGACGTTTGATTTCAACCAAACATCACAGAAACATATTAAACCACATCTATGACATGTACCGGGCACCAAAACCAAAATCCGTGCCCGATACCAACACGTTATCATAAATTTTCATTTCCATTTTCCTTAACAAATTTCAAAAAAATAATTCTAATCAAAAATTTATTTGTCGGGCTTGGGACCTCAGAATTCGATTCCAGGCATATGCCCAAGTCCCATATTTTCCTATGCACACTCCGATACTGTCAAATCACGAATCCAGGTCCATTTACCCAAAATTTTGACCCGAAGACAAATTTATTTATTTTTATATAAAACTTTAGCATTTTACATATGATTTTGCATTTAAGCTTAACGGCTACGTGCCGGGACAGCGCATGCAAATCGAGGCGACTAAAAATGAGATTCTTTTGGCCTCTGAAGCAAGAAATGAATATGAAAATAGGTGATGACCCTTTGGGTGGTCATATTCTCCACCTCTAAAATAACCATTTGTCCTCGAACGGACAAAAGAAAGAAGTAACCGAGTTGGGATACAGATGAGAATAACGGCTCCGCATATTGGACATAGATTCCCAGGTCGATGCCACATGAGGCTAACCCCTTCACTGAACACGAATAGAAGAAAAACTCTTGGACCTCAACGGACGAACCTGTCGGTCTAGAATATCTACCAGCTCCTCTTTATAAGTTAAGTCATTGGCCAACGGGACAGTGCTGAAATCTAACACATGGGCTGGATCATTGTGATACCTCCAAAGCATGGACACATGAAAAACATGATGGATGGCTGATAAGCTAGGAGGCAATGCAAGTCTATAATCCACTCTCCCACTCAATCAAGAATCTTATACGGCCCAATGAATTTAGGGCTAAGATTACCCTTCTTCCCATATTTCATCACGACCTTCATTGGCGACACTCGGAGCAATACTCGCTCACCAACCATGAAAGCCACATCTCGAACCTTCCTATCTGCATAACTCTTCCGCCAGGACTGAGCTGTATAAAGCCTATCCTGAATGATCTTGACCTTGTCCAAGTCCTCTTAAACAAAATCTGTACCCAGTAACCGAGCCTCCCCCGGCTTAAACCATCCAATCGGAGACCGATATCGCCTACAATAGAACGCCTCATTGGGAGCCATCTAATGCTGGACTGGTCGCTTTTGTTGTAGGAATATTCTGCTAATGGCAAAAACTAATCCCACAAACCTTCAAAGTCAATAATACAAGCTTGAAGCATACACGTAAATATCTCAATATTCTTATTGGACCGACCGTCTGTCCGGGGATTAAATGTTGTACTCAACTTCATCTGAGTGGCCAACTCTCACTACACTACTTTCCAAAAATTCGAGGGAAACTGTATACCCCAGTCCGAAATGATAGATACCGGCACACCATGAAGAAGAACAATCTCCCGGATATAGACCTCAGCTACCTCTTGCATGAATAGGTGGCTTCTACAGTAATGAAATGTGCCGACTTGGTCAGCCTATCGACAATGACCCAATCCAATGAAATAATTCTCCAGGCCTCTGATGCTCATACATAACCTGCTGACAGTTCAAACATCGATCAAATATGCAACAATATCCTTCTTCATCCTATGCTACCAATAATGGTGCCTCAGATCCTGATACATTTTCGCGGCGCCCAGATGAATAGAGTACCGGTAACTATGGGCCTCCACTAAGATCAACTCTCGAATCACATCAATATAGGGCACTCAAACTCACACCTGCTATCTCAAAACTCCATCGTCGTCTATGGTCACCTACTTGGAACCTCCATGCTGCACCTTGTCTCAAAGGACACATAAATGGGGTTCATCAAACTGTCAATCGCGGATATGCTCTAATAATGAAGAAAGAGTGACTGTGCAAGCTAACACTCGGCTAGGCTCATAAATATCCAACCTCACAAGTCGATTGGCAAAGCTCTGAACATCCAAAGTATGCGGTCTCTAGCTTATCAGAATGTAAGAAAGACTTCCCATGTTGGCTGACTTCCTACCTAAAGCATTGGCCACCACATTGGCCTTCCCCGGGTGATAAAAGATAGTAACATAATAATACTTCAACTACTCCAACCACCTCCTCTGGCTCAAATTCAATTCCCTTTTCTTGAACAAGTACTGAAGGCTCTTATTATCAGTGTATGCCTCACACATCACGCCGTATAGATAATTACTCTTAATATTCAATGCATGAACAATGGTTGCGAACTCTAGATTATGAACTGGATAATTCTTCTCGTGGATCTTAAAATGCCTTGAAGAATAGGCAATGTCTCTGTCATGCTGCATCAATACTGCACCGAGTCTAATACGGGAAGCATCACAATAGAATGCATAATGCCCTGAATCTGTGGGCAAAACCCATACCGGTGGCATAGTCAGACGTGTCTTGAGCTTCTAAAAGCTCGCCTCACACTCATCTGACCATTTGAACTAGGCACCCTTCCGGGTCAACCTGGTCATCGGGGTTGCAATACATGAGAACCCCTCCACAAACCGACAATAGTAGCTTGCCAACCCCAAGAAACTCCTAATCTCTATAGCTATGCTGGTCGAGGCAAGTTCTTGACTGCCTCAATCTTCTTCGGGTCCACCTGAATACCATCTGCTAATAAAACGTGACCCAGAAATGCAACTGAACTCAACCAGAACTTACACTTCGAGAACTTCGCATATAACTAAGTATCCTTTAGTGTCTGAAGAACCACTCTGAGATGCTGCTCTTGCTCCTCCTGACTGCGGGAGTATATCAGAATATAATCAATAAAGACCATCCCGAAAAAGTCAAAATAAGTCTTGAACACTCAGTTCGTCAACTCCATAAATGCTGCTGGGGCATTTCTATACCCAAATGACATGAGCAAGAACTCATAATGCTCGTACCGCATGCGGAAAGCTGTCTTAGGGACAGCAGTTGCCCTAATCCTTCACTAATGGTAGCCAGATCTCAAGCCTATCATTGAAAACACCTTGGCACCCTAAAGCTGGTCGAACAAATCGTCAACCCTCGACAATGGATACTTATTCTTGATTGTTACCTTGTTCAATTGTCGGTAATCAATGCACATCCTCATCGAACCATCCTTTTTCTTAACAAATAACACCGTTGCCCCAAGGCAAAATGCTAGGTCAAATAAAACCCTTCTCAAGCAGATCCTGTAACTGATCCATTAACTCTTTTAGTTCTGGCGGGGCCAAATCAATGCATAATTTGATATCCCTGTCGGGTGGCATACCCAGGAGTCCTGAAGGGAAAACCTTAGGAAACTCCCAAACAATGGGTACATAATCAATAGAAGGGACCTCTGTACTGGAATCGCAAACGTATGCCAAATAAGCCAAACACCCCTTCTCAGCCATGCGTCGAGCCTTCACATACGAAATAACACTGCGGGTGCTATGCCCTGGGGTCCCTCTCCACTCCAAATGGGAAAAATCCAATAAGGCTAAGGTCACGATCTTGGCATGACAATCCAAGATAGCATGATATGGGGATTATCACGATCTTACTTTATAATTCACTTTACCACTTGAGCCAATGCTCCAACGTATTCAATTATCTCATATACCTTCACAATTCGTGTTACAACTCGAGCCAATGCTCCTTGAAGTAATGAATCACAATTTCTTTCACATGATCTTTACAACATATAGAAATCATCAAATAAGCATGGAAGTTACAACAAAAATCAAAATAATCGCAATATATGGACTCACGCTCATGCTAGACACCAATGTATAGATATTCGTCAGCATGCCTATACATTGTACTCGACAATTTAGCAAGTACCAAATAAGACTCAAAACCTATTCCCTTAAGCTAAGGCTAGACCAAACAATTACCTCAACTTCCACGGCCAAATCAATCCACAATAACCATTTTCCCTCTAAAATTTTGCTCCAACTCAATCAAATCTATACAATAATAATTCCATTGTATCAAGATATACTAAACAAATCCAGCCCAATGCCTAAATATAGATTTCCAGGCTTTCTTTCAAAAATTCAGAAAATTGACCCGGGCTCGCTTGGTCGAAATACAAGGTTTGGACCAAATTCATATCACCCATTCCCCCACGAGCCAGAATATATATATTTTTCAAATTCAACCTCAAAAGTAAGGTCTAAATCATGAAAAAGCAAAAAGGCCCCAACTCTACCCAATTCTCCCAATTTCTACCCTAAATTACATGTTTTAGGCTGAAAAATTCAATGATTATAGATGGAAAATGAAGAAAACGAGTTAAGATTTTCTAACCCCAAAAGATTTGATGAAGAAATACTCTAATAGTCGCCCTAGAACCTTGGAGAAGAAGGAGTTCATGTATTTGATGAAACATTCCCCTCACTGTTTTTTTTGGACATTTAAAATAACTGGGCAAAATTTCCCTTCGTGTTCGCGGAAAGAGGGTCGCATTCGCGATGGGTATACTGGGTAGGGCGTCGTGTTCAGAATGTGAAGACTGCAAACATGAAGAAAAATGGGGGGGGGGGGTCTCCTGCACTTGGTCTATATTATTGCGTGGACCTTTACGCGAACGCGATGAATGGGATCGGCAAGGCTACGTATTGGCGAATGGGTATATGTGAATGCAAAGAGTAAAAGGAACCTGAGTCCTCAACGTCAAATGACTTTATGAGAATGCAAGGCAAGATTGAGAGAACAATGAATGGAGAAGTCAGGGCCTCGCGAATGCGAAGTAGCGTCGCGAACGTGAAGAAAAAAAATGGACCTGCACAGCTGAAGCAAAACCTACTACTTTTCAAAGTCCGAAATAATTCTGAAAAACCCCCGAGCCCTCGGGGCTCCTAACTAAACACGTACACTAACTCAACAACATCCTACAAACTTTACTGTGCGATCAATTCCCCAAAACAACATCAAAACAATGAATCAAACCTCAAAATCAGTAGTTTTTCTTTAAACTTCATGAACTTTCAAATTTAGAGTTTTAAATTCGAAACACATCAAACAACGTTCGATTTCAACCAAACTTCACCGAAACATCTTAAACCACATATAAGACTTGTACCTGATGCCAGAACTAATATAAGAGCCCAATACCAACACGTTATCATTTTTCATTCCCATTTTCCTTAACAAATTTCAGAAAAACAATTGTAACCAAAAATACTCTCGGGGTTGGGACCTCGAAATTCGATTCCAGGCATATGCCCAGGGCCCATATTTTCTTACGGACCCTCATGGACCGTCAAATTACGGGTCCATGTCCGTTTATCCAAAATATTGACCGGCGTTAAATTTATTCATTTTTATTTGTATTTTTCACATGATTTTACATATAAGCTTTCCGGCTACGCACCCGGACTGCGCACCAAATCGAGGCACGTAAAAATGAAGTTCCCAAGGCCTCGGAAGCGCTGAATGAAAAAGAAAACAGGGGATGACCCTTTGGGTCGTCACGTCCCCCACCCCGTGCCACCACTGTGACCGCGCCACCACCGCCGGAGCGGCTGCTATCATTGTCCACGCACCACCACTGTCGCTGCTATCACTGTCCATGCACCACCACTGCCATTCTTCTCCTTTGCGGTACCACCACTGCCATTGTTGTTCAAGGTTTGTAATATACATTATTCGCTTTTTAATTTTTAATTTTTTCAATATAATTATAGGTTATTTTTTAGAGTTTTTGTCTATTTATTATTAGGGTTTTGGGTTTGAACTATATTTGATTTAAAATTAACGTATAGAAATCAAATTAATACATCTAACTTATTTAATATATATATATATATATATATATATATATATATATATATATTATGAACCACCTTAAATTATGAACTTATGATTCTTAATAGAAATCGAATTATTGTATTTACATTATTTAATTTATATATTGATTTAGGTATAAAATATGAATTGAACTTTTTGGATATGAGTTGAATTTTTAGTTTATTAATTGAACTTTTAGTTTATAAATTGATTCTTTAAGAAATGAATTGGACTTTTAGGATATGATTGAAATTTTAGGATATGAATTGGACTTTTAGTTAACGAAAAAAATATTAGGATATGAATTAACTAAATTAACTTATTCTTATTTTATTTGTGTAGATGAAACATCGTAATTGGATGTACAATAGGAAATATCCTAATTGGCAGAGATTGCATGAGGATTTTGTAGAAGGGGTGGATGACTTTATTAGACATGCAATGTCACTTCCACCAAAGTTAAGTGAAGGAGTAATTAGGTGCCCTTGTGTTAGGTGTAACTGTATGAAGTTTGGATAACCGGCGGAAGTTAATCATCATCTTATAGCAAGGGGTTTATTGCAAATTACGTTGTGTGGACCAATCATGGAGATATCGATGGTAGCTATGGGATATTCGATAACATGGTTGTGGGTAAAAGTAGTAGGCCGGTGGAGAATACAAATCACGATTCTAGAATTCATGATATGGTTGCAGATGCTTTTGGGATGCACTTAGGAGGTGAGAAAATGAAAATGATGAACAGACTCCTAATGATTATGCAAAATATTTTCATGAACAGTTAGAGAAAGCTAGAGGTACACTACGTAATGAATGTCTGCACTCTGTGTTGTCTGTTGCAGAGTCTGATTGGAATATTTCTCAAGCAGCCATGGACTCTTTCATTGACCTTATGATTGAACTAGCTGACCCTAATATCAAATTACCTGGTGATTTCTATAAGGCAAAGAGATTAGTTTCAAAGCTCGGAGTTTCGTCAATGAGAACTGATTGTTGTGAAGATGGTTGCATGTTATATTATAAAGTTGATGCATATTTAAGTAGTTGTAAATTTTGCGAAAAGCCTTATTTAAGAGGCTTTCCAGCGAGAATATGGTCGCTATCAAGGCAATTCATTATTTACCTCTTATACATAGGTTAAAGAGGTTATATGCGTTGATGAGTTCTGCTCCTCATATGAGATGAGACTTTGAAAATAGAAGACCACCTGGAGTAAAGACCCTGGTTCGCCCTTCGTGAACCATCATGACGGCACCTAGTCTCTACGACTAAGTAAGCCTAAATTGTGGAAATAAAACAATTTAAAAACAAAAATAAGGCAATAACACATTTTAAATGTGCCGCTTGTCATACACCATATATATAAATCTCAAAAGCAATATCTAAAACCAACACCCGGAACACAAGCTAAGATAAATACTACATAGCCCTAATTCTGAAATGTCTAATAATAGCAGAAAAAAATAGAAGGGCGAAATATTAAAGGTAAGAATAGAAAGGGACTCCTTGTCCTGCGGACGTGACAAATGTACCTTAGAGTCTCTAAAGTAGTCGCCTCCCTCAAGGATGGTAGGCCTGAGCAGCGGCACATGGATCTGCACATGAAAAATATGCACATAAAAGGCATGAGTACACCATAGCGGTACTCAGTTATTGCCAAACCTAACCTCGGGTAGGTATTGATGAGGAATGTCCGGGCTATACTGAGATTAAATAAATAATAACATGACAGGATACGATAATAAGAATCTATACAGGATAAGAAGAGTATAATAATGGAAAGAGAGATAAAGGCAACCACAAGGAAATACCACTCATAGCAAGGATGTTAACCAGGGGATCTCTTGAAGTCCTCAGTATATGTTCCAGGGATCTCTTGGTATCCCGAGGTTCTCTTGGTATCCTCAATAATATGCTAGGGATCTCTTGGCATCTCGTGGATTTCTCGGTATCTTCAATATACATGCCAGGGATGTTACGACCCAAACCTGCTCTTGTCATGATAGCACCTCTCGTTATGACAGAGCTAGCTAACTCACCCATATCGCCTTTTAAAAAAATAGTTAAACATCAATAGCAAGTTTAAATATGATTTTATAATATTAATTAGCGGAAGTACAACCCAACACGACCCTAATCGTGGTGTCATAAGTCACGAGCATCTATTAGATTGTAAATACAACTACAAGGTCTAAAAATACACTAAACAGGGATAGTGAACAATATATAGAGAAATGGTGTTGCAAACGTTGGCAGTGACCTCAGTAAAACTCTTATAGTTCTGCCTCCAATCAGCCAAAACCCGCTACAGGGTGAATAAATACTGCATCTTCACACGAGGTGCAAGGAGTAAAGTGAGTACTCCAACTCAGTGAGTAATAAAGGTAAATAATAATTGAGCAGTAAGAAATCGCGTATAACAGATCATCATGCTGCATAGAAGCAGTGAAAAACCCATTTGAAAATAAAAACTAGTGAAGCTATGAAATCTTTGGAAATATCCTAGCTAAATTTAAGCCCATTTTGAAAATGCCATTTTCGGCGATTACGCAAATGAATGAAAAACAAATAGTGCAGATAAGCACGGAAATTTTCCCCTCGGGCACAACACTCAGTTATCAGGTAATGCTAGGAAATCAGGTAGATATTGCATGAAGTAACACAGGAAATGGATAAAGGATGACAAATGAAATAAAGCAAATAGATAAAACAGTACCTGTACCGTTGCGGCGTGCAGCCCGATCCACATATTGCTTCGACGTGCAACCCGATCCACATATCGCTGCGGCGTGCTGCCTGATCCATTCATCGTCGACGCTCACTGTGAGTGTGCAGACTCCGGGAGGGGCCCCTTGCGGCCCAAGCGCAATATCAAGCAATTTCGTGGCATCAAGTCTAGGCCCTGCCTCATATCAATATCAATATAACACTGCTACCGCGTGCAACCCAATCCAAACGTATCCTCACAAACAGAACCTCGGCCTTACTCGGTCAAAAATCACATAAGCCACTCGGGAAACAATAAAACATGCTGCTCAGCCAAAAAATAGTGCAGGAAATATTATTTCAAGTGTTAAAGAAAAATAAACTTTGTTGAGTTTTGAAAACAGTGGAAAAATACATGACAGAGTTGAAGTATAAAATAAAATCAGTGAGGAAACATCAACAACCATCCCCGAAGTGGTTCAAATATTTAGCACGAAGTTCGAGTTAAAATGAACAAACCCTTCAAAACTTGCAAAGAAGAAGCACATATACATCTGCCTAATCGAAACCGCATCTGTGGTCAAAAATCCACTCCTGCAGTACCGCTTCCGTGGTCCTTCTTCGCATATGTGGAATTTTATTAATCCCTGCTTATCTGCATATACGGTTGAATAGCCGCATCTGCGGCTTCCCAAGCTTCTTTAAGCCTTTCAGTTGTGTGACTCAAATCACGCATCTGTGACACCACACCTACGGTCCCAAAGCCGCAGGTACGAAAATACCAGAAGCAGCAGAAAATCTGAAATTCCTCAAGTCCAAAACACTCCGTTAGCCATCCGTAATCACCCCGTGGCCACCCAGAACCTCAACCAAATACACAAACACCTCCTAAAACATCATTGAAACTCGTTCCAATCATCAAAAAACCTCAAGCAACACTAAGACTATTAATTCACAACGAATTCAAGCCTAAGTTCTTGTAAAACTTTCGAAACATGCATTTGATAGAAAATCCAACCACATCACTTCTGAATTACCTGATATTTTGCACACACATGCCAAACCACGTAACAAAGCTAAATCAATTTCAGAATACCATTCCAACCCCGAATCAAAATCTCACCTATCAATCGGAAATTGCCAAAATACTAACTTCGCCAATTCAGGCCTAATTCTACATTGGACCTCCAAAATCACTTTCGATCACACTCCTAAGTCACAAAGCACCCAACGAAGCTAATCAAATAATAAAAATTCAAATCCGAGCTTTTATACAAATAAGTCAACTCTTGGTCAAACCTTTCAAATTCAAAGCTTTCGACTGAGATTGTTCTTTCAAATTCATACCGATTTTCGAGAAAAGCAAAACAACAATTTACCTCTGTCATGATACATCTTATTGGGAAAGCCATGCCCTAGAACTGGAATTCAGAGTGCAAAAGCTCAAAACGACCGCTCGCGTTGTTACATCCTCCCTCCTTAAACACACGTTCATCCTCGAACATTTTCAGAGTTGTTCTAGAAGCCAATCAATAGCTAAATAACCTTACCAAGCATATACCTACAGAAGATCCCATGTCACCCTATCTTAAATAGGTCTGATAACACATAGAATATGAAATTACACAACCCCATATAGCCCATGAATCATAGGACCACATTTTTACTTCTGAAACCTTCGTCACGATCACAACCTCACACATATACACTTAATTGACCCGAACTAGATATAGTAGTCTATGTCTGCAACTTCAGGTACAATTATATGATATACCGTACAACTCAAACATATGTAATGATAACATCCATTCACAACAGATGCCCACAACAACCAACTACCGATAAAAAACCTCTTATATGCTAAAGTCTCATTCCAAAACTCTCATATACTGCCAACGATAAATAAAACTCTCAAAAAACCCTAGCCATTTCTTAGATCAACTATTCATGAAGTCGTTTCTCCTCTAGCAATTACCATAGCAAGTTTTCCAGCCGACCCACAATATTAACCTTCCAACAACCTGAAATCGAATCCTATCGTATTCATTAATTATCGCAACGACCTCTTCTAATCCAATACACCCCTCGGGTGATATGACACATCAATAGAGGCCTAAGCCCCAATTAGCATAATACGCGTACCAATAAGCAACGGTCCGGACATACTAACATCATAAAAATGACTCAAATGAAAGATTTGTACATCAAGATCACCAGTACCACAACAACACAACACTGGAAACCCTTCTCACATCCTAGAATAGAAAACACGAATTTAACTCGCAAGGTCATATCTCTACATATCTTCGCTGCAATGCGCGATCCTATCCAAACACTGCTCGACATGAGACTTCTCAGGCCACTATGCTCGAAATTGAAAGCCACAAACAATTTTCTATCTGGGACCAAAACAAATCATTACACCCACGGTGAAACAAGAAACATATACCACGCATATCTGATATGACATAACAGATACGCCATTCACCGAGCAAAACCCAATTACTCTTTCCACTCGACTTTCACTATGAACCCCAACAGAACCGCACAATATGTGCCCATAACAACCAAATCATAACGTCTGGCCACACAGAAAGGTAACTCATAGATCTCCCAGATCACTAATAAGCTCAATAACACTCGATTCACTCTATTCCTCAACAATAAAATTCAGGCCAACTAAGCCAACATCTAGCTAGAACACACATCTATATTGGCCTGCCAACAAACTCATTACCAAGGAATCCCGAAGTTGTTCCTTCCACTATTGTAACTCCTGTCGGTGCCATACGATACGGTGCCCAGAACTAAATCAATACCAAAATCGACAGCTTTTCCCGATGACATGCATGGCCACAAGAAACACATCCGAAAAGTCCCTCAACGCCGGAACTGAATCAATGGGGACCGATTAAGAAAGAAAATCCTTCCCAGTTATTCACTGGGACTTGAAAGATAAACCACTTTACTACAACATAATCTGACACACCTCGTCACTCAACCCGTGGCATTCTGGCATAGCCCACAGTGCCATAGTCCAGAATAACCCAACACTGAGAAAACATTCCAAACCCAGTATCATATCCAACATCTAACATACCAAGCTAAGAAATATCCACTCGGACCTCAAAATCTCGGTAGTCACTCAATGGTGCCAATACACATGATGCACAACCACAACATAACATGAATATAGGAACTTTCGTATCCAACTCTACATGACACATGAATTACCATATCCGATCCTAATTCCGCCGTTCAAAATCATGCCACACCTCTAATACCCAAATCATTCACGAGAGATACTATAAAATTCTTCTATGCCACAAAGAAAACTCAAATATTAGCAGTCGAACTAGTCTGAAAGTGCCGCATTACTACAAAAGTTCCATCAACTTAATCACATTGCCCTTTTTCGGAAAAATATACTCTTGTCAAATCACTTCCAATTAACAGGACCATTTCCTTAATGATATGAGGCTACCCGTGGCCTAAGAGTTTTATGAACTTTCTTTTAGATCTGAAA
The DNA here is from genome assembly GCA_034376525.1 of Nicotiana benthamiana. Taxonomy (NCBI): domain Eukaryota; kingdom Viridiplantae; phylum Streptophyta; class Magnoliopsida; order Solanales; family Solanaceae; genus Nicotiana; species Nicotiana benthamiana. Next base: position 123,953,671 of record CM067339.1, read on the forward strand.
TGCCGCCTGACACACGCAAATCTAGATCTTCCATAATATATCGCATATACCATAAGATCCGAGGATAACATGAAAACTTTATCACCCTTCTGAGCCACTGACATCTACGCCCTCAACTAGTCAAGAAATTTCCATTGGTCAAATCAAGAAGAAAAATAACTATACATCCCATACTCTGCATGCCCATAGAAAATATACATCTCCCAATCACGGTGAAAACCATCAAGAACTCTGCGAGTTCCCTTTGCATATATAAAACCTGCCAGGACTGAATCCTTCTAACTCCACCAAACTAAGCAAGCCATAAGAACCTAATAGCATTGCTGCAAAATACATGAAAAAACTCATTACCTCGGACCTACACAAGGAGTTTATCATATCCTTATTATACTGATTCGGTCTACTATCAAACTACTTCATCTATGTAAATTCCTTCTTATTGATCTTCACTTGACGTTCCCTCTCGCTGTAGACCCATAATTCCTCAACGCAGACTCACCACATGAGACCCAAGCATAAAAACACAATATATAAGCCCCATAAGTCGTTGATTACTCTCTAAAATATTCCTACAAACACCACATTCCAAAATAATTTACCTAGCAGAGCTTCCTGCGGATCTAAATCCTCTACTTATACTGTCCTGATACTAATACATAGAATCCCGTAGTTAAAAAAGAAATACAACAAATCTGGACCTCTTCCAATGAAAACATAATTTCTAACCATACATGCAACTTTAAAATACTCGGATGTTCCCCGTAGACTCTTGAACATATTAGAGCCATTCATGCAAGTTGTCCACTCTTATTCAAACTGCAATTTACCTGACCTAACGAATAGAACCACCCATGCCTCATTAGCATTTTCATACCGCAAATCAAAATCCTAATCCGAATACAACCAAGCAAATTGCTACTCTATGCACTGAGCATTCTTTGCCAACAACAACTCTATACATTTTTTTATTGTCACACCTTATGAAGCATAATACAACCTTCGTCGAAATTTCCCTTTACTCGAGACATAGCGAATTAACTTGTACGCCTCAACTGGAACCAACATGGCACTTAACCGTGCAATCAACTGCTCACAGCAGACTCCCCCACTTGGCTCGAAGCCATATATCAATATACAGTTTATAAATCATAACACTATTATTCTATTGATGCCACAATACCATAGTGAGATTAAACTCAAATAATTTATAAGTTTGTGAAAACACAGATTATCTAGTACTGTAAATCTTCTGGAAATCTCGCATTCATCCCTACAACAAATAAACATACTCTCATGACCGACTAGAAATATTTCAGCACGTGCTTTCCAATTACAAATAAGATATTCTAACATACACATAAGGATTACACCACTTCAGAACACTCCGCAGCAGATCCAAGACCAGGACCTGGTTCACGCAGTCAAGAAGCAAAGACCTCTTTCTCTTCGGTAGCTTTCATAACAACTATAAAGAATTGGTCTTTCCCCTCGTGAATGGCTATTGGGATTGATCCCTTCAACCCTCCTTCCACCAATTTCGCCTCAATATAATATTTACGTATACCTTCGACCGCAATATACATTACACAATTATTTAGCAATCCTGAGTCAACTCATACCGCAACATGACATTTACTTCACTATCAACTAGGAGACACGAAAATATTCTTCACGTGCCCATAACTCAAAGCTACATATCCAATCACAATGGAAATCAAATACTTAATAGTTCATCTATTATCCAGCAGACCTTCCTCATCATTTCCACTCATATAGATACATCTCGCAATACTAACATACTCATCACGTAGCTATCCCGCCGTCATTCCCACTAATTGGGTATATATTTATAAGATTAAAACACTTGCTCACACAATCAGCACCTCGGTTCTCAACCCATAGGCAAAGATTCGACTGCAAGTCCATCGGGCTGGCCCAACATCAACTCACGGAGATCACATCTCGCCCCTCAATCGGGGAATCACAAGCCGTCAAGGCACATCTGATAGAAAGCGCTCATGCGTGCCTGCGAACGCGCGGAAGGAATTTCAAGAGTTACTTTCCAAGCAGAATCAATGATGCACGATAAGAATTCAAGATATCGAAGTTTTCCAAAAGGTTCTGCAACCTCTCAAGGATAAATGCAGATATCTCTGTACCGATGCGCGAAACTCTACTAATCCAGCTCATGACTCATAAGACCTATGTAACCTAGGTTCTGATGCCAACTTTTGAAGACCCAAATCCCGCTCTGGTCGTGATGGCGGTTCTCGTGAAGACCATGTCATCCAACTAACCCATATCGCCTTTTAAAAAAATAGTTAAACATGAATAACCAGTCTTAATATGATTTAATAATATTATTAGCAGAAGTACAATCCAACACAACCCTAATCAAGATGTCACAAGTCAAGAGCATCTATTAGAGTGTAAATACAACTACAAGGTTTAAAAATAAACTAAACAGGGATAGCAAAAAACAGAGAGAGAAACGATTCTAAGAATGCTAGCAGTCACCTCACTAAAACTCCTATAGCTCAGTCTCTAATCAGCCAAAACCCGCTACTGGGTGAATAAATACATGCATCTGCACACATGATACATGATTTAAAGAGCGAACTTCAACTCAACGAGTAATGAAGGTAAATAATAACTGAGCACTAAGAAATCAAGTATAACTGATTATCATGTTGTATAGAAGCAGTGAAAACCCCTTTTGAAAAAAAAAACAACGAAGTTGTGAAATCTTTGAAAACATCTTAGCTCAATTTAAACCTCTTTTAAAAATGAAATTTCAGTGGTTACACAAAAGAATGCAAAACAAATAGTGCAGATAAGCACAGAAATCTGCCTTTCTGACACAACACTAAGTTATCAAGTACGGCTCGGAAATCGGGTAGATATTGCATGATGTAACAAAAGAAACATATAAAGGCAGACAAATAAAATAAAGCAAGCACATAAAACAGTACCAGCACTAATGCGGCGTGCAGCCTAATCCACATATCACTGCGGCATACATCCCGATCCGTTTATCATCGACGACGCTCATTGGCGATGTGCAGACTATGGGAGGGGCCCCTTACGATCCAAGTGCAATATCAAGCCATCTCGTGGCATCAAGTCTAGGCCTTCGACCTCATATCAGTATCATTATTACATTTTTGAGGCGTGAAGCCCGATCGAAAAGTATCCTCACCATACAGGCCTTCTGCCTTACTCAGTCAAAAATCATATAAGCCCATCAGGCAACAATAAAACATGTTGCTCAGCCCAAAAATAGTATAGGAAATATCATTTCAAGTGTTAAAGCAAACTAAACTTGGCTGAGTTTTAAAAACAGTGGAAAAATACATGGTAGAGTTCAAGTATAAAATCAAATTAGTGATGAAACATCAACAACCATCGACGAAGGGGTTCAAATAATTGGCACGAAGCCTAAATTTAGAAATCATCCCAAATTATGACGATAATAAATGAGCCTCAATCAAATAGAGAACAAAATCATTAATCATGATAGACCCGGTCACTATCCCGAATAATACGCGGTCCCATGTTCATCATCAAGCATGTGTATCACCTCAATATAGCACTACGATGTGCCATATGGGGTTTCAAATTCTCAGGATGTCATTTACTATCATACTCACCTAGAATCGGCTAAAACTCTAGCTCCTGACGCCTTTGCCTCTCCAATCAGCCTCTTCACGCGTCGTATCTGATCAAAACTAGAACAAATATGTCACAATACGCTAAAGGGAATCAAGCCCAAGAAAAATAATCAAAAACATCAAAAATCTCAAAATTAGCAAAACTCGAGCCCCAAGTCCATTTCTTGAAACTCAGAAAATCCTACATCAACGGGTTTTTCATGTCGTCATGAGTCTATACATGTCAAAATCACATAATCGGAGTTCAATTGATCCCTAAAATTCATTAGTTTTTTCTCTCTTAAGTTCAAGCCCTAAACCTCCATTATTAGTCCATGATTTCTTGAAGTTTTAGTCTCAATTCATGAAATAACACCATAGGATTGTGGTTCAGGTCCAAAAATACATACCTTATTGAAGCTCATTGAAATCCCTCTTCAAAATGGCTCAAAATTTACCAAGTCCAAGTTAAAATGAACAAACCCTTAAAAATTTGTGAACAAGAAGCATATTTACCTCGCCCCAATCGAAACCGCATCTACTATCAAAAATCTGTACCTGCGGTACTGCTTCCGCGGTCCTTCTTTCGCATCTGAGAAATTCACTTATGCCTTGCCTATCTGCATCTGCAGTTCAATAGCCGCATCTGCGGCCCCGCAGGTTCGGGCCCTTTTAGGGATCTGTGGTCACAGGCTTCCTTCAGTCTTTCCGCTTCTATGACTCAAATAGTGCCTCTGCGATACCGTACCTGCAGTCACCAAGCCGCAGGTTCGAAAATGGCAGAAGCAACAGGAAATCTAATATTTCTCAAGTTTAAGACTCCCTGTTAGCCATCCTAAATCACCCTGAGGCCCTCGGGACCTCAACCAAAAGTACCATCACCTCCTAAAACATTATCCAAATCCGTTTCAATCATCAAAAAACCTCAAACAAGACAAAATTCATCAATTCACATCGAATTCAATCCTAAGTTCTTCTATAACTTCTGAAATACGCATTTGATCGAAAACCCAAATAAATCACCTCTAAATGACTTGAAATTTTTCACACGTATCCCAAATACCATAATGAAGCTATCGCAACTATCGAAATTCTATTCCAACCCGCGGATCAATATCTCACATATCAACCGAAAATCGGCAAAATACTAACGTCGCAAATTCAAGCCTAATTCTACACTGGACCTCAAAAATCACTTCGGATCATACCTCATAAGTCACAAATAACCAAACGAAGCTAATCAAATCGCAAAAAGTTCGATCCGAGATCATATACAAATAAGTCAACTCTTGGTTAAACCTTTCAAATTAAAAGATTTCAACTAAGACTATTCTTTCAGTTTCATACTAATTTCCAATAAAATGAAACCAACGATTTATCTTAGTCATGATACATCATACGGGTCAAGTCATGCCCGAGAGCTGGTGTTCAGAGTGCAAAAGCTCAAAACTATCGACGGGTCATTACAAAGGATCTCTTAGTATCCCGCACCTCAGTCCAAATCATAAATACGTACATAGGATCTCCCGGGATGCTGTCCCGTAGTCCCAAATTAAAATAGATAGAAACAACAAACGAATACTAAATTAAATGCTAATCTTGCCCCAAGTAAACAGTTAATTTTAGTCTAACATGCTTCACGAAATGCAATTATGGCAGTTTAAGCAAATAGGCAACTAAGTCAACTAAACATGCTTTACTAAACTAACAACAGGCTAAATTTGCAAGTAGAATAAAGCAGGAAAAAGGAACTCAGTTGCAATACTTAAAGTAAAACCGGATTTTAAACAATTAGCTCAAGTACGCACTCGTCACCTCACGTACAATGCATTTCAATTATCTGATATATCATATCCTAACGGGAAGGTCCCCCACACAGGGTTAGGCAAGCCCCTTATCTCGAACCAGCTCGAAATCAACCCGACTCCATGTCTTTTCCACGAGTAATCGACTTGAAATGGCCCAAATCTAATCAATTCAATTGCATAATGTAATTAACACTTCAAGCAACTAATTCTATTATTAAAGTCTAAGCTAATACATGAAATTATGTAAAATGAGCAAAATGCCCCTCGAGTCCACATCCGAGAATTGGATAAAATTTATATTCCCAAAAAACCTCCCACTCTCACGAGTTCAGTCATATAGAAAGCACAAAAATTGAACCTTATTTGTCCCGCAAATCCACACCCGAAGGTCTGCTATTACAAAATCCCTAAACCCCCAATTACCACTAATTTTCCCTAATGTTTCATGCTTAAATTGATAAAAATCACTCCAATAACGAGATTATGGACAGAAAAGTATACTCCAATGAACTCCTCTGAAAATCCCTCTTGAAAAGTGCTCCCTAAGATTTTACCCATTTTGAAAAATATAAAAAAGGGGTAAAATTCACGAAGGCAAGAATTTATATGTTCTACCTAGCAATTTTCGCATTTGCAGCCCTGGGACTGCATTTGCGGTCTCACTTCTGCGGAGCCTAGGTCACATCTGTGACTCTCACATAAAGGACCATTTTTTCGCATTTGTGGTTACCCGTGTGCAGGTGCGGTACTGCTTCTGCGGTCAACTATCGACATCTGCAAAACCTGCTACTTCTCCCTAAATCTGCTCCAGCGATAGCTGAGCTGCATCTGTGGCATTGCACCTGCAGAACCCAAACCGCGGGTGTAGTTAAGCAGCACTAGCAGTTGAAGCTGCATTTAAACTCCAAAATTTCCTTCGTTAACCATCCGAATTCATCTCGATGCCCTCAAGACCCAAAACAAAAGCATCAAAGTCAGAAAATAAAATTCTAACTTGTACCAATCCTTAAAACACCTAAAGCAACATCGACACCTAGAATTAACCATAGATTTAAGCTAAGAATTCAAAAATTCTAAAAACTACACTATTGATCAAAAATTCTATCAAGCCTCATCCGAATGACCTGAAATTTTGCACACACGTCAAATTCAACATTACGGAGTTGCTCCAACTTTTGATATTCCATTCCAACCCTCAGATCAAAATTTGACTATGGAACCGAAAACTTCCAAATTCAACATTTCGGCATTTCAAGTCTAAATCAGCTACGGGCCTCTGAATCATCTTACGAACACGCCTTTATTCCAAAAAAAACCTAGCGGAGCTAACGGAACCATCAGATTACCGTTCTAGGGTTGTCTTCAGACTGTTCTAACTACGGTCAACTTTCCAACACATAAGCTCTCAATTAGGGACAAAGTGCCCGAAAACACTCCGAAACTCAAAACGGAACATCCCGAAAAATTAAAATTGTAGAAATTTACTCGGGGAAAGCACTTAATAGGGGATCAGGGCATTAATTCTAAGACGACTGGGCGGCTCGTAACACGTGTGTTATGTGTCATCCTTCTGATGGAAAAGCTTGGAAGCACTTTGATAGGACATATCCAGATTTTGCTAGTGAACCAAGGAGCATTTGTTTAGGTCTGTGTGCGGATGGCTTCACGCCTTTTTCAATATCTACCTTATTGTCTTTCTTGCACCTTATAATCTTCTTCCCGAGTTGTGCATGACTAGTCCTATATATGTTCTTATATTGTATTATCCCCGGTGCATGTAATAGATATATATTGCAACCTTTGATTGATGAGCTGAAACAATTGTGGTATGATAGTATTGAAACATATGACCTATGAACCAAGTAGAATTTCAATTTGTGCGGTAATTTAATATGGACAATTAATGATTTTTCTATATATGGAATGTTGTGTGGGTGAATGACTGCTAGGAATCTAGCTTTTCCTTACTGCATGGAAAATAGTACAGCGTTCACTTTGAAATATGGCTGAAAGCAATCATGGTTTGATTGTCATCATTAATTCTTTCCTCCTAATCATGAGTTTAGAATGATGAAAAATGCATTAAAAAGAATAAAGTACCACCTCTGATACTTTCAGGTGAGGAAATTTGGGAAAGGGTCAAGAACATCAGTAAAGTTACTGAAGCTCCACCTTATAGATTCCCCGGATACGGTGTTACTCATAATTGGATGAAACATTGTTTATTTTGGGAGTTTACTTATTGGAAGAATAATCTTCTCCGTCACAGCCTTGATGTCATGCATATTGAGAAGAATTATTTTGGAAATGACTTCAACAAAGTGATGTATATTAAAGGTAAGACAAAGGATAACCTGAAGGCTAGAATGGACTTATAAGAATATTGAAGGAGGCTTGAATTATACTTCCAGACAGTAAGTAATTGTATGATATTCAAGCCCAAAATAAGTTACACATTCACTTTGAAGGAAAGACGACAAATTTGTGATTGGGTAACAAAATTGAAGATGCCTGGGGGTTATGCGTCGAATAATAGGAAAAAAGTTGTTATGGAGGTAGGGAAGTTGAGCCATTTGAAAAGTCATGGCTATCATTTATTCATAGAGAGCTTAGTGCCTATTGCATTTTGTGGTTTTCCTGAAAGAATCTGGAAACCCATCACAAAGGTTAGTTTGTTTTTCAAAGACTTGTGTTCTTCCACATTAAGGAAAGAAAAAACCTACTCCGGATGGATCAGAACATTCGTGTAACTTCTAGTAAGATGGAAAAGATGTTTCCATGTGGGTTTTTCTATGTGATGGAACACCTTCCAATCCACCTTGTACATGAGGCACGACTTGGAAGGCATGTTCAATGTAGATGGATATATCAATTCGAGAGGTTATATTATAAGTTTGATAAAATTCTCTATTTTATTTAAATGCTCTTGGCTAACCAGAACTTATGTAGGACAATTACAATTGCAAACAATTTGTTAAACAGAGGAATGGGAGTAAAGGATCTATATGCGAAGCTTATGTTGCAAAGGAAGTTGCTCATTTTTGTTCTTATTATTTTGAGAGTAATGTGCCATGTTCTAGGAATAGTCCCAATAGGCACACGACCAAATATGTGAACAATCCATTATATACGCCTATGTCCATATTCAATAAACCAGGACGATGTTCAAAGGATGTTAGAAAGAGAAGTTTGAGTGATATGGAGTACAAGTCAGCTACACTGCATGTCTTTCTAAATGGTCCCGAAGTTGTATCATTTCTCAGATAACTATTGATTTAGTAGTTATCAAAATATAAAATTTAATGTTATTACATCTGAATACAACTATTAAAAATATTTGATGTGTCAAAGCCACTTCATCGGTCAAGTTGGCCATGATGTTGTATGTTACTTTGTACATAAACGATGTTTGAAAGTTATGCTACCATATAAATGTTTTTCACTATATGTAGATAAATGATCCAAATAATGGTGTAAATTAATTTTTGAAAGATATATCTTGGGGACCTGGGCTTGAGGTCACAACGATGTTTAAGTACATTGTAAATGGTTATATATTTAATATAGAGTATTGCACTAAAAATAAAAATATCAACCGTGCGGCGTGGGTTCAAGGTGGTGATGGAAACCAAGTTGGAGATACTGACTATTATGGTGTGCTCAAAGAAATAATAAAAATAGAATAAAGAGGTTGGCCATTTTAGAAATTGATACTCTTTAGATTCAAGTGGTTTGGCCCAAATCCAACAAAAGGGACAAGAGTATACAATCAATACAACATAATTGAGGTTAATCATACGAGGGGGTATCAAAGCTATGATCCTTTAATAATTGCACATAATGTTAGGAAAGTGCATTATGCTCCTTATTCATTGCGGCGGAATAAGTCATATTGGTAGGTTGTAATCAAAGTTAAGACTGTAGGTAGGGTGGAAGTCGAGAATGTGTTAGATGTTGCATATCTAAACGATATCTCCATTGTTCACCAAATAGTGGACGAACTCTTAGAAAATTATTTGGAACATCCTGAAAACATATTGGAAGAAGTTGATATAAGTGAAGTAAGAATTATAGAAAATGAGGACGAAGAATCAACTGATAAAGCTCAAACAAGTGAGGATGAAGAATTCTCATACGAGGAACAAAGCGTCGATGAGCTTTAAAAAAATGGTTTCTTTAATAAATGTCGTTTATAGTGAGTTTTCTATATGTTTCAATCTAAACTATGTATTATATATTTTGCAGATGACATGTATGGGTCGAGGTAACAATGACCTTACTGGTTCTCGAGGTCAAGAAAAGGAAGGGAACAAAAGAGGAGGGTATAAGATAATACTCAATCTTTTCCACCCTTTTCTAGAGATGCCTATGCCTATGCCTATGTCTTTACCTCCACCCCAGGGACATTCTGAGCCACTACAGTATCATGAGCCCTACACCTTCCTGCATACACCAGGTCTTTTGTCACAGTGCCATAGGACTATACGTCCGACATAGAGTCCACCTGCCTCATGACAACATGGATCGTAGCCATCTGCATCACATGGATCTCATCGATCCATGTCACATCCACATAGATCAAAACCATCACTGTCACAACCATTTTGGTCATAGCTAATAGTATCACAACATTTGTGATTCATCCAGCTATCTCGTAGTCATAGGGATTGCAACCATCTTCATCAGGGACTCCATCTATTTGAGGCCTTCGCCTATGAGATACTAGCTCTGACCCCCTACACCTTCCGCGCATGCCTCTGATATATATGCTTCAAACGGTGATGTTGATGATGACGAGGAGGTACGTTATGATCAATATGGAGGATCATCATAGTCCCTTAGTGTGATGGGTAAGTGTTATTTGTTGTTTTTATGTTTATTATTTTGTACAATTTTTACTAAGATATTAATGTATTTTTTAATTAATTCGCAGGTTCATCTGGAGTAATATTACTACGAGGATAATTAACAAAGCAACCAGAAAGCTTATGATGGCCCTTATGAGACTTGGAGTGAATTCCCATTCTCGCTGAAAGAGCAAATTTTCAATCAATTAAAAGGTATAAATGTTCTTTTATGGAAAATAATTACTTATATTTATGATATTTACATATAATAGTTAAATTTTTAAAGACATAGCTAGTGTGTATGGGAACACTGCTATAGTGCGGAAGCGGCTGCTAATTTTAATCTCAAAGCTCGCAAACGATTGTCGCATAGTTTCTCCAAAGCTAGAAAGTTGAACTAGAAGTCCAAATGGTTCCTTCAAAATTTATGGGAGGATTTGCAAAGGCAATGGTTTACAGCAAAGTTCTTAGAGAAGATCGAATAAGGAAAGAAATATAGCACATCTGAGAAGGAGGGATCCTTGCACACTGGAGACGCGATCATCCTAGGGATAATAAAAAGAAGAATGGTAAATAATTGCTTAATTTATTTTAATCTTCAAAGTATTGCTATTCTCTTTATTAATTAATATTTTTGAGTTCTCAGGAAAAGAAGTTAGGGCATCCGATGAACCAAGATGAGCGACTTAAGGAGACACATATTGTAAAGAAGGCGAATGAGACGGATCAAGAATGGTGGGTTGAGAGCAAAGCCACGACTGTACATGAAAGTTTTTACTTTTCATTAAGTATTTTGGTTTACTTTTATATAAATTTTGAAACACGAATCTAATGTAATTTTTCATATAGGGTCGCTTCACAGCTGAAGGGGAATTAATGCGCAAACAGCCACCTAATAAGCCGGGCGAGCCAATCTAACCTTTGGACGAGGATGCTGAAAGAATGTAGACGTAGGGTGTTGGCGGTCAAAAATGGAGGAAGGTATACAGGCTTCCTACCATAAAATTCAATCTCTATAAGTGTAGAATGGAAGGAATGGAGATTCCTCGCTAGCCGAGCAACTTCATGGAGAGAGCCTCTCCGCTATGTTAGGATTTATGCTCGTCACTAAAAGGGGGGGATGAATAGTGCGGCACGAGAATATTAAATAAATATTGTGAAATTAAAATTGCAGGAATAAAATAAATTCGGTAATTAAAATAATAAGGAAAGAACACACCGAATTTATCCTGGTTCACCACAACTTGTGGTTAGTCCAGTCCCCGAGAGACTCTCTCGAGATTCCACTAACTCCGTTAAGCTTACGGGTGCCTAACAAACCGTTACACTTGCTCGTAGATGTACACTCTACAAGACTTCAACATGCTCGAGGATACCGCACCTCAAGACTTCACCTTGCTCGTGGATACCGCACCACAAGACTTCAACCACTAAGATTGAGGGTACTTAGCAAACCCGACAATCAATGAGAAGATATGGTCTTCTCAAACACCTTTCTCTTTTACAACAAGAACTCTCTAATAAGAGTAGATAAAGAGATACAAAATAAGCTCTATGAACAACTCAAAGTTGTCTCTCAAATGGCTCAACAAAAGCTCTGTAATGATGCACAAATGATATCAATATGTATATGAATAATGAGAGATATTGTGTGTCTCAATTCAGCTCAAAAGACCTCTATTTATAGGTGGTAGAAGTAGTATGTCCGTTGCTTAATTGGCAATCAATTATGCTGATTTTATGCCAAGATAATCGATTATCAGATTTGGATAATCGATTATCAGCTTACCGTTACAAAATCTGGAAGCTGATTTTATGCAGCATAATCGATTATCAGATATGCATAATCGATTATTTTGTTACAGTGTTCAAAAACTTGGCAACGGATACAAGATAATCGATTATGCTTATTCTGATAATCGATTATTTTGCTGTTTTGTAAATTTCGGTTTACACTGTCTTAACACAATCGATTATCACAATAAGCATAATCGATTATTTCTGTCCAGCTTTGAAAGACATGTTTAAAATTCATTTTGGCTAAAATAAGATGTTTGAAATCATTTTGTTTGATGTATTTGAAATATGATTTGACAAAATGATTTCATGCATATTTATGATTACCTATGTTGAGCCAAAAGACGAGATAACTTTAAACTTTGCTCTTACATTTGTTCTACCTAACGACCTACGCCTTGGGTCTTCGGTCTTGAACTTTTGAGCTCGTCTTTGGCTTGTCTATACAATTCCGTCATCAAAATGCTTCTCGTCATTCAATCTTGATTGTTTGTCATATAATAACATTGTTTGACACTTGACTTCATTGTTTGTCATTCATCGAATTCGTTGTTTGTCATTCATCAAAACCTATACCTGAAAATCATGCTAATACAACCAAAAAACACATATCATGGATAGAATAATTTTCTACACGCTATGCGGGAGACTGTGACAAACATCCGAGCTAGAAGCGGCCAAGGAAAGAGAAAAGATTAGAGACGCTCCGTACATTGCCATGCAAGCTCAGTTCCAGGGCATGCAAGAACAGCTTAAATGTCTCCTAGCTTTTGGAGGTTTTCCGATTCTCTGGTCTTGTGAGGAATCGCCAGAGGCTCGACTTCGCCGTGCTCAATCCTCCCATCCTCCCCGTGATCGTTCTTCCTGTCGTCGACAAGTAGACCCTTCTGGATACTTTCTTGGAGATGAAAGTTCATCAGACGACGATGATAATGATGTACAAAACACCCATTGAGTTTTATACACTTTGAACTACACATATAGAATAGGTTATTGAATGGTTTTGCAATGGAAGTTAAATTAGTTGGGTTACCTTAATGTGTTAGTTCTATTGAACTTTACTCTTTGTTGGTTTTAATGTTGTTGCTAATGTTATTGCTAATGTTTTTAATGTTTTTATTTTTGTTGTTGTTGTTGTTGTGTTGTTATTGGTTTTGTTATTGTTATTGTTGTTGTTGTTTCTTGTAATAGTGAAATTAATATGTTGGCAGGTGGTGTAGCTGCCAAAACAGGTAGTTTTCTGCAAAAACTATACCCACAAAAGTGACAAACTTTGGTCGCTTTTTTATTTTAGAAAAATATTTTTTGCTCAATAGTCACCAAGGTTGGTCACTAATTAACCCGAATTTCGTAGAAAGCGACCTACCTTGGTCGCTATTATATTAAAAAATGTAATTTCTGAAAAATAGCGACCAATTTTGGTCCTTTTGTTTAAAAAAAAATTAAAATTTTGAAATTAGCAACAAATTTTTGTTTCTTATGCATAAAAAAATAAATAAATAAAAATTAAAGCGACCAACTTTTGTTGCTATTTTCCTGATTTTAAAAGACAATATTTAGTTTACTGACTAAAGTTGGTCGCTATATTATTATTAATAATAAATAAAAAAATGTAATTTAAATGTAGAGACCAACTTTGGTCGCCAAATTTATATGATTAAAATATTAAAGTGACCAAAGTTGGTCGGTATATTGTTTACCCGGAATATTTTGTCCTTTTACCTTAGAGACCAAGCATGTTTGGATGCTTTTTGACATAAGGCAGTCAATGTCAAATATAATAACCTAACTAGGTTGGGGTCGAATGCCACAGGGAATAGGTGTGAAAAGGTTACTTGTTCAGTGTGTTGCTTGACTCGAGTTCAATCTCTATTCAGTTAGTTGTAACAAGAGAGAGTGGTGTGTGGTGTCTAGAGTATGAATGATTGTTTGATTTTAAGTAGCAAATGACTTCAACAATTAATGAGTAAACAAGTGGAATAAAAGAAACCAACGTTTTTTCCCCTTCAATGTAGTATAATGTCTAACAGGTGTTAATATGATATATATCTAATGGAAGGTTTTGTAGATATGCAAATTATGTCTAATGTACTACCCACTATTTCCCAATGAATGAGTAGTATTTCTTCTTTATGATTTTTTCAAATAGAAAATAGCCACACTTACAAACCATCAATAAATGTCAATTAAAATCCACTTATTCCTAAGCGATTTTATAAAACAAGGTTTAAAGCCTTGAGTCATTGATATTTACTTCTACCAAATCCTAGCCCACTTCCCCAAGCAAAGCAAGAATTTAATGGCTTTTATTAATGTTTGCAACAACCAAAAATAAATGAAGAATGAGAAGTAAATAAATATCAACCACACATTATATATATATATATATATATATATATATATATATATATATATATATATATATATATAATGTCAAACACTCATTAACATAACACCCTTTTAGATATGCATGTGAGATCTGCAACCGCAGAATGGTCTGCATATTTGCACTTGTGCATTATCATGCTCTTTTCTTCTCTTTTTGCTTCCATTTTGATATCCTTGGTCTTCCCTTCCTCTGGAGCTGTAAGAGCAGCAAATGCACATGAGTATCAATTATAATTGCATTAAAAATCTAAGCAATTAGTATTGAAATGTGCCGAAATTCTCCGGCACATCAACACCCCAACTTAAACTCTTGCTTGTTCTCAAGAAAGTAAAACATGCTTAGCATATTCTACTCTATTTACAAATACGAAACGATAGTGACTGAAGATGGTGTTAATTGCTAGTTCTTCAAGCTTTTCTTCAAGATTTCATCTACAATTGCTTCACCCTTCCTATAATAGAAGTATGTACAGAGAAAACTAATCAATCCTGTGAGCTCTGAGCCTCAACAATTTAACTAGATGTTACCCTCAGCTGAGTGCACTTTCGTTTGACTCAAAGAGCTCAACTTCAGTTCAATTCCACAGTTCATATACCCTTACCAGAAAGAAAGTCCTAGAATCACAATATTTACAAGGACAACAAAGAGGGACCATTTACAAACACACTCACTCTCAGATAGAACTATAAGTGCTGCAACATGTCATACCATAGGCTTGCCCTTATTTTAATTCGCTGACTATTCAAGAATGTTCAGTTGGTTGTATCATAAAGGCTTTTTGGCTTGAAATGCATGTTCAGGGATGGGTTGGATAAACATTTGAGTACAAGTTACTTCACCCTCTTTGAACACTAATCACATTTACCATTCTTTTGCACTCCTTTTTATTTAAAACCCCATGTCTTTGTTTTTGTCTAGCCTCCAGTATAGAACTACCTTCCATGTCTTTTCATTATTGTTCAAGACTCCCAATTTTGTAAACATAAACATTATTAGATGTTTCTTTTCTTTCTCTTTTTCTTCTCTTTCATATAGTTATCATTTTTTTTCTTTTTTTAGAGCTTGAACAATTTTACAAACTCTTTTGAGGCATGATGCCCTAAACTCACATACAACCTTAACGATCTTCTTAGGCTTTTAGCCTCATTCTCAATGATCAAAGAGGGATGGGTTCAAGAGAGGAAGTTGTTTTTCAAAACGGGAAAGTTTTGTAATGAGTTGGCCAAAGAAAGGTTAAGAAGGCTCAAAGTGGGTGCTAGTGGTATCCTTTATACACTGGTAGGCTTGAAAGGCTAACGAGGGCACATAATAACAACGAATGCCTAATGTCGTTCCTCCAACCAAACATACTATCATTAGCATTGAAAGACTAAAAGGGCAAGTTCTAGATGACAGAAGTAAACACAAGAATTAAATACAAACTGAGAACTCACACACACATGGTACATGAATTGCTTCGTTTACATCATTTGAACACTTCCGAGTAACCATTTTAAAACTCAATGCTTTCATCAAAAACAGAAGTATAATTCTAGGTTGCCATAGAGTCACAGAGCGAGCCTTAGATTCACAGAATTGATGATCGAGACAAATTCCCTTACGACAATGATAGATCTATCTATCATTGGGAAAAATCGACGAGAATGACAATAGGAGGGTATGTGCTATCTACATATACAAATGCTCGATACGAGGAAATTACACCAAACCGGTCAGAATGATTTACACCTAAGATCCTGATTCTATTATTACACCCTTGGGGAAGAACCAGAAAAAGAAAAACCAAGTGGAGTTGATTCACAAACTGATAATTGACAAACACTAACACGAATTCAACAACTTTTATCAAAAACATAAATCATACATCACTCCTATACCAAAGTTATGCAATTATATACAGATACATGATACCCATAATTACATGATTTTCCAGCTATATACACAACAAAAATCATACAATGCTACCTACCCACCCCCAACTGTAAACGATGCATTGTCCCCAATGCATAAAAGTAAATAGTAGAGTTTGAGGGGAAGCTCCCTGGGGCACACTAAGTGTTGTGGGAGTCGAAAGTTGGTTGAGTGCCGGAGGGACCACTCTCAGATGTGGCTGGGGGAACTGGCACTGGCTCAGGTGGGAGTGCGATCTCCTCCACTGGTGGCTACTCTAAGGTAGGCGAAGGAACTGGTTGTGCCACTGGAGCTGAAGCTGGAGGGACAATATCATCGGTTGGCACCTGAGAACTACTGGATGCACCAGCTATGGATGGGGATGCTACAGGAGCTGTAGGACCTCCCCTGTCAAGAAAAGACCTCTACAAGGCAATCTACGTCTGTTCCCTCTTTACCTCATCAGAAAAAACGGCGTCAATGTCATCATCCTGAGTAGAAACCTCAGCAACTGTCTTCCACTTGTCAATAAGCGGAGGGGCTTCGTCACTGAAGAACCCCAAACTATCTTCTTCCTCACCCTCTTTTTCACCCTCCATGTTACCCAAACTATTGGTCTACTAATCAAAAGCAATATCAATAGGACTAGAGGAGCCTTATGGGGTAGGAATCACAGGATCTGTCGTTAAATTTGTGAAATCAAGCCCCAAGTAGGTGTGGGGGCAGTCTGAGGAGTGGAGGACTCTGAAACATCGGTCTGAGGAGTGACAGAGGGCTGGGATGATGGAAGGTCCTCCTGCAAAAATTCAATGCGAGGCACCACAGCGTCACCAAGATGGGTTATCAACAATACCTGCCTCCCTACCCGTTTTGTCCTTCCAGACATCTACCGGGACATTAGCAGATTGGCATAGAGTTGTGATCAATGCTAGGAATGAGAGAGATGTAGCATCTTGCATGGCCCGCTTGCCCATTTCTTGAAATATGATGGACCCCACATCAATCTTGATGCCCTGGATCATGCAATCTACTAGGAGAGACTTCTCAATGGCAATTTTATTTTCATTATGCGTATGGATCAATCTAGATGAGAGGAATGCAAGCCAGTATCGTCCCTCCCGCAAGAAACTTTCCTTGTTGATCGTGTTTCCTGGTTGTATCCATGTTGGTGTCCCACTTGCAATGACGGAGGCAATCCAGCTATGTTCACCCTCTTTGTTTCCAAACATGGCATCATACTCTGCTGTTGATGTGCCACTTCCCACACTATAAGTAGTTTGTTTATGGCCTTGGCACTCCACTTGACGGTAAAGCCCCGAACTTCTATCTTCTTTCGATACATCCTCTGACACTTATGGTACATGGTTCTGGATGCTCCGTAGGATGCATAGAACGTGCGCACCATTGACTCATTGTACTCATAAAGAGGTTCATTAAACATTAACCATCTCCTCCACTTCATGTTAGCTAGGATATAAGGTTATTTCTCCTTCAGCCCATTGAGACTCAACTACTTTTTAGGTAAAAGCGACCTCTGGAGGAGCCCAGCCTTCTATCTATCCCTAGACCCCTCAACTCCCCAATGGAGATGGTATTCTACACCTTCAGCCCATTGGTTTCTTCGGGCTTCAGCATGTATGTCGACCTCAAGGCGACGCTCCTCCCCCTCAGACTGGAAGGGTTGTTGTTGTGTGTGTTCAAATTTTTGTTTCTTCGCCTGGGGAGGCATGGTTGCTATTCATTTTTATCTGGGTGACATATCTGCACAAGGTGGAATAACAACATCAAGATTTTGGGAGAAGAATCAGTGAATTCACAAAGAAAAGTCAAAAATGCGGTCAACTCTGCAATCGCAGAACCACTCTGCGGACCGTAGAACCACCGCATACTTGGATGCCTATCTAGCAGGTCAATCTGCGATGCACAATGCAATAACATAACCACTATGCAGACCACAGAATCATCGTAGAATGAACATTTGAAACTTCAAAAAAATTTCAATTCTCTATTTCAATCTGCGGTGGATATGTGGACCGCAGATCAATTCTACGATCGAATTCTCCACTGTATTTTCATCATTTTGCTAAGCCAATGAAGGAGGCAATTATGCGGTCATTCTATGGACCTCATAATAGTTTTGTGCTCGCAGACTGTCGCAGAACATCATCTTCTCCAGGTGACCTAGGGTTTGGTCTGCGATCACAATGCGGTCCGCATATAAGATATGTGGAATGCAGAACTCATCGTTCTTCAGCAGAAAACCCTAGTCGCCTATAATGGCTACCCTATGTTTGTTCAATCTCCTTGCTTAGCCAAAAATTGACCATATTTATCAGAAAGCAACAAAACAAACAAACTCAAACCATAATTCGACACAAGAGTTTTGAATGAAAGAAAGTGGAAGAGATTCACATACCAGGATCAGTGCACAAGTATAGATTAAAGAGCTGTGGTGAGTTCGGTGCTTGTCCTTGCTTGGGTTCAATCAGATTTTCTTGCCTTTTTTCTATTTTTTTTGTTTTAGTGTTGTTCTATTTTAGCTTTTGTTTTTCTCTTCAGTTTTGTTTTGAAACAGAGTGTATAGGAGACGTACCTTGCGGATTTGGGTTGCAATATGCGGTGGACAAAGTGTCGCAGATCACATTATGCGGTCGCATATGTGTTTTGCGCTGTTGAATTTGAAGGAATTTAGAGGGCGAGAATGTGGTCAAATCTGCGGTCGTGTAGTCAACATGCTGACCGTAGAATGAACATATCCGCGCATTTCCAGCTGCTAATTTTGGCTCTTCTCTAACAACATCTGCGGTGGATCTACGGACCGCAAATCAATTCTGCGACCGCATTACCACCGCATTTTTCACATTATTCTTTTCCTTCACTTATTCATGCATTTTCACCCAGTGTTGAGGTCTTTTGAATCCCCTGCACTCCCACAGATATTGTAACAAAAAAAAAAGAGAAAAAAAATGAAAAATGCAAAGAGAAAAAGGGTGTTATCACCCATGGGTTGCCTCCCATGAATCACTTGATTTAACGTCGCGGCACAGCGTGATTGATGTTCCTTAGATTTCACTCACTGGTCGGGCAAGGACCGTCTTTGAGAGCTAGCTGCTCCACCAAATGCTTTTCACCATCAATGCCCAAATAATGCTTGATGCGTTGGCCATTTACTGTGAATGTCCGGGACCCGTCTGTTGATTCTAGTTCTATCGCTCTATACGGGAAGACATTTACCACTTTGAAGGGACCGGACCATTTTTATTTAAGCTTGTCCGGAAACAATATAAGCCTCGAAATAAATAGCAAGACCAAATCACCTTCCTTGAACTCTCTCTTCAAGATCTTTTTGTCGTGGACAAACTTCATCCGCTCTTTATACCCAACCGCACTTTCATAAGAATGGAACCAGAATTCCTCTAGTTCATTGAGTTGTGTCAACCTCAAATTTGCAGCCTAAGCCCATTCCAGATTCAACTTATTCAATGCGCACATAGCTTTGTGTTCTAACTCCACGGTAGATGACATACTTTACAAAATATGAGTCGGTAAAGAGAAGTACCAATAGGAG
The DNA here is from genome assembly GCA_034376525.1 of Nicotiana benthamiana. Lineage (NCBI taxonomy): Eukaryota > Viridiplantae > Streptophyta > Magnoliopsida > Solanales > Solanaceae > Nicotiana > Nicotiana benthamiana. The sequence continues at coordinate 123,973,620 of CM067339.1, forward strand.
TTTTGTAGGCCGTACGGTATGCCCACAATGCATCATCTAGCTTTCTTCACCAGTTGGTCCTATTTGTATTCATAGTTTTTGCTAGAATATTTTTGATCTCCCGGTTGGGAACCTCAACTTGACCATTCGACTACGGATGATAAGGTGTGGACACCTTGTTCATGAAACCATACTTTTCATGTAACCCCGCAAAAGCTCTATTGCAGAAGTGCGATCCACCATCACTAAGGATGGCTCTAGGGGTGCCAAACCGAGTGAATATATTCTTCTTCAAAAATGCGGTAACACTCCTCGCTCATTGTTTTGTAATGCAATGGCTTCAACCCATTTGGACACATACTCCACAGCCACAAAGATATATTTTATCCCATAAGAACTCACAAAGGGACCCATGAATTTGATCTCCCACACATCGAAGATTTCTATTTACATCACAAAGTGCATCGGCATTTGATGCCTCTTGGAAATAGAACCGTGTCGTTGACATTGATCACAAACCTTCACCATTTGATTGGAATCATGGTAGATGGACGGCCAATAATATCCACATTCAAGAACATTCGCCGACGTTCGATTTCCTCCATGATGACCCCTAATCGGAGAGTCATGGCATGCCTTGAGAATTGGCATCATCTCTTTTTCTGGGACATATCTTCTGATAATATTGGCGACACAAACATGGAATAAGTATGGCTCCTCCCAATTGTACTTCCGGCAATATCTCAAGAACTTTTTCTTTTGATATGATTACAAATCATCAGGGATAAGGTCACTCACCAAATAGCTAGCAATATCGGCATACCAAGGAGCAAAGGTGCTAGATAATGAAAATATTTCTGATCAGGAAAAGCTTCATTGATCCCAGGATCACACTCTGGTCTCCCTGCTTCCTCAACCCTTGATAAATGATCCACCACTTGATTTTGCGTCCCCTTGTGATTCTTGACTTCAAAGTGAAATTCTTGCAACAACAAAACCCATCGTATAAACCGAGGCTTTGCATCTTTCTTTGCCATAAGATACCGAAGATCCGCATGATCTGTATACACTATAACCTTGGACCCCAAGAAATACGCCCGAAACATCTCAAAAGCACATATAATACAAGAAGCTCTTGCTCAGTCACTATGTAATTTACATGTGCTACATTGAGTGTTTTGCTGGCATAGTACACCGGGTGAACAATCTTGTCGCGGCGTTGACCTAACATTTCTACAATGGCCACCTCACTAGCGTCACACATGAGCTTGAAAGGAAGAGACCAATCGGGCGTGACAATAATATGTGTTGTGGTGAGCTTGAGTTTCAACTCCTCAAAAGCCTTAAGACACTTTTCATCAAATACAAATTTAGCATCTTTTTCTAGGAGCATGCACAAGGGGTTGCGTTCTTTGAAAAGTCTTTGATGAAGCGTCGGTAGAACCCGGCATGCCCTAGGAAACTTCTAACACCCTTTACGGTAATTGGTGGAGGAAGCTTAGATATGATATCAATCATTTCCCCATCAACTTCAACACCATTCTCCGAAACTTTGTGCCCGAGCACAATAGCTTCATCGACCATTAAGCAACATTTCTCCCAATTTAGCACAAGATTTGTCTCTTCACATCTTTTACGCACTTGTTTGAGGTTGCCAAGACAATGCTCAAATGAGTCCCCAACTACCGAGAAGTCATCCATGAATACCTCAAGAAAATCTTCAATCATGTTCGAGAAAATGGACATCATACATCGTTGGAAAGTGGCCGGTCCATTACACAAGCCAAATGGCATTCGACTAAAAGAAAATGTGCCATATGGACAAGTGAATGTGGTCTTTTCTTGATCCTACAATGTGATATTGATTTGATTATATCAAGAATACCCATTGAGAAAGCAATAGAATGACCTTCCCGATAGCTGATCAAGCATTTGATCAATAAAAGGCATAAGTAAATGATCTTTGCATGTTGAATTGTTTAGCTTTTGATAGTCTATGCACACTCGCCATCTGGTCATTCTTCCAGTTGGATGGGCTCATTTTTCTCATTTTCTATCACGGTCATGCCCCCATTTTTGGGCACACACTGAACTGAGCTCACCCATGAACTTTCCGCAATGGGGTACACTACTTCGGCATCTAACCACTTTATGATCTCCTTTTTCCCCACCTCCTGCATTGACGGGTTCAACCATCTTTGATGATCAAGGCTTGGCTTTGTGTCGCTCTCCAGTTTGATTTTGTGTTCACAAACTCCCGCGGGAATCCCATGGATGTATGCAATTGTCCATCCAATGGCCTTCCTATGATCTCTTAAAACCTCCAACATCCTGTCTATCTGCAAATCATTCAAAAAAGACGAAACGATTATAGGTAAGGTGTCATTAGAGCCTAAGAATTTATTCCTTAAAAGCGCCGGGAAAGGCTTGAGCTCTAATTGCGGTGGTTCAATGATGGATGGTTTGGCAGGTGGTGTGGCTCTATTTCCAAGTCAAGGGAGAGCTTGGCCGGACCATAAATTTAGGATCCAAGACCTTCTAATGCGTTCACCGACTCCATGTATCCCTCCATATCCTCACCATCAAAGTTCACTAAGATTGCCGTCAATGCCTCACGAAGGCATTGTTCTTCCATTTTTACTTCGACGGCATCTTCAATATCATTAGCAACCTCAATCACTGAGATGTTCTAATATTCATGGGGCAATTTCATATCCTTGCTAGCTTGGAAGGTTAATTCTTCTCATTCACCCGAAATTTGATCTCATTTCGTTCTGGATCCCTAATAACTCTTCCGTTGCCAAGAATGGTCTACCCAAGATGATGGGGATATCTTTATCCAAGGCATAATCTAGAATCACAAAGTCGGCGGGCAAATGGAATTCACCGACTTTCACAGTGACATCATCAAGAATTCCTACCGGTCGCTTAATGGATCGATCGGCCATTTGTAACTTCATGCTTCTTGGCCTTGGCATCCCTAATCCCGCTTACTTGTATATGGTAAGTGGCATCAAGTTGATACTAGCCCCATTGTCACAAAGGGCTCTAGCAAAGTCTCGCTCGGATAGTGCATGGAATGGTAAATGCTCTCGGGTCCTCTTTCTTTTGGATAGGGCTCTTGGCCATGATAGAGCTAACCTGGTGAATCATGTTCACCACCTCATTCATTGTGGTTCTCTTCTTGGTGATCAACTCTTTCAAATATTTGGCAAACCCCGGCATTTCTTGGAAGGCCTCCAGGAATGGAATGTTCACGGATAATTGCTTAAGGATATCATAAAAATTTTCAAGCTTACTATCTTCAATCCTTCTTATATGTCTTTGAGGAAACAGAGGAGAAGGTATAGGAATAGGAGTTGGAGCTTTCGATGGCTCCTTCTCTCATTCCTTTTCCTTCACCACTTGTTGGACTACTTTTTGAGCTTTTTCTTTTCCCGACACTCTCTCAACTTCTACAACCCTTGGCTCCTCGGCTTCAACTTCTTGTTCGACTTATTTCCCCACAACCTCTTTCTCAATGTCAACTTGTAAAACCTTTCCACTTCTAGTAGTTATCGCCAATGACATGGGAGGTTGAGCTACCTCCGCCACTCTTTGGGTTTGTAATGGTATCACTAGGAAGTTGCCCTTTTTTCTTTGGGTTTTGCTCTCGTGAAAGGTCTCTCATTTACATCACTAATATTTGGATAGGTGCGGTATGAGAGATAACCATCTCGGTTATGTTTCTCATGGAGGCGTCCGACTTTTCTTGATTTTGCAAAACTCTCTCAAGCATGCTTTCTAACTTCAAATCACTTGACGACCGTTGATTTTCATAATGACCTTTCGGAGGGAACATATGGGTTGGAGCTTCGGTTTGCAAAGTTGTTGTTGTTGTCCCAATTTCCTTGCTGAGAATTACTTTGGTCATTTCCCCATTGTTTGTTTCCTTGCCCTTGTAGGTTTGGCCTCCATTGATTTTGTTGCCCAAGATGACGGTAAGGTTGCCTCTGATATGCTTCATGAGGGTTGTTGATGTAGTTTGCTTCCTCAAAATTTTCCATCCTCCACTTCATTAACTTTCTTTGTCTGATTATCTGTCAGCATCGTGGTAAGCACACTTACGTTTGTAGCAAGTCCGACAATCGCTTGATCCTTCTTCTGATTTTCCTTGATCAAATTGCTCAAAGAAGGAGACCCATATGAAATTCATCCAGAGGCATCTTCGGAGTGCCATGCTTGGTTGTGCTTTTCCATTTCATCCAATATTTTCCTTACTCGAGCAAATGATTTGCCCATGAAAGATCCATCAGCTGCATTTTTTGCTCTGGCTTTGTTCATAGGGTCCAAACCAATGTAGAAGTTTTCCAACAACATGGAATCCGGGTAACCATGGTTTGGAGACCTCACTAAGTATAATTCGAAGCGATCACATTCCTCGTGAAACTACTCCCCCTACATTTGCTTGAAGAAAAATATCTTGTCCCACAATCAGACTTTTTACTTTGCGGAAACAACTTGGAAAAAAATGCTCGAATAAGCTCGGGCCATGTATGAATGGAGTTGGGAGGTAGATTCTGGAGCCATTTCCTTGCATCCTCAGCTAGAGAGTACTTGAAGCATCTCAAACTTAGGGCATCATCAGATACATTGTTTTGCTTATGCATTTTGCACCCACCCACAAAGTTCCTAAGGTTTTGCATTGGATCATCAAGAGTAGAATTTCTGAAAAACCCTTCTGCCTTAAGCATCAGGATCAAACCATGTTCCACTTTGAATGTGGTCATTCCAATGGTAGGAGGTAGAATAGCATTTGTATCATCAATGTATTCTTCGATGTCCGCAAAAGGATTCTCCCCCAATTCTCTCTCCACAACATCTTCATATTCTGCCATGTTTTTTTCCTATCAACACCAAGCAAAGCAAGCAAAGTGTGATGGAATAGAAATAAACTTAATTAAAGTACACACTAAATAGTAATTTCAAGAACCGTACTCCTCGGCAACGGCGCCAAAATTTCATACGTTCAAATTTCACTTTTAATTATTAGTGTAAGGCGGTCGATGTCAAATATAATAATCCAACTAGGCTGGGGTCGAATTCCACAGGGAATAGGTGTGAAAAGGTTACCTGTTCAGTGTGTTTCTTGACTCGAGTTCAATCTCTATTCATTTAGTTGTAACAAGAGAGAGTGGTATGTGGTGACTAGAGTATGTATGATTGTTTGAGTTTGAGTAGCAAATGACTTCAACAATTAATTAGTAAACGAGTGGAATAAAAGCAACCAAGGTTGTGTCCTCTTCAATGTAGTGTAACGTCAACAGATGTTAATATGATATATTTCTAACGGAAGGTTTTGTAGATATGAAAATGATGTTTAAAGTACTACCCACTATTTCCTAATGAATGAGTAGTATTTTCTTTTTATGATTTTTCCAAATGTAAAAGAGCCACACTTACAAACCATCAGTAAATGCCAATTAAAATCCACTTATTCCTAAGTAATTTTATCAATCAAGGTTTAAAGCCTTGAGTCATTGATATTTACTTCTACCAAATCCTAGCCCACTTTCCCAAGCAAAGAAAGAATTTAATGGATTTTGTTAATGTTTGCAACCACCAATAATAAATGAAGAATGAGAAGTAAATAAATATCAACCATCAATTATATATATATATTCAAAGTCAAACACCCATTAACATAGCACCCATTTAGGCTTCACAACTTTAGTATTTAAAACTAGCTACATATACTAAAATACAAAACCCAACTAATATTAAATGTCCTAAATTGTTACAAAGAAGAGATTCTCCATACAAAATCATCGAAAAAGAGGGAATATTAAAGTGTTGGAATGTATCTCAAAAGTAAGAAAAGATAAGCCCACAAAGGTCTCATAGAACTATTTATAAGTGGACCAATTTCGGGACAGAAAATGGACAAATTTCTCCTTCCAGGTCACTTGTGCGACCGCAGACTTGTCGCATTGTAGGTCTGTGGTCCGCAATTTGTGCAGCCTTACCGAAAATACAAGCCCTAATTGTCAGGCCTTCATCACAGTTCCATTATGCGGTCCGCATTTGAGTTTTTTGACCGTAGATTTGCATCGCATTTTCGTTCTTGAGTTTTCTTCTTGTTCGTTCTACGGCACATATGTCGTCCGCATGTTGATTCTGTGACAACATAGTTCATCGCATTCTTGAAATGGTTCTTCTCTCTAGCCTCTGTAATGTTCTGCGAATTGAGGTGGGATTCTGTGGTTCGCATGTGAGATCTGCCACTGCAGAATGGTCCGTAGATTTTCACTTGTGCATTGTCATGCTCTTTTCTTCTCTTTTTTCTTCCATTTTCATATCCTCAGTCTTCCCTTCCTATTGAGCTGTAAGAGCACCAAATGTACATGAGTATAAATTATAATTGCATTAAAACAACCTAGAATCAAAGCAATTAGTATTGAAATGTGCCGAAATTCTCCGGTATATCATTGACCTGTAAACCATCATTTTTTGTCTCTTTTTGTAGTCATATTTTTCCGGATTTCTAGTAGTTCCTGTATCTAATATCTATACATGTATTAAGTAGACAGTCAAGTCCTAATCAATCAATTCAAGGTTAACCACGACACTTACCTCGCTAAGAGGTCAATTCAAAGCTCAACCATAGCCTTGGCTTTCAAAGCAGCCTCTGATTCAATTGAATCTACCAAATTACCAACTAAACAAAATTACAAACTAAATTAATCAATCTAAGCCTTTCGAACTACCGACGAATTCAAATGACTCAATTTAGTTCATTATTGAAAAATTCCATGAAAGTTAACTTTCCGTCCCACTTGGTCAAAACACAAAATTCAGACAAAAACCTGTTCATTACGGGCATACGCCCATGTCCCAATTTCCGTTACGGAACCACGAGGACCATCTAAACATGAATTCGGGTCTGCTTGCTCAAATATTGATCGAAGTCAAATCAAATAGATTTTAAGGCAAAAGTTTCATATTTTTCTCAATTATTAACATAAACGCTTTCGAAAATACACATGGACTATGCACGCAGATCAAAAAGGGCTAATATGAGGCATTTAAGGATTCAAAGCACATAACTAAATTCTAATACGTAAGAGGACCTATCGGGTAATCACATTTTCCACATCCAAAAGAATCAATTTGTCGTCAAACGGACAGAGAAAAGGTCCTGGGCTGGTGAAAAGGTGTGGAAATTTACTTTGGCAAAGCCATACTGTATGGAGAATAGATATTGCCTAAGTGCCGTGAGCCAAGTCAATACAGAAGTCGATATCCCTATTGGGTAGCATCCCCCGCAGGTCTAATGGAAAAACCCCTAAGAAGTCACGAATAAATGGTATGAACCCTTGAAAGGAACCTCTACACTAGAATTGCCGACATATGCCAAATAAGCTACACACCCCTTTTCGACCATATGTCGATCCTTCAAATAAGAGATAACCCTACTGGTAGAATGGCCAAGAGTCCCACTCTATTCTAATTGAAGAAACCTCAACAAGGCTAAGGTCAGTGTCTTGGCCTGACAATCCAATATAGCATGATAAGATGACAGCCAATCATACCCAGGATAACATCAAAATCTACCGTACAGAGAAGTAGACGATCTACACTACTCCCAAGACTCCCGATAGTAACCACACATGAATGATAAAAATGATCTACAACAATAACATCTCCCACATATGTAGACACAAACACAGGAGCGCACAAAGAATCATGAGGTACAACCAAATATGAAGCAAAATAGGATGACACGTACAAATAAGTAGAACTCGAATCAAATAGAGCTGAAGCATCTCTATTGCAAACGGAAACAATAATCGTGATAACAACGTTAGATGAATTAGCCTCAGGCCTGACTGGAACAGCATAGCATCAGGGCTAGGCCCCACCAGTTTGAACTATATCTCTAGGACGGGCCCTAGCGGCTAGCATATACTATTAGCAGCCTGACCTCCATCTCTAATGGTTTGACCTCTGCCTCTAGCAGTCTGACCGCTACCTCTAGCTTGTTGTGCGGGTGGTGAAGCACTCGGTGCCGGGATCATGGCACGAGAACCATGATTTTATAAGGTCCTAGATGCCCGAGGGCAAAATCTAGTAATGTGCCTCAGATAACCAGAAGTATAACAAGACCTCGGATGTTGTGATTGATGACCCTTAAACTGACCGTATCAGCCTGAGTAACCACCCTGAAAGCTCCGGAGTAGAGGTGAACTAATAAGAGCGTGTGATGCGCTATATGCTAGCTGGTCAGAATAAGACATATCAGGGCCACGACCAACTGAAGCACCATGGGATGCCTACAGTGCTGAATGAAACGGCCTTGCAGGATGGCCTCTACCATAAGAACCCTACCTCTAGATGAGGAACCACTGAACATGCCGGAATGATGAGGCCTCTTATCAGACCTCTGACCGCCCCTATGCAAGAACCATCTCGACTCGCTTGGAAACATTGGCAGCCATCTGAAAAGAAATCTCACTCCCGGTTTCCTTGGTCATCTACAACTTGATACGCTGAGCGAGTTCCTCAATAAACTTTCGCACCCTCCCTCTCTCTCTCTCGGTAGGAAGCAAAAGAATATAATGATGGGTCAGATCCACAAAACGAGTCTCATACTGAGTGACTGAAATACTTCCCTACTGGAGACACTTGAACCGCCTATGATAATACTCCCTCAGTGTGTATTGAAGGAATATATCAAGAAATACTTGGGAGAACAAGTCCCAAGTATGAGCAGGCAACCCAGCTAGCCTTGTCGATACAAAATCATTCCACCATCTCTTGGCGGAACCCATCATCTGAAACACAGCAAAATCGACTCCATTGGTCTCAACTATCCCTATGTTCCGGAACACCTCATAGTAGCAGCGTACAATAGAAGTGAACTGGAAAGAGGTTGGTAAACTTGTCAAATATCAATAAACCCTCAGAAGACATGGCTAGCCCATCACCGGTCTGCGCCATAACAACTAGCTGAATTGCCTCAACTGGCTAGGCTGCTGGAGTCTGATACTGGGTAGCCATGTGCTCTGGAGTGTGGGTAGCAATAGTCTGTGCTCATCCCGAAGCCTGATAGACGGCGGGTGCCATCGGAAATGTACTGTGATGGCGTCTAACATTTCACTTATTACACAAGCCAACGTTGGGGAACCATTAAGCCAATTTTTATTCAAGTTCAATAAATAAAGCTAATTAAGCCAAAATGAAAAAAAACTTAATACCGAATAACATAAAATGCCTATAACATCTACTATAATATGAATCTGGGGTAACAGCTCACGAGCTTATAGAATTCTCTAAAAACACTATCTAAAAGAAATATAACTATTTTGAAGGGAAGGAAACAATAAAAAAGGGAAATGGAAGGGGACTTCAAGGTCTGTGGATGCCTGCAGATCTAACTCGAGTATCCAATGGGCAAATCCGAGCTGCTACACCTCACGAACAGCAGGGGCCACTACAAAGGTCTGCACAAGAATTGGAGAGTGCAGTATGAGTACAACCGATCCTATGTACTACTATGTGTCGAGCCTAACTTCGATGAAATAGTGGCGAGACTATGACAAGACACCCACATAATAAACATGTGCAGATAACAATATACGTACGGGATAGAAAACAATAAATACTTAACACATACTATTGATAGGGGGACATGATAAAGGGGGTACAAAATACGAGAAATACAATAGAAATGATAACTAGAACAGTGAATATGCCTCGAACTAGTAAAAACAAATAAGCACAGTGAAGGAAATGGCACGGAATCATCCTCCGTGCTTGTATCCTCTACCTCACAATGAAACAATGATACTGCATGACATCACCCTGCCATATCGAGGGTCATCATATTGCCACTCTCTAATATGCTCAAACAATGAAGACCCAGCAACTATATAGGCTGAACTACCTCAATCTTCTTAGGATCTACCTTAATGTTTTCTGCTAATGCAATGTGTCCCAAGAAAACGATTGAGTCCAACCAAAACTCGTAAGTTAAAAATATCCCGTATAACTAGCTGTATCTCAACGTCCGAAGTACAATCCAAAGACGCTTCTTATACTCCTCTCGATTGCCGGAAAGATCAAGATATCATAAATAAACACAATCACAAAGGAATCAAGATAGGACATGAATACCCGGTTCATCAAATCAATAAATGTCAATGGGTCATTCGTCAACTAAAATGATATCACTATAAACTCATAATGCCCATACCGAGTCTGAAAAGCAGTCTTTGGGACATCAGATGCCCTAATCCTCATCTAATGGTAGCTAGACCTCAAATAAATATTTGGAATCTGAAGCTGATCAAATAAGTCATCAATCCTCGTCAATGGATACTTGTTCTTGATGATGACATTGTTCAACATTCGGTAATCTATGCACATCTCATCGATCCATCTTTCTTCTTCTCAAACAACATGGGCGCACCCCAAAATGAGAACCTTGTTATAACGAAGCACATATCAATCAAATCTTGTAACTACTCTTTCAATCTGTTCAACTTTGGCAGAGCCATACTGTATGGAAGAATAGATATTGCCTAAGTGCCTTGAGCCAAGTCAATAAAGAAGTCGATATCTACATTGGGTAGCATCCCCTGAAGGTCTAAAGGAAAAACCCCTAAGAAGTCACGAATAAATGATATGAACCCTTGAAAGGAACCTCTACACTAGAATTGCCGACATATGCCAATAAGCTATACACCACTTTCGACCATATGTCGATCCTTCAAATAAGAGATAACCCTACTGGTAGAATGGCCAAGAGTCCCACTCTATTCTAATTGAAGAAACCTCGACAAGGCCAAGGTCAGTGTCTTGGCCTGACAATCCAATATAGCATGATAAGATGACAGCCAATCATACCCAGGATAACATCAAAATCTACCATACAGAGAAGTAGAAGATCTACACTACTCCCAAGACTCCCGATAGTAACCACACATGAATGATAAACATGATCTACAACAATAACATCTACCACATATGTAGACACAAACACAGGAGCACACAAAGAATCATGAGGTACAACCAAATATGAAGCAAAATAGTATGACACGTACAAATAAGTAGAACCCGAATCAAATAGAGCTGAAGCATCACTATTGCAAACGGAAACAATAATCGTGATAACAACGTTAGATGAATTAGCCTCAGGCCTGACTGGAACGGCATAGCATCAAGGCTAGGCCCCACCACTTTGAATTATATCTCTAGGACGGGCCCTAGCGGCTAGCCTATACTATTAGCACCCTGACCTCCATCTCTAATGGTTTGACCTCTGCCTCTAGCAGTCTGACCGCTACCTCTAGCTTGTTGTGCGGGTGGTGAATCACTTGGTGCCGGGAACATGGCACGAGAACCATGATTTTATAAGGTCCTAGATGCCCGAGGGCAAAATCTAGTAATGTGCCTCAGATAACCAGAAGTATATCAAGACCTCGGATGTTGTGATTGATGACCCTTAAACTGACCGTATCAGCCTGAGTAACCACCCTGAAAACTCTGGAGTAGAGGTGAACTAATAAGTGCGTGTGATGCGCTATATGCTAGCTGGTCAAAATAAGACATATCAGGGCCACGACCAACTGAAGCACCATGGGATGCCTACAGTGCTGAATGAAACGGCCTCGGAGGATGGCCTCTACAATAAGAACCCTACCTCTAGATGAGGAACCACTGAACATGCCGGAATGATAAGGCCTCTTATCAGACCTCTGACCGCCCCTATGCAAGAACCATCTCGACTCGCTTGGCAACATTGGCAGCCATTTTTAAAGAAATCTCACTCCCGGTTTCCTTGGTCATCTACAATTTGATAGGCTGAGCGAGTCCCTCAATAAACCTTCGCACCCCCCCTCTCTCTCTCTCTCTCGGTAGGAAGCAAAAGAATAGCTTGATGGGTCAGATCAACAAAACGAGTCTCATACTGAGTGACTGAAATACTTCCCTATTGGAGACACTTGAACCGCCTATGACAATCCTCTCTCCGTGTGAAAAGAAGGAACTTATCAAGAAATACTTGGGAGAACAAGTCCCAAGTAAGAGCAGGTAACCCAGCTAGCATAGTCGATACAAAATCATTCCACCATCTCTTGGCGGAACCCATCATCTGAAACGTAGGAAAATTGACTCCATTGGTCTCAACTATCCCTATGTTCCGCAACACCTCATGGTAGCAGTGTACAATAGAAGTGAACAGGAAAGAGCTTAGTAAACTTGTCAAATCTCAATAAACCCTAAGAAGACATGGCTAGCCCATCACCGGTCTGTGCAATAACAACTAGCTGAACTGCCTCAACTGGCTAGGCTTTTGGAGTTTGATACTGGGTAGCCATGTGCTGTGGAGTGTGGGTAGCGGGAGTCTGTGCTCTATTCAAAGCCTGAGAGATGGCGGGTGCGATAGGGAATGTACTATGATGGCGTCTAACAATTCACTTATTACACAAGCCAACGTTAGAGAACCATTAAACCAATTTTTATTCAAGTTCAATAAATAAAGTTAATTAAGCCAAAATGAAATAAAACTTAAGTAAAAGAAAATATTGTCCCAGAAGACTAAATACAGGGGGAAATGAGGGACGCTCTCGGCGCACGTTAGCGTATCAATAGAACAGTGATATCTCCGGCGCAAAATAGCACGGCGGAATTGTCGTCGGAAATGGCAAGAAAGAGAAGGAATGTTGCTCCGATTGTTAATGTTGTCCCTCCTAAGCTCGTTGCACCTGAGCATGGCCTCACAACTACTCTAGAACCCCTAACATTTGGCAATTTTCTTCTTCTGAAGTACCAGTCGAAGGATCAATTGCATGCAGAAGCAGATAAGGATCGATTGCAAGTGAAGGGATGAGTGATACAACAGCGAGGAGATTACAATTTTCAGCAGTTATGGAACCAAAAAATCCAGTACCAGTTGATGTTGAAGCTGTTGAGATAGAGAAATCAAAACCAACACTTGCAGAAGTAGTCAGAGGCAACAGAGATGTGCAAATGGGTAAGCCTTTATCATTTGTTCCTCCTACTATGCGAGATGGTAAAAAGGTAGTGAAGATCTGTGAAGAGGATTTACAACCACAACTGGAGTATTGGAAGAATGCATTGATTGGATTTGTAATTGGAGATAGACCTAGTGAACAAAATATGGAAAACTTTGTTATTCATATTTGGAATTTTGTCACTAAGCCTCAAGTCCTAATGCATGCTGAAGGGTATTGTATCTTTAGATTCAACAGTGCTGAAGATAGAGATACCGTCATGCAATCTGGCCCATATACTTCTAGAAGTAAGCCTATGGTACTAAGGCCATGGGAAGTTGATTTTAATTTTCAGGCTAGTGTGCTAAGCACTATACCTATTTGGATTCGATTCCCAGGTCTTCTTGTAGGGTATTGGTCTACAAAGGTATTGAGTAAGTTGGCAAGTGCGATTGGGAAACCATTGTATACTGATAAATTTACTGCTCATTATGACAAAATCTCATTTGCCAGAATACTTGTAGAAGTTGATGCTGCTTATCAACTTCCGGATGAATTGGAAATTGATACACCTTATGGATCTAAGGTTCAGTCTGTTGAATATGACTGGAAACCTACCTTCTGTATCCACTGCCTCAAGTTTGGTCATGACACAATTGAGTGTTGGTACTCTACTGGGAATTCAGACAAACGTGAGGAGGAGAAAGAGGACATAAGGAAAGGTGAAGTTAGACACAAACAGCAGGGGAAACAAAAGAAGAAGGAATGAATTGTAAAGAAGAATGTAGCAAATGATGAAGTCCAAAAGCAGTCTGAGGAAGCTGTTGACTCACCAGTTTCAGTAGTGCAGACAGATCAGGATTCAAGCAAGTTAGATGAGAATCAAGTTAACTTGCAGCTGAATGAGCAACTGAATTCTGAAGATCAACTTAGTGAAGTAAACATTGCTGTCACTACTAATGGTGAACAGGTGCCTAGTATGGGTATTAGAGGGAAAGGAATCATGGAAGTTATGGGAAGAAGAGGGCAACAGTTTGATCCTGGGCCTTCTTACAATCTACCAGATATTGATCCATGATTGTAGTTACATGGAACATTAGGGGACTTAACCAGTCCCCAAAGCAGAAGGAATTGAAACAATTCCTTACTGATAATAAATTTGATGTTATTGGTATACTTGAAACAAGAGTTAAAGAGCATAAATCCAAGAAAATATTAGACAGGGTTGCAAAAGGCTGGCTGTGCAGTGCAATTATGCAAAGGCTGTTAATGGGAGGATATGGCTCTAATGGAAACCCCATATACAGATTCAAGGGGTAACTCTTTCTGATCAGTTTATTCATTGCCTAGTAGAGGATACAAGAAGTCTAGTCAGATTTCAATTCAGTGTTATATATGCTCAAAGCACTGCAGTTCTTAGAGCACAGTTATGGAGGGATCTAAGAACAATTTCTATTCCTCAACAAAATGCATGGCTTATAAGTGGTGATTTCAATTCTGTATTAAGCTCAGATGATAGGATTGGTTCTCCTGTAACTGAGGCTGAAACAAGGGACTTCAAAGGCACAGTAGATGAATTACAACTTACTGCTTTAAGAGCAACTGGGTGGCACTTTACTTGGACAAACAAACAAGATGCTGATTCTAGAGTATATAGCAAGATAGACTGGGCATTTGGCAACTTTCAATGGCTACAACAGTTTGGACACTTGGAGGCTGATTACATGAATCCTTTGATTTCAGATCACTCCCCTATTCTAGTTAAATTTGGGGCATATAGGCCATTACATCCTAAACCTTTCAGACTATATAGCAATGTAATGGAACATGAGCAGTTTCATGAAATTGTGAAGCAAGTCTGGGAAAAGGTTTATCATGGCACTCATATGCAACAGATTTGGAGCAAATTGAAGACAGTTAAGCAGCATCTAAAGGGGTTAAATGACCACTTAGCCAAATACAAACAGCAGATCATCCAGACTAGAGAAAGACTTGATATTCTACAGTTACAGATGCAGACAAACTGTCTTTCACAGGAGTTGATTACTGAAGAAAGAGGCTTGCTAGAAGAACTTGATAAATGGAACAATGTTGAAGAGCAGGTAATGAGACAAAAATCCAAAGCTACATGGATTGAATGTGGAGATGCAAATACCAAGTACTTTCATGCACAATGGAGGATCATAACAGGTCAAAATAACATCACTTCTATTCATGCTGACACAGGTCTCAAATTAACTAAGCCTACTGCTGTAGAACAGGAATTCTTAAAGGTTTTCCAATCTCTAATGGGAGAATCTATTGCTGAAATGCCCTGTGTGGATACTAATATAATGAGAGGTGGAAGATGTCTTACACTTGGGCAGTAAAGAGTTCTTATTTGTCCAGTCACAATGGAGGAAATCAATGCAGCTGTCAATGAGATGCCCAAGGATAAAGCTCCTGGAGTAGATGGTTTTCCCATTGAGTTCTTTACAAATAACTGGAAGCTAGTACAAGAGGATATATTTTCTGCTACTAAGGAGTTTTTTGAAACCTGTAAAATTCCTCATATGATCAATACTACTGCAATAGCCCTTGTTCCTAAAGTCAAATCTCCTACCACAGTGAAGGATTACAGGCCAATTGCTTGTTGCACTACACTATATAAGATCATATCCAAAGTTATAACCAGAAGAATGAAAAGAGTAATTGGAGACTTGATTGGACCTGCTCAATCTACTTTTAATGAAGGAAGGAGTATCATGGATAACATTCTTCTTAGCCATGAAATCTTTAAAGGATACTCTAGGAAAGGGGTTTCACCTAGATGTGTTCGAAAAGTGGATCTCAGGAAGGCTTATGATACCTTAGAGCGGGGATTTCTGAAGCAGATCCTTATTACTCTGGGGTTTCCTGCTAAATTTACTGACTGGAATATGGCTTGCATCTCATCTGCCTCATACTCCCTAGTAATGAATGGAGGTCTTACTAAACCATTCAATGCTAAGAGAGGTATAAGGCAAGGGGATCCTATGTCTCCTTATCTATTTGTTCTAGCCATGGAATATTTGAACAGATTGCTGCAACAGCTACATAAGGATGGAAATTTCAACTTCCATCCTAGATGCAGGAAGCTTAACATTTCTCATGTATGTTTTGCTGATGATTTGCTAATGTTCTGTAGAGCTGACATAGTCTCCATTCAAATCCTACACAGCATATTTCTCAAATTCTTAGATGCTTCTGGAGTTCAGGCAAATGTAGGCAAGAGTGCAATTTATTTAGCAGGAATTCCACAGGATACTAGAGAGATGATTATTGCTGCTTTAGGTTTCACTGAAGGACATCTTCCTTTCAGATACCTTGGAGTTCCTCTGGACTCTAAGAAACTATCTATTCAGCATTATTTGCCTCTCATTGAAAAGATCACAGCAAGAATTACTTGTTGGTCTGCAAAGCTTTTGTCCTATGCTGGCAGAACTCAACTGATAAAGGCTTTGATCTTTGGAATGCAGAATTATTGGGCACATGTGTTTATAATTCCTAAGAAGGTATTGAAGGCTATAGAGGCAGTTTGCAGATCTTATCTATGGACAGGCAAAGCAACCTTATCCAGAAGAGCACTTGTGGCTTGGGACAAAGTGTGTCAACCTATTTCCTCTGGAGGACTCAATGTTGTGAGAATGGAACTATGGAACAAAGCAGCTATAGCTAAATTGCTATGGGATCTAGCAAAGAAGAAGGATTGTCTTTGGGTTAAATGGGTGCATACCTACTATATCAAGAATAGAACCATTAAGTCTGTGGCTGTGCCACCAAACTCATCATGGGTGGTAAAGAAGATATTGGATAGTAGGACATTGGTGTTGGAGAATACTCAGTTGCAAGGTAATATATTCAACAGACTTCAGAGTTTTTGCAAGCTAGGAAAATTTCAAATTCATAAACTCTATATTGCACTGTTGCCTATATTTCCTAAGATTGTATGGAGGAATGTAATGCTTGTGTCATCTGCTCTACCTAGACATCGATTCACTGTCTGGTTAGCTGCTCATCTGAAACTTCCTACCATAGAGAGGCTGCAGCTTATGGGCATCCAAATACCATCTTTGTGTGCATTCTGCAAAAGGTATGATGAAGAGTTTAAACATTTGTTTTTTGAATGTGACATTACCAGTAGAGTTTGGAGGAGAATCCGTGTATGGTTGGGACTTACAAGAACTACTGAATGCTGGGAGAATGAATTGAAATGGATTTGTAGCAATGCCAAGAGTAAAAACTGGAAGAAAGAGATCACTGCAACAGCATTTGTGACTACTGTTGCATTGTTGTGGAAGAATAGAAATCTGATCAGGTTTGAGAATAAGACTTTTGATGAAGGACAATGTTGCAGAGAAGTAGCAATGTTATTACATGCAAGAAATAGGAATCGTAAAAGATGGAACGATGGGTTACAAAAGCTCAATTTCTACCCTTAGTTTTGGTTGAACATTATCTGCTAGGTAGTGATGTGTATATGAATTGAGTAGTTAGGATTCAAGTGTAACTAGAATGAAAGTGTAAATGAGTAGTAGAAGTCCATACTACTACCTTAGGATTACATTGTATATTTTTTTATATCAATACAAATCGACAGTTAAGCTAAAAAAAATAAATAAATAAAACTTAATGCCGAAAAACATAAAATGCCCATATCATCTACTATAATATGAATCTGGAGTAATAACTCACGAGCTTATAGAATTCTCTACAAACACTATCTGAAAGAAATATAACTATTTTGAACGAAAGGAAACAATAAAAAAAAGGGAAATGGAAAGGGACTTCAAGGTCTGTGGATGCCTGCATATCTAACTCGAGTCTCAAATGGGCAAATCCGAGCTGCTACACCTCGCGAACAGCTGGGGCCACTACCAAGGTCTGCATAAGAAGT
This sequence comes from Nicotiana benthamiana, assembly GCA_034376525.1. Taxonomy (NCBI): domain Eukaryota; kingdom Viridiplantae; phylum Streptophyta; class Magnoliopsida; order Solanales; family Solanaceae; genus Nicotiana; species Nicotiana benthamiana. Next base: position 123,991,509 of record CM067339.1, read on the forward strand.
GGAGAGTGTAGTATGAGTATAATCGATCCCATGTACTACTAAGTGTCGAGCCTAACTTCGATGAAATAGTGGCGAGACTACGACAAGACACCCACATAATAAACATGTGCAGATTACACTATACGTACGGGATAGCAAAAACTAAATGCTTAACGCACACTATTGATAGGGGGACATGCTAAATGGGGGTACAAAAATACAAGAAATACAACAGAAATGATAACTAGAAGAGTCAATATGATCATCTTCAAGAAACTCTCGGATGAACAGTGAATTTATCCTTAATACTGTTCATTGAATAGTATTCTGGTTACTGTTCATCCGGCTTTTCGCCGGAATCCGGCGGTGGACTATCATTATTTTGGTATCTCGTCAATCTCCTTCTTGATGTGAAGACGTTCCATCTGATCTTATTTCAAAATCTTTATTCAAACGCAACAGATCTTACATTTAGTAAAATTTCACTGTTCATTCGAATTATGATTTGTTTGAACTTTGATCGATCTTAATGGATGTGTTACCCTCTCCCCAGCCTTGTGCTGTGGGAGAGGCTGCTAATATCCACTCAGAAAATCAAAATGGACATGGTTCCAATCAGTCATATGCATCGAAGCTCAACAGACAGCATTCTGCCGAGAACAAATCTCATATGGAGCTTTGTCCAATCTCATTTGATCAAGGTCATCCAATTGTGGAGTTTACAGTGGATGAAGTTAACTCTTTCACAAAGGAGGAAGGTCTTCAACAAGCTGTGATAATTAAATTTTCATATGGAAAGCCGGAACTTCAACAATTAAGGCAGATCTTGCCGAAACAACTTGGTGTCAAAGGAAGTTGTAACATCGGACAACTAGAATATCGTCACATTCTTGTAAGATTCGATTTGTTTGATGATTTTGCTCAGGTGGTGTCAAGAACAAATGGCTATGTAAGGACTAAAGGAGAAGATTTCTTCTTTCGGACATCCCCGTGGACAATGGGATTTAATCCGTGAGAGGAAACGTCAAAAGCTATGGTATGGATTTCTTTTCCCGATCTGCCTGCAAACCTGTTTGCCAAAAAATCTGTCCTGTCCATTGCGTCAGCAGTAGGAAAGCCTATTGCAGTAGATAAAGCTACTCAAGATCGAACGCGACCAAGTACGGCAAGAGTTAATGTATTGATCGATCTGCTCGACAAGCATCCAACAAAAATAAAGATTAAGATTGTAGTTTCCATAACTGGAAAGGTATCATATTTCGACCAGAGGATAGTGCTTGATAATGTTCCTGCATACTGCACGCATTGCTACCATCAAGGACTTAATATTAAATCGTGTCGACGGATTCCAGTAAACGAAACAGAAGTTCATACAACTGTTTCAAATGATAGGTCAATCTATCTAAATTGGAAGGTGATGCAACGGACTATTTGAATGCGATCAAGGCAGATGGTCGACCAGATATTCAGGATGTAGGACAGTCGAAGGCTTTGGGTTATGATGAACAAACTGGTAAAGTTAATCCAATTACAAATAGTCATGGGATGCAAATGAACGAAAGGCAGAAATCAGCAACTTTACATTTTCCTTCGAGTGGAGTAACTGAAAATAAGGCAGTAGTGCAGGATGATGTTGCTCAAATGTTTCCTGTCATACAATCTGCAGATCCAGGTGTGTCTATGCAGGAGCTTACTGCAGATAGCCTCAGACCTTCTATAAATCTGAATCAAGTGAATAGAGGTGATGCAAATCAACAAGTAATGCTTATGAATGCTGTGGCTGCTGATGTATCAGATGCACAAACTGTAACAGTCCCACTGAAGTATATGGAGGACGTATTGAAGGATATAGGACCTCCTAAGGTGGATACTACTGGGACAAGGCCCATTTCTGCAGATCAGGTTATTACCGGTGCAAAGGCTGGACAGTATCACAGCTGCAAGGTGCAGCAGTTGGGAGCTCAAACAAGTGATTCTGATACAAATGTTACAGTTGCAGAAATTTCTTCCAAGCATAGCAATGTGCCATTGAAGGTTGTGGTTACAAATGTGGATCAGGTTATTACTGGTGCACAGCCTGGACAATATCACAGCTGTAAGGAGCAGCAGTTGGGAGCTCCAACAAGTGATTCTGATACAAATGTTACAGTTGCAGAATTTTTCCCCAAGCCAAAGGGTGATAATGAGGTGGTTTCACATTCAAACATTATTGCTGCTGTCCAAAGACAGTGTCTGTTTCTAATGCTACTGCTCTAGCACCAATCCTAAGTCCAGTTGCAGTTTCTGTCCAGCATCCTACGGAGCAATCTCCTCCAACTTTGCAGTTGTCAAATAATGTGTTATTGGAAAAGAAATTGTCCAAGTTGCCTACAGAGACATCTTCATGCTGTCATGTAGGTCCAAATGACTGTGATCATCAGGGTAAAGTCACTGAATTGCCCCAAAGAATTCCAAAGGAAGATATAGTCCAACCTGAACCAAATTTGACTTCAAATGAGGCAGCCCCTGTAATGTCAAAGATGTGGTCCAATGCATTAGTGCAGTCTCATTGTGCGGCATCAGATACATCTACAGATGGTAAGGCAAAATCCAGTGAACAGATGATGGCAAAACCGAAGGGTGCGTATGATGAGGCTGCAGATCACAAAGCAAATAGGATAGGACAAGTATTGTGTGAACAGCAACAATTGGTACACAATGATAACAATAAGAAAACCACAATACTATCTCGAGGAACTCATCCAAAGTTGGAGGTATTGGATCGTGCCTCAGCATCATCCAATCCAAAGGCTCAAAGTAATAAGGTGGCATCAAATCTGAATAATGTTACTTCTAAAGAGAATGTTGAAACAGGACAAAACATGGATTCGGTTCCAGTCAGTCCAACTGCACAAGATCAAGTATTACTGACTGCTGAGATAGATCAGATGTCTTCAAAACAAGTTACTGTTCAAAACAACTCTCATGATCCTACAAAACAGTTAATATCACAGCTGAATGATGCTTTTGATAAGACTGTTCACCATAGCAACAATAAGAAACCAGCACTAATGTTTCAAGAAAAGGATTCTAAATTGCAGTCTATGGATTCTCCCAGAACTGTAACAACACCTGCAGCGTTAAATGGACTAGTAGGGGATAAGTCCACATTGCCAAAAAGGATTGATCATTCAAACTTCACTGCAGGATATAATGAGTTAAATAAAGAAGCAGTGTTGAGTACAGCTTGTCAGTCCAGTTTATGCAAAGGGCAGCAGCACAAGTCCACAACCCAGAACAAAAATAAACAGATTGCAAACATGTCTACAGCAACTCAGAAAGTGCGAAGTCATCCTACCATCTCTATATCCAGTATATACAGCGGGGAAGAAATTTTTCCAATTGAAACAGTGAAGCAATCCACAATGGCAAAACTGCAACATACTGCAGCAAACAAAGCAGGAAACAATACAGCTTTACTGTCAATCAAAGAGTACGGGGAACCCTCAATTTCAAGCAACAAAAAAGATGAGGAGAGCTGGGATGCTGTATTCAGTAGATTAAACTATAATACCTCAATTTTTGCTCCAAGAAACAATGTTAAAGCAGAGCCTCGTCAAAGGGAAAGAAGTTGGGACGGTAGGGTGATCGAAGATGTCAACATAAGGAGGCCCCCAATGCGAAAGGCAAAACAAAAACAGGTTGATCAAACGTTACTTTTGAAATCCAAGAATAAAGTATGAATTTTGAAGAATTCCTGAAAAATGTGAAAGAAGACATCTTTCTACAAATCGAAACTTTCATCACAACAGAGAAAAAAGGAAACCTTTGTGGTTTCCTCATCTTTTTATTTTACCATCACATTAGTATAATTCTATGTAATATCATCACATAGTATATTATAAACTCTGTAATGATCAGTCAATTCTTAGTTCTTGCGAGTTCCTTCTTTTTACATGCTTGCTAGTCCAGGAGGCCTTTGCCTCAATAGGATAGCTAAGGTAAGGTCTATGCCGGCGGTGTTATATGGTTAACATTACAGGCGTAATCCGCCTTATTTTATTTCTCCTATTTGTTGTAATTTTCCTTTTCCTATTATTATATTAATAAATAAATAAAAAACCCTAGGTGATTGCCTAGTGGACAAAAAAAAAAGAAGAGTCAATATGCCTTATACTAGTGAAAATAAATAAGCATAGTGAAGGAATATGCACGACATCATCCTTTGTGCTTGTATCCTCTACCTCACAATGAAACAATGATACTGCATGACATCACCATTCGTGCTTTTGCTCTCACTTTCATTATAAATCAATATATATGGCACCGCATCACCCTGCATTAACACTCACAGCATTCCGCAACATCACGCTTCGTACATTAGCACTTACAATATGGCACGACATTACCCTTCGTACATTAACTTTCACAACATAGCACAACATCACCTTTTGTGGATTAACACTCTCCCTTACCATAAAATATTGAACAATAATAGTAGGGACATAGGATCAACAAGAACAAGCCTTACTTCTACAATGTGTTCCACAATACCAATCTCAACTTTAGAAGTAATACTCAATTATTACAAAAGCCCATAAATACTGCAAGAACGATCAATATAATGAACTAGTCTAAACATGGATAACATAATCAAGTAAGCAAATTATTTTCAAGGAACAATCCCACCCACATGCTTTAACAAAACAACAATGCATAGGTATTCGTAACCTTACATATACATTTTACCCAACATCTAAACATGTATAAAATAGACAAACAAGTCCTAATCCCTCAAATCAAGGTTAACCCTGACACTTACCTCGCTTAATGGATCAATTCAAAGCTCAACTACAGCCATGCCTTTCAAACAAACCTCCAAACCAATAGAATCTAGCAAATTACCAACCAAACTATTTAATTTAAGCTTCAGGAACCATTCATAATTGAAAAGGATTAAATTTAGGTAATTATTTAAAAAGTCAACATCCAAGATTGCTTGGTCCAAACCTGAAATTCACACCTAAACCTGATTACATATTCATCCCCGATCCTGGTTATGTAAATTGTTTTCGAATCTGACCTCTATTTGAGGTCCAAATTCCAATTTTTTTTAAAAATCCCTAATTCTATCAAAACTCCCAATTTTCACCATGAAAACACTAGGCTTTAGGTTGAAAACTTTAAAAATGGAGTGAAAGATTGACAAAAAATAAGTTAGAATCACTTACTAATGATTTGGGGAAGAAGGGTGCTTGGGGAAATCGCCTCTAGGATTTTCTTGTTTTGAAAATTTAAAGAATGAACAAAAATCACGTCTAAATCCTAATTTATTTAGCTACAGTTGTCGCATTTACGACCATGGATTTGCAATTGCAAAACACAATAAATACAAAGAACACCTCGCAAATGCGATGTTTGTTCATGTTTGCTTTCATCATACTTGCGATGAAGTGTTCACTAATGAGAACTCTGGTCTCCCAGCAATTGTGACCTTTTGATTGCAAAAGAAAACTCGTGCTGACCTAGGTACTCTTTGCAAATACGAATAAGTTTCTCGCAAATTTGAAACTATCAAGATTGGGAATGTTCACAAATGCGAATTACCAGATCATAGACCAGTTACAAAAAATTGTAGAACCAACTGAGTTCTAAGCCTAAACAACTCCGTAGCACATTCGAAACTTTCCCGAGCCCTCGGGGCTCCAAACCAAATATGCACACAAGTCGAAAAATATCAAATGAACTTGCTCGCATGATTAAATCGCCAAAATAACACCTAGAACTACGAATTTAACATCAATCAGAAAAATTTCCTAAGGAACCTCATGAGCATCTATTTTTACAACCGGACGTCCGAATCAAGTCAAACCAACTCTCTTTCTCACCAAATTTAACAGACATGTCGTAAATGTAGTATTGAACATATAAGGGGTTCCAAATCCAAAATGTGCATCCAATATCAATAAAGTCAAATATTAGTCATTCTCTCGAAGTTATTAAGCTTTTAGACCTTCAAATTTCAACAAAGTGTGATAACTCGGGCTAAATCCTAGATCATGTTACGGACCGGGACCGTCAAAAAACTAATCTAGGTCTGGTTGCTCATAATGTTGATCGAAGTGAATTCAAATGAATTTTAAGGCAAAAATTTCATATGTTTCTTAGTTTTTAACCTAAATGTTATTGGGAAAGACACCAATACTTTGCACGCACATATAAGAGAGACGATATGACGTATGTAAGGCTCAAAGAACATATTTAGGTTCTAATACGTAAGATGACTTATCGGGTCATCACATGGATAGGCTCGTCAAGGCCTTAGCCCCTTGCTTTTCTTCCTGCCCAGTGATCCATGTCTTTCACTCCTTCAAAATTTCCTCAATTTCTTATCTTCTTTTGATCCCTGTGTTTGATGATATTGGTACTTTAGTTATTTAAATTGTCATATACTGTATTGTTGAAACTATTGTGCTTTTACTTAATATAGGCAATCGCTCTATTTTGTGCAATAACATTCACTTGTTATTATTTATGTTGTATTGCCCAAGTGGCATGAGTTAATGTTGTTGAACTTCTTTTTGCTTGTACTTCTTATATTATTCTTTTCAATGATGCCAAAAGGGGAACTTAAATAGATATCACCAAGGGGAGCAGAATCGAAGAGATATGATATGTTATGCATGAAAGGTATCTCTGGTTCGTAAGGAGAACATTGCTTATAAATTGTTGATTATCAGTCAGATCTACTAGGGAACATGTGAGAAAACTTGTTATTAGAGGAACATCAATTCTAGGTTTTATTATCATCAAAAATGGGAAAATTGATAAACTGTGTTATTGTATGTTATGATGATTTTCCAAACAATCAAGAGAACCAACTCTGATAAGTTTCTTTTGTCTGGTTCACATGTGGAATATGGCTAATTCGTAGGGAGAACAATGTGGAGATCTAGTTCTTAGGGGTGGAATATCAATTCTATATTTGTCATCATCAAAAAGGGAAAATTTGATAAGTTATGCGTCTAGTTTTTATGATTTGAAAAACTTCATGAGAAAACTAGATAAGGAACCTGATACAATTAGTTCCCTTACATTCTAAGTAGCTAGTCAGATGTCTGGTTCAATTATTAATGAAATATGATAAGGGAACGGATAGGGATCAGTTCTCCTAGTTGTCGTACAGTCAACTCTACATTTGTAGAAGCTAATGCACTGTACATTATGGCAGGCTACTGCACTGTACCGTCTAGCAGCAGTACCGCAACACAGTTATAGCTTGATAAGGCCAAGCTAAAGGACACTTTATAGCATCATCCTAGATGACCTCACATACACTCATCCTTGATGACCCCACACTCACATATTATCAACATGAAGTTAGGGACATTAATTCCTAACACTTGCAAATCAAAAGACAATATTCTCTGAAGTGCTAGCCACCACCTCTCTAAAATATAAAGTTACTGCAACCTCACGGACAATATCGAAATATTGACGATATCTTAAATTCTTCGGTTTGTTGAATCATTACTTCTTTGTTCATCATTTGTACTCCTACACTACTGTCACAACACTTTTCAAACCAAATCTCACTAAACCCTCTTAAAAAAATAATAAAATGATTTGTAAAGCTTGAAAATGATTTTCAATTACAAAATGACAAAAATTTGTGTTTAAAAAGTGTTAACTCAGAGTCTCCACCTGAAATTTGATTTCGGTATGCCAGGTCGTTGTTTTATAAAATAGTTTTTCCTTTTTAAACGCTTTGAAGTCTAAAACTAAGTCTACACCAGTGATTCGGGCATGGGGGCTCATTTGATTCTGGGAGAAGATGTTAGGTACTCTCCAAGCCCCGTAACTACTACGGTTGCATACTCGACCTAGTTGGATTTTAAAATATTTTAATTGAGGCAATAAAAAACACAAAAAAGAAAATAAACAATCAAAAAGCTCGAGGTTGTCCCCATCTAATAAAAGAAAAAAATAAATATAAATAAGAATAAAAGCACTACGACTTTTGCTCTCATCCTCCAAATATATGATAGTACGGGGCATACCCCGGAATAAAATATATATACAAATATTTTGGGACATTCTCCGTATAAATTTAACTACGAAAAAGACCTCTCAGCTCAAAACTAACAAAAACCTTACGGCTTGCCTACCAGAGAGATAATGGCCTAGGCATGCTCGTACCAATCAAAAAGGGTATAGCGAAATAAAGAAATAACAAAATTATCCAAAGCTCAAATTATTATAACTTTTTCAATTCTCTGCCATGACAAGTTTTAAGGGAGTGTAAATGCGATTTTGCCTTTTAAATCAGAAAAACCCCTACGGCCTATTTATCAATTAAACGACAATAATCTAACAACCACTAGTTTGCATCTATATGTAAACTATCTTTCTTTTCTTGCTCTTAATCAAGATTACTGAATGATAGGTTAATGATCTAACAACAATCTTTACAGCCAATAACAGAAATATTATGAAAGCAATATGAGCTGCAACCGAATGAATACATTTCTAATATCAATCATATAACTTCAGTCCGTCAAAAGTTAATATAAAGAATTTTACGAAAGGCAAAAGTTAGAATCTTACCGTAAAATAGCAAATTTGAACTTTGATTGGTTAACAGCTCTACGACTGAAAAACGAATGGGACCGCGAACAAGAATCAAGACCATAGCTCGATCGAAAATCCTTGTCGGCAACCTCGATGAACTCAAATTAGACCATGGCACATTCACAATCTAATTCACTTGGAGCGGGAGGGAAACGACGGCGCGCTGCTAGTTCCTCCCGGTCGATGCCTCTATTTTTCCCCTGTTCTTGACTGTGCATGCATGTATGGCTATTTCTGGCAAAGATCACTGAGGTTCTGGCAAATAGGGGAGGAGATCCGGTTGGGTGGACGGTAAGAAGAGCAGAGATGTATGCAAGCTATGGTGGTGGAATTCTCTTTTGGTTTAGGATGCCATGGATTCCGGGGAGCTCACTACGAAGAGGCATGTCACGCCGCTATGAGGAAGATAACGGGATTTGAGAAAGGTGGTCGTCGACCTACTGCGTAGCTAGGTTGATGGAGTTCTTGAGGGAGAAGGAGCTTGGGTGGTTGTCTCTCTAAGGTTTTGCCTTGTATTGTCTATGGTGTACAGAAGGAGTAGTGGCTGCCATTGGTGTTTCAAAGTTCAGCTAGGTTTTTCTTTTTTCAAGGTTGAAGAAGAAGAACGTTGTTTATAAAATCTCCTCTGAAGAAGACGGCCTGAAACACTGATGCTTCCTTTTCTAGGTCTATCTTTTTTAAGCATATTAGGATTAGGTTAGCAGGAATTGGGCTTAGGATTGTGGGCTAGATCCGAATTGAGTCGAATTTGGCCAAATAAACTTTTGAAAGTATCCCTTTAACTCTACTAGACTAAAAGTATTAATTCAAATACACTAAAATTGTTAAATTATTCCTAATTAATAAATTCGAACTATATTATGACGCGGAATTAATTTTTTTGAATTCTCAGGAAATTATACTAAAAAATAGAAATGCATTAATAATGTTTTTCTTAATATACCTAATACGTTAAATATGTAGAGAAAAATGAAACTATTTTTGCATTTTTCAAGTTTGTGATAAAAATAATGTAAAAGAGTCAAAATTAGTTGAAATAACTATATTAGGCCTAAACTACGTTTTTAATTACTAAAATAGGTAAAAATTTTGGGAGGGTCAAAATCTCATGTCTACATCTGCGCCTCTTTGACTAGAAATATGAAGACAAAGAACGACTAGACAGGTTTTTTGACCCGACCCTTATTTAGGAAGACCAAAAACTAAGAGGAATGAGAATGTGACCGAGCCCTGGTATCTGAGCTACCTACATATCCTTTGCTATAAAGGAATCAGGCCACGTGTAGTTGATAAGTGAATGAGGAAATGGAGTTTACTGAGGTGGAGAGCGGTTTGAGGTGCCGTTCCGTCGAGGTTCCGGTCCCCAGTCTTGTTATGAAATAAAAATCAAAAATGAAAAAGACTAACTAAGCCTGTGAACTATGAGTTATAAGATTCCAATCTATAAGTATTTTGAAGCTTGAACTTGAGTCTTGAATGGTTCTTTATACATACTTTAGATTTGAACATTGATACTTGCTAGATGTAGGTGCTAGTTTATTATTCTTCAGCTTCTCTGGATCAAGACCGGTCAGAACTTGAACCACATCTTAAACGTTGGTCACCTCGGACTATTGACTTGCATTCTTGCCACGAGCTTCTGCTACTGCTGACATGAATTGAATTCTAAAATGACTTCCCTAGTTCTCTAGGTGGGTGCTTGCTACTGACTTGAAACTTGAAACGAATCTAAAATGAACTCTGAAATGTCCTTCCTTGTTCTCCGGGTGGGTTCTTGCAATTGAAAAGAACAAAACAAATAAAATTTTCTGCCTTGGTTTGCACTAGGAATATTTGTGAGTTATTAGCAAAAACATTAAATCACCTAAGCTATTGATGCAATGATGAGAGAAAAACTAAAGACTTGACTGGGATATGCGTCTCCTGTGAATAAAACTAAGAATATTTGACTAACAAGTGCGTCTGCTAAGAATATAACCTAAATGACCCAGATTAGGAAGTGCGTCTCATATGCCTGAAACTTGAATGAACAAAACTAGGAAATGCGTCTCCTAAAATGAAAATATAACCTAAAACCTAGACTAGGAAATGCGTCTCGTAGGGGTAAAATTTCAATGACTCATGTTAGGTAGTGCGTCTCATAATGATGAACTTAAATGACCCAAAACTAGGAAGTGCGTTTCCTAGGGGTGAAACTAAATTTATGAAATGCGTCTCCTAAAATGAAAATATAACCTGCATGACCCAGAATAGGATGTGCATCTCCAAGGGGTGAAATTTCAATAACTCAGGCTAGGAAGTGTCGTCTCCTAGGAATAAACTTAAATGACCCCAAACTAGGAAGTGCGTCTTCTAGGTGTGAAACTCAATTTAGGAAGTGCACCTCCTAAAATGAAAATATAAGCTGAACGACTCAAACTAGAAAGTGCGTCTCCTATGGGTGAAATTTCAATGACTCAAGCTAGGAAGTGCGTCTCCTAGGAATAAACTTAATGACCCCAAATTAGGAAGTGCATCACCTAGGGGTGAAACTCTATTCAGGAAGTACGTCTCCTAAAATATATATATAACCTGAACAACAAATACTAAGAAATGCATCTCCTTGGGGTGAAATTTCAATTACTCAAGCTAGGAAGTGCGTCTCCTAGGAAAAAACTTAAATGATCCCAAACTAGGAAGTGCATCTCCTAAGGGTGAAACTCGGTTTAAGAATTGTGTCTCCTAAAATTAAAATATAACCTGAATGATCAAGACTAGGAAGTGCGTCTTCTAGGGGTGAAATTTTAATGACTTAAGCTAGGAAGTGCTTCTCGTAGGGATAAACTTAAATAACCTGAAACTAGGAAATGTGTCTCCGAGGGGTGAAACTCAATAGAGGAAGTGTGTCTCCTAAAACAAAATACACCAAAAAGACCCAGAATAGGAAGTGTGTATCCTAGGGGTAAAATTTTAATGACTCAAACTAGAGAGTGTATCTCCTAGGAATGAACTTAAATGACCCAAAATAGGAAGTGCGTCTCCTAGGGGCAAAATTTTAATTTAGGAAGTGCGTCTCCTATAACAAAATATAACTTGAAAGGTCCAGACTAGGAAGTGCTTCTCCTAGGGGTGATGTGTGATCCTCTCAATAGCTTTTTGCAAGTAGAATTAGGGCATTACACCTGAAAAATACAAGCTTTGTTATGAACATAGCCTTCATCGTTGTTTCAGACAAAGAAATCTTATGAGTTTAATACACGGTGGTTAGTTTGTGGCCTTGACCTTGAAAAAGGCTGCTTCTATGCTTACCCACATAACATTGATTTCAACTTGGAAGACCTTGCATGTTATCGACAACCCATTCTCTTTCAACCTTTATCACATAAAATACCTCTGCTCCATTTGATCCCAGTATCCTCTATTTGTTGTATTTTGTTCATGAATTGGCATTTACTAAACCTTTGCATTTTGCATGAATCCCAAAGCATGTTGACTGTTACCAACTCAGTACGCATACTTTTTTTTCCCGACTTATGCAACTTTGATGTTCTAGCCAGACTCTGCTTTATGCAATTAAAAAGCTAGTAGTAGATTTTGAAGTTATTTCTTTACTTGTTCTGACGAAATAGACTCTAGAGAACTCAACCAAAGCAAGAAGAATAGAGATAAGATGACACCAGAAAGAGATGAAATCTAACAAGAAAATCACAAAGTCGAAACATGTCAGATGTAGATACCAACTCTAATGTTCGTGACATGCATTTTGGATTAAAGTGGCCTAATCTGTCAAGCAAGTCTTATATTCAACTCTTATTTTACCTCTACGTTATGAAACTAGGCTTTAGCGCTACAATTGTCCCATTTGATCCACAATCCCAAATCGACTTGTAGAGCCCTGAAGGGTTTTCACCATCAAGCCTCTCTCATTTTGCTCTTTTTGTCAACTCACCGTCGCCTCACGGTGCCCATGAGGGTTTTTCACCAATAAGATTCTCTCAGTTACCATTTTTTCTCTTTACAATAAAAAGAAGGTATTACCCGTGATGTAGAAAGATCATACTTTCACCATACACTTGATTTGGCATCCTAAAAGATTGGCCGGAAGGTCTTTCTTTGGACCCTAAATTAGGCTTTTGGAAAGGGTTGGAAAGAAAGGGTGGCATGAAGGCTCAAAATAATTTATGATGAATGGGTTTAAAATTAAAACTTTTGGAATCAGATCTTTTGGCTAAATTAAAACTTCTTCCCCAGTTTCTGGTGTCTGGGATTTCTTTTGGGTTTTTTCTTTGATGGGATTTCTAAGAAAACCTACCCCAGTCTTGACTTCAGGGCCTATGAAACACTTTATTTTGTGCGACTGAACTGAAAGGATGCCTACTGTAATGATCCGACAGGTCATTTTGAGCCCTAGCATGTAGTTCAGCAGTCTGAGGCCATGAGCAGCTTCATTTCATGTGCTATGACTTGTGTGCATGGTCGAAATTGAAATTTGGGAAATATGAGTAAAATTTAATGAAAATTTGCATTTTAGAAGCTTTAAGTTGAAAGAATGAACTAGGACTAGATTGTTTAGTAAACGACCTTAGAATCACGATCTGAAGGTTCTAGCAGGTTTGTATGATTATTTCGGAGTTGGGCGTATGCTCGGTGTGGGTTTTGGGTAACCCGGGAGCATTTTGGTGCCCATTGTGGAAGCTAGCATTTTGGAAGAAATTTCTAAAGCTTAGCTTAAAGTGCATTTCAGCCTTATTAAGGTCTGTTTGGGATTCTGTTACTAGGAGTAGCTCCGTAGATTCTAGAATTGAGAGCGCAATCGGAAGTGAATTCTGAGGTCTGTAGGTCATTTTGGAGCCGTTTGGCTACAGAGAGAAATTTGGAGGTTTTTGAGAAGTTTGACCTAAAGTGAAATTTTTGATATCGGGGTCGGAATCAAATTCTAGAATTTGTATTAGGTCTGTAATGTCAAATATGACTTGTGCGCAAAATTTGAGGTCTATCAGACATGATTTCGTATGTTTTAGCATTGAAAGCTTGAATTGAGGTATAATTCATGATTTGGCGTTGGTTATTATGCGTTGAGGCATCGAGATAGTCTGTAATGTAGCTTGGGACTTGATGGTACGATTTCTTTGGGTTCCAAGGGCCTCGGGTTAACTCTGGGTGGTCAACGGATCGAAATTTGGAAATTTGGATAGCTGAAGGGACCTGGTTGCTGGTATATCTGCATCTGCAGAAATGTGACCGCAGAAGCGGCTCCGCAGAAGCGGAATCGATAAGGGGCTTTTGGACTGCAGAAGCGGTCAAGGTTCCACAGAAATGGTACCGCATCTGCGGGTGGCTGGTCACAGAAGCGAAAAAAAGGGAGGCTTGGGGGGACCGCATGTGCGAAAATACGTGGTGGCAGAAGGCTATTCTAAATTGGGAGAAGGTCATTTCTCTCCAATTTTCCACTTGGTATGGGCAATTTTGGGGAGCTTCAAGAGAGGGTTTGCATCATCAATGGTAAGGTAAGTCATCCCCACCTATCTTGAGTAAAATACATCGATTATGTATAGATTTTAGTATGAAAATAGGTAGAAAATTTAGGGTTAAAGGAAGCCCTAGAAATATTGCACTCTTGGAGTTAGACCATGATTTTTTGTATGGAACTAAGAGAAAATTAAATATTTGAGTTCCTATGGATATGGGTAAACTTTATCTTCGAGAAAATTTGGAATCAGGGTACATGGGTCCAAGGGCATTTTGGTCATTTTAGAAAAAGGAGTTGATAATTTGAATTGTTAAAAAGTATTTGAGTATATTCTCATTAGTTTCCTATTATTTGGCTAGTTTTGGGAGCTCTGCACGTTGGTTCAAGTCTTCGGAAGAATGAAGAATGTCAGTTATGAGACTTCAGAGCGAGGTGAGTTTCCTTTCTAATCTTGTTAGGGGGAAAATACCCCATAGCAGAGGTAAACTTATTATGTGCTCCTATTTGTGGGGGCTACGTACGCACAAAGTGACGAGAGTCTGTGCGTAGCTACTATTATGGTATTGTTCGGGCAGTCTAGGACACAAAAGCATGTTATACTTGGATTAATTGTGAACCCATTGATGGCTTTAATTGGTTAGATCATATTAAATTAATAAATGGATTTCAAAAAGAATGACTTAAGCTTAGTTTTCTTAAATTATTAAAGAAAATTGACCTTTCTTGAATATTTCCTCCATGTTGACTGTTTAGCAGACTGTCTATCTGTGTATGTTATTTTTGAATGGGATGTACGCCTCGGCAGGTTAATAGATGCATGTATAGGCGTGTCGTTGACCCTCGTAAGTGCACATTTATTTATGTTGGGTCGGGTCGTCGCCACGGTATGATATGCGTATGCTTGTATTGCTGCCTGGGCTCATTTAAGTCATATTATGCCACACTATGGCTCGAGATTATACTGTTAATAATAACAAGAAATCTAAGGAAATTTTTCAAGAAAGAATTATGTGCTTACTTCCTTCCTCTATCTAGATTTGAAATATGTTTATAAAATAAATCCACCGTTCAATATATTTATTACAGATAAATAATTATTTGACTACTAATGAGTGTCAAAGTTGACCATCTTATCTCTACCCCTTCAGGATTAGGAGGGAAATTTATTGGGTACACGTTATTTTTGTACTCATACTACACTTGATGTGCATTTTGTTGCACAGGTATATGTGACACCGGCGGTCTGCTTGGCATAAGAGCGCAAATGATTGTGGGACAAGATGAGTTGCACTATTCGAGACGTCTGCAGCTAGAGTAGTCTCTTTCTTTGCACTGTATTTACTTTCCGTCCATTGTATTATGGGAAGATGGTGTATATATTTATTTCTCTTGTCTGTAGATGCTCATGCACTTGTGACACCGGGTTCTAGGATGGTTTTAAAGAATTGTATTATTGCTTAACTTTTCAATTGTATTTGACACTTTATTCTCTAAAAATTTCTAAATAATGAAAGAAAAATCATGTCTTTTCAAAAGTGATAAAACAAGACTTACATTAGCATTTGAATTGGCTGGCCTGATAGCGGTGTCCAGTGCCACCACGACCCTAAGTGGATTTTGGATCGTGACAACATGGTATCAGAGCACTAGGTTCCTGTCAGTCTCACGAGTCATGAGCAAGTCTGGTAGAGTTCGCGCATCGGTACAGAGATATCTGTACTTATCCGCGGGAGGATACAAGGCTGTTAGGAGTACTTCCCTTCTTTATTTCCTTATCATGCGGTTCAATTCTTTTGACGATTATGCCTTTTATTCCCTCCCACTAAATCTTACATGGCGTGAGCGCTTGTTAGAAATCGAGAATTTGAAGAATTGAAATGGCACTACAGGTATATGTGACACCAGCGGTCTGCTAGGCATAACAGCGCAGATGATTCTGGGACTAGATGAGTTTCACTATTCGAGACGTCTACAGCTAGAGTAGTCTCTTTCTTTGCACTGTATTTACTTTCCATCCATTGTATTTTGGGCAGATGGTGTATATGTTTATTTCTCTTGTCAGTAGATGCTCATGCACTTGTGACACCGGGTTCTGGGATGGTTTTAAAGAATTGTATTATTGCTTAACTTTTCAATTTTATTTGACACTTTATTCTCTACAAATTTCTAAATAATGAAAGAAAAATTATGTCTTTTCAAAAGTGATAAAACAAGACTTACATTAGCATTTGAGTTGGCTGGCCTGACAGCGATGTCCAGTGCCACCACGACCCTAAGTGGATTTTGGATCGTGACAACTGGGATCAGAGCACTAGGTTCCCATCAGTCTCACGAGTCATGATCAACTCTGGTAGAGTTTCGCGGATCGGTACAGAGATATATGTACTTATCCGTGGGAGGATACAAGGCTGTTAGGAGTACTTCCCTTCTTTATTTCCTTATCATGGGGTTCAATTTTCTTGACGATTATGCCTTTTATTCCCTCCTACTCAATCTTACACGGCGCGAGCGCTTGTTAGAAATCGAGAATTTGATTGAAATGGCACTATAATTTTGGTGCGGGATGATTTTCCCGGTATAGTTGATTGGACAATTATAGTCACCTTAGGGAAGGATATTCGATTGTTCAGCTCAGTAACAAAACTTCTAAGATCGTTTAGGCTAGGCACAGGTTGCCAACATGCTTATAAGTTATTATTCTGTAGTGTGGTTGTGATGGTAGGATATTTACCCACGTGTCGGGGTAGTGGATGAATTGAAGGGAAGTTTAATCAGCGTGTAATCAAGGGATCCAGTGTTTTATTCCCGACAAGAAAAAGGCAGCCGTACAAAGGATGGTCATATTTGGGATGGTGGAAGTAATGTGCCCTGGTATTTGCAAGCGTGGTGGAGCGTTTTTCTATGATGGGCCGTCGTGGTCCTAATCGAACGCACCAAGTTCATCGTTGTTATAATCACCTATGATTCACCTTTATGGCAGGATATGGTGAGATAATATTGGAGATACAGCTGTCAGATATCGCATGGTGCGATGGTTTAAGATCGAATCAGAATTTTTAATGTTGACAGATCAATAAGGATAACCTTTCGAAAGGTTCTAAAGTTAGTAGCAAGGGCGGATTCAAGTTCCGCGAAGATAAATTTTTATTTAAGGCAACAAGTGAGCAGCAAAGTATAAGGAAGGACATATGAGAATTGTCAGTCACTGTTCAAAATTTCAAGATGGCCATGTGTGAGGAGCAAGGTTGAGTGCTCAATTAAAGAGATAAGTTCTGCCAAAGTGGGAGAGTGGAGGGTGTTGCAAATGGTCTTGATATTAGGATGACAACGTGCCTTAAGGAGAGTCTAGATCAAATTTGGGATGTTAAGGACTGGTGATCGAAGTCTGCGGGTATGATTTGAAGTATGGGCTATTATGCGGCAGAAGATTGATATGGCAGAAAGGAGCTGCTTGAAATGGAGGAGGGTACAGCATAACCCTGAGTTGGAAGGATGTTTCCACACATTTAATTGATGTCCACGAGAGGCGAATGGATTTGTGCAGCTGGGAGGTGAGCTCGGTCTTAGTATGGGCTATTGGTAACATAGGGAATGTACCCCGTGAAACGGTGTGGGAAGATATCGGGAGGTGATGCTCCTTGGTAGGTTATTCCCCGTGAGCAGGTTAGCGGTTGCGTGGATGGTGAAGCTTTTGCAAGGAATTATATTGGTTGTCAACAAGGAGGTCAGTTGTGCGAATGTGGATGATGATTCAGAATATAGAAAATGGTGATTTACAGGAAGATTTCGAGAAATTTTGATAATCTATGGCGTGAGGTTATGCCAATAAGAGGTAAAGAGGTCGGGCGAACTCAAGAATTGTGAAAAGATGGCTTCAAGCTAAGTGTGAGAGTCCTACCGTTTATGATTGGGCTTTATGATTAATTACTTCCGTGATTTTTTGCTATTAGCATATTGATAGATTATTTACGCATTACGAAAAGACCATAATGTAGAAAATGATTCAATCTATGATATGTGCGCTTTGGTTGTATTAGCATGATTTTCAGGTATAGGTTTTGATGAATGACAAACAATGAAGTCAAGTGTCAAACAACGCTAGTATATGACAAACAATCAAGATTGAATGCCGAGAAGCATAATTGATAACGGAATTGCATAGACAAGCCAAAGACGAGCTCAAATGTTCAAGACCGAAGACCCAAGGCGTAGGTCGTTAGGTAGAACCAATGTAAGAGCAACGTTTAAGTTATCTCGTCTTTTGGCTCAACATAGGTCATCATAAATATGCATAAAATCATTTTATTAAATCATATTTATCATAAACATATTTCAAATACTTCAAACAAAATGATCTTAACATTTTCATTTTAACCAAAATGGTTTTTGAAGTAAGTTTTCAATTCTGGAAGAGAATAATCGATTATACACTTGAGCATAATCGATTAAAATGGTTTTTGAAGTTAGTCTTCAATTCTGGAAGAGAATAATCGATTATACACTTGAGCATAATCGATTATCTTGTATCCCTTGCCGAAGTTTTCAATTCTGCCCCAAAATAATCGATTATGCAGGCTATATAATCGATTATATGTGAGCAGAATATGCTTCCGATTTTGTAACGGTAAAAGGATAATCGATTATGCAAATCCAATAATCAATTATCCTTGCATAAAATCAGCATAATTGGTTGTCAATTAAGCAACGGACTTGCACCCCCTAACCCCTATAAAAAGAGGTCTTTTGAGCTGATTTTAAACACACAACACCTCCCAATATTGATATACATATTGACATTATTTGAGCATCATTTTAGAGCTTTTGTTGAGCCATTTGAGAGACAACTTTGAGTTGTTCATAGAGCTAAATTTGTATCTCTTTATTTACTCTTTTGAGAGAGTTCTTGTTGTAAAAGAGAAAGGTGTTTGAGAAGAACATATCTTCTCATTGATTGTCGGGTTTGCTAAGTACCCTAAGTCTTAGTGTGTGAAGTCTTGTGGTGCGGTATCCACGAGCAAGGTGAAGTCTTGAGGTGCGGTATCCTCGAGCAAGTTGAAGTCTTGTAGAGTGTACATCTACGAGCAAGTGTAACGGTTTGTTAGGCACCCGTAAGCTTAACGGAGTTAGTGGAATCTCGAGAGAGTCTCTCGGGGACTGGACTAACCACAAGTTGTGGTGAACCAGGATAAATTCAGTGTGTTCTTTCCATACTATTTTAATTATCGAATTTATTTTATTCCTGTAATTTTTTAATTCCGCAATATTTATCAATATTCTCGTGCCGCAATATTCACCCCCCCCCCCTCTAGTGACGGGCATAAATCCTAACAATTGGTATCAGAGCCTAACTCTCTGAAAGCCTTAATCGGTTGAGAGAACGATATATATTTTTTTGAGAATATTGAATGCAGGATGATGAGCGAAGGACACTCCACCAATAGGCCTCCACTATTTGACGGAACAAATTACACATATTGGAAAGAGCGGATGAGAATCTTTATCCAATCAAATAATTTTCATTTGTGGCAAATCATCAAGAACGGTGAACAAATGCCGACAAAGAAAGTTGGAGAAACCACGGTTCCAAAGGAGGAAGATGAATATGAAGCCGAGGACATCAAGAAAGTTGAAAATAACGCAAAGGCCGTCAATTTATTGTATTGTGCGGTGAATCCGGATGACTATCGGAAAATCTCTTGTTGCACAACCACCAAGGAGATGTGGGATAAACTCGAGATCACTTATGAAGGTACGTCTCAAGTCCGAGAATCTAAAGTTGATTTTCTAACACATGAATATGAACTCTTTAGAATGAGGGAGAATGAACCCATCAGTGTTATGTTCGAACGATTCTCAGCAATTGTCAACGATCTTCATGCTCTCGGGAAAGTGTACACGAACAAAGATCTTGTTCGAAAAATCCTACGAAGTCTCACTCCCGAATGGCGTTCCAAAGCCAATGCCATCCAAGAGTCGATAGGAATCACGGATGTCACAATTGATGGACTAAGAGGTAACCTCGAAACTTATGAAAGCACAATTCTTAATCCTTATCTTAGAAGTAAAAGTTTGAATATTGCCTTCAAAGCCTCATCCTCTAAAAGAGAAGAGGTAAGTGATTCGGATAGCGATGATGATAATATTTCCAATGATATAATTGAAAAGTTTTATAAGTTTATGAAGAAGGAAATAAAGAAGGAAGAACCAAGTCCTTCATGCCAAAATTGTGGAAGACTTGGCCACACCAAATCACATTGTCCAGAAACCAAGGACAAGAAAAAGAAGAAACATCATCGGCGCGTGACATGGGATTCGGACAGCTCGGGCGATGAAGCTGCCGCATTATGCCTCATGGCAAACCAAGAAGAAAAGGTAGGTATTTCTAACTCTTAATCGTTTGAAGAAATACAAAATGCCTACGATGAATTATATGGTGAATTTGTTAATGCTTTCAAAACCATAAAAGAATTGAAGAAAACACTTTCTTTGCAAGAAAAAGATTTTGAGAAAACACTTTCTTTGCAAGAAAAAGATTTTGAAAAACAACCTTTTTTAAAAGAAAAAGATTTTGAAAAATTGACTTGTGACAATGAAAAACTAAAAGAAGAAAATGATCTTTTAGAAAATGACAATACTGTTCTTAAAAATAAAATCAAAATTTTAGAAGAAGAAAATAGATTTTTGGAAAATGACTATGTCGATCTCAAAAATAAAATCAAGGAGATGAATGAAGCCTCTTTAATTGTTCAAAGTTCAAATTGTTCTTCTTGTAGCTCTTTGAAAATAGAGAACGTAGAACTTAGAAATACACTAGAAAAATGTAGTGTAAATAATTCTAAAACAAGTGAAGTAATTAAAAAGGATAATAGAAATGAGGTTAAACCACCTAGACACAATTCTAGGAATTTTATTAATGAGTCTAGAATGAATAATTTTAGATCACCTAGAAATGACTCTAGGAATTTCAACGCTTCTAGGAATAACAACTCTAGATCACCTAGGACGCATTTGGCTCAACCAAGACATATGCACAACCCGAACGTTATATGTCATTATTGTAACCGGGTAGGACACATTGCACCCGTATGTTTTGCTAAACATATAGATTCATATTTTGATTATGATTATTATTTGCCTAACCCCCAAGGACCCAAAAGAAGTTGGGTACCGAAAACCTATTTTTAGGTACGTTTGCAGGTGTGCTTGAAGACTACAAAATCGTAGTAGATGCACCAAGCACGAAACCTTATTGCATCAAGGGGGAATTTCGGTTAGTTATCGTATGTTTGATAAAAACGTACTAGTTGATATGTGCTAACAATTGATATTAATTATTTTTATTGATTCATGTTTTGATAACTTTTATTTTGAACAACAAGTAGTATCAATTATTTTAAATGATTGATTCATGTTTTGATGAATATTTTTAGTTAAAAAAAAGTTGGTATATTTGCGAAAAATGACCGTTATTATGGTTGGTATATTTTTACTAAACTTTTGGTATTATTATATGTCGATATGATTTTTTTTAATCTAACAATTGGTATCGTCAATGTATATTCCTTATTATACTTACTACTTTATTCTTGACACTAATAGTTGGTATTCCCAAATGGGAAAGTGTCGATAAGGGAAGGTAGCCTTTGTATACTCTTTTTGCTAATGCCAAAAGGGGGAAGAATTTAGGCGATATGCATCGAATAAGTGGGAATGTCTTCACCTTCTAGTATGCTTTAATTGAGGGGGAATATTCAATTAAGGGGGAATTATATTAAATTGTTTACATGAATTGTATGTTGAGATATAGCATGAATTTAGGAGGAATCCAATATGCATATCTCCTGTTGTTTGTCATTATCAAAAAGGAGGAAATTGTAGAAAATCATTCTATCTATGACATGTGCGCTTTGGTTGTATTAGCATGATTTTCAGGTATAGGTTTTGATGAATGACAAACAATGAAGTCAAGTGTCAAACAACGCTAGTATATGACAAACAATCAAGATTGAATGCCGAGAAGCATAATTGATGACGGAATTGCATAGACAAGCCAAAGACGAGCTCAAATGTTCAAGACCGAAGACCCAAGGCGTAGGTCGTTAGGTAGAACCAATGTAAGAGCAACGTTTAAGTTATCTCGTCTTTTGGCTCAACATAGGTCATCATAAATATGCATAAAATCATTTTATTAAATCATATTTATCATAAACATATTTCAAATACTTCAAACAAAATGATCTTAACATTTTCATTTTAACCAAAATGGTTTTTGAAGTAAGTTTTCAATTCTGGAAGAGAATAATCGATTATACACTTGAGCTTAATCGACTAAAATGGTTTTTGAAGTTAGTATTCAATTCAAGAAGAGAATAATCGATTATCTTGTATCCGTTGCCGAAGTTCTCAATTCTGCCCCAAAATAATTGATTATGCAGGCTATATAATCGATTATATGTGAGCAGAATCTGCTTCCGATTTTGTAACGGTAAAAGGATAATCGATTATGCAAATCCAATAATTGATTATCCTTGCATAAAATCAGCATAATTGATTGTCAATTAAGCAACGGACTTGCACCCCCTAACCCCTATAAAAAGAGGTCTTTTGAGCTGATTTTAAACACACAACACCTCCCAATATTGATATACATATTGACATTATTTGAGCATCATTTTAGAGCTTTTGTTGAGCCATTTGAGAGACAACATTCAGTTGTTCATAGAGCTAAATTTGTATCTCTTTATCTACTCTTTTGAGAGAGTTCTTGTTGTAAAAGAGAAAGGTGTTTGAGAAGAACATATCTTCTCATTGATTGTCGGGTTTGCTAAGTACCCTAAGTCTTAGTGTGTGAAGTCTTGTGGTGCGGTATCCACGAGCAAGGTGAAGTCTTGAGGTGCGGTATCCTCGAGCAAGTTGAAGTCTTGTAGAGTGTACATCTACGAGCAAGTGTAACGGTTTGTTAGGCACCCATAAGCTTAACGGAGGTAGTGGAATCTCAAGAGAGTCTCTCGGGGACTGGACTAACCACAAGTTATGGTGAACCAGGATAAATTCGGTGTGTTCTTTCCTTACTATTTTAATTACCGAATTTTTTTTATTCCTGCAATTTTTTAATTCCGCAATATTTATCAATATTCTCGTGCCGCACTATTCACCCCCCCCCCCCTCTAGTGACGAGCATAAATCCTAACACATAAGTGGTAATTCGAGCAAATGAATTGTTTGAGGCATTCTACGGTTGGTCTTATTGGCTCATGTACGAACTGCAAAAAAAAATTTAGGATTTTTACCTCGTATAGATGCAGGTTTCAGAGGAAGTGATTTCGTCCGGTGTTTCGCCGAGAGAGTATTCCTAAGTTATAAGATCTATGGAGTGAGTTATATTCGGGAACAAGACAGAGTGGGTGGCTCTCAATAATGGTCCTAGTGAATTCAGGATTTTAAGTGTGGTGCTCAATAAATTCGAGCCTATGGGTACAGTTAAGAATCAAGCTTTGTCGCAGCTTCTGAGAAGGTGCCCAGAATGTTCTATGATATGTTGACTTGTGATGTAGCATTTGAGTAATATGAAATAGTTCATCGGATTCGAGACTGCATGGTCTCGTGATTCAAGGTCACTCGGGATAAGTGCAGATGAAGTATGTTATGTGTTGAATGAAGAGGTATTATTTCTAAGACAATCAAGGATTTAGTGGAAGGAAGTAGATTGATTATCCATGGTTATCTTGACACATTTGTAGTGGTGATCAGTTCTTCAAGAGTGATCAAGTCATGCATGTGATTTGTGGTGGTGCATGTGATGCTTGTCGGCCAAAGTGATTGATTTTATTTAGAAGCATTCTTCTGTTATGGCCTGTTATGAGTAGGCGGATAGCACGAGGGATGTAGTGGCTTGGACCACTAATTAGATATTGGTACATTCGATGGTTATGAGAATTCACTTGTATGTTGTTATAGTCCTCCTGAAGGGAGTTAATTGAAAAGTTTTATATGATGAAGTTTAGTGTATCAGTGGTTCTAGAGTTGTGATGGAAATCATGTCTATCTTATATCAGCACATTCGGTGCAGTGAGTGGTATGGAATTTGAAGTGAGGATCAAGGGTCAGTTTGGAAATGACTATGATGTATAATTTTAATTGTTGACAAGTGTTTGAGTATATTCTTATTAGTTTGCCGTTATTTGGCTAGTTTTGGGAGCACTGCCCCTTGATTCAAGACTTCGAAAGAATGAAGAATGTCAGTTCTGAGTCTTCAAAGAGAGGTGAATTTCCTTTCTAATCTTGTGAGGGGAAAATTACTCCATAGGTGAGATAAACTCATTATTTGCTCCTATTTTTTGGGGCTACATAAGCACAAGGTGACAAGAGTCTGTGCGTAGCTACTATTATTCTATTTTCCGGGTAGTCAAGGACCCAAAAGCATGTTATACTTGGATTAATTGTGAACTCGTTGATGACTTGAATTTCTTAGATCATATTAAATTTATAAATAGATTTCAAAAATAAAGACTTAAGCTTCATTTTCTCAAATTATTAAAGAGAATTGAACTTTCTTGGATATTTGCTCCATGTTAACTGTTTGATTGATTGTCTATCTGTGTATGTTATTTTGGAGCGGGCCGTATGCCTCGACAGATTAATAGATGCATCAATAGGCGTGTCGTCGACCCTCAGCAAGTGCACATTATGATCGGGTCGTCGCCTCGGTATAATCTGTGCATGCTTGTATTGCTGCCTCGACTCATTTGAGTCATGTTGTGCCACACAATGGCTCGAGATTATACTGTTAATAATAACAAGAAATCTAAGGAATTTATTAACGAAGGAATTATGTATTTACTTGCCTCCTCTATCTGTATTAGAAACATGTTTATGAAATAAATCTACCATTTAATATATTTATGAAATATATATAATCATTGGACTACTAGTGAGTGTCGAAGTTGACCATCTCGTCTTTACCCCTTTGGGATTAGGTGGGACACTCATTGGGTACACATTACTTTTGTACTCATACTACACTTGATGTGCATTTTGTTGCACATGTATATGTGACTCCAACGGTCTGCAAGGCATAACAGAGCGGATGATTCTGGGATTAGATGAGTTGCACTATTCGAGACGGCCGCAGCTAGAATAGTCCCTTCCTTTGCACTGTATTTACTTTCCGTCCATTATATTCCGGACGCATGTTGTATATTTTTATTTCTCTTTTTAGTATATGCCCATGAACTTGTGACACCAGGTTCTAGGATGGTTTAATGTATTGTATTATTGCTTAACTTATAAATTTGATTTGAAACTTTATTATGCCAAAATTTTTAAATAATGAAAGAAAACTCCTCTATTTTCAAAAGTGATAAAATAAGATTTACTTTAGCATTTGAGTTGGCTGGCCTAATAGTGGTGTCCGACGCCACCACGACCTTTAGTGGATTTTGGGCCGTGACACCTACGTATCTTGTAGTGAAAATAATCAGGTCAAACGTAGTTCAAACACAAAGTTGGTTTTTTTGTTTTCCTTTTCTTTCTTTTTCTTTTTTCTTTTTTATTTTTTATTTTTTTTTCTTTTTCTATTTCTCTTTCCTTTTATTTTTCTTCCGTTTGTCTTTTCTTTTTCTTTTCTAGTTCCTAACTCTACTTCTGATTCTACAAGAAGGGTATAAAACAAAATAAATTAAGGCTTAAAAGGGGTAGCGATTGGGGTAGCAGAATAAAATGCCTTTGTCATACAAAACATTAAAAATTCCAAGTACAAACGTGCAATTAAAGATAAGCAAAGAAATCATGCACAATATCTATTGATGACATAATCACAAACAGTAAGTGCCGACAGTCAATTCCTTTGTCCCAATGAATGATTCTTGTCAGTTTGAAGAAGACTTGACTCAACCTTATCTTGATGTGGAAGAATGCATTTCAGCACTGACTGATTTACCTCAATCTGTTTGAGAGACATTCCCATGTTGGATGCTTTCATCAACCTCTTGAATTTCCAAAATAAATGCCTCAGTTTCACTCTACTTAAGCTTCGGGTTACCTCAGAATGTGTGAATATTTACTTGTTTCCTCAAATGCCTTCTTTCATTATATTCAAAACCGTGTCATTGCTTCATGATTAGACTAACTTTCAAGAAAATGATGAGGATTATGTGTGAATGTCATGTTACTAGAGTTAGCATAAAAAGAACTATAAAAGAAAAAAAATGACCTAAACAAAATTGATTAGAATTAACGGAAAATAGGAGATTGCATTAGACAAATGGTGAATAGGGTGTGAACAAAACAAGCAAAATATACGTGGGTTATAACCCTCGAACAATCCTAGATAACACCAGACAAGTTACTACAATAAAATGAAGTAGGAAAAAAGAAGAAGAGTTTAAACCATAAGACAATTTCCGCATTACAACCCTGAAATAACCCGGACAAACAAAATTGACAAAAAAATAAACCACCAAAACTCCTCCCTGGCTATCCAAGAAAGGAGCATTTTTCCAATTACCTGTTAGGATTTATGCCCTTCACTAGAGGGTGGGTGAATAGTGAGGCACGAGAATGATGGTAAATTTTGCGGAATTAAAATTGCAGGAATAAAGTAAGTGCAGTATTTAAAAGAGTAAGGAGAGGACACACCGAATTTATACCGGTTCACCACAACGTGTGGTTAGTCCAGTCTCCCGAGAGACTCTCTCGAGTTTACACTAACTCCGTTAAGCTTGCGGGTGCCTAACAAACCGTTACACTTGCTCGTAGATGTACGCTCTACAAGACTTCACTTGCTCGTGGATACCGCACCACAAGACTTCTTACACTAAGATTAAGGGTACCTAGCAAACCCAACGCTCAATGAGAAGAATTGGTCTTCTCAAGGACTTCTCCCTTTTTCAACAAAGACTCTCTAAGAAGAGTAGATAAAGAGATACAATATAAGCTCTATGAACAACACAAAGTTGTCTCTCAAATGGCTCAACAAAAGCTCTAAATATGATGCACAAATATTATCAATATGTTTATGAATAATGAGAGAGTTGTTGCTACAAAATAAGCTCCAAAGACCTCTATTTATAGGGTGTGGAGGTTATATGTCCGTTGCTTAATAGTCAATCACTAATGCTGATTTTAAGGAAGAATAATCGATTATTTTAAGTACATAATCGATTATCTTTTTAACGTTCAAAAAACTAGTCGTTGGATGGCAACGGTCAGCAAGATAATCGATTATCTCAATTGAATAATCGATTATTGTGTCATTCTGGAATTTCCAGTTTAAGCTGGAAATTGAACATAATCGATTATGATGTTTGATAATTGATTATGTGGCTATTCTAGAATTTCCAGTTTAAGCTGGAAATTTCAGATAATCGATTATGCACATTGGATAATCGATTATGTAGCCTTTCTGTCCAGAATTGAAAACTTACTTCAAAAACCATTTTGGTTAAAATGAAAACGTTAAAAATCATTTTGTTTGAAGTATATCAAAAATTTTATGATGATTATGATTTGATAAAATAATTTTATGCATATTTATGATGACCTCTGTTGAGCCAAAAGACGAGATAACTTAAACGTTGCTCTTACATTGGTTCTACCTAGCGACCTACGCCTTGGATCTTCAAAAGCTAGAACTCTTGAGCTCGTCTTGGCTTGTCTGTTCAATCCTTTCTCAATATGCTTCTTGGCATTCAATCTTCATTTGTTTGATTCATCATAATTGATTTGTCAACCATCTTGATCGTTTGCTAATATATCTTCATTGTTTGTCATATGTCATACACTAATATAGATGTTTGACAGTTGACTTCATTGTTTGTCATTCATCAAAACCTGCACTTGGAAATCATGCTAATACAACCAAGGAACACATATCAATGATATCAATGATTTCCAACAATTTCCCCCTTTTTGATAATTACAAACAATAGGAGATATGCATATAGGATTCCCCCTAAATTCATGATATATCTCAACATACAAGTCATGCAAACTATCCCCCTTAATGATAATTCCCCCTCAAATAAGGCTTACTAGAACGTAGAGACATTCCCCCTTATTTGATGCATATCGCCTAAGCTCTTCCCCCTTTTGGCATTAGCAAAAAGAGTATACAAAGGCTACTTCCCCCTTTTGACACTTCCCCCTTTTGGTCATACGAATGTCAAAATAAAATAGGAAAGACATTGAGGAATATGCATGATGAAGAATGCCGAATAATTTAAAAAACATACCAATTGTTAGAAAAACAAAACATGTCAATTGTTATTTTCAAAATGATACCAATCGTTAGAAAAACATGATAAAACCAATTGTTGGAAAACATGACAAACGTATCAATAGTTGTTTATATCAAAAAAATATCAATTGTTAACACATATCAACAATTGGGTTGTTATCAAAAAATGATAACTAACCGAACTTCCCCCTTGATGCAATAAGGATTCATGCTTGGTGCATCTACTACAACATTGTAGCCTTCAAGCACACCTGCAAATGTACCTAAAAATATATTTTTGGTACCCAAGTACTTTTGGGTCCTTGGGGGTTAGGCAAAAAATAATCATAGCCAAAAGACGAGTCCCTATGTTTAGCAAAACATACAGGTGCTATGTGTCCTACCCGGTTGCAATAATGACATATAACGTTCGGGTTGTGCATATGTCTCGGTTGAGCCAAAAACGTTCTAGGTGATCTAAAGTCATTATTCCTAGAAGAGTTGAAATTCCTAGAGTCATTTCTAGGTGGTCTAAAATGATTCATCCCAGACCTATCAACAAAATTCCTAGAATTATTTCTAGGTTGTGCAACACCATTTCTATCATGATTCTTATTCTTTTTAGGCCTTTTATTTTTCCTGGGCTTTTTCTTCTTAATTTCTTCAACTGTTTTAGGTTCTTCTACACTACGTTTTTCTAGTGTGTTCCTAAGTTCTATGTTATCTATTTTCAAAGAATCACAAGAAGAACAATTAAAGCTTTGATCAATTGAAGAAGTTTCATTCATCTCCTTAATTTTATTCTTAAGATCAACATTGTCATTTTCCAAAAATTTATTTTCCTCTTCTAAAATTTTAATTTTAGCCTTGGCCTCTTTGGAGATTTTTGAAGTCTTTTTCAATTCACCATATAATTCTTGAAAAGCTTCTTGTAATTCTTCAAAAGAGTAAGATTTAGAATTACTTACCTCTTCTTCCTCGTTGGCCATGAGGCATAGGGCGGCCGTTTCATCACTCGAGCTGTCTGAGTCCCACGTCACACACCTTTGGTGTTTGTTCTTCTTCTTGTCCTTGGGTTTTGGACAATGTGACTTGGTGTGGCCAAGTTTTCCACAATTATGGCATGAAGAACTTGGTTCTTCCTTCTTAATTTCCTTCTTCATGAACTTATAAAATTTTTCGATCAAGTCATTGGAAAGAGTATCGTCATCGCTTTCTGAATCACTTAGTTCTACTCTATTAGAAGATGAGGCTTTGAAGGCAATACCTGGTCTTTTCTCATCTCCAAATGAAGGTTTAAGAATTGTGCTTTCATAAGTTTTGAGGTTACCTCTTAGTCCATCAATGGTGACGTCCGTGATTCCTATCGACTCTTGGATGGCATTGGCTTTGGAACGCCATTCGGGAGTGAGACTCCGCAGGATTTTTCAAACAAGATCTTTGTTCGAATATACTTTCCCAAGAGCATGGACATCGTTGATGATCATTGAGAATCGATCAAACATATCATCGATGCTTTCAGGCTCCTTCATTTTAAAGAGTTCATATTCATGTGTTAGAAAATAAACTCTTGCTTCTCGGACTTGAGGCGTACCTTCATAAGTGACCTCAAGCTTATCCCACATCTCCTTGGCGGTTGTGCAGCAAGAAATCTTCCGATAGTCATCCGGATTCACCGCACAGTACAACATATTGATGGCCTTTGCATTATTTTCAACCTTCTTGATGTCCTCGGCATTATATTCATCTTCCTCCTTTGGAACCATGATTTCCCCAACTTTCATTGTCGGCATTTGTTCACCGTTCTTGATAATTTGCCATAATCGAAAGTTATTTGATTGGATGAATATTCTCATCCTCTCTTTCCAATATGTATAATTGGTTCCATCAAATAGTGGAGGCCTAATGGTAGAGTGTCCTTCGCTCAACATACCTGCGTTCAACATTCTCAACAAAAAAAATATATATCGTTCTCTCAACCGGTTAAGGCTTTCAGAGAGATAGGCTCTGATACCAACTGTTAGGATTTATGCCCTTCACTAGAGGGGGGGTGAATAGTGAGGCACGAGAATGATGGTAAATTTTGCGGAATTAAAATTGCAGGAATAAAGTAAGTGCAGTAATAAAAAGAGTAAGGAGAGGACACACCGAATTTATACTGGTTCACCACAACGTGTGGTTAGTCCAGTCTCCCGAGAGACTCTCTCGAGTTTACACTAACTCCGTTAAGCTTGCGGGTGCCTAACAAACCGTTACACTTGCTCGTAGATGTACGCTCTACAAGACTTCACTTGCTCGTGGATACCGCACCACAAGACTTCTTACACTAAGATTAAGGGTACCTAGCAAACCCAACGCTCAATGAGAAGAATTGGTCTTCTCAAGGACTTCTCCCTTTTTCAACAAAGACTCTCTAAGAAGAGTAGATAAGGAGATACAATATAAGCTCTATGAACAACACAAAGTTGTCTCTCAAATGGCTCAACAAAAGCTCTAAATATGATGCACAAATATTATCAATATGATTATGAATAATGAGAGAGTTGTTGCTACAAAATAAGCTCCAAAGACCTCTATTTATAGGGTGTGGAGGTTATATGTCCGTTGCTTAATAGTCAATCACTAATGCTGATTTTAAAGAAGAATAATCGATTATTTTAAGTACATAATCGATTATCTTTTTAACGTTCAAAAAACTAGTCGTTGGATGGCAACGGTCGGCAAGATAATCGATTATCTCAATTGAATAATCGATTATTCTGTCATTCTGGAATTTGCAGTTTAAGCTGGAAATTGAACATAATCGATTATGCAGTTTGATAATCGAATATGTGGCTATTCTGAAATTTCCAGATTAAGCTGGAAATTTCAGATAATCGATTATGCACATTGGATAATCGATTATGTAGCCTTTATGTCCAGAATTGAAAACTTACTTCAAAAACCATTTTGGTTAAAATGAAAACGTTAAAAATCATTTTGTTTGAAGTATATCAAAAATGTTTATGATGATTATGATTTGATAAAATGATTTTATGCATATTTATGATGACCTATGTTGAGCCAAAAGACGAGATAACTTAAACGTTGCTCTTACATTTGTTCTACCTAGCGACCTACGCCTTGGGTCTTCAAAAGCTAGAACTCTTGAGCTCGTCTTGGCTTGTCTATTTAATCCTTTCGTCAATATGCTTCTTGGCATTCAATCTTCATTTGTTTGATTCATCATAATTGATTTGTCAACCATCTTGATCGTTTGCTAATACATCTTCATTGTTTGTCATATGTCATACACTAATATAGTTGTTTGACAGTTGACCTTATTGTTTGTCATTCATCAAAACCTGCACTTGGAAATCATGCTAATACAACCAAGGAACACATATCAATGATATCAACGATTTCCAACATTACCAAGCTCGATATCTTAGCCACTGGGTTGCACATAGAGGTTATTGCAATCTTCACCAATTTAAATATTATTAACTTCAGTCATCAAGTTCGTAAGAGGATTCTCATACTTCCTATCACCACGCATTTTCCCCAAAAAGTATGCATCATCATGTGCCGGTAAAGAAATATGTGCAATGTTCTAGGAAACAACCTCTCTGCCCCCTTGGGGTAGAGGTAAGGTCTGCGTACATATTATCCTCCCCAGACCCCACTTGTGGGATTTTACTGGGTTGTTGTTGTTGTTTTAGGAGGAGTGACCCATTGGTTGAACAAATGATCGGGCGGTGTTCGGAGGATAATAGTGAGGTGGATTATTTGGAACTTGGGGATATGTTAGGGGTTGAGGGTGATGCTGAGTATATTGGTGAAGTTGACCCATTGGGCCATGTCGTGATTCTGAGACAACCATGGCAACATCATTATGTTCTTTCTAACCCAACAAGTTTCCTTTGTTGTTTTGAATTACCTGTGTTGTGCCTTTTAAGACAGAATAGCTAATGATCTTGCTTGACTTCTGTCCCTCCTCTACCATTTCTCCCATATTTACCACATCATCAAAAGACTTACCAATGTCTGAGATCAAACGTCCAAAGCAAGTAGGCTCCAGCGCTTGAAAAAAGTATTCAACCATCTTATCTTCTTCCATCGGAGGATTGTCCCATACAGCTTGCTTCCTCTATCGGATCCCATATTTTCTAAAGCTTTCATTGTTTTTCTTTTCTACATTTGTCAGGGATAGGCGATCCCGGACAATATCTATGTTGTAGTGAAAATTTCGAGTAAAGGCTTGAGCCAAATCGTCCCATGTGTACCATCTGCTGGCGTCCTGGCAGGTGTACCATTATAGTGCTGCCCCGCTTAGACTTTGGCTTAAATATGCCATCAATAATTCATTTTCTTCCCCGACGCCTCTAATTTTGTTGTAGTAACCTCTCAGATGAGCTACAGGATCCCCATGACCATCATACAAGTCAAACTTGGGCATATTGAACCCGGAAGGCAGTTGGACCTCACGAAACAAACACAAATTTTATAAGCCACACTTCCCTGGCTTCCTAAACCTTGCATATTTTTCAATGATTTCTCCAAGATCTTTACTTTCTTAAACATCTCCTCTTACTTCGTATTCTTGGTGATTTCTCAATATCAAAATGATCTCAAAGTGAGGAGTGTAGGAGTAAGGTCTGGGACTTTGAATGTGGGTTCCGGGGCATAGTATTAGGTATCTAGAGCTAGAAAAACAATTGTTTTGGCTGGTGGAACATGGAATGTTTTGGAGGAACAGCCAAGGTAACTGTAAGGTGTAAAGCCCAGTGCATATTGAGGGGAAAGGTTTACTGTAATGGGAACCTGGGCTTGTGAAAGTTGCCGGATAGTTGCATGATTTTCAGTATAGTTAGTGGGGAATAAAGGTAGAGGACGCCCCCTAATCCAAGACAGATATATTTCTATCATCTCATATTTCAACCTTCGAACCACCACTTTCAATTCACATTCCAACTCCACAAACTCCCTTGATGGGTCAACAACACCTGTGTCCAAATCTTTATTAGCCATGGTTTCCTTACTTTTGACCTTGTGTTGTATGGGAACATCACCAAAGTTCCACAAACTAACCACCTCTGTTATAATAACAACGAAAGTAAAAAAGAGGAGCAAAACAAAACTAACATGTTAGGGTTAGAGAATTTATCAGATAGAAATATCACATTGCGTGCAATGCCCCCTAATCACAATTAATGGTTCTGGAATGGCTTCGAGGGTACGAAAGTCACATGGCATCGTTCGAATTTCACTCTTCTTGACCCACTTCTTTCTTCATTTTCCTTCTATCACTGCTTGGCTTGCTTATTTTCCTTCATCTCTTTTTCTTTTAATTGTCACTCTTTTCTTTCCTCTCATTTTTTATATCCACAATTTCATCTCTCTTTTTTTTTCTTTTTTCCCTTTTTTGCTTTTTTCAATGATGATCGAACCCTATATAGATTGCCTATGTATCATGTCTCTCATGAATCAGATCAAGCAAAGTTCTGGAAAAAGTAATGGATAAAATAAACTAAGAAACAAAAATATTTTTGAATTTTTCATAATATTTTTTTTTTTGGGGTTTTCAAATAAAAAACATGAAGCATTGTAACAAAGAATCTTAACTAGATTGATAGGCTCGGTACTACTGTACAAGACTAATAATTAAAAGAAAACATAGAATACACTAAAAAATAAAAAATAAAAAGTTTCATCAAGCAGCTCGCACATGCAATGGTCTTTACCGGAATGGCCCTGGGGTAATTATATCCATACCTGAATAGGAAAAATAAGATCAAATAGAGTTAGTGACTGAAGATACATGTGACGCCACGACACTTACTATTGGACACATGCAAGACGCAATTGGGCTATTTTTTGAAAACTAACCTATGTGGCCAAGAGTAACTATAAATGCAAAATCAACAAGGGTGACTACTAAGACATGAAAATACCTTAATGATGCTTATTCAACTCCCAATAATCATGGCCCAAAAATTAATTTGAAAAAATGACCCATTTTGCAAAAATGACTGATATGGCCAGAAGTGGCTAAAGATGTAAACTCAAAAAGGACGGTCCTTAATGTAATATGACACCTTGTTGTGGACTCAAGATCCTAAGACATGGGTTATGGAACCACTTTTGCAAAAATGACATCATTGTGCAGGAATTGACCGTTGTGGCCAAAAGTGGCTAGACATGCAAGATATTCTATGACCCCGCAAAGCCAAGAACCTAAGACTTAATAGGAAGACCGGATCCTATATGTGTTGCCTACGTATCACGTTTCTAAATAACAGAATTAGGTTCACGTAATTCGGGAAGATTAGACTTGGGAGAAAACCTTGAAAAAAACGCAACTAATTTAGAAAAACCATATTTTTGTCTTTTTGAGAAATTGGGAAATGTATAATCATTTTTGAATTTTCTTCTTATCCTTTCTTTTGATTTTTTGGAAAATGACGGAAAATGTAAACTTTTTTTGAATTTTCTTTTTCTCGTTTTTTGTGAATTTTTAATAAATAATTGAAAAGTATAAAATCTTTTTGGATTTTCATTTTTGCTTTTTAAAAATTTTTGGAAAATAATGGGAAAGTGTATAATTGATAACAGGCGAAATCTATGTGATTTAGCTATTTTTTATTCTTTCGCTTGATTATATTCCAATGACATATTGTAGTCAATTGATGAGAAATAAGTTCTAGTTGGGATTTGTATGCATTGTAGGAAAAGGAGACGATATGATACTTGAAGAAGGTGATTGAAGGATTTATGAGCAAAAATAACCTATCGAAGTAGAGTACGCGCAAGGATGAGACAAGAAAATACCAAAAACATAGGCCCAGAAGTGTGAAAGACGCGCAAAGTCGCGCAAAGTTCGCGCGCTTAAGGAGTCGGGACAGTGTACCTCGTGAAGTACCGCGTGCGTTAGCATGTTTCCAGTTCGGAAAAATATTACTTAGGGGTAAAATTCGAAATCTGAAGAGAAACCCACTTACCCTATACAAAGTCAATCTAGTCCACGGTCAAAAGAAAAAGCAAAGGTTTTCACATTTTAGGGCAAGAAAAAGAGAGGCAGATGAGGTGGACGTTTTTGGGAGGAAAACACAATCTCAGAGCCGCCGTGAAGGCCGGGTTCCATCTTTTGTTCCTCTAAATGTAATCTTTTTATGTTTCTTTGTATGATTTGTTGTTTTGTTACCATGTCTATGTGGGGCTAATCTTCACATTCCTGGGTTGTAGTTCTTTCATGACTATTGTTATTCGGATATTAATTTTTATTTCATAGTTTACCATACTGGTTTATTTATTAAATCATGCACTTAATTATTTGAATGCTTGATCACCAATTGAATACTATCTATGAATCTAGAGTTGAACTCAAAAGTGGGAAATCTAGATTGCATATAGGACTGAGTAGAGCAAGTTCTTGAACGTGGGCATCGGAGAATGGATTCGTGGTTAGGATAGACATATACCTAATCGCCTTATTTGGTTGAAATATTGGAATTGTAAATGTTTTATTGTTGATTCTAATTTCACAAAAATATACTAGCTAGGTTTGCTTGAATATGTGAGTAAGAACTTGACAGATTCTTATGAGAAATATTAACCCTGTCAACCAATAAACTAGATAAATTAGTTAGTCAATTCAATTGAAGAATACAATAGGAATGCTATATACCCCAAAACCCTAGATCATTGTCAGTACATTGATATCATAAAAATATGCTCTTTCTATGATTAAAGTTCATTATTTATATTTCTATATTTAATTAGTTTAGAATCAAATACTTCTTGGTTTAATTCTTCCATAGATAATTAGGATAGTCTAATTTAAATAATAGTTAATCACAAGTCCTCGTGGGATCGACATCCAACATTTAGTCATTTTATCACTTGACGACCGCGTATACTTGCATGTGTTTGGTCACAACAAGTTTTTGGCGTCGTTGCTGGGGACATAGAAATTACTATTCTTATAGATTAGACATTGAATTTTTTTTATTTTTTTCTTTATTATTCATTATTTTTTTATTTTAGTTAATATTTTTTATTTATTTTAACATGACATCTTGGAATGAAAAATGATATTGGTTATTCTTATTATGATGATCCTTGTCCATATTGTGGAGGACCTCACCGGTGGAAAAATTGTCGGAATGTTCCCGGGAGCGAGTTGTGCGCACAATCTCAACCCTTTGAGTGGAATATTTGTAATATGTGTGGTGTTAAAGGTAGCCATTAGAATGGTTGTCCTAATTCATATTATCCTTCTTAGAGTTCTTAATAATGTTTCTAATTATGTTTATGTGTTTGATAGGAGCAAGGAACTGGAGGATATGAAAAGCAGGTCTCGTATTATGGACATGATGAGGCAAGTAGTCGAGCTACAAGATGAATACCGAAAGGATGTACAATGAATTAGTGCAGCAATCATGAGAATGAAGGTCGAGGTGGAGGAAGTGACTGAAGAGAGCGAGTTCCCACCAGAAAATAATTTTGAAGAAGTTGATATAGTGAGCCAATCTTGGCCAGAGGAACAAGCTCAACTTATAATCTCATGAGTTTCTCCGTGATTGTATTTCAAATATGACAGAACAACTGATAGAAGGAAGAACTGAGCTCAGGCAAGAAATAGAGCAATTTGGCTTAGATATCCATGACATTCACGATCAATTGATAAAAAGGTTGAGGCATCTGATGCCCTACAACCAATATTTGTGGATACTGGCCAGCTTGAGGAGCGGAAAGAGTAATTCCAACTATTCGACCAAAATATTATTAATATTTCCAAGATGGACGATGAGTGCAAAATTGAAGATGTCAAAAGTAATGCAATTTTGGAGTTGGAGCGTATTGGACCTCATTCTAACCACATTTCAACATTGTGTTTGGTTGGTGATATGGTAATTGATCCAGTCGAGCATATCGAGGAGTCAATGGATGAGGAACAAAGTGTTTATATTCAAATATTTGTCATACCAAGGAGACAAGAAGACATTCCTCACTTAAGGGCCAAGAAGTGCAAGATGAAATATCTATTTCTTGGTTCGTTTATTTTAACACTACCGCCTCATGAATGTGACATAAAAATTGATGCAAAATTGGGGGTGCAATGTATATCCTCAAATGGAAAGAAAAGTGGAGAAAGTGATAGAGTCATGCCTCGACGTTAAATCAAGTGCTTGTTGGGAGACAATCCATTTCTATTTGTCTTTTTTTTCTTTTTTTTTTCTTATGTTATATTTGTGGTATTGTTTTTGTGTTTTGTAGGAGTAATGGCATGGAGTCAAAACCAATATGTGAATGCAAAAGCTTGCAGGTGGTTGAAACTGAGTGTGAGGTACCCGCACAAGGGATCATACATGAGAGAAATCTGAGTATCCCGTCAGCTGCTAATGCTTCGCCTTTGGCCTACCAGGGAGTCTCTTTTACCCTATTATTAGTAATAGTGTACATTGAGGACATTACACAAGTTAAGCGTGTGGCGAGGAGGTTGTCTGAGTGACTTTTGCTATTTTAGTTATGTTAGTTTAATTGAGCATTTTTTTTAGAGTAAACAGAAAAAGAAATAAAATTGTAGGTTGTTCCCAATGACGGATCTCTTAGACGATTTATTTGAGGGAAATGAGTCTAAGGAAAACAACAAAAAGATTTTTTTTTCCATAGGTAGTGTAGCAACTCCCAATTGGTTTTTCTTTAGGCCGCGGTTCTTTTCTAAGAGTTTTTCTTGAACCGGTCATAGGTAATTTTTTTTTGTATTTGTAGATTAAGGTCATGGGCTACGAGCTATTAATTGAAAGAGAACCTATAACGTTGACACACCTGAACAAAATAGACCCTAGAGTGTAACGCTTAGTCCTATTTGTTGAATCTCACTGAAAGTGCCTTAATTTGTGTATTTGTCACTAAATTGAGTGCTTGTACTGGAGTGTCTTGATGAGCTGATCTGAGTGGGTCATATGTCATGTGTGGGGAGTATTTGTGTAGTCAATGTATTGTACTTGTGTCTAGAATTTTTCCAGTATATGAGTTGAAGACTATCTTAGGTGATGCTCCGTTTGAAAAATAATTTAAGGCTCTCTTTGACCTTTTTAAGCTTAATTGCTAATCACAAATAAATTTTTCCCTAGCTAACCTTTTTGAGCCTTTTGACTTTTGTTAAACACCCGTATTAGAAGCCTGGACCCTTTAATCTTAATCGACATTAATGTGATCTTTTACCTCTTAAAAACACTTTAATTGTGAGATGAGCGCGAAAATAAGTAAGAAGGAAATAAGTGTGGGGTGGCTTTTGAGTGGAACCAATAAAAGAGTGAAACATGCACTTGTTTTGTAAACAAATACACCACTAGCCGAAATTGAATGACAAGAAGAATAAACTGAAAAAAATAGATAAAGAATGAAATGAAATGATTGTTCCTTGCTCTAGCTAGTGGGCATGAATTAACAGAGTGCATAAAGAAGAAAGGAGTACTTTTGTAATGATGTTGTTAGTGAATGAGAAGTGGGTTGGAGAATTTGAGTTTAATGGGCTCATGTGATGTGTGAAAGTGCTTAGGAGGATTAGTCATTATTCCTAGATTTATCCTACCCATCCCTTAGCCCAAAATACAACATCCTAAAGAGATTTACATAAAGGGCGAGCTTATGGTACCAATTACATGCATGTGACCTCGATTGTGAGAGTGAGTGCTTTCATTGATAATGTGAGTGTATGACTATAATGTGTGGATTTAATTAAATTTTTGTTGATGTATTTGTGAGGGCATATGATTCGTGACGGAAAAGCAAGTCTTGACATCTGTTAGAGTACTTTGAGGAAGTGTGAATATTGCATGGCACTTGAAAGTTAGCTTTGCTGCTAGGACTATTCACTGTTAGGTGTAATGTATGCACGTTGTTATAGGTGTAATGCTTTAGGGGGAAAGGCTTGAGTGAAGGCTTCTCTAGAAAGTATGGTTTGATTGCTCGAGGACTGGCAATGATTTACGTGTGGGGTGTTCATAAGAGGCAAAATCTATGTGATTTAGCTATTGTTTATACTTCTGCTTGATTATATTCCAATGACATATTGTAGTTAGCTGATTAGAAATAAGGTCTAATTGTGATTTGTATGCATTGTAGGAAGAGGAGCCTATATGATACTTGAAGAAGGTGATTGGAATGATTTATGAGTAAAAACTATCCCTCAGAGTCGAGTGCGCGCAAGGAAGAGATAAGAAAATGCCAAAAACAAAGGCCCAGATGCTCGAAAGATGGGTGAAGTCGCACAAAATTCGCGTGCCTAAGGACTCGGATAGTGTAACTCGCGATGTAGCGTGCGAAGACCATGCCAGTTCGCGCTTTTCAAGTTCCGAAAAATATTACTTAGGGGTAAAATTGAAAATCTAGAGAGAAACTCACTTAACCTATATAAAGTCAAGCTCACCCAAGGTCAAAAGAAAAAGAAAATGTTTTTATAGTTTCGGGAAAGTAATAGAGAGGCAGAGGAGGAGGACGTTTTTGGGTGAAAAACACAAGCACAGAGTCGCCGTGAAGTCCTGCTTTCATCTTTTCTTCCTCCACACATAATCTTTTTATGTTTCTTTGTATGATTTGTTGTTTTGCTACCATATGTATGTGGAGATGAACTTCACGTTCTAGGGTTGTGGTTCTTTCATGACTATTGTTATTCGGATATTGATTTTTATTTTTTAGTTTATCATATTGGTTTATTTATTCAATCCTGCACTTAATTAATTGATTAGTTGATCACCAATTGAATACTATCTACGAATCTAGAGTTGAACTTGAAAGTGGAAATTCTAGATTGCATATAGGATTGAGTAGAGTAAGTTCTTGAACGTGGGCATCGGAGAATGGATTCGTGGTTAGGATAGACATATACCTAATCGCCTTATTTTGTTGAAATATATGAATTGTAAATGCATTCTTGTTGATTCTAATACCATAGACATATAGGAGCTAGGTTAGCTTGAATAGATGAGTAAGAACTTGACGGATTCTTATGAGCAATATTAACCATGTCAACCAATAAACTATATAAATAGTTTGTCAATTCAATTGAAGAATACAATAGGAATGTTAGATAGCCCATAATCCTAGATCGTTTTCATTACATTGATATCATAAAAGTCTGCTCTTTCTATATTCAAAGTTGATTATTTATATTTCTTTATTTAATTAGTTTGGAATCGAATACTTCTTTGTGTAATTCTTGTATAGATAATTATGATAGTCTAATTTAGTTAATAGCTAATTACAAGTCCTCGTGGGGTCGAAATCCGACTTTTAGTCACTTTATTACTTGACGACCGCGTATACTTTCGTGTTTGTTTGGTCGCAACAAAAATATTTTTGGATTTTTAATTTTTCATTCTTTTGTCTTTTTTTTTCTGAAAAAGTAGTAAAATAAAAATTTAACTGGACCCTACTAGCTTTGTCTTTCACCCTTCTTTCCAAAGAAACGGTCCGTCAAATGATCTTTCTACCCTCAAATATGCAACACGTATCACATATGGATGATTGAATGTCTTTCTGGGCCACGGGCCCATTTTTGACAAAATGTGGGTAGGTTTCCTACAAAGAGACACGGTGCCCGGGGCCGATCACTACTAGGTGTGAATGACATAATGCAAATAAAAAAGACCTAAATATTGACCTATGTTTGGGGTTTATTAACAAAGCAATTCGGGGGAGCGTATGGTCTATGGTTGAAGCTTTCCACCCACTCCATACGTCTGACAGCTCCCCCTCTTAAATTAAGGGTGACCCAACAAAGAATTCGTGCACGCAATGCGTAGTTCGAGACTTCCTGCAGAAAGAATACTCATGGTTATGCAAATGATGACAGTTTCTCAAGCAATAACACATTAAGAAAAGTGATAAACAAATAAGGAAATAAGACAAACAAAGCAAATAAAGAAAGCAAACGACTCTACCGAATATCCTAAAAGCCAACAAGATCAAGTAACAGTACAAACCTGCAACTCTCCAACAAAGTTGCCAGAGATGTCACAACTATTTTTTAACCAAACCTCACTAAACCCTGTTAAAAATAATAAAAGGATTTGTAAATCTTGAAAATGGTTTTCAATAAAAGTGACACAAATTTTTGTTTAAAAAGGATTAACTCAGAGTCGCCATTTGACATTTGATTTAGGTGTGCCACGTCACCATTTTACAAGTACAATTCCTATTTACACACTTTGAATTGTAAAATTAATTCTACACCTTAGATTCGGGCAGGGAGATTCATTTGACTCGGGGAGGAGGTGTTAGACACACCCCAAGCCCCGTAACTAGTACGATTGCATACTCGACTCAAGGTCTTCTTCACCTAACTAAAGAAAAAGTAAATATAAAAGAAGAATAAAAGTACTACGAGTTTTTCTCTTGGATTCCAAATATATGATACTACGGGGCATACCCCGTAATAACATATATATATATATATATATACAAATTATTCGAGGCATTCCCCAAATAAATTTAACTACGGGAACAATCTCTTACCTTAAAACTAACAAAAACCCTGTGGCTTGCCTACTCAAGAGATAAAGGCCTAGGCATGCTCCTACCAATCAAACGGGTATAGCGAAACAAATTATTAACAAAATGATCCAAGCTCAAATTTTATAACTTTTTCAATTCTCTGCCATGACAATTTTTAAGGGAGTCTAAATGCAATTTTGACTTTTAAATAAGACAAACCCCCTACGGTCCATTTATCAATTAAACAAAAAAAAAAAAAATCCAACAACTACTAATTTGTAGCTATCAATAAATTATCTTTCTTTTCTTCCTCTTAATCAAGATTAATGAATGATAGGTTAATGATCTAACATCAATCTTTAAAGTCAATAAGAGAAACAATACGAAAGCAGTATGAGCTGCAACCAAATGAATGCATTTCTAATATCAACCAAATGACTTCATTCCATCAAAAGTTAAAACACAGAACTTTAAGAAAGGAAAAAATAAGAATCTGACCTTAAAACAGCGAATTTGAACTTTCATTGTTTTACGGCTCTACGACTCGAAAATGAATGGGATCGCGAACAAGAATCAAGACCAGAGCTCAGCTGGAAATCCTCGTCGGCAACCTCGATGAACTCAAATTAGACCACGGCTCATTAACCATCTGATTCACTTGGAGTAGGAGGGAAACGATGGTGTGCTGCTAGTTTCTCTCGTTTGCTGCCTCTGTGTTTCCCATGTTATTGACCGTGCATGTGTGTATGGCTGTTTCTTGTGAAGATCACTGATGTTCCGGTGGATGAGTGAAGAGAAAAGGCGGGGTGGAAGGTGAGAAGAAGAAGCAGAGGTCCCCGCGAGCTATGGTGGCAGACTGGTTCTCTCTTTGTTTAGGACGCCATGAATTCCGGCGAGCTCACGGCAAAAAGGGTTATCGTGCCGCTATGAGGAAGAGAACGGGATTTGGGAGGGGTGGTCCCCGATCTGCTGCTTTTCTAGGTTAATGGAGTTTTTGAGGGAGAAGGAGCTCGGGCAGCTGTCTCTCTAGGGTTTTGGCTTGTGTTGTCTATGGTGTGTAGCAGAAGAAGTGGCTGCCATGGGTGTTTCAAAGTTCAGCTAGGCTTCTCTCGTTTAAAGGTTGAAGAAGAAGAACATGTTTTTGTATAAGTTCCTCTGAAGAAGATGACCAGAAACGCTGATGCTTCCTTTTCTAGGTGTAGGTTCTTTTAGGATTTTAGGGTTCGGTTACTAGGTATTGGACCTACGATTATTGGTTAAATTCGAATTTGGTCAACTTTGGCCAAGTGGCCCTTTAACTTTATTAGACTAAAAATAATAATTTTTATACAATAAAATTATGAAAGTATCCCTAATTAATTAATTCGAACTATATTATGACACGAAATTAAATTTTTTTGTATTTTCAGGATATTATACTAAAAATAAAAATTCGTTAATGATATTTTCTAAAAACACCTAATACCTTAATTAAATAGAGAAAAATAAAACTATTTTTTTATTTTTCAATTATAAGATAAAAATATTGTAAAAGAGTCAAAATTAGTTGAAATAACTGTATTAGACCTAAATTATATATTTAAATACTAAAATATTTAAAATATCGGGGAGTGCTAAAAATAACATGTCTACAACTATTTTCAAGAAGTATTTTTGTAGGACAAATTTAAACCACTGTTTGGTTTAGTTTCTTCACTAGAGTTAGTCAAGATTTATTGTTTGGTAATAGAGTTATAACAAAGGGCTTTCAATAGAGTTATCGTACGGGATGATGGAATAAGAGTTTAATTCCTAGATTGCAATAGGTTTTTATATGAAGTTTACTCGGTTTAGTGAAGTTGAAATCCTACTACGCTAGGTCGTGATTTTTAATCCTTGAGCAAGGAATTTTCCACGTGAATATCGCGTATTCCTTATTTACTGGTGATTTACTATAGGAATAGATAGAGAACTGCCACGACCCAAAATCCACTAAGCGTCGTGATGCGGCCGGACACCGCTGTCTAGCAAGCCAACCAAACTTTTTTTGTAACACTTTGAAAATACAGGATTTTTCTTCCATAATTAGAAATCTTTTAAAGAACATAGATTTTCAAATTAAATTTAAAAGGTAAGCCAGTAGTACAATATTTCAAACCATCCCAAAACCCGGAGTCACAAGTGCATGAGCATTTACTGATAAGAGAAATAAAAATTCACATCTACTGATAAGAGAAATAAAAATACATCATCCATCCGAAATACAATGGATATAAAATAAATACAGTACTAGAATGGGACTACCCTAGCTGCGGCCGTCTCAAATGATCCAGCTCACCTGGTCCCAGAATGATCCGTGTTGCTACGTCTAGTAGACTACTAGAATTACATAAATCTGTGCAACAAAATGAGTGTACTATGAGTACATAAACAAGGTGTACCCAACGAGTGTCCTGCCTAATCCTGAAGGAGTAGAAACGAGATGGTAAACTCTGACACTCACTAGCTGTTCAATGACTATTTATCCTTAATAAATATATTCAAGCAGGGGATTTGTTTTATAAATATGATTCTAACCCAAATATCGGAAAACAAGTAGTTATATAATTCTTTCATGGAAAATTTCCTTTGTATTCTTGTTATTATTTTTAATATATTGATCTCGAGCAATAATATGGCATAAAACAACTCAAATGAGTTCAAGATAACAGCACAAACATGCGCAAGTCATGCCGAGGTCGACGGCCCGCTCCAACAGAAATGAAATGCGTGCACTGCCGAGGGTCGAGTGGCCCATGCCGTAGATGCATCCATTTCACCGAGGCGATCAGCCCGTTCCAACAGAA
This sequence comes from Nicotiana benthamiana, assembly GCA_034376525.1. Taxonomy (NCBI): domain Eukaryota; kingdom Viridiplantae; phylum Streptophyta; class Magnoliopsida; order Solanales; family Solanaceae; genus Nicotiana; species Nicotiana benthamiana. Next base: position 124,036,069 of record CM067339.1, read on the forward strand.
ATATAAACACATGCAGACCGATAATCAGTCAAGAAGTCAACATGGAGCAAATATCCAAAAAAGGTCAATTCTCTTCAATATCTTGAGAAACCAAAGCTCAAGTCTTTTTAGAAATCCTTTTTGTTACTATTATATGATTTTAAGCATTTCAAGCCATCAATGGGTCAACAACTAATTCAAGTATAACATGCTTTTGTGTCCTCGACTACCCGAACAATAGCAGAATAGTAGATACGCATGGACTCTCGTCACCTCGTGCGTACGTAGCCCCCACAATTAGGAGCACATAATCAAATTAACTCACCTATGGGGTAGTTTCACCCTTACAAGATTAGAAAGGAGGCTCACCTCGCCCCGAAGACTCATAACTGGCGCTTCATATCTTTCCGAATGCTTGAATTAATGCAAAAGTGCTCCAAAACTAGCAAAATAACTAGAAACTAATGAGAATATACGCAAATACTTGCTAACAATTCAAATTATACAATTTCCCAACTACTTTTTGTGAAATGACCAACATACCCGCGTGCCCACGTGCCCGGAATTCGGAATTATTTACATCAATAGGATCCTTATCTCGCAACACGAGTCTATACATAGAAAATTCACAAAAATCGGAGTTCGTTTGACCCCTCAAATCACCATTTTATAATTTCAATCTCAAACCCTAATTTCATAAGATTTGACTATGTTTTCATGGATTTCTAGGATGATTCTTCAATAAAATTATGTATTTATCTCATAAACATACCTCCAATCGATCTTTGTTGAAATCCCTTCCATCCCAGTCCAAAAGCTCTCCAAATTGACTTATAATAGCGGGGAAATGGCCATTTTCGGGACTAAAAGTCTCTGCACAGGTCCATTTTCCGCTTATGTTCCGCTTCTGCTGTCTTTTCCGCTTATGTGAAAATTTTTCGCATATGCAGTACCACTTTTGCAATTCTATTTCCGCTTTTGCGGTCCCGCATCTGCGGTCAATTTCCGCTAATGCGGTTATGAAAGCAACCAGATTCCCTAGACGCGGAAATAAGCATAACTCCTTCATACGATGTCCAAATTTGACGATTCGTTTTGCTATGGCTCTGATAATTTGATACGGGTCTAATGGTCCAAACAAAACAGAATTTGGAGCTCATTTACTTTATATGTTACCCATTTATGTTAAAATAAGCAACGTTGAAACATCAAATAAGAGCGCGATCACAACCTGAAACACACCCGAGGCCCCCGAGACCCGACCAATAACACCAACCAGTCCCAAAAGACATTACGGACTTGCTCGTGGCCTCAAATCTCATCAAACAATGCTAAACAATGAATTACAGCTCAATTCAAGTTTGAAGGACTTTGATGTTTCCAACTTCTATTTTCGATGCCAAAACCAATCAAATCACGTCCGATTGACTTCAAATTTTGCACACAAGTCCAAAATGACATAACGAAGCTACACAAAATTTTGGAATTCCATTCCGACCATCGGATGAAAATCTCACCTATCTACCGGAATTCGCCAAAATACTAACTTTGTCAATTCAAGCTTATTTCTACACCGGTCATTACAAAAATATTCCGGACAAACTCCTAAGTCCATAATCACCTAGCGAAGCTATCCGAACCATAAATTTTGTACTTCGAGCCCGATATCAACATTTTTACTTCCAGTCAAGCTTCTTAAAAACCTTTAATTCCTATCTTTAGCTAAACGACTCCCAATGACCTACAGACCTCCGAATTCACTTCCGATCGCGCTCCAAAATCCAGAATCACTATATGGAGCTAGGCCTAGTCTCGTAATTCCAAACGGACATCGATAACACTAAAATTCACTTCAAGCCAAATTTAGGAAATTTCATCCAAAATGCAAACGTTCCACAATAGGTGCCAAAACGCTCCCGGGTTATCCAAAACCTGATCCAGGAATACGGCCAAGTCTGAAATTATCGTACGAACCTGTTGTGACCTTCGGATCTGAATTCCGATGTCGTTCACTCAAAATTCCAATCTTAGCTATTTTCTCTAATTTAAGGCTTCTGAAATGAGAATTTCTCATTTAAATTTGACTCCTAACTTCCTGAAATTCAATTCCGACCATACACACAAGTCAATATACATGAAACAAAGATGCTCATGGCCTCAGACCGCTGAACGGCGAGCTAGATCTCAAAATAACCGTTCGGGTCGTTACATGCTCTTCCACTTAAACATATGTGTGCCTCGAACGTGCTGAGAACTATATCGGAGTAGTCTGAAATCACTGATCGCCACCATATGCACCTTCCCACGCTCCCGCAACATAGGTGAGCACATAGCTCAATATATTCTGCAGATATTGCTTTTATTCAATAAAATAGGCCTTCGAGCTCAATTCCAACATCCAGAATTCTATGCTAGGCCTGTATTCATCAATAGATCGCCAAATCATTCATCATACGCGGTCCTCAAATATGACTGCATCACTTTGTTGGATTCTTACTTTGTAACACAAAATCCATAGGACCACTATATTTTTGTGATCCACTTAGCCAAAATTCAACGAATCAGATGCTCCCATTGCACCTCATGACCTACATAGGTCTTGTTCTAACTTTTACAACACTGACACAATGGAAGAGATATGCCGAAATTCATAACCAACTGCTGAGTCAACAAGTCATTGGGTCCATACCTATAACAGAACCATTACCACATTCTGAACCAAATAAAGATCTCTGCTCTTTAATATACTTCATGTGCTTAGATTGCACTGATCCTAAATTCCATAATCTCATCCCACCCAGTGCGAACTGCTTAGGTAATAAGCCACCTCGGACACAATCAAGGGTCCCATATGATGCCACCATGTGCCATTAAGCTACCGATTATGATACGATACAAGAAGAATATGAACTATGAAACGGATATCTAATTACCCCGTGCGCGAAACATACGCGCGACGCAGGCTAACAACATATACGTATTTTTTAACGAAAAATGGGAAACAGAACACATAGAAGAAACTAGGGGGAACTGTACTGAACATCATACTGTTGCAGCATACAACCCGATCCAAACAACATAACCATGGAGGCGTGCTACCGAATCCACACATCATAACGATGGAGGCATGCCATCCAATCCAAATAACATACCTGTGATGCCCTGCCACCCAATCCACCTACATGCTCACATGAGGGTATATTCATTGGGCTAAATAGCGCATCACATCAAAATATCGAATATAGGTCGTGGACACACTAAGGAGTATAATACCATTCCTAAGGAACAATTTTGCGCTATAGGCTACAAATCTCAAGCATAACTGAGGTTCAATACATGATCTGAATCTTAAGAGCCATCCTGCTCATATAAAATCACCGCTACGCAGAACCTCCACACATAAGAAATTTATCAATCCATTTCAACCCATACAATGCATGCATCATTATCTGGAATATATGATGACGAAATAACACCCTGACTGTTCCTCCATAGGGAACGCTCGCTGAAACGAACACAACTAGCCGGATATATAGACCTGTCCACAAATAAATCAATCCACTAATCTCAAGCCAATTTCTAATTGAACCAACTAGGCTAATAATCTTTTAAGGTTCATAATAACTTATTCTTCCGCATAACATATAGTAACAACCACTACAACTGGAGCAACCTCCTCCGTTCATATTCCAATAAAAAAAGTAACCTCCAAGCCTAATTTCTCAAATCGATGATATTACCAAAATCCTCATACTTGGTTAATTCTTTAGTCTATCAAGCGACTACATGTCACACTTACACAATCTTACCATAGGACACGCACCCACAATCTTCTGAAATAAGTATCGAGTCCCCATCTTTAAAGTTTCAGATACACTAATACTGAAAAGCGATCATGCTGAAGACAATACCAGTTTACTTTAATCATTCAGCCACTTCCTTGCTCACCCGAGCCCGTGATATCCTTGCAAGCCCTAGGTGCAACATTGATCTTTACTTTTAATTTCCATGCTACTTGCTGCACCCAATGTGCCAACATACGATAGAACACTATTTCCATCTCTACTCTAGAACAACTTATAGACTAAACTTCATCGTATAAACTTTTCATTTAACCCACCATAACCCTTCAGGGATCCGCCTACTCACAACAAGCTATAATAGAAGAATGCTTCTGAATAACATCAATCTCTGCGGCCGATAAGAATCACATGCACCGCCCCACTTCACATGCATGACTTGATCACGCTGGATGAACTGATCACCACTACCAATATGCCAAGTTAAACATGGATAATCAATCTACTTCCTTCAACTAAATCCTTGATTATCTTAGAAATAATGCTTCTTCATCCAACACATAATATACTCCATCTGCACTCACCCCGAGTGACCTTGAATCACGAGATCATATTGTCTCGAATCCCATGAACCATTTCATAGTTAACAATGCTACCCTAAGTCAAAATATCATAGAACATTCAAGTCACATTCTCATAAGCTGCTACAAAACTCGATTCTTAACTGTACCCATAGGCTCGAAATTACTGAGCACCACACTTGAACTCCAGAATTGACTAGGACGATTATTGAGAGCCACCTACTCTGTCTTTTTCCCGAATATAACTCACTCCATAGCTCTTATAACTTATGAATACTCTCTCGACGAAGAACTCTATGAAATCACTTCCTCTGGAACCTCCATCTATACGAGGCATAAATCCTGAATCTTTTTTCAAGTTCGAACATGAGCCAATAAGGCCATCATCGCATGCCTCAAACAATTTATTTTCTTGAATTACCCCTTGTGGTCTTTTCTCGTAGCTAAAAAACCCCATAAATATGCTAATAACCAGAAATCACACAAGTAGCTAATCATAAAGCCCAATCATAAGTGGTGGGACTCTCTCAGTTATCTTTAAGCCATCATTTAATAATTCCTTAGTTCGCCTGACCTCTTTACCTCTTAGGGTCATAACCTCGCTCCATAAATTGTAAAAATTTCTTAGAATATTCCTGTAAATCCTCATCTTTCGTATTCTGAATCATCATCCACATTCGCACGACCGATCTCTTTGTTGAACATCCAATATAATTCCTTGCAGAAGCTACGACAACCACACAACTGCTAACCTGCTCACGGGGAATATCCCACCTAGGAAATCACCTCCCGATATCTTCCCACGCCACTGCACGGGGATCATTCACTATGACACCAATAGCCCATCCTGAATCCGAGCTCAGCTTGTAGGTGCCCAAGTCCGTTCACCCCTCGCATACATCACTTAAATATCCTGTAACATCCTTCCAAATTAAGGGTTATGCTGCACCCCCCCTCCATTTCAAGCAACTCCTTTCTGCCACATCAATCTTCAGGCACATAATAGCCCATACTTCACATCATACCCGCAAGTTCGAATTCCCAATCCTTAACATCCCCAATTCGATCCAGACTCTCCTTAAGGGCGTAGTCATCGTACTAAAAAGCCCATAAGCAACACTCGCCACTCTCCCACTTTGGCAGAACTCAGTTCCTTAATCGGTCACTCGACCTTGCTTCTCATACTTGGCCTTTTAGAAATTTAAATGTCGTCTGACACTTCCACATGTCTTTCCTCATGCTCTTCCACTCAATTGTTGCTTTTAAAAAAATCTATCTTCGCGGCACTTGAATCCACCATTTCTACTAACTTTAGAACCTCTCCAAAGGTCATCCTTATCAATCCATCAATATTTGAAATTCTGATTATCTCTTAAACAACCATACCATGCGATATGTGACAGCTGTATCTCCAATACTATTTCACAAAATCCTACCATAAGGCAAATTTTAGCAGGTTATAATATCGACAAACTTAGTAAGTTTCATTAGGGCCTCAAAACCCCATCATAGTAGAAAACTCAACCACGCTTGCAAATGCCCAGTCTCATTTCTTCTCTAGCCACATCTGACACTTCTTAATCCAGCTGCCCTTTCCCCCTGCCGAAAATAAGATACTGAATCCCTTGATTATACGCTGAGTAAAACTCCCTTGAATTCACCCACTTCACAAATACGTGGGCAAACATCATATCATTGCAACAACATCGTGGAAATAATCACTCATAAGTATCATGGCAACGTATGCCTAGTCTCTAGGCTCTTAGAAGTCCTGTTACTGAGCTGAACAATAGAATATCCTCCCATAAAGCGACTATAATAGTCCAATCAATTATACCGGGGAAAATTATCCCGTACCATATTTGTAGTGCCAATTCAAGTCCTCAAATTCTCGATTTCTAGCAAGCGCTCGTGTCTTTTAAGATTGACTAGGAAGGAATCAAAGGCATACGCCTCAAAGGAATTGAACCGCACGATAAGGAAATCAAAAAGAGAAGTACTCCTAATAGCCCTGTAGCCTCCCGAGCATAAGTACAACCGTCTCCATACCGATCCGCGAGAATCTACAAGACTTGCTCGTGACTCTTGAGACAAAGGGGAACCTAGTGCCTTGATACCATGTTGCCAGGACCGAAAATCCACTAAGGGTCGTGATGGTGTCGGGCACCACTATCGGGAAAACCATCCAAATTACTTAAACAAAGTATTGTTTTAAACACTTTAAAAATACATGATTTTTCTTCCATATTTAGAAATTTTTTAAAGAATATGGATTTTGATATCAAATTTAAAAGTTAAGGCATTAATATAATATTTCAAACCATCCCAGAAACCAGAGTCACAAGTGCATTAGTATATACTGATAAAAGAAATAAAAAGACATCATCCGTCTGGAATACAATGGACAGAAAATAAATACAGTACTAAAAAGGGACTACCCTAGTTGCGGCCGTCTCAAATGATTCAGTTCACTTGGTCCAAGAATCATCCGTGCTGCTATGTCCAGTAGACCACTGGAATCACATAAACCTGTGCAACAAAATGCACAACAAGTGTATACATAGTGCATAAACAACGTGTACCCAATGAGTGTCCTGCCTAATCCTGAAGGAGTAGAGACGAGATGGTCAACTCTGACACCCACTAGCAGTCCAATGACTATTTATCCTTATGAAATATATTCAAGGGGTGGATTTGTTTTATAAACATGATTCGAACCCAGCTATGGGAAAAACAAGTAGTCATATTATTCTTTCATGGAAAATTTCCTTTGTCTTCGTGTTATTATTATTAATAAAATTAACTCGAGCCGTAATGTGGCATAAAACGATTCAAATGAGTTCACGATGACAACACAAACATGCGCAAGCCATGCCAAGGTCGACAACCCGCTCCAACAGAAATGTAAAGTTTGCACTGTCAAGGGTCGAGCGGCCCATACCATAGATGTATCCATTTCAGGTCGGCCCATTCCAATAGAAATATAAACACACGCAGATAGATAATAAGTCAAGAAGTCAAAATGGAGCAAATATCCAAGAAAGGTTAATTCTCTTTAATTTTATGAGAAACCAAAGCATAAGACATTTTAGAAATCCTTTTTGTTAGTTTTATATGATTTAAGCATTTCAAGTCATCAATGGGTCCACAACTAATCCAAGTATAACATGCTTTTGGGTCCTAGACTACCCGAACAACAACAGAATAGTAGCTATGCACACACTCTCGTTACCTCGTGCATACGTAGTCCCCCACAATTAGGAGCACATAATCAATTTAACTCACATATGGGGTGGTTTCCCTCACATAAGATTGGAAAGGAGACTCACCTCGCTCTGAAGACTCATAACCGGCGCTTCACATCTTTCTGAAATCTTGAAAGAATGTAAAGATACTCTAAAATTAGCCAAATAATGGCAATCTAATAAGAATATGCGCAAGTACTTGCGAACAATTCAAATTGTACAATTTCCCAACTCTGCTTTGTGAATTGACCAAAATGCACTCGGGCCCACATGCCCGAAATAAAAAAATGTTTACATCAATACGATCGTTATCTCGCCACGAGTCTATACATACCAAATTCACAAAAATCGGAGTTTGTTTGACCCCTCAAATCACCATTTTATAATTTAAATCTCAAGCCCTAATTTCATATGATTTGGCTATGTTTTCATAGATTTCTAGGAGGATTCTTCAATAAAATCATGTATTTAACTCATAAAAATTACCTCTAATCGATCTTAATTGAAACTCCATTCAATCCCCATCCAAAAGCTCTCCAAATTGACTTAAAATGGTGGAGAAATTGCCATTTTTCGGGACTTAAAGTCTCTGCCCAGGCCTATTTTCCGCTTATGCGGACAATTTTTCACTTCTGCGGACCTTTCCGCTATTGTGGTCCCGCATCCACGGTTGCAGTTTTGACAGCAAGCAGATTACCCCAATACGGAAATGAGCATCACTCCCTCATATGATGTCAAACTTTGACGATTTATTTTTCTATGGCTCCGAAATTTTGATGCAGGTCCAATGGTTCAAAAAAAAACTGAATTTGGAGCTCATTTGCTTAATATGGTACCCCTTTATATTCATAGAGGCAACGTTGACATATCAAATAAGAGCGTGATCACAACCCGAAACACACCCGAGGCCCCCGGGACCCCGACCAATAACACCAACCTATCCCAAAACACATTACGGACTTGCTCGAGGTCTCAAATCAAATAAAACAATGCTAAAATCATGAATTATACCTCAATTCAAGCTTGAAGGACTTTGAAGTTTCCAACTTCTATTTCTGGTGCCGAAACCTATCAAATCACGTGCGATTTGCTTCAAATTTTGCACACAAGTCCAAAATGACATAACAAAGCTGCAGAAACTTTCGGAATTCCATTTCGACCCTCCGATCAAAATCTCACCTATCAACCGAAATTCGCCAAAATACTAACTTTACCTATTCAAGCTTAATTCTACACCGGTCATCACAAAAATATTTCGGACACACTCCTAAGTCCCAAATCACCAAACGAAGCTATCCGAACAATAAAATTCACATTTCGAGCACGATGTAAAAATATCCACTTCCGGTCTAGCTTCTTAAAAACATTCAAATTCCTATCTTTAGCCAAACGACTCCAAAATGACCTACAGACCTCCGAATTCACTTCCGATTGCGCTCCCAAATCCAGAATCACTATACGGAGCAACGTCCAGTCTTGGAATTTCTAACGGTTATCGATAACGCTAAAATGCACTTCAAGCCAAATTCAGGAAATTGTTTCAAAAATGCTGACATTCCATTATATTCGCCAAAGCGCTCCCGGGTTATCCAAAACCCGATACGGGCATACGCCCAAGTCCAAAATCATCATACGAACATGCTGGGACCTTCGAATCTGAATTCCTAGGTCATTTACTCAAAATTCGAATCTTAGCCATTTTCTCCAACTTAAGGCTTATGAAATGAAAATTTTTCATTTAAATTTGGCTCCGAACTTCCTGAATTTTAGTTTGATCATACACACAAGTTAGTATACCTAAGACGAAGCTTCTCATGGCCTCAGACCGCAGAACGATATGCTAGAGATCAAAACGACCGATCGGATCGTTACAAAAACTTGATTCTCTAGACTATTTGGTTTACTATATGTTGCTTGCTATGGGAACTGATACTGCACTTGATTCTCTATACAGTTTAATGGAGTCTTAGTTTCTATCAAAACCTAAATTGTTTAAAATATATACTCGTTTTGTTTCAATTTTATTTGAACCTATGAGATCAGATTGACTAGTTTTCTATTTCCACCATCTATTGTTTATGTTTTTTTGAAATAATAAATATATTTAGAAACTATATAAAAAGTACTACGAGTTAAAATAGTTAGCAATTTAAAATATTACAAAAAAAATATGGCCAAAGAAAATCTTAATTAACTTCCTGAATATTAAAAGGTTCATTCTTTTTTGAAATGGAGAAAATATAAAATAGTTTTAGATAATGTAAGCCCGTTATTTCTAACACTCAGCTATGAAATTGCATCACAATGGATGGGAGTGGCATACTTTTGCCATCTCTCAAGAGTATTTTTCTTTTTGGATAAAGAAGACATATTTTTTGTATACTATCTAGCAGTTGTGAAGGTCCGGAGTAGAAGAGCCAAAGGATTAGGGTTGTAATACATCCATCATAGAAAGCTTTATTTTTGCTCTTTCAAACGGCTGTCACAGTTTGCTTCAAGAAAAGCAAAAAATGATTTTTGACTCAAGTTTTAATTTTATATTTATACTTGGTCATTTTGTCATATTGACTTCTGATAAGCAAAAGGTGACAATCAAATTGTCATTGGAGGAACATATAATGTTTTTACGGTAACAATTATACCTCATTTTTTGTTACCCTTAAATTGGATAATAATTAATTTATATGCGATTTTAATAATACATAGATTAATACAACACAATTAAATAAGAATATTAGATAAACGAGGTAAAGACAAAATAAACGATCAAATCAATTGTAATACTATGACCTAGTCCGAATCTAGGTTGAACAGTAATTTTGCCCTCGGTTGGACCCTTGGCTCGAGCCTAGTTGTGAATAAAGAACAAGACAATTAAATAAGAACTTTTGCAGTACCTAGAAAATAAAAAATTAATTTGTATTGCTTTGATTCACATGTTACAATGTGCTTTACAAAAGAAAAACTTTCCCTTTATATATTAGAAGAGTTCTATCCTTAGTTCATATCTCAAAAGGGTAAAAATCTTCCTTTCTCGTTAAATTACTTATCCATAACCGACATTGAGCGAGATCTGCACCGCAGTATCCGGTTAGGTGTGAATATCACGGCCCTCCATCCGTCATACGTAACCATTTACTGTGTTTTTCGATGTATTAGAAATCGTTCTAGATCCAGGGAATGTTGATTTATCATGCCCGATGATGAACACATCATTCACCTTTTATGGATCTCGATATGATGGGTTCGTGGCCTCGATTTCAATGTCGTGCTTCCATGCCCTTCTTTCGTTTTCTTCACCGGAAAATCAGGGCATACATTATTCCTAATTTTAACCATATACAGATAGTTCCATTATTTTTCATAGAGTAGGTTTGTCGAAAAGAATAGATGAACCCCAGTTCCTTCCTTCTACGTTACAACTTACATGACGGGTAAATCAAACTGTCCCATTGTTTATACTCAATTTTTTTTCTAGGTGTTTTTATACTCAAAATAATTTTTATGTAACATATATATGCATATATAAGCATACCTAAGTGTTTTGATATTTTTCTAAAATTTTTAAGGATTTTCAAAACCAATTTATCGTCTATTTTAGCAATGTAAAATCTATAATTATTCTCCAAAATTTAATTTTAGTGAATAAATTATTTTATTCCCATATTTAAATTTCAATATAATTAACGTAAGTTTTACATATTTTTAAAACTTTATTGGCTATTTATTAAAAATAAATTGCTATAATTATAGCTTATTTTTTGATCAATAGTGTTTATAATTATAAAATTAGTTCTAGTATTTTTTAATTAGTATTTATATATTATTAATTGGCTTAATGCTTTTAATTATCTTTTAAGAATATTTTTACTATTTTTAAAAAATTAAATAGGAAAATGGTTATTTAATATATAGCCAAATTGACTTTCAATTGTAGCCAAAAATTGAACCCAATTTCAATCCCCAATTCCCCAACCCAATTTAATTCGAACTCGCCCCTAACACAATTAAACCTATCCAACCCACCTACCCTTCCCATCATGGCCGTTGATCTCTAAGATCAACAACCCACATTTTCAATTACCTTTATAATCTAACAACCTACCCTAATCCCCTTCATTTCCACCATTCAGCCACCCTTGAATCCCAAACTCTCTCAAAACTCTCTCAAGGTTCTCCGGAACCCTAGCCGCCTCCCACTTTATTCCATTATGCTTTCACCGGGATCCATGGTTCTCAAGTCATGGACGGCCTGAACTCACCTCCCTTCACCCATAAACAATGGTTGCTCTAAGGCTCGAGGTATGACCTCGATGGTACTCTCTCAGACCTTCACTGATTCGAATATTCCGACTATCTCCGGGCTTGCTCCAGTGGCTCTTGGTCTTGTGAGCATGTTTCTGACTTCATCCGACTTAGATCAGAATTTTCCAAGCCTTTCTTGTTTAGGTTCTTCTAAAACCCGAATTATTCGAGGTTCTCTCTGATTATATTTAGATCTATTATATGTTTGCACTTTGCTTAAGATTCTTAAATGTTTTCTCTGATTTCTTTCAAATGTTACTTCTTTTCTATTAGGGTTTCTGGAAAAGGTTCTTAAAATATTTCTGACTCTTCTTCTTCTTCTTCTTCTTCTTCTTCTTTTCTTGGTGTGTTTTTATCTACTCTCTTCCGACTCGCGTGCTTTTTCATGTGTTCTTATGTTTACTATATTATTTGGGTTTGCTATTGTGCTATGCTCTTTCTTCAGTTTGTTTCAATATCATGCTCTCACATGTCTATCTAATATGTTCCTTTACTGAACGTTTTTACTGATTTAATTATTTGTTTACCAGACTTTGTCTGAATTCTTTCCAAGCATGTTTCACCGACTGTTTCCTTAAGATTACACTACCTCTTTTTCTCCTTAACTTGTTTATGTTCCAAACTTCTCTTAAAACTTGTTCCATATACTTCAAATCAGTTTTTATGTTCTATTTGCCATGAACCTACTACTTGTTTGTATGTTTTCTCATGAGACTCTGAAAAGGGTCTGTGAGTCTGTTTCAATAGTTTGCCTTCTCATCTCTGTGTCGAATTTGAGTTTAAAAGCCCTAGTATTTTGGGGTTTCCTTGGAAAGTTTGATTTTTTGTTTGGACATGGGTTCTATTTTGAAACCATGAACTCTCAGACTCACTCCGAGTCTATGAACTAAATTTGAAAATTTTCTACGTTTGTGATTTTGAAACTTTCTTGTTAATTTCTCCTAATTAGCATGACATTCCTCTTGCTTGACATGTCTATGTGTTTTATATATGAGAACTTCTCTTTCAAAGGTTTTTCCAAGTGCTAATTGAATAGGAATCCCTTTAATGTTGCTCACTTGATTGTTACTGATTTCCCCCTAAATTAAACTTTCCTCTACCTCTTTTCTGACTCGGTTCATTCGAACAAAGCTTTCAACTTGATTCTTTTACTGGCTATTTTAGTGATTCCCTTTGCTTGTTTTTCACAAATCAAGTACCACTTGACTTTTACCTTAAATATCTTTTATGTATTTACCCTTTAGTGTACTGCTTGGGAAAATATTCTAATTGACCCTTTTCTTAATTATCTTTACCCGGTGGAAATCAGAGTCCTTTAATTATATGGAAATTGATTTCCAAGATTATTTTTCCTGCATTTTCTTACTTACTTTCTACACTATAAAAAGGGTCTTCCCTTCTATACTTTCAACCATCATCACTCACTAATTTTTAGATCACAAACTCTTTTGCACTCTTTACTCTCTTCTGATATCTTTTTCATTGCTTGCTCACAATTTGGCTTTTAAAAACTTCTACTATCAATTATTTTTTTGAAATTGGTATGTCCTACTATTTATTATAGCATCAACTCCAATGTGTTTACTTACATGCTCTTATGCCCATGTCTACTTTACTGCTTTGTAGAGTTTAACTTTAAAGTAGTTACTCATGTCTTTCTATTTGCTGCTGCAATAAATCCCTATTCCCATTCCCCTTATGTGCTTGAGCTATGATTTAAGTCATGGCAATATACAAAGTTATTGTCATGGATTAAAACTGGGCCTTTTGGATCCTAGTCTCTTTTAATTCCCATACGCTATTCCCTTATGTGTGTTGAGTTAAGGTATAGCCTGGCAGCATCCAAATTATTTTCCAGGGCTGAACTTGAACTTTAATAGGTCCTAACTATCTAATTTTTTAGTTGACAGGCTGGTGGGGGGTGTGCCAACATTCTAATTGCTGGGCATGACCACCAGCCTGGCTTGGCATTCCCTGACTCCCCTCTATTACACTTACACTTACTCCTACACTCTAAGTTCTCCCCCCCCCCCCTCCTATGAGCCTTCCCGTGGGACCTTTGAGTCCCCTTGAACTTAGACGTGTGAGGACTTGCTTTTCCACACTACGCTTTAATTCAATTCTGAAATGATATTTGGGGTGGAAGCATTTCTTGGAGTTCTTGAAAATCCTTGGAACATTGGGACATCTCCATATAAGAGAAAGACTTTGGAACAGGATCTTTGGACGTTGGTTTATTACATAAGTCAAACTAGGAGTCTGAATTAAGCTCTCCTTGGTTGGAATTCAAATTTCGGATGTATTTTTATTTTCTTTAATAAAGTTTGGTTTGTAATAATCTTGTAATAACATTTGGGGTCGGCTAGTGAAAAAGGGTGGCAAGGGGTAGATATCATGACTATAGGAATTACTGTTTCTAAAGTTTTGTATTTTTGTCTAAAATTTTGCATCTCACCTAGAGACCATGCCTATTGGAATTATTGATTCTAATGTTCTGCTTCTTATATAAATCACAGAAACATTGCATTCTCATATAGATAAATTGTCCATAGGATTCTCTTAATTCTCATATGGATACTATGTCTATAGAGCTTTCTGCAATTTCATAATAGATACAATGCCTACAGGACTTTCTGCATTCTACATATGTCATTAGGCAAACCTATTATAGGAATTAGGTAACTAACCAATTGCATATAGACAACCTATCTATAGGACTGATGCATAAGTGATAACAGTGTTTAAAATCAGTATAGCACCAATAAGAAGGCACATAGGAGCTTTTAACTAAACTTGAATCACCAACTCGTCTAAAATCTATAGCAGTAACGTCTAATCACCTGCAGAAATTATGCTTTCGTAACCAACAAATTTTTTCTGAAATTAATAGATATCATTCCCATAGGTTCTATTTAACACCTAGGCAAGCTTTAGGGTAAAATTTTGTAACTGCATCAGTCTTTAATATTTACAACCAACAGGCAGGCCTAATTCTGACTTCTTATGTGAAAATATATGATAAATAACCAAGCTTTTATGCTTCAGATTAATTCAGACCTAATCAGTACATGTAAGACAGGCTAAACTATATCTCTTTTTCTGATTTGAGGAGGTTTATTTGAGCACGTAACTGTTACGTGCCCATAATTTTCTTATCTGCTTTTGTTTTTCGCCTTAGACTTTTAACCTTTTTAAACTTCAAAAAACCCAAAAACTCCCTCCCCTTGTAGGATTAGTAGTCCCAAATGCCTCCGGGGCCGACAGGATTGGGACGAGTAATAGCATACAATTAGTCACTATACTATTCCACACTTTAATACCTTAACGGGGGGAATGGTAGAATATGGATATGATGATCGGTGCGCTAATATCACGTGCGACCCCTCTTCTGAGGAGTGATTGTCGGATATTGGATTGATGTAATCCATATTAATCATAAACCCATGACCCCCTTTCCCTTTGCATTCTTTTATCTCTTCTTGTAAAACTCTTTAAATCTTTTTCATAAAATTCTGCCCTCTACTAACTTTCACAAGTTTCAACCTAATTGCAATGTTTTATGCAAGTCTTTAATTAGGCCTTAATTGCTTACATATTTATATAGTCACAATTGTAACACGGACGGGAACCAGACTTGTGGATCCAGAGGGGTGCCTAACACCTTCCCCTCGGGATAACTTCTATCCCTTACTCTAATCTCTAGTTTCTAAATCCAAAACCCTCTCTTGAGTGTCCTAATGAATTTAATCATTAGGTGGCGACTCTTAAATTCAATAACCCAATTCCCAAAAGAGAATGAGTTGTCCTCCCAAATGTCATAAGCCCGATTTTGACTAATAGAAAAAGGGGGTGCGACATCCATGAGTGGCATCGTTCTGACATTGGACATGTGTCAGTCACCGATTGTCTGCCTTTAGACGCGAAATGCCAAGCATTGATTATTTTTCTCTCTATAAAAGCTTCAACCTTTTTCACTTCATCCACTTTATGATTCTAGACTTTAGCATCGAATTTTCTATTGACTTTTACCTTATCCAAATCTTCATACGTTGTTCTTTCAGCCTTTATATCTTCATCTTCAATCCACATACATCTTCTTTAAACCTTCAACCTAGGCCTTCATACCTTTATACCATCTTAATATCTTCATATTTTTCCTTAGACCTTCATCTTTCCCACATTACAATGGCAAAAACTTCCAAGGCGTTGCCTCAGCATGCTGCTCATTAATCTTTACACCGAATCGTAGATGGTGAGATGGCCGTTCCTCAAGTTGCTCAGGAGCATCCAATGAAGAGCTTCATACCCATGGGTTGCTCTATTGGGGATGACTTCAAGGTTAAGAAGTCATCTGGTCAACAAGAATGAGGCAAGGGAGCATGGAGATACATATGCTCCGTCATTGAAGAAACCCTACCCATAGTCCGAGCGGACTGTAAGTGGGAGCATAAGGACATGGTTGTTCAAGGGTCCAATGATGATATTAGTACTCACGACAAGGGTATTTGAGTCTTTATACTTGTCCTTTCATGCTCGACCTCGTGGACCCCAAAGTTCTTATTTTCTACAATAGGTATAAGGTGTGCCTTGGGAAATCCACCCGTCCTTTCGGAGGATCGTGATCCTCTTACACCATTTTGTGAACAACACCGAAGCCCTTTGGTCTACCCTCGACCATCCACTCCACCTATATAGTTCCCAAATCTTCTGAGGGGGACTGATCAAGCTTGTTCACCAAGCAATACAAGCTCCTTTCTCAAGCATCGATGAGGATCGAGACTGAGGTTGGGAGGAGAAGTCCGTTCAGGTGAAACCCGAAGACTTGATCCCTCTTAAGTTTCTACTATTCCTTGAGGATTGGAACATATCCCGTAATTAGTGTCTTTCTTGAATAGTTCCTTTCTTTTTATTCTTTCTCTCATTGCATGTGTTTTTCGTCGTTCAGCTATTGCCCATGTTCCTGATGAAATCCCCCAATTCAAAGAGTGACTAAAGGGGATCTGCAAGCAGATGCCATAAGCGTGTATGGCACAAGCTTTCTAAGGGAAAATAGGAGACTCGTTCTCATAGTGAGGTTGTTTTGTGAATAATAATAACCATGCTCTTAACATACCTAGTGCTAATCCTTTCTATTTTCATACAAGTTTTCCTAAGACCAACAAACGTACGCAGTTAGATAAGGGTGAGGATCTGTCCTTTTGTGCCGAGCCCTCCATTTTGGGGCTTCCATAAAGGAAGAGAAGAATAAGAATAGAAAGTCCTCGGGTTCCCCGCACGACGAGGCAAAGAATGAAGAAGAAGAATAATAAGAAGAAGGAGAAGGGGAAGGGGAAGGGGAAGGGGAAGGAAAAGGAGAGGGGGAAGGGGAAGGACAAGGAGAAGAAGGAGAAGAAGGAGAAGAAGGAGAAGGAAAAGAAGGAGAAGGAAAAGAAGGAGAAGGAGAAGGAAGAAGAAGAAGGAGGAGGAGGAGGAGGAGAAGAAGGAGGATGAAGAAGAAGGGAGAAGAAGAGGAGGAAGAAGGGGAAGAAGAGGAAGAAGAAGAAGAAGAAGAGGAAGAAGAAGAGGAAAGAAGAAGAAGAAGTGGAGGAAGAAGAGGAAGAAGAAGAACAAGAAGAAGAGGAAGAAGAGGAAGAGGAGGAACAAGAAGAAGAAGAAGAAGAAGAAGAGGAAGATGAAGATGAAGAGGAAAAGGAAGAGGAAGAATAAGAAGAAGAAGAAGAAGAAGAAGAAGAAGGAATAGGAGAAGGAGAATAAGAAGGAAGAAGGAAAAAGAAGAAGAAGGAAGAAGAAGAAGAAGAAGGAAGAAGAAAAAGAAAGTAGAAAAAGATGGAGAAAAAGAAGAAGGAGAAGAAGAAGAATGGAGAAGAAGAAGAAGAAGAAGAAGAAGAAGAAGAAGAAGAAGAAGAAGAAGGAGGAGGACATGTACAGCGCTCTTAGTGAACAATAGAATGAGGCCATCAAAGACATCCTAATTCTCCAGGCCAAGCTATAAAAATTTCAAAAGGAGGCCTCGACCCTGAAGCTAAAACACACAGACCTGCTTGAGAAGGTAAAGATATTTGAGAATCAAAACAAGCAGCTAGTCGTGGTAACTCACAAAACAACTTCATAGGTCCAACAAAAGGTAGACTTGATCGACCAACTTCGAGCTCAGATGGACAAGGTCAAGGCCACGACCAAAGTGTGGAAAGGCACATGGACTTGCTGTCTTCGGAGAAGAAAGCTACAAAAATGGAGCTACCATCGGTCGAAAACAAACTTCATGTGGCAAAGGACAAAGCCGATAAGTGGTCTCGGCTGAACGATGATCTCCCGGCGTTGTTGAGCTCGGCTTTCACGCAATGGGATGCTCTTGCATAGGAATATGCTACACTGAGGTCCAAATTGGATACAACCTCTGGTGATGCAGAGTAAATTGTGGCCCAGTATAATGCTGATGTGGAGATAGACAAGACCCACTTAAAGACGAAGACTGAGTACATAAAGCGGCTATCTTGGAGAGAAACCCTCGAATAGGTCCATTCTCGAGGTTTGGACCTATCTACCGAGATTAAAGAAGCTAGGAGGCTCGACGCTAAGGAAAAGGACTCTACAAGCCCGAGGGTTCCGAGGGCTCTAAAGGTTATGAGGTTTCCGAGGCCTCCGACATTTTAGGCGATAAGTCGAGCCCTAGTAAAGACCATGATTAGATGCCTTTGTACTTTTTTTAGTTTTTTATTATGTATATTTTTGTTTATTTTGTGGTCGTTCTATCGAGCCTTTGTTAATATATTTTTGAGTATTAAATATTTCCCTTTCTAGAAATACCGTGTCTTTACATTTCTAGCATCTTCTTGCAATTTTTATTTGTGTATTATTTTTTATGCCTTAGCATAAATTCATATGTAGTTCTGGATCATCTGTTTTTCGGAGGTTCGATTGGAGCCCAACTTCGATGCAACTTGGTTTACTTGTGGCTTTGTACGCTTAGTGAGACTGAAGGTTTTTAAGATGCTTAAGTGTTTCTACACGATGTTTTTGTCGAGAGTAACCTTTTAGTAGGTATCAAATTTTTGTAACGCCCTGACTTTTTGGTTACGTACTTCGAACATCTCCATCTTGTTTTTAGGGTGGTCGTAGCTTTCATATTTGGGAACCATCTAATAGGTTTGGTGCCTCCAGGATTCGGTAGCCCGGGTCATCTGAAATTTATCATACGATAGTCCCCGTGTAGGGATAGCCCGTGGGCTTGATTGTCCCTGAGTAGGAATAGCCCCTGGGCTTTAGGATCCATAATTGAAGTAGCAAAATGCGCAGTAACAAAGTGTTAAGGAATTAGAAATTTTTTCAATTATTAGTATGCAAGGTACATGATCGAAGGCGCATAAAAACTTGTGTCAAGGGAAAAGTGCACTATGTGGGCAAGGTTCATATGATCGTTTGACCCTTACAATAATACAAACAACCAAGCCATAGCTTTTAGCACATAAAAATATTTTTACCTTTTTAAAAATCTTAATCCGAGGGTAATGGCCCCCGGTATTCAAGGTCAAACACGTGAGGGCAAGGATACCGTTGACCTGAACCAAACTATCATTGGTTCCTATTTGAAGATGGTCTTCAAATATAAGGTAGCATATTTTATTGTTGCCTCGTTGAAAACCTTGCTAAAAAAACTAATTCGGGACAAAACCGGTTCAAGGGAAAAGTGTGCAACACATGCTTTCAGACCTAATATCCACGTCCATCCTTGTCTGATTACCTTCATTCGTTATCTCAGTTTATAACATGATCAAAAAGCAATTGAGTTTGTACCTTGGAAGTAGTACCGCTTTAAGTGTGCAATGTTCTAGTTGTTTGGTAGTTATACGCCATTTCCCCCTTCGAGTTTTTATGATCCTTTGACAGTTATTCTGACGGCTCGATATGGTCCTTCCCAATTCAGGGCCAGTTTCCCTTCATTCGTGTTCGTAGTGTGTAGTGTAACTTTCCTCAACACTAAGTCCCCGAGTTGAAAGTGTCGAGGCTGGCCCTTTGGTTCTAATAACTTTCTATTCGTTGCTTCTGAGCAGCCAACTGTACAAAGGCGACATCGCGCCTTTTATCCAATAGTTCTAGGCTCGTGATCATGGCCCCACCGATTGGTTCTTCGGTCGTATACTGGAACCTGAGGCTTGGTCGAATACTGGTATTAAGGCTTCGGCTCCGTAGACAAAAGAATATTGGGTGGCCTCGATGCTCAATTTCGAAGATGTATGGTACGCCCACAAAATTTTGGATAGGATCTCCTTCCATATACCTTTTGAACAAGTCAACCTCATTTTTAGGTTTTAAAGTATAGTCGTGTTCGCTGACTCCGTATACTCATTCCCACTAGGAGGATAAGACGTCGATAGTATCTTCTTGATCTTCCGGTCTTCGAAAAAGTTACATACCTTGTTGCTGATGAATTATTTTCCATTGTTGCAAACAATCTCGGCCGGTATCCCAATTCGACATATATATGGTCCCAAAAAATGTTAATGACTTCTTTCTCTCATACCTTTTTGAAAGCATGGGCCTCAACCTATTTTAAAAAATAATCGGTCATGAATAATATAAATTGAACATTACCAGGGTGCCCATGGCAGGGGATGGATGATGTCCATTACCCAATTCATAAATGGTCACAGGGACAGGATGGAGTAGAGCATTTCTCTTGGTTGATAGATCATTGGGGCGCATCTTTGGAACTCGTCACATTTCTGTACGAAGTCCTTTGCATCCTTCTCTAGTTCAGTCCAATAATAGCCGACCCTAATCAATTTTTGAATCAAGGATTCTACCCTCGAATAGTTCCCTCAAGTGTCTTCGTGAACTTCTCTCATATTCCGTCTCTCCTGGTCCTCATTTGGTTAGTGGGCCAAAAAAGGTCCTCCTGAACAACGCCTATATTTGGCAGCTTTGGTACACGAGGCTCTCGATTCTTTGGGATACGAAGGTACTTTTCATGTCTTCAAGTAGTCTAGGTATTTGTTTCTCTAATCCTAAGTAAAACTTGTTGAGCTCAGTTCTCTGTGACCTTCTTCTATCACCGAGTTCATTTGCTAAACTACTACTCCGGAACTGAATTCATAGGAATCAACCGTTGACCCCCGGTTAGCTAGTGTGTCGGCTTTACTGTTTTGATCTCGCGGTACATGCTGCAGCGTCCATTCCCTGAATTGATGTAGGGTTACCTGTAATTTTTCCAAGTACCTTCGCATTCTTTCTTCTTTACTTTGAACTTCCCATTAACTTGATTTCCATGAGGAAGCAGTCGCACTTAGCTTCGATCACCTCGACCCCAAGACTTTTAGCCAATTTTGATACATGTAATCACGGCCTCATTGTCGGCCTCATTGTTAGTAAATTCACATTTCCAATAGATTACCTAATTATATTTCCTATAGTTTATTTTAATATGATACCGAGCCCATACACGTTCGTGTTCAAGGCACCATCCATGAAATTGGTCCCAAATTCCCAAAGTGGTCCTCGAGGTTAATAGTAATTCCCATTCGACTGCAGGTAATAGTGCCGACATAATGTCAGTCATGAAGTACGCCAAAATCTGAGATTTTATGGCAGTTCAGGGTCGATACTCAAAATCGTAACCGCTAATTTCCACGGCCCACTTGGACAACCGTACTGAGAGTTCAAGTTTGTGCATGATCTTCTTTAATGGTTAAGAGGTCACAACACATATCGGGTGGAATTGAAAGTATGGCTTTCGCTTCCTGGAGATGCTTAGCAAGGCAAGCGCCGATTTTCTAGGTGAGAATACCATGATAAGGCCTCACCTAGAAATCTAGTGAAATAGAAAATAGGAAATTATGCACCTTATTCCTTTCAGTCTAAGACTCCACTTATCGCCATCTCAAAAACATCCAAGTAGAGGTATATCTATTTGTTTGCCTTTGTAGTGTGTAGCAGGGGTGGACTCGATATGTACTCTTTGAGTTCTTCAAAAGCTTGTTATCATTTTGGTTCCAGGATAAGTTATTCTTCTTCTTTAAAAGTGAGAAGAATTGATTTCTTTTGTCAAAGGACATCGAGATGAGCCAGGCCAAAACGGCTATACATCTACTTAGTCTTTGAATGACCTTAATGTTGTCTACTACGGTGATGTCCTCTATGGTCTTTATTTTGTCGGGGTTGATATTTATTCCCCGATTAGATACCATGAACTCGAGGAATTTTCCCGATCCAACCCCGAATGCATAGTTCTCTGGGTATAGCATCGTGTTGTATTTCTTCAGTATGTCGAAGGTCTCCGGCAAATGTTTCAAGTGGTCCTTTGCTCAGAGGGACTTGACCAACATACTGTCAATATAAACTTCCATTGATTTTCCGATTTTTCCTTCGAACATCAAGTTTACTAGGCGTTATAAGGTGGCACAAGTGTTCTTTAATCCACATGGCATTACGTTATAATAGTAGGTCCTAAATTTAGTGATGAAAACAATTTTCTTGATTGTCTGGGTCCATCCGAATTTGATTGTACCCAGAGTAGGCGTTGAGAAAGCTGGGTATCTCTTGCACTTCCATTGCATCCATCATTCGATCGATGTTAGGAAAATGGAAAGAATTTATAGGGCATGCTTTGTTTATGTCTTTGTAATCTAAACACATTCTTAGCTTATTCCATTTTTTAGGTACTACCACTATGTTAGCTAAACAATCTGAGTATTTAACTTCCCGAATGGATACTATTTTCAGAAGTTTAGATACCTCATCCTTGATGAACACATGTTTGATCTCGTATTGTGGCCTCGTCATCTGCTTAACCGGGGGGGAACTTTAGGTCCAAACTAAGCATATGGGTGTTTAGATGGGACTAAGCAAAACAATCTATATTAGATTTAAGAAAATCAATAATTTTTCTCCTAAGGTTGGGGGTTAATGCCGTGCCCGGGTATACCTTTTGATCTAGCAGTGTTCAATTAGTATGGCTTGCTCCAATTCTTCGACCATCTATTTAGTGGTGTCGGTGTCATCAACAACTATGAATGATCTCGGTACTTTGTAATCATCCTTCTCATCTTTTCCTCATTCCTTTTATTCGACTGAGGATGACATCAGTGACTGCTATTTAGCTTCTTCCTTTCTGGCTGGCTCCTATTCCTTGATATCGAAACTGTGAGCACCGGGATTACCTCGTCGACATTAAACATCTCCTTTGTGGTCGTCTGGCCTCTTAAATCATCTTTAATCCTCCCGGTGTAGGGAATTTCAACGTTGGTGAAAGGTCGAGGTTACCTACCTCATGTTGTGAACCCACGGCCTTTCGAATAGAGCGTTGTACCCCCTTTTCCCTTCTATCACGTGGAACTTTGTCTGTTGGATCATCCCAGTGGTGCTTAGTGGTGTTGCATGCCACGTTAAATCAGTTCAACACCCGGACTTCTAGCACTATTTGGTCCTATTACCCAAATTGCTCTATGAACCTCATTATTATGATGTTGGCGCCCATGTTCTTGAAGTGGTTTTTTGCTTAATTACTCATAAAGAGGTGCCCTTTGTTGAATAATCGGGCAACTTCTTCTCTCAACTCTCAGAAATCAATGGTCTTTTGACCATGAGTGCCATGATATACTTACGTATCAATTTATGATCTCTTTGGGTAGGGTCAGACTGCAATGGTCGAGGCCACTTGGTCTCTTTTATGCACTCGGTGGCTTACACGATGCTGGTAGCATCAACGTTGAAGTTATAGTCTCATAATCTCGGTGCTTCCCTACTCCCGAGCAACTTTTTGAAACCATTTTTTCTCATCATACCTTCGTTATTGGGCCCTCTATCACTGATATTTTCATTCCTTCCGGGGTGATGCTCTGACCCATTTCCCATTAGATCGGTTATGTATTTTTGGTACGGATCCTGGACCGGCCTTAGCTCATGATCAACGACTCTCTTAGACTTGTCGTTGGCCCTGATGGGATAAACAGACCCAGAAGGAGCTTTGAGTTGGTCATCCTCGAGCATGAGCTTTGACTAGTACCTGTTATTGACATCGCCTAAAGTCACTGCCAGGTATTCTACCAAATTTGTAGTAGCTACTACGAAGCCAAGGAGCTTCGGGGGTTAAGCCCCTGAGTGAATGCCTTAACGACCCAGTCATCTGCAGCCAGAGGCAAATCCATCCGTTATATTTAGAACCTTGACACGAACTCCCTGAGCATCTCATTGTCTCTTCATTTAACCTTGAAAAGGTATGACATTGTGGTCCTGGCCTTGATGGTCAAGGCATGGGCCTTTACAAAAGCATCTACAAGCACAACAAATAAGTCAATGGAACATTAGGGTAAGTTGTGATACCATATCATTTCTCCTTTAGACAAAGTTTTCCGAAACTTCTTCGGTAACACCGACTCGATTTCATCATTTTCCAAGTCATTCCCTTTGATTGCATATGTATAGGAGGTCACATGCTCGTTTGGATCCATTGTTCCATTATATTTGGGGATATTGGGCATATGAAACCTCTTTAGGATCGTCTTCTGTGCCGCGCTTAGAGTAAAAGGCTTCTGGATAAATTTCTTGGAATCCAGGCCCTTCAATATTAGGGGTGCCCTCGGGATTTGACCAACACTGGAATTTTATGATTCCACCTTTTTGTCATTTGCCTCAATTTTCTTCTCGCCAAACTCCAGCCATTTCACTAATGCTTAGTTTCACCCTATCTCTCGGTGAACTGTTCATTTCTTCGGGTGCTTTTTCAGGATTGTTCGAGCCCGACATTGTTGGGGGCGTGGCTTTGATTCTGTAGTTGTGCTACCGCCATCTGTTGAGGCGAAAACATTTATCTTACCCCGTCATCTTAACCTTCGGGCACATCTCGAGTTGTTTGTTGGGATCCCCCACGAATGCTATTTTTGGGATCAGTTGGAAAATTAACATTGATGGCCACCTGTGAGGTAGCATCTACCAGATTGATAATTGAGACATTTTTAACGATCCGACTGGTCGTCTCATTTGTTTTCGTCCCCTTTTCCCCGTTTATTACTTCTTCATGATTAATTATATGTTTTTGGTTAATTTAAAGTGATTCAGATAGAGTTTGATAAGGAATGAGACAATTTGTCTCTTCAAGGAGAGTTTGGTTTGGAATAGTCAACAGGGAGTTAACTTATGAGTTAGAGGGCTCAAATGTGATTTCCGACAATTTGATTATCTTTGGGGGATGATATAAGGCTTAGGAGTGCAATCAGAAGTAATTTTGGATGCTCGGTGTAGCATTAGGCTTGAATTGGCTAAGTTAGCAGTCGGCGATATCCGGTTGATAGGTGAGATTTTGATCCGAGGGTCGGAATGGAATTCTGAGAGTTGCAGTAGCTTTGTTAGGTGATTTATGATGTGTGTGCAGAATTTTAGTTGAATCAAAGGTGTTTAGGTCGAGTTTTAGATTGAATGTGAGTTTCGGAAGAAATTGATAAACTTAGGCTTTGATTTGGTGAGATTTGATGATTTTGATTTTAACGATAGTGTTTTGATGGTTCGCGCAATTTTGAATAAGGTAATAGATCATGTCTTTCCTTTGGTTGAGGTCTTGGGGGCCTCAGGGTGAGTTTGGGGGGTTAAACGGAGAGTTTGGAATTTATTGCGTGGAAGAGGTTTGCTGGTTCTGTTGGTTCCGCATCTGTAGAAAAGGGACCGCATTAGCGGTTCCGCACATGCATTGTTTGGGTCGCATAAGAAGATTTGTCCTGGGAACCCTTTTCGCAGAAACAGATGGGGATCCGCAAATGTGGCAACTGCAGAAGCAGTTTGTGACTGCAGAAGCAGTCCCTGGTGAGTTAAGTTAGATCGCAGAAGCGCTGAAATGGGTGCATATGCGGTGACCGCAGGTGCGGTAATTTAACCGCAGAAGCAGAAATTGACCTGGGTTTAAGTGAATAGTGTTTCACGAGTTTGAAGAGAATTTGAAGGGGTTTCATCAAGTATGAACTATTGGACTCGGATTATTTGATATAATATTGGATCATGGATTAAACACTGAAATCCAAGGGATTAAATGCTAAAAATAGGGGTTTGGGCTTGAAACTTAAAAGAGCTTAAATTGATGATTTGAAGGGTTAAACAGACTCTGATTCTTGTGAATTTGATATGCATAGATCGTGCTGATATAAGGATCGTATTGATGTAAAGTTTGTTGGATTTCGAGAAGTGGGCCTGGCGCTCAGGTTTTGCAACTTTCGTGGTTATCAATATTTTTTGAGTATTTTTGATTGGGTTATATTCCTTAGTCTATTGTAACGTATTCGCTATGGCTTTCGCCAGATTCGACGCGCAACGAGGTTGATTCGAGAGGAAAGAGCATTGCGAGCTAGTATTTAACCATCTAGAGGTGAGTAATGTATGTAAATGTTGTTCTG
Source organism: Nicotiana benthamiana (assembly GCA_034376525.1). Taxonomy (NCBI): domain Eukaryota; kingdom Viridiplantae; phylum Streptophyta; class Magnoliopsida; order Solanales; family Solanaceae; genus Nicotiana; species Nicotiana benthamiana. The sequence goes on from CM067339.1 coordinate 124,062,354, forward strand.
AGTGTTTGAAACCCTAGACATTCACATCGTAAATCTATATTGAGGGGTGACAGCATTCCACGATGAGTGCGAGGTCGTTTTCTGTTGGGGATTCAGACTTCGTCCATCCCGAGTGTTAATTTCTACTATATTGGCGATTGAGACGCATACTTTATCATTATGAATTTGGCTTATTGTCGTGTTTGGGTCCTTGTGCAGACCTGTAGAATCCTTAGGGGATCTTTATGTATTTATCCTCACTTGTGCGCATAGCATATACTCTCAGTCATGTATTCAACTATTAAAAACAATATAATAATTGTATTTACACATAAACATTAAATGAAAAGGATATGAGGGCTTAGATCCCTATAGTGTTTCACGCCCGGTTGGCTGTGGACTTATCTGACTGAGATGGGTCGGGGACCCGATAGTAAGGATGTATCCTTGATATGGATCGGTCTGCACACCGTAACGATGATATATATATATTGATATTGAGTTCGAGAGACTGTTTGATGCCAATACCTAGCTCATATTTCGCTTGGGTTGTAAGAGCCCCTCGGGAGTCTGTACACTTCCCCAGTGAGCGCCGTCAACGTTAAATAAGTGGAGTGTCTACACGCCGCAGCGGGTACTAGAGTGTACTGTTGTATGTGTTGTATTCTTTCATGCATTATTTCTTAACTGTATTACTTGTTGTATAATGTTCCCACTGTTTGGATATAAATTGATAGATATAGCGTACTTTGTGGATTTTTTGTGTTTTCTGATCTTTGGACTGTAGTTATGTTTGTTAATCATTCGGTCAGAGTAGTCACTTTACTCCATGCACCTTCCATGTAAATCCAGGGCAGTCTTAGCCTAACTAGATACAGTTGATCCATAGTTCTTATTCCGGGAGTATTTGAGGTAGTTGCAGGGCATTTGCAGCCGATGATTCTCTCCTCTATCCCTATCCTATATTTTCACATTCTAAGTTTTAAATATACTTTGTAGTAGAATGCTACTCTTTATTTTAGAGGCTCATGTTCGTGATTTCGGGTCCTAGTTGGGCTGTATTGGTATTTTGTTGGATTTTTCGCACTGTTGTTAGTATCTTAAACCTTTGACTTAAATGTCTTTTATCATTATTGGTTTTGATAAAGTGGGTTATTTTTATAAATGGCTGGGATTGCCTAGTAATGTGTTGGGCGCCATCATGACCGGGTTGGGGTTGTGACAAGTTGGTATAAGATCCTAGGTTACTTGGTCTCACAAGTAATGACCCGGCTTAGTAGAGTGTGGAGGATCAGTATGGAGACGTCTGTACTTATCCTCGGGAGGCTTGCAGAACCTATAAGAAATTTCATATTCTTGGAATTCTTATCATGCGACTTTTTTTATCCGAGAACTAAATTCTATTATTCTATTCACTCGTAGATGGTGAGAACCCATGCTATCGGGCGTGACAGATGTCCACCTGTAGCTCCTACTAAGTCCACCAAAGGTCGTGGATGCGGTCATGGTTGAGGCAGAGCCGAGGGGGAAGCACATGTTGACCTACCAGTTGCCCCGGCTCAGGAGCAGGCTCCAGCTGTAGAGACTCCAGCAGCACTTGCTCAGGCACCAAATGTGCCTATTGTGATTCTGGGTCTTTAGGAGGCCCTACCTCAGATTCTATTAGTTTGCACTGGCTTGGCTCAGACCGTCTCAGCCACCACTACACCATCTACTTCGCAGGTCAAGGGATGCAATCAAACCCCTGCTGCGTTTACGCTTGAGCATGTAGTGCAGGGTTTGCAGAGACCAGAGGCACCACCAGTTCAGCAGGTTGCCTCAGTTTATCAAGTTACCCCGATTCAGGATGATGTGATTCTAGCTATGCCAGACGATGAGCAGTGTCATCTTGAGAGATTGTGTAGGCCCTCATCTCCTACTTTCAGCGGTGTTCAGGGTGAGGATGCCGAGGGTTTTCTCGACAAGTGCCGATGTATGCTTCGGATCGTAGGGATCTTTGAGTCAAGCGGGGTATCATTTACTACTTTTCACTTCTCAGGAGCAGCCTTTACTTGGTGAGAGGCATTTGAGCGGCATAGGCCGATAGGTGCAGCGCATTTGTCCTGGCAGGATTTCCCCACTCTCTTTCTGGAGAAGTGGGTATCGTATTCTCAGAGGGAGGAGCTGCAGAGACTATTTCAGTGGCTCCGTCAGGGAGTAATGACTATGTCACAGTATGAGGTGAGATTTTTTGGAGCTGGCTTGTTATACTCCATGGATGGTCCCGGCTGATCGAAAGAGGATTAGAAGGTTTGTGGACAGACTTATCTATCCCGTCCGTATTCTGATGACCCGAGAGAGGATTCTGAGTCATACCTTTGAGGATGCAAGGGCTATTGCTCGTGATATTGAGACGGCTCGCCGTCACTAGGTGAAGAGAGGGAGGCCAAGAGGCCTCGAGGATTGGGTAGCTTCAGTGGTGCTCCGTCTAGGGGCCAGGTTCTATAGAGCAGAGGTTGTTCTTTCAATCCTCATCTGTCTGCTCATCCCGAGTATCGTGGGTCATCTTCCAGTCCTGGTAATTAGGGGCTCCAGCAAGGCCAGTCTTCACTTAGGGCCCTCCCAGATTTGAGCCCATCATATGCTCGTTTAGCTCAGGGTTCTTCTGCACATGGTGCATTGGCTGGTCATTATGGTGCAAGGGGTTCCCATCAGTCCCCTTCTCCGGCATCTGGTATTTTCTTCAAGCGTGGCGAGTTTGTCCATATAAGGAGGCAATGTCCTCGATGTCGTGGTAGCATGTCTCAGCAGAGAGATCAGCCCTCCTCTTCTGCTTTGGTTTCTTCAGCACCAGCCCAGTTAGAGAGGTGCGGAGACCACGCAGCCAGGGGTCTCCCTAGGGGCTGAGGCCGATCAGGCCACGGTGGCCAGGCTAGAGTTTATGCTATTAGGCAGGATAGATGCCCTGGTATCAGATACTATTATCACATGTATTACTTCAGTCTGCCACAGAGTTTGCTATGTCTTATTTGATCCCGGTTCTACCTATTCTTATGTGTCATCATATTGGGCATGACCCGAGGGTTTCTTACTTTACTTGTGCACGTATCTACCCCGGTGGGCGATACTATTATTGTGGTCCATGTGTATTCGTCTTGTCTTGCTACTATTGGGAGTCTGGAGACCCAAGTTGATTTATTGCTTTTGAGTATGGTAGAATTTGATGTTATTCTTGGCATGGACTGGTTATCTCTGTATCATGCTATTCTAAATTGTCATGCAAAGACATCCACCTTGGCTATGTCAGGTGTTCCGAGGATCGAGTGGCGTGGTATGACTGATTATGTCCCTAGAAGGGTTATATCCTTCTTGAAAGCCCATTGCATGGTTGGGAAGGCTTGTTTATCATACTTGGCCTTTGTGCGTGATGTTGGAAAAGAGGCTCCCATTATAGATTATGTTCCCATTGTGAGGGATATCCCTGACGTATTTCCTACTGACCTACCGGGTATGCCCCCAGATAGGGACATTGATTTTGGTATTGACCTGGTGGTGGGCACTAAGCCCATTTCCATTCTGTCGTATCGTATAGCAGCAGATGAGTTAAAAGAATTGAAAGATCAGCTTTAGGAACTCCTAGAAAAGATGTTTATTCGGCCTGGTGTGTCACCATGGGGTGCAGCTGTGTTATTTGTGAAGAAGAAAGACGGCACAATGAGAATGTACATTGACTACAGGCAGTTCAACAAAGTAAAAGTGAAGAACAAATATCCCCTGCCTCGTATCGATGATTTATTCGACCAGCTTCAGGGAGCGAGGGTGTTTTCGAAGATTGATCTCCGTTTTGGTTATTACAGTTTGAAGGTCAAGGAGTCAGATATTCTTAAGACAGCATCCAGGACTACATATGGTCACTATGAGTTTCTAGGTATGTCTTTCGGGCTGGCCAATCCCCAACAGTGTTCATGCATCTGATGAACAGTGTACTACGGCCATATTTGGATTCTTTTTTTATTCTATTCATTGATAATATTCTAGTATACTAACGTATCCAGGAGGAGCACGTAGAGTATTTGCGAGTGGTACTGCTCAGATTGAGGGAGGAGAAATTGTATTCCAAGTTCTCCAAGTGCAAGTTTGGATTAGTTCTGTGGCCTTCTTGGGACACGTGGTCTCCAGTAACTGTATTCAAGTTGATCCTAAGAAGATTGAGGTAGTTCAGAGTTGGCCTAAACCGTCCTTGGCCACAAAGATTCGTAGTTTCCTCGATTTGGCGGGTTATTATCGCCGGTTCGTTCAAAGTTTCTCATCTATTGCCTCGTCCTTGGCCAAGTTGACGCAGAAGGGTGCTCCGTTTGGATGGTCGGATAAGTTCAAGGAGAGCTTTTAGAAGATCAAGACAGCTCTGACCACAACTCCAGTGTTGGTCTTGCCATCAACTTCAGGTTCTTATACCTTTTATTGTAATGCATCAAGAGTCGGGATTGGAGGTGTGTTGATGCATGAGGGTAGAGTGAATGCTTATGCTTCTCGATAGTTAAAGCCCCATGAGAAGAACTACCATGTTCATGACTTTGAATTGGCTGCTATAGTTCTTGCGTTTAAGATTTGGAGGCTGTATTTATATGGTGTATCTTGTGAGGTTTTCACTGATCATCATAATCTTCAACATTTGTTCAAGAAGAAAGATCTTAATTTGAGGCAGCGGAGGTGTCTTGAGTTACTTAAGGACTATATTACGATCTTGTATCATCCAGGAAAGGCCAATGTGGTGGCCAATTCTTTGAGCTGAAAGGCAGTCAATATGGGAAGTTTGGCATACATTCCAGTTAGGGAGAGACCCCTTGCTGTTGATGTTCGGGATTCACTTAGATATTTTCGAGCCTAGACGAGTGTTTGCGAGCGTGGTTTCTTGGTCTTCCTTGTATGATCGCATTAAAGAGCGGCAGTATGATGATCTACATTTGCTTTTACTCAAGAATAGAGTTCAGCATGGAGATGCTGGAGATTTGACTATAGGTGATGTTGGTGTGTTGAGGATGCAGGGCCGGATTTGTGTGCCCAATGTAGATAGGCATAGAGATTTGATTCTTGAGGAGGCCCACAGTTCTAGGTACTCTATCCATCTGGGTGCCGCAAATATGTAAGAGGACTTGAGATAGCATTACTGGTGCAGGACAATAAAGAAGAATATTGTGGGTTATGTAGCTCGGTAACTTAATTATCAGCAGGTGAAATACGAGCATCAGAGACCGGGCATTTTGCTTCAGTGGATGGTTATTCCTTAGTGGAAATGAGAGAGAGATACAATGGATTTCGTATGTGGTCTTGCTCAGACTTCGAAGAAGTTTAACTCGATTTGAGTGATTGTGGATCGGCTGACAAAAGTCTGCGGATTTCATTATAGTGTGTACTACATATTATTCGGAGCGGTTGGCAGGGATCTTTATTCGTGAGATTATTCGATTGTATGGTGTTCCAGTTTATATTATGTCGGATAGAGATAATAAGTTCACTTCCCAGTTTTGGAGGACTTTTCAGCACGAGTTTGGTACGTTGGTGAAACTGAGTTCAGCATTTTATCCTCAAACGGACGGAAAGTCCGAGGGTAGCATTCATATATTGGAGGATATGTTGTGTGCCTGTGTGATAGATTTCGGAGGTTCTTGGTATGAGTTTCTACCTCTTGCTATGTTTGCCTACAACAATATCTATCAGTCTAGCATTCAGATGGTGCCACATGAGGCCTTGTATGTTAGGAAGTGTAGATCTCCGGTCGGTTGGTTTGAGCCCGGCGAGGCTAGGTTGTTGGGGACAGATTTGGTCTAGGATGCCTTTGAGAGGGTGAAGGTGATTCAGAAGAGACTTCATACAACTCAGTCTCGTCAAAAGAGTTATGCTCACCGGAAGGTTTGAGATGTATCTTACTCAGTGGGCGAGAAGGTTTTGCTAAAGGTTTCACACATGAAGGGTGTGATGAGGTTTGGAAAGAAAGAAAAGCTGAGTTCGCGGTTTATCAGACCTTTTGAGGTTCTTAGGAGGATTGGGGAGGTGGCCTATGTGCTTGCCTATTGACCCAGCTTGTTGGGAATTCATCTAGTATTCCATGATTCCATGCTCCGGAAGTATGTTGGGGACCCGTCTCATGCCTTGGACTTCAGCACGGTTCAGTTGGATGATGATTTGATTTATGATGTGGAGCCAGTGGCTATTTTTGGTCAATAGGTTTAGAAATTGAGGTCAAAGGAGATAACATTGGTGAAGGTTCAGTGAAGAGGTCGGCCCGTGGAGGAGGCCACTTGGGAGACCGAGCAGGCAATGCGGAGCAGATACCCGTGCCTATTTGAGACTGCAGGTATGTTTCTTGACCCGCTCGAGGATGAGCATTTGTTTTAGTTGGGGAGGATGTGATGACCCATCCTGTTGTCTCATGTTTTTTCGTCATTTTTCCCCATTTATTTCTTCTTCTTCGTGGAGGCTCAGTATAGAATTAGGCTTGAATTGGCTAAGTTAGCATTTTGGCGATATCCAGTTGATAGGTGAGATTTTGATCTGAGGGTCGCAATGGAATTTCGAGAGTTGAAATAGCTTCGATAAGTGGTTTATGATGTGTGTGCAGAACTTCAATTGAATTGGAGGTGTTTATGTTGGGTTTTTGATTGAATTTGAGTTTCTGAAGAATTTGATAAACTTAGTCTTTAATTTGGTGAGATTTGATGATTTTGATGTTAAGAATAGTGTTTTGTTGGTTCGAGAAAGTTTGAATAAGGTAATAGATCATGTTTGTGCTTTTGGTTGAGGTCCCTGGGGCCTCAAAGTGAGTTCGGGTGGTTATACAAAGAGTTTGGATTTTATTACATGGAAGAGGTTTGTTGGTTCTGTTCGTTCCGCAACTGCAGAAAGGGGACCGCCTAAGTGGTTCTGCAGATGCGGCGTTTGGGTTGAATAAGCGGATTTCGGCCCTAGAACCCTTTCCTCAGAAGCGGTCGGGGATCCACAAATATGGCGACCGCAGAAGCGATCCATGGTGAGTTAAGCTAGACTAAAGAAGTGATCAAATGGGTGCGTGTGCGGTGACCGCAGGTGCGGTAAATTAACCGCAAAAGCGAAAATCGACATGGGTATAAGTGAACAGTGTTTCACAAATTTAAAAGAGAAGGAAAATATTTTAGACTTCGGCTTAGGCGATTCTTGGTCGATTTTGGAGTGAATTCAAAGGGGTTTCATCACGTATGAACTATTGGACTCGGATTATGTTTATATGTGTTAAATCATATGCTAAACACTGAAATCCAAGGGATTAAATGCTAACTGTTGGGATTATGTCTTGAAACTTAAGAGAGCTTAAATAGATGACTTGAGGGGTCAAATGGACTCCGATTCTTGTAAGTTTGAAATGTATAAACTCATGGCGAGATAAGGATCATTTTGATTAAAGTTTTCTAGATTTCGAGAAGTGGGTCCACTGCTCGTGTTTTGCAAATTTCGTGGTTTTCAATGTTTTCGAGTCTGTTCAATTGGGTTATATTCCCTTAGCCTATTGTAATGTATTCGTTGTTGTTTTGGCCAGACTCGACGTGCGAGAAGGTCGATTCGAGAGGAAAGAACATTATGAGCTAGTCTTTGACTGGCTAGAGTGTAAATCTTTATTGTAGGGCTTGAAACCCCGGACATTCACATCGTAACGCTATATTGAAGCGTGAAACGCATTCCACGATGAGTGCGAGGTCGTTTACTATTGGGGATTGAGACTTTGTCCATCCTGAGGGTTAATTTCTACTATATTGGCGATTGAGACGCATACTTTATCATTGTGAATTGGGCTTATTACCGTGTTTCGAGCCTTGTGCCGTCTTGTAGAATCCTTAGGGGTTCCTTATGGGATTTTTTTCCTCACTTGCGTGAATAACATATACTCTCAGTCATGTTTTCAACTATTAAGCAGATACCCGTGCCACAGTGTTTGATGTTCTTAAGCACGTTAGCATGAGTGTTTGGGAATATCATATGGAGTTCATGAGGTTGTCCAAGTATGCTCCTCAGTTGGTATCGAATATGGAGGCCAGAGTTCGTCGATTCGTTCAGGGTCTCAACCCATTGGTGGTAAATGAAGCTGCAACAGCGGCTTTGCATTCAGACATTAATTATGGAAAGATCGTGGGTTTTGTTCAGGCCACAGAGGATAGAAAGTTGAAGATTCAGGCCGACAGGGAGAGTGGCAGCAGGACGCGGTCTATGGGTCACTCAAGGAGGTCAGCTCCAGGGATAGGGTTCTCAGGACCGTCTCAGTCTTATGCTCCGGTGTACTACAATTGTGGAGTGAGAGGTCATATGCAGCGGGACTGCTATGCACCCATGCAGGGCGCGGGTGGGGACCATTCTCAGCCCTCCAGTTCATCAGTTGCTACATCATCAGTATGCCCTCCGGCCCTAGCATGGTGTGGTGCAGCCAGAGATGGGGCTCGTGCTAGGGGAGGACCCATCAGGTTTTATGCATTTAGTGGCCGTCAGAGTGTCGAGGCTTCCCCAGATGTTGTCACAGGTATCTTATCTATTCAGATAGTTGATTGCTATGCTCTAATTGATATGGGGTCTTCTTTGTCCTATGTCACACCATTTGTTGCTCCGAGTTTTGGGATTGAACCCGAACAGCTTCTTGATCCGTTCTCTGAATCAACTCCAGTGGGCGATTCCATTACAGCCACGCGGGTCTATAGGAATTGTGTTGTTATGGTAGGTGGTCGTGTTACCACGACCGACCTTATTGAGCTTGGGATAGTGGATTTATATGTAATCATGGGGATGGATTGGCTCTATTCGTGCTTCGCTAAGCTTGATTGCCGAACGAGAGTCATGAGACTCGAGTTCCCTAATTAGCCGGTTGTTGAATAGAAGGGAAATGGTGTTCTGTCGAGGGGTAAGTTTATTTCTTACGTCAAGGCTTCGAAGATGATCAGAAAAGGGTGTATTTATCATTTAGTCGGGGTGGAGGACACTACTGCAGAAGTGCCTGCCCCCGAGTCTGTGCCAGTTGTGAAAGAGTTCCTTGGGATATTTCCAGATGAGCATCCAGGGATCCCGCCAGGTAGGGAGATCGATTTCAGGATTGATGTATTGCCAGATATCCAGCCAATATATATTCCCCCGCACAAAATGTTGCCGGCAGAGTTTTGGGAGTTATAAGAGCAGTTGAAGGATCTATTGAAGAAGAGGTTTATCCTGCCAAGTGTGTCGCCGTGGGGTACTCCGCTTCTTTTTGTCAGAAAGAATGATGGGTCGCTTCGGATGTGTATGTATTATCGACAGCTTAATAAAGTCACCATCAAGAATAAGTACCCTTTTTGCCTCGTATAAATCATTTGTTCGATCAATTGCAAGGTGCAAGGTTCTTCTCAAAAAAATTGATTTGCGGTCCGGGTACCACCAATTGAAGATCAAGGAACAGGATATTCCTAAGACCGCCTTCAAAACTCGTTATAGCCACTTTGAATTTTTTGTCATGTCTTTTGGGCTAACATATGCCCCGGCAGCTTTCATGGATCTTATCAATCGGGTCATCAAGTCATTCTTAGACTCCTTCGTGATTGTGTTCATTGAAGACATCCTCGTATATTCGCGAAGCAGGGAGGATCATGCCAATCACCTTAGAGCGGTTTTGCAGAATGTTCATCAGAACCAATTGTATGCCAAGTTTTCCAAATAGGAATTCTGGTTGGAGTCTGTCGCTTTTCTAGGTCATGTTGTTTCCAGTGAGGGGATTCAGGTGGACCCCTAAAAGATTGTGGGGGTGAAAGATTGGCCTAAACCCACGACCCCGACGGAGATCCGTAGCTATTTGGGGTTAAGAGGTTATTATCGAAGGTTTGTAGGGGATTTTCCACCCTCGCCTCCCTATTGACAAAATTGACGCAGAATAAGCCAAGTTCCTGTGGTCAGATGCTTGTGAGAAAGGTTTTCAAGAACTAAAGAAAGGTTGACTTCGGCACCAGTGTTGGCTTTTCCAAAGGGAACAGAGGGATTTGTGGTTTATTTTGATGTCTCCAGGGTTGGATTAGGGTGTGTTCTGATGCAGCACGGAAAGGTCATAGAATATGCTTCCAGGCAACTCAAGAATCACGAGAAGAATTATTCGACTCATGATTTGGAGCTTGCGGCAGTTGTGTTCGCCTTGTAAATATGGCGGCATTATCTTTATGGGGTTCATGTAAATGTGTTTTCAGATCACAAAAGTCTTCAGTATTTGTTCAAGCAGAAGGAGCTAAATTTTTAGGCAACGGCGGTAGCTCGAATTGCTTAAGGATTATGATATGGACATCTTGTACAATCCAGGGAAAGCGAACATGGTGGCCGACACCCTCAGTCGGACATCTTGTTCAATCAAGGGAAAGGATTATGATCGCATATTGTCCCTAAAGAAATTCAACGGTCAGTTCTGCGGTGCATTCTGCGACCGTAGAACGCAAATGCGGACCGCATAGTCACCGCATTCCCAACCCGAGAGGTTTGAAACTTGAGCCATTTCTGTGGTCCATTCTGTGGACCACATGTCAGTTCTCCGATCGTAGATAGGCATCACAGATCGTGTTCGCTCAGTTATTTTCTAAAATTCAAAGCCCGAACCCTCTTTTAATAAAACACCCCATCTATCATTTGTAACCCTTTTTTTAACAAAATAAGAGAGAGGAAGAGAGGCTTCTAGAGAGAGAAAGCTATTTCTTCATCAATTGATCTTTCAGAAACCATCAAAGCCTGGAAAATCTTGAGCATCTACCTTCCACTCTGATTTCAATGTAAAATCCCTAACCATTTTCCCCTAATTTTCGAACTCAGGTTTGGGGAGGGAGTTTCATACTTTGATGTTGACAGTTCTTGTTAGAAATCCACATGCATATCTCCAAAACCCAAAAATCTTGTAAAAGGGGAAATGGGTAGTAAATTGTGAATTCTTATTCGAAAGGTGTATGTATTAATCATGAACTAGATTGATACTTCTTGATTGCTTGATGAATTGGACAAAAGGTTAAGGAGGATATTCAATTCCAGGTATGTTGGCTAACTGTGATCCTCGTGAAATCGCCTATGCTAGTTGTGAAATTGCTGATAGTTGATATTCATGTGAAAATCATTGTGAAGCTTTCGTTTTGTACAAATTGTGTGGTAGTACCTTGTGGTGAATGTTGTGGAATTTGTATTTGAAACAACGGAAACGGAAATAATATGGAGTAGCGGGAATGGAAATAATGTGGAATAATAGAAATGGAAACAATGTGGAACACTTGAAATGGAAATATTGTGGAATAATGTGTGTGGTTAGTTGTGAAAATTAGTTGTGACGATCTAAATTGTGTATCAACTTTGATGAACATGAGGAAAATTTTTTTTGCTAGTTGTGGGATGTTAATAACCTTGTTTTTGAATTATTTTAACAAAATGCCACAGTTGATTTATTGTACTTGTTGTTGTGTACTTTGTTGTTGTGAATTGAAAACTGTCAGACAAGGTCGGGTTGCGCGCCGCAACACGGTGAAATAAGCTGTGGGTTGGGGCTATAAGGTTGGTCGAGGTATAAGGGTGGACGAGGCAGTAAGGGTGGAAATTTGATCCAATATCACTATTGATATGAATATGAATCATGAAATGATAAATGTGAAAATATGAATGGAGACAGCAGGAGAGTTTGTAACTTGTGGGGCACTGATTGCCCCTTTGTATGACTACGTGAATAATTGTTTTGAAATGTTTGGTTGTTGCTTCATGATTGTACTTGTACTATTGTTGTTCAGTTCTATACTTGTTCATGCAATTTGGCTTGAGTTTACTTGGAACAGAGTTAGTTCAAACATGCCAGTACAATTCAAGTATACTCGTCCCTTTTGCCAGGGGCGCTGCATTCGTCATATGATTGTCGGTGGATACGTTACTCCAGTCCAACGTTTGTATCTCCTCATCCTCCCCTCTATTGGCAGTATTCGCGTTTGGTGAGCTTCTTTACTTCTAGGGCCATGTGTGGCCTACTCCACTCCTGTTGTTGTATTTTGGAGTTTGTATCTTTTGGTAAAGGTATAGCCGGGGCCTTGTCACTGGCAAGTCTGTACTATCATTCTCGTAGAGGCTCCATAGACAGTGGTATGTGGGTCAGGACTTATGTATAAAAGTATATGTTTGGGCGATGTATACTTGTGTACCACATTCCTTGATAATCAAATATATGTTTTGTAAAAGGTGTCCCTTGTTAATCATAATGTGTGGTTATAAAAGAGAAATCCTACGTTCTTTTAATTGAAATTTGGTATCTTTTGGTTAACTATCATTGAATAATGTGGGGTAACGCGTGGGGAATAGGAAAGGAACCAAGGTCCACTCGACTGAGGATACTCGGTTGAGTGTCGGTCATGCCCACGGATTTGGGGCGTGACAATATATTGATATTGAGGCCGAGAGCATGATTAATGCCAATACCTGGCTGATATTGCACTTGGGCTGTAGGAGCCCTTCCGGAGTATGTACATACCCCCTGTGAGCACCATGGACGTTAAATAAGTGGAGCGGGTTGCACGCAGCAGCGGATACTTGAGTGTACCATTATATGTGTTGCATTCTTTCATGCATTATTTCTTAACTGTATTACTTGTTGTATATTGTTCCCACTGCTTCGATATAAATTGCTATCTATAGCGTACTTTGTGTATTTTCTGTGTTTTCTGACCTTCAGACTGTAGTTATGTATATTACTCGCTGGTTTGGAGTACTCACTTTAATCCATGCACCTTACGTGCTGATCCAGGGCAATCTCACGCTTAATAGATCCAGCTGATCCAGAGTTTTTATTCCGGGAGTATTTAAGGTATCTACAGGGCATTCGCAGTCGATGATTCTCGCCTCTATCCCTATCCTTTATTTTCGCATTATCAGTTTTAGACAGACTTTGTAGTAGGATGTTACTCTGTATTTTAGATGCTCATGTTCGTGACTCCGGGTCCTAGTTGGGCTGTATTGGTATTTTGTTTGATTTTTCGCATTGTTGTTAGTATTTTAGACCTTTAACTTAAATGACTTTTATCGTTAACTGTTTAATAAAGGGGTTTACTGTTGTAAATGGTCGGGATTGCCTAGAAGTTTGCTGGGCGCCATCACGACTGGTTTGGGTTCGTGACAAAATCGTAGGGATCAACAGGAGGCACCTCGTTGCAAGGCACCAAATTATTATTTTCCGCATCAATGTTCAAGTAAGCATACTAACAATTCGACATTTTTAAGCTTACTTAAAATTAAAACATTAAATAACAAGCATAAAATAGGGTGCGTTATGGAGTTTTGCTTCAATCACCACTATTATCCTTAGCCTCACGGCGGGCATCAAACTGTTTGCTCTCAAATCGGATAAGAATTAAATTTGTAAACAGTTTGAAGGATACATGGATTCGTTTTAACACAAATAAACAGGAATATTAGATAAACAAGTTAAAGACAAAATGAACAATCGAACTAGTTGTAATGTTATGATCTAGCCAGAACCCAGGTTGAACGGTAACTTTTCACTCGATTGGTCCCTTGGTTCTAGCCCAGATGTGAATGAAGAACATTATAATTAATATGAACTTTTGCAGTAGCTAAAAAGCATAAAATGAATTTTATTGCTTTTATTCACGTGTGACAATGTGTCTTATAAAATAAAAACTTTTCCTTTATATAGTACGAGAGCTCCATCTCTAGTACAAGTCTAAAAAGGGTGAAAATCTTCCTTTCTCGTTAATTACTGATCCTTAACCGATATCGAGCAAGATCTACATGTGATATCCGGTTAGGTACGAATATCATGGCCCTCTATCCGTCACGTGTATCCATTTACTGTGTTACTCGAGATTTTAGAACTCGTTTTTGGTCCGAGAGTGTCGCTTTATCAAGTCTGATGATGAACACATCGTTCACCTTTCATGAACTGCTATACGGAGGGATCCCAGCCTCGATTTCAATCTCGTGCGTCTATTCACTTCTTCCGTTTTCTTCACGTGAAAATCTTCACTTATCCCCGATTTCAATCTCCTCCCAGCCTCGATTTCAATCCCCAATTTTACTCGTATACAAGTGCAAAACAAATTAGGTTCGGTTATATAAATTCTCACTTATTTTTTTGCCATTGAACTTCATCCTCAACATTATTTTTATAAAATAGAAGTAAAAAAGGAAATGTACTGGAAGCTCTTCATATGACAAGGTTCTGAACCAAGCTAACCCTTTCTAAAGTTATGAGATCTTTAATGCTAATTCCCATAATTGTTTTCCTTTTTCGCTTAGATGTGAAAACTGTTTTTGACAAAAAAGAATTCATCTTCCCATATTTATGATTCTATGTTGTCAAAGTTTAAATATAAAAAGAGAAGGATAGTTATTATCAAAGTTGAAAAGGATATAGAGATGGAAACTGATCCATCTCTAATACTAGAGGACAGAACTGTGGTTTAATTGCATTGTATGATCATATTTTAGGTCACTCTTCAAATTCTGTTCTCCTCTAGGCTAATTGTTGCATTTAAAAATAGTTTGACGACTTTATTTTTGCAGACAAATTTGACAACCAAACGGGCGACAGAATTCATTGAGTCGCAATAATTGTGTGGACTCCAATCCTACAGTTTTCGGTTCACAAAACTGTGAGACAAAAAATATGTCTCATATAATTAGTGTCAGTTATATGAGACACAAAATAAAATGGGAAAAAATCACCATATACCCATCTCTAAAAACTCTTTTCTCTCTATGCCTAAATATAAAAATTACACAGGAAATCCTTACATAATTACAGCGTATACCCATTCACTAATATACAAAATCCTAATTATCAATATTCTTGGGGATAATATCCTTTAAATGTATCCGTGATTACTGAACATATATAAAAACAATATTAGTAAAATTCACATCTCTTCTAATCAAAACCTATTTCTCGTCTCCGCCATATTTTGTTTTCCAGTGTGCAAGTTTTATATAATTCAATAAAACTTCATCATTTACAATGGAAGATATACCAATCATGATTCAATATGGTAGAGTATCGAATAGCGGCAGTTAATCATACTCCATTCGTTTTAAACTTGGACCAAAAATAAAGAACATAAGAGAAGATTATTTATTAAATAAAACTTTTTATTATGGAATTTAGTCCTTATTTTCTTCTATACTAGCCATTCTATACTATTAAAGTATGTTAGCATTCCAATCAAAATAAAATATATATTATAATATTCCAATAAAACAAAAGTATGTTTAGTTTGAATATGATATTCCAAATTCGAATATTATGAAATCTTACATTTGAATAATATATTTCAAATTAGAATATTATAGT